>CM035595.1:7553726-10053726 GCA_020423425.1 Chrysopa pallens | reverse complement strand
TCGAAATAAGTAGATCGTAGACTATGTGTTTGTGTGTGTATATGTGAATCGTATAGTAATTGTAACAAAACTCTAAACGCGGCAATACTCATTACCTCACATATCTAGCTAGCTAGCTAGCTCTTTACAAGTACTCATTCGCTTCTATACAACATATTATAATGGGTGATGTTTAAAATATCTCCGGCGGAAGTCTGAACAACTGAACAGGAAATACTACAACCGTATATTTTATATATATGTGTGTGTGTGTGTATCGTGATATATGTGTATCTAGAGATACATTCTAATTAGAAAAATAATGAAACATTTTGGATACGAAATATTGGCTGCAACGCGTCCCAGGACTTTATTTTACTATAATATAGTTTTTTTCTCGCTTATTTGAAGTTTTACAGAGAAATGTTTCAATTAAAATTTTGAATCCTTAAAATGTACTGTAGACATACTTAGTTTTAAGAAAATCGTTGGAGCCATTTTCAAATAAAACCTTAATAATCACAAGAATAAAGTGGGGCCACCCGGTAGTTCGATTTTAAACAAAAGCTTCTTGGCACAAAAAGAGAGAATATCAAGTTTTGTGAATTATGGATAAAGCGTTCGATACAATATCGCTGTCATATACACTGTCACAGACACACAATGACACAGACCAATTTCTGTAAAACCACATTTTGAAATTGAACTATGGCAGGATTACAAATACGCTAGACCAGCTAAATTAATCGGCAGTTTCTAAGATATTTTGTCATTACCATCTGTTGTTTCTTTGTTGATACATATTTTTGCTTGAATAAATGATCATAAAATATTTTTCAAAACTATTAAAAAGGGTAAATTATTATATTTCAAATGATAAAATATATATTAGCTCACATTAAAAATGGGAATGGGAATTGTAATAGAATCAAACGCATGCATTGACAGTGTTTTAAATTTTCTTGAATATGCATGTACATAAGGTATTGTTGTTGATTTCATTCTTACAAATAGTTTGTTAACACTATAATATGAAACTCGAACGTTCGTTTTAGATACTTTGTGAGAATTGTGTGTGAGAATGGTTGCTGCACTCATTCACTAGTGAGAGAAATTTTGTTGTAAATAATGAAAAACATAAGCTTTAAGTTTACTATTAAAATTGTTTAAGGTAAACTGGATATTTTAGAAGATAATTGAATTCAGGATACAGGAAATACTTTTCAAGTTTTTGTTTTTATTTATAGAGAAAAAAACTAAAGAGTAGATATTTTTTTATAAAATGCTTTTGTTTTTCGAGACTATGTGTAATTTAATGGGAAAATTTGTTTGCATAAAATTTAAAGTGAGATACAGTAAATATGAAATACTTTTGTGCTTTTATTCGCACGATTTTTTGACCACGAAGACAAATATATTTCCAGCCCAAAATGAATAAAAAAAAAGGTGCTGTATAAATTTGGATAAATGAAAATTTACCATACCACCATGGAAAATATTAAACTAATATGAAATCGGTTTTTCTTTGTTAACGAATGTTACATTCCATATGAAATTTCATACCACAAAATCACGGCTACGTCGCACACGAATAGAAAATAAATAATTTCTATTTTCGAGTTCTATATATGCTTTGAAAACAAAAAAACAAATTTTTAAAGCACAAAACAAAGGAGTAGCAAGTTATTTCCTAACTAGAATAGCTTAGCATTACAATTTTCTGAAAAAGTTAGTTAATTCTACGCTGGAAATTAAAATATGAAAATGTCTAAGTATAATAAGCCTTTTCTTTTAAGCAAAAATAAGCAAAAAAAAAGTACACATTGAAATAATTCCACTAATAATTATTATTTGTATCAATCAGTGTACAATAATGCAGTATGTAGCCTGTCCAAGGAAATCGTTTACTAGTCATTGAGAGAACAAAGAAAACACCACTTTTATGCAAAATCATCAGTGAAAACTTTCTCAATGACCCAAAAAAATGTTTGCCTAAACTGTAATTTTTTTTTTAATTTACGTGTTTTTACCAAATTTCTATGATGTTCCGGTAATTTTCTTAGCTACTTAAGATCTAAAAATACAAAATAATATTCATTTTACAATTGATTAATCAGTGTATATCGGATAAAATCGGCCTCGCTATAAGATGATATCACAAAAACTAGCAACAGTTCCCATATTAACAGATTTTAATGCATTACTAAAACAACTTTAATTTATAAATTCTTTTTATTTTTTTTATACTAATAATTTACGTATATATAAATACTATAATGAAAAAAACTATAGCGTCAATAAATAATAATAAAAACGCTATAAAATCACAAATCAACTATTCTCTCCTTATTCTCAATAACCCTATTTAGAAATTTATAACAACAATAAAAAATATTTCAAAAAAATATATAAAATAAAAAGAAAGCAATTTTAAAGTTCACTAAAAATTTGTTGTTGTATTGAACTTATGAAGCGTAAACAACAAAACGAACAAAGTCGCATAAGAAATGTATAAAATATATGATGGGTAGTTGATGTAAACAAAAATAATGCGAATAGAAACCTCATTCACTCAATAAATATTTAGTTAAGGAGCTACGAAGTAAAAATAAAAAAACTATCAAAAATCGTTTAATATTCTTACATATGATGTTCGGATTGTTCAAGAACGTTTTTTACCTAAGAACAGTACTTGGCCACACTCAATTCAAATTTATTGTAATTATTTTAAAATTATTGATTTTTTTTTTTTTTTCAAGCTCTTTCTTAAAGTTATACGTAACATAATTATAAGAACCCAGTTGATAATATGCATGATGAACTCTGATGCATAGATGGCGAAAAGTCGGGATGAGAGATCCACCCGACCCTATTACGTGTTCTGTTAAAATACCAACTTTTGAGTGATTTTACGAATTTTTTTGTAATTTTAAGAGTAAAAAATTTAGATAAACCCAAACACAAAGATATTTTTTGTGATTTTAACCTCATAAATTCACAAAAAACTAAACTAAATCAGAAAAAAATTAAAGTTGAATATTTAGTCGGAATTAGACAATCAAATCCGGCTTTTCAGAATTCTCTTTTCTCAAAGAATAATAATTAGTGAAAAATATCATCAAATCAGTCTCTAGTCACAATAACATGAAAATGAAGACAATTTTAATTTTAATCTTTCTGCTTCTAAAAATAAACATTCTATGAGCAGATTTTTGGCGGCATAAATTTCTGCGTTGATATTAATAGAGTTTTAGGAACACAAAATTTCACCGTTTTTTACTTTTTTTTTTAACTTATTCCAAAAAATATTATCGTGCCAATCATTAGACATTAATGGAAAATGTACATTAGAAATTAAGGCAACAGGAAACAATCAACTGTATGAAACTCAGTTTTCCACCGACCGAACATGCATTGTTAATCCGGGGTAATAATTGTGATGCCAGAATTGCAGCTAACTTTATAATCTTTCTTTAGCCTGGCAGCTTTTAGACTATACTGTGTGCATGTATGGAAGTTCACATATCACACTTCTTCAGTTGAATATACGCGAACGAATTGTGTGTATTTCTTATATTCACTAATAAATAATGTATGTTAACAACTTGTACACAATTTCAACTAGAAAGCATGCAAGCAACAAAAATATGTAACAGCAAAACGAAAAAAAATGTCTCCAGCGGGAACAACAATATATATTTGATTCTATTTGTCAGTTTCATATGCAAAATAGGAACGATGAACTTCATTTCAGTCAATTTTTTAAAATACAATATTCTATAGTCGAATTTATTTTCTATGATATGACGATAAATAGTTTGTGTACGTTAAATATATAGTCATTTTTAGATAAAATACCAGAGAGGGGTACAAAATGGGACTATATTTACGACATTATTTTTGTGAAATTATATACAAAGATAATAAAATTTGGCGAGTAAATCTTAACAAGAAAGCGGAGATCATCTAAAAATTTATATAAGTTAGAATAGAATCTCTCTAAATTTTATTTTGTAAGCTTTGGTACCGTATTAAGAGATAGTAATATAAAAACAGTGATAGATAAAGCAAAGTTAAATTATAAATAAATGTTTATAATATCACTCTCAATTTTTTATCCGATACCACCTTTTTTTATGGAACAAGAGTTTAAAATATAAAACACAACTGTCAAAACAAAATAATTACAAGCGTATAAAAGGCAAAAAACCCAACAATTTGCATTTAAAAATAAAAATTTTGTAATTAAATACAGTTTTATAATTTCTAACTATGCTTATATATTGTCAAGAATATATTGTCGCTTCGTTTAAGAAATGAGTATTGATAATTTTTCCAAAGCATTTTTTGTTTTGAATATTTGCGAAAGTTTTATTTAATTATAAAAATCACCAAAGGAAGTAAATAGACGTGTTTTAATAATCTCGCAGTTTTTTTTAACGTCAATTACAACGCTATTGATCCAACACTTTTGAAAAGTTTTGTCGCATATCATTTCTTTGACAATACATTACAAATATATATATTAAATAAAGAAAAATGTCAAATAATAGTAACTTTTCATGTTGTCGAAGTGTAAGTACAAATACCATACCCTCAAACCCCTTTCACACACTCTAGTTCAGTTCTTCACAGTCATCGTTATTTGTTACAATATTACCCGTCTAGGGTACTATTTTAGAAAAACTTATAGCTAAATAATGTGAATTCTGAATATACAACACATCAGAAGAAAACATTTTACACCCGAATATAGAATAAGTAACTACTTCATCTTTTGGTGTCAGAACCGTTATACCAGCGTACTCCCAGCATATATATTTTTATATTTATTTATTTGAAAATAAAATAATACATGTTCATATCGGAAAATTCAAATAGGCGGAAGATGAAGAAAAAAATAGAGAGAGGGTTGTGTGTAATATCGTTACTTCTTTAAAGTTCGAAAATAGTGATAGAAATTTATTGAGCTAGTTAATATATTCAAAAAAAATATTTTTCAATAGAATATCTACCACTCGAAAAGTTGGCAATGATTTTCAATATATCATTACGATTCATAGGGATACATATTAAAAAGAGAGTCATACCGCTGTATTGTATACTTGTCTCTCATTCACTTAGAATAATTTGAAATAGTGTCGAAAGTAAACTGCACAAATAATTTTGATAAGGAAACACTAAAATAAATTACGGGTTCGATTTTAGAAATTCTGTGATATCATTTGTTTGATTCTATAGCATTTTAATCATTTGACATACAATTGGAGATTTAAAATCATCCAAGAATTTTACAAATCCCGTCTTATTAATCGTCCATGAAAAAACAGATGTATTATAAGTTGAACGTGTGTTTCTGGATATCTGTGACATCCTATATCCCAATCGGATGAATTAACTTTTTGTTGAAATTTTTTGTTTGAAAAGTGTTCAAACTATTTTGACATTTCTTTCTACGTATACATGTCACGTGATCACCATTTAAAAATTTAAATTTTTAAACGATTAGAGACGTAAAAAAAACTGTATTATTAATTTTTTTTTTTTTTATACGAACCACTTTTATACGAAACCTTTTTTTTCAGGTAAATTAAAATTAATTCAAAAGATTCATAATTTAATTTCATTTATAATAATCAATTTTTTTTCAGGTTAGCTTAGCATATTTATTGATAGGAGTGGATTTAAGGGGGGTTATCAACAGCTGTTAGAACCATAATCCATTATGTAATATCTTTCAATTTTCGCGCAAAAATAACTCAAAAATTCTTATCCAACTGTTATGAAATTTGGTATGGACAATATTTCAAAATAATATCACAATTTGATTTTTACCTAACAAGTTTTCTTTTTCGAAACAAGTCCACCTTTCATGTCAATATTATGCATCTTTCATAACATTTGGATGAAAATTTTTTTAAGTTATTTGAGCGCGAAAATTTGAAATAATACAATGTATATTACGGGTTATTTAAGACAACGGCTGTTAGAGGCACATTCCTTATATAAATGAGAGTACTTCTATCTGTTGATAAACCGTCTAAAAAAAGCTGTTTCTATTATGATCAATTTTTCTAAACGTGTTTGTCAACCTATACCTTATTCTAATGAAACCGCTCTCTAAAATAAGGTCACTAAGGTTTCAATTTGCCTCAAATTTATGTGTTTATTCTGCACTATTAATGGTAGTTGTAATTTTTTATGGTATTTGTAAGAAAAAATTTTAACAACGGAAACGTGATTGAATTCATTTTAGCGCTTAAAATGAATATCATTAATTTCAGAGAGATTTTAGAAACCAATATAGCAAAATAATTATTGAAATCTAAACAAAAATATTTTTTATTTTGAATAATGTACGTAATATTAAACTATGTAAACGATATAAAACAGACAATGCGCGATATTATCGATTTTCACAATTTCAACAAAATATAGGTTATGTTCATGTATTCCGCATGTAATATTATTAAAATATATATACAATTTTATAAAAATTTTGATAAATTTTTACCTGATAATGAACTTCGTCAACAGATTTACTGCGTAACAATTTCAAATTTAACGTAAGTATACAACAATCTTCATGATTCCATATAAATAACACATCATCTTGCACTGTTATCACGTTTTTTGAGTGTTTAAAACTTTTTGCAAAAATTTTTTTAATTGTTTTCGTTATTTTATGATCATTTAAGTGTAAAATGTCCGTACTTGAAGTCATTTTTACGTAAATTTTACAATATTTGAAAACACTGATTTAAAATATTTGTGTATACAGTATTTGTTTTGACAGTTGATTACGTATGAAGTTTAATACTTATTACACTACGACCGGTACAGCTGATATAGTACCAACATAAAAATACCACTAAGTAAAACATTACTACATTTGGTAATGGTATATTATGTATTTTTTCTAATGGTTGCTTTTTGCATAGAAATACAAATTTGAAGGAATATTTTCGGATGAAAATATTACTCTACTTTTTTAATAATATTCTTCTTTTTTTCTGATGATAATTTAAACTGTGTACAATTCGATAAATAATAATACTAACTTTAACTAATCTATTACCATGCAGACTAAAATTATTTTAAGTCGAGATATTATGTCTGTCTGGGTTTTAATTTAATACGTATTATTATTACGTTTAAATAAGTTGAATGTTTAAAATCAACGTTACTGATTTTCTAATTTAATTAATTTCATTACCTTATTCTATCTCTAAAATATATAGTCAATTATAATAATAGCATTTAAAACAATAACTAGAATAATGAAAATGTATTTCTAATTCACTATATTTGAAATATACTAATATTTAATATTAATAATATTATCATTTACATTTAATACAAATATATTTTAAGGTTTATTCAAAAGTTTCTTAACCATTTACGCAATATAATTAATATTTTTGATAAAATTGGAGAAAGAAAAATATTTTTATTTTCATTTATGAAACATGGTTCTTCTTTACACAGTTTTCCTTAAAAATAAATACTAACTCCTATAAAAAATGAATAGTTTAACACATTGAAAAAAAAATTTTTATTATCTAATTTCATGAAATATTTAATTATAGGCAAACTACGCAGCTTTAATGTAAAGTAATAAATGTATAAAATAAAATCTTTGGATAGGTCAAGTTAAAACGCCAATTATAGGGCATAATGTGAGTCACTAGGTGCAAGCTTTCAGAAAATATAATTCTAATAGGGTACTGAGCTGATTCCAAATTTGCTATATTTTAAATAAAAATGTGAAACTATACGTAATACCATAACAAAACTTGAAAACAAATTAGTAAAATTTTACGTTCATACCAATCATTCGATTGTAATTATTTTTTTTGAGGATTATTAATATTTTTAACTATTAACCTCGGACTTTGTAAATGTTGTTTATTTCTTACAATTAAAGTTTTTTCAAGTTACTTCAACTGAAAACTTTTCAACATCGAATGTTCTAGAAACTATTAGTTAACCCTGTGTTTTAATTTATAGAAAATACTCCTATTTCCAGTTTTCCATATACATATAACATAAATAAGTATTGTTTATTATTATCAACGTATTGTAGCAACTATATAGATATTGTTTAGTAAACATTCGACTATAGAAGCTGGTTGTAGTAATAGTAGCTATCAACATATGTTCTTCATGTAAAGTTTAGTCGTATAGTTTTAGTTAGTATTGCAAGGCTATAGTAAGTAGTTCGTTCTTCTATATCTATTATTATAAAATGTAAGTTGTTCATCTCATATGAGGAGTAGAGTTGGAGTAGTCCTACTCCTACTAATAGAGAACCTGTATGTGTCTATACTTGTACTTGTACTATGTAGAGTGGTACGTTGGTAGACACAGACACAATGACTATTTTAAGGAAGAAGAAGAAGAAGAAAGCATTGGAATGCATTTAGATGACTCTTATCTCTATAAAGCACAAAACAACAAACACATATATAGATTTTCTATACGTACTTTTATATAGTCATGTGTAGATGAGGATGCATTTTACTGTGACTAGTTACACGAAAGCACCGTCAAAATTTGGTCATTTCGAAAACCTCTTAAGTTATTTTTTTTCCAACATGCTTTTATTCGGAAAATGAGTCATTAAGAGGGGTTGGACTCCTTACATAAAGCACAATCAAGGTGTTGTCTACTGGACCGATTTGGAAAAATTCTATCACTGTTGGGAAGGCTACAAATTATTTGTCAACTGAATTTTATTTTAATAAGTACACTCTATTGATATTTACGGGAAATCACACTATTACTAATGGAAATCAATTTTTAAGTTTAAATTTTCAAAACAGCGCAAAAAACGTATCTGTTATGGCATTCTTGTTTAATATAATATATGTATAATAACGTCACCAGAGGTGTCACCAATCACAGGACGTTTCAAAGGCTTTATTTTGTTGAATATTTTTAATGTCAAATGTCAAATAGCCGATTGGCGTGAGAAATGATCACGCTTGTGTGTGATTATACATTTCCGATGTTTTTACTATTAAATAAAGATAGACGTAATAAATAAGTCTATGCATTTTGTATTTATGGGAATATGAATAAGAAAATTGCATAGAACACATCCTAGAGAAACTAGATTTTACAATTAGATTTTAAATACTATTTGTTTCTCATTTTATTTTATGTTATGTATTTTATTTGTATTACATTTTCTATATGTATTGTTTTTTGTTGTTGTTGTTTATTATGATTTCAGTTTTTTTTTTTATAATTTTATAGAACATAAGTTAGAACACTGTTTTTTTTTTCTTTTTAATTTTTGTTTGAGAGGTTTAACTTATGTTGCATGTTTATTACTTTAAAAAAAGATAATCTATAATTTCTCTATAAGATTTTTGTAATTTTCAAAACAATCACTAGCTTTTACTTTCGTTTGTTCGACACTATGATGCTTACAGATCCCTCACAAATTTTTTGGTGGATGAAAATTAAGTGAAATTTTATAATTTTGTAGGTTTGTACTTAATTTAAATCTACCTATCAAATTTTTGACCTTAATTCTTTATTAAGAAATTTTTCTTGTAAAATTTTTTTAAATGATTTTTCTCGTCAATTTCATAAAAAAAAATTGCCTTAGTATAATTAAAGAGGTTTGTTATGAAACCATTTAATTATAATTTTATTATATTTCTACGAGATTATTTTATTAAGAATATCAATTGATAGAAAGCTTAGATAACGCGGCTTGGATAAAAATAAACGTATATCATATCTCGCATATAACTTCTGCTATTTCGAAAAATAGTTTCCAAATATTGATTGTTCGGCCACAACTATTCAAATATTGTTGATATCGTTTTTTATACGCTTTGAAAGCTCTTCAATTTGCCTAAGAAAACAACGATTCACTAAGAATCGAAACGAAAACAATGATTCACTATGAGGGATTGAATTCCTTATATAAAGCACATTTCTTTGTGTAAGGAGTGTGCCTCTAGCAAGCTTTTGACGTAAAATACATGTAATAAACATTTATTTCTATCAATTTTCGCGCACAAATAACTCAAAAAATATGAAATTTGGCATGCGCATAACATTAACATTTAAACGGAGACTTTGTCGAAGAGTTATTCTCGAAAAAATTCTTAAATTAAAATCAAAGATTTGATATTTCGAAATGTTTATTTCGAGAAAAACTCTTCGACAAGCCCGATGTTCAAGTATTTTCGTTTAAAATAAGCATTTTTATGAATGTCAAGTGACAAAACTTTTAGTAAGTTCAACAAATAGTTGCACTCAATTTTATAATTAGTTGCATGATTGTGCCAATTTTTGAAAAAAATGTAACCTTGTTCTCTCTTCCTATTTATTGTATAAATTCCATTAAAATATCCAAAATTTATGACAATATGTATATTATATTTCATTAGTAAAATTGAACAGTGTGTAAAAGGCCTAAAAATCAACAAATAATTTATAATAATAAACTGTATTAATAATATTAAAGCTGCAAAGTAAATATATAATAATAATCTTAAAAGTTTAAATAAGAAAATTTGAAGTTGTTAACTTAGGGGTATAAGATGGTATGATATGGATATATATGTACGAAACACCTATCTAACATACTCCACCGTGTACACAGGCTATGTACGCTATGTTCTTCTTAATATGTAGTACCCTTTTTCTAATACACATTCACATATAATATGTTAACGGCATCGCATATGTGTTAAGTTTGTTGTTCATTATTATCATCATTTTCTTTCAAATATGATATTTATTTATATGTTTATATAACATAAATAAATTTATAAGACAATAAATTATTACCCTTAATATTATTAATAATGATGGACTCTAGTAATTCGACTTTATAATATTCATTACAATGTGTGTATGTATGTATATATTAAATTATATGGTACATACTTACAGTGTGGTTCACATTAAGATCTTTTTGTTATTTTTCAGAACATGAGCCTCTTAAATCGTAACAGCCTTTATGAAACAAATGCCATTATAGGATTTTTAGTTGAAAATATATATATTTAGTGAGAGTATGAAGGAAATGGAATCTTTGAGTGATACTTTCTCTCGACTTGACTGGGAATTTTAAGCATCAGATCTTATTATTTTCACATATCTTGCGGGTATGAAGCCAGAAAAGTCTCCAATTTTCTCTAAAGTAAAAGCTGTTGCCACATTCTTCATACATCAAACGTTCAAAGATCGGCTGTATTTGTGTATTGAAACTGCGAATTATTGAAAATCGTTATGAATAGTAAAATACACATTTTTCATAACCACACTGTTAACGATATGTTCGGTTGCTCTTTCTTAAAGATATGTATATATGTTGTTGATGTTAAGAAGACGTTATAAATCACATACACACATATATATACATATTATTATACACCCTGTTCGAACTCGAATGAAGAAGAAGAGCAAATTTTAATTAAACATTGCGCGCGAAAGATCAAATTCCTTATCCATGTATCTTGTTGTGTTGTGTTACCATATCTATAATATAACATACCCACTATCAAACATATACAACCCTTTTGGTCCATTCTTATACACACCATTATATTATCTAGCCCCCATATATTGTATATAAGAAGTGTAATATGTATTGCTAACCAACAATATAAGGGTAGTTTTTTAAGACATACTCATTTCATAGTATGATCAGCCTTGATGTATCAACTACCACCCGTTTTATATCTAATTCACTCCTGTAGATATATAACACTTCCTTTTAAACCCTTTTAATGTGGGAAATTCAATGAACTGTATCAAGATTTTGTGGACGCCTTGGGATGCATTCGATTTTTAAGTAGTAGGAGGTAATTTATAATAAGGCTACACAAAAATTTATACCATAAACTAAGACAAAAAAAGAATTTTCTCGAATAATCCAATCCAAAACTAAATTAGAAAAAAGCTTGGGAATTCAACCTACATAGATTTTGACCTAAAATACCTTCTCGTTTCAAAAGCTATTAAAATCCGGACCATCGTGAAATATACGGAAAAAAGTCGTGAAACCTAAAACAATCAATTATGTTTCGTGTATTTTTCTTTATCTTTTTCGATGTAGCTCGAATAATTTCTATGCGTGGTATTAGAATCAGAGTGGAGAGCCAAATGTCTTGAGGCTTTTTGGCACTGGTAGCGCAAGGTGTATTATATTACTTATACTAATTCTTGTAAGAAGCTAATCAACTAAATCTTTACCAATCACTGAAATAAATCTCCAACAATCTCGTTTCTCATTTGAAATCAAAACCAATAAAATTAAGTACAGTGAATTTGTTATGAACTCGAACGAAATACATCTAAACATACCACAAACATATCGAATAAGGTGTATTTATTAAAACTAAGAAGGTGTAATATGCCATACACATATAACATCTTGAAGATGTTACCCAATGAATTGTTGTATTGTGCGGTTAATAGTTAGTTTGGTTTGGTTTGAGGGCTATACCTTGGTTTGGGAGATTTTCTTACATAGTTAAATAAGAAAGGGGTATATGTTGTGTGTTATTTACGTCCCTCATCAGTTTACAATGACCCCCTGATACATGTGATGTTTCGTGGAACTGTCTCCGTGACCGCCGACGGCAACGAATGTTTTAAAGTAATGATACCAGCGCCGGATTGTGATTTTGAACCAAAATTAATTTTTATATATAATCAACGATAGCAACTCATTATTCATTATTTTTAATGCACAAATACATAAAATTTAAAATCACTATCAATTTTTTGGTGTTTTCTCTAGAGCTAAACAGCTTTTGAATAATAATAAATAACATTAGAATAATAATAAATAAAATTTCAATTTACTTTATTAGTTAATAGATTCCTTTTTTTTGCTAAATAAAAGTACAGTAAAAATTTGCATATCAAATTACAAACATTTAGAACAGCGTATAAAGATTAGATGTGGTTTCCAATCTCGAACAAGTTTTAAAACGTTTCTAGAGTAGATTTATATTTTTAAACTATTTCATATTTTCTGATTTTTAATCATGAAATAATATATCTAAAACGTCATATCACACCATTTAAAAAATCGTAAGAAAGCTCTATATTATAAAAAAATTCGAATATTTCCGGCTATTAATAAAATGATCGGCGCCGGCTATTATATACGAATATTAATTTTGCCGGCACCGACATCATTAGTTGAAAATACTCGTTGCCGTCGCTGGTCACAGAGACAGTTTCGATGTTTCGTTCGTTACCGGTGAAATGATGGTAGGTGTGTTTTACTTTACAGTGGTATCAGTCCTACTGTAGTATGTGTAAAATTTATTAGATTTAAGAAATTCTATGCTCGTTAAGATTATACGATACGATCTCGTCAAAGTAATGTTAATATGAGAAATTTTATCAAAAAGGTTAACGTTTTTTAACTTGAATAATAATAAATTTTGTATGATGTGATGTTGATAATTATTATTTTAGTAGATTATGTTACAATTACAAGAAGGAACAAGTTTATTTTAACAATTTTTAATAATTAGTATTTTATGAATACCAGCATTATTCCCTTATTAGCTTAGCATTCGTATTTTTTAGATTCCGTTAACAATGGCCGAAATATTCAGACACGGGGTTTTTGAGGTCGCTATTTATTTAAAATAAAACTATGAACTAAAATCAAAAAATTTTAGGTTTTCTAGGGTAATTAAGATCTAGGAAAACAAAAAATAACACTGATTTTAATATTCAATGGCTAGTTTACGAGATATCGCTTGAAATTTATCTAGAATCGGATTCCATACGAAATCTCTAAAACTGCACATTAAATCGAAACAAATTATATTTTTTGATTTTCGATTTTTTTTCTCGTATTTTTCGTACGCAAATTCGGCAATGTTTTTTTGTTCCTGATTTCGATAAAATTATGTTTATAAGGAAAGTTTGACCTGTTATCGTAAAAGATATATTATTTTTGGTTTTCCTAGAGCTTAATAAGCCTATAAAATAAAACAGTAAAAACTAATTTTTTCTGAATTAATTAATCTATTTATAAAAATTAAGAGCTAACATTTAATTTACGATTTCAACAAATATGGTCAGTATTAATAAAAGGCTTTTTTTTAAACATAAAAAAATTTTATGTATGAGAATTATTCCAGTGACAAATACAATAATTATTCCTGCAATGCGCAAGCCTATAAATTCAAAATTTAATACTCAATAAACTAGATAAGAAATTGTTGTTAAGAAGTAAAAACACAAGAATATAATCATAATAATAATAATAATCATTGAATTTATCCTTATTCTTGGTGCTTGCTTACCACTACATATTATTGTAATACATTTGATCAAAACATGTTTTGTTATGTGTTTATGTGAAAATCTAGGAGTAGATTTGTGATGTGAGTGTATTAAGGAGTATGGAGAGGATACTACTTACTGTACTACTACGATACTACTGACACTGGTGTTGGGCATACGAACTATTATTATTATTATTTGTATACATATATATATAATGAAATGATATCTATTGTTTATATTCATATTATTATTTTAATACACATACACCATAAACTGTATGGGAAAGTGAAATAAATTTCACTAGTGAATAGAGCAGTACGGACGATTTACAATTATTTGTAATATGGATGAAAATTGGATGATTGACTTACAGGATGACTTCTTAGTCTCTAAACAAAATAATGGAAATATTTTTTTTAATCTGTTTAGATTCACCACAATTTCAGCTCGCTTTCAGATTGTATATCTGTAAGTATTGAGTGTATTTTATTAATGCTATATAAGGCGGCAAGTATAGAATTTCAGGAGTAGGATAATTGTAGGTTTATTTCTGATGAAATTGGCACTAAGTTTAAATTTATTATGCTTTTTATTCACATATATATTACATACATATTACACTTATACAGTCATCGATTTTAGATAATTGATACGGGAGGCTTGTGATAACTGAAGTTTGAAATAAATGAATACCTGGTTGTTTTTTATGAAAATTTGATTGTTTTCCGCTATTCTGCCATTTAGCACTACGATCGCTTGTTTCGCTTTCGTACGGTTACTTACTTTACTTTTACAAATTTCCGTAAATTAAATTTCTCATCAAAAAAATTGAAGCGTCAAGAAAAAAGGAAGGTAAATTGAAGAGAAGGGTAAAAATAATTTTATCTTGAGATCGGTTTGATGTGTATAATGCTTGTCGAAAGCGTAAAATCAAGACAGCCTGTACGTACGCAACATTTCTGAGAATCTACATTTACTATTATATTTAACATACCACATACACTAAACATATACAAGTATATATGGATTCAATATATGTGGGTAGCATGGGTTAGCTGTATCCCAACATAAGAGGTGGTGAGGTAGAACCTCAAACACGTTGAAGAATATGATGGTGAGTACACTACTAATATTCAACTATAAGAAATAGTATATAGTATACGGAAGACATCTTCGAAGTTTGTTCATTCGTATATAAGATGTTGACCAATAAATTTGGTACCCTTGTCGTTTGGTATAATTAAACACATATACACCTCATACTTCAGCCCCACTATTCACCCCACCATTTATATACATATATATAGTATACTACACCATATAATAAACCATGTTAAAACATCACACATTGTGAGAGAAGTCCTTCTTCCTTAGTATAGTATAGTAATTGTATTCGCCTTATAATATACTATCCTTTATCTTAACAATAGTAAAGTTTCTTCTTAACAACAAGCTTTCCTTAGATGCTTTAAAGCATTACACATACATCTAAAGAAGTAGTCTATTATAGACTTTATTTAAAGATAATACACTGGTGACCAACAATAGTCTTAGAAAATATAACTATTTATATGTATACAGGAAGGTCTCAACAAACATCAATTGGAAATAATAAGGTTAGAAACGAGAAGCCGGCCTCGCTTTAGCTGCAATGTACATAGTTTATTGAGGTTGTATTTTGGACCCCTTTCGCATTGATAGAAATTACTTATTTCGATTGGCAGGTCAAAAAATGGGTTGATAATAATCGTCTTAGATTGCCTACTTGTCAGGCATATGCCTTCGATTCAATACTTCAGATACAACGCAAACTTTCTTCAGTCTAGTAAAAAAAATGTCTGAAAACTGTCTTTCTTCATTATAAATAAGAAGACTTTTGTGTGCTACCAAGTATCTGATGGATACTTGTTTAAATGGTTTATCTAAAAAATTATGGTTTATTGGGATGTCAAAAAGAAGTTTCTTAATATGAGTACCGCGATACTAAGGGAGAGAGAGAAACAATACGATCGACTACCTTGTATATATTTCGTAGCCTGGAACTGGAAATATGTCTGACAATAAGTAGGAAATAGACAAATTCCAATTAGGACGAATAAATCTGTGGAAAGAAAATGAAAAAGTAAATGAGACTGCAGGCTAGTAAAGCGTGGTTATCGGATACATCGCTGAAAAAAGTCAATCCGGCCTATCGGTTAGAACATAAATTTCAAACCATTCACATCTCTTCCCCCTATAAGACCTGTTTGGGTTTGTCTCATTTCATTATAGAAAGTTAGAATGATATATCTAGAAATCGACACGTGAATCCACTAGAATGAATCTACCTACTGTCAAGAGAGCGAATAGATTCTACAGAGACCAATATGGTTAGAGGAAATGTATCTTGAATTTGGGTAAAACGTATAGCATCTCTTACTTGATAGGCATCATCTAACCCTCCACAACTATTAGCAATACTTTGTTTTAGTATTTGTAAGGCCAATCTGTATATGAGCATAATATCTATATATATACAAAGACGATAATTATTATAGTTTTCTGTTTGTTTGTTTTCTATGTGTTGTTGTTATATTTCTTGGTTTGTTTTTAGAATTTATACGCAATATGAGACTATGAATTTTATTCCATGCCCACAATACATATATTGTATCGTCGCACCATCGCGCTCGCCGGTCCTGTACTAAATATATATATATGTACTTATTTATTTGATTGTTATCGGATGTTTGTGGGTTTTTTGGCAATTAAAGTTGTTCGAAATAGTCAAGGTAATTGCTTCGTTTTGATAATGATAGTTATTGCAATTTTTCCTTTTCTTTTTTTTTTTCAGAAAATAATCTATATAAAGTAGAAAATCGACAATTTTTAGATTAATTAAATTAAGCAGTGATAATCTTCTGTAAAAATTATATTTTTTATGAACACCATAATTTATTTGCTATGGAAATGAAATACTGGCTTGCCAATAAAATCTGATAGAAATTGTCTATAAATATTATTTCATAATACAAATTTACTGAAAATGTAAATAAAATATTGGAATTAATTATTTAAAAAAACTTACTAATACTTTTTCTTTCCTTATCATAAAAAATTGTCTTTTTTAATCTATAAAATATCTCTATAAAATTTTCCTTTTTTATATTTCAGCTTTAATATATATTTTCCCTTCTTACACATTGTACCTGTACATGCGTAACCATTTCATAATATTTTTCATATTCTCGTTAATTAAAATAAGTGAAAAAATCTAGAAAAATTTATGGTTACAAAACAATTTTTATGTAGATAATACTACTAAATAATTTGTATTATTATTATAATATGATGAATATATTTTAAAAGCTCACGTGATTATCACATTAATTAATAAATCATTTAGTTAAGTAATATGATGGTAAAATTATTTAATAAGGAGTGGTTTTAGATATATATGAATTTATAATAATATTATTACATTTTATAAAATTAATTGAAATTGTCATATAATTTCATTTTTCACTAAGTCATTCTAATTTAGATGTGATTTTTGTCACACAATTATGTAATTTAAAAATGTTTTTTTCATTAGAATATTATTCTTTTTTTGTTAGATTTCCGTGTTTATGTCTTTTTTTTTTCGCTATACCACATTACATTTATCGATCAATAAATCGGAGGGAACTTTAGTGTTGGCTAAAAAATACATTTTTATATAATCGTAATAAAAAATACTATAATAACTTCGTCCTTACATAGCGTTTCTTACGGACAATGGTAAACTTCCGGGACAATATTTCACAATTGATATTCTTAATTTGTATTGCTTATAGTTAAAATCATGTTATATTTGCAAACAGAGGGTTAAAAATATGAGCATTTTCCGTAAAATGAAAGTCAGAGTAAAATGTCATATGAAATATTTATTGAATTTACCATTTGATGATTTAATAAGTTATTTTGACATGACGAATGAATTTATATAATAACAAACATACATACAAACATATACCAAAGATAGATTTATATTTCATCTAATATTTAATGCAAAACATGTATTATTTTTGAGCTTTGACTAAAGACCACTGGCTCGATACATTTGTTTGTTTTGTGTTATCCATATTACAAAATATTATCTATATATATAGAAGTTTTATAGAATAAAGAAAATATTTAGAAAATGTCAATAAATATATTTAGAGCAAGGAAAAAATTTATAAATTTTGCAAACGACTTATAACAGGTGTGAAAATGCACCTACCGTTTTACCGTTTTAATCATATTATTTATTTTTACACAATTCCATTAACGCTACAAAGACCTTGACTTAGAGAGTAATTCGTAAGCACTATAAAAGTTTTATAAAGTTTTGTGACTCTTTTTAACAGTACGGCTTATGATCAAAGTCAATTTTGATATTCGTTGTGTTCATTGATTTAAGCAAATGAAATTCTGAGCATTCAAACAAAAAAATGCAACTTCTGTTAGATATTTTCACGGGCAACATACTTGGATGGAATAAAAAACAATAAATTCTAATGATCTATATATTTATCCTTTTCTGTTGGTTGAAGTTATATTTAGTCATAGGACATAAATAATATTATCTATAAGTTATATAAAATATAATTCCTATATTTGACAATATAAATAAATTCAATATGACATTTCCTAAAGGGACCTTTCGCTAGAATATAGTCATTGTTATTATTGCACAAGGTAGGAATTACAAGGCCACTACTACCACTATACCCATCGATGGTCAAACAAGAAATAATATTTAATGACAGAAAGTATCCTGTTAGTGGAATGGGATGGGATGTGAGTGATCATCTAAACCAACTTCAATCAAACAATGAAGGGAATGAAGAGAATAAGAACTAACAAACTGTTGTGGATATGTCCTTTAGATTTGAGATCAGTAACTTCCTAATTAAGTAAAGTATATAATGAACTAATTAAATGAAAAATTCATTTTTTCTAAAAGTATGATCGATATTAGAAACTTGAGCAGACGAACACTTTTATGTAGTCGATCAACAAACACTTAGGTTAGATAGGTGTCATATAATTACTAGGGATATTCTTAAATGCCTTAATATGTTTACATGCGGCTGTACTTATTTGAGGCACCGATATAATGATTATAATTAGGTTGTAATTGGTACCTTACTATTGGAATTTCTCATTAATTTTGAATTTGCTCCCCATTTTTGATTATACTAAAGTAATCTATACTAATTTAGCCAACGCTACAGTCTTTTGACAATAAAGACCTTCTCAGTAGGTAATGATCTCTCCGTTCTTTCCAGAGGTTTACCCTTCTATTCACGCGATCTGTTACCCCTTCTTTGATACTTACCTCCCCACAAGGTACGCTGGGCATGACGTTTATATCTCGTTCAGGTTTCATACTTTCACTATGACCTAACTATTGGAGTCTGGCACATCCGATTAATGTGCCAGACTCCATCCCGTCGGTCTAAGAATTGTTAAATCGCAGTCTATGTCGGTAGTTTGCTAGCCTTATTGAGACACCCGAGTGAATTATAACCAGTTGCACCCAATAATTGATTGATTTTAATTTTCGAAAAGGTAACTGTAACTTTCGAAAAGAAAACATAACTAGAAGTTCTGACTGGCTGCTGCTGCTGCTGATGATGATGATGATGAAGGAAAACTGTTATAAATGACAATGTCACACAATTCTATGATATATTGATACTGTAGTGGCATTTCCCAATAGACAGTTGTACCTGACCAGTATATCAATAAAATAAACAAAAGTGTTGTTGTTTTATGTGGGTATTGGGTACGCTGGATACTGTATATTGGGTGTATGTTGTTTGGTAGGTATCTGGTGGTAGATATTATCTATCAACGTAACTAATACAAATAACATGTTATTTAAGGTTCATTTAATATAACATTTTCTGTTTTATTATTATTTATTTGCTGTTATTTCTTTCTATCTATATGTATGTTGTTATTTTATTTATTTTCATTTGTTCTAGATTATGTATTAGGTTATTTTGTTAGTTAATTGTTATTTGTATTAGTGTAGTAACATTTATATAGATAATATTATTGTCTTTTGTAAATACAAGTTTATTAATTAATCAATTTTTTGTCAATCTTATACATTTGTCATAAAAATACCAATGTTGTTCTTTCTTTGTCTGAAGATATGCTGTTCCGATGTTTTCGATATATCATGATGTCTAAAATGGTCAAATGTACAATTAAAATTTGTATAATCTATAGATTACTAGTTATTTCAAATTTTTTGTATATATGGATATTTTGGAACATCGTGAAAACTATCTACATTATGAAATAAGTTATATGATTATGTATTTATCGTAATTTTATAATCCTGTAAAAAACCTTACAAATTGCTAAAAATTCGAAAATATGTTAATGGCTGTTCTTAGATTTTCTAAGGCAATTAAGGTCTTGGAAAACCAAAAATAACACTTATTTTACGATGGAAAGGCGAGTTTTCGGGATATAATTTGAAATTTGTCCGAAATATCGACTTGTGGATTGCACATAAAGTGTATATTCAAAGTTTTTTCACAATTAGAGATTGTGATTATTATAGATGTCTCATTTTTTGTGCCAATTTCACTTTAAAAAAAATAATGCTGAATATTACAAATTTTTGACGAAATTAATTAAAAAATTAAACACCTCACTGAAAGTACATAGACTTACAGTAAATTAGAATTTCATCAATAATATATACTTAATTTCCCAAAGTAATAAATTATATTGTTCCTACTTGATAAATAGAAAATGGCAAAAATTCTCAATGATTCATCATCATTGTATAAGAAAATAATAAAATATTGTTTTTTTTTTTTTTATTTAATAAATAATTTTCGCTTTCACTATAATAATAATAACATGATATAGAATTTAAGAAGAAAGTCGCCCATTAATAGATCAAGTTGTTTTGGACATTGAAAGATGTGCACTTATCACAATATATCTTTTGTCTTGTCTGTAAGTTGTACGAAAAAAAAATACCTACACTACGTGAGTTACACTTACAATGTATTATATAGATTTCATATAGAGAGGGTACTTTTTCTTATCATATATCAGAAAAACAAAGTTGATTTAGTTGTTTCGATAAAATAGTTTGGCAGTCGAATAAAATTTATTGTAAGACCCTGTTCACGTATAGTTTACTAACTTACACAATAAAAAATCGTCCACATTTAAGTAGAAAATAGTTAAGAGAGAAGTTATTTATTGAGGCTTTGTTCCGATATACACTAGTTTTTAATCGTAAATTGTAAACTGTTAAAAACAAGTATATATCGTACCATCAGCCAAATGTCAAGCAGATTGACTTTGCTGTTTATTTTTATATATTTTTGAGTCTTAGGGATACTGCTTCCACAAAAAAATTGAAATTCACTTACGAATTTTTAAAATACTTGCTATTTGACGAAATTACTTCAATGTTAACCAGGCTTAAAGTAAGGGTAACAATCGTTTTTGTGAGACAGAAGGACGGACAAAATGTATTAAGCACTAAGTACGTGAATATATATAGTTGTATGAATTGTTCCAACAAATAACGCTGAAACCCAATAATTTAACTCTCAGCGTTGATTTTTGTTATACCCGACATTAATAGAATGTAAGAGGATAAATTAAAGTTTTTAACGCTAGAATATGTGTTCATATTATGCTTTAATTATCGCATTTTCATTTGCCTGTTCGTTACCAGGATAACTATGAAACGAAAAAAATAGCAAGCTTAATTTTGAAGGCGTATTCTAGACCTAAAAAGTTAATTTTAGTTCGTATATTAGCATCAGCGATACCTAGACCCATGACCTGATTATAAACCAAAGGCAGCTAGAAGAAATATTCAAATATAAGACAGATTTATTTCTTAAGATTAAATAACTTTTGTTTGAATCATTTATTCTTCATGAACTCCTCAGATTCGCAATTAAATCTATTTCGGTTATCATATCTTGTTTTTTATTAAAGTATGTCGATCACTCGATTCAATAATAAAAATTGTACAAAAAGGCGTTACGTTGTTATCAAATAATAACATATATGTGATAAAGATAGGTAGGCAGTGGTGGTTAGATTCACATTCTTCTTGTATATGTATTTGGCAGACATATGGTTTCTCATCTTCATGATGATATTCTACGTATGTTTCTTCTAGTATCTCTGGTATTGCTATACTTCTTACTAGATAAATTCTTGCTTTCATCTTATTATTCGATTGATTTATTTGCTATTTCGCGAAGTGGCACATATTTCATCTGAATGTATTATTATGATTGAGACATACATATATATTTATTTATGTGTGTACTGTGTGTTTCAGAGAACAATAATGCGTTTAGTTTTTCCAAGTGTTTATTTAAACACTTGCTCCTGCGTAAAATTACAAGAACATTTTATGACAAATATTTATATATTTATATATAATAATCTGAGGGCGATGGACTTTGACGCAATTTTTTCAGTCGGAATTTATTAGGGTTGTTCTTTTACTATCCCCAACTATTATTATTATTATAATTATTACTATAAAAAGGATTTCATGAAAAAGTAGAACTCTAAAAGTGAAGCCTTTTTCTAATGATAAAACCAGTCTTCGGAGTCAATATATTTCAACTTAGATATAGGTATTTAAAGACCAAATATTTAGATATGGCGATCACAGAAATTTATTTTGGATTTAATCCTACATAAAAACCCAGAAACATTTTTGCAGAAAATTTTATTATGTCCAATTTTTCGACTATATTCGACAATTTATACCAAAAAATTGATAATTTCTTAGATATTAACAAAAATGACGATCTCAGAGTTACAAGAAAATTTTATACCGTATTCTAATTTTAATGATTTCAGATAATATTTAAAATAATTTGACAGTGTTTAATTTAAAACAAATCTACTATCGGTGTCAATTCCAATTTGAAATTGACATATCCAAAACATTCTGTAGAAGTATTAAATATTGTATTTTTTTTTTCTGTTCATATGATACATAAGAGATATGTTGTCATTTGTCATCACAATTGATTGGTTGACATAAACATGTGAGGAAAATATTAAATTTCTATTGTTATCATTATTATATCGTTGTGAATGTATTTCAGATATTCGTTATTGTATTCAGCAATATTGTTATGAGAAATCATTAAATTAATGTGCACAATTCGAAATATTTTTGACATTATAAATGATTTCAAATATATCATGATTGTTGGTAGTTAATTACTGTAATTTATGGAAAAAGAATTTGATTTGATAGTAATATTTTTAACTGGTATTTAATTCTTGTTTTATTTGTAAGCAAATTTATTTTTCTATTTTTACAGTCATAACAAATAAAATTTGAATTAATTTAGACAATAATACACATAAATAACAAGAAACTAAAATTCTGAGAATGAAAATTAAAATAATTTATCATAAAATAAAATTAAAAAAACTATAATTAATTTCAACTCTGTGGGTGACAAATAAAAATTTAAAAAAAAAAATGAACCTTCTTAAAAAAATGAACTACAAAGTAAAAAATAATTTAAAATTTTTCCTTGTGATCAATTACCTTCCTTAGTGGATGCCAACCACTCAATATTTTAGCTAACAGTTTGTACAGAAAAAATATTTTAGATATTTTAAACTGCCATTTACTTGTAAAATTTGACAATCATATTGTTTATATAATATGTAAAGGAAATTGTAAAATAAAATAAAATTTATTGAATTGGAAAATAATATAATTTTCCATGAATTTTCCCTTGATAGTTGATACCTATCTTTATTAAATTCAATTTAAAATTGAATTGAAATCATTTTGAAAAACATTGTAATATATAAAAACAAATTTATTTATCATATAAATAAATAAATGTATATTGAAAATTGGAACAATGTGTGTTACTGTTCCAATATCCATTTATCTCTGTATCTATAGAATAAACTACGAATTTATATTATGTATAGATTTTGTACGGTAGATGGGAAACGTGTTGAAAAAATAATCTTTACGAATTTTTGAAGTTATACTTCTTTAGTCACGTTATATAAAAATGATGAGAGTGAAATTTTAAGATGCGTGCGTATCTTCGTGACAAAAAATTCACAGGTTGAAGCTGATGTTATGATTTATGTTACACGTAATGTAAGAAAATATATTTATTTCTTTTTCAATTTTAAATTGAGCTTTATTGACTGTGTTGAATATCCTTCTCCAGTCCTTTTTTAACACAGACCATTTTTGAAGCAACTAGACCAAATTTTTTAGATGGAGGAATAAAGAATATGATAGCAAATCATCAAGATTCATACATTGAACAGAGGATATTCTTGACTATTACATATGTGATGGGTATGTAAGACGAGGTGATATTATATGTTCCCATGAGGTACAGTTTTACGTATGTTGTTGCAATACAATTGAGGGACATTCCTTCCTTATTTCGTAATTCTCCTATACATATGTATGTAAACACATATAGATTGTTGTATGTCTTAGAAGAAAATAACATTAATATAGCCAAACATTTCGAACATGTGATAAACCACCAAAGGGATTCTGTTTATAGACAATTATATGGGTTTTGTATAAATACATAGTTCTGATATAGCAGCAGCATCTATCTATTTCACAAAGTATACGGAATTAATACCGTATGGAATATTTGATAATAGTAAATTAGATATTTCTTATAGTTATCCCACACATCCTTAATTAAATGAAAAATATTTTCATAATGGAAAAATTTGTACTATAGTAGGGGAGATCAAGGGGATATTGGATTAACTCGAGCGGATCAGACAAAGATATGGTAGATACTTTACTCCTTGTTAAGTACCTCCACCAAATCTTAGCTCCCTAATATTATAACGACAAAATCTTTAATTGGATTTCATCGAGCGCCTTAGATTAAGATATGGTAGGTTGGTTAAATGCTGAAGAGAATTCATTTTCCTGACGATTTGAGCGTGACGCGGGTTTCCATTCTCTTGAGTCACGATCAGATCATCAGACTAGTAAAAAATACACTTTTAATCACGCTTAAATCCGACTATGAATTTTTTCGGTTTTATATCCTGATCAAGTAGCCGCGGGCAACGTTAAGGGAGCTAAGATTTGGTGGAGGTAGTCAACAAGGGGTAAAATATCACCCATATCTTAATCTGATGTGCTCGTATAAGAAAAAATAAGAATGAGATTAACGAATAAGATGCCATGAGTTCTTGAAAAATTTAAAATTACATTATCAGTTGCTATTTTCTCTGACATCTACATTGGGTTTTTTGGACACTAAATAGTAAATTCGCTCAACAGAGCAATTTTATTGTTTTTATAGTTTAAGATATGGTTTAATGTAATTAAAACTCTATCATAATTTAAGACTTTTCTTTGTAAAAAAGCTTTTGAAAAAATGAGATAAAAAGCTCTACTCTCACGGTGCTATTCGATTGATTTTGATTTTGATTGTTCTTTCATTTTTCCGGCACATTGTTATGGAAAGAATTTAAAAATTTTCCCTACGCACTTTTAAAAAATTTTTGTATAAATTAATTAAAGAAGTACAAATTAATTTTTATTGTTTGCATTTTTCTGTAATTGGGATGCACTGTGGTTGAAATTTCAAGACAATTCTCGATTGCTACAATATCTTAAATTTATAACGTTTCTTAGCAAACGATATAAAATAAATTTGTAGACATAAAATTGCAAATAATAAAATAATATCATAATTTCAATTCAAAATTTAAACAGATAGATAAAAGTCCTTGGAAAAACATTTCTGTATATCATCTTAACACATAAAATAATAATGATAACAATTTTTGATGTTTTAAAATATTTTGTTAAGTATCGTTGAAACACATTACACAGTTGCATGAATGATATCATCATTCAACTCATAAACTATAACGCACAATATCATGAATATTATTATAATATTTATATATGGAGCACACGGATAACTAACCGGTTTATAAAATATTAAATAAATGAACGTAAAACAGTAATAATTTCAAATATTAGTTATGAAGACTGAAAATATTTTTGTTGTGTGAGGACACCACTTTACACATTTAAATACAGTAAAACCTTGAGAAATATTTATTAGATTTCTTCGGTACGTAAAGGGTTGAAAATTATTTAAGAAATGTTTTTGTATTTATGAAATATATACCAAATGGTGTAAAAAAAACGTTCTAATGAAGTTAATTTTATAATCGGGATATTTTAAAATTGACTTGATACGCAGATGTGATTGTTTGGGAATGACGTCTGGAGAAATGAAAAGAAGAGGCAGAGAATATTACATTAGATTCATATTACAATTACTTGTAATTTTAGCATTATATGCAAGGGATACAAGGAAAGGAAAAAATGATATTATTTTGTACTTACTCTGGTAACGACCATGAGTCATAATAGAATCATATGATATCAAATTCTCAAATCGTATGGTCTAAGATTCATCATACTGGTACGATAAATAGACTTATAACAAGAACTGGCCAGTAAAGCAAAAGAATGGACTATAGAAATCGATGTACCAAAAAAATTGAAAAATAACAAATTTCCCTAAATCAATCAAGAAATGTTAGAAATAAAGTTATTAATGTAGATGCTAAATGAGTATTTTTATAAAAGTTTTTAGTAAGAAAATTGCAACCTAAATCAGTAGTTTCTTGGAAAATTTCTAGATAATTCGATACAGTATTGGTAAAAGCAGTAAACTAGAGTAGTTTAGTCAATGAATATGGCGCAACGGTTACTGTGTTTTGGTGTTTCGATTCAAAAATTTCTAGTACATAAGTTACAGACCACACTGTCGTAATAATCATTTATAAAATTTCAACAAACCTTTTCTTCATTACACATTTCTTGACTTACTTGATCTAACTACACTGATACGTATTAAATTAATCCTTATTGCTCAAGAAGAAGAAACAGTTGTATGTATTGTGAAAGTGTGAGAAAAGGATAATTCTCATCTTACTATAATAATTGGCTATAATATTAATGTAGTCGCAGTATATTTAGTATCTATCTCATGTTATTATTGTCTTTAATATGTGTTCGACGTATATTGTGTACTTTGTTTAAGAAAATAACATTGAATTTATAAGAAATATAGGTAGAAGAAATTGTTAAACATTCACTGGGTAGATTTTGTATTTACTAACCAATGAAGAAAAAGGTATACGGTAGATTTTTGAAATAATAACTGAATCACATTAAAACAAACATTGTCTTCAATTTTCAGGACCGTAATCCAACATAGAGGTCATTATTTGAAAATCCAACGAATGCTACCCGTTTTCGAACAAACAAGATTGGACCGACTTTACTCATTCACGAAAATCACTTCTGTGCTTATAAAATGTCACCGAAATTGCAGCTCGCTGTCTCCTTAGTTTTTGAGATTCCGTGATGACGGACGGACGGACAATAGGAAATGGACTAATTAGGTATTTCTAAATTCATCTTTACTAAAATTTTGTGGTCAATTGTGGCCAATATTAGGTATCATTACAAACTTTTGACAAAAATTAATATACTCTGACATATTTTGTATGTCGAGTTAAAAAATCGGGATAAATTACAAAGTACAAATCTGTTTTTAATGATAATACTTAATAAAGTATAGTTAAATATAGTCTGAAAAAGCCTTCTTTATAGGTAGTAGAAGTATTTAGTAAGTAATATGTAGAAAATACAACAGTTCGAAAGTTTTGTGAAGAAAATTTGCATTGAAATGATGAGGCATAGTGAAAACGAAGATAGCTCTCTGTACGATTGTATGACGCAACGATCATTATATTTAACACTTTCGTTTAACGGTTTTTAGTACATTCCTCAAACACATCACCCACACACAAATCCACCTCTCCTCATTTGCAACCCAATCCGTTTTGCCATCCAATTGTATAGGTACAACAAATTTTAAACTCAACGATTTCGTACACTTTTATCTTATACTCATTGGGAATTATCATAACATGCGGTGTAGAAGTGTGAATACATGATTGAGAGTAGGGGAAAAGAGTGTTAGGTTTGGAATACATTGATGCATATTACATATTTTATAGGGTATACACCTTTAAGCATATAGAATGGCACAGCATTAACGGATTGGATTGGAAGTAAAATTTGAAATTCGTTCAAATACCTAGATCAGTCTCTTGTATTATAAATATGAATTTCAACTACAATGTGGTCGACTAAAAATCAGATATTTTGGAATATCCGTGAGAAACGCAGACTTTCTGGCGCGTGTGATGTAGGCGGTAACACGTTGTGGAGCTTCTGGTAGAGATCTAATAGTTTCGACCAAAAAACCAGTCTCATCTTTCTGGATGTCTGATAGTTCTGTTACTGGCTCATAAGACATTTGCATTACCTCTTCGTTCAACGTTCTTGATGGTCCAGCTAGCGTATTAGTAGTTTGAGTTGGGACCAACAAGCGCTTAAAACCCTAAACTGAATGGATTTGAAAGTGAAATTAGAACATTATAAGCTTAAATTTTTATTTCAATTTTCATAAATTTTATCTATTGTATATTTTAATACAATAGAAAAATTAATTTAATCAAAATAACAGAAGTTTAAATAAAACTTTTAATAATTGCTGGAAATTTTTGATGCGCCTTCCTGTATTACTTTGTATTCGAAGTAAACACACTTTGTCTATATTATTATATTAAATAAAATATTATTATAATCTATAAATAGAACAAAATGTTCTTAAAAATTTTAATTTGTTTAAATATAGACAGACCTACCTACCTTTAAGTTATGTTTTATTTTAATTTAGGTGTAAACGCAAAATAAGTTGAATTTGTGTGGAATGAGGTTTAAGATATTTTTGGTCGTTAAAACATAATAATGATTCTCTGTTTCACATTGATAAATTTCTAATATGAATAATAAATTCATAATTGGTGTTTCGTTTTAAATTTTATTGCGTTTTTTCTTCTTATTAGTATGCTGATGAATTCAAATTATATGTTTTTACAATTATTAAAAAAAGTTAAAAATTTTGCTTAGTGAATGTTTTGGCTTAAAATTTGTAATTGATTAATGTAAGACTAACTTTTTTACACTTTATATTTTGCAACACGTGAAAGAAAAATTATTACCATTGAAACAATTTTTTACTTTCAATTACACTATTTTGAGTAGACAAAAAAAATTCCAAATTAAGACCTATTTATTTTTTAAACGGTTCTCGTTTAACTCGCTAAGGCTTGACAATATTTAGTCTTTAACATTTCTGACTAATAATCTCTTGTAGTTGGCTTCCAATTACATTCTTAGCTCAAAATTGATTCATTTTGATAAATTTTCTTTTCGTTCTTTTCATTTACTTTGTGTAATATAATGGTACTATGGCCTCCTGGTTTATTTGATGAACATTTTTATGAGGAAAAATAGCTGATTACCATAAACTATTCTATTTTTATTCTATTCTGCATCAACAAAAATGACAAATTGAATAAGCACATACAATAGATAACAAAGTTTTAGTTGAGGCTTTTTAGTATTATTTTTTTTCAGTATATTTTTTATTCGATTCATTCAATTTCAATCAAATCTAACAATAAAAGTGATTGAAATATTCATACAAATAGTTTACATAGTTTGTCAGTTTAATTTCAAACATCACAATATAAAAAATATAACAACCACTTGCTTTTTATATTCCTAATATTCCAAAAAATTTGTTATACTCGGTATATCGAAAATAATCTTAGCCAAAATGTTTCAAACAAAAGTTGTTTGTTTTAAAACAATAAATATTTTTTTGTATTTGAACTTTTCTACTTTCTTTTATAGTTTAAAAATTGAGATAAGGGCGATTAGACTCTATAGACCGATTTTGCTCATTCACAAATTTAAATTTACTTTTTATGTTTAGAATATGCCACCAAAATTTCAGTTCGCTATCTTTTATTGTTTTGGAGTTATCGTGGTGAAACATGAACGGATGGACAGTCAGAAATGGACTAATGAGATATGTTTATTAGACTGATTAGATGAACACATATTCCAAAATTTTGTTAATGCGGTCAATATTTTGTAGCGTTACAAACTATAGATTAAAATTATTATACTCTGACGTATTATATATAAAAATACTACGAAAATTATATTTTGTTTTTCTCAAACAAAACTTTATGGAAAATAAAGCGTGATTTGAATGAAATTTTCAAAACAGGGTATTAAAGTAACACCAGTAAAATTTGTATGCGGGAAAGAGTTTTGTTTTAATTAATCTGCGTTCAAAAACAAACACAATACTGCGTTCAAATACGAAGCTACGATGAAATTTATCTACGTAATTAAAATTATTCGAATTGATTGGAATTTCTCAAGTATGAAAAATCAATTTTAGTATTAAATTATATTTAGTTAATAAAAAAAAAAACAAGAAATAACATTTCTGGTAGAAATAACAAAAATATTTTTATAAAATGTGTAATTTTCTCTCGTCCAGAACCAAACAACAAACTCTCGGTAAAATATCCTAACAAATAATACATGTTTGTTGCACTATCATCATATATATATAGTGTATATATTATTCCGTTTATTGTTGACGTTTCCGACATCTGTCGGAATATTTGAATATTATTATATAGAAGTATATTATATATTATATATTTGTGAGAAGTCGACAGTTTTTATATATGTAGTTTTTTTGAATATGATTTTTTTTAACGTAAAATTTGTCTGTTTGTCTAAGTTTTCATATTGTATGAATGATTTTTTTTCCATAGAAAATGTTTTATTTAGTTAAGTAAAAAACTATTATCTATATTAAATAAAATGAATTTTTGTGATAGATTATAAAGGGCAAAAATGGTGGTTATTTAAATTTTAATATCTTTTAAAAGTTCAGCTAATTCGTTAACGTTTAACGAGGGGTGGAGAATTTCGAGCATCTTGCAGATTATTTATCGTTTTCTGTCAACAAGGCATTAATAATATATGAATAGCCTTATGCTTATTTTAGGGTTTTGGCCCAGTTTTAATAGTTTTTGTTGCTTATCAACCTGAAAGTACACTAAGTACGTACTTTTCTTCTTTGCTTCTTGATAATTTGATAACATTTAGTGAATCTTTAATCATAATTAGACCTGCAATGGTGATTTTTGTCGAAAAATATAATTTTTGTGATTGTTGTGACTTGAGGTGTTTCTTGTGATTGCAGAAACCTTAAAAATCGTGTAAAAGTTACAAAATTTTTGTACGCTGTTTATGAGTTTTCTAGGATATTTAAGATCTAAAAACTTCAAAAATAACATTTATTTTACGATCGACCGGCTAGTTTTTGAGATATTGCATGAAATACATCCGATAAATCAGCCTCTTGGTCGATTTTTTGATGATATCTCAAAAACTGCACATCCAATCGTTAAATAGATGTTATTTTTGAATTCTACGGGTCAAACTACTCCTATGGACATAGTTTTTTCAAAATAGGATAAAAATTTATTTTTTCTAATTTTTGCAATTTTCTTAAGGGGTACCCCTTTGAAAAAATCGAGAAAATCGAAAAATTATTTTTCCTGCAGAATTGGATGCAATATGAATTCTAGGCTAATTTTGACCCGTAGATTTCAAAAAAAAATATCTATTTAACAATTGGATGCGTAGTTTTTCAGATATCGCTAGAAATCCGATCCAGAGGACGATTTATTCGATGTATCTTATGCAATATCTCAAAAACTAGTCGACCAATCGCAAAATAAATGTTATTTTTGAATTTTTCAGACCTTTATTATCTAAGAAAACCCATAAACAGCGAAAATTTTGAACATTTCATCGGATTTTATAGGATTTCTTATACAACCACAAAAATTTCGAAAAATTAAAAAAAAAACAACAAAAAATCTTTTTCGATAAAATAAAATTAGGATTAAAAATTACAAAACACTTTATTAATTTGAGTACTAATTTTTAGTTAATAATTAACTCCCATAACTTTTCAGCTTTTAGAAAGCAGTTGCAACATGCACGGTTTTTTTACAACTTTAATGGACAAATTGGACTGGCTCGGATTTTTGTGTGATATCTTGTCATTGAAATCTACGGGTAAAATTACCCTTATATATCGCATTTTTGAAATAAATTAAGAAAACTATAACATTTCAAATTCCTAAATAATAAATCCGTTTCAGAGGAGCGGTCAGATAATTGACAGTTGGCATAAATTTTCATTTCTTAGTGCTGGCTAATCTTGGCCTACTAAAGTCAAATATATACTTTTAGGAATTTATTAAAATAAATTCCAATTTTATAAACAGGATTAATTGTATTAAATTCATAAAAGTTTTTAGTATTATCTATAATTGTATGCTCCAGTTTATATAAAAATATAATGATAAATATATGTTAGAGGTATAGAGCTACATGTTGAAATCACAACCCGTATATAAAATTTATTTATGTTTATTGAGTCTAGCTCATGTACATAAATTATTTTGAACAATAGATAACGTTTTTTTCGATCTTAATTATGTAAAATTGAAATACAATATACACCAAAAGTAATTGTAAGTGCTAATTACTCTCGTTAAGAAGAAATGTCAGGGGGGAGACCATGACGCAAAATACGTCGTTAGAACCAATTGGATTTTGAAGATAGGATGGAATAAAGAAAAAACGATCATATAATGTAAACCGTTACGTTGAGCGTCTTTCGAAAATGTAAAAAATAACATGCATATGCAAATAAGCGTACCTGATATTGATAGGGTATAACTCCCAGGTGTCTCTGCCTGCGATGGTTTCATAGTGGAGATGTCCATACGGAAGGATTAAAAATGGATATCAAACAAATTTACTCGAGCCCGTTACGCTAGAATCGCTAAATAATGTTATCCTGTTTTCTTCTATTATTTCGCCCAATAACAAAACACAATATTCGATCACGTTCGAAATGTCCAGTTAGCTTGTTTTATTTGCAATTTTGTGACCATCTTGTCTGCCTGCGTCACGTCAAATTGTTTGATGATATTGTTTTCGTTATTCTTGTATTATTTTCTTTAAATTAAAACAGTAATCGACCACGCTCAAGAATGTTCTTATGAAGAATAGACAAACAATACCAATAGTCAACAAATTATTGTTTTTTATTCACCTCATTGGGAAATTCGTGGTGTGGACTTTGCAAATCGTAACTAGACCACTTGTTTTTGTCTACAAATTAACTGATTTCGTATTTTACTTTTACCATTCACCATACATTGTACAGTAGTTAAATGAAGTTATAATATTTTTCAATTTTTGTTATATTTATTTTCTGTAGATGAAAAATATTAAAAAAAAAAAAAACTAGTGTAATACACTCACATGGTAGTCGTACAGTGAGACTGTATAGTACAACACAAAGTAATATGGATGAGAACTTTTTTGACATTTGTGAATAGTGTTTGTAAAATTTGACACATATGAACTGGTTCAGTTGCATATAGTAGTATTTACTAGCATGTGATGTTTTACAATATATAAACATACATACATTTATATTATTATTTTATTTTTACCTCCGTATTACGATATTATTCTAGAAGCTTAGCTGAAAACTTCACTCGAAAAAAAAAAACGCAACAGTCTTTATTCCACAAAAAGGGCCGGGGGTAGGCAAATAAAACATACATTTTTCCTGATTACCATGATCATTTTTCTATCGCTAGCAAAAATTTTCCTAACAAACCCATTAAATATATCTTTTAAATTAATTACTAAATCTCTGCCTTAAACTGCAAATAATAATTGAGTTAACACTGGTTTTGTGTTAAGAATCCAACATTTTTGTGTGTAGATAATCAACATTATTTTTGTGTAGACTCTTTTTAAGACCTAAATTATGTTAGCATTGTATATATTATTTTTATGCAATAAACACGATTTTAAATGCAATTTTGCAAAACATTTCTTGCAATGCCAGTTTTATTTAGAGTCTAATAAATACATAGAGGTCTAATATCACACACATTAGATTCCTGTGAATATGGCATCTCTATATATATACTTGATTTTTCATACATATTACATAAACTGACATTTTTCTCTCTGACGTTTAACTTTTCAATTTTGTGAATCTGATATGTGTATTTGGTTTTTTTTTTTTTTATTTTTATTTTTTATTTTATAATATTTTCTATATTATTGCTGCATTTGGTTGTTTGATATGATAGAAACGAGTAGAAAAAAAAGTTGAAATGGTTATATGAAAATAATATAATCATAATATCAAAAACTAGAAAATGTTCTAAGATTGACAGTGATTTGTATATAAAAATATTATTTATATATTTATTATGATTTTTGATTCAAATTTCGTTTCTTTTCGCTTCATCATTTCAAATAAGGAAGATATCTAAGATTCTTGAAAAGTTGAACATTTATCAAAATTCTAAGATTGACAGTAATATTACAATATTGTTATTATAAATATTTTATTCGATTTATTATGGTCAACAGATATTTCTAAACCAGTATTTTTATCCACTTTTAGCAATATAAGATTAAAATCTGAAATGAACCGTATGATATTAATGCATTAATTAATTAATAAGATACGAGGAATTATGCAATGTTTCATGAAATTCTTAGTATTATATAAACATAAAGTAATAACTAACTAATTTTAATCAAATTTATTATCTATTTTGAATACCTAATACTGAACAAATAAATTTACTATAAATACAATTTTGGTTATAAATCAATTTATTTGGTATACCCGCATTGCTTGAAGCAAATCACAAAACCACAGAATGAGAATTCAAACGTTTTCAAAATAAATTTAATTTATATAAAGCGTTTCTAATTGTTCAAATACAAACATCTTATGTATTATATAATTGATATTATTGTGTTTGCTAAAATATATACTACTTTATATATATATAGATGTACCAAAATAGCCAAATAATCTTAAGATGATGTATATAATACATAATATACATGATAGAAAATATATTGTTTTATATAATACTAATACAAATTATTGTTGGGAACTATATTTTATGGTATTATGTCATTATATAGGCAAATAAATATGATAATCGTTATAGTATTTTTCGACAAGAAGGGAAAGCAATTATTACACTTTTACTGTTTATCAATAATATATTAAATAAATTCAATATAAATATGTTAATGAGTAAAAAAAATATCTGCACCATAGATTAATCTCTGATGTGTACACACATAGTACCCGTGTATTAAACATTGTATAATATTTTCTAACTTATTTTCTTGCACGTTAAATCTTATAGATACTTCAATTACGTTATATCGTAAAGGTACTTCAATCCCAAACTCTTGAACGTAAATCCTAAAAATGTATGTGATTGTCTTCTTTTAATGCCTCTTTTTCGTTTTATTGAGCTTGAAATCACAACGATACTACAGAAGTTCCCCTTTAACGTTAACGTAAAAATTGAATAGTATTCATTACAAATATTTTGTCTATGGTAGTACTCAACTAATCGATCTCTTTAAGTTTTACTTTTAATTGTTACTTTAATATAAATGGCAGATTTACCACTAAACATAATGGAACCAGAATTGATTTAGAGTGCGTGGAATTTTCTTCTGATCCCTATCATATAAATGATCATCGGTTGGAGAAAATTATGCTTCTGGATGAAGTTCGCAAATACACTACCCTATATGTGCCTTGGTCCCGTTGTTTTTTATTTCATCTTATGGTTTTTCAAGAAGTAATTGAATAAAATCGTAATATATAGGATAAAACTAAATGTGATATATAAAGTTATTGTAATTGTAAGTGTATTTAGTAGTGTACGAACGTCGACCATTCTGAATAAATGGATATTTAAGGTAGAAAATATATTAACTGTCTCAAATTATACAATATATTTTAGTAGTTTGTATAGATATAGTATTAGTGATGTTGACCATTGATTAGTAATGTGTCCTGGTGTATGCACGGTCCAAGAAGCAGGACATGCCTGCCCGCAGGTCCTGCTTCTAAAGGACATACACTCATACACATTATACTACAATCTACTATTATTTCTCACATACATATATACAACATATTATACAGTTCAATGCATCATATACCGCTTCATTCGACTCATAGTATATATATATATAGTGTTGTATATTCTCTATATACAATATTTCATTCCCTTATTGTGTATCACTTCAATGCTCTCTTTAACCTTTGTAACCTTATTGTATATTACCATTGTATATAAAAATGTTTCAATATTTTGATAAAAGTTTCATCTTTTCGTGCATATGAGGGAGTCAAGCCTTATTCACTACCGAATTGACGTTTTCTCAAACTAAATATTATATATACATATTTTTTCATTTTAATAAATTTTTCATGAATAATATAATTAAAAACATTTTCAAATGAAAATGTTTTTAATCTTAGTATAGTTAGTACCTAGTTAACTTTTAATAAAACAGTCAATAAAAAATTAATTTATCCCATGTGTGTTGTCCTATTGTCTATTCAATTAATTTTTAGCAGTAATTAGATATAATAAGAGCTTTAAAACTAATTACAAAGTTCATTTTTAAATAATTCATTCATTCAAAAATAAAAGAGAGAACTATTTTCATGTTAAGTAAGCACAAATGTGAAAAAAATAGGTTTTAATTTAAAACAGATAATTAGGTACGTATTATAATTACAACAATTGCAACGACATATTCATAGCATGTGTGAGAATATGATTGAATGATTCACTTATCTGTAAAATTTATTAAAAATAAATGAATTTTGTTTTTATTTTTTCCTCTAATTACCTATTTGAAATTTTCAGTTGCTTTTCTTATTTTAGACATTACGAGTTTTAGAAATTTATTATTATTTGATTAACGCCAATCATATTCTTATTTTTAAAATGGATTCATTGTCCCCAACAAGGAAATTATTAACATTTAAAATTATTTACCTTTTAATTCATCTTTTGAAGACGGTTCAATGTTTTGCGAAAAATTTTAATTAATATTTTAAATTCCTATGTATTTTGGAATGCTCTTTGATAATTAGATGGCTAGTTTAGTTTAAGATATAGTCTGTAAAACTTTGATTTAACAATGATTTTTTAGAAAATTCAGTTTATTAAAATTCATTTTCTTCTTATTTAACTCGATATAACTCGACCCAAAATAATTCGTTACTTAAACAACGGTCATTTTGTTTAATTATTTTATCGTTAATTATTTTCACCTGTGGCAAATTTTGCTTCAAGTGTTTTTTGTCTTGCCAATTGTAATATTGATTATTTTAACATATCTTTTTATTTCAGTTCTAATTGCATCAACGAGGTTAAGGTAATATTCATTCATATTCTATAACATTGCAAAAGAATAAGATAATATAATATGATGATATATACAAAAGAATTTTTGTTGAAAATACAAATTAATAATAAATAAAATATAATCTCCATTGTTTAAATACCACTGTACTATATTATTCAATGTCTGATTGAGATCCCGTTGTGAGACTGTCTTTAATTAGCAAAGACAAAGAGGATATGTATAGACAAACGAAGTTCTCGCATGATGCCCGTATATATATTCATCTATTGTCAATGATTAGCCGTGTTGGTTTACAGATGATGGGGTTGATTCTAGCTCTACACACTACTACCCACCTTTTTATACCTAAAACTACCCAGTCATATATATATATTTATATACTACCTATTTAGTAATATATATATATACATACATGATGGTTGAAGGTAATGGGCAGACATTTGTGGATACTTTCAAATTTCACTGTATGGTTCATATTTTATGAAAATTCTTATTAATTGCCTTAATTGGGAGGATCTTTTTAATAGAGGCTTCTATATAAAACACACTATTTTCACAAATATAGCCAAAAAAATACTACTTGAAAATTTAATTCAAATATAGAAATGGTTTTTACAAGAAAATCATTCTACATGCGCTCTGTTTTCTGGTAAAATAAAAACATTTATGAGTATATTAGAAATTATTTTTAATTTAAATTTTATTTTCAATGGTTTTTATTTAAAATTTTTGCATTTCATAAACAATGTACCAAAAATTGTAATCTTGAGATAACTATTACATAAGATGATGTATTATAGATAAAGCTTAGGCCAGGTGCTATGGTTTTTTAAGCTAACTTGTATTATTATTATAATTTTATTAAAGGCAAATTGATTTGAAAAATTGGAATTTAACTTTTACTTTTATTTAACTTTTAAAATTCTTAAGATGAATACAAACCAAAAAAGAGACAAACATAATATAGACAATTTCTATTGTCCTATTATGTAATATACATTGTATTTCTTTCAATTAACACGCACACGTTAAGTCAAGTAAATCGGGCTATTTTCTAAATTAGGGATATTTAATAAAATGAAAAAAAAAATTCCTAAGTTATTTAAAGAATTTTAGGATCGATTTATTAATTTATAATTAATTTAATTTTAAATTTGAAATAAGTCAAATAATCGAAGAATATATTAAAATAACGTATCTTATTTGGAGTTGTAGACGAATTTTACTTCTGACCACTTAAAAACTCTCCACATTCAAATTTATATGACTATAAATTTGATAATTGGCAAAGAAACTATTTAGATGATTTGTCGCGTTTTTCCAAACCAATTTGTAAAATTGTCTGTATTACACAAATAATTATTTGTAGGAGGCCCACATGTCTCTTATAATAAAATACACTTAAAATAAATAGGTATTATTCACTATTATAGGTACCTCAATACTATGAATATCTAGGTATACCATTAATATATCGTACAAAGTATTACCCATGCATACATACATATTATAATGAATATATTATACATATTTAATATATTATTAGTGATCAACTTACTCTGATAAAATACAATTTTCATTTATCTTTTTGTTGTGAATTAAAATTCATACCAAACAAAGTGTGGATGAATAGATCTTTAGAGACCTGAACATTAAGTATCTGATTATGTGGGATAGATTTAAAAATTAAATTAATCGTGTGAGTACCAAATTAATTAATTTGAATAGAAAAAATTGCAAAGAAGGGGCTCAAAGGTGCACTTCTTACCAATTTTCAAGTCTGTACTCAATGCCATTATAATCCTATTTTTATTATTTATTATAGTTATTAAAATCATCAGGTTTCTAAATTCTGTGGAAATGAACTATTGAAAATATCAATGTAAATATTGGATTTGTAATTCGCGGAAAATTCATATGTGTATGATAAATATTTGAATTTTTTAGATTTAAATATTATTACCGAAGAGAGAAGAACCTTTAGAATCGTAGATTTTTACACCTAAGAAGAACGAAATCTTCAAATTGATATCTCTGAAAATTATCATGAAAAGAAAAATATTACAACCCTTGAAGATACACATCAAGACAATTTCTTATTTATATTTTCGAGTTGTAAGCAATGACTTTCTATCAGAAAATGAATAATTATTTAAATTTTATTTTGTCTATTTTATTTTATTTAATATTAAAACAAAAACGAACGCACAACAAATAATTATTAACACGCGTATAGATCTTATTATGAGGGTTCACAAAATTGTTTTGTAATTATAAGATTACGAAATTATATTTGTTTGAAAATTTTCAAACATTATGTATGTTTATTATTTTACAATTGAATATATATTCTAATCGGGTAAGGTTATTTAAGGGTGTGCGGTGCAGTGCGTACGGGGGCAAGATGGTAATATCAGATGAGAAAAATAATTACTACGAATTAACTTACGCAATAATATATTTAAAAAGTCGATATACTTTTATATATAGATGAAGATTATGAAGGATATAGATTTTTACTAATTTCGACATTCTTTATTAGCTTTTATTTAGTAAATTAAATTTTGGAAACGTCTGTGTCAAGTTCGGAGCAGACTTAACGATCGGACATATTTTTCCTATTTTATGAAAATTTATGTGTTTACTTTAAAATTCATGTTTTTACATTTCAAATCATTGATATAATTCTATATTATGATAGCACATAGAAAATTTCACCAAAATCGGATTAATGTACTGTATCTTCGGAACGGTGTTCGAATGGTGAGAGGTTTTTAAAATGGGACCAACCTGAATATCTTCACTATTATTGATCATATATTTATAAATATTCGTTCAGTGGACTTTTGCGAGTTTGTCTAGCAGATAGGCAGACAGATACGAAATCAAAGTTGATGAGGAAGTTGCATAACTTCAATGAAAAATTTTTTACATTCGAGTAAAACAATTTACAATTTGGAACACAATACTTCCAATATCCCTAGATAGAACCCGAAAAAAAATTTGAGAACTAACCTGCCTCACTCCTCTTTAGCCTAGTGGATTTACAAAATTATTCATGCTACCCCAAATATCTATTTAAAACTATTACCTCTTCTTTATAATTAAATTTCATTAAACCAGTTGCCATGAATCAAAAATTGTAATCTCGATGTAACTAGTATTTTAGATGTTGTATTATAAATAAAGCTTAGTCTAGGTGCTATAGTTTTTAAGTTTACAGAAACTATACTATTTTTTGTTTGATTTTGAACTGACAATCAACATTAAACCATCTTGTACAATACGAATAATAACATATTTCGTATATGAAAATACAAAGCGCTGAAAGAATAATAATGAAACAATCTATGAAAAGAATAAAAACTATACATTACATATTCTAGAATAGATGATAAGATATCTAAAATACATGCATACACCAACCACGACCAGCCTCATACCATCATCCACCATGATCACCTAGTTCTGTATGAGAATATACCAAGTAGAGTAGATAGATATAGCAACTTATATGTATAGGAAAACGAACAACGGAGAGTTTGATGCATGGAGGATGTGACATAAGGATGAGGGAGTTTTAAAAACAGTGAGAATACATATTATAATTCACCCCCACCACAATCCCCACTCTTAATCCCACTACCCACCTAGTTATTTTATTGTACTCATACCAGCTATCATATGGAACTATCAAACGATATAGATAGGAGATATACATGTTATATTATAAGCTAGGTAACTTGTACTTCCTCGTGTACAATCCTATATATATGTATATTCACGTGTTCCTATTTCCATTCATTCAAACTTATTAATTATTCACAATATCATTACAGTTTTGAATAGCGCGCGCTTTTGAAGATTGAAGGTGTATGGGTGGGTGACTCTCAAGCTTGATCCTTGTAGTCTATATAATATTATATAAATATAGATATATTATCAACATTTTACTGATAATATTATACTACTGGGTATATAAATTTAAATATACTTCCATAATGAGATATATTCTTTATAGCTTTAACAGAAATTTTATTTATGCATGTTTCAATACCTAATGTAAGCGAAAATTGGAAAAGTTTATTGTGACAATGTACTGTTTTTTTTCAAAGATTCATTTTTGAATATAATTATACTCGATTAATTTTAGTCTAAACTTTGTTTAGTTGTTAACAGAAATATCTAGTTAGTCCATTTCCGGTTTAATCATTACTGATAAACAAAAAAAATATTGAGCTAAAATTTTGGTGACGTATTCTTAATATAAAAAGAGAGTTTAAGTTTGTGAATGACCAAAATCGGTCATTAGATCTTTGACCCAAATGTTAAACTATAAATTATAAAAGAAAAGTTTATACACACAAAATGTTAAGTTTTTTTGGAAAAAATTTGTTCGTGGTCAAAACTATAGCTTTTTATTTTACGTATTAATTGTGTATATGTTTAATTTTAAATCCAGTTTATACTCTGCCCAATGGCACATTTCAATCATGGATGTTATTTAAAAAAATATATTTATCCAGATTATTTGACTATGCAATATGTAAAGTATCTACTAAGTAACAATATCAAATATAATTCTTTTTCTAAAGTGATAACGGATGAAGGTGACTTTGATGGGAATTGTTATATCTCAATATACACAGATCTAGTTGACAATAGTACGTATATGGTGAACCTCTACCCTACCCTCTATTCAATATATGTGAAAATATTGATTCAACTAATTTGATATGCATTATTTATTATATCTTATACGTATGCAAATTTAATGTTATACAGGTTGTAGAAAAATTATAACTTATATTCAAGTAAAAACCAAAATATATTGAAGTAGTAATTTTTTAAATTTTTGATAGTGACACGACTTAAAACCCGTAAATTTTTATACTCCATCAAAAATAACTAAGAATTCGTGCCTGTTGTTTATAAGGTTGCTGATCTTGGACAACTTTTTGATCGATTTTAGTAAAACTGACTTTATTTTATAACTTAGTAAATAAACTTAGTAAAAAACTGACTTTATTTTGTAATTATGGATCATACTATTCGTTTTAAACAATATTAAATCATTTTTTTAAACCTTATATGGCCAAACGTTGATCGATTTGAATGAAATTTTTTTTGATTCCTACTAAGTTTGGGTCATTCTTTTCAATTTTTATATAAAAAATTCCCTTACATTAACCCTTGTATGAATTCTCATGACCAGATGGGTACTTTTTTGGAAAGCATTAGAGATATTTACAATTTGACCAAAAATTTGAAATCTGTGACCCAAAATTATATGGATTACATACTTTGTTTGCCAAAATTGGATAAAAATTGAGCTATATAGAACAAAACAAATTTTTTTGGATTTCGTGACGTCATAAAGTTAAAGAAAATAATTTTTTCGATATCTCGGCCAAATGTTGATCGATTCGAATGAACTTTTTTTTGATTCCTACTAAGTTTGGGTCATTCTTTTCAATTTTTATATAAAAAATTCCCTTACATTAACCCTTGTATGAATTCTCATGACCAGATGGGTACTTTCTTGTAAAGCATTATAGATATTTACAATTTGACCAAAAATTTGAAATCTGTGACCCAAAATTATATGGATTACATACTTTGTTTGCCAAAATTGGATACAACTTGAGCTTTATAGAACAAAACAAATTTTTTTGGATTTCGTGACGTCATAAAGTTAAAGAAAATATTTTTTTCGATATCTCGGCCAAATGTTGATCGATTCAAATGAACTTTTTTTTGATTCCTACTAAGTTTGGGTCATTCTTTTCAATTTTTATATATTTATTTATTTATTTATTTATTTATTTCTACATAAAAATTAAAAAATTAAATATTTTACACAATATAATTCTCGAAATGTTATTACACCAATAGAACTTACAATCAAACACAAATGACAAACGAGAAAATATATTCCATTAATAAATAAGTCATAGTAGTAAAGATAACATAAATAAATATGTCTATTATCTGAAATATATTAACTTAATAAATATTTCTTCCGTGATACCAAAGAATTTTGTTTTGTTAAATAAAGAAATATATTATACATAAAAAAAAAAACAATAATTTGAATAGTATTCCAATGTACCGATGTTAGTTGTACCATAAATCTTTATCCTTCGAAATATATAAATTTCATCCAAAAATCTCTAAGCACTCTGAACCCTTTGTTTGTTGGATGATCTAATAAAAACCTGAATGAATTTTAGGCTGCTAAAATTCAATCAGTGACTGACTGCTAGAATATCACCCAGGGCATGCCCGACTGCTAACGTTTTGTCTTTTTATACTTGACATATATTATATGTCAGAGTATATTAATTTCTAAAGTTTGTCATTCTACCTAATTTTAACCGCATAAAGAAAATGTTGATTATGCGTTATTCATAGAAATAACTCATTAGTCGGTCTATTAGGTCCAATATCAAAAACGGAACCTTGGCCCAATGGAACCTTGTCTAATGGAACCTTGAAAGTCTAATGGAACCTTGGCCCAATTTTTAAACTATAAAATTTCGAATACAACAAATTTGTATTTTTTTTGAAACATTTTTTCGTGAATTCTCTACAATTTTTACAACCATGTTTCAACCACGTAAATCATGAGGAATCATTTTTCGAATTCTAAATACAGAATTCTGACTTAAAATATCGTTTACCACTTTTCTGTTGTCGAGAAGGAACTACCATGCTACGTTATCATTGAATTTTTATAAAAATGATATTTATAGAGAAACTATAGAAAACGACCTTATTATTATTGTAATGTATTATTTATGATTTTTCCATATTTGATTTATTGAAACCAGTGGTACCAACTTCAGTAATTTCTTTTTTTTTTTTTGTTAGTCATAATTCTTTTTAATATGTGTATTTTATGTTTGAGTTACTTTTATTACCATCAACTGTTTACGTAACCAATATTGATCATGTGATCGAATAGCAATGATAATACAGGGTTAGCGTGTCAATGCGAACAATCGTTTGTTCGCCGCCATTAGAACAGCCAAAACATTTCTCTGTATACCGATAGTAAATATATTTCTGTAAACTATTTATGTATTTTTGTACAAAAACCAATACCTTCGACGATAAAGACGTTAATCGTATGAATAATGGTTTCTAATGTTAAAACAATTATACAGGCCTGTATTTACTAACGAATAAAATTTATACACGACATACATAACATGACAGAGTATATTATTTTAGTCTAAATTTTGTAATTCTACCTAATATTAATCGCACAAACAAAATTTGGGTAAAGCTGAAATTTTGTTGATATATTTTGTTTGAAATATTTCTAATCAAAGATGCGTAAAAAAATGTACATTACCCGCTCCTGTGATTTTGTTCCTGCTGCTTTATCTAGTTTGGTGTGTAATTGATTAGTTGCTACAATTATTGCAAAAACTTGTATTCAAATTAAACTTGAACGCAATTCATAGATTGAAGTTGTCTTTTAACAATGATTGAAGTTGTCTTTTTTCATATCGAATATGAAAAATTAAATTGGCGATCTTTTCAAAATTTTATAAGGATTTTTAATTTTGACTATTATAAGGGCATAAAACTATATCGAGAGTCAAAAAAATAAATTGTTTTGTGACCATATACTTTGAATTTAAATATGGTTTAATTGAGAACAAAACTGTCATATTTTGATGGAACATATAAAAAAGGGCTTAAATAGCCCAAATAATGAAAATGATTTAAAATTCAAATTCTCCTTGAAACTAGATTTGTCCAGAAATCTAATTCACAGCATTGGGATTTTTGACTCGCCTTTACGAAATAATTTAAAAACTAAACAATGGAATTGTATAAAATTTCGCATTTAGTATAGTTTTGTGATTTCCAACTTTTCAATTAGTTTCAATTTAAATCTGAATAAAATGCCGAACCTGTTATTTTCAGTTTTATACCAAACATAACAATAAAAAAAAGAAGTATTGCATATTTGTGATAGACACGCTACTAGTATCGGAGATGTTTCAGATAATATGCGAGCTTAAACCAGTGTTCTTTAGTCACGAAACAAAACTACTCGGAATATCCAACGTCTAAAACTTACCACACTTTAAACCACTACCACCCTCACAATATTCAGTATCTCATACCTATGAACGCTACTAATCACCTTTTGACTCGTTATTTACCTGCACCCCCCACCCCGCGAGCCTTCAACTAATATATATTATTATTTATCTATATACGATTCATTCATCCACAATGTTTAATTTGTTTTTGAAATCGTATAGGCGGAAATTATAGAAGTAAGAAATATAAAAAGATATCGACGAATAATTTAAAAAAAGTATTTTTCTAATTTTTTACTATAGTTATTTTCAATTAAAAGGAAAAATTCGACAAAAATCGAGGGAAAATATTTATTTGGGTGACTTGTTTCTGATATTTGTTTAAAACTATTCCAAGGTTCTCTGAAAGGTTTTGAATAAGCACAGTAAAAAAATTTCCGTCAAAAATTTGTGTGTAGATTTTTGTGAGTTAATTTGTCACTTTTCTTTTGTTACATGGCTTTAAAAATAAAGACAATGTTATAATTATAGGAAATGGTTAATTAACCTCACTTTTTTACATATAAAGTTTCTTACATTAAAATATATGCTTTTATTGAAGATTTAGACTGTTGGTACTTGAATGAAACTGAAAAGAATTTTCCTAATAATTGTTAAATGTATCATTGTTTTAATTTTATTACCTAACCTCTGTATTGAAACTAAAATAGTAGTTGAGTAAACACTGATTCAATATATTTATTTGTGTATTATAGTAGTCAATATTAACTTTGTGTGGACCATTTCAACACCTAAATTATCTTGATTTTACACAAAATTTTTTACTACCCATCTCAAAATCTTTACAATTACTTTAACTCATTTTTTCTACAACTTGCTAATAATGTCTTAAATTTCGAATAATTATGTATATTGTTTTAAAATCTTCCTATACCAAAAGTTTATTCATTTTTTTTGATGATGACTATATTGCGGTATATAGAAAATTATTCGAATATCTAGATTATTATAGCTAATATTGTTTACTATCATTATTATAACTAGAAGTTTTTATTATTTATTAATCAATGTTTTCAGGCAATTAGTGTGTGTATTTATTATTAAACTTTTATCATTAATTTTTATATTTATGAATTAAAAACTTATTTATATTTATGAATTAACAAAACGTTGTTGGGTATAACTGGAAGACAGATAAGCCCAAAGCTTTGAGAAGTCAAATGATTGTATTAATTTGTAAACTGCAAATTTTAATGTTTATAACCTATAATTCATATTTCAGAATAATTAACAAATTTCTAATTGTCATGACACTTGCCATAAAAAAAGTTATACAGAAATTTCAGTTGGGACTGTGCATATGAATCATCATTTCACAAGCATTTTATGAGCATTTCACGAGCCACTCATGAGCTACAACATGAAATAACGTTGAGATAAATGTTTAAGCTTTTTTCAAATTACTGCTCATAAAATGTTTGATCTATTTATAAACATTAGCATTCATAAAATACTCTAAATATGATGTAAGTATAAAAATATGTGTTTATTAGTTAACTTTGGGATAACATTGTAGCGAATTCAATCATCATACGAAAAAAAATTATTATTTAATACATAAACTTATAGAATCACAGACAGTAATGTTTAAAATTTTTTATTTTTATTTTTTAGGTGAAAATAATCACTTTCTTTCATAATCCTTTAAAATCTGCCATATTTACATAAATCCATTAATATATCATGCAAATAGATTTTCAATTTAAAACGATTTTGTTAAAATACTTATTAAAATATTTATGTATTTATAATAAATTATTAATAATTTTTGATAATAAAAACTTTTTCTGATTATATTTTATAGAAATTTATTTGTTTATTTTTCATAATTACTAATCTAAATTGACAATATGTTGTTGTATTAATTATTAGTAGTAGTATTATAGGGGTTTATAATTAATATTGGGGGAAAAATTATTGAATTTATGACAATAGATGTTTATTTTTCTCAAGTTATTTTATTTTAAGGTCGTTTTTAACTGATAACGTTTGTTTACCAACTTAATTATTAAAATACAGTAAAAACTGTGAATTTTTTAAGAAATTTTTTTTTCCGTTATTTCTTTGTTATTATTATCTATTTAAATTTCAGTTTCGTTTTCCTTAAAAACAAAATTTTCAACTCGCTATCTCTTCTTTTACTGAGTTATCATGTCTACATACGGACGGACGGACAGACAGACGAATATTCCGAAATTGATTAATTACATGATTCAATGAATACTTATACCAATATTTTGTTCAGCTGTTAATATTAGGTAGCGTAACAACCTTTAGACAAACATTAATATACTCTGAAATATTATATATGTCGAGTATAAAATTCTCAATTTTATCCAAAAACGGTTAAATAAAAAATAAGTATCTCAGTTAAATACTTATTGAAATAATAATAGTATCATCTTTTAATACACAACAGAATTGTTTTCAAAGAGTGTTGTATATCTAGGAGTACGATGAGCAACAACAGGGCTATGTAAACAATATCTTCCTTAAACAGCATTTAAAATAAACATAAGAAGAAAATGTGAAAGGGAAGAAAGATATTTTGTATATAGATATTTTATATTCACAAACGGGTTAAATATCTTTACCCTCAATTAATTTATTCTTAGATGTGTGTATTTATAATATGTATGTATGTACGTATGTCTTTTATTATTAATTCCATCCTTGTTCATCTATCATTTTCTTTTGTAATAAAAATCTATTGAGTGTCATTTCATTATTTTAATTTTCTCATCAATTCGAAAATTTAAGATCCTTTCATTATTTTTTGGTAAACACACGAAAAGTATGGATTTGGACTAATTTTTATTTAAGATTTAAGATCAGTTCTCATAGAAGACTAAACGTACAATTTGTATACTTGCCTGACACTTTATGCTGTATTCATATAGAAGAAGTGTCAGGTAAAGACATGACAGAGACGAGGAAAGGGAACTCGCTAGAACCTCGTCATACCTGTAGAAAGAAAAAGTACAATATATACAGAAAAGGTGAGATTAGTACATTTACTAACTTTCTTTCAGCACGCCACATCCATCATTGAAGACGCATGCCACTCCAGCGCCACATGAATATCAAAATCTTGTAATCCAATGTCTGTCTTCAAAGTAAACAGGTATTCTCCCAATTTTTGCTTTCTTTTGAACTTCTTTTAATAGTGATAAAAGTGTATTAATACATCAACGGGATATACAATAAAAGTTCTGAAATCGTTCAGAATATTTAGTTCTTTCATGACCTCATCTTCACCATATCTTTGCAACGTCATTTCTACGTCTGTGATTCGTCTTCAAAACCATTTTTGTGTGAAGTGGGTCATATAGGAGATCATATCATAGTTTACATTTCTTGGTTTTTCTTACTGAATTCGTGACATGTTCACAAATATAAAACAATAAATTCCTTAGGAAGTTTTTGAACAGCAGTTGTTGTCCTGATATAAAGGAGAGTGCTTATAAACAACCATTGACTTACATAACACGTAATATATATTGTATTTCTTTCAATTTTCCAGCTTCGTTAATGAAGCTCCGGCTAGAGAAAAATATTTGTGTGTGCGACATCCGGTTATAAATCAAACTACTTTCTCTTGTTTCAGTATCGTTTTTCACCGACAATGTTATTTTCCATATACATATATAGATAGATATTTACAATATAATAAGTTGTTTGTTTCTGAGTTGAAGTTTAAGTAGACGCATTTGTAAAATGGCATACAGTTGTTGTTGGTGGTATATCAGCAGTTAGCAACTAAATACATGCTTAACATACGTGTATATTATTTTATTTTATATACAATATTGTATAGATATTTGTTATTTAAGTAAAAGCAAACGAATGTACTTCATTAACTAACTTTGATTTTGATTAAGAAAGATTTGTGAAACTGAATTTAAAGTAATTTGAAACATGTCATCTATGAAATTATTTATCAAATAGTTGATGTTACATTATAATATATAATGGGAGTTTGTAAAGTATTCACTGTTTGAAAAAAGAAAATATCACTTAAGTAAAATGTACTTTTCATACACTCTATATTAGACTGACCGTTATCTACCTTTTAAATACAATGATTTCACATAGAAATGGTCAGGTACGTTTCTGCTTGGCAAATATTATTGGGGAATTTTTAATTTTACTATTATAATAATCTAACTCTTGCTATTATATCGGATGAAATTATGATATAGCTTAATAAACCTAGTAGCTTTCTTTATTAATCGCTTAATTTAGAGACACATTCTGTTTTTCTGAACCACAAGAAGTGAGCTGACTTGTTAGTCGTTTCAGATACAGTTTATAATTTTATATAAAATTTCGTATTAATTTTTCGCGAATTTCAAAATTTTCAAAAATTCGACCAAACTAGAAATCCGTCAATATTTTACACACTCACAATGCAAACGTTAAAATAACTCCGCATAGGAAAATTGTGAACTTTTGGTGTCAATACAATCAAATATTGAAATTTTTTCCTTTTCATTGTATTTCTAGAAAATAAGTGTTTTTTTTAATAATAGGTCCAAAGAAAAAGTGATTATAAATGAATCCTTTTTTACGTTTTCTTACTTTATACAATCCATACGGTTCGAGAAACACAATGATCTATCGTCACCCGCATTTATAAAAAAAAGTAGAATGCCTCTTCACAGCAGGGGGTGTCGTTTCATAATGACATAAAGTAAATAAACTGTTCATCATAATTCTTTTGGTAATTGTATTTCTATAAACTATGGAAAAACTTTTCCTATAGTTTTTTCATTGAGTAGTCAGGTTTTATATTTGGGTAATATTTATATTTTGTATTGTGTCCGTAGATAATTTTTCTACATTGAAATCATGGTGCTTAGTCTCAAGAAAACAAAAAAAAACCTCCTTTATAAACTCCTTTAATTTCACTACAATTGAAAACGTTGAAATTTTCCGATACATTTTTCCGTAGGTACATGAAATTTTATAAATCCCTTGAGATTGCTGGCACATTAAGTAATTTATTCTAGTAGCTTACAAGCATTGTCAAAAATCGTTTAAACATTCAATGTTAATTTATTAAGCCCATACTCGGATCTACACTGGTTTTTAACTGTAAGCTGTTAACAGTCATAGTCATATAACATAATTGCATATAATGTTTACATTAGCAACTGTAAAGGTAAACTGTTAAAAACAATTTTTTATTGGAAAAAAAGCTAAGCGAATGTTTAAGACTGGTGAGTGCACTGCTTGACTTAACAACATCATTTAAAACTTCACATGAATGTTATTTGCACACGTTAAGTTAATAAACTACTTACAACTTGACTAAATTACTGGATCAATTCTCGTACAAAAAATTTAGAAATCGGAAATCTAATTTTATTTGATTTTCAAAACAAATATTTATTATAAGTTTTTGAATCAATAAAATGATTAAAATTTTATTAAACTTCGAACCATTTGCCTAGTAGTATTTTTGCCTATTCAATGTGCCATACAGTTCACGAATGTCTTACAATAATACATTTTGTAATCTGATATTATATCTACATTATTTATGATTCTAATGACACAAAACGATTATAGATGGTGATGATATACTTACAACTTTTGTTGTAAATATATCTATAACAAAACAAAAAAAAACTTTCAAACAAACCATCAAAACTCACTCTCATCATGCAGTTCGACCAAGAATTAATGCGTAAAAAAAAACTTTTTCGCTTTATTTATTGTATTATCAATACAATAAATAGGATCGTATAGAACTGTCATAACTTTTCTTAAGGAAAAAAAAACTCTCCCTGAAATATATTTAAGTTTTTCTATTTTTGTCTATTGTTTTATTTATATAGATTTATGAATGATTAGCTCTTTTACAGTTGTACCAAATAAATGATACACAATAATAATATTTTTACTAGAGATTTCAAGTATTCATTTTGCTTATCCTTTTTTACGGTTGATTCTTTTGGTCTTATTTGTGGTAAAATAATCACAATGGTTAAAATAGAGTGGTGTTAAGTTTTTGTGAATTTCAAGTTGATTAAAAAATACGCGATTATAATTTAGAAAAACATAAATCCTCCCGACTTTTATTATATTCCAATATTGTTCTAATTTTTGGGATAAGAAATTAAGTCGTATAGATGTAAAGCGAAACTCAAGACAACTTGGTTATTGGTTTTATAATTCAAGAATTTTGTTAAATTACTCGAATTTCAATCCGTATCCATTTGGATGATTTAATTGAATTTATTTATGTCTGCAAATCAAATGGATGAAAAATAATGCTTTAAAGGAATCAATCCTCAATCCTTATAATTTTAAACCATTGCAATCGTATTAAATATTTTAAACTTGAAAAAATCAATTATAAATTAATGACTGGAATATGAAATTTTGTTAGCCCATAATCTTTATTATACTAAAAATATCCATAGTAATTTTTCAGCCTGCTATATTAGTCTTGGAATGGTAATAAATAATAGTTCAAGTGCCCATAAGCATATAGGTACAATTCTCAAAATTTTAATGTGGTTTATATAATTATGATGTCTGCAAAATTTTTAACTTTTCTTACATGTTGAATAATTTTTGATGCGACGCAAAATGATCGTTTATTTATTTGTTCGAATTATTAACTTGGTACCATAATTTTTAAAAACTCTGTACAGCAAGTGTGCAACGTTATACCACTTAAATTATCTCTAATAATATTACGCACAAAAATAAATTATCATTCAAACAATTCAAATAAACAATAAAAATTTCTTTGGAAAATTATTATTATATTAAAAAACTTTTTTGTTTTTATCTATCTATGTAAGTGAAGTATATGTAACGAAATGGAAGAAATATATTTTATTAGACATCATCCACGAAATTCACCAAATCTTGCAAACCACACACAAACACATATCTTTATAAATATGACTACAGACAATACTCTATACTTTCTTCTCTTGCTTTCATTTAACACATTTTAAAATATTAGGTAATTCAAAATATTAGGTGTGCGAACAAAGTTAACGCATTTATTTATACGGTAACATTTATATTATTATTATTATTGCTACTAGTAACTAGTATTTCTTCACGAGTCATTCAAAACTAAAAGTGTGTAGTAGAGCTGACTTGGAAAGGAATGATTCTGAAATTGAATCATTTGATTCGATTTGTAAAAATGAATCAGACTATTTTTAAACGTGTAGCAAATCAATGAAAACTAGCCTGGATCGATTTGATGTTAAGTGTTTCATTTATTTATGAATACCAAAAGCTATTTTGTTTGTTTGTGATAAATATTTACATTAAACATGTAGTAAATCTTGACATTTGTATAAATCATAAAGATTTTAATGAGCCATTGTTTAGCTTGCCAATAAAAGACGGTTGAAACAAAATTCTTATACGAAATAAATTATTTTTTGAATTCTTTTAAACAGAATGGAAGATAAAATCCCATAAAATCAATCACCAATCAAAAATTACAAAAATATGTTTTTAGTAAACATATTTTGATTATTTTGAAAATGTTCCATTTTTCCAAGTTTTTTTATCATAACGAATACACAAAATTCATACGAGATCTAAGATTTTGTATATATGTAATTAAATGTAATAATTGGAAGTAATATATCGCTAATAGGGAAAAGTACTATTTTGATAGTATAAAAGGAAAAAGTAATGAATTATTTACACATCCAACCAGATGCAACAGTTGATACGATTAATCGTTGCTGATATACAACGCGAAGATTGGGAAGCGTTAGACATTTGTTTTTCTATTCCGAAAATTTTTTCCATTTAAAGGTTAAGCTTTTTATAATATAATTTATTTGAATTCTTCCTTTTTTGAAAGTAGAATCTAATAAATAAATGAATATTTTCACAATTTTTAAGAAAAATATGGGCAAGGAAAAGCAAGAAATTTATTGCAATTTAACGAAGTAAAAATGAATTTCTTCTTTATTTAAATATATCCAGACAAATGATTCACTTCTTGAATCGAAATGACTAAAACCACCACATAAAAATGATATTTCTTCTTCACAAGTCATTCAAAACTAAGGAATATGACTGATACTACAAACAAACACATAATCTTAATCAAAATTATTGTGTGTGTAGAAATATTATTATTGTTATTATTTTTGGCAATAATAATTTTAATCATACTTTATTTATCTAAATCACTTTCATTTCATTTTACTTTCACAAAGAAAGTATATAAGATACAATACATTTACATATACGAATGATATTTGTGAAAAACTTACTTTTTACTGTAAATATTAAAATAGATTTTATTAACTCAATTTACAAATGTATTATTGTTTGAATTTTTTGCTAGATTTATTTGTGAAAATTATTTGTTAAAAAAAAATAATTATAAATCTCAAGGCTCTTTTATATCGATTTTGAATAGTAGGAATGAATAGGAAATTTTTAATTAAATATAATCAATCAAAAAAGATTAACAAAAGTTTTTATTCAAGCTCTTATACGGAGAATAGAAAATACAAAAACAATAACTTCGCGTGGTAGATTACGAAAATATTATTGTTGTGCGATCAAAGCTGCATATAAATGATTTTTTTTCCATTTCTATTTCGACAATTGCGATATGTCGACAACTATGAGCTAATTTTCTATGAATTAATGATTTTTAGTGACAAATCTTACACTTTTCACTTTGTAAACTTGTTTTTCAAGAATTATTAATATATTAAACTTTGTTTTTTCATAATTTAAATACGTTCCTAAGAAAATCAGTTTTCTTAGAATCTTTTAGAAAAATTAATTTCCTTACTAAGAAGTCACCTCTAAACGAAAAAATTTTTTCTTTTCAAACCATGTTGTATTAATTTTTTTAGAAATTCTCTGTTATAGATTGCATATTTAATACGTGATTCTTATTTTGGTCGATTTTGAAGTAAGCGTTTCATAAGATAACAAAAGCGATTTTCTTACAATTGTCTTAAAAAATTAAAAATCATTAATTGAAGGTATAAAAATAATATATCTATAATAAATTATGAGAAGTCAAATTTGTAGCAGGGGTTGATAAAGCGTTAATAAAAGCTCATTTAATAGTGTATAATCATAATTCGTTATAGTAATAAATACAATATTTTACTATTCATATGGACTTTAATAGTTTTCTAACATATTTTATATTCTTGAGTAAAAGCATAAATATATAGCTCAAACACTTTCACTTCGATAATAATATTATTATTATCCATATTCTAAACAACAATAAGAAGTTCTTCACACATAGCTCTAACATAAGTAGTGTACTGTATACCAGAACTTGAAACATACCCATTCACTAAGACGTAGAGTATAAACTTTCACTTAATGACTCTCTTGGCAATATATTGTTGTATAACCTAAGAAGAAGAGCACCGCAGCAGATATATATGTGTGTTTGGAGTCAAGGAGTTATATATATACATGTTTCAAAACGAAGATGTGTTAACCACATTGGTGGTGATGGTTGTTTGGGATATATTATGTGTACAGATATTTATCTATCTACCTCTACCGAAGATATCATTCTTCTTCACAAGCTAACTAATATTATTATTAGGACCCGTTGTTTTAATGTTTAAGATGAAGAAGCAAGCACCACGATGATGTAAGTGTGTATAACAACACTACTAAACCAGAATCAGATTCCTTTAAAATATACATAAAATATTTTTGGGAATGGAATGAGAAACGTTTTAGGGTGGTTTATTCTTAAGAAAAGGATCTATGTGATTTGATTGCATTTCGTTTCACAGTTTTCTTCTCAATATACATATTTGGCCGAATATTATAGAAAATTCAAATTTTTACTCGAATGCGAAAAACGAGGGTTCTATGATTCACCAGTATGTATGTTCATTTTTTTATATGATTGTAAATACTAAATGTATGAACCGATTTGGATAAATTATATGTTGTTAAATTCGTTTTGTTGGCGAATCACTTACAACTAACGATACAAGTAAAGATAACAACTAACAGAGAACCACCATTATAATTCATAAATATTCTCTAAATATCCAGCCTATACAGTTATAAATTCATTAATAATAGAAACATTATCAAAGTACACTCCAAGATTTTTAACAAATAAGTATTTCGACTACAAAGCTAGCATAACATGTCCTCGGATTATTATTATGATAAGCAAATTCATACTGATGATGACTACTTTGTAGTCGAAATAGGATGAAAATGGAGGCAACAAATCGAAATTTATACATTAAAATTATAATTAAATGTATTAATAATATTATTATAATTATAGTAATATGTATTATAATTTTATATAACTTTATTTGTTAGATAAATTTGATCTAAAATTGTGGGGAAATTAAACATTTCACGAGAAAAGATTTCAAACTAAAGTTGTTTCTTTTCAACATTTTTTGCCGATGAATTTGTCTTATATCTTTTATTTTTTAAAAGTTCGGTTAGGGATTCAGAGAACTTAATGGAACAATTTTACTCATTAACGGACGTAACTTGGCTTTTTTTATCCACAATATATCACCAAAATATCAAGTCGATTTAATGAAAACCTTTACCAATATTTGGGAATTCAATAGTTTATAGCGCTACAAACTTTAGAATAAAATTAATTTAGGTACCCTTTTTTTCAAGTTTTTACTTGTAGTTGCGTAAATACTCATCGAAATTGGATATAATAAGGAAATTATGTTCACGAAACTCGCAAAGTATGGCAGGAAAAGTTTCTAAACAATGTAATAAACCTAAAACAATGTCTATAGTTTAATAATTATTAGTTTTAACACACTTCTTCATCATTGTCATAATCATAATAATTTTCCACCATTTGTCTTTTTGGTTTGAATAAAAACGGACAAATAGATAGACAGACATTGAATATGGACGGATCACAACACACAATGGATATATCCCTTATATGTAAAATGAAAATAAGGTGGTAGATTGAGGTAAGGGTTTGGATGAGGTTACACTGTATTTTAATAATAATAATAATAATTTCTCTACACATCCACACATTCAGAAAACTTATTATATTAGTTTTGTTAAAGACGCGTAAGTTTTCATCAGTTTTCTTCTAGGTAGGTAACAAGGACGTATAGATTAGTGTTGGGATGCATATTTTGATTCAGAAATTACTTTGTTTAAATTAAAACTCTTAGATGTCTTTAGAATTGGCAATCATTTTTCAATCTCGTATAACTTGGGTAATAAAATTTCCAATCAATGATTTTGGTTTTTATCAATCTCAGTCATCAAAGTATCTTCAGAACGAAACAAGATATGGAGCTGAAATTGGATGAGTCATTCTTGACCCAAACAAGAAACTTAAATTGGTGAATGGATAGAATCAGTGAAAAGAATCCCAGGGAACAATGACACAAGAAATGAAAATAAATTGTTTAATATAAATTCTCAACATTTTTCAATAAAATTTTGGTAATTAACCTACATATAGGTATTTCGCCATTAAAAAATTTTAACCATTGATATCTTATGTTCAAATTTTTATAAATATTGACGAATGAAACTGAATTTATGTCTGAATCATACATTATCAGTCGATCACTAATCTTAGAAGTTAAAGACAGTATATACGTATATATATATATATATTGTACTTGTAGTAATGAATAATATTGACTACTTATAATGGTTTTCTTCTTCAATCTTTAGTGTTAAAATAAGATAAGTGCGAATATATTTAGCTTCATTTTAATGCATACACATACATACTGATACATAATATACCACCTAGGTATATATGTGTGTATAATGGTATTATATATATTAACTTAAATAAATATTTATACAGAGTGATTATATTAAATTAGGATAAGATTTATTAGATTTTATATTATATTTTATATATAGGTATTATAAAATATTCTATCTACAGTGTGGGTTCAAAAAAATTCATTTAAATAGGATCATATTCTCTTATAATTATTGAACGTCGAAAGTAGAATGATTATATCATCTGTTAAAAGACACAATGTTGAATTGAATCGAAATCTCCTTTTAAAAGGAAGAATATAAGTAATATCTACATAATAATTTTTTTCTGTTGCTTTATTTTTTAAGGACATTTTGTTGCTTTGTTCCATTTCAAGAAAACTCATCAAACAAGACAGAGGTTATCAATAAGTCATTACCTGTTTTTTAATTTATTACCTCAGAATTTCACCATTTTTATAATAAAAAATAAACTAAGCTAAAAATGATTTCAGATAAAATACTTCTATAAGTAATTCCCTTGTGACCAATTATCTTTTTAAGTCACAATCTTAGTTAACCACTGATTCGAAAGGTAATTAATTGGTCACATGATGAAGGTGAGATTCACTTTTGAGTGATTATGGTGGAATTTCCACCGCTGTAACAGGACTCTAGTATATATGATTAGGTATATATATATAAGAAATGAAATTTATTGTGATTATCTATGTGTTAATATGACACTCCAAAACGCATTCACATACATCATACATATTATAATATCATCATATGATACCATCCATATACAAAGATGATTATAAATGTTTATTTTCATTGCAGTAATAAGTTTTAATATTTGAAGATATTAATATTTAAATTGTGTATATATGTATGTATATTCAAAGATATTATAAAATAGACGTATGTAACTACCTAGTTCTATATATTACCTAATATCCATCTTCAACCTCTATGTTTGATAGGGGTATGTACCTAAATGTCTTTCATAATATTCGAAGATATTTGCCTTTTCTTAGAGTACATTTTTTATATTTGTGTCATTTCAACGTTTATTGACTACATAGTGAATCCCTTTAAATGTTGACGTTTGAAGATCTAGAATATAAAGCCAACATTTTCATAGAGTATGTACATAGGTGACTTCGTTTTTAGGTCTCGATTTTATAATACGGATGTGGAACCACTTTCATTTGACGCGTAAATACTTCACATAAAACTGAAAAACTTTTCAAACAAAACATATCCAGTTGCTTTTCTTTGAGAAAAAAGACTGAAAAACTGTCTATTATAGAATCTTGCAGATCGTACCTGTACAACTTGTTTCATATTGAAGTTTTGAGAGAATGGTGTTGGAAAATTTAATCAATTCGGTCAAGTTGAGTTTTGCTATGATATTAAAACGAAATGAACCGTCAATGTTGTTTAAACAATTATGGAAGAAATGTGATTGAAACATTAAAAGCGACAGAAGCTTGTCTTTGTTTTGGCATTATTTTCTACGACACTTTCTGTAATACGTTCAGTTTTTCTTTCAAAAGCATGCTTACCATAATGAAGTTAACAAGTATCCATTGTCTATGGTATATAATACAAAACACTAGTAACAATTATATTTAGTGTTTGCAGTCTGTGTTGGAGTGATTGTTTTTGTGAATCTCCTTACGATTCTTTAATTCACTTCCTCAAAGGTGAGGAGCGTTTACCAACCTTGACATTAGGTAATAAATTTATATAATTATACCTTGGAATATCAGAAATAAAGAAGCATACCCACATTCTTTGGATTTTTGTAACCAATGCTAAAAGAAGTTAAACTAATAATGAATTGATAGATGTTAATTTACAGAATAATAAAACAGTATCTTATAATACCATTAAGAATGAAATATAATGAATATAAAAAATAAACTATGTAATATTTATTACATACCTCAATGGTGTACGTATGTAAAAACATGTTATGAATGAGATGGGTTAAAAACCTACATAATAATTATTATCAATATGATTTTTGGTGAAAACTTTTTAATGGTATCTAATTTATATAATAAAATCAAAATATTTTCATTTTATGGTAATTTTATAGGTGATTAGTATTTTAATATGTAAAATTTTGATTTAATATAACATATGAGTACTAATCATATACGCTCATTCCAGAAAAGTTTCTACATAATTTTATGATATATTTAAACCAAATAGGATTTAATCCACCATGTGAACGCTATTCTAAAAATACGATATACGATAATGGAAACGGTTCTAGAGAAAATATAAAAGAAAAAGACTTCGTATTAAGGCGAGAAAAATATTCTTTTTACGATTTTTAGTACATTAAATTGCTAATAGGTTATTGAAAATGCCAATCGTTTTCGAGGCACTCATAACCAGATTACCACTTGTATACAATAAGTGAGTATTTCGCACTCAATGGCCATAATTTATTTATTGTTTGATGGAAATTGGTCTTGCAAATTGAAACATATGAGCATTTTTTTACTAAATGAGCTGTTATTTCTTTGCAAATTTGCGCTTACTAAGTAACTATAAAAAACAAAACTTGATTGAAGTATCAACCAGAATTATTTTCTTAATTGATAAATTTTTTGAATGCCAATTTTAAGTGATATGACATTATGAATAATCAAGTTTTACGGAAATAGATTGTTGAATTATTCAACTGTCTCTTTCGTTTTAAAATTAGGTTAGTTTTGGAACAACTTAGGGAAAAAAGTCTTACAACATGTGTTTCTACTCTATAAATACAACCATTTCCAATAAAATTTATCCTTTGGCCCGATCAGATGCATTCTTTTACGGTAGACTCTTGTTCAATTATAATAACAACTTTTTGGTTCCATTACTAATACTTTATATTGTTATATATAACCTTAAATCATTTAATATTGATTTTTCCTTTCTTATAAAATAGTTTAATATAACTTCGTATGTATGTTATAAGAAAATTAACAAATAATATTATTAATCAAAACAATACATGTAATAATAAATATATTCATACGTAAATGAATATATTTGCATATCAATTCGTTGCTTAGCAATTATAAAAATTAATCTATTGATTTTAATTTTTTAAGTACTAAAACCAACTGTACATTGTATGTGTGTATAATAAATTGTTTTAAGTTTTAATATAACCATATTACAATGGCATTTATATATTGACTGAATTTTAATCAGAAATATAGGTAGAAACTCAATCAAAATTTAGTTTGATCATTAAGTTTGTTAATATTTCGTAATATGTGCTGGATATTCATACAAATGAAATAGTGTGGTGGGCAATATTTAGGCTAAACACATTTTAGCTTTTTTAATCAACTTCATACTCGACATCTATATAGAATAAGCCAGATGATATTCATTTTCTAGTGTTCATAGAATCTCCTTAACAGCCCATATCTGTGTGAAAATCATAAAAATCGCTCGAAAATACAAAAAAATTTGTATGGCTATTTTTAACTATTCTAGGGTAATTAAGGTCTAAGAAATTCAAAAACATCATTTTTTTTACGATCGGTTGTCTATTTTCGGAGCTATCGCTAGAAATCGATAACAGAAATCTGCCTCCGGAGGAGATTTTAGGCGATAACTCAGAAACTACTCTTCCAATTGTAAAATAAGTGTTATTTTTGAAATCTACGGGTCGAAATTACTTTATAAAACAGGATTTATCAAAATCGGAAACCGAAAAGTTTTCTCGAAATTCTCGATTTTTTCTAAGGGCTACCTACCCCTTAAAAAAATTGCAAAAAATCGAAAACAAAGTTTTGTTTCCGATTTAAACAAATCCGGTTTTATAATGTAATTTAGACCCGTAGATTTCAAAAATAACATCTATTTAACGATTGGATGAGTAGTTTTTGAGATATTGCTTAAAAGCGTACTCAAAAACACATTTACTGCTTATATTTTTATCCATATATCAAAAACTATCGATCCGATCGTAAAATAAATGTTATTTTTGAATTTCTTAGATCTAAATTACTCTAGAAAAGTTAAAAACCGCGATAAAAATTTTTTGAGGATTTTTAAGGTTGTTCTCAGAATTACAAAAAAACTGATACTTCTAGTTTTATGAATATCGAAAATTTAAAATCACCATGCTTAAAAAACCATTATATTGTATATATATACATACAATTTTCTATAAAAACCTATAATCTATTTAGCAATAAACAATGAATAAAATACACGCTATATTATAGAATAACAATCTATAAAAGCAATCCATATATCCACTTCGACTCAAACCCCATTCGAATACCCCACCTAAAAACCATAATGGGTGTATTAAAGTTATCCATTCATTATTGCTTTTTTTTTTTAATATGTTTATTAATAGGGAAAAAAATTTATACACAATCATTTTAAATAATACATTTTTTTTTTGTATTAAAAATAATTTTTATCTTCACAAATTATCACCAATATTATTAACCAATAAATCTACTTTTCATTTACGTGACAAATTTCATTATTGTATATTTATTAGTCAGTTGTGTTCAGATAGAGAGATAGATGGTTTGAAACCGATAATAAATAGTCATAATTTTTAATATTTTATTGATTTTTAATGTTTATGTATTTACTACGTATATGTATAATTATTAGTAATTATATATGGAAATTATTATTTATTGTCAATAGATTAGATGATATATTTATTATTTGTAATAAATATTTTATTTAATTTTTTTATCTATGATGGTGGGGGAAATTGGGAGAATAGAAAATGAGAATCGATAAATAAAAAGACATTTTTAAAAATTAGATATTTTTTTGGCCCGAACTTGTAGTATCCAATTGACAAACAACCGTTAATATGTTTGTATATTGTACCGCCTTATCTGTTTTCAAGTCTTAAATATTTGAAAATTATAATCATTGACATGCTACATTAATAATCATTAACATTTATAAAATACACTAGATACTCAGCCAAAAAATTATTATAGTTTGTTAGGCATTTATATGTATAATAATTATACTACAAGTTTTTGCAATCACTTTCCATAGGATAAAAAAGGGGAAAACAATATTAAAATACACCTACATCAACTATAAACACTTACGTATAATTTACTATAGAATCAACACATGCACATACATACTATAATATTTTTATTTTAAAAGATTGTTATAAATAATTTTATAGAATAAATGTGTACCTATGTGCATTTCAATATTGTTTTCCCCTTTTTGTCCCATAGTGATTCTGTGGCCAATTAGTATATGCGATAAGTAGCAAAATTCGAACTGATATTAGTGGCAAATGTAAGCTTTCTACAAAAAAATTTCATACAAAAGTTGTTTGATTAAAAAAAACAACAGTTTTATGTGCTTCTATTTTCCTTCTATCTAGTATAGCTTAACAGTTGGGTCATTGATCAATTGGACCTAATTGGCAGATTGCTTTCTTTTTCTTGATTTCTAGGTTTATAATTTACTACCGAAACATCAGCCCGCTATCTTTTTTAGAATGATCGTAATGACAGGTGGACGGATGGATTGGCAGGCCGTATTTCACAAATTAGGTGATTCTATGAACACGCATATCAAAATTTTCTAATTTATTCATTCAGTATTTCTTTTCTTTAGAACATTTTCGGCATTGTATTTTTGAAAATGGATACCTGAAAGCTTAAAAATTTCTGGGAAACTATATAATAATAAAACTCAGAAAATGGAGATACAAATCAAATTCTATTAGGATTTATAATTGAGCTCTGATTCTAAAATTTAAAAATTAGTGAATAATAAAACTATATTATATTATCATGAAAGGCCAATTAAATTATTTAAATTGGTATATTTTCAACATGGTATACGTTTCTTAACATACACAATACATTTATTTAATACAAGTTCGAATTATAATATTGGAAAAAAAATTTAAAAAATAATATAAGAAAAAATGTGATTAATATGTCTTCTAGAGACCGGATCAGTATCTTTCTGATTAAGTTAATTTTTGTATAAACTAATAAAATTATCAAGAAAAAATAGTAAAACTTTAATTGAACTTAATTTATTTTAACTACCAAAACGAGTAAAAAATAACAATATTTTTTTTCTATGCACGCGAATTTTTAAAACAAATTTGATATAATGAAGAAATATAGAAAAATCGATTTTTTCGACCTTCCCACCATTTTGGAAAATTCATAAAAATACCAACTTTTTTTCTATGTACGCTAAGAAGACGTGATTTGTTTGAAATCAATTTTCAATCGAAATGAAATGATCAGGACAATGTGGACAAAATTATGTTTACTCCCCCCTCCTCCCAGAATATACGGTTGTTTGGATTATTTTTGAGAGAGGTGTACAGATCTACACAGAAAAAAAATGCATGTATTTGCGCCATAAAGTGTTATATAAAATGGTTAATTAATTCTTCGTCACATAGTTATTTATAATAAGTTAAAAAATATCCGCTTTTATTAAAATATAAGACTTTTATACTTCAATACAACTATAAAATTTTCCTTATAAGTATTACATATTTCTTTACTTTAAATTAATTACCTAACCGCTCTATTAGAAGTCAAATAATAATTTAGTTCACACTAATTTTGTGTTAAAAATTGAACATATTTTTTAGTGTATACAATCAAAATTAATTTAGTGCGAACCGTTTGTTTCTAACATCTAAATTGTTTAGAATTTACACAAAATTTTTTACTGTATAGTAGAAATATAATCATTTTAATTTTTGGTGCGTATACTTTAACTTTTCTATCAGTAAGTATAAAAAAAAAAAATTGTATAAGAAAAAAATTATAAATATGCAATAATATATTAGCTATGTATTTTACATACATATTGTTACCATATAAAAACCCCAATAGATTAAGGGTGGCTGATTAAAATAATAAATAGTGGTTATATTTCGTGACTTATAATACATTCAGATAAATATTCCCGATATCATATTTTATTAGCTAAGTATTATTAGTGCTTGATTGTGTTTGTAGGTTTATTTGTGTGAGCAGGTGGTGGTTATTGTATTTATTGTAAGTTTGAGACAAGAGAGAGGTACACATATTTATATATTTGTGTGTGGTTTGGAATATTATAAGAATTAATTCCGAATAAATTTGATTAAAAGATAATAATTGAAAAATATCAATAATTATAGCCTCACCCCTTTCTTGAATTATATATTTATACACAATATATACATTAGTCATAATAAAAAGTAATTAGAATATTATAAATTCTAAATATGTTCAGGTAAACCCATTGAAAAATTCATGAATAATAATTAATCATATAACTCAGTTGTTACGCTGTATCAAAACGGTAATTTTCATGAGCAATTTCTTGACGTCAAAAGCATTTTTTTATGGCAAATGTTGGAATTTGAAGAGGGGGAAAATGTAAATAGATATATATCCAAAGTCAGATAACAGTTAGCATTCTGTTAAAGTGAGCTAATACCTAATTAAAGTGAGCTAATCACATAATGCACTTTGATTCGAATTCAATTCAAATATTTTAAGTGAAAGATTTTTCATATAATCTGATGGAACCGAGCTAATCACATGAGAGGCACTTTGATTGAAAAGAAATACGTTCTACCAAGATAAATTAGTATACTTGTAAATAAATTGAAAGGAGGATTCAGATCCAAGCAAAATTGCAAAAAATTATCTATTATTTATTTGTCTTTACGAAAAATCGATAAAATTCGTGGCTTAAATAACCTAATATTGATTAATATACGCTAAATTAAGCAATTCTGGTGATAAATGATAGAAAAACAATTGGTGCAGTTTTCAGATTTAAATGACAAAAACTACCTACCCTTAAAACTAGTTTTCTAAATTATGGGTGCCCGAAGATCAACACTCTTTTTTGCTAGTTGATAGATTGTTAATCAAAGACTGTTTTTTCTTAAAGATCTAAAGTAAAAAACATTTTCACTCGAACATTGGAACTTCTTAATAAAAATTATTTCTTACATTATAATTATATTAAAAAATATCAAAATTTTCTCTTAGAGCTTTATAAAAAACTCTAATTCTAAGTTAATTTTGCATACTTCCAAGATGCGGATTTTAAAAATGATCAAATTGAGTCATATATAAATTTAAAGATTTGGAGACGTGGAAAATTGCAATTGCATGTCTAAAAATAAAATCCACTTTACATGAATAAATAAACTTCAATTTATTTCAATCAAAGCTTCTAAATTTATTAAGAAACAAAATCACATCCATATTAAAAACAAATGAATATATATTTGCTGTCAAAGTACAGTAAAATACAAAAATAACAAAAAAGGGAGTCATACAAATAAATATATACAAATTAATGATTTCTCGAAAAAAAAAAACACCATAAAATTTACAAAAACTTCTTAATATTAATAATATTACATAATATAATACAATTCCATAGAGTATCAAAAATATTTATCTAACTAAATAATTTTAATATACATATAACACAGTTAGTTATATTATAAGCATTTATACACATCTAACCAGGTTAGTGATAAATTTTCAGATATTTATCATTTTCTTATCCAATGTTTTCCCCCTTTTTTGTTTATATCTACAACCTCTACGACTATTCCAAAAAAAAAACCTGTACAAAATTACGGGTGGGTTTTGTATTTTTATATATTATAAACATATATATACATTTATTTTATTATATTTTTTATATTTTACAATTCGTTTATATTTGTATATTAGAAATATCGATGATTCAAAAGTGTTTTTACTTGAACATAATTTCAACAATATTAATTAATTATCAAATAACTTATTTTCAATAAGTAAAAACCGTCATGAATGATAATAATAATAATGTTGAAGAAATTAAATAGCAATTTATATTTTAACATGCCCATCTAAAAAATGATAGTTTCAGGGTACATAAGTATATTTTGGACTTGAGATCAACATCATTTTAATTCCTATTTGGTGGCCTATAAATCAAATATAGTATAAAAAATTCAAGATGGTTTTGGTTCCGTTATTTTAATAATAGCCAAAAAATACAAAATACGTTTGTAAATTTTTTTGTCATACAGTTTTTGTTTGATACATTTTTTCTTACTCTTTTGAGTAACTAATCTGTCACTCCGAGGTGCAAGGTTGATTTCTGCCGGTACTTGGTGTCCGTATTAAGCATGATTGAATTGTAGCCTTACAGAAACAGCGATACTTGCATTGCCCATCAGCTTTTAGATTAATATAGCATGTATGCATGGTTCAAGAGTATTAAATGACCGTTAGATATACTTAGTAAAAAAATTTTATATATTTGCGCCTATAATTTTTGGGTAGATTATTGTCAACATATTTTTGTGTCTAGATAATCATCAATAATTTTGTTTGAAACCGTTCAAAAACCAATTTTGTTTTGATTTTACACAAAATATAATACTGTGTCAGAAACGTTTTTCTCAGCGTGTCAAAAACGTAGTTATTTTATAGATAAAGATTATAGAGATGTGAAAATGATATAATAATCATCCTGTTTGTATCACATTATATTGTACCTAATATTAATCTGACTAATTGTGCCCAGGGATTACTAAATGAGTTCACATTCATTTTTGTATATTAAGTATTTTTCTGTTTTTTTAATTATATTATACGTATATTATTACTATAGTAGAAAAAAACAAAACAAAAGATAGTAAGAGTTAAATAATAAAATAAAAAGTGAGAGGTGGCGTATTGAATAGAGGAATGAGATGATAAACCTCCTAGCGAAGATTACGCGGGTGTCAGAGGGAAAAAGCAACAAATATTATTATATACAACTATATATGTACCTATTATTATATACAGAACCAAAGTTTTTAGTTTTAAGAGAAAATATGTTTTATAATACAAGAAAGAGTAAGACAATGTAAAAACTAAATATATTTTGTCTTTATCATTGACTAAATAATATGCACCAAAAATAAATACCGTTTGTGTACGCTATATATTTATATATACTTACTTTTAGTTAGCCAGGCTCATGGTTTAGGCTTCTCTATATAAATGTCTCTTTTGGGAGTTTTATTGTATTTAGTAATAAATGATTCTGACCCCCTTAAGTGTCATTATTTTATAAAAACAAATGCCATTTTTGTAGCTCATTTCACTATTTTAATAACTCCTTTCTAAAAATATATACTTAAAAAATAAAAAAAATAAATTGTGTTTGAGAAACTGGTTTTAGTACGAATTCCAACGTTGTTTCATTTGAATTGTTCTAAAAAATTATAAAATGGAAATTAATTGTGAGAATCAATTTCTTACCATGGATGACAACTTTTCTCCATTTTAAAGAATTATTCCAATGTTGGAAAATCAATTTGTTCTTATTATACTTAAAATAAACTTATCATTTATACTATGTCTGAGAATAGTAAAGATTTATTTTTAAAAAAGTTGACTTATTTACAAATTTTGTGCTTTGTTGAATAAAAGTTTTTGAGAATCGAATTAAAAAAACAGAAAAAATTTGTCTTTCAAGGAATTACGACCTTATTTATGTATATAATGACGTTGTACTTGGAATCTGTATTAATTAATTATCTACAAAAAGAAGTTAATTTATGTCAACATTTTCCAATTGAAATTCAAATTTAAATATAAGAAAATTTGAAGAATAATTTCAAAATAAGTACTTCCGTTAAGCTATTATTGGAAAAAAAAACATATTTCGAGAAGAAAATAGTAATAATCGGGAATAAAATCATATGCGCCAATAAACATGAAAAAGGAAAATTTGAACAATTTGAATTTCAAAAATAAAATTTTTTCCCAACACACTGAATAAATTCCTGAAAAAGGCTATCAGAGGATATACTAAAATCTTTCTATAGATTACGCTAATTACAGGTTTTTTTTCCTTTATGTACAGTAAATCATTTTCTAAGCTTAATCTGAGATAATTTTTCCAAATACCTTAAACTCTAAAAGAGTTCTGAAAAAATTTTCGTTTAAAAATGGATTGCCAACGATTACTTGTCTTTAGTTTTAGATTATTATAAAAACCATCTGAATCATTCCATGTTATTGGATATAAGATTTCGAACATGATAGTACTATAAAAAACTAAGCCCTTATTTACAAATAATATAAGAAAACCAATAAACACAAAAGAAAAATTATCTTCTAAGAAAGTATTTAATATATTTTCAATAAGAACTCCATTGCCAATATAAAAGATAAAAGAAGTATATTTCCTTGACTAACAATGAATAATAATAATAAAGGTATTAAAAGGCAATTACATATTCATTTATAATATGATGTGAAATCCATCAAAGTAAAAAAAAAATATATAAAAATTCAATATTTACAATAAAAAAATATATATAAAATCATATTACTTATACAATTTTTTATTCTTCATTCTTGTAACTAAAGACGTAACAAGCTCTAATGAATGTGATTTTACAATGTTGGACCAAGGACTTCCATATAAGAAAATGATCTCATTCTCAAGGAAGTAATATGTTTCGATAAATCCAAGTGATCAAGGTGTGACCCACAAGACGACGAACTTTGAAGAGAATCGAAAACAAAAGCTTATTTATTGATAGGAATATGGGAAAGTTTTTTTGTTTTTTATCTTAAACATGAAACGACTGGACCGATTTTACTGATAAGATATTCATTTTTAAGCTACACGAATGTGGAATAGTTGAATGAATGCGAATCATGTCGAATTCATAATTTTTTATATCATCCGAACAAAAAATTTCGAACCCGTAAACATACATACACACACACACAGATATCTCTCAAAGCCGTTGGATTCAAAAGTTCTAGTAGTTTCCCGCTTCCGAGAACTTCCCACCTGGAAGTTCTGTTCTAACTTGTTTTTTATCTATTACGTTTTATAAGTGGGTTAATGGATTTATGGAACTCAATTAACCAGTTTTTTCTGAAAATCTTATGATAAAAATTCTGCAGAGATACCTACAGTCAAAAATTCAAATGATTGAATTTGTTATCCGTGAGTTATCATATCACAAAAACTGAACTTGAAAACTAGAAAAAATGTCGTCATTCCTTGTTTCAAATTTCACGGCGATCCCATTGATTTTTTTTATAAGAAAGTGAATAAAGAAATATTCTAAGATGTGTGTAGGCTGTTGTCGTTATTGTTCGGTATCTTTATCGTCGACGATATTTTTAATAAATATTGTATTCTTAATTCAATTTAAATATCTTTTATAAGTAGGCACATTGTTAATCATTTGATCAATGTTATAAAATTATACCGGGTGTTTTATTCAACTCTTCCAATCCTTCTTAAATTGTTGTCTTACTCATATAACGGTTTTGGAATTTTTTTATTCAAGAATCATCTCATAAATGATAAAAAACTCTTTAATTATTAATTGTACCCTTATTCTAAGATTTGAATAGCAAGTATAAAAAATTATATTGCTCCCTAGCCCATAAAGAAGCTTCCGTTGTCTGATTTTCTGGAGAAGAATGCAATTGTAATTTAGATATTCTTCTTTAACAATGAGTTTTTTAAGGTAAAAAGTTTCTCAACGAACTGTTAAGAATTTGAGCCTTTACACATTCTGAACCGATAAAAAACAATCTTAGATTATTTTGAAAAATTAGACCGAATGGTACCTTCTATCTTTATTAGAACTGGAGATATTGGCATAAAAAACTATCGCAACATCGCGTTTGAGTATAACTTGAAAAAGGCAAAATATAGATGTTTTCACCAATTTTTTTAGTATATTGATTGCAGACTTGTCTAAAGAGTACATCCTTAAAATTCTCGCAAGAAATTAAGAACAATTAAAGAATATGTAATTATGCTCTAATTTTCCCAAATCAGAAATAAAATATTATTGCTAATAAATTCGTTAAACGAGCTTTCCGATTATAATAAGCTCTGTCAAGGTATAAAAAAACAACACTGTATCAATTTGTTATAAAAAATTTAAACGAATCATTTTTTTCACATTTACAATGTCAACACGCTAATATGCACAAAAACATCAAAATCAAAAAACGATGTTTAGCATTTCTGTAAACTGTAGAAAAGATCAATGGATAACGAAGAATCTTGTACGTATTAAAAAGATATCACAGTCTGTTTCAATTTTCATCTTAACATGTATATTATAAAAATAAATCTATTTAAAATCATACAAACAAATATTCATCTTATACGCTACAATCATGTTGTATAAGTTGATCAACAATATTGGATTTGACTGACTTGAGTAAAATATATATATATTTATTAGATATAATATATGGATTATAATGGGTGCCTTTTTACCCTGTTATTACCCCCCATTTCGTGCGTGTATGTATCTATGTATGTGTATTAAGTCATTTTTTCTCTTCAATGATTGTGTGATATGTACACAAGAAAAATGTTTGAAAAATTGATTATACATTATTTATATTCTTTTATCAATTTGTGTGTGCCGTTCTTTTGATTTTTGTGTGTATTACGCCTATCGTAAAATATGTTTTATTCATCTTTGAAAATTTATTAAATTATATAGAAAATGTACGGAAATATTATATTGATATCTTTTAGAGTATGGGTATTTGTCTATCAAAGTTAAGATTTGGCTCTCTGGGAAAGCAATTATCAATGATACGCATTGTATTTATAGTTGATACTTTTCCTTTGGATAAATAATAAATTAAATTTGCTGTTTCTTTTTGTCAATTTATGAATATGAATATTTTGGGATATCAGAAATAATAGATCGAAGCTCATGAACTTCTTACGCCCTATTTTGGCATGCTTTTTGGTTAATCCTGAGGCAAGGACCAAAATAGGATGATTTGGCTCCTCATTAAAAACTTTAAAACTTTAAACTTTACACATTATCTTTACCTTAAGATTACAAATTTTAAATAAGAAATGTGAAGATAACAACTATTAGAGTTAATTGTTTAGATAATCGACATATGATTGAATTTTATTGTTTGGACTATTTTTAATTAGCATTCATAAAATAGTATAAATATTCAGTCTATACAGTTGCAAATATATGTATAATAAGTATAAAATATTTCTATAGATTTTGGATTTTTACAAACCTTCGTTATTGCTCGGGCCGGATTTTACGTATTATTTCCAAACCTATTCAACTTTTAGTATAATTATCATTGTTTTTCTATTTTTTGTATCCAAATTACCTTGGAAAAGAAGCGTGCCATGGATTGAGACCCTACAAGCATATTGTACAATATGTTACGTGGAAATAGGAAAGTATGGAACACAAAGATATATATACAAATATGAGATTTTGTTCAGATTTCTCCACTTTCTTTCTTTCCAGAGAGAAATTTCATGTTAGACCCCATATTTAATGTTGATGAGTTGTTTAACACACCATATCACCTTCCAAATTGAAAATTATATAATTAGTTTAACACAAATATAATTAGTTTGGATATATAAAATGGATATCAAAGACTCGACACACAAAAGACCACATATAATAATTAAATAGCCATATAATAATATAATATTGTATATCATTTACATATTTACATAACAATAATAATTTCTAACAAACTAATCTAACTACTCATTGTATATTATTACATAGAAAATGTTTTCTAAGAGTTCCCATACTCTATGCCAAATAGACGTAAGACATGTGTTTATTTGAGTACGAATGCAAGAAGACAAGAAACATCTTCTAAAGGGCTAGTTAGTTTCTTCACCGTAACTGAATGAAGACGATATTCTGTTATATAATAAATACACCAAAGGTGTTGTTTAATCTGCGTGTTATATTTGCATGTATAATGTGTTCAAGAACTCGTCCATGGCACGCTATCCACGATCGAAGTATTAGAGCAAAAAAAAACAGGAAAATTTTTCTATATTTGGTATAATTTAACTTTTTTGTGTTTAATTAACCTTAGAAGTATATTGCACAGTTTGGAAATGCATTTTAAGAAGCCTAAAAGTCATCAAAAACCACAATGAAAGTTTTTCTTTCTAAGTCAATTGAGGTCTAAGTTATACAAAAATAACAATTTTAAAGCAGGCTAATTTTTTTATAATTCTACAAAAGACTAAATTCATCAAAAAATCAAAAATAAATTACTGTCACTATTTTTAAATTTTCTAGGTAAATAAGGACTAAAAAATGAAAAATAACATTTATTTTATAATCGGATGTCTATTATCGGAGCTATCGTTCGAAATCGATAGCAGAAATCTACCTCCGGAGATGATTTTAGGCGATAACCCAAAAACTACACATCCAATCTGTAAATCAATGTTATTTTTGAAATCTACGGATCAAAATTATCATTAAAAAATTAAGTTAATCGAAATCTGAAAAAAAATTTTCTCGAATTTCTCGATTTTTTTTAAGGGGTATCCCTTAAAAAAATTACAAAAAATCGAAAACACATTTTGTTTCCAATTTGGATAAATCATATTGTATAAGGTAATTTTGACCTGTAGATTTCAAAAATAACATCTATTTAATGATTGGATGTATAATTTTTGAGATATTGCTTAAAATCATACTTAAAGAGCAATTTTTTGGTTATATTTTTAGCAATATCTTGAGAACTAACTATCCGATTGTAAAATAAATATTATTTTTGAATTTCTTTGACTTTAATTACTATAGAAAAAAAGCAAGGATAAAAATTATTTTGGATTTTTTGACGATTTTCAAGGTATTCTTTTATACAAAAACCTCGTAAACTTTAAAAATACTTTTTAATTTTATTAAAAACCATAAGTATTAGTTTCAATTCAATCAAATATATTTAAAGCAAAGTATTTTAAAGAGTAAAAAATTAAACTATAATTCAATTAATATAAAAATATAGTAAACAGCATCATACGCTTTTTCTTTGATACAGAAAATGATGTTTTGATTTACTCACTTTAAAAGTGTATTTTTTAGTTTTTTTAAGATATTATTTTATTGCATATTTCTTGAATTATATATTGAAATCGTTTTTATAATTAAAATATAAATAATAAATTTTATTTGACTTATTTCTGAAAAGATTTAATTGTTAATTCTCAACATTATTAGGTTTAAGACATGATCAAGAAAACAAGATCAATTGTGGATTGTTAAACTTATAACATTCTGTAATTATTGTTTTGTATAAATATCCTTATTAAATACAATTATTTGTACTTAATTATATCTAAATTAATATTAGTAGACATATTTACTATATTAGTAAAGACTTGTGTGGTTAGTTTAGTATTATTTGTACATGCATACAACTACTTACAGATGGCATCATTGTTTTATGTTTATGGCATATTATTTGGATATTTTACTGCCCCTTTGATATGTAAAGTATCTTGTTTATTAACTAAATATTATACAAAATTATAATATTATATATATAATTAAGTATTAAGAAAGTGCCTCCAGAAATTTATTCTAAAACATATTAATAATCTTAATATTATAAGGTATAAGTTATTATTTAATTAGATTTAGATTTAGGTGTGAATTTTATGTATGAAATGGACATACTTAAATCTTAGAAGGTAAAAAACAAAAATGACGCACCTTGAGGAAAAATCATTTAATCAATAATAAAATTACAATTTTATTTATTAAACAAAACGGAGGTTTTCAAGAATTCACACACAGAGTGTATATACAATGTATATGCGAATTCTTTTCGTTTGAAAATTTCAGGCGCTCTAAGTTATTTTTATACTTGAAATATATAGAATAAATCAGTATATTAATTTTAGTCTAAAGTTTATAATTCTTGAAAATATTGAAGCCACAAAAAATAAAATAAAATATAGAATCAACGTCAGCAAGAAAACTCAAAAACGAAAAGAGATAGCAAGCTGGTGACGAATGAGCAAAATCCGGCCAGTGAATCCAATAGATCCAAAACTGAAATATTAAACCATAAAAAATCCAATTACAATTAATTACAAAGGACCGTCAATTAATTGCCATCCCTTTCGAATGTATAAAAGCTAATTACGTGAAGAATTGATTCCAGCGAGAACCGAGTGGTTACCGTACTTTGCGTTATTCAAATACACTAAAGCGTTACTCAAATCGCCTCACGTGTTTATTATTGTTATAGAGAATTATATGTGATGAAAATCAGAAAATGTATTTTTTTACCTTATATTCAAATTTTAACTCAATCGGTCACATGATAGGACAAATGCTTATTCAAGTGGCAAATCCTAAACGAATAGAATAAATCCTTAACTATTTGGAAGTATATTATATAATACTAAAAGAACGTTTTTGTGATAAGACTAAAATATCTGAATTCAAAACTAATTGTACAAAATGTGTATTAAATAAAATGATTTTTATTTTTAAAGAATGTTATACTTAATTCTCTGATTTCAAAGTTAATAAGTAATTGTTAACTGATAGGTAGAAAGCTTTACTCATTTGTCATTATTTCTTTCGTTACATTATTATTCATGTTTAAACTATTTTAGTATTAGTTCAGGAGCCAGAAAGAATGACAATAAAATTTCATACAAAATAATATTTAATCTTGACTTTACTTCTCACAAGGTTTTAGTGATAATAAGCCATAGATCCTTCACACTCAATTCAAATGTTTTCTTAGACCCAAGTCATTTTCAGGTCAAGAATAAGTTACCTAAATTTACGGCGGGAATATATACAGGCAAAAAGGGATTAGTTGGTGATTCTGAATTTCATATATATCGAATATGACGGGAGTTTACGCAACAGATTTTTCTTAGTATATTTTTGCAGAAAAATTTTCCTTAATAATTTAAATGCATGTTAATTCAAAAAGTTGAGGAGTCTTCGAGTAATAAGCGATTATTCTTTGAAATAAATTCTTTTTAAATAAAATAATTTTCATTTTCTCAAAATAAGTGAACTAAAAATGTAGGAAAATTTAAATTTTATATTTTTTTATTCAAATTTCGTATGTAGTTTTCACAAGGTTTCTAGTACAAAATCCTGGAAATCAGTTAAAATGAGACAAATACCATTAAATAAACTTCCAAATGACAGACGCACTGGTCTCTAGACTATATTAATTGTAAGTATACTAAAAACATGTTTCTATTATCTAATTTAAGATAAATAATCGTATTACTGAATGATAAAGAGAAGTCAGATCCTCCCTTTCAACACAAAAACATCTTTGATTTTATTTAGTGTTTATCATTCTAACTATATTTGTTTTATGTTAATAGAAAACTAAAAACATCTAAGATTTCATTTGAAAATAATTGTAATGACATACGTTGATTGAAAACGTACACCACCTTTGAATGAATAAATTACAAAGTAAAGTGAATGTGCACTAAATTGTAGTCAAACTATGAAGTAGTTTTTTAAGTAGTTCTGATTATTATTTAAACGATTTGAAAACATAAAAACCGTCAAAAAATGCTTAATTACGATTATTGACATAACTCTTTTCTTTAAAAAGACACTGACATATGAATCGTTTACTTTTCGTAGCCCGAAAAGTTTGAAAATCTATGTAGAAGAATATTCTAAAACAAAGACCAAAATCATTTGGTTCAACATGTTATTAAACCAGGTGATCACTGTGTGAAACAACTTGAAAATTGAAATTTTTAGATTGTCGATGTAGTAGATCTCATACTCACCGACTTACTTCATTTATGCACCAAAAAATAGCGTAAGTACACTAAATAATTGATGTTCAAGTAGATCTCATACTTAACGACTTTAGTCCAGTATGTAGTAATGACATTTGTAGGTTCACGAAGTGTCTCCTATTACAAAACGAAAACATAGAAGTAACAACGCTAAAAAATTGACTCAGAAAATAACTTGGAAAAATAAAACATTTCGTTTATTCCGATTGGATTTTATTGAAAATAAAATGCATTTTCGAAGATCAACAAAATTTTTATATAAACGGCTGAATATTCGCTTACACAAATTTGATAAAATAAAAGATTAAATTATTACCAAAACAGAAAAATGATTAATTTGTTTATTTTAATAAGAAATATTTAAAATAAATAATCTACCAAGCGAAACGAAAACTCTATAGAAAATTTGTTGAATATACATATTGTTATTATTATTGTTTTAAAAAGTAAAGTATAAAATCATCACTAAAATATATTGACTTCCTTGTAAAGGAAGTTATTTGATTCACCACGAAAATAAAATTATATTTTATTATTTTGTTTTGAGAATCAATTTCACGAGAGAATGTAATCCCAAAATTTTTACAGTTGTTTCCGACTTTTGAACCATAAGAGATGAAAAAATGATTTTTTTGGAATAAACAATCATTTTTTCATAGCCTGTTTACATTCGACACAAGTTCAGCTATATCTTTGTATAATATTTGTATTAAAAGGATGGTGAAAATTTTCTTACGTGGAAGTTCTTGAACAAACTTTTGAAGAGTCACACTTAATACCGATTGTGTAAATATTAATTTATAAGGTAAGAAATAAATAATAATAATAATAATAATAATAATAAATAGAATTTAACACATTGTGAATGGAAATGTTTGATAGAAAGTATCAAGAACTTAGTAACAAACCATACGGTACCTCTTCTTCTTTACCCTATTATTAAAATATATAAAACAAGAATTTATTATTTAATTCATATTCATTTTATTTGTTTATAGATTTTAGTAAAAAGTTTAAAATATCAACTGAATATGTTTATTCATAGTTTGAAAAGTACGATACGAGTAAGTACAATGTGTTTATAAATGTTGAGAGTGTATTTATATAATCATCGAATACCTAAGTAAAAGATAATTACCATGCAAAATTTTTTATTGAGAAATATTTAAAATATATGACAGTTAGACCTTAAACGATAGCCAAGACAAATAATTCCGTGGAATGTAGACTTAAGATCGAGTCAGATCGATTAGTCGTAAAATATTAATACAAATAATTTTTGTGAATTTTAAAATCGAAGACCGTCATCACGAGAACTCAAAAACTGAGTAACAAAATAAAATGCGAGTTTAAGTTTCTTAATGCACAATATCGGTAAGAAATTGTAATAAATTTTAGCTTATACAGTATCAACTTTCAACCATCAATATTTTAAAACCTTTTCGTATTTAATGCAAAAAGTAGCACATCCCTGATAAATAATACACCCCCCCCCTCACCGGTGCCATAATAAAATATTATATTATTTTATACATATTGATACAATGAGGTAGAAATTTATTATTTGTTTTCATTTTCTGTACGAGTTCTTCGAGAACAAATCTACAACTTTTCTTGGTTTACTTTACTAGATGTATAAAATTATAATAATAATCATCATCATATTCTCATGTTTTCTTCTATCGCTTATCCAATTAGCAGCAAAAGTCATTTCTTTCATTTACCATATACCAAAACCACCCGTTTGTTACCCCTCTTAGAACTGTTACACGATTCAATTGTTAGCATTATGCATGTATATATATTTATATAACCACATGTATTAAAACTCTCAGTTCAATTCGGAAAGAATTGTAATGTGTACCAAATAATGTACTCAGTTTCTTTTATACTCAGGATTTTATTACAATGTAAACACACTATTGAGTTAATATAAATACGTTATTCAATTAAAAGATATTAAATTTGTTAAAATTCACATTAAAATGTGAGATTAAACTCAATTCCATATAACAAAATTGGAAAATTCCTATTGATTCAAAAACAAAGACGGTATAAGGTGTCAATGATTACTTCCCATCTTTTTCTTAAAAAATTATTTTGTACATGTAATCTTATATACTAGCATTGTGACGTCATATATTTATAATTTTAATCTTTATGTAATCAAGAGTTTTTCATAATTTTTAATGATTTCAAAAAAATACCTTAACTTCCGTGTGCGTGAATTAAAGAGGTTTTAATTGAGGGAATACAAATTTGTCGACTATCCAATTATTTTTATTGCTAAATAAAAATAACTGGTTTAATTGTTTTGGAATATGAGCGCTTGAATATCAGTATTTAAACTGTTTACTATTAATTTTGTAAATATAAGTACACGCAGATGAGTTTCGAATCTAAGCTGACTTAAAGCACAAATTAAAAATGTTTCAATTAAAAGTTTTATCTCTTTTCATTTTTCACACTCTTTGTTTTTCGTTTAAAGAAAAACCATTCATATTTTGAGCTTTTTTCATGACGTAAAAACAGACAGTTAAAATTGATTATTAAGTTACTTTTCGGAATAATAATTTTTGGTTCCAAATAGACCATCAATCATTCGGAATATCTTTTGCCTTTCCCAATATCTCTAGTTTTAATGAAGATCTATGACTTGAGCAGTTAAACACTCAAATTGGATGAGTTGTAGATTTTTGAGATCACAACACACTCATCACTTTGTTTGTTTAATTTAAATGATTTAAAGTATCAGGTCAGTTTAGAAAATATCACAGTTGTTTTACTATTCAAAATAATGTAATATACCGAGTTATTGATTACAATAAGCCATCCGGTTTCACGTCAATATTGGCCATACCAAATTTTTAAACATTTGTATAATTTTGTTTTGGTATTTTGGCGCGAAAATAGAAAGATTTGTATATAATGGAGAGTGCTTCAGTATTATGTTTCAACTCTCTTTCAAAAGTTCTCTTCAAGTACAGTTATTTGATATTTTATGATGAACACTTAGTAATAATATCATTCATCGACGAACAACAGATTTTCAGCTACAAAATACTTTATCCAAATAAATTTATTTTATGATTTGAATGTACACAAAACAATTCAAGCAAAGTCTTATAACAAAAAACCATTGGAAGAAAAATCATTCAGAATAAAGTTTGATAGGGAAACAGATTTTCTATATAGATATAATTTTCTGTTGCATCTTTATATCTTATAATTATAAATACACTGTGTATGATAAAGATAAAAGATCGAAAATCTGTTGACGATTGAATGATGATAATATGATATTTGATATTGTTTGAAAAGATGGATTTTCTATTAATATTTTATATCAATATTTATTTAATATTATTACACATTTTTGATTTTTAATATTTATTTTATAATTATTTCTACTTGAACAATCCTTTAGAAAGAATGGTTCAAGTTATTTGTTTTGAATATCGTATTTATTTTTGTTATATTAAATATATGCATATTTTTCTAATATTCCTAGCCGAACAATTAATAAACTTTGTTTACTAACGTCATCTACCTTGAAAACCGTTTTGTACTTGAGATGGAGGAGAGCAAAGCGCGTCTATATCAACTTTTCATCAATTTTTTTGATTTTTCAATATATAGAATTTGAAGGCTATGTACGCTTGCTATAACCATGGCCACGTCAAAAGTGTTGCTCCCATTTTTGTGGCGTATTCGCGTTGGAGTTCATTTTATAGCTTGATTTTACTAAAATATTAAGGAATTGTAAATTCTTTCACATTTATTTTTCACCTTTTATTATTTATAAATTTTAATTTTTTCTTCTGCAATATTAATTTTGGTTTTAGGTATTTATCATGATACAAGAACTATATCTATAGGTTTAAACTAAATTTTTAAACGCTCCACAGACCAATCATAGATGTCATTAATTTCTTTTTTAAAATAATTATAACAATATTTATAAAAAACGGCTTAAAAGGTAAAAAAATTTTCTTTTTTGTCTGACGTTTAGGGTAAATTTCTCTTAAAAAATTATAAAAATTCGCAGCATTTAATGAGCGGATGGTTAGATTTCCATCCGATGGAATTCGATGGTCCGCCAATCGTTTGTTGCATATAATTTTAAATTTTTTTAAAATTAACTTTCCAAAACCCATTTCTATTACATTCAGGAAGAAAAAACTATTTGTACGATAATCGTTTATATGAAAAAAATGTTTGTATGATTTCCCCATCGATAATATAAAAACACTATTGATCTAAAAACATAAAACCCTTAAAATAATAAATATATGTAAAACAAAAATCAATTTGAAATACACACAATGTCAATAAAATTAACATAAAACGAACATCACCAGTTCTTGTGTGTGTGTGTGTGAGTGACATCATCATGTGGTTGATTCAACAGATGTAACAAATTGATTGGAAAATCACACTATGTGATGATAACATTTTAACGTTTGTGAATACATGTGGTAATATTTTCATCAAAACATATCCCTTCCTATCTGTGGAGGTTGATAGTAGCTGGCTAAAACGGTGTGATTTGAGGAAGTAGGTATGGAAATACCGATAGGTATATACGTGTATTCTATTTTCAAACAACGGTGTTATGATATACATATACAATCATATATGTATATACAATCCGAATATTCGAAATTGATTAGATTTGTTTTATCTTTATAAGAGTTGAAAACATTACACAACTGCGGAGGAATCGAAATTGAATTAGTAGTTGGAAATACAACTATATAATAAAAATCAATAAAAAAGTTAGACTGAATAAATTAAACAAAAACAATTGGCATTTTTGGTATAGGTGACTTCTAAAAACTGCTCTAAAGCTTTGTGCTTGTAGAGCTTAATTCACAATTTTTCAGTAAAGCTTTACCAAACATTTGAGTTAACTGTTGTTGTTCAGTGCACATACGATAAGTTAAAGAACTTCTTTCTTCTTGACTAAATTACTTGATCGAAGAGAACAGGGCTTAAGTGAAAACTGATTTAACATTTATAAACAGAGATAAGAGATGACCGACCACCGTACACCCCCACACACCCACACATACTACTGAAGGTATCACTTTAAACCACACATGTCATTACCGTTGTGTTGTGTCATTTCTGTTATATAACACGTGTTGTTGTTATGTCTGCTGTTATTTCAATATATACATATAAATAATATTATTATTCATCTTTCTATACAGACTATCCGTAGAATCACTTTCCATGAGGAAAAACTGGGGGAAAACAGTGTTAAAATACACATACATCGAAGGTAACACAAAGTTTCGTAAAAGAGAGTTCCTAGTTTTTGCTTCACGTATTATTATAAAGCTTTTTTTTCTAATGAAAACTAACTGAGATTATAATTTTTGATTTGTGTATTTAGTATTGCAGTCACAATAATAATATTAGTAATATGTTAAAGATATTAAATCTCCCATTATTATATCATTTAAAAATTATAATATTATAATATATTTTGTATATGTATTTGCTATATTCTATATAGCTGTATTTTAATACGGTGTTCCCTTATATATCCTATGGAAAATGATTGTACGAATATACTGTGTAATACCATTCCATTTTAGGCAAACAAACCATTGACTCACTGCACACTGACTACTTTATCGGTTGGTATATATACACTATTGTTCGGTTGTGTAATATGTAATGGCACATAACTAAATAGATTATGTAAAATCTGTTTGTCGTCTGCCTATCAAAATATCATCTCGTAGTGTTTTATGAAAAAAAAATTTAATGTGGACGACGTCATTCAACCTCTATATAAGGAAAAATGCATGAAATTATTGTCGTATTGAACCAAAGCTTAGAGCTAATAGGTATTAGACTTCGGAGAAAATACATTTGAAATCTAAGAATTTTTGTTAAATCCAATCGAATTCGGACAAACATTTTGCTTACAAAAATATCATATGCAAGATATATTTTACGATTTTTAAATTAGAAAAAGGGACTCGTGAAAATAAATAAGTAAATCGTGAAAAAACTACACTATGAACTTTCAGTCAGTCGACAATTGTTTTTTATTCTTCATCTTGCATTTTGAATTTTCAAATATTTATTTTTACATAGAAATAATGAGATTATAACAGCTATATTATGTCTTTGTTGAGTTATTTTTTCTGTCTGTATACAGAGGTCATAAATATGTAACACTGATTTGTGTGATGTTTGTCATACAACATATCAATCAATCATCTTTCAATTTTTCCAACATTTTTTTATGTTTTTTTTTTTAACATTGTGTATATTTAACATTGACGACAAGCTTAAATGTGTCATTAAGCTCTAGTACTGTATTTGATATGCTTTTACATGATATGTATCGTAATTTTCAACAAGTTTATATTTGTTAGGTGATAAATGATTTTTTATTTTGGAGTCATTTTATTATTTAAGTTTATTTACTTTGAAGCTTTCGTAATATGGGCTTTAATGTATCCAATTCATAAATTCATATTAATTTTTATATAATACTTTCTAACGAAATTTTGACAGATTAAAATCAGAGTGTAACTTTTAAAAAATATTTAAGATATTTATTTATTTCATTTTCACATGTCTCGACTTTCTAGTAATATTTTATTATTCAGTTAAAGACAACGTTTATTAAGTTCAAAATGAAATTAAGACAATTTTTAGTTGAATTAGTCCCATACAGATTAAGTATTTTCTGATAATTTATTTTATTTAATGTAATATATTATTCGACATTTTGTATACTTTTCCTTGTAGTTTTATTTTCAAATAAAATTTATTTATTTTATCTTATTTATTATCAATAATAGTAACAAGAATATATATCGAAATCAAATTCGATTGAATACATTGGACTGTTTGGGATTTAAAAACTTTCAATTCTCAAATATTTGTACTTTTTGGCCATTAATGGACAGTATCAGTTACCCCATATTAATATTCAAGTTTTATTGAATGTTTTACGTATTAAAAAATTGTACTATATTTATTGTGTATTCGGTATATAATATAATACCTATAATATAACCAATAGATATTGTATATACCTTTACCGATCAGTTGCGTGTAACATGCAATCATTAATCTATCTCACATTGATCTATCTAACATCACCAACCCATCAAAATACATACAGTAGAAGTAGTCAGTCGCTGCTAGTTGTTGTTGTAGTAATATTAATAGTAGTAATTGTTAGTATTCGATAAATTTCTACCACCCACTACAAATAATACACCCATCTAATCTATAGTTGTCACTTGTCTGTCAAAATAGATCGATCTTTCGTGTAGATATTATAATTCTATATGTTTGGGTCTGCATGTATGCTTTTTATATATGAATAGAGGTGATGAATGTATATTTAACAAATGTGATAAAAGTTAGGCCATTTGGATACTTGGACGCGATTGCTTTTGACCTTTAATTAAGTATAAATTAGTACAGTTTACTTTCTATGGAATATAATAATAAGATGTATATAAATTCGAAAAAACTTATTGAAAAATACTGTAAGCTCAATCAGTGTATTTTCATTAAGCTTCGACTTGATCAATATATAACAAATGAAGATAACAATTAAAAAAGTTAATGGTTTAGATACCTCCACATATGTTTGAATATCATTGTTTGAACTATTTTTAATTAGCATTCATTAAACACTATAAATATACAGTCTATACAGTTATATATGTATTAATGTATAATTATAATACGTATTGTTATTACCTATACGTTTTTATTAGCCAAATTTGAGCTAAAATTGTGGAGAAGTCATAAATTTTACGAAAAAATGATGAGAACTTTACTTTAATCTATCTAAGTACCAAATTCTTACAACTTTAGTTTCTTTAGTTAACTTCTCTGTATATTCCAATTTATTAATAGCTAGTAGAATATCGTTGATTTCTTGGTGGTAAACACAAAAGTCAGTTAGCATTTATATATTTTTTTAAATAAAAAAATTAGAACATACACCCTCTATTATAAATATTCGGTTATTATCATATTAACAGCGATTGGTAATAACTAGACATTATAAAAATAAGGTTACTTACCTTTTAATACAATCATTTATTTGACATAAAAAAAAAGGGGAAATTAAAATTCATTCATTTATTACATATTTTTAATATTTCATTTTATATACATATTGTGTTAAATTCATTATCTGAAAGTTTTATAATGTTAATAATTAATAACCGTTGGTATTAGTCAACCGCAACTCAAATTATATTGTCTTATCTACAATAATTAGATCAAAAAAGATCTTTAAATGGGGCAACTAATTAGTACTAATTCAAAAATACAATTTTGCATAATAAAAGAATAAAACTTATTTTTGATATGGAAACAGTATGCCCAATAAGTATTATAAACAGAAATATAATATTCAAGAATCATTTTAATTTACGTAGAAACACACATTTTAAACTAGAAAATAGGACCTTTAAGCTTATCAATTAATATATCATTATCAAATAGTTCAAGAATTGATTATCAAAAATATGCAAGATACTTTAATAATTTAGTCTGTTAGTTGTTATCGTTATTTGTGTTTTCTAGTATTTTATTGAATAAATTAGGATTAAATGCCATATTTTAAATAATGTTGAATATTAATTACGAAATTATCATATTTCTAAATAACGAAATTATCATATTGAAAGTTCAAAGAGTAACAAATCTTTTCTACAAGAAGAACATTTAAAACCAATTTAGTTTCAAAAGTTCTCCTTAAATAGTAAAAGAAGCTTTAATAATGAAAAAAGCCTAATTTATAGACAAAAAATTCAAACATTTGCAAAATATAAAACATTCGACGAAAGTAAAGAAAGTAACGTATAACATTCTATATTTCTAGTAACGTAGAAAACACAATTCATATATTGATTCTTGTAGTTTAAGGTTTAGCTACTAGATGGCAACCTACGTACTAGAAAATGTAGTTTTTATGATATAAGAGAAAATATTTATCTACCGTTTTTTATTTATGTACAAGTTTAATTGGTAATTTATTATTTTCTAAGCATTGAGACTTCATAATATCCGAAATAATTTCTAAACAAAACACTTGCATTTGAATAAGGCAAGAAATTGAATTCCCTTTAAAATATGGAATAGTATAAAGGGGACCAAATGAAGCCATAGGTAATGACGCCTTCAGAAATTATTTTGCGGCTTGATTATGCCTTGTCGAATAAATTTTTCAGATATAAAATTCGAAAATAATTTGAATTTGTTCCAAGTTTTCCGAGAAAATTTTAAAATTTCATAATATATTTTCAGAGAGACTTGTTTGGCTAAATAAAAGCAAAAAACAAATCGAAATCAGTTAAATTTCCACCAAATTTTGCTATCTTATAATTTCTTCAATAACTTTCATTGTATGTTCAGTTATAAATCTTACTTGATTTTTAAATTGCCATAATCTAAGCTACTACCGTTAGGTGCATTTTATTATGTCTACAACCGTTTCGTTGATGAAATATTCACGTGATTAATTTTCAATTTCACTTGAATCGACGTGAAATTATAGAATTATATTTCTAGAACATTGGAAACGAAATTAGTTTATTATTATTATAAAAATCTATAAACCACTTTTAGATTTAATGTTTTTTGAACCAATGTGAATTCCTTGAAAAGTTCAACATTGTGAAAATTCAATAAAAAGATCAACCTGTCTTAAAATAGTAAATGAAATCAAACAATATATATAATATTTAGTGTAAAGACTTTAAAATTAAATTTTCACGCTATAAATATTTTAAACATTTTCAAATAAAATAGTTCGAATACTTATTTCTTTATTTATACAATGCACGTAGTTTTTTGATGTAAAGACGACACACAAACCAACTGTAATAAAATTATAAAATTAAGTAAGAGAAATTGTTAAAGAATGAAAAAGTTAATGCCACCAAAATTGATTTAAAATGAGTTTGATGATGATACTAACGAAGTATCATCACCCACATACATTACTTCCTTAGAACAATAAAAAATTGTTATAAGAGGTGTGTGGAAGCCATAGAAGTCACATCAAGAACTTTCAATTATTATGTTTATCCCGAAAATATTTCAGAATTTATATTTGTATCTTTTCGAAAAATTGCATGCTGCAAGGAAATGTATATTATTCAACAAAACATTTTCGGGTATATCCTAAACTTTTTAAATATTACAGCCAAAATAATCAACATTTTTTCAGTCATAAATATTCCTTTTTGGCTTCAATTTGAAATTGCAAGACGAAAATTATTAATAAAAATCAAAAATCAATTTTCGATTTTATATTAAAAAATGTTTTCTCAAGAGAAACTCTTCGATAAGCCCTCCGTTTTCATGTCAATTTTATGCATACCAAATTTCAAAACATTTGAATGATTATTTCTTAAGTATTTTGGGTACGAAAATTGAAAGACTTCCCCATAATGGAGAGTGCTTCAGAATTATGTTTTAATTTCTCCTTTAAAAAGTACATAATAGACACACCAAAATGTTTAATTTCTGTTTTAGATTTTCGGGTGAATACAAGAACACTATATCAAAAAGTTTACATAAAGTATGAAGGCAAAAAAAAGTTGAACGCGGTTTCACAATACCAAACATACTATCTGCCATTCAATAGATAGATACTCTATACTTCTCTATACTTCTTTCACATCGAATAATAAGAACGAACGAACGTTAGTTACAATTTTATTGTCGTAGAAAAAGGCATCCTGCCTAGAATATATTATCAAGGTACTGTTCTTAAAGTTTTCAATATATATTATCAAGGAATCACAAGTGATAAGTTTTTTACAAAGAATATTGTTTTAAGAGAAACTATTTAAGAATTTATTACCCTCCTTTGGGTTGGTACTTTTTTATATAATATATATATATCGTTTTAAGACACGAATAAAACTTTAAGAATAAAAAAAAAAAAATATGTTCAGTATATACTACCAACAACGGTTTTTAATCTAAAATACTTTTACACACAAAACAAGACAAGAAGAAAATGAAGTTTTAAAAGCAATATTTTATTAGATTTTTTTATTATAGAAGTATCTTTAATTCATAGATTTTCTATTTTTAACTTTTCAATGGTAAGTTCTTGTAATGGGGATGATTTTCTGAATTTTGATATATCTATACGTTTAAAGGTTTCTAGAAACTAAATAGAACGTTCTTGGAGAAACCTGTGTGCGAATTTTTGTGCGTTCGATTTTTTTCAGTCTGGATTACCTTGAGAACGAATGACCTTTCAGCAAAATTGGTGAAGCCATTTTTTGTTGAGGATAAAAGAAAAAGACCTACCCATATTCGAAATAATAACCATATTGTTGTTTTTTTAATTCTTCAAATGGGAGGTTCGTAGTGTGGACTTTGCTGGTCGCACCAAGACCTCTTGTTTATTTTATAAACGTTTTCTTTTACAATATTCATGGCTGCAAAAATAGTATACACAACTTAGAAAGTTTTCACCTCGACATTTGCTTATAGTTGTTGATCCAATTTCTAGGTGTCTATTTTATTTTTTTGATATCCATAAGCCATAATATATCATTTGAATAAAATTGAGAAAAGCTCTTTTTTTCAACTAAAAAGTCTAAAATATTTCAATCATTTTTCTTCATCCAATTTAATTTTCATACTTTGAGAAAACCTACGTACTTTTTTTTTTTAAATCCCCAATGTGAAGTTCTTTGCGAATCCTACAAATTATGATATCGACGTGGACTAACAATTATGAAACCATTCAAACTTTCACTTTATCGCGTGTATTATATTGATATTTTTAATTACTTATAAATATGGGTGACTGTAACTTTACTACAAAAAAAAAGTATAATTATTCACCCTTTCAGAGTTTGACATATTAAATACAAACTGATATATTTCTAGTTGATATAATTATTTTGAATATTGAATACATTCTAAATAAACAGAACGCATAAAACATCAAACACCCGATTAAAAAAAGCAAACTTAAATCGTCAATTATTCACAAATATCAATAAAATCAGACACAAATATCCTGTGATATTTGTGAATTAAAATTAAAATCAATGCTTAATTAATAGACAGATTGAAATAAAATGTCTAGATTGGATGAACGTCCATAGTGTAAATGTATGATATTCGTAGAGCGGATGGTGTTTATAATCTAATAATATTTTGAAAGCATAAATCTTTCAAAATGATCCTCTATTCAAATAGATAAACAATATATTAACCTCCTCTGCATAAATGGCATTCTACCTAGGTATCATACCTGTCATCGTAAAGTTTAAAACTCATAAAAAAATTTTTTTAACTGTATAAAAAATGTAATACTAGCTATGTATATATAGAAGTACTTAGTTTTCTATTTAGGAAAATTATTTTAAAACACTGAACTAAATTTTGAAACGTCACGTGAACAATAATTTATGTTTAATATAGGACGCTGGATTAATCATATTTTTGAATTCAAAACTTCTTTAGACACGTTGAGTACTCGTGTGAGGATAAAAAGAGTTTTACTGGAGATGGATAATCTTCAAGTCCGAAAATATACCTCCTCCACCCCATTATGTTGTTTTTCAACAGACTTTAATACATTTTTTTGTTTTCAATAAACTTTTCTATTGTATGTCAATCAGAAATTTTGAATATCCGCTATACTCCCGTCGGTAGCCATCAAAAACTATTTTTTTTTTATTAATTTTGTATCCAGTTCCAGTTTTCAAAGGGCGTTTCATTCTGCTCAGGATAATGAAAGTTTGCAAGCCAGAATTTAAAAACTTTTGCAATTAGAAATCCCACTATCTTTAATTCAGATAATTCCAGCTATATTTGATACGCTTTACCAAAACTAAAAATAGAGTAAAAAACTAAAAAAAAGACATATTGTTTTCAAAGCATGATAAACTACACTACAGACATAATTTGTTACAATTTTGCACTAGACATATGAAGGGTTAGAAACAAAAGATAAAAGTTTCAATTGGTTCAATGGAATAAAATAATTGAATTCAATATTATTATTTTTTTCTATATATGTAATATTTTTGCATACCAATAATAATATTTCAGACGACTGGTTGAATGGTAGAATACTTTTTTTATTATTTTATTTTATTTTTTTTTTTTAATATTTGTATTTGAACAACACGACAAACAATAATATAATAATATTATAGAAATGAATATATGAGAAATATAAGCTTAGTTTAGTCAAAAACTGTAATACCCATTGCCTATGTGTGTAAAAGTGAGCCTTAGACAATGAGACACAAAAGTCTACAAACATTCAACAATCTGGTAAAATTTTTTATGATTTTAAATATTCAGAAATTAATACATTCTATTTTTTATTATAGCTATTCTCAAATAATTTTCTATTATAATTTTTAATATATTATAAATATTAAGTACTTATATTTTTAATTATTTGTGAAACTGTGGGTGGCGTTGATATATATTTTTACTCTATTTATAACTTCACATTTAATAAAGGGGAGTTATAAAGGTCTAATTGGTTATTCAAAAATGTAAAACTATATCTGCAGAATTTCTAACAAATTTAATTTTTGGCTTTTGTCTCAAATGTGTAACACCTCGGACTTCATGTTCATTATCAATTTTATTAACTGTGTTGGTAAGATGAATGGAAAAGTTTTATGACTGCGTATGTGCTCTTTGTACCTGGTTAAAAATGATCTACCTGACTGACCAACATAAGCGGCATTGCATTGCGGGCCAGATAATCTATGAACACTACTTTTAAGTACAAAGGGCATTCGTAATTTAAAAAAATTGGTTAGTGAAATTTAGACAAAGCTGATAGTTTCTCTTATTTAGTAAAAAAGCTTGATTTATTACAAAATGAAAAAAATTCTTTAGTAGAAAATGTAATTTATAATTTTTAGCAATACTGTTAAAACAGCTTCTATTATATGTTGGATAATAAATTTGATTATTTTCACACTTTTTGTTTTCCCGGTATTCATAGTAGCCAAGTAGAGATGTTGCTGCCTGGACAGAGTAGTATATGGTAGTAGTTGTGTGAGTGGATTAGAAATTCATTCTGGCGACATTTTGATCCATCCACTGACTCGCTCTCAACATTCATACACACAAACTTATTTATCCATCCATACCAAATACTATATATATATATTTATGTATATATATTTACTATCTATATATACTCTTTCGTTACGAATGTTATGATTTTTCCCTTCAAATTTAATACAATATTCTACATCTCAAATAAAATATTTTCAATATATGTAGATTTGACTTTCTATCTATGTATATTTGTTTGTACAGAGAGGACGATTTTTTAAAATATTATGAAATAGAAAGCTGTATTGTTATATCAATTTTTATTCTTTGTAAGACGAACAAGAGGAAGGGAAAATCTTTAATAGTTGATTGGTTTAATTGGCATTTTAGGATTAACTCACTAAAAGTGTTGCATGAAAATACACATTCTACGACACAAAAAAGTATCGAACACTTGATATAAACTCTATCTTTAATGTAATTTTGTTCTAAAAAATTACAAAAATTAGGGTTTTATTAAACGAACATGAAAAATGAGTGTTTTGTGTTTTAGAAAAGAAAGTAGAAAAATTAGTATTCATTTTTGATGATTTAAAAAGAACTTGAGAAGTTAACATTATTTTTTTACTTTATAGTAAAAGTATAAATTTTTTGGGGAATGATGAAATGGTTTGTTCATATATTATTGAGTTTATTTACTTCTATAGAGATTTTGCTATTGAGCTGATTTAGGTTACAGTTCTTTAAGTTGATAGATACTCAATCCAACAACAAAAAATTATTATAATACAATTACTTGTTTCTGAGAAATACAAGGATTGATATAAGTATATTTTGGTACACCTGCTAGGAAGGCCATATAAAATAAACTATATCATATTATACCGAAATTTGCGCATTTAAAACACGTTTGAAATACACTTAACTTTAGGCTTCTTAATAATTATGATAGTAGTGAAAAAATTTGATAAAAGATGCTAGCCATGAATAAATCTTAGTGCCCCAATTTCGAAAGATAAATATAATTTTACTTCAATTGTCTATATTCTAAAGCTTTAAATGTTTAGAGTTCCCTTTAGTTTTTGCATATGCATTCAAAATCATGTAGGAAGCAATTACATAATATTTTTTTATTTAGAATGTTGTGTATAAAAAGATGGCTCACATATTTGCCGGTTTTTTTTTTTCGTTTCCTTCTATCATATTAATCTTGTAAATATAATTATCCTTATTTCAATAGTGCGTATATGTGTCTATACGTATAATATATATATATAGTATTCATATACAATAATAAATTGTATTATAGGAGAAATATATTCATGAATATGCAAATCCTGATTTAGTGGTTTGCCAAAAACCAAAGTGAATATCAAACCATATATACAATTTATATATAATATTATATTATGTATAAATATAAACTCAAAAGAGTTGAGCTTTATAAATATATATATTGTATGTATATATATTTCCATCAGAGAATATTGACTCAAAATAAATAATTCTCTTGATTTTATAAATGATTTCACATTTATGTGACATTGTGATATTTCATTTATTTATTGAAAGTATGATTATTAACTTACTTTACATAATTTTTTTTAACATTCAAACCGATTAAAATAATCCATATTAATTTAAAAACTCGAGAATAATTTGAGTAATTTTTTTCAGTGACGAATCAAAGTATGAGAACTACGAAAATTACGTAGTATCAGAACCCTACTCGTCATCAGATTATATTCATTTAAAAATGGTTTTCATTCATTTTTGTGTAAAATTTTATGCTTTATAAAATTAAGTTGATACTTTTTTCCTAACTCTTTCGACGTGCAAAGTTGATACCTTATCCTACGAAGTAAATGAGCCTTGTAGGAATCAACCGGACAGTTAAGAGGCAATGTAAACTCTTTTATAACAACACTTCTTTATAATATTAAGAACTTTGGTATACACAATATTGACAATTAACAATCCCCGAATGATATGAAATTTTGATAATTATAAAATTTTATAACTATATTTTCAGTCATTTGTACTTACAAAATTGTAAATTATGAAGTGTGCTTATTACATATGTTACAATTCTCCTTAAATGTTCACCAATAATACGTAACTCTTGCCATTGTAACAACTTATAATCATCCTAAGATAATAAAAAATGTGATATAATTCATGTGTATATATGATTTATATACTTTATAAAAAGCTATTGTAAAAGCTCTAACACATACAGACACACAAAGTCATAGGCACTCTCATAATCAAGAGTTGAATTGAATGGTCGAAGTAGATTGTAGTGTTTTCACTTTTGTTTGTCGTTTTGTTATTTGATTGAATAATATTTGTTATTTTTTACCATACCATTCAAGTGTGTGTGTGCGTCTCGTACGAAATTTGCATGTTTTTTTTTATCCGTTACAATATTATAAATATTATAATAAAAGAATATAAACACTGTATCTTGCGTCTATATAAAACTCTAGTTCACGATATATTGACATGAAAAACAACCTTTATCGCATTTATAAACTTAAATAGCTTCGGAAAAATTGAGTTAAATATTCGATATTACCTATTCCACGCATGATGACATACAAAATTTCGATTAATAATTCTGAAGCACAAAGCTCCTATTAGTTTTTAGAAAATATGTATGATATTCACTTATTTGTAAGTTATTGCAATAATTATGTGGCCAATAATAATTGTAATAATAACCTAGAAATTCGACTGCTATAATTGACCATAAATTTAAGACATTCTGAAAAGTCCAACGGATTTATTATAAAATGTACAGAAGGTTTTCTTGAGTATTTCATTTTTTAGGTAAACTGAACATAAATAGATATAATTGGCATAGATTAAATGGAAGGTTGTATTCTCATTTATTATCGAAAAAGTGTTCAAGTGTTATTTAATCTTATATATAATACCTTTAGATAAAATTCGAAGTTGAAATTCATTAATATTTTATAACACACTGAAATAACTACATTAAAAATTCACAATACGTTCAAATAGGATATCAAACAATACCATACACCTTAAATCTATATGCATGAGAGAGAAATGCCACAAGTTCCAATAATTATCTAAGGAGCTAGCAAATAAACGCGATTTTATTTGTGAATTCTTGAAAAGGTTGTGTAGAAAATAACGGTTCTATTTCTCCAACGGTTCCACCATAATTTTTAAGTTAATTATGAAAATAATTAACTAATTATAATAAACTTTGCCTTCATCAAAATGATCAATACAAAAATATAATCGCTACATTTCACTGACCTTTACCAGAAAATATATAATATAACAAATATTTACCCAAACATATTATGGCCTTGATATAAATATTTAATTAAAAAACTAAAATTTACATTGATATCTTCTAGTTATTTAAAAATTAACGACACCTACGATTTAAATGCATTTTAATAGGAGTTATATTATGTTTAAAAATTAAACTTCTTATTTTACATATTTGACCACTCGCATCGCGTCATTCGATTGAGGTTCTCTATCCATATGGTATGCACGGTTCCAATAGAACTTTCCCTCAGTCAACACACGTACTTGATCGTTTAGTTATATACGAACCAAACTTACCTATTATTAGTTAGAATGTCGTTTATAAATCCTTACTGATTTTCAAATCCTTAATCAGTAACAAGTAATGCAAGTTAAGTCCACATATATGTACTTACCTTATATATATATATAATATACAATCACTTCAGTATTTAATATTGTATGATATCATAAATTGGTTTTGGGGGTGGCGGTACAGGCACAGAGAATGTTTAGTCTTTGTTGAATATGAAATAGTATGGAAATAATATTAATACTCCAATGTTGGTTGTTACACCAAGTAAAATACAGTTTGTTAGTTTTAGTGAGACAGGTAAAACTTGTCTAGATAGATCAGATTATACGTAAATCTATCATGTACGAACTATACTGCTTCGAATGTTCTAAATATTCATCGTTAGTTTAGAATATATCTAAATACCAATTTCTATATGTAAAATCCTTTATAAATCTTCTAATTTTGATTGTTTTATCGTCACATATAAGTAAGTATATGTATAGAATTTAGAATTCATATTATTTTGGTTTTGAGTATTTAAGAGAGATATCTGATTAGATTTCTAGTTTTCTTTGTTCATATTTAATTATATTTTGTTAATTTATACAGTGTGTTCCATTTTCAAGGGAAACCATTCACGAATGTTTAAGACATACATGTCTTAAAGGTATACAACCTTGTACCCCGTGCGAAAAACGTAAAGATTGCTGAATGTTAAATTCATTGCTTTCTATTGGTGCCTGTTATAATATTCGGATAAAATGTTACAGCCGTATAAAAAGACACGTTAAAATATTACAGCCTTTTTCTAATTAGTTATCTGTATTCATGTAAAATAATAAAAAAATATTTATAAATTGTAGTATCTTTTAAACCATAGAATCACATATGTGCATTTTATTTATTATAAGACCGATGACACCACCTTAAAAAGGCCTCTTTTCAATACACTTTATTTTATAAAATATACATACACACAATAGTTATACGTATGTATAAAAAAAGAGCATAAACAATAAAACAAAAATCAAATGGTCTGTGAAACAAAGGAATTTGCTTGTAAACTCTTTCCTACATTTACCACTTAAATTTACTGCACCCCTTTTCTCTACTGTATATAGATACATTTTTTTTCTGGTATACAGCAGTATACCATGTTTTAATAATTACAAAATATTCCCGAAATTAGACCTGAAAATATTTAGTAAAATTAAAAATAGCGCTGCCAAAATCCGAACACTCCCACAGTTTCCTTGATAATTTTAAAAAAATTAGTAAACTATATCATTATATAAATATATTCCTAAAATGTTATAAATATATTACCAAAAATTTGTATTTAGCTTAGTTATGATTAAAGCAACAACTTTTTTTTCCAAGACGAAAATTTTGAAAAGCGCTTTATTTTTCAGAATCCGTAAAATTTTCGGTTGCCCCTGTTTTTTGGAGAAAATGGTCCACTTTTTGGAATCTGGATAGAATAGTTCATACACCAATCATTATTAAGCCAAGTTTATATTTTGAGAAAATATATTTTAAATGATAAGACAAACTCGCTTACAGAAACTCCTTTTCGTTCAAAGTACGAAATGGGAAAATTTGATTAACAGTACCTTTTAAACAATCCTGTGTCTCCAATCACATGATCATATATCTACAACTTTTCCTTCATAGTTTTTTTTTTGTACCAATAAAATATTTCAATACCTTCATAAGCTACATCGTATTGTACAACATTTACACATATTATAGAAAAACCACACTGAAGATTTGATATAAACGTGAAAAACCGAACAATATATAATAAATATATTGTTCAACCGACAACCAGTAGGTGGGTAATGTCGTAAGTAATAAAAATTTACTCGTTTCCAATTCAATGGCCATAAATTTTTATATCCTGCGGAGAATTATTATTGTTCTATAGAACATTTATTTAAAAACTTCATTGTACATTGTCAACGCAATAATAATAATAATAATAATAAACTTGCAAGGATTGTATGTTAAGTTTAAAATAATAAAGTCATATCTTCGATTATCGTTTTTTCTATACATCCAACCAAACTAATTCGGATACTGAAAAAATAGGTCCAGCAAATTTTCAGATTTGATATAATTTTTAGGAAGCTCATAATTATCAAATTAACATTTTTTTTTTTTATATTTAAAAAATAAACATTCGATAAATATTTTGTGAAATTTTCATTTCGAAATTTGAAAATTGTCACCTAATTTCTACTGTCAAAGTAATTCTTGATACATTCATCCAAAATTAAAATTTCTTCTGTTTATAGCTATAACATAGTCCGGGCTTTGAAGAAGGAAAGGTACTGTGTTTTGCTAGTTCTGAACGATTTTTAGAATTAGCTAGACTCTCCCAAGTTTCTAATTCCTTGATTTTATATCGAATTTTAAAACAAGAAAATTTTTCTAGACATAAAATATAAAATACATCAATATTATAAAATCAGGAAAATGGAAGATTAATCATAGGAACTAGGGATCATAATGGGGCAATAGTAACCAATTCCTAAGTTGTTAATAAGTAAACAATTTTGATTTTGCTAACTAGAGTTACATATTTCATATCGTTTTTAGGACATTTCATATGAAACTTAGTGAGACAATAAAAATAATATTGATTGTTTTTCCTCAGAATGACAAAGCCATTTTCCACGGTATGTAAAAAACGAAGAATAAAAAGTTATGATATAAAATTATTGGCATATTTTTATATTCAAATTCAACCCCCAAATAAAATAAATAATCTTAATACATATACATAGAGGAGATCGAAGCAATTTCTGTTATTGCTCTGATAAATCTTAAAAATACAATGCAACTTTATAAATATTTAATATAGGTACACATTGTAGTAAAATATTTTCTTTTTTTTTTCTAATATTTTTGCTATATTAAGAATTCAATTTTATTTATTGAAAACAACAATAAAATGCAGTGCTTTTGGGATTTAGCTTCTGGAAAAATACTGGTTCAATTCAGTTTGTATCAATCATGCCTGGTATTTACATACTATAAAGAAAGTTTTTAGAAAAATAGTTTCATAGAAAAGTTGAAGGGTAAAGAGTAGATTTATACCTAAATTACTATTAAACTGACACACAAATTTATTTATTTTTTATTATCAATGGATGAAATATAATTAAAATTTTGAAAAATATTACAATTTGGTTAAAATATTTAGAATCCATGATTTTGTCATCTAATTTTACTATTTAATTTTATTATAAACGATTTATTAATTAAATTTAATGTGTGAATTAATTAAATTTTATGTATACTATTTCAATTCTTATATTTCATACATTAATAACTTTAAAACTAAATTCCATAAAAATTTTTAAACAAAATATATCTTCTGTCAACTTTTCCTGCTAATATTGGTTATAAAAAGAATTTGATTTGCCAGGGAATTTCTTAAGAACTACTATGGTAAATAATAATCCGTATAGAAACCCAATTCCTGTTCCATGTTACGAAGGTAGTTCAGAAAGTTTAGTAAACGGAAAGTTCCGTTTTGTAAAAATATATTAACAATGTTTGATTTCTTTACAATAAAACAAAATTTTCATGATCAATCGCTTTCACTTATTTTGATACTATTTTATTACCATTATTATTTATATATTTTTATGCCATTTTGAATATAAAAATAAAATATATTATTATTTGTGAATACAACATAGTCGAATATCAACGTTAAAAAACACAGCGGGATAGAAAAAATATGTTTAAAAATCTTTTATATAAAACACATCCATTTAGCCTCTATCTATATGCTTCACTTAGAGCATTATTTAGATATCGTCTGCCCCATCCGTTAACCTGTGAAGTCATTTTTGTGAAGCTTACAGGGCAAAGAAATAGTTTTATTCATTCTACAGTTAAAAATTCCGTTAATCCCTGCAAATTTACTTGCAATTTTTAAAATATTGTCAGCACCAAATTTTATATCTACAATATAATCTTCTTTCTAAGTAGGTTTTAACATCCTCAAATATTTGGCTAAAACATACACGCGTTGTTTTGTTGTTTGAGTCAGTAAAAAGGATTTTTTCGTTGTTGATATTTGGTGTGGGATTAAATTACAGATTTTCAGGAAAATCATTTCTCATTCTGAGATAATATTATTGTCATGGTAGATAATATCATGAACTTTAAAATGGTTATAAAATCTCATTTCTCTGGTTAACGATTCGAAATTTATTGGAAAATGTATATTCATACTCTTTCTTTGTATACGGAGGTTAAAGTGAAAAAACACTAAGTTATTTTTCATAAACGACAAAATAAAAGTATAAAATTATAATTTATTACCAATTTTTATTATTTTCTAAATGGTTTGGTGCATACTTAATAAACATGTTTGTTTCGATTTTCGAGATGAAGAATTTTTTTCATAAAAATAAAATTCCTTTTTATTACACGTGAAGTAATAAACATATGGGGATATTTTATCATTGATTTCCGTGTTTAAATAAAATCTGGTTCAATTAAATGATACAAAAGCTATATTTTTAGTGTATAAAGGTGCATCCGAGGGTAATACAGAAAACAAGACACTTGTAAATAAGCTTGCTTAGTATGTATCAAGTATTCGATATAAATATTAATAGAATCCTGCAGCTTTCCAAATTGACAACGATAAACAAAAAGGACTTCAAATATTGAATCGGTTCTATAAAATACACTTTTAGTGAAACAATACAGATAATTGGGAAAATATTTTAGTTTAAATAATGTACGCATATATAATCTTTGTTTGTTTGTTGAATTCTTAAAATATAAAAATCAAAATTTAAGAATTCTCAAGTGTTTCATACTTTAAAACACAACTATTCCTTATTTCTGAACAATTGATTTTGATGAATTTGACAGCTTAGCTAGAATATTGTCAGAATAGAAATACTAAAATACAAATTTACAAGGATTGTTAAACATACAAAATATAGTCGCCATTCAGTCATTTTATTTTAAAAACAAATAAGACCATTTGTACAGGGTGAAGTGTTAGGAAATAGTTTCTTTAAATAAATTTTAAATCGAAATACTTAATCAATAATTATTTGGATATTTTGATGATTTTATTTCAAACGTGGCATATGTTCCGTTCATTTAGTTCTTGCTCTTATCAAATTACGTTAGAAATTCCATACGGACATGTAAATTTGTCTGTTTAAGTTTATCTGTGTATAATTTCACTATTCTGGATTTTTAAATAAAATCTTACAATAGAGTTCAAATTTTCTTTGGTATAATTAAAATTTTCTTTTATGGTTTCAAATTGGGTTTTACATCCATTGGAGCTAATAGTCTGATTTTGCTCAATCTGGAACTTAAACTCAGTCTTTATATCTGAAATACGTCACCAAAATTAGTTATCTTGACGACAGACAAACAGCAAGCATACGATAATGATCAAATTAGATGATTCAATGAACACCTATATCAAAATTTAGTTTGTGATAAAGTTTCTCACGTTACAAATTTTAGATTAATATTAATATTCTCACGAATATTATGTATATGCCGAGTATTAAAATATATTTATAAAAAATATACATTTTGGGAGCCTTAAATTTGCACATCAATAAATTAAACGAACATCAATAAAAAAATTACGCTTTATTGAATCTTTCCTGAACTATCTGATTTTTGCATACCAACCTGTATGTTTAAAAAAGAAAACGGAAATATTGTGTTTGTTATATTTATAGTGACATTCTAGTTTTCTAGATTGACTACTACAATTACTAAAGCGGACGTGATCTACATAAGATTATATCTTACATATATATACAACAAAATATACAGCTAAAACCAAAGGGAACTGGAGGTCAACTATACAAGAAATGACACCAATTTCTTTTAGAAAATTGACTGAATACAATATTATATATATATATATATATTATATATATATATATATATATATATATTTTTATATAACAAATATAATAAATGTTATGCAATCATATATACAAATTTTCTATTATTTTTATACAAGGGTTTTTGTGTATTGTTTGTTTGTTCAAATTCAAATAGTGTCGTATCACTAGGAGGAAGAACGAATGTGAATCGTAATCTATTAGATATTACATGAAATGGACTAAAAGGATCACTATTATATTGCTGAATCACTGTATTGTTTTGGTTATTTGAATCTGAATCGACAATTTATTCAGAGGAGAATAAATATTGCAAGTGAATTTTTCAATTTAAGAAATTCGATTGGAATAAGCATTCATTTTTCATTCTTTAATAAAATAATATTTTAATAAATTAGATTTAACGGTATTGATTGAACTTGCTTTGAAAAATATGCTAATAGCGTTGACTGTGCGTCTTAAAAAATTTTGAATAACTGAAATCCAATTAACATTAAATAAATATATAAGATTGGATTCTGGTTTTCACTTTTAGTCATTTTTGATAGTAATAACCATTTTCTAGCGACCAATAAAAAATCGAGTCAAAGTCAATTATCCACTTATACGATTACTTTCTTATTTTCTTCCATACAATGGATTTTTACCAATATTTAAAATTTGGAAGTTCAATTTATTTATTTGATATCAATCATTTGAAATGAAAATCTTGTCACTATTTGAATATCTACCAAAAGATAAGATTAAAGGACGTTTAGATGTATATTTCGGAATTCACTGAATTTTATCACCGTAATAATATTTTGTGGAGGGATTCAAAACAAAAATTTCATTCATAAAATTTTTCTTTTATCTTTATAGGGTAATCAGACGATTCTTTTGAGCTATATCGATAGTTTCATTGTCAACTTTACTCTTTTTTAATTTAATTTCTAGCCATATATCACCATTTGAAATCATATAAAATTCCAACTGGATTTTTTGATTCTCGACTTACCTTAAATATGCTTGGGTATATTAAAATTTGTCTAAACTGTGCAAAACTTGAATATATTGAAGAAACTAACAAAATATTGGTATAGTTGTTTTTTATGTCGGGACTGCCCGTCATCAAATAAATAAATGAAAAAGATAGCAAACGGAGTATAACTTAGTGAATGGGCAAAATGGGCCTTGGATCATTGGTCCATAACCGATAAAATTTAAGTCAAAAACAAAAAAATAATTGCTGTTAAAAAATAAATGACTTTTGTTTGAAACAATTTATATTCGCCACAATTAACATTCAATTATTATTTAAAATTATTAATATAAAACGTATTATAATTAATGTAATTATTGTTATAATACACATTATCATTTATTAAACTACTTCTAGCCTATATGGAGTACGTATTCAGTGTATTCCAAAAATGTTAATTTTTATCTTCACTTGTTGATTTTAAGTTGTAATGAAATAGAACAAATTTTAAATCGATTGAATAAAATGATCTTAATACATAAATTTTGTAATAATTATTTTGTTTCTGAAATCAATATTTCTAAGCAATACAAACATAAAATTTAACTTAAATACACTCCTCCTGTATTACATAAATACAGGATATAAAAATATTACAATGATGATATAACTGTCGAAATACTTGACTGTATTTATTCAATGCGTTGTCTAACATTTTATATATTTTGATAGCATTTTTACACAAAACTTACACAGTTTACACCACACATGGAGTCCTTGTTGTATATATCGTTTAAGCAGGACAAAGAGAAATATATATAAATAAGTTATATACTTGACAGAAAACATCGAATCGTAAATTCGGTGCCCAAAATGATTCAGACTGTATGTAAAATATACATTTAGTAGTTGTGACTGAATGAATATATAAGCTCTTTGAAAAAAATGTTTCCTCTATCTCAGAATGACATTCAGAGACCACAAATCATATGTCATAGGAAAAATGGTATTATACATAAGTCGAAGGCATTTAATGCAATCCCGGTATGATCGATTGAATTCAAATTGTTCCCAATTTAGCCTATAGATGAGAAATTAAACATAACGTATGCATGTTGGCTTATGAATAACAGTAGTGACTTTTCACGAGCTACAATAAGGTATTTGATGAAACAAAGATGGAGTTACTTGCTAATGACGTCATTTGCTAGTATTTCCGTATAAATTTTTAAGCATATTTACTTCACGAACGTGGATTTGAATTTATTTCTTTTAAATGCTTAAAAATAAGCAAGTTATTGATATTAAAAATTCCAGATGTAACAAAGATGGAGTTACTTGCTATTGACGTCATTTGCTAGTATTTCCATATAACTTACATGTACAAAATCGTTTTCAAGAAAGAGATGGATGTATAATCTTTGATAGCCTATAACTTCTCTGTTATTGAGTTTAATTTCACTTTTTTTTTTTAAATGTAGCAAATTTAGTTAAGGTTTACAAATCTGTTAAAATTTACAAATACTTCTTTTTCTTTAGAATATATCTGGATTGTACGATATTCCCGCGATTTACACTATATAGAGAGTATTTAAGTGTGTGTGTATATGTGTGTTAGGGTTGAGTATGGATGGGGTGTAATAGGGTGAAAAATATTATATACACCACTTTTTTTTCCTAGTATATCTCTTATGATAGTTGAATTTTGAATATATGTGTAAAGGTAAAATAATGCTTTACCTACGCTGTTTAGAGAGAAGTGTATTCTTTTTTTAAAGCTGTGTTTTTTTAGAATTCATAGGATTTTTAGTTTCGAGCGATACGATTATCCACTCGAAACATGAACAAATTATCAAACATGAACATGAAATTATAACTTAAGTTTTCCTGTTAAAGAATCTATGAGATAATTCAAATTTTTCTTTTATGTGAATATAAAAATAATTTGAGCCTTGTAATGAAAATTAATATACTAGTTTAAATCATCGCAAACATTTTTGAGAAATATGTAAGAAAACAAAACCCATACATCGCGAGGAACTTCGGTGTTCAATATTGGTAGTGTATTTGAGATTGTTGATGAATGACTATTCTGGAAAACTTTCCAGAAATTCTTGTAGAGTATGTAGACGAGTAAGATGACTGTTTATAGAGGAACAAATTAAGAAACAACTACATGTTTATCGTGTAAAAAACTGATTTGTGTGTTTTTTTTATTTATCTGCAGAATTTTTTTTATTTTATAAGAAAACCTTAAAAAACCGGCGAATAGTTCAAAATTTTTTGTACTCTGTTTATTGGTTTTCTAGGATAATTGAGGTTTGAGAAATTCAAAAATAATATTTATTTTACGATCGGTCGTCTACTTTTCGAGATATTGAATTAAATACATGCGATAAATCGGCCTCTAGATCGGATTTCTAACAATATCTCAAAAACTACGCATTCAATCGGAAAATAGATGTTATTTTTGAAATCAGCGGGTCAAAATTATCCTAAATCATGTATTTCATTAAAATCGGGAGCAAAAAAAATATTTCCATTTTCTCGATTTTTCCAAAGGGGTACCCCTTACAAAAATTGCGAAAATTCGAAAAAAAAATTTCTATCCGATTTTGAAAATGACTATGTTCTAAGTGTAGTTTGACCCGTAGATTTCAAAAATAACATCTATTTGACGATTGGATGCATAGTTTTCGACATATCACCAAAAATTCGATCCAGAGGCCGATTCAGCGAATGCATTTCATGCAATAACTCGAAAATTAGTCGACCGATTGTAAAATAAATGGTATTTTTGAATTTTTTACAGTTTAATTATTCTAGAAAACTCATAAACAGCGAACGAAAAATTTTCAACTTTTCGACGGTTTTTTTAAATTTGTTATACAATTACAAAAAACACCTCAAGTTAAAACAATCCCTAAAAGTATAATTTTAAACAAAATTTCCCATTTAGGGCCTAATTCAGACTCAAGACACACTAATTATTATTCAATTACCAGTTTGTATGATGGAAGATATTCGTACAATAAGGCGATTAATGATCGCCATTTAAATTAAAATGTAAATCATGATTTATTTACCTATAATCGCAGGAAGGTACAAACTTAAATTTTAAGGCACTATAATTAAGTGTATATTTATAAATATAATTTCCTTATCCAATATGAACTTATTTACAATTCTGAATCTTGGGAATATATACTCTTCACCATCCTACACAACTTGAATCGAATTTGGTAAACTGTCGCAGTTAACAACACAGCAGTAATAACCTGCTTAAAGGTAAAGAGCTGTAGATGGTTACATACATAGGATGTATATTGTAAAATTGTAGGTAAGCTCAAGGTATATAACTATAACTGGTTATATTATTTTTATATTAGTCAAGTCAGAAGAGCTGCTGCCTTAAAATCACGCTGGCAGAGCAATTCTGAAAAAAAAATTAAATATTATGTAGTTATAAAAATAAGGTGTCCTTAAGGTGTTTTTATGTAGTACCTTCAATACATCAGATTAATCAAAATTACCAAAAAAATCCGTGCAACATGCTAGTAACATGCTTGGCACTTTTCTTCAATGATTCATTCTGGAAGAATTTTTTTGATAATTATGATAAAATTGATATGCTGAAGGCACATCATAAAAGCACCTAAAAAGCACCTAGTTCTGGTATCTACATTATAGCATAAAAGAAATTTTTATTCATATTGCTTGTCAGTGTGATATCACGAGACAGCAGTGCATGTTTTTGACTCAATTTTTTCGGTTAAAAGTTTGAGCACCCAATTTAATTTTGCAACACCTTATTAGCACCTTATTTTGCGCATATTCAGACTTAATTTTGAATACTGATAGCTGATAGCTGTGATAGCTTGACTAGTATAATATTTTTGTCGACTTTCGAGTATTGTCTGTACATATACTGATTTATCATATGTTTATCTCATTTTTTTGTAACAACACACAAATATTGCTATCGCATACATTATTTATTCAAGTGTAAGTGTGTTCACATATTTAAAGGTACGTAAAATTATGGAATGAGTATTCGCGGTGAAGGATAATACCTATATTTTCTATCTTTTATGTAGTAGATTTATGTATATAAAGAAAAAGTAATGTCCAATTTGTGAAAATTGAACTACTTAAATCGAAATTTTTCTGATGAATTCTACTAGAAAATATTACAAAATTTACTAAAAATATAGTGATATTTTTGATTCAATACGGATTTTTTCTAAAATGTTCAATTTTTTTTAAAACTGGTTCAGACAATTCCAACTTAAAATTACAAAACTAATTTCCAGATATTTATAAACAAAATAGAAAAAAAAAATTCAGCAATTAAAAATTAATATTTCGAAAAATTTTGTCTTAGTTGAAATAATCAAACTAGACTTTATTTTGCTATTTATGTGGTAAATTTTTAGGGCCATTGTGTACCCATGTACCTAATAATGATAGTAGATGATATGTCTACTTTTTTGTAGCCATCAACTACTATTGTGAATATAAAAATATATTACGCGGTGTGGTAAAGACTACTTTAAGCTTTACATTGTAATGTATCGTATTTTGTACAGTTGATGTTCTACTGTTACCTTTTTATTTTATTTTTATTTTATTTTTTTGCTACTGGTAGAAAGATTTATGAAAGTTTCAAAAATGAAAATGATATATAATAAAAAAGTATTATTTATTTCTATAAAAGTAATGTTTAGTATTTGATATGTTTAGATGATGGAAAAATCTCAAAAATTATAATCAAAATAATGTTGCATACAAATTTAAAGATTTTGAATGGGATTTTCTTATTTCCAACAGATTCATATGAAACAATTTTCATATTTAATAATAAAATACTGTTACTATAATTTAATTCTTATTTGTAAAAAGGTGTTTGATATTTGAAAATCAATATCACTGCAAGAAATTTTAAATAAAGTATCTTTACTGCGTCAATTTATATCTTTATCCGTTAATCTTAAGGTTTATGAATTTAATTATAAAGGCCACGTTTCAAGGCCACTGTAATCCAAATCCAATGTATTTAGGCAGATGACGGAATGTTTTTGTTTTTTTTGTAATCTCGATTATTTTGAAAAAAAATAATATAATCAACGTGGAAACTAATTCAACAATTTCGTAGCTTAAAATCGAATCGAAAGAATCAAATTTATTGTTTTTCTATTCTTCTTATTTGGTACTTAACTTCTTATTTGGTCGTGTGGGCCTTGCTGGTCGCACTTTGAGCACTTAATCTACTATCACCATAATTTACCATTACAATATCGATAAATAAATAAATAGTGTAAGAATTTTTGATATTGAATTTTATTCTCATTTTTTGGTTCATTAATCTAATAGGCAGTATGAAAATTTATAAATATGTTTTAATTCGAAACACACATCCTTCTTCGACTAAAAGTGAACTCAAGACAATATATTACTATTAACAACAATGTTAAATAAAATTCAAAACCAATTTTTTATTTGTAAAATATTATGAATATTGAAAACAATTCTAAAAATGGATTATATATCTATCTACATTTGATATAAATATAGTAATACTAAAAATAAATATTTGACATATGTTTAAAGAATTTTTTGAAATTTGTTCAAAACAATATTTTTCCACATATTTTACATTATTTAACTATATATATATATGTATAGATGATATGATATAACCCCATATTTACAGTATTATATACATTTAAAATATATTTATTTTTTTATTTGTAACAAAAATATTATAAAAATTGCGTATTGATGATATCATATCATATCATATTATGTATATATATTTTATATATGTGTATTCAAACTTGTTTTTTAAAAAACAAACAGCAATGATAAATGACATTTCATATAGAATTTAATGTATTTCAAAAATGTCACAAACCATTCTATTGCAATATTGTTTTCTAGTATTTGTGACATTAGTTATGTACCAAATATCATTTTCTTTATTGCACTCTTAACTACAATGGAAAAACAAACATATGTGCGCAATTTACACTCGATAGAAACTTCAAGATAAGGAGATAAATACAGAATTTCAGGAGTAGGGTTTATTTCTAATGGCATTGATACCAAGTCTAATATTATTATGCATTTTTTCTCATACATACATTATAGTTTGAATACCGATCCGAGTTTGAATTTTCGATAATATATTTTTATTTAAATAATGAAATATTTACAATAATAATATGATACCTTTACAACAAATAAATGTGTATAATACACACATACTAACTCGTAAAAAATGTACAATGCCTTGTATCTCATTTAAACCATTCGGAAGAGACTTAATATACATTTTTTATTTGTAATTAAGAAAAGAGAAAAGTCTTTCAGTACATCAAATTGTTTTCTATGGCTACGAAATACTAAGCTTATCAATCAAATGAAATAGGTCTGAGATTGGTATATGAATTAACACAGGAAATTTCTCAAAATTGATTAGCACATTTAAATGAATAATAATTCATAGTTGCCATCAAACATAATTACATGCACATTTCAATTATCCAAACAATTTTCAATCCAGTAACTACAATTGAATGAATTTTTTTTTTTTTAATTATTCAAAAATTTGTGTTTGACGTTTACTGTACAATTTACATGCAAACAATTGAACAAATAATAATATTTTCTAGAATGCGAATGTTTTATTACTAATTTTGGCTACTCGCGGTGCATCAATCGATTATGAAGTACTGTGAACGGTACTGATAAAAAAATGACTGATGGTTCATATTTTCCGTCTTCAATAACACAGAGAATAAACCTTAACTTCAACATACCTATCTATGTATATTATATTTACTAAATACACGGCAGAGAATAAAACAGTCACATATTCACAAAAAAAAAACAGTAGTAGTTACTCTCTAGTCTCTAAACATATGCACATACAAGGAAACAAACAACATTATAGGCAAAACATTATAAAAATATACAGAAATATGTGTTATATTACAAAATTTTCTTTTTTTTTTTCGTTTTTCGCGAATATAAACAAAGTTTCTTGTGCAACGAAGATAAAGTATTGAATTCAATAAGAATGTCTTTGTTTACGATATATGTGTAGGTAGGTATAGGATGCAGCAATACAATACTTTTTTGGGAGAATGTAATCTTGAAATATGAAATATTATACAAAATAATCTGATGTAAACGTCATAGAACTTCTATATACAGATTAAAACTATCTATGTACAGACTAAACCTTAACTGAAAATTCAAACAATCATTAAATGCAATAATGAAATGTAGTTTCAAAGCACATTTTCCAGGAAAACTTGGTAATACTTATGGTAGTACTTTCTCAACAGTCCAGCTGCCAAAGAACTATCTTAGTGAATACATTCTTCGTATCTATAACACACAAACAGTACCAAGACTGATGGTACTGTTTTTACAACGTATTGTGCTTATAACTTACACTATAGTATGTACACACATATACTCACGCACTATAATACATTATTCATACATGGAAATAATCTTTTAAATGTTTAATAATTTTACTAATTTATCAAAACGTTAACATTCTCTTAAGATAAACAAATCTGACTTTTTCTCACGCTTCTCCCATGCTACGTGTACAAAAATATCTCACGTTGAATCATCTTTAAATTTTGCATAGCCCAAATATCTTAGTAATCAAAATTATAAAACAAACTTTATAATGGCCTTGACCAAAGACCAAATTTTTAAGTTTAACAAGAAAACGAATGCCATCCTGAAGAGTTTTTCGCAAAAAATATCTCGAAATATAAAATAAATTTTCGATTTTTGCACTTGTATCCATTTTGTGGGAAAAACTCTTCGTTATTTAACATGAGATATTTGTGCGTGAAAATTGGTGACAAAATGTTATTTTCAAAACTGAATACATACAAAATATGAAAAAATATGATAACTTGAATATAGATGTAAAAAAGCAATATACGACATGTTTTTGTGAGACATAAATATATATTTTATATGATTGTATGAATATAGAAATTCTGTCATAGAATATTAGTAATAAATGTCAGTTTATATGGAAAACGATCTTATATTATGTGATTGCGATGTTGCCACATTCGAAATATTATAAGTTTTACATTAAAGAATGTTTATAGTGCATTTCACTTGAACTAGCTTAATATATCTAAAAATAATCAACGAAAAATAAATACTATGATTAACTGTTGACATTAAGTTGGTTTTTCAATAATTGCATAGCACTAATAATGCTCAGATAAGTTCTTAGTCCTACGTAAAGAGCGCGTTGTTCACGATTTTCAATAACCTTAGCATTGAAATACCAACAATAATGTTTGGGCGTTGTATTTTAATGATATAGTTACAAAAGAATAAAACTTTATTTTAAATACCTAAAACGTCTTGTTTCAAATAGGAAATCATTTCATTTATTTCTTTATTATATATAATGTAATGTTATATCTCATGTAAAAGCGCGAAGCACCTGTTGGTTAACATTATATATTATCCAAATGATGGCTAGGCTTTAGAGAATGAATAAAATGAACTAATAGGGAGGGTCGTTTGAGGAATAATTGGAAGTATTAAGTGGGTTATATTTTTCCAAATCATTTTTTACAATGAATTCATAAACAATTACTAGAATTAATTTCAATTTTTTTACGGTTGAAATTATTTTATTATTTCCATAGACCGCTTTCTTGTTGTAAATTTTTATGATGAAATTAGATTGAATTTTATTATTGGTATTAGTTATTCCCATTCACTTGAAAATTACTATTAAATTCTAATGATACTGCATATACTCGTAGAAAAATAAGTGAAAAAAGTTTAGTTTTCAAAGTTTGTAATAATAGGTAGGTATATTATCTCATAGTATTTCTGGTACATATGCATATGCACATATACGAAATATTAACATATTGTCATTTTTAATATAACCTAGGGTGACAGTTGCTGAAATTTTGCAAGTAAATAAAAACAATTTAGAAATGGAAGTCGAGTATAGTTTTAAATTCTAAAAAATGAATAGAATTCTCAATTAATAGTTCCTTCATAAACTATCAAACATATTTATCCGAATGAGACAAAAGGAAAAGGCAGGCTTATTAGTTCAATCACTGAACCGATTTTGGTGCATGAATTGTCAATCGATTTATCATTGTAAACAGGTGACATCCCTTCAAAGAATTGAAACCTTATAGGGACAATTTAATCTTAACAAAGTACGAAACTAAGCCAATATTCTTATTCAAATTTAGATTTATTGATGTTCCGAGAATGGACATTGCATCCCCCCCCATTTAATACAAACCACGCGTAAAACAAGAAGTCATGAAACTAGACCAGATCCTCTGAACGTTATCCAATTTCGAACAAGAATATTTTCTTTTTTAAGGCTAATTGCCGTTGTAGAGTTTTAGATCTTTTAAACGCCTTTTTTCACTCATCGGAACGGCCAAAAATCCGGTAATAGTAGTAATAATTTCAAAAATGTTTCTTGAATTATACTCTTGGTACCCTTACTATTTCTAAATAAAAAAAGGGAAGATAACAACTAACACAGTTAATTGTTTAGATACCCCACATATTATTGTCTTTCATTGTTTGGACTATTGTCAATTAGCATTCATAAAATACTATAAATATCCAGTCTATACAGTTATATTTGTATAATAATATGTATTGTTTATACCTGTATATGTTTATTAACCAAATTTGAGGTAAAATTGTAGAGAACTTAAAAATTTTACGAAAAAATGTTTCGATCAAATGTTGTTTGCCTCAAAACAAATTCAAAACAGTTTGAAATGGACTAATTAGGTGTTTCTAAGAACGCCTATACCAAAATTTTTGTATGTGCAGTATATTAGGTAGTGTTCCAAACTTTAAACTAAAATTAATATACTCTGACATATTATGTATGTCGAGTATAATAATAAATTTTGCACAAATATTCTTAAATAGAATTTCATATTTAATTAATATCACATTGAAAACTCACACAAAAATATCATTGATGAAAATTGAAAGATTACAATCCAGTTGGTTGATAGGTAAAGAGGTAAATATAGATAAAATGACATTCATGGATGCGAAATGAATGAATGATATTCATCAATCTAATTTAAATAATAAATAAAATAAGATAAATATATAGAAGATTAATATTAAATAATAAAAGATAGAATATCTATCTATATATATGTATAAAGGAAGAATATTATGCAAAATTCATTTTATTTATTTTACGCTAGTGATGATATAAGATATATAAGTGGTGGGGGGAGAGGAGGGTATTGGAATGGAAGTTTGGTTATGTAGAGAATATTATTAAAATTATTTGAAATTCAATTGAATCAGTGTATATAAGAAGAATGAGATTTATATGTATTAAATCTATATCTATGTATGAAAGTTAAATACACCATATAGTCCGAGAGGTTAATGACAAAAAAACTAGAGCATTTTTTAAAGGCTGATAACCTTTTCTCGAAATTTGAGGTTTTAAATCAGTACGAATACTTTTAAAAATCTACAAAGTAGTAATGATCAGATTTCTAAGGTGTAGTGTGCTGTAAGGCTGATATGGCGTTTCGGCCGAATTATAATTGTTTTTGTCGCTTATTAACCTTAAAGTACACTAAGTATGTACGTCTTCTCATTTGTTTCCAAACAATTTATTAAGATTTAGGGTATCTTGTATCTTAATTAGGCCTTAAATGGTGAATTTGGTCGAAAAACATTCTTTTTGCGTTTGTTTATCTTGAGATGTTTTTTGGATGTAATCCCAAAAAACCGTGGAAAATTAAAATTTTTTTCTCTCTGTTTATACGTTTTCTATTTTAATTGACATCTAAAAAATTCAAAAATAACATTTATTTTACAATCGGTCGACTAGTTTTTGAGATATTGCATGAAATACATCCGCTAAATCGGTCTTTGGATCGGATTTTTGGGGATATCTCAAAAACTGCGCAACCAATCGTTAAATAGATGTTATTTTTGAAATCTACGGGTCAAACTACACTTAACAACTTAGTTGTTTTCAAAATCGGATAGAAAATTTTTTTTTCGAATTTTCGTAATTTTTTTAAGGGGTACCCCTTTGGAAAAATCGAGAAAATGGGAAAAATTTTTTTGCTTCCGATTTTAATAATATACATGTTTCAGGGTAATTTTGACTCGCTGATTTCAAAAATATCATCTTTTAATCGATTGGATGCATAGTTTTTGAGATATCGCCAGAAATCCGATCAAAAGGCCGATTTATCGGATATATTTCATGCAATATCTCAAAAACTAGACGACCGATAGTAAAATAAGTGTTATTTTTGAATTTTTCAGATCATAATTATCCAAGAAAACTTATAAACAGCGAACAAAAAATTTTGAACTTTTCGTCCGTTTTTTAAGGTTTGCTTATAAAATCGTATATAATCGGAAAAAAAAAATTACAAATCTGTCTTTTGATAAAATTCATCATTTAAAATACAATTAGGAGTTGAAAAATACATATCACTTCATAAATTTGGATACTAATTTTTAGATAATAAAGTAAAACGTAAAAAAATTAGCCTTTAGAAAATGATTACTTTTTTTGTCGATCGCCTCTCCAGCTAATAGTGTTCATCTTAACGGTACATTCTAGTACCTATTATAGATACTATGTAATATAAACAGAGTCCCATTTAAAATTTACTACATAAGGTTGTAAAAAATCTGGTTTATATCGAAACGTATCCAAACTAGACTGCAGCAACTCAATTACCATTACCCATATTGTTCGTCCATGTATTGTTATTGGATGTATTATATTTCATATTGCTATCCGAACCCTGGAAGGGACTTCTTTATCGATTGATGGGATCTAATTTTCTAAAATTTGTAATAAAACATTCAAATTCCAGAAAATATTATTATGTGTTCAATTGTTTGTATGTAAATTATATAGCAAATACCAAACAAAAATTATTTAATAATTACCAAAAATGACATTTTATTGAAGTTATTGGGTTGAAAATTGTAAGAATATTTGAAGAAATTGCATAAGTAATTATTTTTAATTGCAAATATAAATAATTTATCATTTAAATTAGATAATCGATTTAGAGAAATTTCCTTTTCACAGAGTTATATATCACTTGCTTGATAAACTAGTTTTTCATAACCATAAAGAATGAAAGTATTTTGATGGACGGTGCCCATGGTATCAAGTTCAACAATAAACAAGTGAAAATTGCAACTATCAGTGTTAATTATTTAAATACTCGACAAATGGTACAATACAAATATTTGATCAATTTTTCAAATTTGAGCTGAAATTGTAGCGAATCTAAACAAATGATATTTCACACAAAAATAGTTTTTGCATTTTAATCTTTTATGGATTAAAAGTAGGGTCTTCGAATTAATTGACTTAATGGGCCGATTTAGTACGAACTGCATATTCATTTTTAATGTGTAAAGTACGTCACCAAACTTTTAACTATAATAAATTTTATATTAAATTTTCGACTGTACTTAAAAATTATAATTTTTTTTTTTTAATACAAGTATCTGTAAATTTTATTACTGCATACGACTTAATACAACCCTTTCTTTATTTCCATTATATATTATACGTTCGTTCGTTATCTATCGAGAGCTTGTTGAAGAGTTATCTGATCTATTATTATTATTATTATCCTTTCTTCAGTTACTAAAACAACGCTTCGGTGACAAAGATGAGAATAGATTTTATATTCATATTATATATTCGTCACCAATATTTACATCACCATCGACTGAGTATATGTCTAGTTGTGTTTTTTTTTCGTATTTATAATTTTACAAGATGATTTGTTATTACTTATTATTTCTCTTCAGGCTTACAATTTTCACGAAAAATATAAATGTAAAACAAAAAATTATTTTAATATTAATATTATTAGCAAATAAACCAAAACAATTAATCAATTTTAATATGGTTACATAAATTTTAAATACTTATACTTCGGTCAGGTTAATATTTCGTAATTAGGACCAAGAAAACCAGAATCAAATTTTGCGTTGAAAGAATTTGATAACTGATACATCAAGGAACGGTTTTCTTTGGATATGTTAAAAAGCTGGACATGATAAACACCAGTTATTTATATTATATATTTTAAATCACTTTTAACTGCATTAGAGACTACAGTATTTTCTATACAACAAGACACAGCATTCCCAGATGGTCACCCATACAAGTACTGACTGAGACTGTTGTTTTTTAACCATGAATATCAGCCTCGTACGGTATTTACATTGCATTCAAAAGGACTACATTGCATTTTTTTTTTTGGGTTTATCCTCATAAACATTTCCCATCTCTAAGAGTTTATATTCGTCTCGAAATACATTCTTGTATTATAATATCAGATTTTCGATCACATGGTATTAATATTTAAATAATACCTAATCTATGGCGCTTTCAATATACAGCTAAAACTAATGTTTATATAGAACTATCATAGGCACCCGTATACAGGCGTGATATCTTATTGTTAACAAATTGTCTGACACCATAATTTATTAGCTAAATTATTTACCAATTATTTTCCAAAAAAAAATCTAAAATTCAAGGCCCTCACCTTCGAATTTAAAAGTTATTTTGTACCAGAAAATAGAGTATAATTATCTTCCAGGCCGCAAGTTAATCAAAATATTTTTAAAATTTTAACCATTTGAGGCTTACCTTAATGCGAAAGTAACATTTTTTTTTTTAATTATTGCAATTTTCAATACTTGAGAATCAAATTGGAGCGTAGCAAAAGAGAACGTAAATACATAAAAAATAAACATAAGTAAATTACGCATCATTCTCGCCAAATGATTTGAATATATCTGTCTTCATTGCACCTCTAGTTATGCTGCCAAGCTTTTAGGTTAAATAGAACTACCGGGTGTTCGGCTTTACCCTAACGGTTTTATAACATGTCAACTAAATATATTCAGTTACACACATTATACTGACGTGTCGTAACGCATCACAGTAGATACTTATAAATTATTGTATGGACGCCAATGGAGAGCCACAGTTATAGATTTATACTCAATGATATTATATTTTCTACAACTGTTCCATTTCTTCTACGAATGTGTATTATTATGATCGTATATAAAATAATATAATATCACGTATATATAATATTGTAATTAATATTCTAATAAATTCAAATCCAATCTTTATTCTAGGCAATGATGATGACACAAGTAGAGAATAAATGAATGAATGCTTACTTTATGGAGGTAGGTAGGTAGTTTATCTACTACTAGTAACAACGAGCTATATAATAGTGTGCTATATATATAGAGAGAGAAGTAGCTCAAACATTACACCGCCAATGTAAGCATAACCAGTATAATATTCGTTTCGTATCTATAATATTTATTCAAAATGAATGACAATTTTCCTTTTATAAATACGTATATAATATATAAAATTGTCTGAAAAATAATGGAGGTTCAATGAGATTAGTTTTTTTGGTGGGAGTTAAAAGTCCGTTTGTTTCAAAAAATAAATATTTTTTGTATGAGAACTTATAGTCTATATTTTTCCAGTTTAGGAGTTGAGTAAAGGTTCCATTGGACCCAATAAACCAATTTAGCTCATTCACGGATTGACACTAACTTTTTATGTTTAAAATACGTTACCAAAATTTCATTTCGCTATCTCTTTTTGTTTTTTAATTATCGTGATGACAGACGAACGGACAATCTGAAATTAGCAAATAAGGAGTTTCTTTGAACATCTTTTCCAATTGTTGTTTGTGTGGTCCGGTAATATTAGGTAGCGTTACAAACTTTAAACTAAAATTAATATACTCTGACATATTATATATGTCGAGTATAAAAATTGACCTTTCATTTTTTGAACCAAGCATTTTTTATTTCATTTCATTCAATTCATTTTCTATTGAATTATAAGGCAATAATTTGAATTGCATAACTCATAAATTTTGATATAAATGCTTATTAAATTTTTATTTTAACACAATAAAACCATAAAAAATAAAATAAAATATAAAAATTTAATTAAATCGAACACACAATATTAAAATATTTTCCACCCATCGCCATACAATAAGGAGACATTATAGATGATGGCACCAAAGCACAAGCAGTTAAATTATATAGACATAGATAAAGATATAAGATATAAGGTAATGCCACCAACCACCAACTAACTATTCATTCGAACCGTCATTATAAAATACAAAATATGCGACAAACGGAACCACCAACCTATATTGCCTATAGTACGAACCTTTAAATATTATGAGAGCAAGCTACTGTTAACATTCCGAATAAACTTTTTATACTCGACATAAGAATATATATATATAATATGCCACATAGAATGTTTTGGTGTAGGTGCTCCTAAAAGGTAAAGGTGCTCATAGAATCACCTAATTAGTCCATTTCAAATTGTCTATTCGTCGGTAATAAAGATAACTCAAGAAAGTAAGTAAGGAAATAAAAAGTAAGGGAACTATCAAAATTGGTCCATTAAGTCCAATGAATCCATGACCCAACAACTGTATTCGCTTTAATTAAATGCATTAGGTTAATAAATGCACTGCTACATTAGGTTAATAAACTAAAAATCGTCAATGAATTCAAAAAAATGTTCCTTGCTATTTTAAGTTTTCTAGAGAAATTGAGGTCTACGGAAAACCAAATCGTTTAAAATTTATCCCAAATAAGACCCCTGCCCCACCCGATAGGATTTCAGGCCATATCTCATTTACTATTACCAACTAACTAAAAACTTTACTAAACTACTACCTTTCAAAAAAATCTTTAAATAAACGCAATTTTAGAGATCTATGGATCAAATAGCCCTTATCAACATAATTTTATCGAAATGTTTGACCAAAAAAAATTCTAGATTCTTCGTTAGTTTATTAACCGATGCGTTTATGAGATTTCACCTAAAATCCGATCCGAATTATAATAATAATTATAATTCTAATAATTATTTACGTTATAATGGAGAATAATATAATCTATTGAATCAGAAAATTATTGGTCTGATCATTATAAGTCATATAAATGACTGTTTGTTTATTTAAAGATGACTCAAGGATATAATGGGTAATTGACAAAAATGTGACAGTCAATATTAATGAGTAAAAGCAGTCAGTATAAGTGAAAAAGATTGAAAATGAAGGGGTTAAAAACCATCAAGAAATTGCGTTTAAAATTATCGATGTAAATGATAAGAATGACATGAAGGGATTTGATTAAGGTATGGATAAAATTGTATAATATATTTGTCATTTATTTTTAAGAAATTCAATTAGAAAGTATAATTAATGGTTTTATAATTATACAATAATGAAAGTTCTTTTCTTTTAGCTTTACCACCATTTAGAATGGAACTAATCCTCAAAACAAGGTAACAATTTTCTGTCCTATTCAAACTTTGAAAGGGTCTTTATTTGAAGTCGCAACTTTAAGTTATATATTGATATAACTGAAATCCTTCATAGACTTGAATGAGGGTCCAAAGTTCTTTGAAGAGAATATTGAATTTCATTCTAAACTTACAACTACCAAGGAAAATTTTTCAATAATATTAGAGTACTTCTATATTCACGATAGTATTCAACTGGGCAAGATTATTTTAAAATTTATTACAATTTTTTTTTTTTAAAGGAATGAAAAATCCATCCTCAAGTTGAAAAGAAGAAAATATAATGAGTAAAGTCTTCAAACAGAATTTTTATTGAGCATGAGTTAATTTTAAGAAGACAGTATGAAAAGTTAAAAAAAAAATTCAGTATTCTCTTAGGAAATTTGTATAATATTTTTGATCTCATTCTTATAATGGGTCGAAATTTGGATACGAAATTGGTCCAATTTTCTCATTTGTGTTTTTGTATGGATTGAGCTATATCACTTTATTCAAGATTTTGCCTCGGGCTTAAACTCTATACATATTTTATATATACAAGTATTTAAATCTTAATAAAAATTGGAAATCCTTGTATGAAGATAATATAGAAATAAATCAATGACTTATTATAATAAATACCCTTAAGGACATACTTCCATTTTGTATTTAAAATAATTTTTAATCTCCTCTAAAATCTACACCAATGAACAATATCAACTGTTAAATTCTATTATTCTATAAAATAATTTTTGTCGTACAAAAAATAAATAATAATAATAATATTTTTAAAAAAGCTTCATTTCTTTATATATTAAATAATTTTCATTCTGTTTTTTTTTTTTTGTTTGTTTTAATAAATATAGAATTTAGAGTGTAAGAAAAATAAATATACATAAAAAAAGAAAGAAATTTAATTCTATTATTTTAAAAATGAAATACACTTCATTTAAATTATTGAATAGACTTACTAAATATCTATATATTTTGTATAAAGTGTGCCAAATTGTATTTTTTTTTTAAATATAAATAACACTAATTTTAATCAGTAATGTTATTGAGGATAAATATTTTTTTTGAAATTTTCGTTCATAATGTTTGATTTTTTGTGATGTAATTTTGCCTTTTATGTTCAAAAATAACATCCATTTAATGATTGGGGTAGTAGTTTCTGAAATATAATTTCTATAATGTCTGACGTATTTTGAATTATAATAAGAAAACTACCCAACGAGTCGCTATACAGCCACTTTTCAAATTATGAAATATGTAAACATAAGTATTACACAACTAATTAAAATATCAGACACTTTATACTTGAAAATGAGCATGCAAAAAAAAAACTATGCATGGATGATGAAAATCTTTAACAAAAACAATTACATTATAAACAAAAATAAAAAAATTATCATATCTACGAAAAAATATGTGGAGAAAATCTGGTATATGTATTCCAAAACCTCTATATATAAAATCATTGTCTTTACTGATTATCTATAAGTTTATACTTTAATCTTTCTACCCGACTTATGCTCATTCACAAACTTAAACTTATTTTTTATGTAAAGAATACGTCAATAATTTCAGAGCGCTATCTCTTTTTTTTAAGTTATCGTGTCGGAAATGGACTAATAAGTTGTTTCTATGAACACGTATACCAAAATTTTGTTTGTTCAGTCAATATTAGGCATTGCTAGTTTAGCCTAAAATTAATATTCTCTGATGTATTATGTATGTCGAGTATAAAAAAATGTAAATTAAAATGCATATTTATTGTCAAAATATGGTGGAAGCGTAATGAAATGAACAAAAATTTTGTTTTACGAAGCTATCATAAAATTTTTTGTATTAAATTTTAATAATAAAAGTATATTGTCTTTCGATTTACATATGTATGCTCTGTCTCAACGCAACCAGTCATCTTTTATGGCTCGATCTCAAGTTCTCATAAATACGATGATCTCCAAACGCTATTAATTTTACTTATATTTTAAGATAAACTCATTAATTTGCTATTCTGATAAGACGCCGAGTGTAATGTTTTCCCTTACCTTCAGACATCAGAAAACTTGAAAAACACACCTAATCAGGTATTAACTTCAAAAATAGTTTATGTATAGACGTTAAATATCCAACAAAGATTTAAAAAAAAAGTACGAAAGATAAAACCTGAACCGCATACAGACACTCAGATATATATATATATATAGAATTATAAGTAATAATGACACACAACAATATATAATAAATAATGATGAAGATTTAAACAAATGCTGATGAGAAGCATAACAATAACAATAATGATAATAATAATAATAATAATATATCCATCTATATATCTATCTATATTCTAGATATGATAGAATTTGAATAGAAGATTCTATTAACAATATAAGTAGAAATATAGTATCATTATTTTATCAATGTGTATGATAGAATATTAAAATTAATATGTAAGTATTTGTGAATGGCGCAGAAATATATCTAAAAATAAAGGGGTAATCATTATGCGATTTTATCCTCAAACACAGTATGCAGGAAATTTCAGCTTAAACGAACAAGCCTGAATTATTGTGACTCTTCTTAAGTCTCAAAAAGAACTTCCTTATAGTAATGTTATTTAGAAAACAATATTATTGTAATAATATTTATTATACATATTCAATAATGATATAGAATTAATGGTTTAATTAAGTGTATTTGTGCTGGATTTTATACATATTTACAGAAAAATTTTTGAGTAAAAGTCGTTTATTTATAAAAAAAACAATCCAAACAATTTTGTATGGTTGGATCATAGATCCATGGGACTGAATTGAACAATTGTGATCAAATTTTATGGCAGCGATTAATCATGAAAATTTACCAACTGTTATATATTCAAATTGGTGACCTTCATCTTCCGGAAGAAATCGTGTTATTAAAACAAATACAACCGCACATACATGTCCACGCAAACTAATCATTACCAGAGTAACAAATCAGTTCATTGTCATTTGAACGAAATTAATATTTTTAAGATTTCCTCAAGCTTTGTTAGAAATAAAATTAATCTTCATTACATTTAAAAATAACAAACTCTTATATGTAAATATAATACTTATTTTTAACAGTTGCTTGAAGAAGTCTCAATAAAGTCGAAATTTCGCACCATTAAACAATAGTTAGAGTGTTTTGATTACTATTGATATTCCCGCTATCCATCTCTTACTATTACTCAACAGAATCAAAAATTAATATTTATTGGACGTGTTTGAAAACTTTAACTACTAAAATAGGATAAATACAATTGCTGTAAGTTTACGAATGGCTACAATTTTGTATTTTAAATCATACCATATATGATTTTATCCATTACTTAGAACTCAAGAGTAAATAGAATTAATGCAAATATTACACATTGAATTCATTTACTAGTATGAATACAATAGAAGAAGCTTTGATGAATATCAATAAATCAGTGTATAATAAATAATACAGTGGTGATGGTATGTATATTCTTCTCTAGGCTTACAATACTAGCATCACCATACACTAGGAGAGTACTCTAGGTACCTATTATGATTACTTTACTTACCATATACATGGAGATAGATACTAGGAGGAAACCCATACCAATTTTATAGAAATCATTCTTCATCTTACTCCCTGTTCAATTCAATATATCCTTCATTTGAATCCTGAGGCATGTATTATTTCATATATTTATATATGAAGATGGTTGGAAAAGGAGTACTCATTCTAGATATTCGCACTCGTTAATAAATATTATAAATGTAGATCTCTTATTTTGTTTATACTTAATATGTTATTATATTGGGAGAGATATTCTACAAGGTGATTGATTGATTTTATTGATGGTTCATTCATTTATTTACATTACCTACATTTAAATAAAATTTATTCCATTTTGTAATTGGATAGTTACAAGAACTGGACGTTGTGCGATACATTCGAAATTGTTCTTCCTATCCTTATATGAAAATTAATTTAGAAATTTTCGGTTAAAAATTATCTTAGAAAATAAGTTTGAATTTTATTTTCCAAAATTTTCTTAGGGAATAATTCTCAAAAAAAATTATCTTTCGAAATATTACAAAATTTCGTTTTATAGAATAATTTTTACCGATTTGAATATAATATCTATTTGACAATTCGGAGCACCAAAATTTAACATGAATTTACAACAGGAAGATCATTCTTTTGGACTTGTTCAGACATATTTTACAAAATGTGTCGTAAAGCAACAAAATTTCAAATACTGACGAGAAACTAAAAATCCCCGCATTCAAAATGCACAATGATTCAAAATGAAAAATACAAATATGAAATCTTCTTGTATGTTTTAAAATTTCTTCAGGTTTTAATAAATGTTTTTTAATAAAAATATCTTGGTATTTTCAAATTTTGGAGACGCTAAAATCAAAAATTCCAGAATTTAAAATAAGTGGGTGGGCCAATCTTTTTGTTTCCTAGCTCGGTTAAAATACGTTATTGTAATTTTGTTGTGTTAATGATAATTAAAACTAAATACTGAGTGTAAATTAATTGAAAGCATGCATCCTACACAAGAAAATTTTAATGTGAACTCATCCCGTATATACAAGTCAGATTTTCTTGTAAAATTTTAACATCAGGCTTAGTTGTTATCACGTGTTATTCTATCGATGAATTAATAATATAAATTTAATTTTGACTATAGGTATATTTAAACTATAATAAGAAAGTAGTTTTCATGATACTTCAATGAATAAATGTATTAGTTATGTGAATATGCGTTGAAGAAAATAAATAAAGGAAAATTGAACATAGAACAAGTAAGTCACTACACACATGCAATGACAATGACTAGATGTATCTATATATACTACTTATTAGTAAATCAAGTATAGCATATTAATTATATAAATAATTAAATCAAGTTCAGTTCCAATTATTACACATCTTAATCCACAATGATCAATGTTTAAAAATAAGCTACTATAAGTGCGTTATAAAAATATGACACATTATAAATTGTTTTCTACTTTCAAGTTATTTGGATGAAATTTTTTGTATAGTAAACGTAATTCTTTATCTTCTTCCTTTATTTTTTCTTTCATTCTGTTTTTTGTTTAATTTTTTTTCATCTTTGTCTCCTACCATTCTTTGTTTTCTTCTTGTTTATCACATTTTCATGCATTGCAATCCACTTCTGAGCTATTGAGCTATGGTCCAAGTATCAAGCTTATTGGGAAATTTAAAATCAGGTACAAAGAGCACATAAATAGTCATAAAACTTTTTCTAACTTTTTCATTCATCTTACCAATACAGGTCCTAAAATTGATAGTGAACGCGTGTCGGAGGTGTTACATATTTTCGCCAAAAGCCAAAAATTAAATTTGCTAGAATTCCTGGAGATACATAAATTAACTAAAAACCCAAATTTTACAATTTTAAATAATCAAATTTAAACCTTACTCATAGTTTCTTCATTCACAATTACCTGCTTTCCCTATATATTTTCAAAATAAAATAATAATTATTCATTTCTTGATAATGACTTTATAATTCCAATGCACACTGTAATTTTAAAAAATTTTTAAAAATCAAACAAAGTTAAAAGTTTCAATTAGTTTATAAAAAGTGTATTTTCACAAAATAAATGATACACCTAACAATTTGCTAAATAATCACTTGAATATTTTACCCAGATAATGCTAAAAAATCTAGGTAAAATATACAAAGTTTTTTATTTCATTGACAGTTGCATTATATGACTTCATTATATGTTCATATTGAACTTGTAGACCCGTGATGGCACAACCCAAAATATGCGTATAAAGAAAGGTAATTTAATCGTGTTAAGATTGGATACTTTTCAATAGTATATCCCCAATATAAGTAGTGAACGAATAAAGATGATATCTTTTAGATATTCGAATTTTCGGATATGTGATTAAAATGTTAATATATGTATTATGTATACGTATAGTTGATATTTTAAGGTTTCAATATGTTATTTATAATTAAAATATGTTTTCTGAATTTAGAATTTTACATGTAGCTTATAATAATACATTTTTGAAAGTAGAATCGAGATATATTGTTAAATAGTTTCATAGAGAATGAGATAATGATTTGCATACACAACACATTAAAGTGAATTAGATTTTACATGAGCTTAGGTAGGGAATGAAACAACTATTGTTGGTAAAATAGAAATAACGTTTAACAACGTTAAAGGAAATACTATTTTCAGGAGATTGAAAATTATCATTTTTACTGCACCCAATCTTTTTTCAAACTAGGTTTTATTTCAAAATACTAAAATTAACTTTTTTCATTTTTTACACAGCTCGCGCATCAATAAATCGAAATAAATAGAGTATATAATCTCAATTAATTAATGATTACTAATAGAATTAAAATACAGATCTGTAATTCAAATATGAAATAAGTAATAAATTTTTTAATTTTTATTAAGACGATTAGATAACATTCATGTATATTCGTTCACATTGTCTATTATTTCAAATAATTATTATTCACTAAGTTCAATGATAATTTATTAATTTATTCAAAAATTGATTAGAATCATTATTATTTTATAACATAATATATACGACATATTATTATTATTCATCTTGGATTTATTTCAGGAAAATATTTACAAGGTTATGTTGTAAGAAGTTAATTGTGTCAAGATCCTGTAATTTTATTTGATTGACATACTGTTAAAGGGGAAAATATTTAATATAAAATCATTTGTTCTATAGTTTTATAACTTGTAACTTAAAATTATTTGTATAACTGGAAATATATTTTGTATAAGATTAGAAAAATATTCAAAAAATAATATTTCAATGATTTCCTTTATCGTTATCTTTATCCCACCAATTAACGTTTAGAAATATACGAAGGTTCCGCTGTCTTCCTGGAGTTTGTAGTGGGAACAAAAATTAATTTTAATTTTCCATTCCTAACAAAAACAAATTTGAAATAAAACTAATGAAAAATAGCCTAAACTTAATATTTGGGAAAATTAGAGAAATGTCACTTTTCTTCACAAACTAAAAGCAACGATGACTTTGAATTTTAAAAAAACATGTTAAAATCATAGTGGCCATTGAATTTTAATATTTTAATTTTCTTTGAAGTTTTTTGTCACCCCCCTTGAAAAAAACGAAATATTCCGGTTCCCAAATATTATAATAAATCAATATGGATAATTTTATCTGTTTGTATTTTGTTTATCATATAATTTTTTTGGCGATTTATCATTAATATTTTTTACGTATAATCTGTTATAAAAAAAAAAATAAATAATAAAATTATTTAAGACAATTGAATTATCCCAAAATAAAAATTTACCTACCTATCTGGTCGACTTTATATAATCCTTTGTGATTTACAAATAATTTCATATGAGTGTAAATAATAATTTTTTACATAAATAATTAATAATCTGACATATTATATGGATAGCTACTAAGGCTTGTTGTAGCTATCACAACTGGTAGATTATTTCAGTAACAAAAAAAAAAAAAAATTAAATAAAATGAATCCTAAATATTCATTCCAACCCTCGTCTTCCTGAATTTAATGAAAATTAACAATATCTATGCGATTCATATTATATAAAATATACTTATAATTTATTCATAAAATCAATATAATATTAATGGTATTAAACTTTTTAAATTATACAAATCTTGTATGACATTTTCACTTGACCTCTATGTGTAGGTGAAATTTTAAACTTATACGATTACAATATTGTCTATAATTGTGGACTTATGAATATAATTTGCACTAATGGATTTTAAATATGTATACACATGGAATCAATAACTATTTTCACTGTTACACTTATTTAAAAACATTAAATACTGGTTTTTGGAGCAGAAAGATCCAATCCTAACAAATGTGTGGTGACAAAATCTGGGAGCCAGAAAATTAATATTCAAAACGAGATAAAACATCACGTTATTTTATCATAAAGCTGTACCGACTATGATTTTCGCCGACTAGCCGACTAAGTAATTAGTCGGCGGGGTAACCAACCGATTTGTCAGCCATGCCCATTACAGAAATACTAATTATAATTTCATTTTTTTTTTACATTTTTGCAATACAATTACAAATTACAGTAAAATTTTGATTCAATATTACCAATTCTAAAATATAAATAATAAAATATTTATTAACAATTTAACGTTTTTACTGAGTGTAATATCTACTAAATAAATTTTATTAAGAAATTCATATAAAGTTAGAATACGGCTAGTCGGTGCTGTTTACCGTATAGTCGCGGACTTCGAAAGTGACCGCATAGTCAGCTTTATCGATTAGTCACAAACTAATCGGGAATACTTCAATTTTTGGTACACAAAAGCATACTTATGTATATCATAAACTCGTCTAATTTGCATACAGAGGTAAAAAAAAAAAAGGAAAACCAGAACATACAACATGTAAAAACCATTTGTATATATATATACCGTCTTATGGGATTGCTTATAATAATATATGCTGTGGATTGGGATCAATGAACATTTTATGTATCATATTTTAAACTTACATAATATTGTAGTAGTGTTTGTTTGTGTGGTGTTGTATATGTAACAAACGAACGATCCCTTTTTTTTTTTTTGTAATCAACACAAAACATTATTATCTATGCATATAATAATAATACAATAATTGTAATAAATAAATCAAAAATAATAATAACTTATAGACGTTATATAATATGCAAATGTTTCTCTTATAAGTAGATTTACAATGTGTATCAATTCTTAAAAGAATTGTGTAATGTAATTTTTACTTAAACAACACTTTTAGACCATGGTATGAACCCTTTAAAAAAGTGAAAAATAAAATAATAGTTTGATGAAACCCATATAGTATATTTACGGACGATCTATGGTCGGGAAGTGGAATTTTTAATGGTAAACGATTTATCAACGATTTCCAACAAAACTACAAGTTCGTTGGTTAAAAGTTAACAGGCTAAGTCGTAGGTATTAAAAAGATCTACTTTTGAAAATTTTTATTAACTCCAACTCAAATTTGAGGTACTTGTAAGAATGCTGTGTAAAATTTTCATCGAATTTTTAATATTGGGAAAATTTTTTATTACTTTTTGAAAAGTATTGTGTTTTCATATAAGAAAATTTTCTAAATATTAAGAATTCATTAAAAATTTTCCCAGAAGTAACCTGAATGATCAAAATAGATTTGAGGTAAGATTTAGGGATATTTTCAAAAGTTATAGTAGTTTTTGTTGAGATGTTGGGCATATTTTTTATGAACGTTACAGAAAATTGTTAACAAATGTTTTTTTGGTAGCTTAGTTCCTCTGTGGCTCATCGACTATTATATTTTCATTGAAGATTTGAATAATATATTTCAATCATTATTTCCATAAATTTAATTTGATTAATTTCTGCTTGACGTCTGCACGTATGTTTGAGTAATTAAATGTCTTTAATAAATTATCAAAAATAGTTACATAACATTGATTTTATATTTACATCCGGTACTTTTACAATTTTAATTCGACATATAACGAAAGCAATGTTTAAAATATCAAATGAGACGAACGAAATTCTCATAATATATTTAACAAAAATCCATATACCTAACCAAATCATAAATACTACAGAGTGTACGAAAAAATTAAAATAATTAATGGCCACTCGGCTTCTAGCTCTGTAATAATAAGATGTGTCGATTTTTAAAATTATTGTTTTCATTAACTTTTGAAATTTCCAAATTTTTTGTAAAGTAAATGAATTGTTGAACGCAGTTAATTTGTTTTCTCAAAAAAGTCGAACTATTCGGACCATTAGTATACATCGGGATGTAAAGAAAATATCATGAGAGATCTTTGAATGCTTATAAATTCTTTTCGTTTTTGAATCAATTTTAATTTTCTATCCAGTTTTGTTCAGATTTTCAAATAAACAAACTTAATATCATTAATAAATTAATGCCTGTTGCAAGATTTTATTTTCGGAGCTTTCATAGAAATTCTTGTGTGTTCAAGAGTAATATTTCATTCAGTTTTGATTTTATTACTGTCTTTTTTTGTTTGGAGTTCGAAAAAGTTTCCGTAAATAGACTAATTCATTTTTTTTTTTCAATACGACGAGTATTGAACATTACGCTTAACTCAATAAATTTCTTCATTATATAATTTTGTAAGTAAGATCTCGTCTTTAGCCAAAAAATCAAAGGTATGATAACCGTTATCTTATAATTCTTAAACTTATCTACAAAAATTTGTACTGCATGTTCAAACACTCTGTAAACCACATCAACCATATAAATATTATCTATCTATACAACATCTCTCACATAACAATAATGATCATTGCATATACTGCTTACTATATATATATATATATATATATATATAAATACAACAGAGATAATATTATAAGAAAAATAAGTGCAAAAAAAGATATTTTATATGCTTTATGCTATAACAAACAGCATGACATCAAAAATCGACAATATAAACACAACAACACATCAACTACCACCATTTAAAAACTCAATCCATTTACCCTTAACCACCCCTGCTCCTTATATCACCACCACCCCACTGATTTGAATATCAAACTATTATAAATATGATTGTGTTATCGTATAAGGGTTATATTCACATATATGAATATACCATTGATGAACCAAAATCCATTACCACCCCAAACATTTTAGCATATAATACAAGCTACTCTACGGAATTTTATTACTTTGTTACGAAAAAGAATTTTTATTTGTGATCGTTATAAATCAAAATAATTTTTTTTTTTATATGTGCAGGATATTAATATTCATATATTTATTTATAGACAAGTCATATTCGTATTTTGCAATGCGGTGAAGAAATGGAAAAATGAAGAGGGTATTGGCATACACAAAGATGGTATTCTTTTTTGGAACATTAATTCTTGGTTTGATTGAAAGAATAAAAGAGCAATTGATTTGATTCCGTTGTCTATCTTTTCTTTAATTTAGAATCATTAAGACATGTTTCAGCCATGAAAATTTGTTCCTAAACAATTCTATTTGAATATAATTTAAAAATGCATGGCCAGTAATGAGCACAGAAATTATTTAAATATATTCAATAGTTTTAACTAGAAATTTTTATCGGGAAAAACTTAATTCAATATTCGCTTATTTTTTGTGAAGATTGTGCATACGAAATTTCACAACGCTCGGATAATTATATTTGTTACAATTCCAAATTACCAAATGTGTTGGAATTTGAATATGAACTGAAAAAAAATGCAATTTCTACATTTTAATCGCACAAATTTTTCTACGACAGTAGGTTAGCATGCTTAATTTTTTTCAAGACTGTTACAATTTTTTGTTTGTTTATATCTAGAATATTTTCGACAATTTCCAAGTCCAGTTATATTATACATTTTCATGTAAAATTTTATCAAAATCGGATGAATGGGGATTCACGATATATTTCCATTACAGAGAAACTACCCATTATCGAATAAATTTACTTTCTTCATACCGTGATCGGGCTTGGTCGAGTGAGCAGAAATTTGAATATACGATTAACGAAACTCTGTGTTCATTCATTATTGACAATTTATTTTAACTGGTAGCCTATGTAACATTTTATGGTAAGATTTAAATTTCAGACATAATTTTATTGACGTTAAATCAATTTTTGCTTCCATTGATGATTTTAAAATATAATTACATTCCATGGTTTATAATAGATACTCATACCTCAACTCATCTCCTAAATAATGACATTTTTAAACAATTCAAAATAATTTAATAATTATATTATTATTATTATTAAACCCTTTTATGAATTTTACCTTTCTTTTAATCTTTTACCGTCTAACGTTAGGCATCTATCTGTACATATATGGGTACTAATATAAAATATTAACCCTTATGCCGGGGAATATGTTTAATGCTGCTACACAAAAAAACCTCCACGTAACGTCAGTCATTTGTTAATTGTATTCCTTGGTTGCGTTACATACATCTGACATGTGGAGAAACAATTGTCTACCTTCACCCACAGAAAAACATACCCAACCCATATCCCTTTTATATTAATAATAATTTTCCACATTGAATTCCACATATACGTAAATTGTAGGTAATGTTTACATATAAACAGGTCCTTAGACCGTAGTATATATGATGACAAAGTGTACAGTCAGTCAGTCAAGTATGTGACTTCTGAATACAACAGAAAAGGAATATTTATATGAAATGATTAAAATATTATGTTGAAAATTGTTACTTCCATAATGATCTATCTACTTGATGGAATATGTGGCCTAGGTTTTATTGTCTTCGCGATGTTGGTGATTTTTAAAAACCAAGTTAATTAATGCTAAAAGCCACCATGTCTTCCAGTTTGGGTTTTTCAAATAAAATTATCGCGAGTATGAATTATATAAAATGTTTTTTTTTTTTTTACTTTATTGACATTTTTTATGCTTACTATTAACAAAATTATGTTTAACAATTTGAATTTTTAAAGTGCAATTAAACACACACACACATGATGTTATATCAACTAAAATATAAATTTTATTTTAACTGTATTGAAATAATATAATAAATAAGAATTTTATTGATTAAAATGATGAATGTAAACTTGAAATTTAACAAAAACATTTTCATTTGAAATTATTCAGTAATTCTGAAACAAGAAATAAAATATAAATCCATGAATTATATTTAAAATAAATCGTTTAGGATATACATTTAAAATATAGGTAGTGTTCGAAATTTTTTTTTTTTAAGGCGTCTTATTAAACACAGAAAGAGAAAATAACGAAAGAATATATTATAGGTTATTTAAATTCCTTAAAAGTTTGAAAACTCACTATTTGCAAATATACAAAAACCAAAAATGCTCGAAGTAAAAGACTTACGACGTTACTTGTTGTAATTTTAATATAAATCGACGCTCAAAAACGATGAACAATTTTTGACTAGTCAAGTTGTTTGGTAATTTTTTACAAAAAATAATATAGTTCAAAATAATTTAAAAAAATTACTAATAATATTATTTGTTAATGATTTATTTACTCACATTTTTTTTTTTTATTTGGTTTTGTCTCTTCTATAGCAGACTCAAGAGTTTTAGTACCTATTATTGTAGCAATAGCAACTATCAGACCGATAGACATAGAAAGCACTGTCGCTATGATATCCATTTTTAAGTTTGTAATTTTTATTGCTATCTATTTTAAGCGATTGTCTACATATGTATATATCTTTTCTGATCCGATTCTGAAACTGAAATACTGTGATGTAGTGTTGACTGGTATGAAATAATTTAAAGTTACATAATGTTATTATTAAAATGATGAACAATATGAATTGTTTATTCAAAATTCAATTACCACCTCTGTAAAAATAAAATATAAAGTGGATAAAAACTATATGCTTTGTGTTACTTGATAAAAAATTTTGAAAATCTACACCTGAAGCTATACCTGATTTTTTAACAGAAAAACAATCGAAAACCGCAAAAATTAAGTGTTATTTTTTGACTTTGATTTCTATGTTTAAAATAGTTTGGTCTAAAGATATGTCAAAAACTAGCCATTCAATCGATAAATAAGTGTTATTTATTGTTTTCTTAACTTTATTTACCAAGCCAAATAGTTGCAATACAATTTTTTTGGGATTTTTTATGTTTGTCAAAGTTTTTCACAGAATCACAACAATATGCTTAAAAAGTCTCGAAAAGTTCTTAGATTTCATCAGTCATTGAATTCACACAGTTCATACACGTATTGCAGTGAATGAAATACAGTATGAATGCCAATCGATGCAGTAAACTATTCACAATGAAATGTATTTTATAATCAAATCTAGATATTTTCTTCTAGTATGCATTACGGCTCCGTAATCAACGATCGTAACATGTGATACTAAACATTGTGATACTAAAACAATTCATTGGAAATTGCATTTATATGTAATACAAAATTATGTATTTCCTTCCTCTAAATCTCGGCGAACATCAAAAAATTTCCTTAAACTGCCGTTTGAAGAATGCCGAAAACCATAAAAGTGTTTCTGGTCAGAGTGTTAAGTTCACACTTTACTCTCAAAATATGGCTCCAAAATATTATATTAATAATAAATTGCCAGTGTCAAATGAAAAACAGATAAGACAAAATGTTCCATTTATCAATTTAGCATATCTGAAGTACTCTTACAAATTACATACTTGAATAGTAATAAAAATGGAGGAGTGAGTACAATCAAACGAACAATAATAATAATTTTCATTATTCTTGAGTCTTTTAATCCTTAAACTGGGTGATGACGTTCTATGTCATGTAATTGTCTTTATCAAAAAGTATTACGTTTTTTATGTTGGTTCCTTGATAAGTCTTTTTTTCTAAAATGACATATTTTAAACAATCTTTGTTTGAAGTTGTTCATTAAAGTCAAAAGTGTTTATTTTTGTTAATGGCCCATTTGGTTTTAATTCGATGATAGGATCCCTTTTTATGGTATTAAGACATGGCTGACTTATATCTTTTAAATATATGAGGCTTAATTAAAATGTGATCAGATTGCACTATTTTTTTAATGTATTATTATAATAAATATGTACAAAAAAATTTTTATGTTAAGGAATGGTTGTAAAGCACAAGCGTGCGGATTCTTGGATTTACACGAGTGCGTCAGATTTACAAGTGAAAGGTACCTTACCCGATCTTGAGTACATCAATCAAATTTTATCTTTCTATATGGTGGAATATTGAAACGAAAAAATCGACAGTTGGATTGGATTTTAACAGATTTTCATGTCAAGATTGTACATACCAAAATTGCATTGTAAAAATCACATTTAGATATGTATTTTTTGAGTTTTTGACTGCCGAAAATATAATCTTTATTATGATGGTCCCTTCAAAACAGAAACCTTCCCGCTAAGGTAGAGTACAATTAAATACATTTATGTTATAACAACTTAAAGATAATTTTTATTTTTAACTGTATTGAAATAATATAATAAATAACAATTTTATTGATTAAAATGATGAATCCAAATATAAAATTCCACAAACGATTCTTTTAAAATTATTTAGTAATTTGATCTGAAACAAGAAATAAAATAAAAATCTATGAATTAAATTTAAAATAAATCGTTTAAATATATAAACAAACAATAAGTCAGTTAGCTGTTGTTTTCAGTTAAAGTAAGTTTATTTGGAAAGTTATATAAAATCGGTGAACATAATTCTACAATATTCAAAGTTTAAAATTGTAAATCCACTAAGATTGAATTTTAATTATTTTAAAATTATTTATTATAAAAATTCCATATAAAAAACATATAAATTTTAAATGAAACCTTGAATCAAAAGAAACGTAAGAAATTGTCGATTTACATTTAAAATTAATGTAGTTTTCGAAATTGTTGTTTTTTTTTCAAGGCGTCTTATTGTAAGTCAAAAATCAAGCATTATTGAAGTTTTTGAATGTATGATAGCTTATTTAAATTCCTAAAATATTTTAAAATTCACCATTTGCAAATATACAAAAAAAAAAAAGTTCAGAAAATATACCAAATATTTTAACTGAAAAACTTGTTACTTCAACACTCAAAGACGATAAATAATTTTAAACTAGTAAACTTGTTTGGTTAATTTTTTTTAAAAAATAATATCATTCTTCATTATAATTTCAAAAAATATACATAAAATTGTTTACTTGTTAAATAATGATATTTAAATGAAAACAATTTTACATTATATAATGATTTATTTACTTACCACGTCCAGGACTTTTTGCTGCTTTTGTAGCAGACTCATGAGTTTTAATAGCCATTATGGTACCACCAATAATAGCTGTACCAGCTAACAAACCCAAGCCAATTTTGGCTACAGTACATATATCTACACCGTCTTCACTATCACTGTCGCTATGATAATCATTCTTAAGTTTGTAATTTTTAAAATTAATTTTTCCATTATTGCTATCCATTTGGTTTGTGTTTATTTCTAGTATTTTTTAAGAGATTGTTGTAAATATAATATAAATCTTTTCTGATCCGATTCTCTGAACTGTCGACTGGTATAAAATCAATTAAAGTTACATAAGATTATTAATAAAATAGTGAATAATATGAATTGTTTATTCAAATATCACATTGATGTTTTCAAAACAAAACTGAAAAAATTGGGAATTATTCTTTGTCTCTGATTTGTATAAACCTAAGTTTATTTAAATAATTTCGTCTGTAGATGTCAAAATTAACATCCATGATAATAATGATTGTTATCCATGCATTCTATCGTTAAATACGTGTTATATTTTGTTTTTTCACAGAATCACTACAACAACTTAAAACTTAAAAAGTCTCAGAAAGTTTTAAGGTATCATCACACACAGAAATAAGGCTGCTTGTTAACTACAATTAACTAGATACCTTGTAAATAGTGAAAGTCAACATGAAAGAAGAAATACTCCTGTAACTTATACAGAAAACAGACCAATTTCAATTTTACCATTATTCTGTCCCGTCAAAAAATTATGAATATTGCAAACTTCCCAATGAGAAGTTCATATAATGGTGTCAATTTTGTCAATCTGAATTTCGACACATCTTTACGTTTCAGTGATACTAGAATCCTCATCCAACGTTTTGTTGAAATATGCCTGTGCCTGTGTGTGCATGTGTGTATGTATGTGCGTTCCGCCTCGTTTCTCTCGAGAACAAATAATGCTATCGACAAATAACCACTTTCATTTAACGCGTAATTACGTAACTTAAAACTAACTTTTCAGAAAAATCTGTACAGCCGTTTTTATTGAGAAATCTGAAAAAAAAATATTGTTAATAATAAACCAATTATTATTTTTTTTATTCCCCTCATTACGAAATACGTTACGGAAGTACGTTGTGAGAAACTTCCGGGTCACACTTATACCACTAATTTTTTATAAAATTATCAAAAATTGATAATGAACGTTTCAGAAAAAGACTTTGAATGGAGGATGTTCTAAATTTCAAATTGGTATTACAGTAATGAACCTAGACTTGTCAAATAGTAGTTATTGAATTAATTTCATTTCAAAATGATTTTTGTTCCTAATGAGAATATTATTAAATTATTATGTATTGTGTAGCTTGATTTCAGATGATTTCTAAGTGTAACTTTGATTTTAATGTCGGTAAATATATATATATTTTTTTTTATATAATATATATCGTTGTCCTTATTCTCATTTGAATTCATTTAACGATATATTATTATCTATCTCTTGTATGGAACATTTTAAGATAATCAACCGAAAAATAAATTTATTATGGTCGAGTAGAGATGTAACCAGGGAGTCACCAACATAAACTGATATTTTTCTCATTCGCGTACACTGTAATACACCGTCGCATCGAGTATACTTTCTGATGTTTGTTACTGTTTAAAATGGTTGACTATTTTGCTACTTGATGGTTGTATGGTGATATGGTTAAGTATGATGGTAATGGGTGTTAAATGAGTGAGGCGCTATGAGGGTTGACAAAGAATGGGTAAGGGTGCTTTGTATATTTAGTAAACCTATATTACTATATATAGAATACATACTACAGTAGGTTTGAGAATTTTGTTTGAGGTTGATGTCGGGTTAAAATGAAATTATGAGTTACATTTCAGCTACATTTTTCATAATTATTATTTTAAGCGTTCATTTCTACCAGAATGTCCGGGTGGGCAAACAGACTGGCAGACAGGCACACAGTTTCCGTGTATTTAACAAAACTAACCGTTTTATATAATGTTCAAAAATTACAAACTGTTTATTTTAAATAGGTATTTTACGTCTTCAAATATCAAAGAAAAATTAAATTTTATCAAAATTTAATCATTCGCATCTCAGGATTCATTGTTTTTTTATAAAGTGTTTCAATTTCGACAAGTTTTTACTTCTTTTTGAGAAATTATTGATTATGGCGCATTTAAATAAAAAAATAAAAAAAATTAACCTAGTAATCTTTGTTTTTAGTTTCAAATCTTGCAAAATGAACTCTAACCACTTTCTATTATTCTACGAAGTTGACACTTTATATTTGTGATCAATTTCGATAACAATAAATTTTAATTGTAAACCCTCAACTTGGAGAAAATAAACATTTTAAATTTAATTTCCTAATTGAATGATATATATTTACAGTTTAAAAAATGATAGTTAAACACAAAATAAGCTGTGTTTAAGATACAGATAAACAAAATAGAAAGTTCTTACTATTATTTTATATTTGAAATACTTTTCGTAAAAAATTTTTGAATTTAAAAAGTCTATTTATTGAAAACTTTCTCTTATCACTTTACATAGAAAACTCAGATATGTACCGCCATTATTCCTACATGGTTTATACTCTGATATGACAGACAGTTCCTTTCTTACTTATTGTCGTCAATGCTGAGACACTCCCGATCACGATAGAGGCTACTTCATTGGAAATTTTCATCGACCTCAATCTTTGACTCTACAATGTCATAGCATCTACATAAACGCTAATAAGCACAGCAATTTTGGGGAGCATACAACTGTCAAAGCTATAAATATCAACCGTTTTCGCATCACTTCCACACTATTTATCAAGGATGCTGTCTTCTTGTGCAACTTTGAATATTTATTTAAATAATAATTTATGTTAATCAACACTTAAAAATTCATTAAGTTTATGCAGTTTTTGATTATGTAATCTTCGGTGTACATTTGCTTGTTAAATAGAATAGAATCGAATGAATACATTAAGCTTTCGTAAACCATTACAATAATAAAAATAAACTCTAATTATATGATTATTATATTCTTGTTATGAATTGTGTTCACTGACGACATCATACAGTCAGTACGCTACGTAACAGTGAAGTGTATAGCTTATAATATGTAGCTTCTCGTTGTACCAAGTCAAGCTATATGTTGTCACTTACATTGTAATAAATGGCCGACTTCACGCAAATAAATTTATTTATTTGTAAAAACTCTCCACTAAACTTTATATATTTATGTAGTATTGTAACTTTTTATCTAATTTTATATTAATATATACATAGTGTTTATTGTAAAAGTATCCACATCAGAAAAACCATCATTTTAAAAATACATTGTTTGGTACCGATGCAATTTATATAATCATTGAAATATAAGATACTTATGTATAATTAATATTTTCTTATAGTGCTGTCAATTATTCTATCTAATGTTTCTTGCGTTAATAAGCACTTACTCATTTTATAATGTAAATAACTTACAGAAACCCTGTGTTCTTATGCTTACATAAATTGCCGCTTATTTTGAATTTCATTCAAAATTTATCAATTAAAATATTTAGGAATCTATGTTACATACAATATGTGCACAAACCTCCATACACTCTCGCTTGGTTCTATGAATATCAGCCAAAAAAGACAAAGAACCTTTTATATGCAATATTATTATTATGTTCTACAATGTTTAATTGAAACTTCCTTTATTTAACTCTTACCGTCTTGGTACAAATAAATTTCCACCTCTTTCAAATACATAAAAGATGATGACGTGTAAGTTGATTCCTTCCCCAAGACCATTACTCACTTATCCCACGAGCGCTTAGTTTGAATAAGCCATAACAATTGTTTACATGATATTTAATTTTTCAGCAAGCATCCCGTATTTTATTATAAAATTAGATAAAAAGTTAAAATTAGTTTTCGTAGATAATTTTTACAGATTATTTAAGAGAACACGAATACTGCATGTGGATTATGAGAAATTTTTAATTATTTAAAAAATATTATGTTATTTATGTAAATGATACGGAACTTGCCTGATTGAGTTATTTCATTTTTTTAAAACTAAAATATTCTCTCATTTATCATCTGACACTCATGAAATATATATAAGGGTATATCACATTTAGCCTGTTGTTAAACTAAAATTTTTGTATGTGATGTCTTCTACCTCAAGAACGATATTCTTTTCCACGTGAAATTAAGAAGTCATATTCTAAATATTAAATTTCTAGAATGAGTAAAATGGGTCAATTGGGTTGTTTTTGATCCATAACTAAACTTGTAAGATAAGGAATGTTTTTTTCAAACTTTTTTGTGCCACAATTGTAGCTCAAATTAAGTTAATTAATAAACTCATATACAATTAAAATACTAAATAATAAAAGATTGTTACAATAAGAAATGTATACTTATTTTATTTTATGTTATGCTAATGATTAAAAATAGTTCTTACAAACTGAAAAACAAAAATTATTATCAAATAATCTTTAAAATATTATCAGAAATTGTATTCCAGATTACGTATAGAAAGTTACTATTGGCGTCGAGTATTGTATGCATTTTCAAAATAATAGAAAATTGTTTATTTAAAGTAAATTAATAATAATAATAATAATAATAATAATATATATATATATATATATATATATATATATATATATATATATATATATATATATATATATATATATATATATATATATATATATATATATATATATATATATATATATATATATATATATATATATATATATATATATATATATATATATATATATATATATCGAATATTCGAGGTAAATTCACATATACACACAAAATGAACACAAACATTAAACAAACGGATTTGGTACATTGCCAATAATTAACAAAATATATGAAAAGTCTTCTATTTGTTACCACTATTCCTGTGTTTGGCTTCTTATGTTGTGTAGGTTTGGTACAAATACCGTACGTAAATATTTTAATTGGAATATACGTAAATTTGAAAATAACGTATATTGGACAGAAGACAATTTAGTTAATTAATTATAAAAAAGTTTACACATAAACAGATAATTCAGAAATAATTTTTTTGAAGTGATACTTTTTATGGGACACTATACTTTTTACTCATCAGTGTTAACTCAAAATCTTAACAATCTATCCTTATCTTTTTCTAACTATTTTAGTTAATTATCTCGTACTTGTTATTTTGTAAACATTCCTGCCCTTTTTTGTTATTATAGTTATATAAGTCGTTCTCGTTTTATACATTTAAGTCTCTCATATAACAATTATATATTATATAACTTGGATAATCATTATTATGAATACTTCAAAATTTGCCATAAATTATTAAGAAAAAAAATTGTGCGTCAATCAAAATCTAACTACGACAGAACTGAAACATTTTATTCAATTTCGGGGCGAACGGAGGCAATAGAATTATGGCTATGGAAAAATTGATTCTGGATTTGATTGAAAAAGAATATTATCTATGTTTTTAATGTAAAAAAAAGTCAAAATTTAGAGAAATTTGAAAATTTTCTTAGAGAAATATTTTAAAATTTTATATATTTTAAAAACTTTATTTAAGAAACTTCGTTTAATTTGGATAAATTCTATAATTCAGTTATACAATAAAGTCTTCACTCCGCCTTTATAAATTGTCAAGTTTACTTGTATGTTGTCAAGTTTACACAAAAATAATTTGACCCATTAAAAAAATTTCAATAACTTACGGTATACTGAGAGAAATAGACACAGATATTCAAGTAAGTATTTGAATAGAATGTGGATAGTATACTTGTTTCACTAATTTTCTAAATTCTTAAAATTATTAGGTGATAGGAGTCGGTTATTTATTTAGAACGAAATTATTGTCAGATGTTTTTGACATTGTTCCATTCAAAACATAGATAATATTGTTTTTGAACCAAATACAGAATCCATTTTCGTGTTAAAAAAACAGTACAAAAAGTTCTTGTTACATCCGAGATGAGAACTTATGAACTTAATAAGTTTACAAAATTTATAACCAATTTAATAAGGGAATCTTCTAAGTTAATTTCAATCCACATCGGGATGTCTGAATGCTCTGAAATTATGGAAACATGTAAACACCCAATAATACCAACGAGGAATTTGATGATTTAAAATCCTAAATTTTAAACAAAGGTCGTTACATTAAATGTTTATCATGAGATTCGGAAAGGATAATGAGTGATAACCAGGTGTTGATAGGTAATGCGTCCATCTGCAGCCGTCTGACGGAAGGAACTATGCTGACTTTATCCTTGAGTTGTAAGCAAGGTAGCGACAGTAAACCTTCACAAGCATAGCCGGTTACTTCGTTCTTAATTATGCACCGACAATCTACTCAATAAACCGCCCCATAATTATAATTAAGGAAGTAGCTGGATATCGAAATCATAAGTTCCCAGTAAAAGTAGTCAAACGTTTAGACGTACTAACCGCCTAAGCTAACTTAGCTACTGATTGGTTTAATAAATCAGTTTTTGTAAATATTCTTAATTCGACTTAATTACAAATATAGTTTTAGAACAATTTTTGAGACCAACCTCGAATGACAAATACCTTTTAATGTATCGTTTTACATTGACGTTTTTGATTGATTGATGATTTAAAAAGTAGTGAGAAAGGCGTGAAGATTTAAAATTTTGAAAGACTTCAAAGTCTTCACTTTTTCTATTTATTATTTTTTTGTTTTCCAGATTTGTACTTATTATATGATCGCACATATAAACTTTAGCAGTTAAACATTTAAATAGAAACAATATATTAGAGAAACAAAACATTGGAAGTTTTCGAGAAACAGCAGCAATACACTAGTAACAATATATATACATACTATTGTATATAGACTAGAGTGGATAGTGCATTTAGAAATAGTATATAAACTTTACAATCTGATAAATAAGTGAATTGTTTAGAATAAAATATATACATAAGAGTCGACAAGATAGTTTCTAAAACAAAGTGTAATGCATTAGTTGCTATGTTTATATCCAATTTTACAATACATATATAAATAAATTTCTACTATTGGTCACGTGTTCAATGAAAATAAATATCATTTAGCATTTAGACAAATAGTAAACCCTAATTTTCTTTTCTAGTTTTCAACTGTGTGAAAAAACATTAATTTTTGCCTGAATTAAAAAATATTTATTAAATATTTGTCCATAATCATTAGAAGAATTTTTGCTCAGAGCTTTGGACACGATTTTTCATTTCGCTTCGCAACATTGGATTAGGAATAGATTTATGTATACTTATTTATATTTATTCTGTATGGATATTTCTCCTTACAAATTTGACTTCTCAGTTAATAATAAATAGTCGATTTTAAATTCGAAAATTGAAGATAATCCAATGATTTATAGTGAGGTACCTATGGACATAATTCAGTATGTGTAATTTAACTATTAAGAATGATATTTAAAGGATTCGGCGGATTTTAATTAATTTTTAAAGCTATAAAAAATAATTAAGATCAGTAAAAAAAATTATTTTTGTTTTTAGGTTTTTTAGGGTAATTTAAGTCTAGGATTAATAAAAATAACACTTATTTTACGATTGGATACATAGTTTTCGACATATGTTATTTTTTATCCGAAATATTGACCTGTGAATCGAATTTTGGGTGATAACTCAAAAACTATCCGTCGAATCGTTAAATGGATGTTATTTTTGAAATCTGCAGGTCAAATTACACCAATAAACATAATTTTAACGAAATCCAAGGAAAATGTTATTTTTCGATTTTTCGTAATTTTCTTAAAGGGTGTACCCCTTTAAAAAAATCGAAAAAATCGAAAATAAATTTTTTCCTCCAATTTCGATTAAATTATGTTTATAAATATAATTTTACGTGCAGATTTCAAAAATAATATCCATTTAACAATTCGGTGGATAGTTTTTGAGTTATCGTCCAAAGTTCGATCCACAGATCAATATATCGAACAAAAAAATTAGGATATCTTGAAAACTAGCTATCCAATCGTAATCGAAAAGTTGAAAACAGAAAAAAAATAATTTTTTTGGATTAATTGGTGATTTTTAAGATTTTTAACGGAAATGATTACTTAGAGCTTTTATTATAATGTTTTATTACTTCAAAAGTAATGAACGAATTTCTAATAATATTACACCTTTAATATTAATTCTAGAATTGCTGTAAATTTTTTTAATTTCGGAATACCATTTACGTTTAATGATGATTAAAAAGAAAAATTAATTAGAAGAATAAATTTCCAATACTGTATATTTATTATTGTATATATAAATATTTGTATTTATATATTTACAGTATATTAGAATTCGTTACTTGAAAGGTATAGAGTCTGTATCAAACTCTAATAGTTAATTTCTAAACATTACATAATATATATATATATTTTAAAGTAAATCAAATAATATAATATGTATAATAGATATTGGATAAACTATATTAGAACTGTGAGTTCAACTGTTTATAAATATATTTCAGTTCAACAGTTCAATTTTGATAGTTAATATATGAATTTTGTTCATATCTATGTTCAATTGCCTGGAAGAAATGTATCATCTGATGAATATTTATTGAATTTATATATCATACAACATCGGATACATGTTGAAAAATCAACAATTTCATGAAATATAAATTGATATAAATAACATGTCTATATAATTAAACATAAAAACAATTTAATTCGATAGTCAAATTAAGGCACTAAAATTATATCCATTTTTGTACTTTACATATATATAATATGTTAATTTTAATGTAAAATATGTAACAGTAGAAAATATTGAACCCACAAGCAAAATTTTGGTATAGGTGTTCAAATAACGCATTAACTAATTAGCCCATTTCCGTTTGTCCATACGTTATTAAGATAACTCAAAAACGAAAAGAGCATCCTAACTAAAATTTCAGCGTTATAATCTCGACCATAAATTTGAGTGTAAGATAGTGAATGATTAAAATCGGTCCATTAGATCCAGTGGACCCATAATCCAAATTTTAAAAAAAATAGAAGAAAAATATGAAAAAATTTTTGTTGTCTTAAAAAGAACTTTTATTTGGAACAATTTTGCTTTAAATGTTTAGATTTGCTTTTATTTTTGGTCAAATTTTGCTAATGAACACTAGTATAACCACAATACATAGTATATATAACTGTATAGACGGGATATTAAGAGTAGTTTGTAAAAATTCATACTCAATCATGTGTTGAGTATCTAAACAGTTTAATCTGTTAGTCATTTTTTTCCCTTGTTTATATACAGAGTTTTCGTTGGCAAAGATCCTTCAAAGTATAAATATATAAAGCTAACTTTAAAATCTTGAATGTAATTTCTAAGATCGAACTAAATACCATCAGGGAAATTTATGTTAAATATCTTTTAAAGTTTTTCTGAATAACATATTTTTATTCCATGCTTTGGATATCAAAATTTGTAATGAAGTCTTGAAAATCTTTAATTTGCTTGAGGTCTAATATATGGTTTTGGATCGTATGTATGTCACATCGAACATTTACCCGATCTGGGAATCATTTAAACATAATATAGATTATTTAAGAAAGTTAGTACTGGCAGTGGTAGTAAGTAGTAGTAAGTATATTAATGAAAGTTTTCAAATCAATTTTCATAGTTTAAATGTTTCATAGATATATCTGTTTATAAATAATTGAACATGTTTTCGAAAATAGGCATTAAACTAGTAATATTAATGGATTTTATTTAATATGAATGTGATATTGAATTATTCATAATATGAAGTTCAAAAGTTATATATGAGAAGAACAGTCAAAGAAATATTAATTCATGTTTATTGACTGAATTTTAATTTGATTTATTACACTTATATACAATCTATGACATGCGGCTTCATCATACATGTTCAGATTTCTACTAGGTGTTTGTACAAAAGTATGTTTAGTATTATTATTGTATTCCTCTAAGGGTGATAAATTTTCAATATTATCAAAAGCAATGAACAAGCTAATATTTTATTCAAACTGAAATGTAATACTTCCGATATCGATAGATATAACTAGGAATTAAAAATAATTTTTAATTAAAAACTTCTATAAATACCTTTCGACATATTTCCTTTTGAAGTCGCTATCAAAAAATCAATGTATTAACAAAGACTATAGAAGATTTAAATTTAAATTTTGCTTTTACCATAAAACAAATTTTTTCGAAGTAGTTTTTACTTTTCAATAAAAATATAGATATTTACTTTTTAAAATCGTTTTGAAATTAAATATTGTTCCTTATCAGAAGACCATATTCAGATCACTTGATAAATGCAGAGAATTCAACTATTACACTATGAAATTACACACTTTTTTTGTTCAACGAAATTATATCTTGCCTCAATTGAAGAAAATTCTATGCTATTGAAAATGAGTGAAGAAACAGGAGTAAGTATTGTATATAAATTGAAACTTTTACACATAATGTGAAATAAAAGATTTGTGATATAAAATTATATTTATCAATACAAAATAATTATATTAGAACAATAAAATTTCATTTACTACAAAAACAATATTAGATAAGAGATGTGATATTTTCTTAGAAACATACAAACAATTATTATTCATTGAAATTATACGAAACGAAGTAGGTGCATATATACCTAGTTTATTATATATTTACCATGTTAATCGTTGCTGAGGTACGTTCTTACTTTTACTTACTTACAAATCTTTTTATACTACTCTATTAACCAAAATTTCTTTCGATTATGCATGCTTATTATTTACGAATTCGAAATTTTTTTAGAAAATTCGCTAGACAGCCTCACTAGTCGATGGGTTACTACTTAAAATAAGTTACTACTTAAAATAGCAGAGCAAAGTTTTCAAAATTGAATTTAAATTAGGTGCTTTTTAGGTATTATTAAAGTACTACAAAATTAAATTAGATACTCAAATATTTAGATACAAAATTTGAGTTATTATGATGCACTGTTGCTGTGATATCACGGAGGCAGTTATTAGGTGCTTTTATGGTGTGTATTCAATAAATTAATTTAATCAAAGTTACCAAAAATTCGTCCAATATGAATCACTGAAGAAAAGTGTTAATCTAATTATGAGCTTGTATTTAAAGTATTTTGAATTTTTTGCTTTGCTAGCTTGACTAGTAGAGGTAGAAGTATTTTGAATTGTTTTAAGAATTTTTAATTTCATGTGAAATAAAACTCTTTAAGAGTAGAATATTTATTTCAAAATACAATTCTAAAAACCTCGAGCTTGGAAATTTAAGTTTAATTTAAAGTGCCTTTTTAAATGATAATTTTCTCAGTAACTAATTATTTCTTAGAACCCAGGTTTAGCCATTTGTCAAGCTTATAATATGCTTGATTGTATTATCAGTATATGTACAGATCACATTGCATCAAACAAATTTGCTACAATAATTTGAAAGTGAAAACAAACTTAATGAATTAATATTATTTGACTGAAAGCAAATGAAAGATGAAAATAAACACGACAATTATACATTGAACAAAATACAATAATTAAAATCATATAATAATAAGAACGTAGAATTGAAATCAGTAACATAAACATCAATTGTTTAAAATCATTATCAACTGAATTCAATTTCCCGTCTTCATCATTACATTATCATGACAACATATGTATGTGTAGTTTTACACCAACATATGTTTGTATTTTAAATTAATGGTATACAGTTAAACAGCCAAGTATGGTTAAATGAGATACAGATTGGAGGTTGCAACTAATTCGACTTTGAGCGTAAGTTTGGCCTGATATTAAGTATGAACAAGTGGAGATCACAACTAACTATATGTGTTTATTAGATAAATTTGATAATAAGACTCAATGGACCGATTGTGGTGATTCACGAACTTAAACTTACTTTTTATGTTTTTCACTTGACTCATCAATTAAATCATTAGTTTCATAATTGCAAGAGCCGACATGTTTCGTAATTTAATTATTATGATACTTGACAAAATCTCCAAAATATTGCTATTTTTATTTAAAATTTCTCTTAAAAATCTACCAACCAAGTAAGGCCAAACGTTTTCCCTGTCTTTTATTTTTTAGTGTAATTTTAATCCGCTAATCTAGCCGTAAAATTTTTGTAATTCAGTCCAGTATGTCAACATTTATATGATACGCAAGCAGCCCTTCTAAATTTGATTAAGAATTCTTAAATGAAATTCAATCACTATAAAATTAGATATACAACACTTAACAACTTACGATAACTATTGTCTATTTCATTTTAATACAATAAGTATTCCATGTATTCCATGTATTCTATTTCTTTCACACCAATAAATTATCCATATAACTATTATTAATCTAATCATCATGTCAACTCAATCAAATGTAAAACGATTATATTTAAAAGCTCCATCATCTTCGAAGAAAACAAACATACCAATATATGATGTGCATGATGTACAATTGAATGTAGAAAAAACTAAAGCGACTATGAAGTATTTCATGAACTTAATCTCATACTTTATGTTTGGAATACGCCACCAAAATTACAGCTTGCTCTCTAATTTTGTTTTTGAGTTTTCGTGATGACGGACGGAATGATGAATGAAGTCGGAAATGGACCAAATTAGGTGTTTCTATGAACATATATACCGAAATTTTGCTTTTTCGGCCAATATTAATAGCGATACAAACCTTGAACTAAAATTAATATACTCTGACATATTATGCCGAGTATAAAAACAGTAAGCTATCCTCTGATGCCTAATATTGATAACGACTTTCCCATTTTACATAGAATTTACAATTTAGACCGTATAACTAACGCTGCGCGTTCAATGCCTTGCTGTAGAATTTAAAATAGTGTGTTCAAAATTAATTGAATCGAATTGTACATTCTCATGTTGATATTTGATTCTGTCAACTAATACTTAAACTAATTCAAATTATTGTCTTCAATTGAGAATACATAAACGGATATTAAGGATAAGAAGTTTAAATGCCAATGGGGTGAGTATAGGTGGGTGTGCTGGAGAATAATAATAAAATAAGGTGGTGATGATGAATCGAATTGGTTTATGTAAACAAATGTATTGAATTGAATTGAATGGAGAGAATTTTGTTGAACACATTGGAATGTAAGAGAACAATTCAAATAATGACTTTGAATTGGAATCAAATCAAATAATAGTAGTTAGTATAAGACATATTTGCACGTTTGTCTTCTTCGTGTTCTTCAATACCATCTCCTCGATTTTATCCCTTTCCTGTTATTATTGTCTGTTAAAATATACGTGAAATTTGTCAATGAAAAATGTTTAAAGATGATTTGGTGAAATAAATGTGTGAATTTCTTGATATGAAAATTAAATTTCATAGTGAAAAATTATCGACAACAAAACAAAATAAAAGCTTCAAAGAAGAAACTTGGGAATGATTTAGTCCGTAGGTGCTTCGAAATTATTTCAAAGAGAAGTCAGATAAGAAGGGCAGTAGTTTAGGACAATTTACTAAATCTAATAAAAAACTATCTAACATTCAAAACTTAAACTGAATAAAACAAATATATTTGTACAGATTGCAATGTGATTTGTGGGAATCAACCGCAAATTTACGATGACACACATCTTAGAAAATCTAAGCAGTTATCCATCAATCTTGGTATGTTACAAATAGACAAATATTAGATATCTAAATTTATACATAGTGTATACAGATTGTTTAACTTATTGCCAGCTTATTTTTTTCTCGAATGTCTATAAGATGTAGTGTGTCAAATTTTGTTTAAAAAATTTTTTCTATCACGTTTTTCATTCAAATTATTCATGTTGACCATTCTTAGTAAGGCTATTTTTAATAACGCGGTGTTACTTTTTATAATTTACAAGATAGTCTATAGCTTCCATAAATCAATTTAATCAAAATTGTAATATTAAATACTGCACTGATTCATTAACACGAATCTCAGTGCTAAAAAAGTGTCAAGATAGCAATGACATCCAAGAATAACAGAAAAAAAACTAGTAAAAAAAGAATTTGAATATGCTAAAAATTAGGTAATTTTTAGATGCTTGTTAAGTGCTCCAAAATTAAATGGGATGCTCAAGTCATGCACTGCTTATAGAGCAACTGCTTATAGAGCAACGTCAAAAAATTACTACAAGAAATGATTAAAAATGAGAAGCATCATATACTATTCCTAAAAATATCTAAGCGTTAAAATATTTAAAAGGACCTCAATTAATACAAGCATCCCATCAAAATTAGTTATAAAAAAATGCGTTATATATTAACGAATAAATATTTCCTTAATCATTCCGTATTTACCTCACATTTGACTGATTTAATATATATATACGTATATACAATCACACAGTCACCCATCTAAAAGACCATATACCATAATAGGTGTAATGTAACTTGAGTATTTAGTTGAAAGACGACAGACACGAGACATTACATTGGAGACAAGTTGTGGTTGATTTACTAATTGAAACAAATGACCATCTTAATTGTAACATACGATTTACATGCAAATATTACCATACACAGTAATGTAGTATATACGTAATGTGTACATATAAGATTATTATTAAAAGAATGTTTATATCAAATTCATAATATCAAAATCTTACTTTGATAAACGTTTTATTAAAATAATAGGGCAATTTGTATACGATTTAAAAAAATAATTCCTAATGCCTCATGTATCCCGCAAATATTACATGCATCCCATGACTTCCTTTAGTCAAGATTATCATTTGAATTATGAAAAAAAATCGCTGGGTAAGTCCAGTTGAAAAAATGCTGCCTTTTGTTTAAGATCTGTTTTGAAAAAAAAAATGTGTCCAATATCCTATGAACTTAAGAATATAAAATAAGGCATTGTTGACACTGTTATATTTGACCTAAATATCAGTCAAATCAATTCTTTGGTAGGCTTTAAATCATTCTTTTCCTTTTTAAGTTGTCAAGTTTAAAAATCGAGATTACATGCTGGCGAGCGGACTGCTAATTTTCATTAATCGAGGGTATTTTTTTTACATTTAGAACTATTATAACATTTTTTTTACAATTTAAAGTCCTAAACGTAACAGACTTTCGAAAATCCATGGGATCTAAATATATTTGGAGATGGTTTATTTTACAAAAACAGAATGTCAAAAATTTTAATATAGTGGTTATTAATTCCTAACATAGAATCTTTTGTCGGAAGTTATATTTACTAATTAAATAAACTGATATTTAAAACCATAATAGATAAATGATAATAATTATTTCTATTATTTCTAATAATTATTTGTTATTATGTATATATCTAAACATTATATATTCTGTTTGTTTATTTTGTTTGAATATATATATATATATAGAAAGATATAGTTTATAAGATTTTGGCAACAACTAAAGAGAGTGTATTTATGTATGTATGTATATTTGAAGCCGGAATTTCTACAACATAAGGTGTCTGACTCTTCATAGTTTTAACCTCTTCTACATATTTCCAAACAACAGTCACTTGGGGTTAATGAAATTTAATTAATCCCGACATTTAGTACATACAAATATACACATATATACTCGTATAACATTTGATTACAATATGTACCCAATAAACTTTACAGAAATGTTTTTAATAGATATTTTCAGGTTGTGTACATATTGTAGGGCCACAAATTGCGTTTAACAATTTTGTAGCAACATGTTTGTTTAACTTCTAAGTCTTTGATAAAAACAAGGCAACTTGTTGGAAAAAATACATTAAAATTTCGTAATAAAAGGGAAATTGATTAAATTTAAAAACTTTCTTTTAAGAAAATATTTTTGGAAAACTGTTCCAGAAAATTTAGTAGAACGCCTATTATGTATCTGCCATCCAAATAGTTTTCTGTGATAGCCATTCTCTGGTCCTTGAAATGAGACGATAATTTCGAAACTTATATCCTTACACCTGTCTTTAGTTTTAATAAATTTTTTTATTTTCTTGAGAAATAATTAATATTTTCAGGTCATTATATGACTTTAAAATATTTTTTAGATTAGGAATCAAATTTGATATTGGATCATGAGCCATGGTACATCAAGGCATTTTCTTAAACTTTAAAACAGCTTATAGATTTTCTGCTGCAGGTTTTTATTATAGCTAATAAGCTCTGCTAATATTGATAAAGTAATTTAGTCAAGTAGTAAATGGTAAGTTGACCTGTGTGAACAGAAACATTTCAGCCAAGTGTTTAGTCAAGTAGTAACAGTTTTGTGCTATAGCATTACATGGCTGTCACAGTTTATAAAGTTTTAATAAATTACTTGTTACTTGAATAAATAATCAAATTATTAGTGTGAAGGATTTTTGATTAAGTGCCAAGTACTTAACTATTTGCTTTATATGATCAATGCTTTAGGGATTTTATAAAAGAGAGTTTAAGTTTAATGCCGACATTTCATTGTACCTTTACCTGAGTCCTGAGAAGGAATCGACGTATATACACCGTGACATGTTTCACATCTTTCCGTTCACAACCATGCAATCGACTCTACTAGGGACTACTAAACATACTGCTCTACTTTTCTGCTTGTTTTACGTCCAAACTAAAATCCATCATCAAAATTGAACACTTTATTCAGTAGTTATTATAATCCGGATTCATTTAAAAAGAAATATTTTTTTTTGGTATTCTTTGTAAACGGTATTTATATACAAATTTTACATATACATAACTTATAGAATCATAAATGATTTTAACAAAACATATTCAACTAGCTAAAGAGAATGAGAATATACACGCGATAGAACTCCAACTCCAATTACTTATTTGAATGTCGATGATGTCTTTTACATTTGTTATAAATATACGTACGAATGTTTAGTTGATATGTACGTATATATGTAATAAAATATATATAAGAGTTGGTAGAATATAATTTTCAATGTATTTTAATAAGTAAAGACTTCCTAGCATCCCTTTAATCATCATCAAACTTATCACCTATTATCATTTCTTCATCTTATATAAAATCTTTAATATATGTTTATGAATGTATACTTTTACTATAAGTATTTATAGATCATTTTACATTACTTAATATCTTATAGAATTCTTATATTATGTAAATCATATCTTTTGTCAAACGTATTAGAAATTTATCATGTTACAATATGTCATATAATATATTCTGTATTTTATTTGTAAAATTAATTTGTTTTGACTGAAATTACATTTATGATTCGAGACGGAAAATTTTTGTTTTAAAATTGAATCATTAAATTTTCATGTATGAAACATAAGCTAATTAATTTGTTCTGTAGATATTTATCAAAATCAATTTCTTTTACTATTAAATCGATTTGGTTTTTTATTAACAACTTGTAATATTGAGGTAATATAACACTATATTAAATTCATCCATTTTAAGACAAACTGCATTATCTTAATGTAAAATGTGTATAATCCGTAGTGACAAACCGCATATGTTGTTTCGGCTTCATCTTCAGCCACCTTCGGCCAAAACCAGCCGAATTTTTTTGCCGAAATTGAAGCTTGCATTAGAAAAAATGAATTTAAACAAACCTGTGTCAACCGGCATACAAAACAAAGCAACTTAACATGCACGGACGAAGATCAGGTTAATTAAGTTTGATAGAATTTATTTTTATTTTGTTCCAAATCTATTTAATAAGTTTATTTTCAGATTGTGTTTTACCGTATATCGATAAAGACAGAATAACATCAATTTTACAACATAATTTTTGATTATTATATCATGCATAAAATCAAATAATTCTTACAGAGTTTCCAACGAAATTCTATGAGTTTATAGCCAGTATTCATGAATTTTGTTACTAAATTCAAACATTTGACTTCGGTTAGAAGTAACGCTGAATAATCGGTTATAAGTCTATGGACATGCGATCCAATTAATAAACGCAATCAAAACTTTGCACACAACATTTAAATAAATAAATAAGTTTGTTATTTTGTAATATCATCTACTAACGATCTGGTTTGTGAATATTATGCGGTTAGTAGTGTTGTCATTCATAAATGTTGGCGAACATCAAAAGTAATAAAAAGTAGAATTCTAATCAAAATGTATAAAAATTTTTCTATATTATCTGTCTCACTTCAATCTCGTTAAATACGTTCGTAAAAATGTATAGTTATTATTGTTTTTAGTTGTTTTTTTTTTTTTCATTCGTTTCCCCACCTGATATGATATTACTTCTTGGAAATTATTATAATATCCCATGACTACTTTCTATTCGGTTTTCTCAACAATTATTAGTCGACAGCATATGTATAGAAAATATTGTCGTTTGCCTTTTGTGCTACAAACATTCTCATTCCTTATTTTTATTAAGTGAACGAATAAAACTTAAGTGATGACTGAAAGTTAAAGAAAATACAAAGAAATTGTATTCTTAGTAAAGATAATATTAAAAACCACATGTAATTGTTTCGAATAATCATAAAAAGATAATAAATTTAAGTAAATATGGAAAAAAAAATTTTGAAAATAAAATATATTTATTTCTAGATTGATAACAAATATAACTAAAACATTATTTTAATTGGCATATATTTTGCCATTAATTGTCTAATTTCATTATTTGCAAAGCGTATTTCGATAACAATTTCTAACTAAGCTTCTATCATGCAATTTTCTATTAAATGTTTGTTCTTGAAAAAATGATATCAACTAAGGTCAAATAACTCTATCTAGCATATACAAAATTTCATCAAAATTGGATGAATGGTTCACGATATATTTGCATTGAAGTGAAAGAAAACAACTATTATCGAATATATGTACTGGAAAAGCCGTTCCGATTTTTTGTTTTCCAGAATAATCAACTTTTACACAATCTAAATAAGTTTTGTAAACCAGTAAAGCGTGTACTTATAAAATTTCATCAAAATCGGATTAAAGGTTCCTAAGATATGTAAAAAAGCCCATACCACAGACCGACAGACTGATTGACCAAAAAACAAGCGGGCAGGAAATGTAAGTTGAACAGGATGATTTAAAACGTAAATATATATTTAAAAAAATTACAAACCCTTGTAAACATAAATATAGATAAGAAATCATCTAAATCGCTTCTGAAACAATAGTAAATTTAATTATTCCTTTTATTTTCACAGAATTTTTTTTCCCATGGTATAGAATAAGGTCTTAGGATCTGCTTGACCTAGTGTATAATATCTATTTTTGTTTTTCATAATAGAAATGTAGAAACTAGAGAATTATTAAGGAATATTTCGTGTTGGAGTACAGAATATGTGGTTTTAATATATATTGGACATTCAAAGACTCAAAATACCGGAATTATTAAGAAATATTGAGAACTATGAATAAGTAAACACTATAGACATAAAAAATTGTAATAGATAGTTTGATAATAATGTATGGTGTTTAATATAATAAAACAAGTCACATTTCGGTTGTCATTGGACAATAATCAGTGTGTAGTTATTATTTTTGCTATTTTGGTTGTGGAGGTCTCTTGGAATGAATATCCAATATGGTACCTAATTTTTAGCTAACTTCTATAGATATTTGGTTTCAAATATGTTTACTGTGTTATATTTATTCCAAATAATCACCACAGATCTTTACAGTCACATCTAGTATAGGTGTGTAAATATTAAATAAACAAAAAGCAAAGCAGTGAAAATTACATAATTTCATTTTATATTATTATGTATAGGCACTCATAAAAGTATATGTATATATTTATGTATTTCTATCTCACTCCAACTTATTACTTTTTTTTATTCAAAACAATATTATTATTATTATGATTATTACTTAGAAAATGAAAAGTGTTGTTTGGTTGTTTGTATTAAATGTATCTCTTTTGTATCTGTGGTGGGTATCAGCTATGTAAAATGTAATAATAACAAAAATCTTTTGTTTGTTGTCAATTCGACACCATAAAAAAGTTTTTGAGATTTAATATGATTTTATTGCAACAAAGTCAATATTTAAATTTAACGTTTTTATTTTTGTATTAAACTTTTCTGTCTGTTTTATTTTATAAAATGTATTGTCTTGTCTTTTTAGTCTTACCAACGTTTCGATTACTTTTGCGAAGATTAAATTTGAAGTTCTTTTGGAGGTGATAGATTAAGCTCCGCGATCTTAGCACCTCATGTGCGGAATTTCGATTGACCAATTATACCATCTGAAAGGTCAGAAATTGGTCATAAAAGGTCAGTTGGTCTCATTAATTGGTCAGCATCAGAAAATTTTTTATCAAGGATTAAAGGCTCAAAGCATGCGCGTTACGACAGAGACAACTTTTTTAATTTTTTTTAATATTAAATTAAATTATCAGCGAATGTTTCCCGATCGCGCATAGGTGGAGTTTTTTATTTTTTCCGCGAATGAGGTGCTAACATTATTAATTGACCTTGAAAAACTTTAATCCTTAATAAAAAATTTTCTGATGCTGACCAATTAATGAGACCAACTGACCTTTTATGACCAATTTCTGACCTTTCAGATGGTATAATTGGTCAATCGAAATTCCGCACATGAGGTGCTATGATCGCGGAGCTGATAGATTAACTGCTCTGAGATTTAGCACTTCTAAATGTACTTAAAAGTTTAGTAAACATGTTTTATTTTATAAAATTTTAGTTCCCCTTTGCCAGACATCTTGATAAGACCGCAATTTTTCCATCGTATTTCTAGAATTATTTTTATCAATAACAGCAAATGATGCCTGCTCAATACTTAAGGCTTTTGCAACAAAATTCACCCTTTGACGTATGATATATGGTCAATAAATGATACATAAGGGTGGGCAAAAATAATAAGGTTGGAGGTAAGTTTTTAAACCTAAAATTTTTAGTTATTACTTACTATTTTATCATAATAAAATACCACATATTAATACGTATGTGAAAAGTGTGATAAGTAATATAATATTTAAATTATCAAAATTCTCGATGGAATCTCTCTCATTCACATTACAAATAATAACACAACCCTTGAACAACTACTGCTAACCTAACACCCATCCAATCAGCAAGCCTGCCACCACCCATCTATATTATATAGAAAGTATTATATCAAAATAACAAAAATAGGTACCTCTCTGAAAACAAATGACTGGCTAACAACTCTTGATGATGAAACAAAAGGCAAACGAACTTAATAAAACCTTTCTAAAAAACAAATGCCATGTATCCCGACCATCCATACATTGTGTATGTAAGTATGTGAGTGTCCCAATGTTGATGAAAATAAATGAATAACTACTCTATATAAATGGGATGAGTGGGAATGAGATGGTGTATAGAAGAAGATATGCCATTATTCTATAGATAGATTGCATTGGGTGACATATTTTTGTATCTTTGAATACCACTTGGAAAATTTTTAGTAAAGAATTTTTGTAAAAATTTATCTCAAATTAGAAAATATGCAATGTTGATTATTTCCTACGATGTGCATAATTTTAAAACTTCATTATCGTTTTTCGTAAATTATAAACGTTTTTCAATTAACATTCCTAAATTAGTGCTTCAATTGATTTAGGTTTTTGAAAATTAGACGGTATAGAAAAGCTTTATTAGTTTTGATACTCAGAACAGTTTCAAAACACTGACATAAAAATAATCTTAATTGTTATAAAAAATTCAACATTAAAGAGCGTGATATGTTCAAAAATCTATTAATTATAATAATGCAGATTAAGGATCAATTAAAAATGTTTTATAATTTTTGGCTAACAAGTACACAATAAAAAAATTTCAGTATTTGCGATTTGTATTAAAAATCAAAGCACCAAAATCTAAAAAATTTATTTCGATTTTGTTTAGTGACCACACATAACTCATAAAAAATATGTAATAATTATATGAAATCGTTAAGAAGTCTCACTTTTTCACATAAATAAGTTTACTACATAAAAAATATATGTTGTTATTGAAGTAAAAAAGACTGTTGGAACTTGACTGAATTTTAAATTAAATGAAGTAAATTAATTTTCCTAATTAGCATTAAATATTTCTTTATTTTAAATTTTTTTATCAAACGTCTATATTTAAATTCAAATAATAATTAAGTTAACACTGATAATGTGTTTCATTATTTTTTTTATTTATTGATAATCAACTTTTATTTTAAGTGGACCGTTTCTAGCACCTAAATTGTATTGATTTTACACAAATGTTTTTATTTTGAAGTATGTTTTTTTTTAAATTTTAACATCTCTATATTTCTATTTTGTTTTTAATTATGTTATTTCTAAGCTTACGCCAATGCCTGTCTGTCATAATTGAATCTTCTTTCCATACCCAACCAATATATTTCATTCATATAAAACAAACTTGTTGAAAGAAGTAAAGTCACATAATATATATATATATGATATACAACAAACACCTATATATATATATATATACATAATAATATATGGTAATATATTATAACATATGAGGTAAATTTTTGGTAGATGATATAGAGAGAGAGAGTTCACTCACTCACTCACTATAGTGATGTAAATTTATGGAATGAGTTGATTTTGATAACAATTTGTATTAATGTATATAAATATGTGTTTATCAATGGGTCCCATGATTACAATTCAAAACCAAAATATCATCATATTTTCATATATTACATATAGGTACTATACAAATATATATGTATATATATAATATCATATAAATTAGCTTATATATGTGTGTAATATAGTCAGTCATTCATTTATGGTATGTTATTTAAGTCATAATTACACTCGAATCAGAAAAATGTTGCTACAATCCAAACTTTTCAGATTGGTATCATTTTTGAATTCTGTCAAAATTCTGTCTACCATTTTGGTGACGTAATACTGGTATATTATATTGAGAATACTGGCATAACACATTAAGAACAAAACATAAACTAACACATTCAAATATAATATAGATAACTGTCTGGAAGCAATTGACAGATGATAACTAATAATTTTTATTAAGATGACGTCACACCATGCATTTTAGGTCACGTGGTACAGAAAAAAATATTGAATGTTTATTTTAAGGCAATAAATTATTCAAGTGCTTTTATGACTCAAATTGAGAATATTTTCACATAAATTTTAATTTTTGTGTTATTTTATGGTTTATTTTTCACTACCGTAAATACCATATATTGAATTAAAGTATATAATTCCTAATATTTCTGGGCATTTTAAAATTTCTTCATTTTTTTGTCCCTTTGAAAACTTATGAGAAATGATTATTTTTTATATGAGGTTGATTAAAGTTTAGGGATGGAAAAGTACATCAGAGATTAATTACTTATCGATCAAATAATATCTGTTTTTCCACTACATAGGCTCAAATATATTGTAATCCGATTGTACATATCTACTATTTGTTAACATATAAGTTATCCTATATGCTATACATATTAAGTTAGAGCTAGTGTATATTGCCTAGCTCTTAGTTAATAAATGAACTCGCTAAAACTCTTGCACATATTTTGTAAATGACATATCTTTGTGTTATTTATATTTAAATATTCAATCAAACTATCTTTGTTTTATGATTATTATTGTTATAATTTTCATCTCACATATCCGCCGTCGTATCTTCACATATCATAAAATTATCTTTTATTATTAGTTTGTGACACTAAAGGTGCGATACACGGTGAGTTTAAATAATACCTCAACCCATCTTTACCCAATGATTTAATCTATCTAAATAATAATGAAAATATTATAAAATTTTGATTTTAAAACTTGTCTCAAAAGATTAATAAAGACTGAATATTATTATGGAAATTTTCTATCCGATACATTGTCTAATAACATAAAACATGAGCTTTTGAAGTCGGTACAATGAGCTTTAGAAGTCGGTCTTTTGAAATTATTTATAGAAGTTTTAAATTTAAAATGATTTTGTAGTTCATTTTTTGAAGGCGGTTTTTAAATGCTTTTTTTTTAAATTTTTTTTAAATTTCTCTGACATATTTTATATATGTCGAGTATAAAAACGTGCTGCATTTCGAAAACGTTGTAATTTATGCCTTTAAATATCACATTTCAACAACTTTATTGCTCCGTTACCAAGGTAAAATGTAAAATATTCTATTAAAAACACGTTTTAAATTATAAAAATTGTAAAAAATTACTTACTCCATAGAAAAAAATTACAGACGTCCTAATTGTTGATCTTTGTAAAGTGATAATCTGGAAACATCATTTTGTAAAATTGATTAATTTGCCCCCAAAATATTGGATGAAATTGCATAAATTTAATATTAATTTATTAATTAAACAACAACAAAATTTTTTTAATTAAAAAAAAAAACCCAAATAATAAACATTTTATGATAATAAATAACCCTGCATTGTTATTATTTCTCTCTTAAAGTGTATATTTTATAATCATCTTTATTTGAAATATTAATACCAATTTTTTTTCTTCAAGTGTTCGAGGTATGGTGATTCAAGGGGTGGTGGTGTAGATATTTGACGGTTGTATATCATGAATTCATTGTAAATTATAATAATAATAGTAATAATACCACCAGAGTATCAAGTGAGAGGGGTTGGTTTTTTTTTACAAATAAATATTTTAAAAAATAAAATAAATAAATATTAAAAATGAATATAGATGACTGTAATTTTTAAAGCTATTTATTATGGTTATAGAATAAATTTTTATTATATTATTATTATTATTATTTGTATGTTTTCTGTAATATGTATTTTGAAAATATAATAAGGCTTTAAAAAAAAAAAAGAGTAAATATATTGTTATTTCTGTATTTCTATTTGAAATTATTTGTAATGATTATTTTGAGATTGTCATTCAGGTTTAATACGGAATTATGTTATCGATAAAAGCTTTTATAGAGAAACGAAACGAAAACGAAGCATATATTTGGTTATTCATTTTTAGGAGAACTGTTACGAAAGCTTGCAAAAATCTTTTCATACCATTTCGGTTTTCAATAAATCATGAAATAGATATTTGCTTATTAAATTCTTAAAAGTACGTCATACGTTTTGAGTTGAAATATCAATTTAATGAATAGTTTTATTACTTCTAACCACACACTTTGAATTCGTATTTTACCGTATGGGTGAGAGGATTTTTCCGTCCATAGACATTTTATACATTATGAAATGAAGTATTAGCTAGAATACATTTGTTTCAGTTTAATAATTTACATTGATGAACAATGGAGTAATAACTTCAGAGCTTGGCATATAAAACACTCTCCTACAAAATTTCGAGTTTTTGGACCCAGCTTATGCATTGTATACTAAATATATTTCTGAGTCAAAAACAAAATAAGCAGTTATTATTTCTAATATTTCTACCGAGTAAAATATTTTGTTTTTCCATGACGTGACGTGAATATCATAGATTATAAACCCAACCATAATAATACTAATATATATTTATTTCTATGATGACTGTTAAGTATGATGAAATGTGAGATGATGATGGGGTTTGTTGAGTTTGTCATGAACCAACAACGAAAAAATGTATTCAAATAATTTATAATGTCAATATAAATACATATTTATTATACACAGAATGAACGCTGAACATTGGTTAAAAACGAAGTAATCTGTTTAACAATCAACTGTTGTTCCAGTGTACACTGGTTTTTAACAGTAAGTAGACTATTAAAAAGTTACACTAATATAATATAAACAGTTTTATTATATGAAATTTTTATTATATGACTGTGAGAATACTGTTAAAAACCAGAGTAAATCGGAACATAGCTTTAATAATTTACATGACTCAATTATAAGTACCTGGTCAAATTTTACAATGCGTAAGCTAGTCTATTTTATAATATCGTTTGACATCGAAAGATCTTGACCATTATAATATAAAGACAGATAAAAGTCCTTGATTCGTAGTGGGAGATAATTAATAACCTTCCTTTATGTTACAAAATTGATATCTTAGAGATTTCTATAATTCAAATAATTCAATCAATTCAGTAAATTTATGCTTTGTATTTGAAAAAAAAAATATAACAAGTGATAAACTTTACATAATATTCTATGTATGTGATCTAAATAGTAATAATGCAATTTATTTGAGCAATAAAAATCACGTGAAAAAAGGTTTAGGATCACCTCAATTTTTAAATCTGTTATTGCTCTTCGTATCCTATGAGGTGAGGTGAGCATGGTTCAACCATGGAACAGCGAGGATAAATTATTGAGTATTTTTTAGTTAAAATCCACGAATCTCGAGATATATCAAATTTTTGGATAATTCGTACTTTTTAAGTCTGCAGTACAAATATGTATTGTAAGGCTGGAGTTACAATACCTCTTGTATGCAGGTATAGATATGGTTTAAAATAGATATTTATTTTTATCGCTCTTCGTATCCTATGAGGTGAGATTCGACCCTGGGACAGCGAGGATAAAGTATTGATTCGTTTTTAGGTAAAATCCACGAATCTCGAGATATATCAAATTTTTAGAAAATTCGTACTTTTTAAGTACAAATATGTATTGTAAGAATGGAGTTACAATACCTCTTGTATGCAGGTATAGATATGGTTTAAAATAGATATTTATTTAAATGTATGGACTGAATTTTATTTTGACTCTTTAGTGTATAAATAATAGTCGTACTGTTTTTATTTATATATTTTTGTATATATGATATTTTTTATATTTTGATATGGTAAGTAATATTCATCATCAATTCAAGTATATGAGTGTTATTATAATAATATGCTTTTTAATTCTTTTGCATATGATTTTTTTTATACATTTTATTATTATTATACTCTATAGCAAACAAACGTTAATCATCATTATAAAAACAATATTTAATAATAAATAAATGTACATATGGGATATATGGGGGACATAGGAGCTTATAATAAATGAATTTGGGGTATGATTTTCAAATTAATTATATTACATGCTTTATATTTGCTTGTACGTATCAATATTACGGAATTTTTAAAACTGATTACCACTTAATTCTGAATATCCGAATGATCTAAAATTAAGGATATAGGGTAAGTCCGGTAGAGAAAGCCGTTCCGTAGAGATAACTAGTTATTAAGTAGATAGTCTAAGCTCAGTTTACTTCTGCTGATGTACTATGTCCTGTTAGTAACCCAAATTGACAGATGTAAATTTAACTTAGAATATTTCCATCAAGTTGTGGGTTCCAAACTTAACCCTACATTAAAATCCAAAGATAATTAAATATCAAGGTGTTATCTACCTGATTCCATTGAAAAATTCGAAAAAAGTTTCGCTGAAATATTTTTTAGTTTGCACTTTCAAAGTAAATTGAAAATTCTTTTGATTCGACTCTCAAAAATATTCATTTACTGACGGAAAAATTTTTGCCATATGGTCGTTTTTATGAATCTCAAATTTTGACATATCTCCACATTTCAAAGTCCGTTGAGTTTATGCAAGAATTTTTAGGATACTTTGATTTCAATCACCTAATTATCTGTAACCCTGTCCAGCTGTCCGTCATCAAGATAACTCAAAAATGTAAAGAAATTGCGAGATAAAAATTTGGTGGAAGGTTTTTGGCTCTAAAAACTAAGTTAAATTTTGTGAATGAGTAACACTGATAGTTGTTATTTTCTCTATTCTTCTACTTTCCACTGGGAAGTTAGTCATGTGAACTTCATGGTTCGAACGCAGACTTCTTATTAATGTAGACAAAACGAAAGACTAAGATTGGAATAATTTCTGTACTGGAATCGAATTTAAACTATTTATGTCTCTTAATAAATATACAAATCTATTTGCATACAACATCTTGCTGTTATTTACATAGAATTTTTTATTACACAATTTTTTTATTTTTTATTTTTTTTATTGTATGCAAAATATTAACTATTAGCATAAATTTTTACATTTGTCAAAAATTAAACGATGTATGAAAGACATCGGAAACATAATCCATATTCAAATGAGATCGAAATATAACAATATACTTACTTATAGAATACAAAGTTTATTATTAGAAATATAAAAATATTGTGTATCATATTATCATATCTACTTAGCATAAAAATGCTATTATATGCGGAATTGATATTTTTGAATATTAATTATGTTATGCATTTGAGATAATAAGCTTAATGCGTCCTTCAAATATGGTATCATCATACTTATTCAATTCTTACAATGTGTTTTTTTATTGCGTTATAGCTTGTTGATCAACGACATGGAAAATGTATTGAAGATGTTTAAATGAAATTATATATTTATAAGAAAATATCACCAGTCTTGTTTAATATCCCAAATACATAATATATTTCAAAATATTGGCAAAATTTAAACTGTTTTTTTTACATAAAATGTAAACTCTCAAATATTATTTTCCATCCTTTCCTTAAAAAATGATGAATTTGTTTGGTATATTTGTATATATAGTTTATATGCAAATTTTTTATAAAAACAAGTAAAACTAAACAGTGTTAATTGCTTAGATACCCCACATATGGTTCACTATCAATATTTGAACTTTTTTAATAAGAAGCATTCTTAAAATATCCTAAATATACAATCCATTCAGTTATAAATAGGTATATAATAGTACTATGTATTACTATTATAAAAACAGTTTACGAAAAATTGTTTTAATTAAAAGTTGTTTATTTTCAAAAAAGAAATATTTTAAAACTTTTCTCTATCTTTTTTGGTTAAACAGTTGAATCTATTCGATCCAATGGACCCATTTTGCTCATTCACGAATTTAGTCATGTTTTATCTCTCAAAAACGTCACCAAAACCTATCTCTTTTCGTTTTTGAGTTATCTTGCCGACAAACTTATATAGGCTTATAAAGAAATTATACGTTTTCATTTAAAATTTTGTAATAAATTTTTAATCAAAAATATAAAAAAAAAGTTGGGAAATATTTCTGGTATTCATTAATGTCATTTATTTTAAAATTAATAAATAAATTTATAAAAAAAAGTTTGTTAAGTAAAAAGAAGCATTCTTTGAGTATCAAAGGCAAAATCATATAAACATAAAACATTTTTCAATATATTTTACAATGTTATTCTTACGAAGGTGAAGAACATTTTCTGAAATTTTTACCGTTCATAAAAAAAGTATATATTTATTTATTATTTTTTAATTTTATTAAAAAGTTATAAATTTGTTTTTTCACGTTCATATATTTTTTTTTTTTTGTAACATTGTGTTTACGTTATTATAAAAGATTAATAATAATAGGTAGTAAATGCAATTTTAATATTATAAATTCTTGAAGAAAAATTGGAACTTTATCTATCTATCTAAAAACAAACAACACAAAACACCCACTAATTTTTTTTTTCTTACGTTCAGTATAAAAATATTACGATTAAAAAAGTTTTTATAAAGTTGATGAGGAAAAATGATAAGAACATCTAAATATATCGTATTTTGTAAATAAATTTTACCTCTATATGGATAGAAAAAAGATAAACAATTTCCAAATTTAACAAATAAATGGCCTGGACTCGAATCCCGAATAAAATAATATTTTAATTTTTTTATATTCTAAAATAGATTTGACTACAAGGGGGATATAGTTTTGCATTTTTTGGCAATGTTTTTACGGCTTGTGATTTTTTAATGCTTCTTTCTATCAAAAGCGATTAAATTATACAATTCAAAATATTCTATTAAACATAATTTTATCAAAATCTTCCCTGCATACGCTTACAACGGATAGTTAGACCTGAAAATTTCAAAAAAAAACTTCAATTCAACGATTGGAGGCATAAATTTTGAGATATCGCCTGAAACCGGCTCTGAAGGTCAATTTAAGACAAATAATTATTTTGTACTTTCTAGCAATAATGATACACACATATAGAGAGTAGCGTATCTAAACATATTTAAGACTCAAACATCGATATTAAAATATCATTCACAATTTTTCGTTATCGAAGCTTTGAAAAAATCGAAATATTGTTTGCATCCTTTATTGCAACATAACCAAAAGTACTATGTTTCCTGAAAGTTTTTCACGTCACTCTTAAATCAAAAATTTTTCATCTGCGTATAGATGTTACATGAGTATTTTCAAAAATAATAAAAATTTATGTATAATAAAATAAATAACTTTCAGAAAACAAATTTGTAACTAAATACCCAAACTACAAATGAATAAATAAAATATTAAAATATTTCTAGAAAATTTTACAAAATAAACTTTATTAACGCCTCAAATAAACTAACTACAAATCCTCATGTTAATTTAAACTATATTTAATATACAACTAATATGTGTATCCTTTTTAAATAGCAAATAAAACAATACTACACAACATGGAGAAAATTACAATTTAATCAGGATACTTTCTCCCTCCCCCCAATCCTTCCGATTCTACTACCTCAATTATAATAATTTTCACAAAATTATTAATAGTTTGAATTAATACCATGTACAAAATAAATATGGGATACCTTTAAGAAAAAGTGAGAGAACGATACGACAAATACATTTCATCTATCTCCTTCTATTTACAATGACATATATTTAACAGGTGGCTATTATGACCATCTAATGATCATTAACAAGAGCATTTTGACCATAGGTCACGTGTTATATCCGTTATCCATTTTCGTGTATATATATACATAAGGATAATATAACAAAATGTATTAGATATACCCTTAAAGGATATTTTGTAGATATCTATTTAACACGTTATTAATATATATTTAAGTTAAAACCTATTTTATTTAAGGATTGTTAAAACTTCACTGCATTTTCTCATAAGATTTATAACAACAGAAATCTAAATCGATGTTATTTACATCTAATATGTAAACAATGTATATACATGGAACCTTTTGAAAACCTTATTTATTTGAAATTAAGTTTATGATTTAAGTAAATGGAGTTTCTATCTAATAAAGTAATTAATTAGTTAAATAAGATATGGTGATCGAATGACCAAATATAATTAAACTAAACTCAAAGTAACCACTCATTAAAATGGGATTATATTTTAGTAATTTTCTAGTCATTTATATCCATCCATAGGTACCCGGTATTGTCTCGGTTTTCTTGGCATTCCATCTTGGGAGAAATATCGAGTATCTGCATAAAAAAAGGGACGCCTCTCACTATTTTTTAAGTTTGTATGTGATATATAACGATGTAGAATTGATTTCGTCGACAGGCGTTTATCGAAAGTGTGAATATCTGATAAAAGAGATTCCTGGCCTCTTCGGATTAAAAGTCAGTCCAGAGAAAACTTATCATATCAGTTACATCACAGTTCAGTCACCGGCTTGTCACAGTCAGAAATATCCAGTCTTAAAATATCCGTTGAGTGTCAGTTAGGACACAGTTCAGTATTTGTACAATTCTTGTTTCTTCGAAGGGTTGTGAATTCCCTCACTAACATATAACAAAAAATAACGTGAGTGAAATTGAAAAAATATCGTGAACGGCGAGTTTTAAAAATGACGGAACTGTGACTGAAATCACTCAGACTCACAGTAGGAAATAATACTAAATTACCATGGTTTTATTTACAATTCATGATCCAAAAAAATTGAATTTATGAAGGTCTAAGGTCTTTTGTTTTCATCCTGGGATCGTTCATAGCACATTATTTTTTTGTCTTTAATTTTTGGCATATGATCTGATGAATCTGATTTTTGCAAAATATGCATGATAGACTACCCGCCATGTTGGACGCCGTTACTATCTCAATATCTTAACCAAGCAATGATGAATTATTATCCAGTTCCAGAGAAAAACTTCGTTGATTATTTGAATTAATTGAAGAATTTTTCAACAGCAGGCTATTTCTTAATTTTAGGAATTCTCTAGCTAGGATTTTTTTTTTTTTTTTGGAGTATTTTTAAAAAATTTTAATTCATGCAATAAAAAAAACAGTTTTTTAAAGAAATGGCCCTTGAAAACTAAATTAATTACGTAGCAAATAATTTATTAACATTAATTAAAATATATATATTTGAATACATCGTAATAAATTTAGGATTATCGTAATATTAACTATCCAAAATGAAATATTATATACCATTTAACGTACTCTCTTAAAGTCACTGGCTGGCTACTATACAACAAGGACATTAAATGCGTGTAAGAGGGTGAAATTATTACAAATAAATGTATATTATTGACCCACCCACATTTATTTCGATAATATTTTAGGTTTTATTATACATGTGTATCATAATATAGGAATGAGGAGTACTCAGGAAACATCAGGTTTCAACCTTTAACAAGTACTAATTATTGTTTGATTGTAACTTAATTCATGTTTAATCGTATATATACGATATTTACTCCGGGGGTTATTATTTTCTTCTTTATAAAATAGTAGAGGTATATTATGTAATAAAATTTATGATTTACCGAAAATATATATAATCTTTCACCCTATTACGAAGTAATTATACTGTTGTTAGCCTTTTGTAATCGCCTTCAATAAATTAATAAGTATATTATTTATCACCATAAAGGTGTAAGATTATCTTTCAGATTATGTAGAAACTTTTTTACGACATAAGTGAACAACTGACAGTGCTAATTGTTTAGATACTCGAAATATGGATGAATATCATTGTTTGAACTATTTATAATCATTACAGTTCATAAAATACTCTACAATTCATAAAGTTATAAAAACATATATAATAATATGTAAATTTGTGCAGAAATTGAAATTAAATTAAATATTTTACGAGCAAAAAGTTTCAACGTTTGTTTTGCCTTTTTTTATCGTAAATTTTTCTTCAATCTGTGCAAAAATCATGTTATAAGCTTAGAATACTTAAATTTTGGCTTGCTATTTCTTTTCGTTTTTTGAGTTATCTTAATGACAGGTGGCAATGTACTAACTATAATTTTATAGTCTACGCTATAAAATATTGAAGCAATTATGTAGTAGGTGTTCATAGAAAAATTTATTAATGAAAATCAAATAGAAATCTAAAAAGTGCGTTTAAGGAAGCGAATGAGATTTTTTTGAGATTCTTTCATTGGCAGCAGCTGTACAATTATATTAAAAAAAGCTGTACAATTGTTCGTTGTTCATAAATGACTTAATGGTTTTTGCATTTGTTGTTGCTAAATCATATTTTTATTAAAATAACAAAAAAAAAAGAAAAAAAAAACAATTATCCGCCAAACTGAAGCTTGCGATGCGAACTATATATTTTAGTTCATGCATTATTCTATAATATTATTTTTTTATATATTAAAACTAAATTTTTAAAATGAATATAATATTATTTGTAAAAATACAAAAACAAATAAATGGTTACTTAATGCATTTATTTTGTAAAACAATATACAAAAAAACAATAATAAAAAATATATTTGTTAAATAAAACTAAAATAAAAACTTCAATAGACCAACAATTAGTGAACTAAACGGTGTACAACATATGAAATATCATAAAACATGTGTATACGGATTGGTCAACGAATCATTTTTCATAGGACAAAAAGGGGATGCTAATATTTAAAAACATGTATATAAACTATGCACATATATACAACAAAATTTTACGTCTTTAGCTTATACTATAATAATTTACTCAACAACAAACTGATATTACAAACTGAAGGAGGGAGGTGTGTATTATAATACGTACCAAAGTTTACTTTTTGTCATATGAAAAATGATTCTGAGGACAATTTGTATATCTATCTAACATGTTATATGTTTAAATATATATTTAAAAATAAAAAATAATTTGTTTTATTTTCTATAACATTTCATAATAATAATTATTAAACAACTATAATGTAATATATGATCATATAATATAATAATATTCTTTGTTTTTATCATCATATCAACCATATAGGTAAAATGCGTCCTTTATGAACAGTCACAGTCTTTTAAATTCATTTTTATTATATTTTGCAATTTTTTTTTTTTAAATGGTAATGTATTTGTTTATATATAAGGAATTCGTACCAAAAAATCTTTCTAAATCCCATCAAATTTATCCCATCTTTCTCAATTTCATCAGTCTATTTTAATAGTCTTATAAAAAAATAGATAAGTAAATCTTATAAAAGTTGATAATGTATTTATTTTAAATCAATAATATCGACCATATGAAACGTCTTTTTATGCTTCACATTAACGTAATTTTTTGATATATTTGAGCAAATATGTCGGTATATCTTAATCTTTATAAATTTGAAGTTTTCGTTTGTCTCACCTCATAAAAAAAGTAACAAAAAATTGAGAAAACGGTTTTAGTTCCGATTTCGATAAAATTATGTTTATGAGGGTAATTTGACCAGTAGATTTTATGGGTAACATCGATGCATGCGTAGTTTTTGAGATGTCGCTTGAAATCCGATCCAAATATCAAACGATTACTCATAAGTTTGCTTTCAAATCGTAAACTTAGTTTTTTTTGGGTTTTAGTAGTCCAGAATTACTATCCTTCAAATAGCATGGGACAATTTTTAGTTACCATAAGTTACCTTAACTCTTAATAATATTATTTTTAATTATTATTTCGTAATTCATTTAATTTTCGCATCTTTAACGTAATCGATTTTTTACTATATTTTTAGTGGCTACTTGGTAATGGCTGATGTATGCATCATGTATTTAAATAAAATAGTGAACATAATTGTATAGAATATGTGAACGACTGATGAGACAAAGAGGTTTCAGTTATTTTATAAATTTATCATATCATATGTAGATTATAAATGTAAGCTGTGTTATTATTATTATTATTATTCATATTCTAAACCCCTTCCCCCTTTTAGTATCTTTTTTTTACTTTTCTACAACACATACATTTGATGGGACATTAAATCTCAAGTATATTGTGTACCATTTTAAATAATATGTGAACTCATATTTTTAAGCGTTATTCCATTTTAGTATATTATAAATATCTGTAATATTTACTCTAATAGAGGTCATGAAAGAAACATTACATGTTTACTTAGTTCGCTACAAGATGAAAAGTTTGGAAATTACTTTTAACTTTTATCATGATTTCTAATTGACCGAATTTGGGAAGTTTATAGGCTTTTGAATTGCGATTATAATTTCTATTACATTTAAAAAAAAAAACTGTTTGTCACGCTACAAAGGAATTTCTGCACTTTTTTGCTTTATTTTATAACTACAGGAAAAGAAAGTATTTTAAACCTTTCAAAATTTTGATTTCGATTTTTCGCCAGAAAACAAGTTTTGGGGTTTCCTGATTCTAAACAAGTGGTTTGCAGAATTTTGTGTGAGTGTAACTTGTCTTTTATAATATATCTATGCTGCGAGCTTTTGATTAAAATCAGATTAATGTGCGATTTTTCGGTGAAAAAATGGCATTCCTTAAAACCATAAGTTTATTCTGCGTAAATTTTCAATATGTTACATGTTTGAAGTTATCAATTTCAAGAGAGAGGGCACCTTCTTTTTTGATCATTAAGTGAAGCGATCACACCACAGTTAGAATGAACATAAACATCCAAAACAATAGGGTAGTTGACTGATACTGAATTTATCATCAAATTTAACATCAAAATGTGAAAGGGTAGTTGACTAATACTGAATTTATCATCAAAATGTGAATCAAGTCTCAATACCATAACAAAACTTTCAAATTAAAATATCTATTAAAGCTATCAAAGATTATTTTTCCATGACATTCATAAAAACGATGTTCAACATGTAATTTATATGGAAATATAATAGATGACGTCATAAATCATATATTTCCTGCTTTGGTTTAGGATTTTGAAAAGTCCATATTTTGCTTATTTTTAAATATTTTTAAAAAATATTTTCAGATCCATGTTCTTGAACAAAAGACGCTTAAATTATAGTAATAATAGAAAATTTTTTCAACATCCCTATTCAAGAATACGTTTCGTTAACTATACTTATTCAAAAAAAATATACCTATATAGAAAAATATTCGAACAAAAAAAATGATAAATGTTTTTGTAAGTTTTTTTTTTTTTATATTTATGTATTATTAATAGTAAATAACAACAATAATAATAATAATGATATGTGTATCATCAAACATATGAAAGTACATCACTTTACATACAGTTTACATCATAACATAACACATATATATGTAAATATATTTATGTTGTTGATAATATTTATTTACTTTACTGACAACATACTGACAAGTTGATCATTTTTCTAAAGTGTAAGCACCCATAAATGTGTCATCGTCTTCATGTCATCTATAAAATAATAACTATCTATGAATAAATACAATATCAAGAGATAAATTTTTATCTATAGGTTGATTATTTGATCGTTAACTTAATTTGTATTGTACGAAGTATTCTTAATCTTCTAAGCCATAACTTCAACGAAGTATATGCGATTTGGTGACACGTTACAGGAATTTCTTCAACTATAATAAAGTTTAAAGGAATAAATAACAAGGATGGATCTAAGCTTTCTGTCATCCGGGAAAAAAATTGCATCCAATGCCCTTCTTCTGCCTACAATACACAAGACACTTATCATAGACTGGCTGGAACCAGGGACAGCCTGCCCCTGATGCCTTCCAGATATAATATAATTTGCAAATGATATGGAACTATTTGGACGGCTATAATCTATATAAATACATAGCCATCAATTAAAAATTAAGACATAAATTTAAAAATAACATTTTTAAAATTACACCTATAAAATTCCTCACAAAAAACTAAATAATTTATAACAAGTTGGGTAATTATTTAAAAAAATAAGAAAACAATAGACCCCATTTTTTTCCGTACAATATTTCATCTTATGATAATATTTTATAAAAATATAAATTAACAAAAAAAAAATTCATATCAATTTCATTTACTTTTTATCATCCCTATAATATTAAAAAAATTATAAATATTTCACAATAAAAAAATAATAATAATAATTTTTTAATTAAATTTATAATTATATTAATATTTTATAAAAATAATATGGATATATCTCTCATTCTACGTCTTTTTTTTGTCTAAAACAAACGAACATTATTACAGTCAGTCGTAGTAAGTAAGACAAAAATATTTCATTATCGTTAACATAAAAATACAAATTAAAACAACAAGTATTACAGCTAAATCAATTTTTTCATAAAAATTTATTACTTCTTATCTAGTTATACATGAGCAAAACGAAGGATAAAATGCAACAACAAAAAAATATACATTCCATAAAATAACCTTAGTTGTTATAGTCTTTTTTACAGGATGTTGCAATACCGCTAATCGAAATATTAATTTGTGTCAATAAATTGTTTGAAAGTATATTCTTATTTTATGCGGTGCTATTTGCCCGAAATTTAAATTCCTGGAAATACATCATCTGTAAGACACCAATAAACTTAAGAAGATTTAGAAAAAAAGCATCGATATTTCTAAAATTTTAGCATAAAATTTTACATGAAAAGGTTCTTTATCTTTTGGGGCTATTATTAAATATAATGGAGCCAGTCTTATCTAAATTATTTCAAATTACCTGTACAGGTGTGATGCAGATAAGTGAGCACAACATTTGCCAGCACTGCTCGAGGAAGCAGAAGGGTAGATATCTTAAACATACCTTTTGTATAAATGTCCATATTGTTTTATGCCTTTTTCGAACTTTTACAATGGATATAAATAGAAAGAAGGGTGTCTTTAGCCTCCAGATATGTTGGGCTCATTAAGATTTACGGAATGCCTTTATTCATAAAGCCCGTTAGAACGGAATATCCAAAAAAATATTTCATTTAAGAACTGAATTCTACGTGAATTCTATCTAGAATGGTAGATTCATGAAACAGTATTAATTATTGATACATGCAGTAGTACACTTTATCGAGTACTTATAGTAAAGTCCATACTACCTATTTGCTATATATTGTACAATTCTATGTTGCACCAATCTAGAAACTAATTTTAATTACGATAGAAAAGGACACAAATGTAAAAGTAGGATAGAATATAAAAAAGATAGAAAATTCACGTCACACTCCTTCTTATCGAAAAATAATCTTCATACTTTTCAATTATTTATAGTTATTTTAATCTACGACTTCGCTATATACATATATATGTGTGTATATATGTTTTTTTTTCCTAACGTTTTCCATCTAACAATTTTTTTTTGGCTATCCTTGTTTTTTATATTCAATAATAACATATGCACCATCTTTGTTTAACATATAATGAAAAATAAACGCGCCGCGTGCTAATTTTTAATTTCTTGCCAACTATGACAAGAGGTAATGAGAGGGTATCTCGTGGTACGGGTGACGGGGTAGAATGAATGTGAAACTGGTAGATAGGTAGCAGAACTCTTTCTAACTTGTTCTAATAATACTTGTTCACTTTATAATTGTAAATGAAGAGGTGTGCAAGAGAGATGCAAATATTTTGTAATAACAAAATGTAGGTATGTTATATGTGAACCGACAGACGGACAGACAAATGATAGATATGCATATAGAGGGTTGGGGAGGACGATGAGAAACGACAATGGAATGAGTAAGGTCGTTATTGAGGGAGGTTTTGTATGAAACGATTCAAATGTATTATAGGTACCCGTATTAGATGAAGAAGAATGGAAAAAATTGTGGGAAATGGTCTTTCATGTACACAGGAGATGGACGGTTGTGTACTTGGCGATGGTGTTAGTCTAACCGTTTATGCAGTTACTTTTCCTACAATGTGATGTGTTGTTGTCTTTCTCTATTTCGCTAGAATGTATGACCAGTAGTCGTCCTCGGTTTGTATTTCTATATCCCCCTATATATATATTCTTTACTTAACCACTATATTGTACTACAATATATCTATATATACAGGTAAAAGGATTCTTAATTTTATTATAATTAAAAATTCAAATTTCCCGCTCATAATCTATTTATGTATAATTTGGCATATATAGTTTTATGTAAGATATAAAAACCCTTTTTTTGTTTTATGTATATTCTTTCGCATGGGAGAAAAATTTGATTTAATTTTCTTCTTTTCGTTAAAATAAACTAACAGAAATTATTTTATTATTTTGTTTGACGAAATTGGCATACAACACGTCATCTATAATTTTGCAATATCCTTTTTACACGTAAAATTAGGGTATATTAAGTATAATCTTGCTAAAAATATCCATAATACACTGCCGATAACAAGGCAATATATATGTGCTTACTTAAATAGGTGAAAGGCTGCGTTTTCTATTCCTAAGAGAGATTATTAACAGCCGTTACAAGTTCACTACATTATGTAAAATCTTGCAATTTTCGCGTTCCAATTGCTCAAAAAATACCAATCCAAATGTAATGAAATTTGGTATGCACAATATTGACATGAAAACGTAGGGCTTGCCAAAGAGTTTTTTTTATTTTCTCCTGGTCCACAAAGTTTCATCATAAATCATAAATAAATTTCTGGAATTTATTAAATATTAAGAAATAATTTTATATGCTATGCAACTTGTTTGACATAGCTTAAAAAAACATTAAAGCAAAGAAATTTTTTATAGCAATCCTAACCCAATTATATGTCGAATTGGTATATGAGAAGAAAAAAAAACGGTTTTGTATATATAGTAACTCGAAACTCAACTTTGTACCAGACGAAATTTATTGCTTCCAGCGATAACGAAATGTAAAATTCTTGTATTTTTATATTTTTATCTTTTTTACTTATCATAGAAGTATAACGATGAGTTTTATATATATATATATATATATATATATATATATATATATATATATATATATATATATATATATATATATATATATATATAAATATATATATATATATATATATATATATTTTTTATATTAAAAGAGTCTTATAGTGACTATGTCCACCATAATATACTGACATACCAGTAAAAGTATGAATATTATTGCTTTTACTTCTTTTATATTACAAACAGTGCAAGTAAATCTATCTATATTTTATATAGACTTATGAGTTCTTTAACTAGATCTTATTCAAATATAGTTTATTACGACATATGCAATTTGTTTTACATAAATACCAAATCGTATTTTAGTAAATACTTTTCTGATTATTCAAGAAAAATCATTATTTTGTTAATTAAAGCTTAATTTTTCTCTTAATCAAAAACTTTTGGACCGATTTTGCTCATAACGCAGTTAGTTTTCAGTTATGTTATTACACGTCGAATTAAAGCAGTTTCGAGTTGATATTAATAATACCCAACATACACATAATTCCTATTATACAAACATACACATAGACATCTGTCTAAAAACGTTTGATTTGAGATCTAATGACTTTGAAACGTAAAGAAATATTATGTAGCGTACACATGTGTAACATTCGCTCGTAACGTAACACCGTATTATAATTCTGTACTGTTATGTGTTACGAGACCAAGATTTGTAGGTGTTGCGATGTTACGATGTTGCTATGTGTTGCATAGTGTTCCATTTGTTCCAAGCAGAGTACCTTTATCCACATCGAAATATTTAAATACATAAATTAAACTAACATACAATAAAGTTATTTTAAATGCATTGAAACATTAAAATTAGCAGCATAAAAACTAGTTTGACATTAGTTTTCAGAACTAATTACTATGAATATTTTGACCTCAAAGGTTTTTTGTTAAACAATTCAAATATAATGATAATTATCCAATAATGAAATATGAAATAATTATCATGAACATCAAAGTAAATTAAGATTACTACTTGACTAAGTCTATGATACAAATCTTGTAGTGTAAATGCATTTAGGAAATGTTATAGAAAATACAAGCCACATTGAGAGAATCAGTCTTCGTGCACCTACTTCATATAAGAGTGAATGTGTCTTTACTTTATGCTGGCCGTAATACGGTAGTAGTACTTCGTCTATATGCTACGACTTTAAAAACAGAAACGGACATTTAGAGTGAAGATGATCGTTATGAGAATGACGATGATATACTCTAGTTATTTTTACTTTCCTATTCCTTTTTACAGCACAAGCTTTTCTCCTATATTCTCGATGATGTCTCTTCATTTGGATGGAAATTCATTCGATGTGTTTTTTTTTTTATTATTTATTATAATTTTTCTTTTTTACTTCGATATACATACCACAGAAGAATATCCCAGTTTAAAGTATTTTTTAGTTGTATTATCAGGCTTAACAGACAATGTCCACGGGCATAAATTTTTTTTGTCATATATTTGGAATTTCAATGAAGAATTTAATATCTAAAAATTAATCGATAGTTTTTTTATCTTGTCGAATATATTTTTCAATTTTGATTAAATTTTTCAAAAAACATTTTGATTCAAACAGTTCCAAAAATTATTTCTTTCGGCTGGATGTTGTTATCTGAGTGTTTCTAGACAATATATTTGGAAATAAATAGGAAATAAATTCACTTTTATTTTCAATGCATTTGAATATTTCCCAATTATTGAAAATAATGTCCTTGTTTAAGCCTCGGAATTAAAATATTAATTTTTTCAATTATGGTACTACATATACCTTAAATTGTTTAATGGATTTATAAAGTTAAATCACTTTAAATGTTGAAATAACTTCCAATGTTATGCAACTTGTTTGACATAACTTCTTATAAAGTTTCAGATATTACAAAATTCTTAAAAATACTTAGTTTACAAACTGATTAAGGGTACTAAATTGTTGACAACTCAGTTTACTGAAGTACAAGGAATGATTACTCCTTTTTACATTTTTATGTTTTTGTTTTCATTTTGATTTTTATATGAATGAAAATGAAAAAAATAAAATATGAAAATTATTAAAACAAAAGAACTTTAGTTAATATTTGTGATTTGTGATTTTTGATTCTAATTTCATATTTTGATTAATTTGAAGAATTCAGGGAAATAATTGTTTATTCCCTTTCATGAAAATCGTTTCCAATTTTATTTTTAACCTAAAATTGAGTATAATATAGATTTTGGTGAATAATATTATTCGCCAGCTCTTGATTCTGTTTGTATACAGAGGTCAATATGCTTTATTCGCACCAAAAATTTTTTCTCATTTTTCACATCTCCTCTCTCACATGATGTGATATTTTGTGTTTTATTATGAAGTAAAAGTTAGAATTTTTAATTCATAATTTTCATTATCTGTAACATGATCTAGAGTGTTCGTTTCGTCCGTTTATTTTTTTTTTTTAAACAGAGACGTGTATGTAACGTTAATATCAAGAACGAACGTTAACTAACTAACATATAAATCACATGACCTAGTAAATCATATAAAAATTATTTTTTATATATTTTAATCAGTTTTATTATTTATTTCAGTTATTCACACAAAAATTTATTACATTATTTTAATGACTGGATTTCATGAAAATTATTAAAAATAAGTGAACAGAATCCAAACATTGTGCAATCTTTAATTTCATTATTTACATGAATTTCAATTAAAATTAATTTCAATTAAAATTGAAGAATTAAAAGATATATATTTTAAACGTTAATTGTTTGAACTTCATATGACAAAAAAGCTTTGGAGTAAATAGTTTTTATATATTGAACTCCAAAAATTTTCAAAGAATCCATTTTACTCCGTATATTTATTTATAACATAATAATTTATCAGTATCAAAAACCTACCTTTTTAGTTAATCAAGATTGGGACCATAAATAAATAATTCACTGAAAAAAAAATTTATTTAAATAAATAACCTTTTTTTAGTTCTAACGAAAATAAATTTTATAAGAATTACAATAAAAAAAGATACGTGTCCCATATTGATACACTCGTAGACAACTAACTTTGTCTGTGCATGAAATTTGGCTAACTCTTTGAAAAATAATTAAGAACTTTCGATTTTTTAACCTTTTTTGTCTCACTTAAACAAGATTGGTTTTTGGCTTATTAGAGTTTTAAAAATTTTAGATGAACAAACATAATTTTAAAATTTATCATTTGTATTTGATTTTAAAATTTCGTTCCATTATGATTTTGTAAAAAACGTTTAATTTCGTCCAATAAGTCTCCTTTTTAAGAGCTGATTTAAATTCAAAATACACTTAATATTATTTGGGAGCAATGATAAGGAGAAAAGATCGTATTACCGGTAGTTTCAGATAGATAGATAATATGCTCTGGGTTCAATTCATACTAGAGCCGAGTGTATTGAGTGAGGCCTTTATCTCGAAAAATGTCGACAAGAAAAAAACAATAATCCATCCTCACTACCATTGAGAACCTCTAGAGTTTAAGAATAATAATTCTAAATACTTTAGGCATGTTTATTATGGGAAAATCATTTTTACAACAATGAATTTTGCTGCCTTAAATTCACTACAAGCAAGCTGTAAACTAACACATTTTGGAAGGTTATTTAACATCGTAAAACAAATATAATGAATCTTAAAACTTCTAATAATAAAAATAACTTTTCGAAGATTTATTTTATCAATTCAATTTAAATGATATTTTTCTTATCAAAGATTGAAAATAATTACTCATTTTCTTTGCTCCCAAGTATATATTTGTATACTTGTAATACGTACATTATAAACACAATTCATATATGTATATATAGTAACTACATTAAAATGGAAAAGAAAAAACGGAAAACATAATTTAAAATTTTCACCACGAAACCCTACGATAACACTAATTAAAAATTACTGAAAATTTAAGGGTGACTTTTTTTGATTAAGGGTTTGCATACATATTATATATTATATATTTCTATGTATATATATATATGTATAGATGTTCGTCTAATAACCGAAACATTGTTAGTACTTTAGTGTAGTGGCCTTTAATACATTGGCATTTTCCAAGTTTTTTTTTTTTTTAAACTTTATTCATCTTTATCATTTATACAATTGAATTTTCATCTATTTCACTTTGCGTTTAATACGTTAATGTATAGATTATTATACATGGTGGTCCACGAATTCAGACCTATTTCTATAAATGATCCACACCGAAATATCGTATCAAGGTAAATGTTGAAAAATCGTAATCGAAAATAAGTAGTAATTCTATATTTGAATATTACGATGCGTTTGGGATCATGTATTGCTTCGTAGCTATCTGTTTGTGTAAACTTCTCAACTGATCATCATACGCACTGTCAGAAAAGGACAAAAGACACCTTTCAATAGGATCTTTAGCGGTTATCCGCCTACGTTACAGAATATTTTAAACTACATTTGTTTAAAAGCGAGTTTTTGGTCCGTAGGGCAAAAACATGGTAAGTATTTGCTATCATGGGACCGAAATGACCATAGAGACTGAAGTTCGAAGTCTTTCAGGGGACGCATGTTTATCTAGTGGCAAAAGATTTGAACTCCCCAGTTTTTAACCTGTGTAAGTGTTCGAAGATAAATCAATAAAAACAAAATTGACAATAAAACTAAAAATTATTAAATCTGTCATTTCACCTAGCGAACAGCTCATAGAGTTATGAGTTAATTTCTTGTGACTATTAAAAATTTCAAAAATCATGCCAAATGAAAAATCTATTCTAAATTGAAAACTTTTAATTATTCCGATTGCAATATTTTTACGATATACAATGTACAAATTACAAAAATTTTCCTCATTTGATATCAGAGAGTATTTATATATTTTTATTTTATTTTATTTTATTTCCCATCGCTACAACTGCTAATGTTTGAGGTAATGGAAAAAGATATCAAGTTTTGTGTTGGCTCATTAACGATATACTCGTTAAAGAGTCTTATATGTGCTATTTTAATCGGAAATTTGTTGAACTGAATTATTACTTTACAGATATCATCCGTACACAACACAAAATACCATTGGTATTTTATTTTTTCATTAAAATAACTTTATTATTTTATTTATTTATTTTTTTTTACTTATAATCAACGATATATTTTATTATTTAACAGGAACATGGGAGAGGGAGAGAATTCTCTCTGGCTAATAATTAAGATATTTATTGCAATCCCTCGTTAAAATTAAAAAATAGCAAAGTGTTTTTTATTAAAATATATAAAACATTGAATTCTACTTAGTGTTAATAGATTTTTATAAATTAATTAAAAAATTATGTATTCAGAATACGTGATTTTAATGATAATGTACAGTGAAAGCTCATTAAAAGCGACACTAGGCGACATATATTCTTCGAATAAAGCCAAAATTAATATGCATTTCTAATTTGTAAAATTCACCCTACAGTTTTTCTTTTATTTATTATTATTTAGGAAAAATAAAAATAAATTATTATTATTTAATAATAATGAGGGTTTTTCCTCCGTTCTTCAAAGTTATCCGTCTATAACAGAAGCCACTCGTAACATTACCTTAATTTATCACACTTCATTGGAGTCATGATGGAGGACATTAAGTGAAGACTAGGATTTGGATGGAAGTGCGTCTCCAATCGTCTTTTGTTTTATTTCTAATGGCCAAGCAATGCCGAAATAAGTTTTGAGTGGAAAACTGCTTTCAAGCATAGCCGGTTATTTTATTCTTATCCGTGTTCCGACTGCCAATCAACTCCAATTCGATTCCCAAAGTAGGTACATAATTTTTGAAAATCTGAAAAATTATTCAAACTTAAAAAAGATTAACTTTCGACCCTCTGTTGATGTTTTCAATTTTTATGTAAATAAACTTATTAACTCATCATAAAAACAACATCAATTATCTTTGAACATTTTTACTGCATTCCGAAATGAATTTTTATTTTTAATCAAATCAATAATTTATCTACACGATATACATTTTATCATATTTTTCCTCGAAACAATCTTATTTATATCCTAAATATATATCATTTTCAGTGAAGGAATTCATCTTAGATTATGGTACCTTTGGGAAATAGAATTCACTGTTCTGTATCAGTGAGATCAAATATACGTAAATATATATATATACTTTTATACATGTGTTCGAGATAGAATGCCCTTTATTACATTTAGATTAACAATTATAAAAGGCGTAGATGTGTAAAATAGGACATGGATCGGTACACATTACCAAATATTAGATTTTATGTTTTATAAAAACACTGAAAAATATACACATTTTTTGATAAACATCGGCAATACACATCACAAGATAATTCATTTTTAAATCGAGTTATGCAATATACATAACATGTAAATAATAAAGTTTGCATATCTAAATAAATAAATAGTTTTTGTTTATAATATTATTTATTCGTAGTTTTTGAGGTGTTTTGTAAATAAAAAGAAATAAACATTCCTGTAGGAACACATCAAATATGTCAGCATCACTTCTTTTGTAGATAGATTCAATATACCTTGGTAGTGCTATCTAGCCATATATTATTATTTGTTATTTACAATGAAATCCCAAAGAACCATAAGTATTTAGTCTTATACGTTCGTTGGTTAACTGGGTTTGGTTTGGTGAATATTTGTGCGATATGTGTGATGATACGGCTTTGTAAACTGGAAAGATACTCTTTAAGAATGCATTGAAAAATCATATTATGTGATTTTTTGGGAAGAGATTCTCAACATTTTTTATTTTTATATACCTTAGTTTGAATTTTTTACTTGGATGCTTGAATTCTGGTTAAATGATGTACAGGAGCTAATTATTAACATACAGGCAATTCAATAGATTCCCTGTTTATTAAAAATAATTCAAAGTTAGTTTTCTATCTTGAAGATAACTTTTCTGCTCAAATACAGACATGAGTTTCGGAAAATCTAGTAATGTGTAGAAATCTAGGTGGTCATAGATGAAATGGAAATGAAGTAGGGACATTTTCAATAAATTTTAACGAAATTTTCTCCTAAGTAAACAATTCTACCAATTACAAATTACGCAAACAGTAAATAGCTTTGCCAAAAATACAAAATAGGTATCAAATATTTTCCGAAAGAAATGAATTTTTCGAAGCCAAATATATTGTAAAATAATGTGTTGAATCCTAGCAAATCTTGTTCAAATAATTGTACGTATTTGATTCTGTATTGCGACATGGGGAAAACTACAGATTTAGTTAATTAATAAAAGCTGATTTTTATAATCCCATTGCTTACAAAATTTTTTATCGGTTGAGAATCCTTATTATAAAATATATTTAACATGTTTATAATATATTTAAAGGGAGTCAATGTTCGAAGGTGACTATGATGACAAGTTCCCAAGGGGAATGTCCGTCTCTTTTATATAGATATGTGAGTTGTCATGCATATGACGTCATAGTACACGACTAGTTATATACCACAGATATCACAAATCCCAAAGCACCAGACTTCATTTACGATTAACAAATAATAAATAAAAATCTATTATTTTAAATATTCAAACAAAATAACAACAATGTGAGTTGGTTTGGAGAAATACTTGACAGTTTATGTGAAAATGTCACATGGCTCCATAATATATAAATATTTCTAGTTAATTATTTACAAGCAATTAAATTAAACTTATATTGGAAACGTTTCTTTAATTTCAGTTTTAATAATGCAAAATGAAATCAAAAATCAAGTCATCCATTATTAATTACATTTTTTGATTATTTTATTCCAAAACATATTACGCACAGAAGAGTTTAACTGTATATATATCCAGTCACAGCTATATAATATATACGGCTATATTAAATTACTGTGTAGACTTACAGTATACTGTTAAAAACGTGTGTATATCGGAATACATAACCTTGTCAGTTTACTAAATTATCAATTAAGTTTGAATGGTTTTTGTTCAATTATTGAGAGTTTATTTTCAAAACTACTTAGTGCTTGACTAACTTATGTGATCAATGTGAACCAAGCCTTATAATGGTCATATATTTGAAAAGTGATAAATAATTGTACAATAACAATACACATTTACATACACTCATACAGGTTATTCAAAGAATACAAGTTGATTCTCGTATATATGTACACAATTTTAGCAACGAAGTTTTCCTTTGACGAAAAACATACAGTAGCCTGAAGGAAATACACTATGAATACTGGCTATCGAATGTAATGGTATGGTTGAAAATCTCCCATCCATTCAAGAAAATCATGACAATACACATTAGAAACAGTTTGACTAGTATATATTTCTATGAGACAAAACTGTGACGAGGTAAAGACGGTTGGTTATTTTACTTCAATATATTATATACATATATAAAGGGCATTATTGTTTTGCTATGTGTGTCCAAGTGACTAGAGAGAGTATACGAAACATTTTGATAATATATAGAAATTTAAATGATGTATGTATAATTGAATTTTTATACTGATTGCATTCAAATGTTATCATTTAGTTGGTAATGGGTTGGAAAAAACGAGTACGCCTGGAACTGTAAGATATTATGAGCTTTTTGTAATTTTTTTAATTCTAAAATTTCGTTTGTATCATATGAAAAACATGAAAAGCCATAAAAAATTCACAGTAATTTATTTCGCTGTTAAGGTTTTGAAGTGGTAACAAAAGTCTAAAAATCATAAAAATAACACCTAATTTGATATTGTTTGATATCGTTTCTTCATATTGGGCTCCGGATAAGTCAATATTTTAAAAAGTAGATATTCTACCGTTAAATAGATTCTATTTATACAAGACAAAATATAACATCGATAAAAAAATTAGTATAAGATAATTTCGACACAAAAATCACAAAAATAGCATGTATTCAACGATTTGAAACTCGATTTTAAGCTGTATCTCTCGAAACGTTTTCAAGCTGTAATTCGGAAACTATATATCCAACTGTTAAATACGTATATTTTTTGGTTTTATCAGTCTTTGATTATCTTAGAAAACTGAAAAATAGACCAACTAATTTGCTCACCATTTGATAATTATAAAAACGTACAAAATTATATTATAAGAAGTTTACCATTTTAACAAAATTTATTATTTAAGACCTAATTTAATTCACCAAAATCTATTCAAAAAGCAATATCATTTGTGGGGGGTGAAAAATTTACAAATAAAATACAGTAATATTTCTCTTAAATATAGTGATATGCACGGAATGGAATCCTATTAATATAATATATATACTACATAAATTGTTTGACAGTGGACTTTATTAGTCCATCTATTTATTTCACTGCTGCATTTGTTTTGTAGAATATATATAAATATAGACGAAAGGACTCATTCATTTCATCACTATTTATTTCTCTTATTATTACGATTACGCGGAGTAACATAAACTAAAAGTTTCTCACTCACAACCAAACCAAACTAACAAACTTTTCGGGGAACAATCAAAACAATACTGATGATTGTTTAGTAATGTTTTAGATATACGTTTTATTTATATATTTGTATAAGAATAAATAATAATGTATAGTATAGTGGACTACTAGTGGCTGATGGAGAACCCCGTTTGAAGTATTTTAAATAGACTGGCCATCGTATTATTATACCAATCTCTTAATATTCAGTATGAAAATTTCTTATACTTTTTGATTATTCAGTTCATTGAATTATTTATTATTCAAAAAATTGACAAACAACAAGTGGTAATGACGACAAAGAAATTGGCAATACGATCATTTGCATAATTTATTTCTGGTATGCAAAGAAAAGCTTCCATATCTTACTGAAGTTTTTAACATATGAAAACAATTCTTCAGTCATTCTTCAAGTTTGCAATTGTTGTATCGAATAATAAGAAAGAAAATAATGCTTTCGGCAGTTGAAAACCTAATTTTGCCACTACCTTCAAATAACCGACACAATGTAAGATCATCATAATAATTTTGAGAAAGTTTTTCTATATTAAGAAAAATTGTCTTGGATTAGTTTTTTTTGTGTTATTCTCATTATTTATGGGTTATGTTAATAAATTTGATCATATAATAACTATAAATTTCCAATAAACCCCAAAAGAAATGTTTTCATGGGATACTCAAGCCATGGTAATTATGTTTCTCGTTCTAACTACACAGCTCTCTATAAAATCTTGGTATTTCTATGATATTTTTCCATTCAAATAATGCATATATATATATATCGAAGTATATATTCTTGAAATGCTTTGTCGTTTTGTTCATTTACAGCTATTATTATTGGCTATTCAAACATTTGTAAAGTGACCAACCGAACCGCACTGTAATATAAATTTGTATTTGGGTTCTTATCCAAATATCACACGTTCAAATAACACGATTATTTTATATTAAATATAAGACTTCAAATTCTGATAATAAAACTTTATTGTAAAACTATATTACGTGCCAAAAATCTGATATAATCATGTGATAATGTTGATGATTGATTTAAAATGTGAACTGGTTAATTGACTATTTGATAAAAATTGGCTTAATGATTAAAATTTCTAAAATATTACTTCCAATGTATTTATATTCTATCACTATGCCATCAAATTATTGTCTCTATATTGTTACCAAATTGATGAACCGTTTTGAACGTGGCTTTAGAATCTTACGACCGATGTAAAGAATGTTAAAGACTTATATATAGATATGGAATTCATTAAATTATGAGCTACAATTATAGCGAGCCTAAGCATTTCGCAAAATTATGTTCTCAAACAAAAGTTGTTTTAAAAAAAAAAACATTATATCTTTAAATTTTACATCGATTTTTACGTCACCAACATTTCACCACGCGAGGTCTCCAACAGTCGGACAGACCTATACAAAAATTTTTTGCGATCAAACTTTAGACTAAAAATTTATGTTATAATTGTAAGCCAACCATTTATTGAATAATAATGTTCTTGTTATATATTTTACTATTGAATTTATAATTTAGTATGAAGATATGTTATATTACAATCGTATGTTGTGCATGATATGACCAGTTTATATAAATTTTAACAGAAATAATAATATTATATAACAATATATATAATATAATATAATATATAAGAATATATAACATATACTTATTTATATAAATTTATGATACATGAATAAAGTTATATATACATAACAAAACGTTCGAGTCTTTTCTATTGTTTGAATTTTACTTATAAGTTTGTTTATTTTAGTTATTGAAACATGATTTTATTTTGAATATTGTTGTATTTTATTTAATTCAAATGAAATAAATAATAGAAATTAGATCAACTGTATTATTTAAATATTTTTTGTACCATGTATAAAATTCTCAGATCAATGGATCCACAATCCAACTTTTTAAACATAAGAGATAGAAGAAATATTATTTCACAAAAACTTTCTGTTAAACAAATAATTTGTTTTTCAAATATTTTTTCCAAACTGCTTAGGTCCACCACATTATTAGCTCAAATGTACCCCAAAAACATATAATTATGAATAATTTATTTAAAACAGTGCTTATTTAGATTATTTTTCGAATATTAAGCATTAAAAATTTGGTTTCATTTTAGACGCTTTTTTCTAAATATATATTTCTTCTTCGTACCCATTTCAAATTTGAAAATTACTTTCAAACAGCTTTAAAATTTAAAGCTATTTCCAATTTGACATGTCACCAAAAGAAATTGTTTATAATTGAACTTCTTTTTATAAATTTAGTAGAAATTCTATCTTCTTTTTGCATACACTTGTGCTAAACACCATTTGGGGAAAACTTTTCCTTCTAAAGTTATGAATATAAGTTCATAAAAAAAAAAGTATTATTTTACATGAATAACGAGGTCCACTTCATATTAAGAAAAGATTTATAATGATGGAAAGGAAATCGCGTAATATAAGAATCACTTGACTGAATCTTTAATAAATAAAGAAGTATACGCGGTAAAGTGTACCAACACAATAAAGAAGTGTAACTTGATTCAATTTTAAAATAAATAATTGTTTAAACAATAGTAACAATTAAAATGATTGAATTTTTTTATATATTATAATATATGTTAAAAATATATGTTCATTATGCATTTACTCAACTTCTTCACTATCTAGCTAGCAAGAAGCTACCTATTCTTTTTCAAGAAGTATCGATTACTAAAGAGTGTCATTTAATTCCATAATAATATTATAAATAAATAATCATTACCGTGAAGTATAAAGTTTTACAAGTCAGTTTTATAAGCGACACTATCCGTCCTACTATGACGACATACATCTTCAATAAGGTAGATAATTTTATTATTATAATTTATTTATGGAAATTATATTGTATGTGCGATGATCAACAGTCCTTTCAGTGTATTTGATTGCATCTTCATATCATCATGGTTAATGTGAATTCGAATTTGGAAATAATCTATTACGCTTTTCCTAAATTTTCATACCAAAAAGTTTTTTTGACAAAATACTTTACGCCACCTGAAAGAATATCACATTAATAAAAGCCATTTGTTTTCTAGGAAAATCTTAAAATAATATTGAAAAGTTTGTGATGTAAAATAATCTTAAGTATAATAAGTAGTATTTTCTTATTTCCAGAATTAAATTTTTGGAAATTTGAACATTGATGTCAATACTCTTCACAGTGTGTAAATAATAAACTTTATTTGTAATAATCTCTTTTGCAGTGATTATTTAACAGGTTTTATTATTTGAATAAAATAATAATGATATAAAATTACTTATTGTTTTAATTTATGTATAATATTTATTTTAGAAATCATCACCGGTGTGTTGAATGTGTGGATGTTTATGATATTTAAGATGAATTAAATAATATCCGGTCAACTGTTTTGTTTGTTTGACCTATGAGATGATATTCTTACTATTGTTATATATAAGTACTAACCACATTATTTACCGGTATCACGTATAATTGATTGTATACAAAATATTGTGGTTTAATAATTTTTGCATGAGCAAGTATTCAATAGAAATTGATATCTTATTGATATATTGGGAATTAATAAAGCTTATTCATTAATTTATTGATATCACCAATATTTTATGTTTCCAATCAAAGTTGAAACTCATTCTTGTATTACAAAAAATAAACTGACTGACTGATATATCAATGTACATACCATGATAAGGACACCGGGATCTGATGTCCCAAATTGGAGAGATGGGGCAATAACAATTTTTAGTGATTAAATTTCATCCAAATGAAAACTTTTTCATTATTGTATACAACAGTCAAAAGTAAAAAAAAATCAAATTTTTTATATAGTATTTTTGGATGCTTTTGAGAAAATTAACAAATCATTTTTTATGACAAAAATTTACACTTTCTACAATTAAATGGTTAGTTTTCAAGATAAAGTCTGAAAGAGTTACGAAAAATCGACCTTAGAAGCACAGGTTGCTCGATATCTCCAAATTCACTCATCTTTAAATGAACGCGATTTTGAACGTTTCGCAGGCAAAACATTTTTTGCAATCTTGCGGAAATTTGGTTTTTAGAATGATTTAAACATAATTATAATATTTTTCGATATTAACTTAAACAGTAAAGTACAAAGCCAATATGATGAATAATTTGTAAATTTTCGAAGAAAATTTCAAAATAATAATCTTAAATTTACTAAACAAATTTAGTTTTCTATATTCAATTCGTAGACATCTAGGTGATTACAAATATTGTTTTTGTTTTTGTTCCGTTGTGTTTTATTTGCCACAATAAAATAATAGATACAGAACAATATATCGAATAGCCAGTGGTTCGAGTACAACTCTTCGATACGGTTGGCGACACTAAACAATCCTTTCTGTGTGTTCATGGTTAGTTCATGTGACAACAATTCTCATTCTACTAGTAACAAATATATAAATGGCTAGTTGTATATGGTATGTATTGCAAATGCAAATTTCTACTAAATTTGTTAATTAATGTTCAAATGTCTTTTATGTCGAAATTCTAAGTCAATAACATATATTATTTTGGGGGTAGTTTTCTTTCTACGTGTATCCTAAATGACCATCATTATTTTACTTCAGGTCATTAATAGTTTTCAAACAAATATATATCTATAAATATATTTAAATTATATCGAAACACTTTTTAACAAAGTATATCGGAATACTTTAGGATCACAATTTTCCAAATACCTTCTTTTTAAAATGATTACTGATTATATTAAATGGTGTTACCGATGGGTAGTGTAAAATGTTCATCATGTTCATTATGAAAAGTAATTAGTTTGTTTTATGACGTCATAAAGTTCAAAAATGTGAACTATTTGAATGAACTTTTTTTTGAATCCCACTAATTTTTAGACAAGATTTTCATTTTTAATACTATTTATTCGATATATTTAACCCTTATATGAAATCTGTTAGCCTGAGCCTCATTATCTTGATATTTATAGTATATATGTTAAATTTAACTAAAAATTCAAAATCTATGACCCAAATTTAGTAGAATTCCATACTTTGTTTGCCAAAATTGGATAAGAATTAAGTGTTATTGGGCAAAATTAATTTTTTTAGTTTTTGTGACGTCATAAAGTTAAAAAAATTAATTTTTTCGATATCTTGGCTGAATTTTAACCGATTTGAATGAACTTTTTTTTGAATCCCACTAATTTTTGGTCAAGATTTTCATTTTTAATACTATTTATTCGATATATTTAACCCTTATATGAAATCTGTTAGCCTGAGCCTCATTATCTTCATATGTATAGTATATATGTTAAATTTAACTAAAAATTCAAAATCTATGACCCAAATTTATTAGAATTGCATACTTTGTTTGCCAAAATTGGATAAGAATTAAGTGTTATTGGGCAAAATTAATTTTTTTAGTTTTTGTGACGTCATAAAGTTAAAAAAATTAATTTTTTCGATATCTTGGCCGAATTTTAACCGATTTGAATGAACTTTTTTTTGAATCCCATTAATTTTGGGACAAGATTTTCATTTTTAATACTATTTATTCGATATATTTAACCCTTATATGAAATCTGTTAGCCTGAGCCTCATTATCTTGATATGTATCGTATATATGTTAAATTTACCTAAAAATTCAAAATCTATGACCCAAATTTAGTAGAATTGCATACTTTGTTTGCCAAAATTGGATAAGAATTAAGTGTTATTGGGCAAAATTAATTTTTTTAGTTTTTGTGACGTCATAAAGTTAAAAAAATTAATTTTTTCGATATCTTGGCTGAATTTTAACCGATTTGAATGAACTTTTTTTTGAATCCCACTAATTTTTGGACAAGATTTTCATTTTTAATACTATTTATTCGATATATTTAACCCTTATATGAAATCTGTTAGCCTGAGCCTCATTATCTTGATATGTATAGTATATATGTTAAATTTAACTAAAAATTCAAAATCTATGACCCAAATTTAGTAGAATTTCATACTTTGTTTGCCAATATTGGATAAGAATTAAGTGTTTTTGATTAAAATTAATTTTTTTGGTTTTTGTGGCGTCACAAGGTGCACTAAGAAAAATTTAAATGATTTGATCCCACTAGTAAACGTATACACAACTGTTTGGATTGAACTTTTACATCATCACCAAAAAATGAGCTATAGTTATTATTATTCTGCATTCACTGTTGTAATTAGTGTATTTAAAATTCTGTTGATAATATCGTAATCAATAAACAATAATTAGGTAATTAAGTAATTAACAACAAGTACCACACTTTTAACAAACTGTTAAAATAGAATTTACACACAAACAAACAAAATCTATATTGGATTTACCCATACAATGTATACCCAATAACAATTCTGGTATTGTTGTGGTTTTGTTCAACATATTGTTGTAAATGTTGAAAGGGTATAATGGTAAAAGGGAATAAATAGGTTTTCATTATTTAAATATTTAATATTATGAATAATCAATACATAAATTTATACAAAATTATGTGTGCAAATTATTTGTTTGAAGTATCATATGAAAACACTCTTTTGAAAAATAAAAATTTTACTGTAACAATTCTTAAGTCAAAAGCAAATTTTTATCTAGATGATTATCATTTCGAAAAACTAAAAATGCTGGACACACGTACAATCTTATAGGGTTTTTATGTAAATTTAAGATTGAAACCGATGATTGAAACGGCAGATATGACGAATTCTTCTTATGGTTTACTCACTCTTTGAATAAAAACCAGTAATTTGGAGAAAAGTTAAATATTTTCTATGGGCACCGAATCTTCAATATAAAATACATATAATCTAATATTCCACATATGAATAATTTTTTATGAGTCAAAACCAATGATAAAACAAAACCACTTAATGAATATTTACATATTAAAAAAAAAAAATGTCGTATAAATTTGTATTCCCAAATTGTAAAGTTATTTATAGGCGGATAAAAATAATGATAAGCAAGAATTGGTTTGGTTTCGTTATATAACCTCAAATGGTTCATTAAAATTTGAATTGTAGTAACATAGTAGCATAACTTTAAGGATACAATATAAAAACGCCTATACAATAAATAAAATGAACATTATATGGATAAATATTTTATTTCGAAATTGTAATTCATTTTTCATTTCAAAATATCTACGTCATAGTTTTTTTATCTGAATCGTAAAAGCATAATATTTACTTACACAGATGGTATCAAACTGAGACATGTGCTCCATGGTCAGTCTCGTAAAGAGATTTATATAATTGGATAAAACATATTATTGGTTCCTAACGCATTCGAATTAGATAATAATTATTCTTATTTTTTTATTATTTTTATTAAAAGTTGAGAAAGAAATATAGTAATTTTTACTCATTTAAGGTCTCATTTCGACGCCTATATATATTTTATGTATAACCGAAGTACATCGAAGTTGGTTGCTTAAAAATTTCTATCCTAAGGATCGAAAAAGAAGGTTGTATTAAACAAAAATTAAGTATGTAGTAATAAGTAGATTATAGCCACAAAAAATATTATAAAATAAAAAATTAAATCAACGAAAATACTGAAAACAAAAAAAAATTTAAGTTGGCGCCAAACATGTCATGATATTTGGTTTTGGACTACTTTCGAAAAACTTGAACTTCTTTGAATATCATTTCTAGAGCTGAAGTTATGTATGTCCCATCATCTGACATCAATCTCATCTATTCTCGAATTACGTATAAATTTAAATAAATTAAATAAACTGCACGATAATTTTAAAGGAAAACCAGTTGTACTACCCAGTCAATATTCTATTTTTTTTTTTATATACATATTAAGGGTAGTAAAAAGAGTTGGGTAGGTATTATGTGGTCAGAATATATCGGTAAGATCGTATAAAATAAAATAATTTATGTATTTGATGTATTCTTTTATACAGAGAAAACTGCTAATACATTTTATGCCAATGGTAATTTAAAAGAGAGAAAAACTTTATTTTCTATATACAATACGATGGTTCAAACATGTTTTACATCACTACACAATTTTCCTTTCAACCCCTTCAACTTACGATAAAACAACATCCCTTTTGGGGAAATGGTCAATCGAAAAATAAACTATAGGTATGTATAGATATATACATATATAGTTTTAAATTTACCCTTGCGAATTTATGTCTTCATTTAAATCATTGTTTTTCTCACATTTATTGTATTGAAATTTCTGTTATGAAAGGAATTTTTAAACTTGACGTTTATAGAATATTTTAGAGAATATTAATAAAATTAATCTAAAGTTTGGAAAGCTAGAAAGTATTGAAGAGACTAATAAAATTTTGGTAAAAGTGTTCATAGAATCATCTAATTAGTTCATTTCTTTTCTCCCTCCATCATCGTGGTAGCTTTTCAAAACGAAAAGAGATAGCTTCTTTAATTTTGATGGAGTTTTTTACACCTATGAAGTGAATTTTAGTTCATAATTTTAAAATGTTATTAAAAAATTAAGCTAACCACAACACGCTTTTTAGAATTTTGAATACATAATGAATATAAATATTATCCAGTTTTTTCTTCGTCCTGAGCACTTTGCAAAATAGATCTTAGCGGGTAAACGAATCAGGCTTACGAAGTTCTACTAGAATTACAAGGAGAATTGGTTTTAGTCGAATTTAAAGTCTTATAAATATACGGCATATAATATTTACGCAAAATATTTTGGTATATTTTGCATACAATCATTTTTGAAATAAGCCCTGAAGTCAAGAAGTTAAAACACATTTCGTGATTTCACATAAAATTATAGGGAGATTAATTTATTGTTCTTTTTTGATTAGCAGGAAAAGATTGAGGAACAAATTTGAAAAATATTGTATCTGCCACTGGATGTATGGATATGTAGATCCATTGGACCCAATTGAGCGATTTTGCTCATTATTCTTATTCACGAACTTAAAGCAGTTCGAAAATACGTCACCAAAATTTCTGCTTACTGGCTGTTTATATTTTTGAGTTATCTTGAAGACGGACAAATTTTTAATTTCTTTCAATATTTTTTAGTGCAAAATTTCTCATTTGTTGAAACAAAAAAATTTTAAAATATATTTATTATATTTGCAAAATATTTTTATTTAAAACAGTGGTGTACAAAAAAAAGCCTATCTAAAAAATAGGATAAGAAAATCCTTTTTATGTTAAAAGGAAAAAAAGATTATAGGATTATGTATTACACAGTGAAAAATAAACTTGTACATGTAGGAATGGTAGTATATAACATTGACCGCGATGGGTAGCAACCGTACATACATACAAGGATAATCAATTCTCGTAAATCAAGTAATGTATTGGAGCTTATTTCCTTTCAGGATGTTTGAAGTGTGTGGAATCGGTTTATATAGATATATACTATGTATATATATATTTTTTTATAGGAGGGATACAACATCGCTATAAGCATACGGATATGTTATAAAGAAATTGACTCCGAAGACCAAACCACATCAGCCCATTATTTTTATAAAGTACAAAGTTTTACTGAAAACATGACCCTTCAATAAAACTGTCAGATCATTTAGTAATACTTTTATTTTTTTTTTTTGTATTCTGTGTGATGTATATTTTCTGTTAAAAGATTTTGGCAATAAAACTGTCGACACAGTTTTTGATTGTTACATGTTTATGGTATTTAAATGAATGTATGTAACGTATAATTGATTGATCAATAAATATTTTTGTAAGCGGTAAATTTTCTTTAAATGCTATATTAAATTTATGTTCGAAAATCTTTAAGAATCTGTGATTTATCGAATCTCTGCCAAAATAATTATTTCTGATGTAACCGTGAGTGACCCGACATTCCTAATACACGGGACAAACATTCTGATTCTTGGGAACTAATGATTCTTAATTCACATGTATACGAATTTGTGTACGTTTATTGGCGTATAATTTATTACAGCCTCGTCACCCGATTTCGATTTTGGTTCTTTTATTTAGGTCTTATAAGTAGTTCCACACTAGTGACGAACAAATACCAAGAGTGGCAAGATCTTGGTATTTCATATTCAGTTTTAGTCTTCACCTTGCACAAGTATTTCGAGTCTTGGTCTTGGCCTTTCTCGAAATAATCGATAGCTGGATTTAATCGAAAAGTGTACATTTTACTAATTTGATGATTTTAGCGTTACGTTAGAGAATGGGAGGGTAACAAAACTCGCCAACTCGTCAAATAAGTAAAATATACACTTTTCATCACATTACGAGCCTTTCATATCTTAATCTGACGATCTCAATTAAATCATTGATCGATTTTTTCGTTTGAATATTCTGATCGGCTACCCTATACGAGTGGCACCATATGGAGATTTAAGATTTGGTGGCGGTACTCTACAAAGGGTAATGTATCTCTCGTATCCTAATAGGTCGTGCTTGAGTAAATCTAAAAATTCCCATTTAGGCTCCCGTACCATTAATTTAAACCTGTATGCAATGTCTAATACATAAAACGTCACTCGGCTAACAGACGGAAGAATGCACTCACTCACTGAACACACATATTTCGAATAAATCAAATATAATTTTATCATTAATCAAAATATTTTTCCACTCAAATACAATTCATAATAATCAAATTAAATATTAATAAAACCAATTTCACACAACAGTGTGTGTGTGTAGTTATGTTGTAAAGGTAATTAAAGTTGATATTAATCGAACAATACGGAATAAATACCTATTATATACAAATAACCATTGATTTTATATCCAATCATTTTAGTTGTTAATTATTAATGACACAACGAATATCAAAACCAATATAACATATTGTGTGTATTGTTTGTTGTGTTCGTTTGTATCCAAATCAAATAACTGATTAACTTTTGTATAGATCACACATCGAATGCGATATGTATGATTAAAGTGCGGTTTTTGATATTTTGTAACAAATTTATTATGCAATAAAAAGTCTCAAATTTTTTGTGTCATAAGTCTGTAAATATGTCATGAAGGTTCTGAATGCGTAGGTGCGTATTTCAGTAAGCTTTTGGCGATTTAAATATCGAGAGTACAAGGACAGAAAAAAACAGTTACTATTGAAAAATTTTAATGAATGAATTTTTATTTTTCATTTAAAGTACATCAAATTGATTATTGAATGCGAACCAATTAAGTAACGACTATAATAACGACATTTGCGTGCGCTAATAACTCCAAATAAATAATTATCTAAATTTAATGAAATTTGGCCTGTATAATTTTGGTATGAAAACAAAGGGCTTATTCATGAGTATTTTCGACAAAAATTTCTAAACATTTATCAAAAAATATTTTTATATTTAGGAATGTTTTTTCGAGAAAAGCTCTTTCACAAAACTTCCGGTTTAATGTTTCGATTATGTTTGCCAAATTTCATTTCCTTTGAGTAGTTTTCATTGAGTTATTTGTGCACGGAAATTTCGAAAATAATTATGTATTATTTTTTTTGAATTGCTTTCCGTTTGTCCAAACTCAAAATTCGATATATAGACACATAGTACCTGCTATTCGCTATTGAGCTTTTGAACCTTATTGCTTTCTGTATAATCCTACTTCGTCTCACTAATTTTTCTTGAACTTACAGGTTAGTTTGTATTTAAAATTATTCAAATCCAATTAATAATTGTATTTATAGAAAGACGATACACTGTCTACACTTCTTTATCTAATTTTTTATCCGATTTCAAAAACGGAAAATATTGTAAATTCTTCTATTTATAATATCTTTGTTTGTGGTCCGATTTTAAAAAATTCTTTGAATTTATGATTCAGTACATCCTCAAAGTGATCCCATAATAATTATAATAGACTACATTTCACCCAAATCAGTTGAGATCAGTTACCTTAGCTAAAACATTCATTCGTTAGCATCGACTGAGAAAGGTAATTGGTCATAAGAACATTATTTATAGAAATTTTTAATTTAAAATTATTTTATACTTATAAGTAAATTTTTTGGAAAACTTTTTTTTGAAAGTCTCAATCTGTATGATCCAATATATTTAGTGAATTAGCGAAAAGATTCACAATTTTAATCTACGGATTATTTTCCAAATTAAATATTCTGTATAGAAAAGGAACCACATACTACAAATTCATAAATAATATTAGGTGTGAGAAATGTGCATAACCAATGACAAATTGACTACAACTCACATCACATACTCTCATAGACATCCCGGTTTTATGTTGAAATGAACCGAATTATTGCTATGAATGAATGTGAATGTATATTTTGACTGATGAGATTTTCAATGGTTATTACATTAATTTATATTTTATTTGATATGTGATTGCTTCTATCAATATCGTATGTAATTTTATCATTAAATGTGTATATATTTGGAGTCATCATATTCATTCATGACCCCTGTACTGTACTGTACTGTGCTGTAGTAATGAAAATTGTACGACTACTAGCCATCATATTGACTGTATATTATTATATGTGTTATTAAATATAATGTTGTTACTATATACTAAATAAATATGTTGGTGATGGTGGAAGAACAGCAGCAATATTAACAACCTGTGTTTGTGGGTGCAAATGAAAAATGATATTCAGTCAAAGTCTATTAATATTTATGGCAAAAATATTACTAGTAATGAATTATACCGAAAAAAAAAATGATGTAATAATCATAAAAATTAAATTACAAAAAGTATTTTAATTAGATAATAATCATATATCAAATTTTATATTTGTTTATTCATAATATATTAATTTGTTGTCGAAAAATTGTAAATTTTCAACGCTTACATCAATTTTGATTTTATTAATGTGGCCATTTCTACTAATGGTTGCTCTCTCTATGGGCTGAAACTTAGGAAAGTTAAAAAAATATTTTTGGAGATTTTACGTTAAGCGCGATGCAACAGAATAGAAAAAAGAACTGCCTTCAAAAACTGAACTAAAAAGTAAAAATATTCTTAATCGATTTACCCAATCGAAAGTTAAAAAAAAAAACAGTCGAATTCAAAACATCCTCCTTTTATGAAGTCGGTTAAAAAATTGAAGTTTTTTTATTTCCCCTATTAATGATATTTCATGTCACACCAATTGAAAAAAACTTCATCTTTCTAGTATGTATGGAAAAAAGGGCTGGTATTTTGCGCATTTTCCTCAGCGGACTGTGGCTGGAAATCTTTCCAAATGGTAAATTTCCCGAATGTGATAAATTTGAGGCGTTAAATTTTAAAAAAAATATAAAAAAAACTTTGATTTTGAAATAACAACTTGAAGCCTCTGTTATTTTATGAATGATATGCGAGAAATTTTTAAGAAATAGCATAAAATGTGTAAGTTCTTTAAGAGATCCAAAAAAGCTTTTCTTCTTAATACCAGTTTTCCTTATAATTATTAATATTATTAAATTACACAAACAAAGTTCATTATCATTTGACCTATCAAAAAAATTTCACAAAATATAGTTCTATCGAATAAATTATTGAGAAATGATCATCAATTTCGGCCATTACTTGATATGAGCGAAGAACCGGAATTAGGTACTAGTAGTTGACCTGCAAGTGGGTCTATATAGACCTTTTGTTTTACTAACCTTGGTAAACTGTGTATATTTTACTCGGCGATGTAACTAACCTACCGTGGTTGGACACCTGATCTTTGTCATATGAAATCATTTCACCGTATGTAAATATATTCCACGCTATCGAAGCCACATAAACAGCCCTTTGTTTACAACATTATTTATTAGTTAATTGTTTGGTATATATAGGTATCCATTATTATACTACACCTCTATACAACATACATATGATTTATATTAGACGGACAGATAAATTGTTTAATAACAAATGACGATCTCGATATGTCATAATCTCTCTCACTCGCAGTATGTTGTGATCAGAATTATTAGTTCGGATTGAATAATATTGTATCTAGTAAATGTATATAGCTTAGTAAATATATGTATTATATTGTATTATATATGTTAGTTTGATGTTGGTCAGTTATAATTCGTTGTAACAAATAACACCATTGAACTGTTGGTGTTGTTGTTGGCCATGAATTAACTAACATTTGTAATAGATATAGACTTTAGGTATAACAAATTACAGTATGTTCTATCTTGGGATGGATAAACTAAGTTTATTTTATTTCTAATAAGCAAGAATTCCCTGAAAATCAAATCGTACTTACTTGAAAGAAAAAAAACAAAAGCAAACTGAAAGAAATAAATGAAAATGTGCCAAAAGTAAACATGTGACAATTAAATATTTGTAATGTTTATATTATGTTTGGATATTTTTTATACTTGTAATAAAATATTCTTAAATCAAATTATTCGGTTTTTAACGAATTTTATCAAAAAACTGATTTGTAGGTTTTTTTTTACATTTCCGACTATTTTGCGTTTGTATAAGCAAACCATAAAAAACCGACGACATGTTCAAAATTTTTTGTTCGCTGATTATATGTTTTCTAGGATAATTGAGATCTGAAAAATTGAATAATAATATTAATTTTACGATCGGTTGACTAGTTTTAGAGATATTCCATGAAGAAAATCCGTTAAATCGGCCTCTGAGTCGGTTTTTTGATAATATCTCAAAAACTACACATCCAATCGTTAAATAAATATTTTTTTTGAAATCTATGGGTCAAAACTACACTAGACCATATATTTCATGCAAATCGGGAGCAAAAAAAATTTTTCGATTTTCTTGATTTTTTCAAAGGGGTACCCCTTAAAAAAATTGCGAAAATTCGAAAAAAATTTATTCTATCCGATTTGAAAGAAAACTATGTTGATAAGAGTAGTTTGACCCGTAGAATTCAAAAATAACATCTATTTAACGATTGGATGTGTAGTTTTTGAGATATTACCAAAAAACTGACTCAGAGGCCGATTTAAAGGATTTTCTTCATGGAATATCTCTAAAACTAGTCGACCGATCGTAAAATAAATGTTATTTTTGAAAATTTTAGACTGAAATTATGCTATAAAACCTAAAAACAGCGAACAAAAATTTTTGAACTTTTCGTCGGTTTTTAAAGGTTTACTGAAACAATCGCCAAAATTTCGGAAAATAAAATAAAACTACAAATCAGTTTTTAAATAAAATTAATCGTTTAAAATAGAATTAAGATACAAGAAATTTGAACTTTTATTAATATAATTCCTATTATAATGAATGTATCATTCATAGATTACAATGCGGAAAAAATTGATTCACCTACAGATGTCGTCTTGATCTTTACGATGCCCATATACTGGAACACCTTGTACACTTTGAAAATATACTATATTAGTTATTGTTATTAATAATTCATATTATATAATATATATAAATAAATATATTATATAATATCTGCTTTCACAATATATAATATGTTTATTATTTATTAATAGTATAATTGTTTATCAAAATATAAATACACATATATGCATACATACATATAATAATATCCTTTATATGTCCTTACATATTTATTAATTTAGAGTTGTAATAATAATTATTAAATACCTAAATAATAATAATAATAATAATAGTTATTGTTTTGTAAACATTAATTTTAAATCAGTTTATAAATCTATATGAGTTACCTATGTGTGTTAATATCATTATTTATTTGGTGTAAAGAATTATTATTATTATTATTAATAAATTAAAACCAATTATTGTGTTATGTATTGAATATATAATTAAAGATTGGTATAATTAACTAGCCTTTTCATATTCCCAATTAACTGGACACATCTCAAAAACTTTTCTATTGCCACATCCTAACGATGGAAAAAGTATCTTGATTATAAAGTCAGTCAGAGAGTAAAATTATTTTTATTTCGTATTGTTAAATCTTTGTGAGTGCCTTAGTTTCAGTTTAACATTCCACGAATTTTGGAAAAGAAATTCGATGACTCATGTTCTATAAACTAATATCAAGATTTCCGGTGATTCAATTACAGAAAATAAGAAACTTTATTAAGTAATTAAGAAGCGATATAACTGGATTGCACTTTCTTTCTTTTTTTTTTTGAATTTTCACTCAAAAATTATGTAATTATCTTCATTTAAAAATTGGTTGATAAGTTTAGACGATATAGCCTAAAATGACTTCTAAACGATACGCAAACCGCGTATTTTAGAAGCTAGTTGCCCGAAGGTTAAAAAAAATAAAATCTTAAAATACATAAATATCAATTAATCAAAGACCTAATTAATTAATAACGATCATAATATATGGATATGTAAATGACATAAACAATACATAATTTTACTATTTTCAGTATTGTTATTCACATCCTCAGTATTATCAAATCAGTAAATGCAATAGAAATGATAAACAATAATTGAATTTCAACAATAAACTATTATAAAGTTTGATTGAATTATTATTTAATAGATTGGATAATAATATGAAATTAAGATATCCATATTTATACATATATGGATGGATATGTTTATTATTCAATGACTATCAACTACTAAATGTAAGTTAAATATCTCTCTGTATACCTCTAATATCACACTTCACTTCAATATAATATAGTTTACATGTTTAAGAGATATGAAGAACATATTAGCTATCATAAATAATATTTATGTATAGTGTGATTCGATATTCACTTTACATAGTTTTTTCAATTTACTTATTGATATAAAATAGATTTTGATGCAGTTAAAAACTTTGGGAATTATCACATTAATTGAGCAATAAATAATTAATTTGATTTCAAATTTTCGTAATCAAACGTCAATGGTACTAACACAGGGACGTAAAACCGCATTTCTCAAATTTCCAATGGCAAGTTCAATGTTTTTAGAGAGATGTTAGTGTGCGTTTGTTTTTTGATTATCTCGAGAAAAAAATCATGATATCGACGTGGAACTAGTTTTAATGGACACATATTTATGTGACTTAAAATTGAATGGCTATTCATCAAAGTCGGTAAAGCTTCTTTACCAATTAGTTTGTATCCAAGCCAAGACAAGTAAGGATTTTTGATGATGATGTCATGCAAGAGTTCAAGAATGAAACTTTTACCAGGAAGTTTTCAAGAAGCTTAATAGTTTCAGTAGTCTTTCAAGCATCCTTTATGTTGAATATAGTAGCTTATAGATATTTTATTGGTATTATATATAGATTTCTAACACCATATATTATTGTACTTACATAATATAATATAATACAATATATTATATATATTAAGCAAGTCAAATGGATTTGACCACTAGATACCAAACCAATAATTTCGTAATATGATTGAAATGTAGGAATTGCATTTTGCATGTCAAATTCCTACTCGGTGAAGACGTTCAGAACATACAGCTATTTGAATTTACCACTAGAAAGTTTTGTGTCAACTATTGATAGTAAGCTTTTTTAACCGTCTTCTAAAAGGTGGAGGTTCTTAATTTGACTGTATTTTTTTTATATTTAACTAAGAACTTCGACTTTGTGAACCGATTTACATTTTTTATTTGAAAGCTGATGCTTTCCGTGTTGTCCCATTTCAATTTGCTCCAGATTTAATATCCGTAAGGGGGGAGAAAGAGTAAAAATAATTGTTAGTGATATTTGTGTTCGCGGACTACTTCGTCGTTTATAAACAGATTTTGATGATTTTTTGTTTTTGTTGTAAAGGAAAAATCCCGAAGCTGGTACCATGTGGATACATGGTACCACCTTCTAGGGTCTGATGTCCTTAAGGGGAGAGAAGAGGCAAAACCATTTTTAGTAATTAAATTTCATCCAAGGCGGTTCTGTTTTTTAGTTTTTAATTTTTTTTTTTTCGAACTTATTCACAACAAATGTTATGCTAATATGAAATCAATAGTGATTTATTTTATTTCGATTTTTTTCTAAGTGAAAACAGTAACTTTCGTTTAAGGAATTAAATTATATATATAGGTGTATGTATAGCAAGTTGAGTTGTAATGTAACATTGAAATGACATCATAATTCAGTGTTAGCGTCACATGTTACATAGTTACATACAACACAATATGATTGGACAATTGAATCATTAAATTGCATTGATTGATTTGATATATTATAACAAAACACTATACATACAAACTGTACGGAGTATAGAACAGTATACTGTAACACCTACCTACAGATTGTTAATATTAATATTCACCACAAAGTTATTATATCTGAACATATCGCTAGCTACCTCATAATGTATTGGGGGTACTGGGGGAGGTGGTAAGTGTAACATACCTAACCATCTACCTATCTAACTACCTACCAAGTCCATGTATTTAGAATAAATGTATCAATTTATACATAGTACAGGATGTGTAAGGTGAAGACATTCTTCTGATGTTAGCTTAATTAGATTTTAGCACCATTCCATTCTGAATGCACAATTAATAAATATAATTTTTCAAAAGGTTACTCTTGAATTCACACGGCTTTCAATTTTATATTAAAATTTATACATAAAATATCCATTTAAAATTTATTTCATCGTTAAATAATTGTGTATTTAATTATTATATTTGCAATTTTCCAATTCATAAAAATAATTCTTCTCACCATTTATTTTTACATAGCAAAATCTCATCTGATTCATGTAATTATTCAATAATAGATGCACGGATTGTTTTTATTACTTCAATTGAAGCGTCTTTACTTCACGAACATAGATCTAAAATAAATTAAAAATCAGCATGGTATGAACATTCAAAATTCCTAAGTAAACAAAGAGGGAAATATCTGTCGTATGACGTCAAATGTTAGTATCTTTATGTTTAACATTGTTTTCAAGAAAGACATAAGAAAATAATTTAATTTTAAAGTTTTGTTAAGGTATTGAATCTGGTTTCACATTTTGATAAGAAATATAGGAAATGTAGAATCAGTCCGATTCTCCAATTATCTCTCATATTTAGTGAAGCTTGCTGGGAACACATAAAGCTTACTGCTACTATATTATGATTATTATCATTATTATTATAATATTGTTATTATTAATAACAATTTGTTGTATATACACACATACATACATATATATTATTTGAATTATTATTATCAAAACCAAAGCTTATCATCTATGTAGTACTACCTAAAATACCTACAAACCTAAAATACAACACAATAATATAACAACATAGAGATATGGAGTAGCTACAACAGATATCATATAAACTGTATAATGTTTAATAACACTTAATATATTAGTTAATAAATTATAATTTATTAATATTCTAATTATTTTAGTGATTATATATTAGTTATTTATTATATATTATTATTATTATTATTTTGTTTGTTTGTTTATACCTGATGACTGATTAAAATTATTATTGTTTGTTGTTTGAATGAAACCTGTTAAAATATCAAGTGTATATAGTGTGATATTCATGCAGGACTTAATGCAGCGATTGGAGAGGAAAATAAATTTAATGGAGATTTTAAAAAAAAATACACTTTCATAAAAAGTACACTCGTGATGTATACGTAATATGAAATAGAAGTAAATTTGAAATAGAACATTCTCTTTCTACAAAATATAATTATTTGTGCAATTGTTTGCATGTAAATTGTGTAGCAATTGCCAAACAAAAAATTATTGAATAATTGCAAAAAATAATATTAATTTTGCTAAATTTAAATGAGTAATATAAAATACTATTGATTGAAAAGAAATCTGAAATATATATCAGGCAGATAAGATAAGAATAATAAACTACCAGACCGATAGACAATAAATACACGAACAAAAAATGCTGAGAAAAAACAATATTTTTCATTTCATTAGATATACATCCATAGTAAATTGAAGAGGGCGTATGAAAAATATATTCTTTCAGATATGATTCTGTTTGTATTCTGGTGAATTCATTCAAAAATCACACAGATTTTTGCAAAGTTTTTTACGTTACACTAGGATAATTTCTTGAAAGAAGACCAGCCTTTACAAAAACCTTATTCACTGTCAAACTTTCACTAGATCTGACATAATTGCTGGTACCTCATAAATAAGGTAATATTTTTTTATGTTCTGAATCGGGCAGAGTACATTGGGGTTTGGAAATTTAAGAAAACTGTATATGAACGACAATTGCTGTACTACAGGTGCTAGGTGATAGTGTTGGTAATAATTATTTGCTGATTAAAATTTATTTTAATTTGTTGGCACTTTGAGATTAACAATGTATATTTTGAGGTTATTGTGACACCAAATTTTTGTTACTTTTTCTAAAAGTTATATTAAATTAAAGTCTAATATCGCCTAGTTATAAACATTCCTATTTATGGCAATATTTTAAACTTATTACGAAAACTTTTTGTATATTGTTTATAATAAAGTGTTAAAATTCATTAAAAAGTAAATATTTTTTATTTTTTCTACAGCCTAGAATATTTAACAGCAAGTTATTGGCCGCCAAAGGGCCACATTGACATGGACTTGTTTGAATATTGATTTCTATTCATGTTATTACTCTCATACACAACAATATTGTATTCTATTATATGAACAGTATATGATTTATTGTTATATTATTATTAGTATAGATAGATAGATATATTGTATATTATTGTTAGGTATTGTTATTGCTAGTGTTATTATTGACGATGTTACACAGATAGAGTCATCTATAACATATCCAAACATATTCAAACATTATACATATATATATTCTGTATAAGATTATTATAGTTACATATAATATGCCTAATAATTTAGTTATATTTGGTGGTATGTATGGAATGAGAATACAGGCAAGAGGGCTGTTAAGGACGTTTTTAAGAAAGGTAGTTCTCTTAGAATCTTTTAGCAAATTTAAATACACTAGCAGGGAAGCGTCTTCAAAACTTAGCGTGCCAATTATAAGCAAAAATTATCTGTTAAAGATTGCATATTTAACACCTATACTGGTCGATGTTGGAGCAAACGTTTTATAAGAAACCAATTTTCTTGATATTATTTAAAATATCCATTAAAAATAATTATGACATGCGATATTTAGAAACAAAAATTAAATATTTACCTTCCTAATTTAACATTTATAAGTAGCATTTATTATTATCATAAAAATTTTTCCATTCAAAACATAATCTACAATAAAAATTTTATATGCAAAATCAATTTTATTAACATTCACACTTTGAGAACGTCCTTGGTACGGTTTGGAATCTGTTATTATATATAACATTTACAAGGAAATATGTACATATATACTGACCTTATAATAATGATCTATTACATCGGATTACAACAATGTATGTACAATTAGAATTACTAAATTATTATTAATCCTGATCATACAAATTGTGAATGTTAAGTTATGGGACATAGCTCAAAGAAATACGATGACACAAATGTAAAAGGGAATATATAACAATACACTTATATCACTAGATCAATATGGAAGAATTCATCAAACTTCTAGAAAATCTTTGCCCACTCAATTACTATTCTTTATAAATTTATCAAGTATCTTTGTGCTATCTTCACTTTGTACCCAGAAATTTTACTACCATGAATTGAGTGGTAAATCTTATAACCATGAAAGTAATTGAGTGGTTATTTCGTGATTTTCCCATAAAACATATGATTTTAGACAAAATCAAAGACAATGATACTATTTGCAAGTTAATTTCCACCACTTTATCTAACACTATTCATTAAAAGTTTCTAAGGACTATTGTAAATTTTTCGAGAAATTAGCCATATTTTCATATGAAAAATTGAAATATATTTTTTGCAATAAAAACAGCGACTACCTAATTTTATGAATTAATTTCATGATTGAAGTTATATTTCACTGTACGTGATTACTCGATTAAAATAACTGTTTTTGTTAATGATTAATAGCAACAATCGTTGTGCTGCAACAATTTTTTGAAGCAAATAAGTGTTTTTTTTTTATTTTAAGTCACTTTTTAATTTTTTCAACTACTAAAGTTATATAGTGACTACAGTGAGGATATATTCAATCTATACAACAACAGTACACAGCCATCCTAAATGTTCACCCATCCATGTCTGTTGTTGCTTAACTTTATTGGTTGAGATCGGTAATTACGTTACGTCAGTGGGGGATCCTGTTAATGGCATAATTGCAAATTATTATCATCAGAAATATTTTACTTTTTTTTCTCAATGACTATTCATTAACATGTATACATAGTTTACGATTGAATATCTAACTATAGATGTTACATTCTGTCACTTATAAATCACGTATATGAATACGTCAAACAATCCTAACAAGGAATTAAGATTCCATACACAACACAAATCACAGATTATCAATGTGTATTATTTCGCTATATTAAGCATACATACATATTGTCCATAGTATTGCATTTAGGCAGTCCGAACACGACATTACCTTTTTGAAATTCAAAGGATACACAACCGTTAAATCTTTAACGGTTTGGTCCGAATAGCAATTAAGACAGAGTTAAGTTTTTTGAGAGATCCAGCCAAATCACAGTGATTGAAGAAAACCGTAGATAAAATTATCTTTGTGAAAAAAATGAAGTATTTCTGAAATGCGAATTAGAAATTGAACAAAACAATGAGCGAAAGGTCTCGTTGTGACACCCGGTGGGAAGTACTTTTCTTTCATTACAATGTATCATTGAATAACAACCACAATGGAGGAATGCTTATAAAATTATATGTATGAGGTTCTTAAGTTATTGGTTATCAGGTTGAAACAAGCATTTAATTGATTCTATCACCGTTTTATTTGTATTTATATGATATTTACGGAATTTCCTTGAATAACTATCTAATATATAATCTATTAAATTTCATAGGCTTTATTTGATACAAAAATTTTAAAAGTGTTGGTTGAATAATTTTTCTCGAAAAGCCCTCCGCAATATGACAGACGTTTACAATTGAAGTATAAAAGGCCGTGTACGAATAGCCTTAGTATCATATATACAAGTTAGATTGAATTATATTATACATAGGTCGCTTTATGGTTTATAAACATACATAATTCGTAGTCACTCATTCCTGTACAAATAATATCACCTAAATGTCAACCAACACCTATTATAACCTATAATACAAGTTACAAATTGATTCCCTTCACATGCCTACCCAAATACAATAATCATACAAGTCTATAGAACTATAGACTATAGACATAGTGATGTGTATTGTTTAGCAAAACAGAGCTCGCATAATTAGACGAATCATTAGTATTGTGACATTGGTTCATTTATCATAATTATTACGCAATATTATGTATGATAATATGATAGATATTTTATTGAAATGTATATATTATTGTATTAGTTCATTGAAATTGATGAAAAAAGGATTATGCAAAGAAAGGAGCTATTGAGTTTGATTAATTTTATTTCAAGCGGACATTACTGCTGATATGTCTAAGGAATAAATCTAAATTTGATCTAAACTTCAGTTTAGGAAAAAGACCCACATTTGTTTCTTTTGTATTTAAAAATTATCTGCAAAAATATATTTTTATTTTTTTATTTTTGAAAGTACTAAAACTCTTTTAGAAAACAATGCTTTACTCAGATTCTTGCGTTTTTTTGGGGAAAACCGAATCATCATATAATTGATCAAGAAATGTAAATTGCCTTACTAATGCGGATATTATTATTGAATGAATTTTTGCATTACAAGCACTTATTGATTTATCTACTAGATACAATTGTAAATAAACGTGTATTGCTTAAACACCAGTCGATGTAATTGTTTTTCGAATATTAAAAAAAATAATTCATGGGTTATAATATCAAAGTAAAGTATATTTTTGAATGTATTATTTATTCATAAAATTTAGAAATCTTTTCAAATCACCGACTGGCTTTATTTTTATGATATTTATTTAATTTTTATTCAATATATAGAACAGAAATATACGAATTTAAAACGTTTCTAAATCCATATAGCAAATAAACAATAAATTCATAAATCTTTTCCGAAAACGGTCGAAAATCATAAACAAAAAATATCTATATGTACAAAAAAAAAGACATTCAAATTGATAAAAATATATAAATAAAAATATAAATATCTGTGAAAATCAAACAAAAATTATTTTGGGTATAAAAACGGAACAAATAAATATTAGTGCCTTTATAATATATAAGCTATAGAGTTTTGCGGTCAGGCGGTAATTTCTCTATACACAAAAATGTGTACATTTTATATGTGACTTTTTAAACTTCCTCTTCGCCCCCAAAAAAATATTATCGTACCACCAACGGCTAACTACCATCAAAACATCATCCCCCAAAAACAAAAAAAAGAAACACATGTGTGTATGTATGTATGTTAAACCTTTTACTATCATCAAAAATGAATTTTTATAGCCCTCAAATATAAATATAAAAAAATCAAAGAATATGTAACCAGCCGCCTCGCATGTCCGCTTATTCTATGTCGTTACGATATTTTTATTAAGCAAGCAACAACACTGTCCTATACTATACGAAAGGTATATATGGCTCTCTATATTTTAGGGTGTTTTTTGTTTTGTATGTTTATCTTTAATTAAGTTTTTATCTACACAGGATAAAGTCCTGTTCATATAAATTTATGATAACAAAATTTTTCATAAATATCCACTAATTTGTTACTAAAATATTTATTTTATTTTATTTAAGAGGATTAATAAATTTTAACAGAGTTAATGTTTGTAATCAAATTTGGTTGTAAAAAAAAGCAAAAATATAAAAAGATTTTACCATTACTGATTCTTAAAATTTATTAATAGTTGTATTTGTTTCCCAAAAGACATTACTTATAAGTAATATAAAAATATAGTAGAGACATCTTTGCCAGAATTAATATTAACCTTTCATCGAACCTTTCGGGATAAGAACTTAAGCAAGATCGATATACTTGATAAACACATATTCGTAGAAATTTTCAAGTAGAAAATTTTTTAATTCTTAAGGTAGAAAAGATATTAAAAAACTTTCTTTCTTTGAATTTATAATATAATCACAAAAACCGTATTGATTTAAATTTGGTGGAAGCGCAATGAAATTAAGAAGAATTAAGTTTTACAACGCTACTACTTTGTTTTGTATTATGTCATAATATTGTGCTGTCATCCGATTTTCAAATTGGGTTCAATTTCAACTCAACTGAACCGTGAGAAATCGTAATACTTGTAAGATTTGATTACATACTCATATAAATCGCCACAGGAAAAAATGATAAATAAGTTCAAAGCAAATTAAGTTCATTTATGAATATAATCAGCATTATTTTAAGGATTATGAGAAATTGAAAAATCATTTGAAATTGTCCAAATCGGTCATCATGTCTATATTATCGAGTCTTGCATTGGAGTACACTGAGCTTTGACGTAAAAAATTTTCAAATTGAAGCGCCGAATATTTGGTGAAATATATGTTATTGATTGAACGGAGAAAAAATGTGCTAAATTTTCTTTCTCATAACACCAAAATACTTTCTGGCATAGCTCGTTTCAGCTTTCAAAATGTAACAGTTTAACTGTCCCATGTTTTACCATTATTGGAGTCAATAAATATTATAGCTAACACTTATCTTAGCGATATTTAAGACAGATTTTCACGGCTACTTAAAAAAATTAAATTCTTGTATGTGTATTTCATATCTGAGACACTTTACATCGATACATGAAAATAAATTTGTTTTCTCCTTATTTTCAATAATTTATTTATTAAAAGAATATTTTTTAATAAAAACAAATATCATTTTTCACTAAACATAATCATTGATTATCCGTCATCAAAAAAATGTAGACTTAAAGACTAAGTAGTAATTACTTTAATGCAAAAATTACCTTAAAAGTACCTTACAAATATTTTTTAAATCCATGTACACAAATTTATGTTTACAAAATATCAGTAAAAAAAAAAAAAAAAAATTAAAAGCAAATATTTAATGAAAAAGAAGGATATAATAATAAACATAAAATAAACAACATACAGAAAGCGAACGCAGTTATTGAGACATTCTATACTGTAACAGGCGTGTGAGTGTGTAGAGATGCAAACAGCACATCGATGTTCTAAAAAAAACTAATGTTTTGTCAAAACTATCGATATTTCATACATTATGAACGATATTTTAACTACGATTATTGACTGATAGAAATCAGATAATTTGTGGTCAGACAGTATTATAAATTGTTAGTCAAGGCGTTTGCACAAATTTTTATCGCTTTTATTGGCATATTGTGGTTTTATTGTGTTTATATAGACATTAAATAATGTGGTTTTACACTCGATATATATAAATTATATGAGGATAAAATACGTCGAGACTAAGGTTTTTAACGCTAGAAAATTTTGGTACGGATATTCACAGAATTAATTTTTTAATTGTCAGTCTATCCGTGAAAAGATGGCAAGCTGAATTTGATGACGTATCGTACAATGAAAAAGTGAGTTTAATCTCATGAATGACACAAAATTGCACAGTTGGATAATCCATTGGAATCAAGACCCTGTTTTTTAAGTATAGAAAAACGATTCAAACCCGAAAATCGTTTGTTTCTTTGAACGCAAAAAACTTTTGCTTAAACCTTTTTCTAAATGTTTAGATTAGACAACATTTCAGTTCAAATTTTACTGAAATTGTCGCGAATATAATTATTCTATACAGTGTTGTGTTTGGATATTCCGGGTATTTAAACAATTAACACTGTAACTTGTTTAAATTTACATTATATATTTTATAGCGATTAAAACTAACAATAAAAAGCTTTTTGTTTATCCAAGTGTGTGCTTTTAGACTTATTCTTCTTTTTTTATGCATTTTATATGATTTGGAATTTGAAATCGATGTTTCTACTTGAACAATTAATGTAATTTTAGAGCGGTGTAACGTAAAAATCGATACATTGTTCTTAAACCCTTATAAATTTTAACATCGATATTTTGAAGCATCCCTATATATGTGTGTACCTTCTGAATATTACGTAGACAGACATTATTGTTATTTAAAAAAAAAAAAAAATAAACTCTTGATATTATATTAATTCCTCTTAAATTATTAAAAATATCAATTCCATTTCAAAATCATAATATACGTTTTGTATTATATACAATCTACGTTAGGTATTGACAAGGACTCTAACAATGAAAAGGACTTTTCAATATTTTTAAAAGAATATTATATGTGATGTGTTTGTATTATTATTATTATTATTATTATGTATTTAATATCAAAAGCTTTACCAAGATATGAGTTTAAAAAGGGACCATTATATTCCATATTTAAACAGGGTGTCTACGATTGAAGATCAGAAAACAAATTGATGTTGTCAATATAATCGCTGTAATATTTAGCATGTAGAGAAAAACGACACAAAACAAGAGATTTTCTTTAAAAAAATTTATAATTTTTTCTTCCATTACGTGATACAAACCAGTTTTTAATGGAAATTTTGTCTCAAAAATTTAAAACCATTGTGGGAGTTTTTAAAATATCAAAAATTTTATTCGATAAATTTTTTGTATACATTTCTTCGATATTTTTTATGTACAATTTTATATTTTTTAAATGTCCTTTGATCATTTAGTCATCCAAGAAACAATCCTACCGCAAGCTATGATTATGCTAAGTTTATTCAGCTTGGAAAATAAAATTATTTACTCTCATAATGAAATCACGGGCAACAGTAATTTTTAGCTGAATCATTTATAAAATTTTTTTTCTATTAGTATTTTTTGCAAATACTTATAGTGTATTGAAGAATATTCATTTTACATATATACGAATTTCGAAGCAATTATATGGAATTTTTAACTTAGTAGACTGGACTATGTTAGTCATAGAAACATTTATATATATTTGCAGGACTATTGAACCTGTAAGTTTGGTGGCATACAATGTAATACGTAAAAACAGAAATCTATAATACTTATCCTTATAAGAGGATCATTTTATTGTACCAAAACATATACTACCTGTGTAAAAATTTAAGTGTTTATAACCTTGATACTCACTTGACGAAACTATAATATATAAATTACAAATAGACAAAAATTTTTGACTTAGCGAGGGCTTATGAAATTTTTTTTATCTCAAATACATTCGAGAAACTGAAGTGTTAGAAAATTCTCACAAAATCATTTTATTAAGAGGTACAAAGAACATTTACTCGATGAAAGTAATTTGCATTATTCGCCGTGTATTCAAAATCTTTTGGCATAAAATATTTAATTTGATAAAATCATATTTCTATAAAAACTTTTTTTTTGTTTATTTAAAGGAAGGGGCGAGGAGAACATATTTATAAAAAAAAAAATTGAAAAGAATCAATATGTGTTTAATATTTTAAATTTTATTTATTTAAGGATTTGGGAGCCCGATTCAAATATACATTTTACATGTGTATACATACTCATTGTTTATTTAAGGTTTGCCGCATGACCGATTTATATATAACACAAATATGTTATATATCTTCTTTATATTATGGGTAAAAATTTTATATTCAAATACTCAATAAACTTATTTTATTTACATGTTCAAGAGAAAAAATCAGATTTATATATTTGATTAAACTGATTCAACATTTTAATCAGTGAAAGAAACGCTATTAGTTTTTTTATTCGAAAGCTGGTGCTTCCCGTGTGGTCCTAATTCAATTTGGTCCAGATCTAAGGGGAGAGAAAAGGTAAGAACAATTTTTAGTGAAATAGAACCGATTTTGATGATTTTTTTTTTTTGTTAGAATAGATATATCCCAAGGATGGTACCATGATAAGGAAACTAGGATCTGATGCCCGTAAGGGGAGACAATGGGCCAAAACCCAAGGTGGTTATATACATCACCCATAAGAAAAAATATAAAAAAGCCTTAAAAAAATGAATTAAAAAGTATAAAATAATGTATAATTTCTAATTGTGGCCAATTACCTTTCGAAGTCGGTGCCTATTTAATCCTTAGCTAAAAAAAGTAGTTTACGTCGACTGAGAAAGGTAATTGGTCACAAGAAATTATTGAAAATTATTTTCTATTTTTTAGTTCATGTTTTGAAGGCGGTTCTATTTCGTTTTTATTAATGATAATGATCAAAATAGTTCAAACACACATACTTAACCGTATGTTGGGTATTCAAACAATTTACAATTTTAATTGTTATTGATTAACTTTTGTCAAGTAATCATATGTTAATAAAATCATCCAGATGTTCCAATTTTCAGAACATAAGACTAAAGATAATTTATAAATTTCAATTGACAATCATTGTGACGTTCATGATATAATTTGCAGAACACGATTAAGCAAAAATACTCAATCAATTTTTATCACAAAAAAAAAAAATATTTATGATATCGTTTTAAAATATCTTTTACACATCACACATCAGTTGTTCGCTCGTCTCCTTACACACATCTATACACAAAAAAAAAAAAAAATATCGCACTTACATGTGAAATAAATAATGCCGACAAACGAAAAACGATAAATTCAAATATATAACTGATAAATAAATGGATGTGCAACTTGTGGAAGAAAAAAAAATTGTATTTATAATCTCTTCTTACCAAACGACACGATGTTCGGTTCTGTAGATGATACTCGATTAGTTGGCTGCGTTCTTCACTGCAGATGATGACTTCTTCGCTTGTCTGTTTGATTATTTTTAAAAAAACGTTCGTAATACCTTGTGGCTTTTAGAAATGTACCAACAAAATTGTATGCGGAGAGTAAATTGATTGTAGCCTACTGTTTATCACCCGCCATTATTTCTGTTAAATTATATTAATTTATTATTGAACTATTTCGATGTTAGCCATTGTTTTAACGTAAATACTATCTTAGTACTATATTTCTATGATACAATTATTTACGTATAATGAACTGTATTCGAACAAGACAATCGTGCTCGAATGATTGGAATATAAATATGTATTGCGTTTACGCCGAAGTTTCTAGTTTACAGTTCCAGAATTTAAGTGATTGAACTTTTCCACGAATTTAGAATTTGTGATGAATGTTTAAAAATTAATTTACCAAATTAATTAATATTCTTGAAAGTCTGCATTGAACGAATTAAGAAAGACAAGTATCTATAATGTTCCGACTTGGCCTTGATGTCACATAAATAAGGACCACTAAACACTACTCTTTTTTGCCGTAGTTATAACAGGCCTAGAAAACTGTACAGTTTTACTAACAGATATTCGAAGTATTGAGCTTTTTACTACAAAATTTTTATACATTGATAACAAAATTTTTTGTTTATATCGACGTATTGAAATCTCACGAGCAGGTTTTGTTTCGAATCTGCCTGTCTCTTGATCTGTCGATCTAACGGTCGGTTAATATTATTCATAAGAAAGCTCAAACCAGATATTTATTTGGTACAGATTAGTGTACGTCTTCGGGATGGTAAATTATTATTGCTCTGCAGGTAGTCTCGAAAGAAACTTCTAATTTTCGCTAAAATACGTATATTTAGTCACACGTTAGTCTGGTTTTAATGAAATTTTAAATAGCATTTCGTGATAATTTTTGTTGTAATATCAATAAACCCACAACATAAGAAATATTGCGTATATTAATCTCGAATATTGAACTCGATAGAGGGAGTATTTTTTGTCTCCATAATGTTGTCTTGAATGTGACTGACGATTATACATTCCAATGTTTAATAAAATCAATTAGACCGGCTGATCAATTAGATGTCTTATACTAATTGGCTTGAGATAGGTCCCAAAATTATTACCTTCTTCTGTTACTTACATACACATTTATTAATCCAACCACACCATCCGTATACTGGTATGTGAATGTGTGTGTACAATCATCCAACAATGTGTTGTGTACTGCGCCTATAAAAAAAAGCCTTTTAATAAAAATATAAAAAAAAATTTTTATATAATTTATTACTATTTAAAAACATTGTAGTTTTTATTATTGATTTTAATATTATTTTATTTCTTTTAATTTATATTTTTAGTATTAATTTTTGTTGTAATTAAAATAATATTTTTATTGTATATATGATAATTTATTTTTTATATCCTTTTAATAATAAAAATTTGAAATTATTCTTGTTTCGGATATTTTTGTTAAAACTGTTTAGATATAATTAGGTATATTAATGACTTTTATATTTTTGTAGTAAATTTATGATTTAGAAAATAATTTTTTAATCATTTTAGGCTATCTATAGATTATGTCCTAAAAAACAAGACAATAAGGAACTAAAATGGTCCCGGGGTTTTGTTGCAGGAACCAGTCAAAGGGTTGTTTATTAAGAAATACCAGACAGTGCTATTATTAAATTAGAGGCGGGGAATAGTTGAAAATGTCTCTTTTTATGTTTTTCGTTGTATTTCGTAAACGAAGCCAAATTTTTTGATCTTAAAGGCTTAGAAACAATTTTTCTTGCTTAAATAATCAAAACGGAAAATAATAAACCGGCAGCTTTTTTAGGTTTAGGTATTGATTGCTGCATAGAAAAAGTATAAGACAAAATTTTCTTTTAAACAGTCGGACGACAAATTTTTGGTTCATCATTGACTAACATTTGTCCACTTGGATTCTTCAAATTTTGTTTTTCGAATCTTTCTGTTGATTTGAAGAGTTGGATTATAAAAAGTTTACAAACACTTATTAAGTGAAATATTATCCTGAACCGAAAAACTTTTTCTAGAAAATAATGGGCTTCAAAAATTCATATTTTGAAGAGAAAATTTTATGAATTGAATATTTTTACTTTGTTTAGTATACTTTTGCACCCTCTACATAAACTATACAACAAAGTCAAAAATTATGAATATTTTATTTTTAAAAATATTTGTATTTATAAAATTAAAAGCAAAAAGAGATCCATTACCGTAATTGATATTCGAATATGAGACAAACTTAACGACAATATGAGAAAACAAATATAGAAGAAAATATTTTATACATTTTCACAAATAATAAAATATTTCACCCATTTTCATTTATGTTATTGATAAATGGGCAAATATTTAAAATATGGTACAAACAAAATTCAATCCTCTCCACCCTCTAGCTACGTATTACAACACAAACACAACAAATAGTTAAGAGACGTCCGTTGAAAGACAATATTTCAAATTGAAAATATGTTCAGACGGAAACAAATAATCTATTGATATCATTTTCTTAAATATACTTTGTCCGATATCTAAGCATAAATCTATTATCCAAGAATGAAATTCTTACATCAAGGTTATGCAAATAAAGAAATCTCTGTATACATCGGGAATAATTATTACGCTAATGAAATTTTATCCTCTTGCCACTTCATTTCATCGAGAAGTTTGAATTGAACTGAAATTTTTGTATTTTAATCCATTTATCATTGATGCGTTTATTTGTTTGTGGAGCGATTTAAAAAATTCTTTTTGTGTTGGATTCAGTACAGTTTCAAAGTGGTAGATAAATTTAAAGACAACTTCCAGCCGTATGGGAGGAGAAGTGGCATAAAGAATTTCTTTATACATCACTAAAAAAAAATAAAAAGAACTATCTTCAAAAAAATCAACTAAAGAGTAAAATTAATTTTTTATTAAACCTTTCGAAGTCTGCGCCAATCATTTCCTTAAATAAGAAATTGATTCGTTGGCGCTGAATAAGAAAGGTAACTTTTTACTTTTTAGTTCATTTTTTGAAGGTAGGTCTTGTTTTTTAAAATTATCTTAATCGGGCTCAATAAAATGATAATCAGTAAAATATTGTAACCCATTAGATGAAATAGAGTCTGTTGTATGATTTCAAATATGGTTTTCAATGGGTTTTTCATGCCATAAGAATAATAATCGGTAAATACAAATATTATCTATACAGTTATCTTTATTTAACATATCAAATATTTAAATGATTTTCTTTATCTGCATATGAAAAATATTGTAATAAATAGAAAGAATACAACATTCCATTAGACATTATTGAAAAGTGTACAACAAACAAACATACAAACACTACCGTGTATTGAAAATAACAGATATAAATGTGAAAAAGTATATTCATTCACATATTTTAAATGATGAAGATGATTATTGTATGAGAAAGGAGAAATGTAGGGGTTTGTAGTAGCTGGAAGAAGAAATAAATGTATTGGAACGGGTCGATGTTTTGTTTTTATTTATAAATGACTAGGTGGATGGATATAGATATGTTTGTCTATAAGGAAAAATTATGTAACAAGAATATATTATTTTGAAATTTTATCATTTGTTATAGTGAAAATGAACTATAATTTGCTAAAATTAGTTTCAAATTACTAAAATTGTTTTAAGAAATGAAACTGACAAAATACGAGCAACCATGGAAAAACCGGAAAAAATGAAAACAATACACTGCGGAAAGCACAAGAAATGACAACGGTTTTCAAAGAAACTCTACCATGAACTGTAATTTGGATATGAGAAGAAAAAATGATTTTTCTAATTTAACGTCATTTTTTTCCCAATTGTGTATTATAATTATTTTCTTTATATCCACATTAATCAACTACAACAAAACAAGACTTAGGCAAAATTATGTAATACGTATGCATACAAAATTGGATTAATATCGAATATATGTACTTAAATACCTGTGAAACGGCTTTTCCATTTTGGATTAAAATTTGTATCATAATTAAAAAGTACTTTTTCTGCATAAAACTGCTTGTGACATAAGGCTGACTTGGATTTTTCTATAATAACAATTTTCGTTTTATTAACCAATACCACGCATTTTAATGCAAAATTTCATCAAATTCTGATGAACGGTTCTTGAAACATAGGTACTTAAGTGAAAAAGAACACTTTTAATACAGGTATATACGAAATGAACGTTGGATAAATATCAATAACTGCTTAACTCGATATTGTTGCAATCCAATCCAATTTTTTTGTATACAGGAACATAATGCTTCCAATTCCGAAAGAAATATCTTACGAAAGTTGAAAATACATCAAATTTTTATATTAAGTTACAGCTTGGGTGAAAACTAAAACTACTTTAACTACAAACTGTATTCCGAAAGACTTACTAGAGCGAATCTTCAAAAGTCTGTAATAGGTTATTGAATAAACGATTTAAATCTCATTCTAAAACGTAACAGCGGAAAACGTTTTTCGAAAAAATTCCCAAAAACTTGAATTGAAACACTGAAACTGCGTACATAAAGGTATTATTCAATGTTTGAACTGTCTGAATTATGTGCGATACGGATTTGAGTAATAAATCCTTTCTTCTTTCGCCATAATCACGTGGCAAAATCTCTTCAAACAGTTGAAATAAAGTATATAGAAAGTGAGCATGCCATTGAAATATAGTTCATGTTCATAGTTTTAATTACATCCCAACTGATTTTATATAAAAAAAAATTATCAATAGCATATCATAACCCTGATCTCTCTTATATTTCCATTGAGCCAAGAATGAGTTATAGCAACCAATGACAATGATAATGATACAGAATAAAGTAATGAATCAACACCACCATCATCCTGAATACATTTTAGAATTGAATTGAATAGACGACTGATGAATGAGAAGAAGGTAGACATGGCACAACTCCACGACAGATAAATGTCAACACGAAGGTTAGTAACTACTACTGATCTAAACATTACTGCTTTTGGTATTTTATTGAAGAAAATAATACCAATAGAAGGTGGCATGTATTACCTATGGGTTAGTAATTTTTCCCTTGATTCTATAAAAATTCCTAGTGTATATCTTCGTTCTCGCTATACTTTATATTTTCTATTCAGTAGAGAAAAATATATTTTTTTAATGTTGTGATGAAAGTTGTATGTATAGATCATGTACAAACAAATACTGATTCTAGTTGACGAATAATTTACGATTGACTTTCATATGTATCATTAATAATAATCAGATTGGTGGCCAAGTGAGTAAAGACACATCTTCACCTATTTTACTACTTAGAAAGGAGGATGCGGTTTCGAATCCAGACAGCGGAAGTTTGAACAATTTTAATTTAAAAAAAAAACGGTCGCTCATCGTCGCTTAGATTAGAACGAAGAAACCGGCTCCATCACAAAATAACAACAATATAATTGCACCCTCTGTCAAAAGCATATTTGCCTTCAGGGGATATAGAGTGATCTAAAAGGTCTAGGTATAAGGAACGCGGTTGAAGTTCCTCTCTTAATTCTCTCTCACTAAATATATAAAAACTGTCATGGAATTTCCATTCAATTAAACTAGATACAAATGACTAAAATTGCTTATTTGGTTTTATATTGTTTTAGAACCTTTTTTTATCAAAATTTTTGCAGATCTTATTAAATTCGATATGTGCTTATAACAGTAAGACTTAACGGAATCCCAGCTCGAATAAAATAAAAGACCATTTTAACATATATAAACACTATTTTGATATAATTAATGGACCACAACTCCAATTTTGCTTATAATAGCAATTTTTCGTGATCAGTAAGGTAGTGACACTAATATTTTTGGGTCTCGTGGAATAAGTAGTAAGTTAAATTGGATGCGAGTGGAATTTCAGAATATCATATATAGACCAAGTATAAAAAGTGTTAATTTTTAACCGATTTCAAAAAAAAAGAACAGGTTATAATTTATTTGGTATTTTTGGTACCTCAGTACTGCGTCAGTTATAAATTGATTTGGAGATTTTTTTATTTGGAAGAAAAAATTTCTTTAGACCAATTATTTTCAAAGATGGCTTGAATCATATTTTTTTTCGAAAATTTCTTTTGTAGATTACGTTACATACTAGAATTTATTAGCGTTCGGGAAAAGAGCTTTGTGTTACAATATATACACTAAATGAACTTTTAACCATTCTATACAACTTGCATTTACATCAAAATTGATCTTATACACACTGAAGTTTTGATATCCCTCCATATTTATTTAATATAAAATTACCGATGATGTTCAATTACATGAAATCATGAAAGTCATGTGACGTGTGTCAAGTAATTTTTTTACCATAATAGATTTTTTTCTGTTACACAGTACTTATGATTATTATTGGTAACACCCGTGATTGCACCATTCCTTTTATATATTTTCCTTCATTTATGATGTACGTCTGTATATATATATATATAGTTAGCCCAACAAACATCATGTCATATTATACATTCTTCCTGATAAAACATTGATGATACCCACCACCACCTATACATGATACCTAAACTACACACACACACACAGTACATCATAAAATAGGATGATGCTCTTTCTAACGCCATTTTTTTGTATCACCTCACATCCATACTTGAAATTTTATAGAAATAAATACAATACTTTTCATTTGTTTTCAATTCATGTGGAATGTAATTTTTTTAAAGTTGAAAAAACTCTAGATAATTACTTTTATAAAATAAAAAAATTGACTTATTTTTAGACTTGATATGCTTTGTACATGAAATGGAAAAAAATGGATTAGGTATCAATTATGATTTGCAATTAATTCTAAGACTTCTAGACTATTTCTAACCGTAAGTAGATTCAATTGTATGAATGCCATTCTCTATAGAACATCGTATATAGAGACACTTTATTTAAGAAATATTATTAATTATTAAGCTATTAATTAATTTTATATATTTTGTTTATTTTTATATACTTTTTTTTTGTATTGCTACGGACTTTCTTTTCTCTCTTATCTCTTAGCACGAAGTTTTGAGTTTCATTTTCAGTAATAAAAACCGTGGCTTTAGAATTCACATATATATGGAATCTAAAAATGACAAATATACTAAGAATTTATTTTTAATTTGGTTAATTTGAGCCTGAAAATTACAAATATTCACGATTGGGTTGCTAGTTTTCAAGCTATAGTCAGAAAAGGACTTGAGAAATCTGTCCCTGTTTTGGACAGTATCTTTGAACCTTCTCTACTGATAGTTATTTTGGAATTTTTTGGGTAAAAATTACCTTTTTTATGACATTCTAGAATAAAAAATCTTATGTTTTTAACATCAAGAAACTTTTGTACAAAATTTTATGATTCCTAGGTCAATGGTTTTATATTTTCCATTATTAGACCGATCGAATTCCTAGTGAACGTTAAAATAATGTGGCGCCGGGACAATTATTTTTCTCTTTTCGTCAGTAATAATTGTTTCTTTTCCGTCAACAATTTTGAATTCTTCAAACAACATTTCACAAACGATCTATATTATTATAAACATTTCAATGTAAAATCTTTTTGTTTTTTTTTTCACTTTTAATCATAATAATAATAATAATAACGACATATATCTAGATATGTTATAGATATTATGTATAGATGACAATATTCTCTACCTTTAATACAAAATCATTTTTTCATCAAACATCTATATATATATATATAGATATACTTCAGTACCTGCTAAACATAACATATTTATACATAATCATCATATCTATATCTATAGGTGACATTTTTTTTTTATGTTAAGGCTTTTAGTATTTACAACATATTTTTATGTTGTTGAATATGTAATTGTAATACATTCTGTAATGTTGTAGATGATATTTCCTATTTGAATATTGTCATTTGTTACATTTGTTTTCGTGTCTGTTTGTATGTTGTTCTTTTTTTTCAATAATGTTGATGTACTTTTTGAAAAAAAACTTGACTGAATAATAATAATATACATTATCAGAGATTAATATTTTATAGGAAAAAATATCTTCGTCAAATGGATACTAAAATAGATGATAAAACAACTGTAAATATCTGATGAAACCCATTGTTTCTTATCTATGGGATTTGTATTGAGTGTATAAATTCGTTTAGGCTTTTTTCAAAGTCCATCTTCGAGGGTCTGAAGTGCCTCATCGATACTATGCTAAGCTAGCATACCAATGGCCACGAATTTGATTTATTGTCCAGCATGAATTTTCTTTCAAGCTCTACTGTTGACAATCTTGAAAGTCCATCAAGATCATCTTACATTGACCATCTTACAAGTATTGGCCAAACATTTCGGGAATTTATTGACACAAAACGGCGATGGGTACCTATTCCTTAATTGAAAATAAATACTCATTTTTGACTTGGTATGGGACACGATGTATGCCTAACATTGAACTCAAGCGGCAAGAAGAATAAACAAAATGATACTGGTTTTGGGAAAATGGGCTTCGTAGGATGTTTTCGTAATGATGTCTGATTTCGGTGATTTGAAAATTGACGACTTTTAGGTTCGTATTGCTTAGAGTATCTAAATAGGCATTATTTTGATTACATTGAATTATAAAATTTTGTATTCATCAAACCAAATAGGATTTGCAGAATGGTATACAATTTCTGCATCAACTGGCAGAAAAATACATTAGAAAAGCACATTGAATGCTTATCGAAGCTACTGTCTCCAACAATCTGAAAATGGCCATTTTTAACGATATTTGGAGTGTTCGAGAAAATGGTATTCACATCATGTCAAAGAGACGCTATCATATTTAATCCACAGTCTCATTCAATTTTTGTACCTATATATAAAAAACTTTGCTTGCTTAATAAATTCTGGACCACCCTCAGACAATACAAAAGTATGATTTTTACATACTAGGCAATAAATATTGATAATTGTCATACGAAATCAATAAAAAAAAAAAATAAAGAATCGAAAAATGGTAATAAAAAAAAAAAATTCATGGTGATACGTGATATAAAAATATTATAAAATATTAAAAAATATTATTGAAAAATATTTCATATATCAATGGTGGTGAATAATATAGTATTTTATAGATTTCCACTCACAAATCGTTTAAACATTTTTTTTTTATATGACCACATATGATCTTTTAAATAAAACATCCCTTTGTGACCAACTAACAACAAATATATTCTTCTAATAGTATAACAACCCTCGTATAATATACATACAAATACATATTATACATATACAAATACCAATAATAAAAATTCTCAATGGTCCAGAAAACTTCCTTTGCATAAATAAGTGACATTTCTCTTCCCTGCTTGTACGTACCAATAAATGTCCAAATAACATACAATAACAATATATACAAATATTTGGAGAATCAATTGAATACGAAAGCTTTGTACAGAGAAAGAAAATGAAAATTGTCATCATTTGTATTTCAAAATTTATGCTTTTCAGAATGATTGCTTATAGTTTATAAATAAAAACAAGGTCCCGCAGGGTCAACACGACGAACTTCTCAATGAGGGGAATTAAAAACAATATAAGTATATTCATTATAACGAATATAGGTAATTTTTGTCTTTTTTATTCTCAACAGAAGACAGCTTAATCAATTTCGCTGAAAAGCAATTTAGTTGAAAGTTACGTAATTGCGTGTAGAAAGGAAGTGGTTTGTCGTCGATTACATTATTTCATATATATAAAAAATGTGGTCCTTTACTGAGAAAATTTAAACATAAGCATCAAGAAAAATCTTATAATCCCTTAAGTTAATTTTACAATAATCTAACGCTAATTTTCATCGGGCTAATCAGGTAATAAATTGCAATCTGAGCACATATACAACAAGAAATTTTTAAACACATGGTATTGAATATTTATGGATTTGATAGATTGACCGAAAAGGGTAGTGAAGAAACAAGGTTGGACATAAAACTCTTGGGGGTAAAGTTGCTTATAAGATATATTACATTCACCCTTTAAACTGTTAGGGTTGTTTAGTGTATATATATCTATACATATAGTTTAGATTCACTTGACCATATCGCGCGCTTTAAGAGAGGGTTATAGCGAGTTAGATAACAGAAGTCGTTCGTATTATTGTGTTATTGTTACTTGAAAAAAAAAACGATATAAAAAAGATTTCATTTGACAAATCGGTATTGTATATGAGGGTTAAATAAAGTATATTTTTTTTTTATTGTTTGTCAATCGACTACGATACATTGGACGTTTCGAACCTACCCAGTTATTTGCTACATTACGTCCATATCGTGTGTTACAACAACGATAATAGGGGTTGAATTGTAATAATAAAAAAATAAAATAAAAACAGTTACATTATTAAAAAAACATTCTACTTTATTTCTGTAAATTAGGTGTTTTTTTTGTAACCAATTCTTCGAGGTGGTGTGTTAGTTTTTTTTTTTATTGATACCAATTTTTTTTTTTAATTTGAGGGAAAGGGGAGAAAATGATATGTTTTGTTGTGATTTTATACGACTTGATATAAAAATGAAATAATAGGGGTTTGCTAATCAATAATGTTTATGTTTGACATGTAATTATAGATGAGAATTCTGATTTTATTTTATTAATTCTACATTCGATATTTTTATACTCGATTCATAGTGATATGACAGAGTATATCAGGTTTAGTCTTAGGTTTATCACATCAGCAAATATTGACCGCAAAAATCAGTCCATTTGCGTCTGACCGTGTATTCGTCCGTTATCAAGAAAATATAAAAACGATATCTCTTTTTGTTTTTGTGTTATCTTGATAACAGGCGGCGAATATTTGGCGTATTCTGGACCTAAAAATTTAGTTTAGCCAAATTTGAGCTAAAATTGTGGAGAACTCAAATATTTTACGAAAAAATGTTCAGAACAACAGTTGTTGGTGTCAAAAATAAACATTTTTTGTATGTAAACTTATTCTATTTGGCTCAATGGACCGGTTTTGTACAAAATTTTTATGTTTAGAATACGTCACCAAAATTTCATCTCCCTACCTCCTTTTGTTTTTGAGTTATTGTGATGACGGACGGATGGACAGTCGGAAATGGATTAATTAGGTGTTTCTATGTACATCTAAACCAAAGTTTTGTTGTGCGGTCAATATTCGGTTGCGTTACAACTTTTAGACTAAAATTTATATACTAAAATTTATATAGACTAAAATCTATGTATGCCGAGCATAAAAAGATGGTTTTCTTTGCTTATGTAGATTCCTACATTATTATACGGAACGAAACTGTTCACTTTAAGTGAACAGTTTCTAATATGTTAAATATTTACAGTAGTGTATAGATATTTATCTTGTGTAGATTTTCTCTATATATATATAAATGATCATATTTGACAATAAGATGATTTATTTGATTCCACATACTGTGAATATTACATCAATAAAGTGGATTTACATTTATACACACACAAACCCACCAAGTCTGTAATCATTCTAGCTAGCTAGAGCTAGTGACTGAATGGTATTTATTCTCTGCTTGTGTCTACCATTATATTTACTTGTGACTAGTAGTAATAGTGTCACCGATATAGATTTATGAGTTGAAATACGTATTATTTATTGCATTTTTTTATATTATTCATTTTTAATATATTCCATAACAGAATTGTTATTTATGCAGTTGTTTTTTTAAAGTAACCTTTTGAATGACAAATAAAAGTGTTAATTTGTTTTGTACATATCCGAGTCAATGATCAACTATGAAGTATTAAAAAATAAATTTTAACAAAATATGTTTTGAATTAACTATTATCAGTATTAATATTTTACGAATACATAAAATACGTAGCCCATGAAAAATTTATTATATATTAATCAATAACTATATATAAATATAGTTGAAATTGAGTAACTAGCGGACGTCAAGCGGTTTTGCCCCAGTTATAGTTTCCATTCTTTTGAGAATACAAGAATAGAAAGTAGCCTATTACCCGAGAATTGTGTAACTTTCCAACTGTCAAAATATTTTTCAAATCGGTGCCGTAGTTTTTAAGTTTATTCGTAACATACAAAACACAAAATGTTTCCTCTTCCACCCACGTAGTTCTCGTTCCCGTGGGAATACAGTGATAAAAATTACCTTATGTCGACCGGAGATAGAGTAGCTTTTTAATGGTGAAATATTTTTTCCAAATCGGTCCAGTAGTTTTAAAGTTTAGTCGTTACATACAAAAATATATTCATACATATATTTCCTCTTTATAATCTTAGATATACATTTTATTCAATTTCGTTTTCGAAATGGTTATTTGTAAGTAATAGAAGACCCAAAAATCTCAAGATGTTAGTTAATTTCAAAAATATGTGAATTATAAAAATTTATAAAATATTATATGATTATTTAACGACCAAAGTTTTTTGTCAATTTTCAAATACATATTATTTATACAGTTTAATTTTGAATGTAAGTGGCTTAGACGATACGAAGACAACCGTCAGCTTCATCTGTTATTTGGAATTAGTGCCATTTTTATTTATTTACAAAATATTTAACAATTTTGGCAAATAAAGATACAAAATAAATAAAAAAAACTGAATACCATTTAAAATAAAATATTTTTATACAAATAATAATAATACGTATGTATGTATACACACATTTCATATCTAATACATAATTTATTGTACCCGAAAAATATAAAAACGGAATATTATACTAAAAAATAATATGTATTCTTTTTCAACTGTCAACTTATGAGGAAAATCTCCCTCAAACGAAAAACACACACACATCTTCCATGAACATTATTACAGTCTCACTGTGTAAGGTGTTAAGTATATTTTGTATATATATATATATAATATGATATATATGTTCAATGGAACAGAGACAATTATATATATAAATATGAATTGGATAAACAGAATACGATATATATTTATAATAACCGTCAGACATTATCGTCATATGGGATATTATTCAAAATGTAAATTCTTTTTGTCGCGAGGGTTTCAAGTCAAAATACAGATAAATTATCACCTTAAGATTAAACTTATATATATTACTACACACAATATTACATTTTATGGTCATTCCATTTGAACAGTTATTACATGTATGTTCTTATTCAAGCGATATCTCGAAAACAAGCCAATCAATTGTAAAATAAAAGTTTTCCTAGGCATAAATTACCCTAGAAAATAAAAAACAGCAATCAAATTTTGTTTGGGTGGCAATTTATTACAGAAATATAAAATGTAACGTAATATGAATGCACCCAATAAATCCACTAAACTACCCTTGATAAAACACTGTCTTTACAGCTATTTTGATATTTTATTCTAATTTAACGGTTACCTGAAAACATTTTGATCCTTAAAATGTCAAAAGGGCTTTTAAATATTCACCCAACCAAAATAAATTGTTGCTTGATTATGGATTTTCTAACACTCATGCAGCCTGTCCTGGAGTGCTGACAGGACTTCCCAATTTGCATCGTTGGTCCTGGATTTAGAAGGATATTGTATCATTTTTTATTTCAATATTGTATCATTGTATACTTTATAAACATAGACTTTTATCATCCTAATAAGACAATAAGATTAAATAAGAAAAAGTAAAATCAAGTAATAATAAAGCGTTGAATAAAGCATAATTCGTCATTTATCTACTTTGGCCTACCTTCGGTAAATATGTATTCATCTATATACACAACAAAAAAAAGTCTCAGAAAAGTATTTACGTGTCATTTATCAACAAATGAAATACAATGATTATAAAAATACAATAATATATATAAGAATATTAAATCTGCATAAATTGTGTAAAAGCAACACCTAACCAAATGTTGCACCAAAAGACCAAACAAACAAATAACAACCACCTCATACGTGATATTCAATATTTTATTCAAAAGTCACTCTTACTCAATGAAAAAAAAAACACACATAAGAATGAAAAAATAAAAAAAAATAATATTCGACTTGTAGTGATTGTAGAAAATATTATTAAAAAGGGTATGAATATATTTTACTTAGTGTACAGGATGGTATATATGCAGATTAGTCGAAAAGGAAGTACAGGTCATTAGAAATTTTGGAATTTTTTGTAATACATTAATATGGCTATGGTAAAACAAACGATTTAAAAATATATATAAAATTCGAAAAATACCATCAAAATTGTAAAAAAAAATGTCATTATAAAAATTTATTTTTGCAGTCGACGTTTAATTTAGTGTGAATTTATGGATTTGGTTTAGGTTCATTGGTCAAATAAACCTCGAATGTTAAATAAAGCAGTCATTATATTGTTCGATTTATAACCAGATTGATACAGGTTAGTTTTGTTACAAAAAATTTGAGTTTCTAACCATTTTTCGTAAATTTAAAGGATACACATTAAATGAAAGTTGTCAAAATAATACATGAAAGAAATAGACAATATTTGTCGAAAGGGTTTAATGAGACATTGATAATGTCGTATTTACATTTTGGAATTTAAAAAACCCTGTTTGTAGCCAATTTTTTTGAACTGTCAGATACATTCAAAAAATTTTCGTTGCGATTTGAAGTCTCTCGCTCGATCGGTCTGATTTTCATGAACGTAGAAACATGGTAAAAGTTTACATTAGTTTGTAAAAATTAATTATTCTAGAAAGAAATCAGTGCAATGAAATTGATTATTCAGGAAATTGCGGGTACAAAATATTTACAGATGATCACACAAATAATTAACTTCATTAGCTTAATGGTACAGAAAATTATTTGTTTGAAATGTCAAATATGATTTTTTTTATCAAATATCCAAAGCATAATTATATGAAAACACCGATTTTACAATTTGGCTCGCCCCATTAAAATTTTGAAACGTTGAAATTGCTTCTGAAAAATCCAAAATCATTTTTGAACATTCTGTAAGTATATATACAATACACATCACTATAATATATTATAAAATCGAGTTTTGATCTGTTCGAATATAAATGTTGGGTTTTGAATTCAAAATTGATAATCTTATGATTTATATACTACTTTTATTTAACATAACATTATTCATATGTAAAAGAAATATAATAAGAATAATAAATATGAATATATGACTGGTTTTGTATGCTCTTGTGACTTGGTGGAAGTAAGAGATTGGTGACGGTATCTGTGTATGTACAGTAAGCGATTGTAAGTATTCTTTCTATAAAAGATTTATATTTATTCATACATCAAAAAATTTATATTAACTACCAAAGTATATTAATAATATTCAATTTTTTTAAATACTTATTTATGTTTATTAAAAAAAAGTGTTTTTGTATACAAAAATTATTTTAATAAATTCAGTTCGGATTAATTAAAATCGATGCAGTCTCATATAAGATGCTTCATCAAAAATTGTATTTCTTTATAATAAAAATACTATTAATAGGGTAGTTGACCTACTGCATTTGCTTATCAAAATGTGAAATTAAACTTAAAATGAAAATAAAAAAATGCAATTAAACTTAAACTTAATTAGAGCTCATTTTGAAAGATATGGTAAAAGGATTCTCAGCAAAACAAGCCGAATATCTTTTAAAATTCTTTAAATTTGGTTGGGAGTTGGAATAAGTTTTTATTATTTTATATTTGGTATTCTTAAAAATTAAATATTTTATTGAAATTATTATCAATTTCATTATTAATTGTTTCAACTTTATTTAATGTAAAATTTGTCTTAAATTCCAGATATTTGCATAATAATCTTTTAATTTTCATATTATGTATAAATTTATTTCTGTGTAGGATAATTTATTGGAATATTTTTAAGCCCCCGCAATATGCAAAAAAAAAATCTGACATTAAATAAGAAATATTATTAAAGAATTATTTACGATTAACAAAAAACAACATTTGACACTTGATTTTAAAAGCTATTGGAAACAGGACTTTAATAAAACTACCATATTTCAAACAAAATTAATACATCGGTGTTTCCTCAGATATACTCGAAAATTTGAAACGAAAGGAAACAAAATATTAAATAACAAAAATTTATTTTATTAAATTTCAAAGTTTATTTGCATGTAATATATTTTAGACATAGAAATTATAATGACAATAATAAATTTTTCGTTGAAATCCATAAATTACAAAAAAAAAAAATTATGTATATTTTTTTTTTAATATCCATAAAATAAACAGTTTAATAGCCCTCTAGAATTTTATATCGAATAGAAAAATGAAAACTATTAAACAAAATTTATTGTAAATAACAGATTGTTATTAATTATATAGTTGTTGTAATAATATTATGTGGGTAAAATTATACAGAACGAAAATCGAATACAATACCGTTTTATCGAATATATTATAATTAGCAATATTTCTTTTAAGTACCTAAAGTATAATATATTAGAGGTTAAGAATCTTAGATGCTTTTAAAATTAGGAGAATCATAAGATAATTGCTGGTATAAAAAAATAACATTTTGGTTTCTTGTAAGTTCAATATAGACATTTCTAAATTTATATTTTATGTTACTCATCGTCAATTTAGTTATACCAAGAAACTGTTGAAGAGGTTTGATTAAAAAACAAGTAAGAAGAATATTTACAATTATGTAATTCCAACTAACAATGCATATATTATATTCGCAATACGTATTTACAAAACAATACTTGAATTGATTAGGATTGCTTTTTATTTCAATCACAAATGCGCCTTACTTAACTATAAATAGTTTTACAAATTTTCTATTGATTTAGCAGGTCATATAATTTGACTTCTTGAATCAAAGTGGCTTTATGGACGAAGCATTTCAAACTAATTAAATATGAAAAGTTATTAAAAAATAAATGATTGGACTAACACTAAATTTACTAAAAATTTTGGCAACCAATTAATAATAAAATTTCAATAAATTAACACACTGTATACAAGTAGAAGATAATAATATTTATTATTATTCAAACGATCCATCAAAGTTTTTGCGATCATCACATTAAATTTGTACCCCTTGACTTTTTTTTATATACAAATCTATATAAAATTCTAAAGCTTATTTAAGCTTATTTAGTTTCATTTTATTTCACATCCGCTGGATTCGAAAATAAATGGAAGAATTTTTTATATGATAATAATTTTGTATAAACAGAAAATGATATAGAACATTCTTAAACCACGTGATTTAAATTCAGATTCTTTAGAATCTCAAAAAAAGTCTTTAATATGACCCCTCCTTGGATTTAACGTTATTACCTGTGAATATTTTTCACAATCTTAGACACTTGAAGAATAATAATCTTTTTCAATTAGAATCAAAAAGTCATTTTTCCTTGAGGTTCCAGCTATTTTCCTTGAAATTATATTTTTAATCTATTTCCAGCGCTCTCCTCACGAAGCTCATTATATCTTGTGAACTAATGTCTTCTTAGCCAAACAACATGATTGATAAGCGCTCCCTAAGTAAAGAAAACATACAAACACAGAAATTTTTTTCAAAAAATGAAGCTTTAATTCAAGCACGTTGAAAATAGGATACTGCTGCCGCGATAAACTTATTTTAATGATTTTGAAAATAAGATTTTCATTAATGTGATGTTGGGGCTATTGTTAAACCTATTTCAAACAATCCAAAAAAAATTCAGAATGTGTACATTATGTACCGTGTCTTACATTAAACTGTTTTTTATTCGTGTATACTTAACTTTACAATTTGAATATTAAATTTTTTATTGATATTATTTTCGAATTGTAATATGTTTATTATTAGTATTTATATGTTGTAATTTTTACATACCTCCGTAAGCAACCAGTAAACAAACATACAGCATCAGTAGTAATAACAATATTATTTTTTTTCTGATCATATAAATATGGTCGTTACATTGTGTTTTTACGATCAATTCAAACTAACATATTATATTCATCAAAATTTATATGTTTCAATCTGATGTAGCTTGTAATATATATAAATTTTTTTTTTATATTAGGGGTATTATAAAAATTATATTATTGTAGTTAATAAATAAATATATTTTTAATAGTATTAAATTTTTTTTTTGTATGGAATCTGTGTGTTTATATGCAAAATTTATTATACGTATTTTTTCTATACAAGAAAATTCTTGTTTCAAAATATTATCCAACGTTAAATAAGTATTTTAAAATTTATATCCTATAAAGCAAAGAAAAAATAAAATAAATTAATAAATTAAATTAAATTAAATTAATTTAAGATTCTAACTTCAATCAGCGACGAAACATTCTTTGATTTATGGTAATTGGTTATAAGATAATTAATAATAGAAATCTTTATTCAATTGAAATGATTTTTTAGGTTTTAGTTCAATTTTAGAAGTCGGTTCCATTTTTTTTTTCAAAAATTATTTTGGACTTACTTTTCAATACCTCGATTCCTTACTTTTTTCATCCATTTCTATTACTTGTCAATATTTGGTAAAAAAATTGGCAATAAAACAATGTTGCGAAAATGCCATGTGTTGACTATCACAGTTCTTCGCCCACGATGGAACAGGACCTTTCTCTATTGCTTATTTTCGATTAAATAATATATTCTAGTATTCCTTAAATAATGTATGTAATTTTTCTAGACGACAATAAATAACTTTAATCAACCTCTGTCAAATATTCTTAGAGTTATCAGAAAAATATATTTGAAGTCAAATGACTCAATTAAACACACAAATCAAGAATAAAAATACATCTTTATTAAATAAAACAATAAAAATAATTATTAATTCGTTTCAACAAAAAGATAAACTAATAAATTTTTTGTTTTTCCAAAAATTACCATAAAAATATTTATTTCACAAAAAAAAAAAAAAAATAACAATAATAATATTTTCAACGTACAAAAACAATTACAGATAAAATCAAAAACTACAAAAATATAATAAAATAAAATTTAATAATTTCTGTTCTAAAAAAAAACAAAAAAAACAAAAGAAAAAAGGTTATAATAATATTAGGTTTTTGTATGTGTATTTTGGTTTTACCTCGGTCCGTTCGCTCTTCACTGAACTAACCAGAATCCATAATGTAAATCTTTTATTTTTTGTATAAATTCAATATTCAAAACACGTGGTAAAAGATTTTTTATCTGAAAGACACAAAAAATATAAAAATATAACAGAAATCGTTGTAATATTTTTGTTTTTATAATAATAAAAATATAAATGACAATTAAATATGTACACATAAATGTGAAATTAATTTAACCAACCTGAAATATTTTTGTATCAGTCATTAATATTGATCTTGGATTAATTTCTATGTCTAGTTAATGCTTCTATGGTTGCAAGAAATTCTAAGTACAATTACGAGAAGCTTTATTATACTTATGAATACTACATTGCACTCGAAATTTCTATGTAAGATAAATAAATTTATCAAGTATTTGAGGTTGTATTTCAATCTTTTTATTCAATAAATTTTCCTTGTCTTATTCAATTAATTTTATTTTACTGTATTGCCTGAGTGAAGAAATTTAGTAAGTATAAGTTATCAATTGCATTCAAACTACGTAATCGGTTATTAAAATGCATGGAATTTGAAAGAAAATGAAGATCTCATTATTTAATGTTTTGTCTTTAACAGAAGTGAGGAGTTAACAATTTTATTGTTGCTGTAAAACCAATTGCATTGAATCGACAATACGAAAATGACGTATATTTGATAAATTTGGAAATGCGAATGAATAACCAGCTTAAATATATCGGCTAAAATCTTTTTTCAAAATCGCTAAACATGTAAAAAAGATTTACGTAATGGTTTAATTATCTAAACTACTAGTCATAATAATCAAATTTATTGAGTAGTCGATGTAATTTTTTCGTATCAAATTGTACGACAAGAAAAATCATATAAAAACATACACAAATTTTTTGTTTTTTTTAGTAATAATACAAAATCCGATTTATTATAAAAATTTCTATATTACCAACCACCAAAACAATTAAGATCTGTATCGTATCAGAAGTTGGAGACCATAAAACCTGTCTTCACTATGTCATAACAATTCGTCAATGTCATTTATGGTTTTTATTATTTGTTCATAAGTGAATACTCACTCATAAGATGAAATAATTGCTTCTAAGATTATTTGTTTTATTTTTTATTTAAAAAAAAAATTATTATTAGGAGCGGTTTAATATTTCATATTATAAATTAAAATGATTACAATTATATTTTTTAAACCAGTTTATTTGTAGGTGGAGATAAATTTTATTTGATTACATTCTGATTGTCATAAAAATAAATTTATTTATTTAAATTTTTTATAAATATGTTGTTGTTTTTAAAGATGGCTGGCTGGCGAGCTTCTCATGTGACAATTATTTTTGGAATTTCTTCATTTATTGTGTATCTCATAAATTAGTAAATAATATGTTTCAAAACAGAATTTTGCATCAATTATATTTTGTTTATAACTTCATTAAATTGATTAAGTAGAACTCATACGTAAGTGAATTTTCACAAAATTCTCACGTAAATTGTATTGATTTTACACGAAATTTTTTACTGTGTACAAGACTTATTATATACATTAGGCTGTATTATAAGTCCTAATTGCAGTGACTCGATAATATTTTTATTGATAGAGAATTTAAAAAAAATAAATAAATTCCACATGGAATTCTATGGAATTCTACCCTCAAAACTCTCCTATTAACTAATTAATCTAAAAGGATCTACAACATTTTTATTAACACTTTTTTTAAATAACCTCAAAATTTATGTGAAACATTGAAATAACCAAGTTTTTGGTATTTTATTTATTTTCTCCAAAATTTGATGAAAAGTTACCTTTTTATGTTCCAAATACAATGTAATTTTTTGATTTAAAATATTTTCATCTTATTTTGAATAAATATCGAAAAAGCACCCTAATTTTAAATCAAAAAATTTTGAGTTTATGTGAAAAAAGTGTATATACAAAAGTTGTAGATCTTTTTATTACCTACAACTTTGTCAGTTAACTTTTTTCCATACGACATTAATTTTGGCTGGAAATCGAGATAAAACGTGTTTTATCCTTAAAAACTCACCCTCCTCTTACTCCCCGAACTCAGATCGCCCGTAATTTATTTTTCCTTCATTTTTATCATATTATCTTGCGTTTCCAATGGGTTTCATCATACTATAATTTTCTTCCACTTTTTATCATTTTTTAAGGCTTCTACTCTGGTCTAAAATGACAAACAATGCTAAGGCCCGTGTATAGAAATAAATAAAAAATTTGTATTGATATAAATATAAATTATTATCATATAAAACCTACAAACAATACTGTAAAATTGATATATGATTTTCTTACACATATATAAAACATATATACATTCCCTTTTGTATTTCGCGCCTCATCGAATACCTTAATACCAATTTATCACGCTAGGTAAAACACACAGAGTACACCGTTATCGTGTGTATATCATTTGATAGGGTATTATATTTTTATAATAATTCATTTAAACAAAACCGAAAAAAAAAACAAATAACATAGAAAAATAATGTTATTTATATAATGATTAACAACTTTTCTATATTCGAAAACGAAAAAATCCCATACGAGAGGAAAAACACAAGATGTAAATCGAAATATGTTGTGGAAATAATACTTATCGTAATATATTGCATATTTATAGAATTCTCATTTCTTTTATGTTTTTTTATGGTTGGGATAATTTCAGAAATATGAATCAGTAAAATGGATTTGTGCGGCAAGCTTATTTTTTCAAAATTTTTCTAATTTTTACAGGAAAAAAAGTTTAGAGTCACTTATTTTTAAAAACTTTTTAAAAGATGTTATACAAGATCGATTAACGATTTATCCAAGTGTTTAACAACAGTTTTAAAATTAAGTTCCTTTTACTTAAAATTATACTTCATCCTTTTAAAAAATCTTTCCACTACAGCTCTGTATATTATATTAATATTAAGATTTATACAAATTTTCAAACTTGGAGATGGTCGCTTGTCGAAAAGCTTAATAAATGTTTATAAAATGTTTTTTGTACTGGATGGTTCGGCACAAGGACCAGTAAATTTCTTGAAAAATTTTATATGTGTAATAAACATTGATTCTTTCAAATGGGATATTCTAGGACAAAGTATATTTAATTAAGATTAAATATTTAATTACTCATTTATTAAACTGTAAACATACTATAGCATGCTTATTTGTAGCGTAAGCCAATCACCGGACTGTAATTGGGATCTTTTCGGACGGAGTATAAATACTAAATAATAATTTAATTTTCTATAGGATGATCAAATTTTTAAGGTTTTTCTCAGAAGCAAGTTTACTTTATACAGAACATTCAAAATGTCTTAATTTTATTGCAACACCTTTTATACGAATTTTATTAAACCACACCCGAAAATCAAGAACATCTTCTGTGTAATCAATAATTTTTTTATAATCCATGATTCATGCACAAATAATAATTATTATTGAATTTTGTATTTTAAGTGTACATACGACGATAAGATATTTTTAATAGATTCGATTCCAAGACCACACAACAAATTTTAATGATCCATTAAATACGTAAACAATATTTATATCAACATAAAATCAGCATGATTGACTTAAATGAATCGTTAAAACGTATCTCATTCTGTGCTAAAATATTTTTTTTGGTTTTTTTTTTTTAAATGTGCTGTATATTTTATAACGATTTTTAAAACATTTTATTGATTTTGAAAGTAATGTGTTTTGTTTTATTGGTTAAGAATAAAAAATATTTATATCGATAAATATCAAGATTATTATAAAACTTACAAAATATTTCGTTTAGAAATATAAATTTAAATTGGCTTTCGTTTACTCACATACTAAACGATATGATGTATTCTCACGTTTTGGAAACATTACAATGAAAGCATTAAAACATATAGACTGGGTCCCCGTTATCATATCAAGACATTGATAAATACACTTCTAAAAATTTTTATATGGCCTAGTTCACGACTAGTGTAATAACTTTTTACACTACAAAAATTCTGAAAAGTGGGCTGCTTTATTTTTCGGAGCACGTAAAATTTTTAATTGTCCCCACAGGCTTCAAATTTATAGATATCCGTTGTTGTAGGATGATCATTCAATAAAAAATGTAAAAGCCATTTTGTCCGCCTGGTAAGAATTCCAGATGTCCGTTCTCCGACAACCTAATAAATACGTGAGATGTCTGAGACTTTTATCTAGAAGTGCCGGATATAAAATCACTGAAATACACATCAAGTACTTTTTCGGCGAGTTTAGGATTCATTTCATAGTTTTCGACTAATCTTTCTAAGTACTCAGTTATTATTATTTTTTGAATTCTATAAGAGCCATTATCCAGTTAGCAAGAAACATTTTATCAAATTTGTGTTCAATCAAATTGCAATGAAATGAAATGAAATTTAGTTAAAAAAAGGGTAAATGATATTTTTTGGATTATGGATAACGGATTCGTACAGATTTTTATACCCCCCTTTTCATTTAAAAATTATAAAACTTTTTTAATTTTCTTGAGAACGTTTTCAATTGTAAATTTTATAAAATGCGAAGTAAGCATAGAATGGAATTTTCTTAATGGGCGTTTCATGTAAATTTTTTATTTCGTTGTCAAAATTTCTTTTGTTTCATTTCCGTTTCCCCTAAAAGTGGAATTAATGTTTTCAAAACGAAATGAAACATAATTTCATTAAATTATTGTTTAGAAGTGAGACTTAAATTTTTTCCTCCCCTCTCAAATAAAATTGGAAAACCAATTATTTTTCATTGTTATTGAAAAAATACTAAAACCGGAAAAAACTGCTTAGACTGCAAAGTATTTTTTTTTCTCTATAAAAGTTTGCTTCTGAACAAAATCGTCTCTTAACTGCATTTTATATGTCTCTGAAATTAATATTATTTCAGTATTTATATTATTTAAAAAAAATAAAATAAAATAAAATTCTTAAAAAGTTTTTATTATTATTTTTAAACACCAATCAATAACAACAATTAAAGTTTAAACAACAATATAAATCACCCATACTTTTTTTCCATTCCATTCGTATAGATAGATAGATATTCGTGAATCATGTGAGTAGGTATATTTTAGATTTTTTTTATTTATTTATATATACTTATATATATTTTTTTTTTATAAAAATGACACAAAAATATCTCTTGAATATGTGCCCCTTGTGTATAATAAAATGCAATACATCTATCTGGAACAGTGAATGTGCTATTTTAAGTTTAAAAATCTATTCATGGCACAACGTTTAAGTGTACTAAATTATAACAATGTTTCACATACTTCATATTATTATACACAGACAGATATGAGAGGATATTATGTTACTTTGGAAGAAAAAAAAACTTACGTACATACATCAATAAATATTTGATATAAAAGTTGTAAATTTTAAATTTATGCTGTACCAAATTTGATTGGTTGCTTCCAAATTTCACACTGCAATTGTTTTCGTTTTGGTAAAATTAGAAGCCAAACTTAATTGAAAATAATAACTAACAGAGATAGTTATGATTATATGTGTCTATTACCTAAATTTTAGCTAAAATTGAATCCAAACATTATAGGAAAAAATATAATCAAAACAAAACTTTTTAGCAAACAAACTTGTTTTACCTTTGAACTGTTCTTCTATCTTTTATGATTTAAAAGTTAGGTAATGAACCGAATTTGGTCATTAAAGAACTTAAACCCACTTGATTATGTCAAGAATATGCCACCAAAATTCCAACTAGCTATCGTTTTTTGTTTTTCAATTTACTTGGTGACGAACGCACGAACATGAAAAAGGATAATTAGATGATTCTATGAACAGCCATACCAAAATTATGTTTTGGACTTCAATATTTTCTAGCGTTACAAACTTTGGACTACAATGAATAGACTTTGGACAAATTCTAATATGTCGAGAATAATATAGACATGTCCAAAAATAATTTACTTTGATGATAAGTTTAACAAATTTTCCCTCTACATGATTTCTGAAAAGCGGGCCAAATAGTTTTTGAAATATTCCGAGTACTTCCATTTACCCCGATTCACTGTTGTAGAAAATATGTACTGTATATTGATTCATTTAAAATATCAATGTTGTTGGACAATTCCATTAAGTCACGTGAACAAGGCACGGATATATAGATTGAAAGAATAGACAGATTTTTTATATAAACTATTTTTATAAAAACCCATTTTCTTTTTTAGTAATTATATTAAATATATAGGTAATTATTGGATATTTTTAATTAACCTAAAATGGATCAATTAAAAATAATTACCTAAAACAACCAATTATATTACCAATATATAAATATAATTACAATAAACATAATATTAAAACAACCCCTACGCTCGGAAAAACAGACCATTGGAGAAGAAAAAAAAACAATAAAAGCAAAAACCTTTAATTTTATAACCCTTACATATGTTTTCAATTACCCCGTAAACTTTCAACATCAATAAAAATCATTGATAAAAACCACTACCACAAAACATTTACAAAATTTATTTCTCTATACATAATAAAACTCAATCGATGATACCAACGACTACTACCAGAAAACAAAAACAAAAAAGTACAAATACGTATCTCGAATTTCTCATCAGAACAATTTCAGAGATTATTTAGTTCGTATTTCGTATAGGTAGTGAGTGAATACTGCTATACTAATTTAATGTTGTTGATACTAAAATGTATTCGATAACCAAAAACTTTAACGACATTACAATTTAGTGAACCGTATACAGCTTTATAGCTGTGCTGCTCTATTAGAAAATACACTCTAAGGCTTGATCTAAGCTATATACAGTAATTATATTCTGAGTTCATTCACATGCTAGCATATTTAATTTCTCTTAATGTCTAAAAATGGAAATATCATTTTTAGGAAAAAATTTCTTGACCCATTTATGAGATCGATTTTCGTCATTTTTCAATCAATTATTGAATTTAAAAACTATACTAGTTTTTTATTTTGCGTGATCTCTCAGCTTGTTTAATCACATAGATTTCGTAAAGTCCGTGAATTTTGTTTAGCTGATTGTATTTCTTCTTGAAGAGTGAAGAAAAAGTTTAAGAAAAATGGCCATCAATAATAACTAGGTGTTCAATAATTAAGAAGCTCAAAAGACATCTTCAAAGTTGACAGCTTTATGTTGCATGATTTGAAGTAAAAATTACAATTGTTTTATAGGTCAAATTTTCAAATTTTTATTCATCACCCGAAAAGGACCTGGAAAATTATGTCAAATTATGAGAAAAGAAAATACAAAATTATTTAATACTGTTTTTCTACCAAGCTATTGAAAATTTGGAAAATGACATGGTCAGCAAAGATAATACAAAAAGCAAAGCTTGTGCAAAATAAAATAAAAATTTGCTAATTTATACATCAAAATTTGAAACTAGACTCAATACCATAACAAAACTAGGAAATTAAGTTAAAATCGATGCAAAAACAAAAAGTTCTTAGATCTAAAACTTATTTTCTATTTCTTTCTAGAAAGAACAAAGTCTTATATCTAATCAAATGGAGATACAAGCAAGCGACGTCATAATATCGTACCTCCCTCTTTGTTTAATCAGGATTTTTAAGCCTCTTGTTTATTTTTAAAGGTTAAAAATAGCTTAAAATCCTTCACAAAGTGCATAAGTTTTGTAATCAGATTTATGGTACCATACCTTGTAACTCAACCACGATAATAATTATAGAATTGAGACTATAGACTCTACATATAAATTTACAAGTGCTTTAGGTATGTTCGAGCAATGAATAACATGAAGGTCCGATCATATTATATTATATGATTATTATTGGACATACACCATCTAAAAGTTATTTGTAATGCTCTGGACTCTCTCTATTCCATACCTTACAATATAATTGTGTAAGGCTATATAAAAATAACAATTAACATTAACAGTATTCAATGACTATGTTGTTCTTGTTGTTGTTGCTGTATTGTAATGCGTGACGATATCGTAACATAACGATTGTTGCTTTTATATATATTATATTATATAGATGGTTCTTGTATTTATAGAATATATATTTCGATATAATAATTGTGTAGTTGGTTTTGTCTCAACAAATGATCATCACTGCAACTTATTTGGTCTTTAAACAGAAAAGTTAAAAATTCAATTTAAAAATTACAAAATATCCATATCTACAGGTGAAAAAAAAAACAGTCTGTGATAAAATACAAAAACTAATTACTTTAAAAATTGACTTGATGACTATGGTAGCGATAAAGCTTTTAATTCTTCAGTTATTTGTTTCGTCTCTTTTGAGGAAGGTTTTGGAGTGTTCTATACCAGAATCTCTGATCCTTAAGCTTAGTATGAGCAGCGTTTTTTTAGCAAAAACTATATGATAATTGTTTAACTTTCCCCAATTTATGACTAATTATCTCAGTTGAGAATTCTTGATTCAATCAAAACATGGCATGTCGGAAGAAGGATCTCGAGAGAATCCTTCTAACCTAAAAAAATGAAAGAAGCTAGTTTGTTGCAAAGTAAATCCACATGATGACATCAGTCCAGTTTCGTATCTAGATGGGGACCCAAGAAATTTAACCAGTTCATACATGATTTTCGTTATTTAGGTAGGGAGGTTGAAACGGTATTGTTATTGTTTTATTCATGTTTACTACCGTATAGAGCGTAATAATTACCCTATTTGTGTATTGATTTCAAAATATGGCTAAATTCTAGACATACATCGGTATACGATAAGATAGAATCTTCATTCTATTCTACAATAAGTCTATGGTACACAAATGGGGAATTTTGATATACTTATTGTATTTAAAGTCTATGGTACACATTTGGAAGTCTTGTAACTATATTGATAAATATCTGATTTAAATCGATTTCATGCCTTATAATTTTCATATCTAGTTGGAAGGTAAACAACTTTGTTAGACAAAACGAACTGTAATTTATTTATGTCAATTTGTGAAGTAGTCCATTCAGTTATTATCATCATCGACCAACACAAACAACCAAATAGTAAATTGCAATTGGTTTTTAGATGGATATTTAGGGTTATGTATCCATTGAGAGAACTGAACGAAAATGAAGTAATACAATCAATGAGTGTGAAATTTCAATAGTACCATTTCACTCAACAAAATAAAATAAGTACCTAATCTATTCCAATATATACGTTCGTACGTTACATACACAATATGGTAGTAATGCCCATATCCCAATTCATTCGGTTTTGGTAAAAGTACATAAACATTAAAAAGGATTTGGCCATTTATTTCCTTTTTCATTTATTATTATTATTTTTGTGTCTTTCAATTTATTTTAATCGATAAAATGGTATACTCACTATTTTATATTACTGCTTTCAATATTATTCACACGCATTATCTCATAAAAATTTCTTATCGTATTCATTAAAAATTTATTTTTATGTTGGAATTGTTTACATACTTTAGGAAAAATTTCATTTTTTAGTATATCTTTTATGTATGCATTTTTCAAAGTACAATGTCATGTTTCTTAAATAACTATTAATTTTGCTTTCTGAAATAAAAATTTCTTTCATCAAAACTAGTCTGCCAATAATTTTCAATGCTATGATCTACAATGGTAATTTCACAGACTAAAAGTATCACAAAAAATAAATATATCATAATTTCAACGAATAAATCAAAAAACCAAAAACACTCAAAATACAATAATAATATTTTCTAGAAGCAACCCATTTTCGAAGTACAAACACATTTACCACACCGCATATAATAAATAGCATAGACAAGCCATCTATAATAAATATTAAAATACGTTCCTTTTACTATACGTAGTAGCTCTATAGAATACGGGGTAGTGTTTTTTGGGTGGTTAAGTTTAGAGTTATGTGGTTTTAGGTTAGATAGAATATGACGGTTATATTACTTATGTTATACATTTTAAAATAACAAATATTCATAATAATTTTTAACAACACACCTTAGAAAAATTTGTATATATGTAAAGTGGTAAATTGTTACCAGAGCAATGGCGACACTAGCACTGATTTTTCTTCTGAAAATGTAATAACATTACTAAGCGCATTGAGAGTATAATCATGTATTGAATGTTCGAGGCTTTGGCCAATGTTGAAAAAGTAAATAAGTGATCGATGAAGAAAATAAATAATAATTTGCTTATGGAAATGAAAACTTTTTAGACACTTTTGGGAATTTTTTGAGAAACCATTAAACTGGCGATACTGTTACGATACCACTTTATAAAACTACATATAATACATATTTATAGCACGGTTTGATTTGAATTCAACGGACCTCGGTTCGAATCCTGCTGTATTCATATAAAATCTACTTTATTTTTTATTTTTTTTTTACAATTTCTTAGTATTTATTCTCTTTACTAATTTTTAACGACAATAAATATCTAACAGTTTCAGCATAATATTGCCCCTTTTGTAAATCACTCGTTATTGTTGTCATGGTTTTTGATTACGTACGTGGGTCTTTTTTTAGCTTTTTATTCTCTGAAAAGAACTAAAAACCGACTGAGGCTTTAAGAAACTTAAAGGTGTTCTTTTAGAATTGAACGATTTTGTCAATGAAAAAATTTGATTGGCTAAAAATATTATAAGCTATTAATGCTGAAATCAGCACCTGAAACGCATTGTACCATAATGTTGTGAGTTGTTACGTTGTAATACAATAATGTTTGTCACATATGTGCAATTTTTCTCATTTTCAACCAAAAAAAAAAACATATATTTTCTTTTCTTGTACTAAAATCCACACACCTATTCACACACACACACACACATTTTCTGTAAGATTATAGCATGAATTTTCTTCGTCTTTTTTTTTTGAAACATACAACGAATATTATTATAGGTGTAAAGTATAAAGCATTATATATTTTTGTATTTGTAGAATATTTATTATTTCTATTTTATTTATATGTAACAGAATATCTTCGTATTATATATTCTGCCACTTATAGTTGTTACCTATTAATATAGTTCGTGTATTATAATACGCATTTTTAACATCAGTACATTTTGACATTTACTAAGCGTGACATCAAATAGCATATCATATCATGTGATAGATCAAATACTTTTAAGGACTATCTTACTTGGATACAAATCATACCACTTACTTTTGCAGTCATTAAACGCCATACCGATTAAATAAGGAACATAAAATAGCCTACAATTCATAAAAAAAAAATCTTGTAAGGGCCGCTTTAGGGGCCAATGGTGTTCACCACATTCGATACTATCTCCACTAATGCGATATTATTTTTAAACAGATTAATAGTTAAAATAAATTAAAATACTAAAAACTGATTAATTTATGAATATAAAGCCAACGTAATTTCACGGAACTAGGAAATAATAGCAGTTTTACCTTGATTTTTTTTCTATATAATGACTAGTTTATTAAAAATTTAGAAAAAAAAAGAATATTTTAAAATAAGTAAAAAAGATGTTATCGCTGTACCTTCTTGTATCAATTGCATTCTAGTGAGCAGGGAAAGAATATTGACCCAACGCCTTTGAGTGAGCAAAGGATTTTATTATCTATTTGATCAATCGTAGATAAATAATTTCGAATTTTAATTTCAACTTTTTATCAATGTCTTTGTATCAAAAATTTTAATTTATGTTTCAGAAATTTCAGAGACGACAAAAAATTTCGAGTGAAAATATTACTTCTAATTCGTAATTACATACATAAGTGGGAATTTTTTTTTTACTAGAAGCAAACACGGAAATCCGTCAATATGGATTCACGTATAAAAGACAGCTTGACCGAGAGAGTTATTAGCTACGATAATTTTTGATTAACGCATCCATGTTCGCGTAGTCAGTTTATAAAAATAACTTTTAATTGGTAAGAAATATAGAAGAACTATAAATAAAAAATTTATTTTCTTTTGAACTTCTATGAATCGTAAATTTTGTTTTATTAGCGCCAGCTCAGAAATCGATAACCTTAGATTTTCATTAATTTATCATCTGGAAATTCTTAAATAAAGAATAGGTAGAAAGAAAGTTTATTTATAAGATTTGTTTCTTTCTAGACAGCTCTGACAATATTATAACCGTAATTCTGTAACACGAAATCTATTTTGAATAATATTATATTTGCTTATACACAACTAAGATTTTAAACTACACGTTTTGTCGTATAAGAAATTGTTTGATATAAAGCAAACAGGAGAAGGCTATTTGTACCATTGTATGTTGTGTTGTGTGTGCCTTGAGTGCAGTAAAAGTATTATAATCGTAATATGTCCTAACGTTTTCGTCGCGTATATAAAATGTAAGCATATATATATGATTATAATACATATATTGCATATGATTATATTTTCGTTTATGTCATCAACATTCTTAAACGTATGTCTCATCTATAATCGGTACTTCTCTTTCTATCTAAAACCTCATTGTAATATAAAATATATTTCGTTTTCTTTTATCACATACATATTATATATATATTTGCCGTTAAAATATTTTCAGTTATGATTATTATAACTCTAAGAGAGAGCAATTTATAGTTTTGAAAAACATTATTATTTATTGTTATATATGTTTTATCATATGCATAGTCGACGAAAAAATCATTTGAATATTGTTGTCAGTACCGTGGATAATCTGAACAGTGTGTTTCATTGTTTTAACTCTAAATTCAATAGGGATTAGAGCGGTCCTTTAAGATTCGTCTTCATATCTTGTTGTATTTGAACTCAGTCTCTCTTCATCATCCTCAAATCACGTAGAATCTGGTCCGTTGATAAAGTTTTAATTAAATTACTAATTCTCTGAGATATGTTAATTATGTCCTATGAACTCTGTAACTGAGTCTTATTAATACAGGACTTTCTCCTTATTCAGTAACGAATTATTAAGCCGATTTTTTTAATAACTATGAACGAAGATCCGAATTGCTATCTTCGGCAATCTTCACAAGGTATTTGAGACTTTGTGATACATCTCAAAAATCACCATAAAATCTCAAAATTTTTTGTTGAAATCGCTTTCAATTCCTCTGGAATATACCCCACTGGAATAAATTTTAGGTCATATTCCAGAAACTGTGCCTCCAATCAATCTTTAAATGGATGTTATTTTTGAAATCTCCTGGTTAAAGTTACCTTTTGGACATAACTTTATCGAAATCCGAGACAAGAAATTTTGGTGATTTTTTCGAAAGGTTAAAAAATCAAAAAATATTTTTGTCTCCAATTTCGATAAAATTATGTTAATAAGGTGAGTTTGACTCGTTGATTTCAAAAATAATATCCATTTAACGATTACGTATGTAAGTTTTGAGACATCGCTTGAAATCTAATCTGAAGGCCAGTATTCTTTTTTTGGTGTTGAAAGGATATACTTAGAAAAACTGTCAAACCAACACAAACACAATGATATGCTTTGAAGTCTATGATTGCTATATCGTAATGTAAAATATACTGAGAAATGAAATATGTAGGTAAATTTGTATACTTTTATTGCTTTAAGGATATTACGCACAGAAATATATAAATATGATATTTCATGACTTTTAAATGTGTAAAACATTGTCTTTGCATGACAAATTTTGACCTACTATGCTTCTCTAATATCAGTCTGTCCTATAAAACAACGAGACTTATTCGAAAATAATGATTGAAAATAAATAAATTAAAATAACAAAATTTTATTGTCAAACAATAAAATTATATCTCTGATTTGTTCATATATTATGTAAATTATATAAAACAATTGAAATAATATTATATGTATTTTATAAAATACATAATAGGCCTTTTTGAACAACATGTAATGTACCTGTAAGTACTTCACAATCATAAAATGTTCGATTTCAATCTATAGGTATTTATGTTTTTTAATGCTATTTATTTATTTTGCTACTATAATATAACTACGCTATTACGTACGCATGCATACAAATATTACATGTACCAAATAATAAAAACAATAATAATAATATATTTAACAAAATCAATTGTTTGTATTATTATTGTATTATAATGGCAATAAATAAATTAATAAATAATAAATATTATTAATTCAATGTAAAGATATTTATTTTAATTTTTGTTTTATTTTGTTTGTTTTTTGCATATTATTTTAATTCTTCTTGATATCATGTTGCGTTTATGCTTTATATTCTTTTATTATGATGTGATATTATATCAATACTAGAAGTACAACGATATTTAAAATCTCTGCGTATTATGTAATACAAATTGAATTCTAGAAGGATCAAATCAATTTTAAATAGGTTTAAGTCAAATAGAGTTTGATTCTTTATACGCTAAACAAATTAAGAAAAGTTTTCCGTAAGTGTACTGATTTTGTGTGAGTTATTTACATAGCTCTGTAATCTAAGTATATGTCTAACAGTTGTATAACATTAATCACTTACACACAGTGATTAAAGCATAGTGTATTAATAAATATGTGTTCCTTCATACTGTCCGAGTATGATAGAGTAATAGCGTTACAAACTTTAAACTTAAATAATATATTCTGATATATTATGTATGTCGAGAATAAGAAAATATTGTTTTTAATTTCACAACATGGTGTATCGGAAATAATAATTCGTATATTTTTCGATATAGGTACATAAAAAATCAAATTTAAATATTGAATATCCGACCAAAATATTATTTAAATCAATTGTTTTTTATGTCTTGATATATTATATTGATTATGTAACTTTAAGTTTTTATTAGTACAAACATATTAAGAAGAATTGTATTTATTTATTTTGTATAAAATAGTTCATTCAATTTGAACATAGTGTTTTGTCATATTATGAGATTTCATTAAACGTTCCTTCTGAGGTGAGAAACATTATCAAATTCCTTGAGATCAACTGAAATATTATTTCAAACAAAATAAGTTATTTTTAAAATGTCTCACAATTCATTCTATTCCCTTCTACTCCAGATTTCCTCCTAGAAATAAAAAATAAACAAAAAATATTCTAGACAGCTCATATAGCGCCGCTTTTACTTTTAAACACTCGAAATCAAACTTTAATTTCTGCTAATTAAATAATATGGTTTAACTTCCGTTCTACACACAAATACGTCTATAACAGAGGCTTCCCATATCATTATTTATAAACTTTATATATTTCAACTACGTTCGATATTACACTATACAATGAATTTTATGATGTGGATGGAGTCGTTAACTTCGTTCTTCAAAATCAACCGTCCCGTTAATTATAATCGAGTATACTGCCTGGATTCGAACCCACAACTCACTCGGCCAATAAGACGATGTTAAGCCTAATATATACCTATTTCTTGAATTTACTGGCGCTTCCCACTTTGTTTAGATAGATTTCCAGTACTCGGTTCCATCCTCGTAATTGACTGCTACTTTTATAATTATTGAAAGACAAAGAGCTAATTTTCACCATAATCGTTTATAATTTGAGGTGTTATAAAATAAATGAATGATGTAGATGGCATTTTAAAAAAATAACCTATACTTGATTTACAACAATTTATTCATAATAATCGATTGTACAAAGATGACTTTAACTGTTGCGATCAGAATAAACAACAATACCTTGTTGAACCTTCATGTTCAATTGTTTTGTAATTTTTTTTTTCATGTTTTAAGTATCATTTGTCTTCTGATTGAAAATAAAAAAATTATAATACATATTTTAATATTGAATTGTATTATTATTATTGATTATTATTATTATTGTTATTAAAAAAAAACAATAGGGTATATTTATTATAAAGTCTCATTTTGATAATCATTTTAAAATTATTTTCTATATACCTACAACATAAAATTCATAAAAAATGATGCTCTGATGGTTATCAAAAATCAAAGTTAAATTTTTGAAAAGCTTTGAACGTCAAATACGTCTTTCACATTGAGTGTATTTCAGGCATTTATAAATGTTGAGAAACAATATCAGGGAAACATCCGTTGGGATTGGTTTATTTTGGTAGGGTTTTATAAGTATTAAGAAATCAAATTCGCTTCACTCCGTAACGAAATACGATACCACAGAAAAGAACACGATTAAACAATTGGATGCACTTAGTGACTCAAACTTTTCACCCATACTTGTCTTAATAATGACTCAAAATCGATGTGTATAGCACGTAGACATTTTTTTTACAGTGTTCTACACTAAAAACCCAGCGTAGGCTATCAGTTTATTAAAAAGAGTAAATAAAATTTAATAGTAGGCAACAATATTTTGAAAAATGATAAGAGATAGAAGAAAATTTGAATTGGAAAAAAAGACATGACAGAACACATTTTTCTATTTTCTTTATAGTCTCTGGAATTTTGACTAATTAACTGCTCTAATTTTTAATGAAGAGTTTTTGCACGGTAATTTAATGATTAATTCTTTAATTATTCTAAGAATTTATTAACAAAACATGTTTTATAATTTCAAATTTATAAAAATTGGTATATAAATCAATGTCCAAATTATGGGATATTCTCTCGTTGAATGATTCTATAAAATATATATGACATCCATTAAGCCAGTACAATTGAACAGTAATTACAAAACACCAATATATTTTCCAAAAAAAAAACCATTTTTTTTTTGTAATCGATGCGTGTGTAACCTCTATAAAAACGTTGTTGTTATTTACTGAATAACATTCAATAAATAAAATCGTTTGAAATGTTTTGTATTTAAAAGAAAATAAAGTATGTGTTTATGTTGTATACGTTTCAAGAAATGAACGTAAACCATCTTATGAAATACAGTCAGTTCTTTCTTTACTTGATTGCATTTTTGGGTTGTTTAATTTAGAGCAAAAAAAATACTTTTTTTTAACAAATTAGGTAAGTTATCACTACAAAAAAATAATTTATAAAATTATATACATACAATAGGTTGTAAAATAAAACAGCGGAATTCATCGGCTGCTGTTCTAAATAATTTTTGGTTTATTTAATATTTTTATTCAAAAATGTTGTTTGACTGCCAAAACATATCGGTAATTTTTTTTAAACCCACAAAATTGAACCAGCCGTGATTGAAAATTTGTAACAAACTTATTGCGTCTGGAGATACTGTGACTGTCAAAATAATGACTATTATCAATTATTTAGACATAAACAAACGTCGCTTCGATTAAAAACAACTAACGCTCGTGCATTCTTACGTGCATACACACACATAGACATGTCTCTTAGGAAGTTGAATTTGGATTCTGGTGATCCTGAAACTTGACCTGTTGAACTGTTAAAATTTGATTGTCACTAACTTCCAAAAAAATTCTTCGGAATATTTGATCTGTGTTTGGCAACTGACAGGCATTAAAAAAATTAGATACTTTGAAGATAATATTAACTGCACTTTGTGAACGTTATATCGCTACACTTTTTAAGATGGCAAGTTAGGTAATCGATAAGTAAACGTACAGTGAATATATATCCACAAATATCGTAAATAAAAGTAGTGGGTGGAAGAAGCAAATCTACAACTGAATAACAGCATTGATGCCGATTAAAGCTTATTTATAACTGAAGTAGGATCAAAGATTAAATCAATTCAATCAGTGTTTTACTTGTTCTTAATACCTAATACAAAAAATATATATATAAAATAAGTAAGAAAGAAGCACCCTCTCATATCGTTTCATTCATTCAATTCGTTCGTCTTCATGTATTCATTTATTTATAAAAACCATGGAGTTTGATTATTATAGGTTTTTTTGTTGGACGCTATTGCTTAATATACACGGAGAATTTTTTCTTTATAAATGTACCATGTACAAATTTAATTTGATTACGATAACCATTCCCGTCTTCAGTATTAATGAAGAAATATTACTTGATTTATAGTATTGATTGTGTTATAAAATGACAAAACTGTTTATCTTTTTAATGAATACAAAAATTATTTTTACATATTATTTGAAATTATTTTCACCAAATATTTGTAAATGTTTTTATTTTATTTGTCTAAAAAATTGAAGATTTCTTATTAATAAAAACAAAATACAATGTTGTTTTCGTAAAATTTGAATCAATTCTCAATGAATTTCAAAAACAAGTCTGTTTACAATTCTGTTACATAATCTAAATGTTTATTATAAATAGTTCAACAAAATAATATATCTACATTATTGTATGACTGGAAAGGTCGTAACTGGTTTTAATTCATTTTAATTTTTATTTGTGAAACTATTACATAAAAAGTAAAATAAGCAAATAAAACTTTTTTCAATTATTACAAGAATTTCACACGTTAAGACTTCACTTAATACAACAATATTAAAATTTATTTATTCCAATTTTACAAATAAATCAAATTTTTCAAGAAATTGTTTAAATCTCCGAAGATGGCTCAAGAAATCATATTTATTTAATTGGCCAAACAGATATTTGAACCATCCAAGCTGCATCCTTGTCATGAAACAGCAACTGCTGAAATGTTGTGACTGATAGGGGACATTTAGCTGATTGATTTGTTATAAATAAAATTTGAAAGTTTTAGCATTTATCAAAGAATCCTAAAAACACAGAGGTAGCACAAAAATTTCTCCGTGTAGATGTTTACTACTGTCAACTGTATTTTGTATGGTTTTTTTTTTGTCGTATTATATTTTTCTTTTTATATTGAAGAGGAAATATATTTTTTCAATAGATTGCTAATAAACAATTGAATTAAATGTCATTCAATAACATTCTGTTGCTATGCTGAATAAAATTCTTTAATTTTTTCTTTTTTCATATATTTTTTGCGTCTTTAATAAATAATAAAACAAAGACGTTTAATTGAATTTTTTTTTTTTATTCAAATATACAAATGTGAATATAATATCTGAATTTACATCCTGATGAATTGTATGATTAATCAATATATATTATTTAAATGAAAACTAATTACTCATGAATTGTGTTGTGATATTTCCGAATGTAAACTCAACATTATTATGTTTTATTTAATTTCGATTACTATGTGTTAATTTTGTACTTATTTGGATGTTTTTAGTAATCTCTCTGTCGTTGAATAAATCCAGATAAAATAATTTGGTCGTAATACAAAAGAACCTCATAAGTAGGAAGATTTCAGATCCAATCAAAATTGTATAAATCAAAATTGTATAATTGACCAAAATTGTAGTTTGTGATGTTTTTTTGTATTAGGTGTTTTTTAATGAACACATAAACCAAAATTTTGTTTGTGCAATATTTCATAGCGATACAAACTTTGCTGAATCGTCGAGTATAATAACGCTTTCTTCATTTTGATGAATTACAATAAAATAATTTTGATTGATCGGGAATCAAGTTCAACATAAAATAGCGTGAAGTGCTCTTTGACTATTAAAGGAATGTAAGAGCAGTCAGAGCAATTTCACAATGAATTTTACAATCAAAATTATTTTTAATTTTTTGTTTCTCATGAAGAAAGCGATTTTTCGTAGTTTTCTAAAATAATCTGTTTATAATATGAGTAATATTTTACAGACCACTTTGTTTAATTTCGCTATACTCTAATGTAACCAAAAATTGACAGAACAACCATCACCGCATTACATAGATATAAACAAACAAACAAATAAAATATATAGGTAAAATGTTTTCAAATGAATTATTATTATCATATAAAAGCCTTAGGAAAATAAAGAGGTTTTGACCACACATATAATGGTGACCTGAGCCGGTGTTTAGTTGTAACTACACAATTCCAAAAACCTCTCTACAGTGGCTATTTCCTGTAACCGGATCTTGGACTAAATGCACACAAATCCGGTGGCGAACCGGAGTCACCGGAATAAATACACAAAATACATACACATCTATCTCAGTTAACTACTATATTCTAAATTATTTACTATGATATAGTTATTTTAGTAGAAGAGAAGGTTAGTAGTCGAATTGTGAGTTTTAACAATGATAGGCAGAGTTGTAGCCGTTAGGGACACGATAAAAGTATCGATATTATTATTATTATCACTTTTTTTAGTATCTAAAATGGACGGAAAATATAATTAAGTTTAATTTCGTATAGTATGCATTAAATATTTCTTTATTTTAAATTATAATTCAGTTAACACTGATTTTGTGTTAAAAATATTTTTATGTGTATAGAATCAATATGAATTTAGTGTGGACCATTTCTATCACCTAAATTATGTTGATTTTATACAAATTTTTTTTAAATATGTAAATGCAAGACTACTTTTTTGTAATCATTGAAAATATCCACTACGATCAATTCGATAGAGATTACAGGTGAGATGAATACAATCATAAATATCGCTAACTTTTGATAAAGCGATTTTTTATACTGATTTTTTTAACCCAAGAAGTTCCGATACCTCAAAGCATCGTCAATTTCGAAACCTGAAGTTTAAAATATTATTTTCTAGACATTTGTTCAAGCAAATCAAATGTATAGATACGTCGGTAAAACAGAATCGATCATTATCTAGAGGTATTGAAAATGTATCGACATTGATTTTTTTATCCAAAATAATGATATTTTGGATAAAAAAATCAATAGAAAAAATCTTAAGATATTGAAAAATATTGGATACCTTGAGTACTTGATACTCATATGAGTACGATACTTTTGATTCGATTCCATTCATAATTAATAAACATCGATACTTTTAATTCGTGATATCGTGTCTCTATTATTACAACATACAGTTTAGTAATAAAGCTACTATCTATCTTTACTAATATTTATTTACGAATGTTATATCATTTAGTTTAGTAGCCTCTCTTACCTACTTACCCTCTTAAGATGTGGTTTAATTTTATATATGGTCATTTGTACCCTAAATCAAATGTACACACTTCATTCGAAATAAATGAACAAGCTTGGAATTACTTAATTTTGTTTTTGGTTGGAAATATACACACATTTTTGGACTACAATTTTAATGCATTTTTAAGATTCTGTTATCAAAATATCATCCATTTAACGATTGGATCCGTAGTTTTAGAGATATCGCCCTGAAATTATACCAAGAGTTTAATAATCCGGATCAATTTCAAGCAATATCTCGAAAACTATCCAGCCAATCGTAAAATTAGAGTAATTTTTGGCTTTCCTTAGTTATCCGAGACAACCTAAAAATAACAATAACAATTTTTGAGAATTTTTTGGCGAAATTAAAGTTTCTCACAGAATCACACAATTCACCTGAAAAAAACAGAAAATGCTCTCTTTTACGGAATAATTCATTCCAATCATCGGTCACACATCTGTCGGGAAGATAATCATAAAGTAGTTCCCTTTTAATAAAAACGAATTAGCGAAATTGGCAAACTTGATAAAAAACTATCATTGTAGATTTTTATTGAAGAATTGATAGTCCCGGTGAAATCCAGTTAAAGTTAAAGGATAATGGTAAGTTAAATTTATTTCAACAATATGGATCAGTTTTTTTTCATCCAACTATACAAGACACTTTCAAACGATAGAAAATGTTTGAAATAAAATAATTTTCGTATATCTACACATTTTCAATAAACATAAATTGTGTTGCTATCTATCAGCATATCTTTATTTATTACATTGTTATTGTAATTAACTATTATTGTTTAATTTAATATATTTTCAATTATATTTTGCATCATATCTATTCAAATGCTAACATAAATCTTTTAAAATCTTGTTTTACAAATTTTATTATCCTAAAATCAATTTATTACCGTCGTAACGTTACAGTATTTGGCTTCTTGGACGGAAATATATTCGAATTCCTGTACAGACCATTTTTGGTGGTTCATTCAGTGAAGTTTCAGAGGTTATCTGTCAAGAAAATGTTTCATGTTGTTGCAGAAAATTATAATGTTGATTTTGACGAGTGTTTTAATGAAAATTTTTCCAATTTTTTTATTGATTTTTGTCTGAAAATAATTAATAATTAAAAATATAATAATAATTACAAAGTGCTATTGACACAGTTTTCTATTTAATGTAATTTTTTTCACGTCATGAAATCCACTTACATATGATATGTAGCTATCGTGTGATTAGACACAACATCGTGTCTATTATTTTGTGATTCTTTAATTCATTTGTATTTTACCGGTGATGGCGTGTGGTAGGTAACAAGATATACATACATAAAATAAAATATTTAACTATATATATATATATATATATATATATATAAATGTATTTTAGGTTAGGTTAGAGATATAAATGTATTATTTATTTATGTTTATATTGTGGTTTATGAAATTAATGCCATTTTCTTAAAACAGGAAAACCAAATCAAATGGTTTTTGTGATTATTATTTAAAATCAACTGTCAATTTTATACGATTATACATATATGAGATAGAAGACACGTTGAACAATTATACCGACGTTAGTTTTACTATACCAACCCATTGAAACATTAAAATTTTTGGCAATGAAATACATTTATTCTAGACAGCGGCATCATTCCACCTGAGCTACCGAGGTCTATTTTTACGATACACACGTTTTTAAAAATTGGGAAATAGTCTAAATGTAACAGTTTGCAACTTGTTTGAGAAAAGCGTCATTAACGATCCGATTGGGTATCCCTGAGTCGATTAGGTTTTGTCATACAATTTAGTTAATATAAGCAGTGCCAGATTTCAGTTAGAAGCACGTGTATAAAACAAAAAAGAGTTAACAATAAGTCTGTTGATGATATCAAAATTTTGTAACCAATATTTTAAGTTAATAACTAAACAATTTTTTGTCTGTTGTATCAAAGTATGTTATAGTTTATAAGTTATCTGTGAAAATTGATCGTCTAGCTAGGAGATCCCAACATGAATAAAGCCAGGGAAGTTTACATCCAGTAATTAAAAACGTAGCTATAATGCATTGTATATAAATATTAACTGCCAGAACTCTTAGGATATTTTGTGTACTAAAAGCTTTGTTTGTATAAGATATACAGCCATAAAGGAGATAACCCTTCCAATCGTCACCAGAATCTATAGCAGGAAGTAGAGATCATTGTTGATCGGATATTCAACGAAATTATCCATCTTTAATATATTATAATAATACGTTCATTTATTTAGATATGAGAGGGTATCTCTTTGAAAGATTATTTTTGTGGAATTATCAGTCAGTCAAACAATGTTGTCAATGAGTTTAGATATCCATATATTATTAAATGGATGATTCATGTAGATTCATAATCCATGGTTAAAATTTAACATTATTTAAAAAATATGTTAATTTTTTTAATCCAATTTTTATAATATTATATTCAATGAAGTGGAATTATTGAAGATATTTATTTAATGAAATGAGATTTAAATATTGATTTTATCAATTGATTTGATCTCATACATTAATAATTCCTTTAATTCTTAAATTGATAGTAAGAATATTTTCAGTATCAATTCTCACTTGAATACATTCTCACAGTCAATCAGATTAATTAACAAAATTTCAGTTTTTGAGTCAGTTTTTAATTAGTCGTAAGGTAAAGTGAAAGAGCGAAGATGTATTCGATATGAATAGCGGAAATCATGGAATAAATTTTAACACAAGATCAATCAATATTTGAAGACATTCGCAATAGATTAGAATACAAATGGAATACAATCCTCAAAGTATGGAATGTGTAAATTTTGGGACGATTTCCAAAACATAAAATAATTACGATATAAGAGTTTTTATATATGAATTATGGGAGCTTTTCCCTTGATGGTCTTTAACCATCTTGATGAAAAATGATATTTGTAAGAATACATTCTAAATATCTTGAAAAAATTGGAAGAAAGTATTTCGTAGTTTAGATATACATTTAAAATAAATCAAAAACTAGAATATTATTCCTAGTCGAGGAAAATATGCCAGCATTTTACTGCATAATATATAGTATACAATTACGTTAAACCTAGGTCATAAGCTAATACTTTTTCTGTGTTAGTTCGTTCGATGTACTATTTATGCCGTATGCCGAAGTTAAAACCATTAATTATATGTCCTATTTTCGATACAGTCTGCAGCTACGTAGACCAGTTACACGGAAATAAATCAGTAGAGATTCAAGAATGTGCAAAATGAAATGAATTTTACTCGATTGCTATGATTGCTACCCTCCTCTTTTCAAAATTTATTTGTTACTTTCTATTTTAAGACAATTAAAGGTTTTGTTTAAAATTATATTTAAAAAAATCTATTTTAACACTTTTCAACCCATTAAAGTCCTCAAATAGTTAGTGGTACATCTTTCTATCTTGTAGTATATTTTTAAAGTCATTGAGACTCTAAAATTTCTACTCTGGCGATGGGAATATAATGTAATATATTTGTTTGAAATTTTTAATCAATTAAGAAATACATAGAGGGCAAATTTATTATTTTAGACTAGTTTCTGATTATTTAACGAAAATTATACTGGTATTTTTTTTTTATAAAATTCGACATTCTCAACATTATAAAAAATAATAATAATAATAATAATAAAGAAAAGCATTTTTCAAGATCAATATCAAATAACTAAGTAATTTTTAGTTTTATTTTATTATCTATCTGTAATAAATTTTAAAATTATCACGAAAATAATAAAACATAATTTTTCTTACATAAAACAAATATATTACATAAAATATTTTAACCTTTTTATAACCTTTTTGTTCATTTTTGGAAAAAATTACATATATAAATATAACTAGGTTGAATATTCGTTGTGCGGTGTTCACATATACATTCTTTAAAGACTACGGAACTTTACAATTTTGACAAAAAATCTCTTATTTTAAAGCAACTATTTTATTAAATAAACACACTTCAAACAAATCACTGTGATTTGAATTTTGCAAATTTATTAAAACAATTACTCTAAAATCTATTTCGAATTTTATAATTTCCTATTTCGCACAAAATTCTTCAAATAGTTCATACAAGTTTTGTTCATTTTTACACATTAATAAGATGTCGTTTGACAAATTGGTGTCCACAAATTTTTGGAATGGGTCCAGTTTTGATCTGACACTAGCAAAGGACATATCCATAGAGGAGCCACCACAAATAATACAACCATGAACTTCCCAGTGGAAAGTTCTTATAATTAGACATTTTTTTGATATTTTCTTACGTTTCATGGTCACTATAATCCACACTTGTTGTTTTATCCAGAATTTGTGCAATTTTAAGCAGTTGATAAATAAATTCAATTGTTTGTACCCATTGACTGACTAATCAACGAGCATTCTCTATTGTAATCGTAATGGTAACTAACTAAATCAAAATTCACATACATATAAAAGTTGTACAATAATATTTTTAATAACATTTAACCATTTTAATATTTTTTTTTCCTGTCAAGGTCAATGTTGGAAACAAATAATTCACATAGCTAACCAAATTAAACATTTTATAGTTTGTTTAATATAAATTGTTATGAGTAATTTATATGGTCATCTATTTATGTAATAAACAAATGACATTAGATCATAAAAACCATGGTTGTCATATTCATTTTATGGGTATGTGAGTGAATTTCTTGAAGTTTTTTAATCGAGATCTGTTCAGTTTGTGATTTGTATGTACTTACGTATGTGAGTAAAAATAAATGAATTTATTAACCAGATGGACAATATATCAAGTTGTAAGGAATTTTTGTAAAAAAACCTTTTTTAAAAATCGATTTAATCGAATTCCAGATTGAAAATTTTATAAATTAAGAAAAAGCTCGTAATTTTTTAATCTTTAGGGTGTTTTTAATACAAAGTTATAAATATTAATTTCATTTTAGAATTGGGTGGTAGATTAAGGCACTATATTGGCTACGAAACATCTATTTTCGAATCGGCTTTTGCATGATATCTCAGAAGTTACTCTTTTTATCGTTAAATGTATGCTACATATTTATTTTCTGGACTACCTTCGATAATAAGTTTAATCGAAATCGGAGATAAAATGTTATTTTTGATTTTTTATAATATTTTAAGAGCTCGTTAAACGATAGGGAGAGGATTTCTATGATATAGACCAAAATCGGATTCAAAAATTTCTCGCGGTCATTTCAGCCTTTACCTTAAAAACTAGCCAGTTAATTGTTACTAGATTGAATTTTTTGCTAGCCTTTGTCTGATTTTATCTCACTTTTACCAGACGAAATTTAGAGCCAGTCGAATATTTATACTCTTCGAAAAATGTTAATTTTATATATATGTGAATCAACTGCCTAGAATCTAGACAAACAAATAGTTTCTTTATTTTAAAAAAAAGTATTGACCAAGGCCTAAAAAGGAGAAAAAATAGATATTTATAGTAATATCTATACTATAATATGGCATGTGAAACGCATTGATACCATGCTATTAATATTTTCAATTTAATTATAAATTTTAAACTCGTGCTAATACACCTTATTGTGAATATAACTTCTTGTTATAGATAATCGGCGGTATGGTTGAAGTAAAACGAAGACTTAAACACGTGGGCGTAATCTATTCGAAACGCCAACTTAATAATAAAATATAAATCGGTAATAATAATTAAAAATATTTAAAAAAAATGATTAATAAATTGTAATATAGACTTAAATAGTCATAAAGGTATTTATTTCATTCATACAAGTAATCTGTAAGAATAATAACATATAGGCCTTATTTAAAATTCCAATATGATATACAAAGAGCAATGCGTATATATGATAAAGCCTTTTTTGTATTTATTTAATAATAATAATAATAGTTTGTTGAATTAAACGACAATCGACCCAGTGTTCAGATTATTTGTTGTACACACAGATAGGGGGCCTCTGATGGACCCCCCAAGTCGTAGTACAGTAGCTACTACTGACCAGAGACAATACCGCCCATTTGTCCACTTCACATTAATGTTACATTATAAATGTAATATAGTCATATCAGTAGACAAACATATTTATCAAAAATTTATATTATTATTATTAATTTTTTGATAGTAATTGATTGTTTTCACATTGAAAATTGAAATAATCAATTCCTTCTAGGGTAAAAAAAAAGTCAGAGTCATCTATACTAATATTACAAATAGGAAACATTTGTATTTTTGTATGTAACGAATAAACTTAAAAACTACTGGACTGATTTCAAAAATTCTTTCACCGTTGAGAAGCAACACTATCCCCGGATGACATATGCCATTTTTTATTTCTGTATTCCCATGGAAACGCGAACTACGCGGGTGAAACCAAGTGACCGAGTCCGCTGGTTTGTATATAAAAATAATTGTTTATAAGAAAATTAAAGCATTAAAAAAAATTTTTAAGATGCAATTATTAGTTTTTTGTCAAGCTATACACAGTGGATATATATTTAGTCTTGCGGAAGTATTTCTTCTTTTTGTAATAATGACATTTTGTCCTATAAACAAAAATTATACACCAACAAAATATTCTTTTGCATTCGAAAAAATTGTATTCAGTGCCTTTGGATTGTTACTTTGAACACAAGCGAGTTGTTTTATTTGACTTGTGAGCGATTATCAGTTTCTTCTAGGAATTGTTTAAATCTCAATCCATCGATAAAAAAATCCCAATCAATCCATAAAAAAAATTAATAAAAATTTTCGTGTATTAAAAACTTCTTCAGAAATCTACAGATCAAATTTCTACTAGTCATGCCTACCACAGATTCTTAAAGGATAGTTTTTAATAAATAATTTTAAATTTATAAGGTTGGTACTAATAATAAACACAAAAAAAGTATTTAAAAAAAAAAAACATGATTATGCATTGTTATATACGCTTCTACGCTTGTGTCTTCAGATATCAAACAAATACGAACATTAAAAACTAAATGGAATATTTGTTTATGAAAAAAAAAAATACAATAAATGCTATCAGGATTTGTGTATAATAAAACTGTGTTACTGAGTGCGCGGCGCTACTGGGCTTTAATTTTTTCGAATTATATATTTTGATCGCTGTTTTTATTTATACATTTTTTGTTGTTGTTTGGCTTTAGACTAATAAATTTGATTTTAAGTGTCATAATTTTGAATAATGATTTGAACATTTTTTAAATGTCATATTAAAAAATTTATATTTATAAATTGTTTACAATTATAGACACTGTTTTGTGAAAGTTGGACAATTGGAATGTTGTGAGCTAATACTTTAATTTTAGATACAGAAGTAATAATTACCGATAATATTATAATATACCCTATTCCACATGGGCAAGAAATCAATAAATAAAATAGTTATTAAAGCGGGGCTCATTTTTTATGTAGTGAAAACAAAACAGAATTATAACATTTAAATAATTTTTTATTGTAACCCGGGCGTTACAATTTTTATTGGTTACAAAATATTGAAAAATCTCTTACAGATGCAACTTGATCGCGTTTCTCAATTAAAAACTCACGAAGCTTTTCAACGAAATAGCATCTATTTAAAAACACAGAATCAAAATGTTACTTAAATATTGAAGAATACCATGTTCATTGTTTACAGATTAAATTCGCTGGTAAACCAAAAAAGACGTCTTTGAACAAATATAATCTATTTAAAAAAGCTTTGACCATATTTATACATAAAATGGACAAAAAAAAAAAATTATCCACTATATTTTAGTCGATTTAAGTTTCCTCTTCGTTACTCTGAGAATTTTATGTTAAAAGTCGAAGATGTAATTCGTGTGTTGTTATGTAATACTTTATTTAATAAATTTAATTATGTCTTTTGAAAAAATTTAATTTGGCCCTGCCTCCACGATTAAGCACTAGGCCATTGTCCGGTTTGTCTTTTTCCGGTAAATCCAAAATTGCGGATTAATGTACTTAAATATTATTCTGTATTGAAAGCAGAAGGTCAACTGCAAGAATTTATACTACGATTACAATAATTTTGGACTTTAACAAAGTACTTAAGCCAATGAGAACAAAATATGGAAATTATTGATGCAAGCTCTATGATTCATTTGTGGACACTGAACAACTCATATTGGATAAAAACAATGATTTTCTTTTTTAAAACATATATATCCCAAAATCGTATAATTAATTGGTAGTCATTTGTATCGTCATTTGATTCTTAGAAACTGTATTTAAATCCTATAAATCTTCTTAAATCCTATGATTGGATTCCATACATATCAATTTTAAACAAAGCAGTAAAAGATCTAAAAACGAAACAAACACAATAAATTATTTACATATAAATTAATAATCTTTTATTTTATTTTATTTTTTATTTTGAATTTTACAGTCATTCAATCAAATGTCAACAGGTTTTCATAGTTTTTTTAATATTAAACGTTTCAACAAAACTTTGGGGTCCTCTTAATTTTAAATGTAAAAAGTTATACAAATATTTTAAGTCAATGATTTTTATTTCAAAAATTTTATATGCCTATTGTTGACTTTTCTAGGATAAATTCAGTCTAAGAAAACCAAAAATAACGCTTATTTCGGAGTCAAAAATCATTCTTGAGTTTTTATTCCTCATTTATAAGGTTTTTTTGACTCATAAAATAAAAAAACTGCATTCATTTAATGATCGAAGACGTAATTGAAGAGAAATCACCACATATCAATTTGGAAGCCAATAACTTGGAGACGTTTCAATCAATTTCATGAAAACTATTTAGGTGAAATAAATGTTATTTGTATCCACATTCACCCTTGAACAGTTAAATACAGCGAAATTGTATTTTAAAGTTTTGGACGATTTTTAATATTTTGTATGAAGTAGCAAATATATATATATATTTTTTTTTCAACCTTCCACTCTGTACACTAAGGCCATCTAGAGCTACGCAACTTCGGCTGGTAAAAACTCATTTATAACAATTTTTGTATGACCTTATGATACTTAAATAAGATACTTTTTTCTCAACGAAAAATGGAAAGTTTCTTCTCACGAGAACTTGTTTATTGCATTTCCTTTCGGACGAATCGTATATATATATAAAACACATTTTGATGGTATTTGGAATGCCTTTATCTTGACACGTTTATAATGGTCTTTTATTTCCTGTCAATATAGTTAAAAACTGAATACCCATAAATTCAAACCTAGTCCGCGTTATGAACTTTCAATTATTTTTTTAAAGGAAGTTGTGGGTAGACCAACTATGTCTCATAATTTTGTGTAAAAATATACCTCATAAATTCATATGGATCTCAAAATTTTGTTCATAAGTTTACCAAATGTATAGAATAATAAATTTTTTTACCTCAATATACCAATATTTAAACAAAAAAATATATATGGTATATATTACATATAATCAAAGTTTAATACAATGATGGGAATAAATTATGTAAACGGACTAATCAATGTCAGTTAATTTTTGATTAGAAATTCCACAGATATATATTATTTTCCCTTAAAAATTATATATAAAATATATTCTATTTTTTACAGAGTGATATAGAGAAGAACCCCTGGCGATATACACACCACAGGGGTCAAACACCATCGAAACAACCCTTAGACGCCTCAAATATGTCATTCAGTATAATAATCGCAAACTATATCATATATATTATATATACCTTTTGCATATTATGTTTTTGTTATGTAGAATAGCAGCATTGAAAAAAGGTAAAGTGGCTGGATATAAAGTCAGTTCATGGTTACCGCCCGAAATCTTATATTTTACATAAACAATAAACTGTCAAAATGTCATAGATTATAACATGTGTCGAATGTTTTGTTCTATTTTTTTTTTAGGTTGTTTTTTTCGATATAAAAATTATTAATTTTTTTTGATTTTGTTATTAAAAATAACATATGGTTTAAGAATTTTTAATACAAACTGTTTCAAATTTTTATCAAAAAAAAAACTTATTTTGACTTCTCACACTATAAACTATAAACTATCGTTTTAACGGGCAATTTCAGATTTTGATAATCCATGATGACTTGTGTAGGCCATTTGGACTTGATCGAAAGGAAAAGTTTTGATAAATAAATCCATTTGCGTCTGTTTGTTCGCCCAACTGTATTAATGATAACTTAACAACGGAAACAGATAGTGAAACGAAGTTTCGATGGAGTATTATTGACTTAAAACGTAAAATCAAGTTCTTAAATGAGCAAAATCGGTCCATTGAATCCAATGGAGTCATGACCCAAGTTTTGAAACATAAAAATTAGGAAAAAAATTTGAAACAAAAAATATTTTAAACTTCAAAACAAAAATTTTGATTGAAACATTTTTTCGTAAGCTGTGTAGATCAAAACAATTTCAGCTCAAATTTAGCTAATATACTCTTATAATTCATATTGCGGTGATATATTTATTTACTACTGTATGAATATTTTATAAATGCGTATTTTATGAATGTTAATGATCATTAATAATAGTAATAAACACTCTTAGTTGTTATATTTACTTGTCTGATTAATCTTTTTAAATTTCATAACCCAAAAAAATATAGAATATGATTTTAGGTATTAAAATAATTTATATGGACGTGAATTAACAACAAGTGTCAACATTCCTATTAAAAATCGTTATACGATTAAAACATTTTCGAAATTATTTCGAACATGAATGCATAATAATTTCGATTTAAAACAGTATTTATAGAGGTGATGATAATTAGTCAAGTGATAAATATTTAAATATTATTACTGAAAATGAATGTGAAATAGTTATTTAGTTATAATTTTCTATTCGTATTCAATATAAACATACAAACTACGTTTAAGAAAATGATGATCGTTTCTTAATCTGTTTGTACACCTGATTAAGACGAAACGTTTTCTCGAAAGCAGATTTAGTATAGTAAATTGATAATAATTTTTGGTTTATTCATTCATATTCAACAGTATGTTTATTTATGAAACTATTAACATATACGCAATGTTGCCAACATAAACAAAGACATCTCTTTAACGTGTTAAGAAAATTATTTTGTTTTAGTAATTATATAATTACTTATTAGTTTAAAATCTTGTATACTAATATTTCCTTGATTCAGGGATGGATTCAGTTTTAATATTGCTCCAGATATTATACATAAATTTCTTTTTTGAGAGGAGCTCCCGAAAATCAACTGTACCTCCATTCCAAATAATTATTTTTACTAGTACTAAGTCTTAAAATACAGTTAAAAGATACCATAATATGTGTACAAATTTTTGGATCAATAAATTTAAAAGTTTTCTCAGAAAAAATTCTGGAAAATTTACCTTTTTTTCTGCCTTCTAATATAGGCCAGTCTAATTATTTTCGGAGCCTATTGCTAATTGGCAATATTCTAAATTCACAGAAATAACATCTGGCTATGAGTTCCAAAAATAATTAGACTGGTCAACACCCCCGTACGGCTATCTCTCCGGACTTACCCTGCAGATAATTCAACATAAATTATATTTAATAAAGTTTGCATGCAATAATATATAAATTGTCATCTAAGTACGTATTAAAACTTCTTTAATAGTATAGTAATTAGATGAACAATTTTAAAGGTACAATATTGTATATATATAATAATAATACTATTAATACTTAAATAATAATACTTATTAACACATTATAATATTGTACATATATAATGTTTTATCATAAAATAACAGATTTTCAATGATTTGTTTTAAGTATTACCTTAAAATCGAATATCTTATGCATACCTTTAGCAAATCTTTTACTTTACTTTAATACGAAAGATAAACATTAAACGTTTATTATACAAGTTTAGTAAGTGGGTGCAGTACATTTATGTGTATATGTATATAAATATAAGTCAAACTTCAAATTCAGGTGAAGTTTAAACAACATATTTAGAACTTTATAGATAGAAACTCGTTGTGATATAACTTATAAAATATTACTTAATGAATTACTGATGTTTATGTTATGTATATGGATATTGTCATTTCGAAGAAATATTAAAGGGTTTTCTTATGGCTTTGTGTAAACTTTATGGGCTTGGTTGTGTAATATTAATAAAATGAAGTATTACTTACAAAACTGAGGAAAAACTTTTATTTTGAGATATATTGTTTATAGGAATTTATTTTCCATTAAAAAATGCTGCATTCGCCATCACTGTTCAAGAATGATAATTTTGAAAATGATTCATGTTGGACGGATTTTTTTTGGATTAAATTAATGTATTGAAGGCACTTCATAAAGGCACTTAATATTAGTACTTATATTATATTAATGAGTCAATCTTTTTAATTAAAAATTTGAGCACCTCATTTAGTTTTGCAGCACCACCTAACAAGCACCTAAAAAGCACTTAATTTTGGGCATATTTAATTTTAATTTTGAATACATTTTTCTATTAATTCATTGCAACTCTGACACGTTTTTAGCAGTGACTCATGTTCGTGAATCAGTGAATTACTTTTTATTGTAATATTGATTAAATGGATTTATTGAATGCACACAATCTAAGCACCTTAAAAGTACCTAATTTTGGTACTATATTATAAAAGTTATTTTTTCAATTTTCTTAATTATAAATTAGAGCACAATTTTTCAAATTCAATTTTGAATACTTTGCTAGGTTTGACTAGTTTTTATTTTAATTGATCCAAATTTCAGAGACATTATCTGATACAGTTATTAACGTTAATGTCTTCCATACCTTATTAATCAAATATACATTTTTTTAAAGCTTCAATATTCAAAATATGTCAATACTTCCAAGGCACGTAACACTTCATGTTGGAAATATAGATAAGAAACTCATTCTTAATTGAATAATCGTGAGTCAAATTGAGAATCATAAATGTTAATTGATTTAAATCGCAGGTTATTCATTTAAAAAATTTTAAAACAAAATCCACCTGTGATCCATTAAATTACTTTCAATTTCTTGTAAAATACGTGATATTTGAAAAATCGATTGAAAGATTGGTATGCAAATTCAATAAATTTAATAATAAAATGAATGATTTAAAAAAACAAAACGAAAACGTAATTTTTATTTTTTTGTGAACCAACGAACATAATAAAATAAAATAAAAAAAAAAAGAACCATAGTAAGTACTGCACGACAAATAATGATCGTGACTTATAGACGGTCGATTATTATGTTATCTGACATTTTTATAGGGTACAAAAAACGTCTATACCTCGTGTCGTTATTCTCTGTATTATATGTGATTCTTCTATTCACCAGTTTGAAGAATGATCACATTTAGTGATCTTCTGACAATAATATTTTTCCTCAAATACAAAAAAAAAAAAAAAAAATAAATATATAAAATCTTAACTTTAAAGCATTTTTGTTGTGTCGTTTTGAATGTTAAACAGTATGAAAGGATCTTCAGAAGCTGTTTCTTTTACAAACATAGGTCGTCTATATAACTTATAGGTATCTATATATATGTATGTTATAACCGCGGTACATGGATGGTACTCCTTTTCTGCTGAAACGTGATCATTTATATTTAGGTACCAGGAAATTATGTATATGGTAAACGCAAGTTAATTTATTCTTCAGGCTTCATGATTAAAAATCGGAGCTAACTTTTAGTTGATCTTGAAGCTAAAATCGTCTTGGGAATGATATTTCTATTAGAGAATATTAAGGGAATAATCACTACTGCGTCCTCTTTTAGAACACTCCATCCAGTGAATTCAAACATGCCTTCTAGCACACAGTGACAATTTTATTGTGATTATTAGTTTGAGCCGGTTACTCGACCAACCGACAACAGTTTCATCAACCACACATTCCAGAGTAATTGATGAAACTGTCATTGCCTGGATTTGATCTCACAACCTCTAGTCTAAGTAGTCAAATAGATGAAGGCTTTTGTGGCTTTATTCACTTGGCAACTGAGCCGGTTGGGAATGATATTTATTATTAACTTTCGACAAAAGCTCGAAAAACGAGTTGTATGATCTATCGCAAGTGCCTAATTATTTTTAGGGAGATGCTTTCAATTTTAAATGAGTCCCTCCGTTCGTAAACTAAAAGAGATAGAAACCTGACATTATAGAGCTGTATTTTAGACATAAAAAGTGAGTAAAAAAAGGCTAGTGAATGGGTAAAATCGTTCCATTAGAGCCAATGAATCGATTTTTTAAATCATAAAAAATAGACGAAAAATTATATAATAAAAACTTTTTTCATACGCTGCTTAGAGTGATGTCAATAGCTCAAAATAGTTCACATATTGATACTTAAATTTATGTAGGGTTTCTAAACAATTAATACTGTTAGTTATCATTTTCACTTGTTTCTTACAGATCCTTTTAAAAATAAGTACACAATTTTGATTAATCGAGTATCTCAAATGATTAAAGATTTGTTAGAATCGATTTAACTTATTTTTCTAGCAATCCTGTACAATTTAAAACTTTATTCTTATTATTTACGTTTTCAGTAATCAAAATCTATTGTTTCCACATCTATAAAATTACAAGTACTAATAAATGCGACAGATATACAAACATTATCTATACTAAGAAATCTAAAATTGTAATAAAAATAATAATAATAATAATATATTTCTTAATAATATTAAATATAAATACGTAAATAATATTTGTTTTAAGGCTACCGAACTAAGAAGATTGGCTCTAACTAAGTACGATACGACACGAATCCTTTTAGAATCTCTTTATGATTATTATAAATATAATTTTTATACAAAAATAAAAAAAAAGAATTCTTATAATATATATTATTGCTTTAAATATAATAATTCTTGTTAAGTTATCGCGTTGCGGTAAGAACAACACTTTTTAACTACAAAAAAAATCATCTTTATAAAGTTGTTAATAAGAGTTTTTACTTTTTTTTTATTATTATTATTATAAACACACGTCTACCTTGTATTTTTATGGCATATCCAATTAAAATTACTAGCTACTAGTTTCTTTTTTGGTCAATTATTTTTATTATTTTCTATAGAACAAAAATAGTTAATTTTATATTTCATATTACTTTAAAGTTTATTTTTGAAACTGTGATGATGTATCTCGATCGAGAATTTTTCTTTATTTTTTTAATAATTATCTACTTAGAAACACTTTATAGGGATTTGTTCTTTCACATTATTTCGAAGCGACGAATACTATAAGATTTGTTTCAATCTGCAATTTTATTTCTCAATAGTTCACAAGTCACATACTCTTTATAAATAAATTTGCGCAAGTTACGCAGACCATACGAAATGAAATCTATATAAAACTGATTGAGCAACATTAATTTTGAAAATTATATTTAATTTTGAAGTTTGAATTCATATATAGTTGGCGTTTAAAATATTTTGAAATGTCCATTTGAAGTAATTGTTTTTATTTGAATATAATTTTACAATATTCAGATTAAAAAAAAATGAAGATATCAACTAACAGTTATAATTGTTTAGATACTCAACATATGATTATCAATTTTTGAACTAAGTCCATATAGTTTTAGGATTTTGTTATATATAGATTATAATTATGAATTTTATTATTATTAGAATTTGTGCTGAAATTGTATATTTGCTACAATTTACATCAGTTTACGGCAATATTTTTTAATACATTTTATGTATTTCAACAGTTTTTTATCTCTAATGGCTTAAAAAATGGGTCATGTATCGATGGAATACAGCCGACCGTATTTTTTCACTCTGGAAATTAACCTTTTTAGGTCTAGAACACGTTTCCGAAATTTCAACATGTTGTCTCTTTTTGTTTTTTAGCTAATTTAAGGGGGGGGGGCAGACAACACGCAGACGGGTAAACATTCGAAATAGGATGGATTAATTGAACACTACTAACAAAAAATCAATTGTTTTATGCATTGAATAATTGAATTATTTCAGTATAATTTTATTTGTCTAATTTGAATAATTATTAAGTACCTACAAAAAAATGTTAATATCCCATTTCAGATGACATATGAAGTAAAATTTAATATCGTAATAAAAGTGAAAGTTAATATTCGTTTTTCCATTAAGAAAATAAGGCAATTAAAAATCATCAAACAGAATCACAATAAACCATAATATATGTATCTGGATAGAAGATCAATCACATGAAATTACTTTGTGAGGATTCTCTTACAGAAAAAAAAAATATATTTATTACCAAATGAATTGATAATAATGATAGCGAAATTATTTTTATGTTATGGTCGAGTTACACGATATCGTTGTATTACTTTTTTCTGCATTTTACTTTTTACTAAAATTATAATTCGAAGTATTTAATGTCTAAAAATAGGTTCTTAGAAAATTATTTGAACTTATCAACTTTATCAACCTTAAAGTACATTAAGAATCTAATTCTCCCCTTATTGCTGTCTGAAAATTTAACAAGATTTAGTGTATCTTGAACTTAAATATACTTTTTGTGATATTTTTTTAATTAGGTGTTTTTTGTGATGGTATAAGAAACCCTAAAAAACCGTCGAAAAGTTCGAAATTTTTTTATTGCTGTTTATGGGTTTTCTAGCACAACTAAGATCTGAAAAATTCGAAAATAACATTTATAGTACGATAGGTCGACTAGTTTTTGAGATATTGCATGAAATAGATCCGATAAATCGGGTTCTGGATCGAATTTATAGCGATATCTCAAAAACTAAGCATCCGATCGTGAAATGAATGTTATTTTTGAAATCTACGGGTCAAATTACACTTATGAACATAGTCTTTTTCCAAATCCGATAGAAAAATATTTTTTCGAACTTTCGCAGTTTTTTTAAGGGGTACCCCTTTGAAAAAATCGAGAAAATCGAAAAACATTTTTCGCTCTCGATTTGGATGAAATTGGTGTTCTGAGGTAATTTTGACCCACAGATTTCAAAAATAGCATTTATTCAACGATTGGATGCTTAGTTTTTGAGATATCGCTAAATATCCGATCCAGAGGCCGATTTATCGGATGTATTTTATGCAATATCTCGAAAACTAGTCGACCGATCGTAAAATAAATATTATTTTTGAATTTTTTAGACCTCAATTATCCTAGAAAACCCATAAACTGCAAACAAAAAATTTTGAAGTTTTCGTCGGTTTCCGTATACAATCGCTAAAAATTCGAAAAATTTAAAAAACCACAAATCAGTTTTATGATTACATTCTTAAGGAAATGCCTGTATTTTTTTGACGCTCACCTCTCCAGCAATTGAAAGTCATCAAAAAAATAGTTCACGTGCGGAAATTATACTCAAAAAAGCAGCCGTTATCATCTGACTAAACACTTAATTTTCCATGGCGTCATCGATATCTTCAGTCTCTCTTGTGAAAATGTGGTTTAGTCGTTAGCTATTAAATCAATTTGGTTGGACTGTATGAGAATGTATTTGTTGTATATGTGTCGTCTATTAAATACGAATAAATGAAATAAATAAAACTTCACAATAAAATAAATAGGCACTAAATATTCTATTGCACTGTTTAAATGATAATAAATAGAATGAAAATGTCGCCATATTTATTATAATATCAAGCATATACATGCATATATATTTCTCACTATATATTTTTTATGCGTTTAAGAATTTTAATATAATCATCATGTATACACAATCTGTTTTGTGATATATTTATTGTATTGTTCGCTTCATAACTCGTCATTCCTATATAAATAACTAGCTGTTATATGTCCGCTTTGCATGTCAATTTTTAGTTTCTTTAAAAATGGTATTCAGAAGTAAGGTTAAGAACCGTACAAAATTTTAAAACAGCATTTAAAACTAATAGCTCCTTAGGAAGAATAATCTAATGAATACAAAAGCAAAAGACAGCATTGGTCATACAAAAATGGTGTTGGCAAATTTGCATGTACCAATTTTCTGTTTCCGTTTTTTATATCGGTTAACCTGGGAGTTAAAGAACATCCTCGTTTTTCTGAACGCAAGGTATGTGTCATGGTTGAAGTAGGAAAATCCAGTTTTGCAAGAGCATCTTATTTTCGTAAATCACATAAAAGTTAAAATGGCTCTATTAATATCTTATATTCCAGATAGTTGAATCCATAAAAAATAAGGACTTACAAGTGAGTCCGTGTGAATATCCTCGGCTTTAATTGTGTATAATAATTTAATAGCTTAAATTTGAGTCTTAAATTCTATATGGCATTTTCCATAAAGACCTGATACTATTAATCACATAAAAAGATGATGAGTGTGTGTCAATATGCTCTCAATAATATCCAAATCAAATTTGAATGTTTAATAGCTCAGATGATAGATAGAGAGATGAACCCTCCATCTTCATTAAAACTGGAAATGTTGGGATACAAAAATATAACAACTCTTGGAGAAAAAAACGCCTCATAAGTACTGGAGAAAGGCGAAAGATAGAAACAGTCTCTCTTGCAGTCCCAATGCCTAATGCTTCACCTGGACACCTTTCATTTACATTAAAAATTAAATAATTATATAAGTCTGTTGGATAGAACGACCGGGCAATTCCAAACAGTTTTCATCAATATTTTTAATATATAGATTTTTTCATTTATTTTTGTGCGATATTTTTCACTGCTGTTATATCAAACGTACTATAAAATATTATTAAAGATTTAAATAAATATTCGTCTCTATAAAGACTATATAAATCTAAAATACAGTAGAATATTGAAATATTTGACGACTATAAAATAACCGCTGATGCTTTTATCTGTACGATTTTCTGTCACATATACATATATGTTAGACAAAGATAGTAAATAATATTATATAATCAACTATCACTCGTGTACTCAAATATATGTATTTATTGTATAATATTTCATCATATACCCTTTTGCATTAGAAATCTTTTTATATATTCTGTAGTCAGTATCCAATCATGAACAAACACGGATAAATTTCGACAAGAAATTTTCGGTTGAACTGAATGTGAGTAGTAAGAATTAATTAATAATGTTGTCTTTTGCCAATTAGATTTCTCAAAGACAACGTCTAATGAATTATTTTTAATTCTTAACCTCAACAGATTATATCAAAGTATATTAATTTTAGTCTATAGTTTACAACGATGCAAATACTGAAGCAATAGAATCACCTAATAATCGATTTCCGTCTATCAGTCCGTCCATACGCCCCATATTCTTCCAACATACACATTTTAAAGCACTCTTTATTTTTTCCATGTACCAAATAATTGGTATTCGAAAGCTCCGCGATCTTAGCACCTCATGTGCGGAATTTCGATTGACCAATTATACCATCTGAAAGGTCAGAAATTGGTCATAAAAGGTCAGTTGGTCTCATTAATTGGTCAGCATCAGAAAATTTTTTATTAAGGATTAAAGTTTTTCTAGGTCAATTAATAATTTTAGCACCTCATTCGCAGAAAAAATAAAAAACTCCACCTATGCGCGATCGGGAAACATATTGAAACAATTGGTCAGCTAATATAAATAGTTGGTCAGTTTAATTTAATATTAAAAAAAATTAAAAAAGTTGTCTCTGTCGTAACGCACAAGCTGACCAATTATCAGCGAATGTTTCCCGATCGCGCATCGGTGGAGTTTTTTATTTTTTCCGCGAATGAGGTGCTAAAATTATTAATTGACCTTGAAAAACTTTAATCCTTAATAAAAAATTTTCTGATGCTGACCAATTAATGAGACCAACTGACCTTTTATGACCAATTTCTGACCTTTCAGATGGTATAATTGGTCAATCGAAATTCCGCACATGAGGTGCTAAGATCGCGGAGCTGTATTCGAATCCTTTTTTTGTTAGCATACATTCGTAGGAGAACATGAGATAGCATTCGCAAACCGATATAAGATGAACGATTTAAAAACTCTCTGAAATATTTATTATATGAAATAGGGCAGCTGGTAAACTAATATGGCAATAATTAATTAGTAGAAAAGTAAATACACTTTAAGGTTTTTTCAGCACTTTACGGCAGATTTTGCCAATTTTTTTCGCACACTGAGAATAAAGTTATATGTGTCTGAATAATTAACTCTGTTAGTTGATAGTTTCACTTGTGTCTAATCTTTTTCCAAATTTAAACCTATAGTATTACGTTAATGTTTTGAACATTTGTCAAAATGCCGTTAGAGCATGTTATAATTGGATACTTACTCTCACATAATAAATAAAGTACCATACAATAATGCATGCATATCAGTCTTTCAGAAGTGAACCAAGGAATTTATCCATATATATTTATTGTTTTAAATTTTCTTGTTTTTAAGGTTATTACTTTTTTCTGTAACCCCCGTTCTAACTATTACTCGTATTTATTATGCTCTGAATTTAATCTATAATTTATATGGAAATTATTTAAATAATAATCATATAATTATGATTGAGTAAAATATGTCACCATTTTATGACTTTTAATAAGTACCTATTTTCTTGAATGGTTTTTATGATGAAATACTGAAATATGGCTGCTATTGACGTGCATTTATTATGGTACTGTTGAAAGAAATAAATTTATTAATTGTATATTTTTAAATCGAAGGAAAATGGATTTATATGAATAAATTCAAAACAAAAAAAAGTCAATTTTCACTCATTTCAAAATATTGTATTGATTTCCTGGTGAACGTTATGAAAGTAAATAATGATATTTTTGGGGTAATAAATTCAAATATTTAAACTAAAGCTGGAAAATATGAAAAATTAAGCAATTTAACCATGACTTTTCCAATGATCGACAAGAACAGGTGAACAATTTTGAATTCTTAATCAAGGATTTTCTTTAGAACTTTTTTTAAGACATTTTTATTTCCCGTTAAATTTTATTTGTTATATTTTTGAACTTGTAGAATTTATTGGAAAAACTATGCAAAATAATCTTTTGATAAAATTGATCATCCATGTTATTTTAACAATAAAATCAAAATTTGCAAGACTACAGGCAGTTTAATTATATTTAATTAATACAATTAGATTTTATTCTTACTGATATTTCAACCAAACTAAGGTGAAAGCCAAAACCTTTGGTTATCGATATAAGCGTTCTATCCGAAATAGAAAATCTTTATATTTTAATTTACAGCCCCGATACCCATGTGACTAGGAAATATGTCGTTTTCTTATTGCTTCTATGTAATTCATTGAGTTATTAGTTTAATTTGATATTAAGCAAAGTTTTATAATCTTATAAAACAATTTTAAAATTTTATAGTTCAAGGCAAAGTATGTTAAAAAAGACAACGTACTTGAGTCCGGTCATAGTATAACCAAGAAGTACCTACAAATTTCTTGAGTGATACTTTCCACGGCGGATAAGATTTTCATTTTTTGGGCATACGATACATTGAAGTAAAAAATTAATCTCTGGTGCATTGAGGCGATTTGAAATTTTTTTTAAAGGTAATTTTGGCATAATTAAAACCTAATCATCTATTAGAATGAGCAGGTATTATTTTTTACGATGATCATAATAATTTTTTTTTTATTACAAAAACACCTTTTGAAATTATTTTTGCCATTGAAAAAGGAACCCTCGATTATATAATAAATAAAATATTGAAGTGTATATTTTTTTATCAAAAATAAATCCTTTCGTCTTAAGAGCGTGGGAGACTTAGTCACAAGTGAATGATACTTCTTAAAAATAATAAAATATTGATCAAAATCACCAATATTTTATAGATCAGTGACTATAATAATTCAATATAACAATACAAAATAAAATTTTATCCCTATAAGATTGACATATTTACCTATACAAAAAACCAGAATGAAATGTCGAACCTTTTGTATCCTTTTTCATTTCGATTATTCCCTATTTTTTTTTTTTTTTTTTTATAAATTTTATCTGACAATAAGGGTGGTCAAAACAGTTACTATATATAATAAAAAAAGGAAATAAGTCCTTACTGAATAACAAAAGGACCAATAAAGAAAAAAAATAAATAAATTTATGATAATACACAAAAATCTTAAGAAAAATATTTTTTAACAAAATGTCATACAATTTGGTTTTTTTTTCATTTTATAGAAGAATTTAGTTTTTTATATTTATTTGTTGAAGTGGATTATTATTAAATTTTTTTATTTTTCGATAATAATTCGATAAGCATCGTAATCGAAATATCAGACAATTTTATGTATTATAAAAAGGCTTAGAGTTTTTTTATTGATTTCTAATTTAATAATGTAAAAAATTTCAAACAGGTGTGATTTCAAACATTGTTTCTATCTATAAAAACGCAATTGATCAAAATTTAGATACATAAAATGTTATACCAAACTTATTTTGAAATAATTTATTTTACGTTAGAGTCCTTGATACGTATAAAGAAATCCCTTTTATAGCGATTCCATTACTTTTGTTTTGGGGATGCGATCATAAACCATTAAAGATCACAACCTTAGAAGATTAGAGACACGTATCGCTACACCACAGATCTAATAGAATTTAAAGTAGTTTTTGAATTCAAAATCTTCATTAAAATTAAACTTACGACATGATCAAACGCCTGTTTTTTAATACACAGTAAAAACTACAAAATTAAAAGTGAGAGACCTGACAGCGATAAAAGTTTATTGTTGAATAAACCAATATTTCAGCGGACACTAAAGATGAATATTAAATATTACAAAACCAAAGAAACTAAAGGTACAATCATTTGTATTTCGCTGTTTATTTAACATAATTAATTAGCGAAATAATAGAAAACCAAAAGATTAAGCTCTATTATATAAAAACATCTTGAATTTGTCGTCACAATAAACGTTTTAGTGTTTGCCATGACTCCACGCAAATAACAATATAAAAATTGAAAATAATAGGTTATAAATTGTGTCTCATTTATATGTCTGAACGATGTCACCCAGTCCAGTTATGAGTTTAAATAATAAAAAAAAATTGAATTAAACGAATTATAACAATATAAGTCTGTATCCACAAAATCATGCACATAAATCCCCCTGCCTCCTAACCCAACCACACAGTCTCAACTAGTGTTATTTTGATTGTAAATAAATATATACGAAACAAAACATATCAATTTCATATTTTGAATTGGTTAATAAATTATAATAGAATAAAAATAATATTATTCATAATAATATGTAATATTTTTTGTATAACTTTACACATGTAAGTTAAAAAATTAACAAAATGATATTCACACCGAATGGTTCATCCAAATGTGTCACTTAGTTTTGTCGTCTTCAATAAAGTTACATTTAATTTTCCGTAAAATAAGTAATAGATTTCTGTCCACCGACAGATTTTCAATTTAGTGGAACGCTTTTAATCAATCAAGAACATCTATGATTTAAAATTATATTGGAATTAATATACTTTTTTTAACTGATTTAAATAAAATACTACAAATCATTAGATAAAATTCATTATTTAAAATATAATTAGGAAAAAAAATACATAACATTTCATGAATTTCAACAGTAATTTTTAGTTCAAGTGTTATTCGCGGTTTTCAGCTTTTAGCAAGTAGTTACAACAGCAAGCGACAAACGCTGACGAATCAGAGTGATTGGCAGCAGGCTAATTCTCTACAACATAATTGTGTCATTATACCAAAACATCCGCTATTAGAAATGCTTGCAATTTTTTGTCGCGCTCTTCCCTGGCTATAAAGTCACATGGTATGACATCACTACATCGAAGCCATACTCAAGACGTATTACGGGTCATCAGTTATGTATTACTGATTTTTTGAAAATTTAAGTATAGCTATCTAATATCCTTTGGATGGAGTGTAAAGTTTTTGTAAGCCACTTAGTGGACGTATCTTTCAAATGTTATGATATTTATCCTGACTACATAACATAATAAAACTGTTCCATGGTATCCATCATACAATGGGCCATTTATTTAAATCAAAATAAACCACATCATATACCACCAATAACCAAAACTGACTTTCGTTATATTGTTTTCTACCTTTAAAAGGAACAAACAGTACCTATAGATAGACAAACTCGCCCCCGCGAAATTAAGAATGATTTTTTTTTTGTATAAGAGGAGAAGGAAATAGGTGCGGTTATGTCTAACATAACGTCTACTCTAAGAAGTTCTTTTGTTAGGTTAAAACAGACGATCAATGTGTTATAATATATGAGATGAGTGTGTAAGGTTATGTTTATTCGTATTTAGTGTCTGATGTAAACTTTGGTTGTTCTTATTGTCTTCGCATTCGAAAACAAATTTGATTTTTACTTTTGAAAAATTATCAAATTATCAAGTCATTGTGTTTATTTTGACATGAATGTATCAATACTTGTTACTAAACGTATGTTAGAGAGGCATCTATTGTTGTTGATCCTATAAAGAGAATAAATATTGTATTATTGAAATTATTTAAAATAATTATTGGTTTTAAAAGGGATTAAAAGATTATTGAATACAGGTTTAACATATTTTAGGAAGTAAATTCTTACATAATAAAACGGTTTTTTATTAAGTAAATTCTTACTTAATAAAAATCATTTTTCTTCGAATCTTTTAGAAAATTTAAATAAGTATACCCAGAAGTGTCTTCTAAACGTAGGAATTATTTTTTCATATGTTACAGAACTCATTTTTGAAAAATTTTTATTAAAAGATTGCATATTTAACCCGTGGTTCCTATTAATACAGATAAAAAAAGCAATTTTCTTACGATTGTCTTAAAAAACTGAAATTCATTAATTAAAGATAGAATAATTATGTATCATACACAAAATTATGATGTGCGGTTTTTTAAGAATAAATTGAAAAAAGTTACTACTATTGATTGAATTTAATATTTTTCTCCTGACGTGAAATTACTTTTGTATTTTTGCGCTTGGAAAAGAAATAGAAGGAACTCTTGGAATCTTTCTCATTTTCAATTGTAGTTATCTGAATTGACATTGGGATTGTCTCTCAATCCGTTGAGCCGGAATCACCCTTGGGAACATCCTAACCTCTGTATATAGTCTTATATGATAATATGTTAAAAAAAAAATTATGCCTGACACAAATAATATAGCTTATGTATCGTATCGTTGTAAGAATTTTTTAAATCAGTTCAAAGATTCTTCGTCCCCCCCAAAAAAAATCAGCTTTAAGGACCGTTCTTATAGCTAATGCTCGTAAATGCGTTTAACAATTCATAATTTATGAGTCTAGTTTTTAGAATGGGCAATAAAAAAACGGAATTTGACCTCTGTTTTCGTTTAATATCCGTTTTTTGTTGAATTCCATTTAACAGGCGTTATCATTTATTACAGAGGCCGCTCACAACATTATTTTTATCTTCAAATAATGTTGTGAGCTAATTCATTTAACAACATCAATTTTTATTTTATTCAAAAAATCAAATTCGTTATATTCTGTGTGGAGGAAACATTGATCGAAGGAAAAAAGTGTTATTTTTTAAATAATTAGACAGTTTGTTTATTTAAATTATAAAAAATTGATGCAACCTTTAGCGTTTTGCATTCAGTCGATAATCAACTCACATTTAACGAAGTATTTATTAAAAAATATAAAAATATATAATCTAATAAAAAATCTACTAACGATAGAAAAATATATGCTGGTAAATTACAGATGACATATAATAATACTATTTATGCTAAAGCAGAAAAAAAATTAAAAAAAAGTACTACCAGTAAGTGAAGTAAGCGAACAAAACGCCATCATTTGTAATATTACATAACTAACTTATAATACACTCTATAAAATAAATATAAAAAATTTTGGTGTGAACGTCTCTCGTCATCCTCTATGCACAGACAACAGTGTGCTTAGACAACCAACAGTGAGCTTAGACACCCATCACACACTAAGAAATTGACTTAAAACAAAAAACCTGATTTTCACCGTGAATCAAGGAGCTGTTTTTCGTTTCTATAGTCACGAATAATTAGATTTAATATAGGAAATTTCTCATAGTTTATTTACAAATATAAACAAATAATTATTTATATTTGCAATTAAAATGAATTTCTAATACTATTTCTTCGATTATTCTTACACTTTTCATCCTAGTAATGATTAATTATAGTTATTTTTTGAAATTATTCAATAATTTTTGTTTGACAATTACCCAACAATTTACATGCAAACAATTCAATATGTAATAACATTTTCTAGAATGGCGCATAAATCCTTTACTAATCTATTCACGGTATTGATATTTTAAACCGCAATATCTCAAATGCTGTATGATTATGTTACGCATGGAGGTAAAATATTACATACTACATTAATATATATAGTTCTGTGTATAGAGGTAAAAAAACTTTTATCCGTAGCACACACACACACAAGCACAAGCATGCATAGTATGAAAATTTATTCGTTCATAACAAAATTGAAATTCACATTAATATTAAATTATTCTTGACAACGTTCTCAATTTATTTTCAAATCATTATTACTTCAATTCAAAACGTATGTTTTATAAGTTTGTTGCTATATCTACTTACTTATATATACACATCAGAGTTCTAACCTATAGCTCATTTGCTAGAAGCTTATAGCTCACAAACTGTTAACTCTATTATAAAATGGATATTTCTTTTATAAATACAATGCGTTTATATGAATATCGTAGAATTATTAAAGTTATATCCGAATGTGGAGATTTTAAAATGTTCTGGACTCAGAATATAAGATTCCTATTTCCCCTTTCGTTCTTCACACTGAAGGAGTAATTGTGGAAACATATTATTTTATAAAATTTACATTTGCACTAAATAATTTCGATTATATTCCTCTGAAAATTGATTGGTGTCGATGATAATTTCATTTTGTTTAATATATGTATAATAAACTAATTATATGTGACGCTGGATGTAAGCTGTTTTTGTCTATTTCTAAATGTGGAAAGAAGATGTAATATATTATTGAACTGTAGCAATTTTCTTTCTTTGTCGGTATAACACGAACGCCAACATAATTTACTATTCCTACACAAAGTTTTATCCTAAGCGGATGAACGGTATGACAAAGCATAAAAAGATACACACAGAAACAAATATTAGGGCTAAAAAATTTAACCCTTAACAACTTGCTTCGAATAACAAGAATCTATCTTTTTCAAAAGCAGCACTTAGTTCATTATTTTACAGTAATATTTTACAAATTCTCTGTATCTATAGATAAATTTTCTTATAAAGAAAAAAAAAACGAATATAAATTTATTTATATATTTTTTAATTTTAATTTTTTTTTTTTACTTTAGATTTTTCATATTACATTTTTTAAATATTCTTTGCAATAATAATAATACTCTTACGATCCAAGATGGATGATAATATAATTTCATTCTATTCAAATGTTTCTAAAATTATTTTTTCAAAGTTCATTATCATAAATATTGTTATTATTATTATTATTATTTTTCACGGAAATATATTCCTGTTATTATCATCCTTCTCAAAGAGATATAGATAAAATCATTTTTATTGACTGTCTGTTTTGAAATCTTTTCTTGAATCAATTTCGCTCAGGATTTCTAATCAAATGCACTAATTCTTAATGCTTAACATTTTCTTAAATTCAATCACAAGACTTTTTGTACTGACATGTTTTATAAAAATTGTGAATTACTTTTAAATTAAGTAGAAACAATTTTTTTGTTAATAAAATCTCTATAAATGTTGCCTGTCTGTGAATATAATTATAGTAGGCTGCAAAGAGCATATGCCAAAGATTGTATCCTAAAATAGTTTTAAAGTGACACCGTGTTCGAAAATGGACATCAGAGGCCACTGAGTCAATGAAACTATAATCTAGCAATTACTCCTGTCATAGTAGTGAAAGTGAATCTTATTCGGAAGCCATTTAGTATGGATACTTTTAATTATACATTCTTAAAATTAAATAAATTCATTACAACAGTATCAAATTTGATTGATTACCCATTCGAAGAATATTTAAATAATTTATACTTTTAGTTGTGTTTTTAACATGTTTAATTTATGTCATCAGACAAAGTAATAATTTAAAAAAAAAAACTAATTTATATTCAATTTAATAAGAAATTTATTTTTTCAGGATATTTCTTGTATACAAATACAAATTACAAATACAAAAATAAATAAAAAAGTTTTCAGTTAAATTAAATCTCAATTTGCTCTGATGAGGTAGATGAACAAAAATGATAAAATATATAAGAAAACATTCATTTATTTCTTCATGATTTAATTTAAATGTTTAAGAAAAAAAAAATACAAATTTTTTTTGATAAGATGACAAGGATAACATGACATAAAAAATATAATATTTTTTAATAAATGATCTTTGTCTATCAAATAATTTAATGACATATTGGATGCCTCCAAGCTGCTGAATGAATGAACGAATACGTTACGTTGTTCACTGCTGCTTATACCCTATTAAAAGAAAATTATTTATTTTTCATCATTTTTTTTTTCAGTTACATGTATTTCATCCATCTAAAAGTTATTATCGTTATCTTAAAATAATAATATCAATGTTTGTTGTAATTTATGTATCTTTAATAAGATACATGATTTTTATCTGTATAGGATGGCACCCTCAACACATTTGTATAGAATATTTGAACCTTTATAAATTTTGTTATTTCAAGTGTAAAGCTATTTTGTATATTTTATTTAACTATATAAGAAAGAAAAGTTCAAATACAATAAATGTTTTTTTTTTTTGTAACAAACATCTTTTGTTTTAAACATTTTTAGCACAATTTTAGCTCAAATTTACCTAATTAACACATATTGGAAATTACAATACGTACATGTGATTATAACTGTATAGGCTGCATATTTTGAGTATTTTATGAACGGTAAATAAAAAAAGGTCCAAACAATGAAAATCAATCATACATCGAGTATTTAAACAATTGTATCATTTAATTAAGGCACTGCGTCTGGGGAAATTGAAATATTTTATGAAACTTGATTTCAGCATATTGAGTTTTGAGTTTACACTGAAATGCAGTTAAAATTGAAACATGGAAAAATATCGAATTTCGTCGAGTTAAACTGAAGAAGGCCATCCAATATCATTTATTTTTATAAATAATTAATTTTACGAAAATATGTTCAATATATGTATAAATATTAAAATTTAAAATATGTATTAAAAATTTCATATTCGTTAAGTTTTCGGGGTATTATCTAATTTGTATAAGCAAGCAATTTTACAAGTTTATTTTTCCCAGGGGTAATTAGAAATATTTTTGGTTTATTGTAGGCTTTACATGTAGAGATTAAGTAATCATTAAGGAACCATACAAAGAGGTGGGTGGCACTATTGAATAGGTATTGGAAATTTTATTTAAAAAAATAATTGTTACTAACATTTTTTAATTACCAGAAATATGGTTTAGTGTAAACGCTTGAACTTTTAATCTTTAACATTCATAAAATACGTTAAATATACCTTTATAATAGTTTAGGGAAATATTTTTCAAAAAAAAGATATTTCTTTGTTTTACAACAAAAACCAGATCCAAAATAAATAAAAATTGTTTATTTTAAATCATATTTACGTACTTATGCAAAGTATTGCCCTAATTCTAATTTTATTTATTCAGAAATTTATTGATCTGCCCTCTTACAACCAAATTCAACACGAATTGTTTGTACCTTATTTCTCTATAAATATATGTATAGATTTAATAATAATAATAATTTATTAATAAAATGAAATCAAAGTGAGATGGATATTTTTAGGAACAAAAAAAAAGGCTTTTAAGACAAAGAACAGACGATATAGGGGTGTTACTTTCTATCCATTCATCCATATAGGTTGATGGCTGTTAGATTTGATATTAAGAATTAATACAGCAACAACATCAGTTAGCTCTAGCTAGCATTGAGAACGAAGAAATATCAAAGAAACATCAAAATCTCTTGACAACCATAATCTGAATAAATTATTAATTTCAATCATATTCATCACAAAATTTTATTATTATTTACAATATTTTAAATTAAACATAGAAGATCAATATGAATATTTTACAGTGAAACTTGTTTTAACACAAAAGTAAAGTAAAATTTTTAGTACAGAGCTTATTGCTAATTTTGAAGGGGTTTTTGTGACGGAGTAAATATTTGTATTATATCTAGCAATGTCTAAATACAAAGTCGAGCACTCTGCCAGGAGAGTGGGGAGACTTTGAAAATTTTTGAATTTAAGTTAAAATTGCTTTTGTTTAAAAAGAGAAATTTTGAAATTCAAATACTTTTCAATTTAATAGAAAAAAGTGAGAAAAAAAAGTGATCATTTGGACAAATTAAAATTTTTAAGTTAAAAAGAATATAATCTCAGGGGATTTAAGTCCCACTTTTTAATTTCCAAGAGTATGTGACATATTATGTGTAGACATTGCTCAAGGAGACTTACATAAACTTAAACCCTGTTTCAAATAGGTTTAACAATTCTTTCCTAAAAGAATTATTCTTACATTTCCATGAAGTGTAATTAAAAACCAAAAAAATAACTCAAAACTTTTTTAAAATTCATAAGGTCCTGTAAAAACGCGTTATAAAACTTCTGGAATTCTTCAAAACTCTTTAACTTTGCTCAGTAATTATAACCATATTCTTAAATATTTTCTCATCAAAACTAAATTCGCGAAAATTGTTCACGAGCAGCAAACGGTACTCAAAAGAAGGTCTCCCAAAAGCTGAAACTTGACTGATCAACGTGATATATTATAGAGTTTGATATTAAAATTTTCAAGCTCATTACAAATATCTATATTCTGTGAAGTTCATAATAATAGGATTAAAGAATATTTAAAACAATAAGCATTTTATTTATCGTCTGTATATCATCATTTTTACGATGATTTTTGAAATGAGTGAATGTTTGACATACAGAATAGACATTTAAAAACTCATTGGGTTCATATTGTAGAAGGAAGACCACCTGCTTTTTAATTTATTTAGTCAAAATTTAAAGGCTATATAATAATAATATAATGAGATTGTATGGTATCATATACCAAGTATATGTAAGCCAACCTCTTCTCCTTAGGTTATTAATTGATACCTATTAATTATTATTGCATTATTATTTTTTTGTTCTTTTTTTAATTATTGGATGTTACACACATCTGCATTCTTTTACCAATTTTGTTATGTAGAAGTTAATTTGGATGTCGATTTAAGTCAATCAAATATGCATATCGAATATTGTATATTATATATTTGTGTTTTACAAAGAAGTTAATTTGGATGTCGATTTTAAGTAATGTACATTTTAAATATTACGTATTATTTATTTGAACCAGGGCGATCAATCTTCGCTCGTTTATTTCCTGTTTTAGTGATGACACCTATTTTTTAGTAATATGTTAAATATTATTTGACATTTCATCCGAATAGGTAAAATCGAGTTTTGTTTGAAGTAATAATATTAAATCATAAACTTTCGAAATTGTAATAAGTAAATTAAAAGAAAATTTTTTATTATAAGCCCAGAGACACGAACCCTCATCTTCTCGCATATCAAGCCAGAGCCATTGCCTCAGCGTTAAACCATATCCAAGCATTAATTTTATTTATTGGGTATAATGCAAACTAAACTAAAACTAAATAGAAAAAACGTATTTTTTCTAAAACCCTATGGAGTAACAACATTCAATCTTAAAAAAAAAAATGAATATAAGTCGTTAAAACCGATCTTGACATAGCAATAAAATTATATATATGTACACTCAACATTCATAAAATTTATATAAAGGTATATGAAATGTAGTCTAAGTTTATATAGTTAAAGTATATTGAAAGTTCTAACTGAGTATCTGGTAATGATTCTACTAACATACTAAAAATAAAACCATCATCAACCAATATTATTTCTTGCACACCTATAGAGATCAAATATTTTATAAATAAAATTATTATAAATTCGTTTCTTTTTTTTTAAATATAAGATGCAACTTGTATTCATCTGGGGAGTTATAGAGTTACAAGTTGATATGTTGTTATATTGTTGGTTATTAAACTGTCATTAGCTGCCAGTGACGGGTAACGAACGTAAAACATCAGATCCAACTCTATACAATAATACACATAATATATCTACAATATATAGAGAAACTGATCCAAGAACATCAAAAAAATCATCATCGCTTCGAAGTTAGCGTTGATCTACATCCCTGCATTTATGGAATATACTAAGTATGCCAAAAAAGAAACCTACATTTTGAAAAAAAAGATCGTCTATAAAAATATATTTGTCTAGATCCCGAAGAAAGTTGTTTTAAGTATACAATAAAGGTATATTTACATATATCAGTAACGTCACAGTTCAGTCATTCCGTTTCAGTCAGAATTAATATTCTTCATTAGTGGAGGGTATAAAAAATGCTGCCAGTCAAATCATAAAAATAACGTTGGCGACGAATTTAAAAAAGACGGAAATGTGACTGAAGCGAAACTTTATCACTGAGATAGAACTGTGAATTAGTGTCGCTTCAGCCACAGTTCCGACATTTGTAGCCAACGATATATTAACCGATTATAATACTGTCTATTGGATAGGAAATATATCTTGGAAGAGTGGCCACACACAAGAGGAATGATGTGTGCTGCTGTTGTATATATATTGTTGTTTATAGTGTAGTCACAGGTGACCTTAGTAGTTCAAAAGTGACTTAAAAGTAAATTTATATATTAAGCAACAACTATTTTCAAATTGGGTACCTCAAAAGGTTTTAACGGTGTTAACAAAAGATGAAGTTTCAGAAATGTTTGAAATAAATTAGTCCCAGAAAATCCACCAAAAATTTGCATACCTAATTTTCAACTTAATATAATTTAGTATATTCAAATTTTCTGTATTTTAGGTACATATTTTAAAATTCCTATTTAAGATGCAATATTAATATCACCAATGGAAAATTGGTGATTGTGCAGCAACAAAACATGAAAAATGAAAATTCAAATACGATTTTATTCTTAAATGGTATGTTATTGGGCGTTCAAAATAATATTTTTTTGAAACACCTTGTAAATATCTGCTATATTATTTTTATTTTTTGATTTTTAAATACCAGCCATAACATTATTTGATTCGTTCATTTCAAAAATATCCATCGGTTATTTTTTTTTTTTTTTTTTACTTATATTTTATTTAATAATATGACTACTCTGATCAACTGACTTTGTTGTCCATTTTTTTTTTAATATTTTATAATTTTATTTTATTTGTGTGCATCGTTTAGTTACAGTTTAATCAAAATGGCATATTAAATACAGAAAATATTAATCAAAACTCTTATGCATACATATTATTATTCATCCATAAGCTCATAGCATTCTTTTAAGGATTAAAATTTAAGGAATAAAAAATTAATTTGTATGTGTCAAAGATTTTATAAGTAAATTCATTTTGGCATTACAAAACCGACATCGTATAAATTTGTTGTGATTGCTTTTTTTAAGTTCAAATATATAACTGATCTGAAGAAATTTGATCTAAAAATAGACACTGATGTTTTTGCGTTAGCAAATTTACGTTTATGAGTTTGAGCTCTTGAAACAAGTAGATTGTTACAGGAGCGTTCCACACTTCGAGGAACTAGGATTAAGGATTTATTACGGAGAAAAAAGATATTATGAAAAATTCTATGCTCGGCCATTTACAGCTAATAATGTTATTTCATGGAACTGTTATTGTGTTCCAGCGTGTAATCATTTTAGTCGACAGATTTTGCCTAATTTTTCTTCAAAGATTCGCAATAACTTAATCTATGCGATGCTTTTTTTTAAGGTTCGCGATTCTGAGGTATTTTCCATTCAAAGTATGTAAAACTTCCTGCCCACCCAACTAGCCCTAACTTGACACTAGGGCAATTTTCATACCTTAATTTCGATTTGAGTATTAGTATACTTTACAAGCTGGAACAACGTTTAGGAAAGTTTTACATAATAGATTAGACGTGGCTAATAGAAGACTTGAAAGAAAACGCTTACCAAAAACTATAATTTATTCAGAAACTATTTTGAATTGAATTTTTATTACACTTCATAAAGTTTATAGATTTCTTCAAACGTTTATTAATAGATAAATATCTTTTTTATTATTAAAAATGTCAATACAACAATTGAAATGAATAAAAATATTGACAAAAAATTCGGTTGCTTTAGTTGCGTTATCCAGTCAGCCAAGTAAACCATATGTGGTGGTGGGTTCATTACAACTGGCTTATATTTTTATTATTCTCTACGTCTTGGTTCGAACAAAAAAAAGGTAGCAAAAAGATTTTAAATAAATGATTATATTAAAATTTTATTATATACACAATCAATGTCTAAGATCTTTCAATATGTATGAATTATGGATCCTTTTATCACACAAACAAATAAGGTACATGCATGCTTGTACATCGTCATCAGACGCTTTGAAAGTAAATTGTACAATAATCAGAGAAATGTATGGAAGAGATAAAAGTGATTTGATTATTGTCGGAAATAAATTGAATTTTTTTGTTGATTTATTTTTTTTAATTTAACCCTTTAACTAACCTGAATGCTCATTTAACTATCAGGCATCGTAAAGTACATTTTTATACTCGATTTTTATAATACGCCAGAGTGTATTCATTTTGTAACGTTAGAAAATATTGACTCACTAACAAACTTTTAGTATAGAATCATTTAATTCCGTTTGTCCCCTATAAAGATAACTATATAAGAACTGAAATTTTGGTGGAGTATTCAAGACCAAAAAAACCGAGTTTAAGTTCGTGAATGAGCAAAATCCGACCATGGGGTCTATTTGTTTTTAACCCGTTAAAGAATTTAACGAGAAAAATGTTTGTTTTTTCAAGACAAGCAACAATATTTAAGTTTTAGGATCAGTTAAAACACACCTGAAGTAAAACAATATACAACAAACTGGCTTCATTAGCCTAAATTAAAGATTATAAAGATTTTCGAGAATCTAAGATGATAAGTTAAGGCCGTTGGCAAATATTCACGTAAAATAAGGGCCGAAATTTTATGTTGTTAACTACATTGTTTTAATTTTTTTTATTTTATGCATTTATAATTGCTGTATTCCACAAGAGTTATTAAAGGTATTGTTACCTGTTTTAACATATTCAGTTAATTTAATTCAATTTCCCAAAAAGGTGTTCAAAAAATTAAATCATCGAATTTTTACATTGATATGAACTTGTGATTAAATCAATACCAAAACCAATAATAATTTTCTATCAAAATTGTGGTTTTTGTATAAAAGAGATGATATGACGATTTTAAAAACGTTTTTTTCTGAAATTGTCAAATAAAGTACTTTTAATATTATTAATTATTTCTATAAAATTCTACAAATGACTATACAATATGTTAAAAAAGCATTATTAATTACTAAGGTAATCAATTGGAAAAATATCGGTTAAATTTAAAAATATCGGCATAAGTCCAAATAAAAAAAATTAAATAATCATTCTCGAATAATTTATTTATAACTTAAATACAAAATTTGTTGTTGAAATGAAAATAAAAGTGGAAACCATGTGATCACAGTTGTTTATGTTTATATAATAAATACACTTTGTTCCGGAATATTGTCTATTGTTATATTTGTTGTATTGTCCTTTTTTTGGGAGATTCAAAAAAAATCGTCTAAGGATCCTATATTATTGTTTATTTACAATAAAAGGTGTTGACGACTGCAATGACCTTTTGTGTTGCTGAACATTATTTTTTGTTCGAAAATAAATTGTTTATATTGTCAACGTAATCATTATTTATGATAAAAAATAAACTTCGACAAAAAAAAAAACTGAAATAAAAATATTGTATATTTTTTGTAAATTATAAAATCATTATGAATTTATTATGAAAAAAATAAATAATATTTCAGCTGGCTGATAGTGTGGTCTTCAATCGGATAAATATATTAAAAGAACCTAAATGTTTACAAAAACAGAAAAAAAAATCAAAATTAAGCCGATTATTATAAACAATTCTGCTATTATTCATTTCCTAAAATGGTTTTTATTTCCGATTTTCAACTGACCCTTCGTATGATTGTTGAAAAAAACAAATTATTTATATTTCAACATTATTTATTGCATAAAATTTTATCAATTTGGATTTCTTTAAATTAAAGCAGGGAAATATTATCAGTAGTCGAAATGAATAACTAATTGAAGGTCTTCTTAAATGGTCTTTAGTGAAATTGAATTAATAAAAAAATTAAATAAATAAATAAACAAAGCGAACTTGCATAAATGCCGTCACATATGTTCATCTCCATAGTGCGTCATTCTACGGTAAGAGGTTCTATCGATGTCCATGGCACTTATATGCACTTATATACACTTTCCTAAGGACAAATAATGTTAGCATGCACAAATGAGATGATTGTGAATACAAATGTTACATTCCCTGTTATATTAGTTATCATTTTTACTTCTTTCCCTAATATAAGAATTATTGAATTAAGTAGTTATAAAATCTTCAAAACGAACTAATCTGATATCTATAACTAATTAGTTTCCTTCACAACTAAATAAAAGACTTGTAGCAGCATTTGTCAAGAAATACAAACAAGAGAGTGGAATACAGAAGTATTTTTGCAGGTGTGCTGTTTATCCAAAAAAAAAAGTATATAAAACAAAATAATATATAATAATTTTTTAAGTACTATTATATTATATTATGATTACAAAGCAATATTAGTCATGTACCGACCGACCCGACCGTTGAGCCATGTTATTCGCTTACTTGCTTACTATTTACTGACTGATTCAAATCATCTGCCAGTTTTTATTATTTTTATACAAATAATGATTATTTTAATGGTTCTTGCATACTTTTTATGTACCCGAATACAAATACAAAATGTAGTTGAGTATAAATTTTTAATTTATGATAAAAATCAAATTCATTATTTTTATTACCATTTTAAAAATATATATTGCGAAATTTGAGACTACTGTAGTTTTATCATTGCGTGTTTTAATTGAACTAAAAATATCATTTTAAGTGCATATCTTCGTTTCGTTTAATTACTGACCATTTGTAGAAAAAAATCGAAAATTTATCGATAACTTTTGTACATGATGGTAAAGTGCAATTTTGTTTAGACAGCACACGGCTAATAGCTCAAATCCTAGTCGGAAAGGTAAGAGGCCAAAAAATGCAAGCAATTTCTAAAGATCTGGTTTCTTGATATTATGACACATTTATGGTGTAGAGAAATAGCCAGCTGTCAGTTTCACTGATTCTCAGACGTTTGCCGGAGAGTAGGCAATAACCGCATACGTTGCACCTACTTTCTAAACGATTAAAAGTGAATTGTGAGCAATTTATTCACTGAATATTAGTGTTCAAATTAACGAAGTGTTATTTATTTTTTAGTCCTAATTCTGTTTTATATGATGAATTTTATCAAAACAAGTTTTGTATTTTTATTTTTTAATTTTTTTAATTTCTGCGAATGTGTAGGGAAGCCTCAAAAAATTGACAAAAAGTTCAAAATTTTTTATTCGCTGTTTATAAGCTTTTAAGGATAATTGAAGTCTTAAAAATTCAAAAATAATATTTATTTTACGATCGGTCGACTAGTTTTTGAGATATTGCATGGAATATATTCGATAAATCGGGCTTTGGATCGGATTTCCAGCGATATCTCAAAAACTAAGTGTGCAATCGTTGAATAGTTATTATTTTTGAAATCTGCGGGTCTAAAATACCCTAGAACATATAATTCATCCAAATCGGGGGCAAAAAATTTTTTTCGATTTTTTCGATTTTTTCAAAGGGGTATGTATACGTACCCCTTAAAAAAACTGCGAAAAGTCGAAAAAATATTTTTCTATTGGATTTGGAAAAAAACTATGTTCATAAGTGTAGTTTGACCCGTAGATTTCAAAAATAACATCTATTTAACGATTGAATGCGTAGTTTTTGAAATATCGCTAGAAATCCGACCCATAGACCGATTTAGCAGATCTATTTCATGCAATATCTCAAAAACTAGTCGATCGTTCGAAAAATAAATATTATTTTTGAAGTTTATAGATCTTAATTATCCTAGAAAACCCATTAACAGCAAACAAAAAATTTTGAACATTTCGACGGTTTTTTTAGGTTTCTTATACAATCACAAAAAACACAAGTATTTGGGAACTGATTGTAACAATATTGCAAATCTTTAATAGAAGTGCAACATTAAAATCGTAAATATCGAAATAAAATTGAATATAATTATTAAGTATACCTATTAAAAAAAAACTTTATTTTGTTTAAAAGTTAGTTTTAGATATGATCGGATCTCATACAAGGGCGTTAATTAACAATGTTGAATATATGTAAAAGCTTAATTACATTCTTGGAAATAAACTTGAAAATTTTGAATAATGAATAAAAAACGTAAGCACAATTTACTACTGTTCACTCGAATCATGTTTAACAAGAATAAAAAGATAAAGTTCATTTAAAATGTGAAATAAAAATAAAGAGATGTAGTATATGGTGACCATTTGGGTAGCATAAGTACGTAGTTAGAATAGAAATGAATTTATTCGATGAATATTCAATAGGAGTGTTTTGTTCTATATGCACAAATGCATACGATTTATTATCGTAGCGTTTTAAGTAACTTACCATGAAGTTAGGAGCAAGTAACGGTATGGGCGTTGAACATCTCTGTCAACCATTGAGAAAAGATACAACTAGTCTATGAATTCATCCATTGTGGAGCACTATCATATACAATACTGGGAGTATTGTATATTCTCTTCTAACTATATTTGCTTATAACATCGAAATTTGAATCTGTTTTTTCTTTCAAGTACAATATACATGATTTTTAAATCATTATCAAAAATAAACCACGCTTTATTCCAATTAAAACTTTTATTATTCGGAAAGAATGGGACTGACATTTTGACCAATTAAAATTCTGTATACAAGACAGCAAAAACGGTATATTAAATATGGACTCCTAGAAAATCTATTTTTGAAAGTTATACTTGGATTTATGTGCAGCTCATTGCATCCAGTGAATGTCTGTAAACAGATAAATTGGTGGTCTAATGACGACCATAAGCTAAAATAAAATGAAAAGAGAATGTACGAAATGATTTGTTTACAAATTCAAAACTGAATGAAATCAGCCAATAAATCCTTAAGATCAATATCCTTAATTTTTAACCGTTAAAGATATACGAAAAGTTCGATAATCATCATTTTGCACAGTCTCAATTACTTATAAGGGTCTCTGTTTCTTCCCTGTCGTAGTCTTAGAGGGAAAAATGGCGTGTCCTAGTATTTTGTCGCACTCGTAGAATCGTCTTATTTTTCCATTTCTCACTCTCTCTGGCTCGACTTTACCAAATAATAGACATAGAAGCTCATAAATACACTTTTTATATATTGAAGAGATTTTAGTACTTACCCTGACCACTTTTTGGCTAAAGTTGATATTTAAGGTTATAGTCGGTATATAATGTTATAGATGGCTTTAACTGTTGAATGTCAGTAATTATTGGAGGTCTGAAATCTTTGATAAAACGGATATCACATGAATTATACTTTGACTATTCTTATTGAATTCTTATTGTGGTGACTTCAAGAAAACAATTACTAGAAGAATTCCGATTTTAAGATTTTGCGAACGCTTGAAAATGTTTGATATCTAGGAAATTTTCAAATCAAGCTTTATACTGTGAGAAATAATCATATTGAAAGATATGTTCGTATATAGAACAGTATTCTAAGTTCATTAATTCGAATGTTGGGAGGAGACCGAGAACGATACAGATAAAATAGTTACAATTCTATTTACCTAAAAAGTAAAGACTAAATACGGAACATTTACAGTACAAATAAAATATAAATTTCGAATGTTCTAACAAATTCTATTAGAACCATTACTGCATGCATTCAACTTAGATAGATTTCAAGTGTGTGTATATATTTAGTTTAGTCACAATAAATTCTATTCTTGTTACATAGAAATTGTAATTCATAGTATGATATCATTTATGTTTATTTATCAACTCAAGCCAGCCCATGTTTGAGAATAAATTCTAAATCGAAACGTTAACTTTTTAGTTTTAAATGAACAAAAACACAATGAGTAAATTTTACGTAATTATCAAATTTTAAACTAAAGAAACACACATTCATTCTAGAAAATAATTAAATTTTGAATAAATTAAATTAATGAATTTTCGATAGCTGATACAAGAGGCTTATAGTAATTGAACTATGAAATAACTCGTTTTGATCTTATAAATATATTATAGGTAAATTAATTAAGTCTTGTTTTCTTATGATACCTTTACACAATCGTGGAAGTACATTTACTTACCATGTAATAAATACTGTATAGTCTCATTCTCACTTACTTTTTATCCTATAAATGTATGTAATTGTCTCTTTTTACTGGCACAAACACATCCTAATCCTGTAACAAACACTGTTTAATGTTTTCGATCTCATTCACTCGCACGTTATGCCTTATAGATGTACGTAGTGTGTTTTTATTGTCCATTTTTCTTATAAAAATATAATGTCGCTAATTATTCGAATTATATCTCTTTCATTATACAGGTCGACGCTCTTCTATCAATTAAACCAAACAGTTTACGCATTAATTTAAACATTATATGTTTCGTGTTAAAAATCATTTACAAATAATAAAAGACCATTAATATCATTGTATAAAGTTTTAGCTTAATTAAATGATTACAATTACAATCATATAGAACTAATAGACGTTGAATTAGTGTTGATTAGTTTCATAGTTTCATAGTTTTAATGTAGACAGAGACATGGTTAAACGCCATTTCACTATTAAATTTCATTAACGCCTTAATATTAACACAAACATTTTATGTATATATAGTTTATGTTTTATAATTGGAGCATTTCATTCCACAACTCCACAATACATTATGAATCAAACACAAATTAGTCAAAAATATATGAACCTTGTACTAATATTCATATTTCTGATCGATTAAAAAAAATTTTTAGAGGATTCAATTAGCTTGTAAATACCATTAAATACCCGTTTTCCGTTTTAATTAATGTATGAATAATTTTTTAGTATTACACAAAATTTCAATTTGTGCAATCATTCCATTTTTGTTCAAAAAATGCGTTTTAACATAAGTTTTATAAAATTGAGTACACATAAATTGTGAAAAGAGGCCGAAACCTAGCAAGTATGCCTTTTTTGACTTTATTGCTACCTCATGCACACTGAAAGGTTCAGATTATCTGACAGATGAAGTCCATTTGGTTTAAGTGCAGTGAAATTCACTTTTGGGGTGATTATGGTCAAATTTCGATCGCTGAAACGGGACTGCAGTAAAAGCGAATTCTATTTATATAAAAAATAAACTGCTTATATATTGTACATACAACATGTTTTTTGTGTTTTATTAGTCATAAACAGCTGTCGATTATATTACTTGTATTAATTAATATGTAAATAATAGTACTTTAAAAATTATTAAAAATTATTATTATTATTATTAGTATTAATGAATGAAGAAGAGTAAATTTATTCTATCTGTATGATATTTTACTGACATATCATAACGAAGACAATATGTACTATATATATATATATATATATAGAAATATGTATAATTATTTGTTTTAAATATGCTTTATCTCTTTTCAAAATATATATGTTGTCTGCATATGTATGTATGTATTATTTATTTCATATATTTCAAGTAATTATTGTCATAAATATAATGTTTATATCATTCAATAAATATTCTTCATAAATATTATAGTTGATATCATGTGATATTGATGAAAAATCATTAACTGATGGAAATATGTGGCCTTCAAAAGCAAATAAAACTACTCTATTGTCGTGTTGACATAATGAAAATACCAATGGTCTCCTCCTATCAAAAAATATTAGCAAAATTGGGCACAGTCTGTACTTCGAAGGACGGCTAGCTTAAATTGTGTCGATATCGATAATGCTTAAACTTTCTCATATTCAAATTGCCACTTATTTGGACAAGCCGTTTTAAAGATATAGCGATATGAGTTAATATATTCGTTTATGATTCACCCGATTTTCATAAATTTATGTAAGTAGAGGCAAGGCTTCCTTTCAGATACCTAAATTCTGTTAAAATTGATTTCTCTGAATATTTAAGAAAATTGTACTAAGAAATCACAAAAAATGAAATAAGCTTCGTTAGCTTAATGATACCGAAAATTTTATATGTTTGAATTGTGAGAAAACGTTTATTTTCTTTTTTTAATACCCAAATTGGGACGTATTTCTTGAAGTGTCCGAAATACAGTCATAAAAGGAGTATATTCGTACATCACGAATGAAGGTTTATATATCCATGATTGGAAGTGTATTTTTATTTTAAACAATTTAATTTTAAGAAATTATAAAACGTTTATAAAAAAAAACTTTGGATTTTTTGCCATCGTGCCCAAATAGGTCAAAGTACTCATATACGATATCTTCATTAATTTGTTTTCTTAAAGTTTTAACTCTCTTTTTAAACACAATTTTATATTTTCTATTTGATTCAAAAAACAAATCCTATAATTCTCACTGTGATCACTCCATTAACTTAAAATAAAATATTATTCAATAAATAGCAATATATTTCTATAAACGCATACAATAAAAATGCTTTTAGATTAAAAGTTCCGAATATCTATTAATTGACTTTTACTTAGTCACCCAAATATAATATTGTATGATCAAAGCATTAACTAACATTGCATATATTCTCAATCCTCGCCATCATAGTGACTAGACGCCTTTAATAATAATAATAATTAATAGATTTGAAAGGCTTTATATATAATAATAACATCTAAAAGTATAATATATTTTTTGAAATGATTTATTTACACTTTATTGTTTTATATATATATGTTGCACACACATATATAAGTGTGATAATGACGTCACTTCCTGTCATAGACACTGACTATGATCAGAATATTATAAGCGCAGACTTCATTAATGCGCCCTCATTATTATTAAATATTATTTTTGTTTGTATATAATATATGATAGGGTGTCATCAATTTTAGTATACAAGCTCATAATATGTCTACCACTCGATAAAAAGGCATACAGTGGGAAAGAGCCAATCTGTAACAATTCTATCCGATTTGGAGAACAAATTTTGATTTACTCAGCGGTTTATTTAGATATTTATGGAAGTTCATATCAAACGTATATTTCAAACAGAAACTATAGAAAAATATAATGTGACCAAATATAATGAGATTTTTATAGATACTTCGAGAACTTAATATATTCAGCAAAATTTCTATGTAAAAATCAAGATAATAGTAAAAGATTAGAAAACCGTTAAAATTTCGAATATGGTTGTTAAAAAGAAAGCTACAATAAAAATATCCTAATTGAGTATGAGTCGGTGGGTAACTCTTGTTTTTGCTTAGAACAACAGAACACAGGAAGTCATCTATACAAGCGCTGACTGTGACTGAAAGAAAATGTAAAAAAAGAAATGCCTTGAAAAAGTTATGCTTTTATATTCCTCCAAAGCCCGAATGTTTTTATTTAATTTGATATTGGCTTTATATTAAAAAGAAAGGTACGTACAATAGTTTTCGCTGTATGATTTCAATATTTATTGGATGAAAACTGCGGCCACTCTGTACGTATTTATCATATACGTACGATGTCCTCGTGCTATACGTTAACTCCTCTCTCCCCCTATTCACTCTGAAATATATCGCGTATATAATAATAATAATAATAATAATAAAATATCTAATAATGCCATTAGAGATACGAATGTATGGTACATTATGGCCTTATAAATATCTATACATACATCTATAAAATAATATACATTGTCTAAAAGTATTGAGTGGATCATAATTAGATTACTACTATAATCAATAATTTCATGAATAAAAGTTTGTGAAGATGTCGCTCTACGAAACGTTTTGATAAATGAAGTTTAGTATATGAAATCATGTTTAAAGCACATTAATCAAAGAAAACAAAAGGCATTGTTAAGCGATGTGTAATTTGGATAAATTTAAGTGAATTCCAAGAAACATAGTCCAGCTTTATTTCAACAAACCAATGTGGTCTTATTTGAAGATCAGCTTCTATTTTAAATTTGATTTAAAGCAGAAAGTTTAATACGTAGATTCAGATAAAGGTTGCCTTTTCCCCGGAATAATATTTCATAAGACATCTATACCGAATTTTAAGTGGATACATTCAGTAGTATGTTTTTTTTTTGGATAATCCGTCAGGAAAAATTTTTCCGGAATAAAAAGTACCCTTTGTGTTAATTAGATACTATTTTAATATACATTCAACAGGAATTAAATCCGTGACTCCATATTTCGGGTCTTTAATTTTAACTTGCGTTTCGTTTGTATTATTCTACCTATTTCTAAGTTATGTTGAGTTTATTGAATTGCACATTAGAAACCTTGACACTACAATGTTGGCATTTCATATTTACAGGATCATTTAAAAATTTAATATGGCATATTTTTAACGTAACACATTTGGATAAGAGTACACTCAATACAAACAATGACGATAATGACAAAGCACCATTGGCGTTAAGTAAACTCATTTATTTGAATTATTGAAATATATTATTAATTATTATACATTTTTTTTAAAGAGTATGTAGCGGAACAAATTCTTTATAGAATTTTTATATATTTAGTATATAATATTAATTAAGTACTTATTTATTAACAGTAAAACTGCATTAAAAAAAATCTATAAAAATCAATTTATAATTTATAAACAATAAAAATTTTGTCAGAATTATTTTATTTAACAATACAAATAATTTTCTTGAATATGCGATCTTTTACTCTCCGTATTCAGTCAAAAACGTCAATTTCGTATGTGCGACAGATTAATAAAGTTTTTACAAGTAATTGAAGACATATACTGAAAGTTTTAGGTTAAAATTTTTAGAAGATTTTTTAAATATATTTTTCAGAATATACAGTACCAGAATAACCATAAATGCTTTACAGCCTTATACGTATATTCAAAAGAAAACAAATTCCCTGTAACGGACCCATTATTGCTGAAAAAAGACAAATTTGTCAGACTATCGAATAAGTTCTTATTCGGTAGCTCCACACACAAAATCTCCATGTGGGTAACAGAAGGAACACTCTTTTCAATAATGCAACTTTCGAAAATGATGTCCCGTAGATAAATTGAGTACAATAGATTATTCAACAGGTTATCAGGCTAGTTTTTTCCCATAATTATATATTTTTTACTCTGTTTCTTTTGTTATTTTCACTAAACATATATAAATGATAAGCGTTCGTTGAATTTAAAATTAAAATAAAGAAGGTATTGAAATAAAATCAAGTCGACAGTTTCTTGATTAGAACTGTCTGTTATACATTTTATATATTTTGAAGAAATTTCATTGGAATTTTGGGAGGCGTGGTGGTGTTTTTTTTTTTATATTAAAATTAAAATAAAATAGTGTTTTTTTTTTAATAATGAAACAAACAACATCTGCCAATCAATACACACAAATACAATGTTTTTGTTGTTGGGATTGTTGATATATGTCTAATGAAAATTAAAACACAGTATTATTTTAAATTCAATCAAATTTGAAATATTTCGAATTAGTTTTAAGAGAGTTTGTGCGTTAATTGGACTGGGATACGAAAATTATATTTTAGTAATAAGTTATTCAAGAAATGATACCAAATGTAGACACGTTTTGATTGAGTTTTAATTTATAGAAATTCAATTTATTGAATTTTTGTGTATAATATTATTCATACACTTTCATACATATTTTAAGAATTATTAACTGCTACGCGACGAAAATGGCTTTAAGATATAGAGTCTGATTGCTTCGAAGGAACGTTTGCTGAAATGCTGTAAGCTGAAATTATTACGTTAATGTTCAGGTACCATTTTCGAGAGTGGACAGGTGATCATTATGTGAAAGATTGACGAGGTAAATCACTCGTCAATATCAATAATATATTCTATACATTAAAAGAATGATTTCTGGGTTATATGCAAGTCATATACAGTTTACATCATGGGAATTCATAAAGAGGAATACCACGCATAGATAATTCATCTTGGAACTCAAAGGCACAGGAGTTAAACGTAGGGCCTGTATGAGAGGGAATTTATTGTAGGATAGGTTTTGGATTTCAAAGAACTGTAGGGCCGACTTAGTAATTATCTTTACCAAACACAACTTTTCTATTCAACTAGGCTCCTACAATATAATAAAATAGAGGAAAATTCCCCAAATACGATATGTCCGAGCATGTTATACGACCAAGAGGTTCGATTTGCAAGTTCAAAACGAAAACTTGAATTTCCAATTCTTTCTTATCACAATATTTGTTAACAAGAGCTCACATTTTCATTAATTGATCGCATCAATATAGTAAAAAAAGAATGATATAAGTTGATAAAACTTTGTGAAATCAAAATAAGACTTTTAAAACTGAACAACACCAAAGTATTCAAAATAATTCATGTTAAATTATTCTAGAGACAATGATATTAAAAAAAAAAAGTTTGAAAATTGTTAGTTATCAAATCAAATTGATAGCTTATAAATTTCACGTACCATATTGGGACATCACTCGATAATAAAATAGGGTATTAAAACAAAATTAAACCACAAGAACCATAATTTTGTTGTTGTTGTTTTTGTTGTACGAAGTAATTACACAGAAAAGTCAATTACATTTTAAACAATTGACAAATAAACAGAAAAAAAAAACACACAAAACAACAGAGAGTAAGAAAGGATTGCATGTGAAAAATATTTCAATAAAAATTATTATTATTAGCAAAACTAAAAATAAGAACGTCACTACAACAAGACGATATGAAAAAAAAAAAAAAACTTTGAAAATAAAAAAGAAAATTTAATCGAATGCAAAAATAATTACAAACAAAATAAATGATAATATATATGAAATTATTTGTTATGATTTCTTCAACATTAATCATTTATAGAGTTGTCTGAAGTGTTTCGTGTTCTCTGTCATCTGTTTCCACGGATATATACCTTGAAACGTCGCCGAGATATCGAAATGACTAAATTAAATTAAGTTATCTCAAAAACTCTGCATCTAATCGTCAAAAGAATACAATTTTTCATGATTTTTAAGTCAATTTTACTTTATTTAAAGCTTTTTGTTTCAGAAATTTCACAAAATTAAGTTATTTTAAACCCAAAATCTCAGGTTTATGTAATAATTTGATGAGTAGTGCAAAAATGTTTTTAGACAAATTATTTTATACTTTTTAGTCCGTTATAAAAACATTGTACACTAAAATTATTTTAATTTCATTATTATTTTCCACATTTTTGTATAGCGAAGAAAAAATTCTACTTCGTCTGCACTTTATTATATTTCTGCTGTGTTTATCTGTTTTTTTGTTATCTTCTTCCTCAACTCCTGTTCGTTTTTCATTTTAATTCATGCATTGTCACTCACTCCTGACGTGTGGTCTGAATTTCGGATAGACATACATGAAAGCGAGTCCTTAAAAACATTATTAAAGTTCATTATTCTCCTATTTAAAATTTACCAAAGAAATGCACTTTGATTTCGTTTCAAAGCACAATCTTTATTCCATGATTTGGACGTCGATTTTCAACAAGTTTTATTGAGTATGAAAAAATAAAAAACTTACAATACAAATCAAAAAGAGATGAGTCAAGGAGGTATAAAAAACGATTGAAGGAAATGGAAAACCATATAATTTATGACGATATATACAAAAAACAATCATTCAAATTAAATATTTCGAATATAATCGTATGTAATACGATATTTATTATTAGAAATGGTTGATTGTAATCAGATCGTTATTTAATAGACAAATAATAATGGATTTTACTTCGATGTTCTGTTTTTTTGACTCCCTTACTTATTATATTGTATGGTTGAAGGTGGTGAAGGTGAAACCTGTCTGGTTTGAGGTAGAACAGGTGAAGTAAAAACTTTAGTTCAACAAAATGGTATGAGGTTTCAAAAGAAATGCACTTTTTTTCCTATTTTGGAATTAAAGGTAGTAAATATGCTGTCAACAAACATGAACCGTATGATCGCTACTCGTTCGGCTATATTATAAATAAATATAGATCGTACATCAATTCGAAATGTACCATTCGATTCGATGGTACCAAATACCATATTTTACGTTATTAGTTGATTGTATTGACTTGTATTGTTATTATTTAGATTTGATTTATTTTATGCAAATGAATACGTCATCGAATATTTGATAATTTTGTAACAAAATTTTTGTCAAATAAACATAATTTAAGTGTTAAAAACACACAAGTTTTGTGTTAAAATTTCGTCTTAAAAACGGGAGTTCAAAGTCTTAAAGTGGTAACACAAAATCAATGTTAACTCAATTATTATTTGAGTTTCAAAATTGAAATTAGGTAGTTAATTTTTAGAGAAAGAAATGTTTATAAGGGAAATTAGTTTAAATCATTTATTTAAATTTCAGACAAGTATCAATAGTTACATCTTAAATAAAAGTAGATATTTATTTCTTAACAAAATTATTATGTGAAAAAGTGAGGCTAATCTTTTTATATCAGAACTTGTTTTTTCCCGAGACTTCGTCGGTGTAGAAGTCGAAAATGGTTCTATTTGGATTTTTTAAGTGAAAGCTTTTAGGGAACGTTTATGTTAAATTTGAAATAGATTTACAAATTTTGCCGTTTTTTCGGCCCTTAGGGGAAAATACTTTCGAAGTGGAAAGCCTACGTCATACAAAGAACACGGTCTGCGAGTTTCAGATTTGCGATCAGTAGTTTAGGCTGATAATATAGAGATCTCCCTGGATCACTGTTTCTCCGAATTACCAATTGATAAGTGAGATAACGTAGCAATCAAAATTATTAAAAACATCTATAAATCAAATAGTAATAAATTTATGATTGCATTTAACTGTAGGTCGTAGATTTTAAAATTGTACCGATAGACAGCAATGCTTTTGTGGTTTTATGAAAAACTTTTTTGATAACAAAAGAAAAAAAAAGCAATTTCTCAATAAAACTTTATTTACCTAAATATCAGTTTAGATGCAACCATAAAGTTTTTCGAATAATAATAACAATAATGGAAATAATGATTCATATATTTTAAAGTACAAAATTATACAGAATGATATATGATACTCTCAGTTTTGTATTAAAATACAAAACAACGTTGCAGGATGCATCTTAGGATATGATCAAGGTAGCGTAAGATCTAATGATTTGAACATACCCTAGATACAAATACTTGTAAAATTTTTTTATGATTTTTCAATAAAAATTTTATAGACCTGACCTGAGTCCCCAAAAAAATATTGGTAACAGTTTTCTGTCCCGTACAAAAGTTATGGGGGTATTTTGTTCAAAAACTTGCCAATTTTCTCAACAAATATTGCTATAATTTCTGTAAATGCTCAATAATCCCTCCTCAAATTTATGTTTGAAGCAAATTGTGAAAAATTTTCTATTAATTCTTCTTATATGAACCTCGACTGAACGTAATTTTTTTCCAAAAATAATAGAAAATTTTCCCAACGTAAAAAATTTAATGAAAATTTCACACAACGTTCCTACAAATAACCAATAAAAGTGGGGATTAATTTTTCAAGCAAATATCCCAATAACTTTTGAACGAGACAGAAAACTGTAACCTTTTTTTATGAGGTCTGAGGTCAATTCTGATAATTGTCTATAAACTTTTTACTTCTGTAAAAATTTTTGTTTAAATCTGTTTTTTAATAAAATTATGCAAGTAATTATAAATTTCCCATAAGAAATACTAAATCACAAAACAAATTGAAAAGTTTAAATGTCACAATTGTCGTCTATTTTAAAATGTTTAGTGACCTTGTGATTGTTTGAAGGCATATCATCAGATGTCATGTCTTATATTATTGTCAAAGTAAAAATATTATTTATGAATAATTCAATATGAAAATTTTCAGTAGATAATAAAGTATAAAAACAAAAATTTATTTGTTCTTTTTTGTTTACCGAAAAATTTAACGACAAATATGATGCACTAACAGATATTATATGATATTGGTGAAAGACAATCGGAAAATATTCCGTGACAGGACATTTTGTTTTTTATTCTTTTATTTTTATAAATATGATATCGTAAATATTATTTGAATTCGGTTGGTATTTGTTTAACTGAAATATGAGATACGATATTCATTTTAGATATCTATAGAATTTGGTTACAAAAATAGTTTATTAGATAAACGTTTATACATCAAAATTTAAAAGAGAAGAACATCCAGGGAAGAAAGACAAAAAATTGTGAAAATTAGTGTAAAATCTCAATTTATAGTCATTGAGTTCGTAAGCATTTTATAAAATTTTAAGCACCCGTCGTAAAATTTGCATGCGACGAAGTATAACAAGTTTTTCGTCAACAATATTCTTTATAGTGGTTGTTTCTCATGGGGCACGTAAATTTTCGATTAGATATAACAATTAAACAATGTACTTTTTACCTTCTCAGTAGGAAGTTTTTATAATTGGGACGATTTTGTGATTCTGTTTCAAGGTCACTATAACCGATATCCAACGTTTTTAGAGATATTTCTGTGAATTTGTTGGTATGTGCGTTCAAGAATTTTTGTCTCGAAATATATATAAATAATATCGAAACAGAACCAATTTCATTCGCGTTCATTACGCGTATTTGATTTTTATTCTTTTAATTTTTCCTCTGACGTTTAATAATTTCTTGGAAATTTAATTAATAATGAATAGAGCCCTTACTTTTAATTCATCATTTTTAGATTGAAGAAAACCCACTGAGAAGCCAAAATCGCTTCTTATGATTAAAACTATTAAATAGATTCTTCAACTTTTTTGTAGTAAACAATTAATTTTAAATTATAACTTCTCCTCAAAGCGTTCAAATTAATTTGTATTTTAGAAAATTAAACAAATTTTTACTATTTTTAATATGTTAAAATAAATTTTTTAATTGAAATAAAAATTAAAAAAAAAATTGATTATTTAAAATATAGTGAAATATTAAAATACATAGAAAAATTTATAGCAGGAAATAAAAAAATGAATTTATATTTATTATTTAGTCACTGATCAAGATTCATGTCTTATTTTTAGGAAAAAAAACAAACAAAAATAAACAAAAATTTGAAAACAAAATATTTACAAAATATAACAATATTTTATATGTACAGATGTTGAACTTGAAAATGAAAAACAAAAGAGTGCAAATTGCATGTTATACAATAATTTAATTTAAATATTTTTGTTATAAGCATCATAAAAATAGTTATAAGAAAATCGATTTATTCATATCAAGTGTAACACACTGACTTACATTTCATATTAGCATTGATTTCGTAAATTCTGTATAGATATGAACTGGAGAATACCTTTCATGTATACCTTTCTAGGTTACAAGCAAATACCTTTTACAGAATTTTCTATTCAAAGTAAATAAGCTGTTGATTTTGTACGAATAAATATGCCCTTCAAGTGTAATTTATTTACCCCACCATATGTATGAATCTTCAATTCTGTTTAAGGTTTTGAGTGCTAGAAAATATCTAAGGTATTAATAAAACATTGTTACCTATCACTGAATCAGTCAATTGGACAATATTCTTCTGTAAGTGATCATGTTCACTTAAAAACGAAAAGACAAAACGAACTTTAATGGCATGATCTGGATCTAGAAACAGAGTTTACGTTTGAGAATGAGAATTGGTCAATTGGGTTCCATCTGGTATTAACCAATAAGGAATAAGGAATAATTCAAATATGAAAAAATTTGTTTCTTAAAGGCTATTCTTTGAAATATATTTTCATTAACTGTTTAGATACGACACAATTTCACTTGGAATTCAGCTTGTTAGTTTTAAGTATAAATTAAATTATACTTAAAAATTATTTAGCTTACGTATATCCCGCGGGAAGGGCTTTTTATTAAAACTGTCTACGTGAGTAGGTAGGTCACATTGGTTGTAGATTAATATTCAGAACGTCATATTTAATTGAAATAGCCGATGTAAAAATAAGTCCTTACTGTTCTTAAACCATTGAGTATTTGAATTTGTCTTGGATCAAATAAACGCAAACCAATTAAACATGCATAATTCAAAACCAATATGAAACTTAAAATAAATAAGGACTTTAAATAATACGGTGAAAATTTATGCGTCTTGGAACTTTGGAAAAAAATTGGTCGATTCTAATTTAGAATTTATTTACGTTTGGAAAATTTTAGGTTCTACATCAAATTTATTTTTGATTTAAAAGATAAAAGATTTATATATAAACCAGCAAAGTTAACATTGAAAGAGGGGAAATCATTATACCACACCGATTGGCAGAGTACAATTTTTTAGAAACGTGTATTTTTTGTTGATAAACTGAAATGTTTCGTGAAAACTGTGAGGCCATAAAAATAAATCTTTCACATATAATAACTCATTTTTCTAGGTTAATCAAAATTAATAACAGAAAAAAAAACAAACAAAACACATATGACAACTCAGGAACTATAAATCTCTGGAATGTTATATATGGTTGTTGACACATGCCAATATAACTCGACAACAAGTTCGACATATTCCTAGCATGGAATAAAAGGAAAAACGTATACATATAGAAATAAAATGTATTATTAAAATGAAATATTTTTCCATATTATATACATTGACCTAATAATAAATATTTGTACGTATAAAGAAAATTCTATATTGTTCTTATTCTTTTTGTTGATATGTTTAGTTTCTATATAGTTCCAGAATACTTAGAAAGAATATATACATATATGGTTCCAGTTGTAGGAGTATATAATATGTATTTGTTGATATTAAATATTTTTCTTGCAATATTTCCATCTTCTATTATTGAATTTAATCAGACAACATATGTGTATTTTTAGTCTAATATTGTTTTACAGGTTGGTTATTTTGTTAGCATATCTAGAAAAAACATTTGATGTAGCCTTGACTTTCTTGAAAATAAGCAACAGAATTTGCAGAAACCTTAAGAATAATCGAAATAAATGACTACAAGTGACCTCAAAACTCACCAAATTTTGCATTAGAATAAGATTTCAGGAGATATCTCAAAAATTTCTAATAAAGTAATCAAATAAAATTATTTCTGTAATTTCTGAGTCAGAAAAAATAAAATTGAAGCAAAATATTTTCTCGTTTTTAAAATTTTTCCATTTTTTAGTTCACGTTTTGAAGGTTCTTTTTTTAAATTTTTTTTATATTTACTGGATTTTCTAGAAATTACAAACTGTTCTTAACTCACAATTTGATTTTTTAACTAAAGTAAATTCGTTATTTAAAGTTTATTTCTCAAAAGTATTATAAGCCACTTTTAACAGCTTCCGTATCGTTTTTCTGGAAAATATTTGATTCTTTTTGGTAAATTTTACGGACATAAAATTTTAACTTACACTTAAGTATGAGTGAATTTGGATACATGTTAAAATTATTTAAATAATGTCTGCAGTATTCAAACAATAGATAAGACCCTAATCAGTGGCACATCTGTGTAACAGAACATTTAGGAGAATTGTATTCTATGGCCCTATCTATAACGGACTTTGTGATATTGATACTCTTTCATTTTCAAGGCTAATTACCTCTCGTTAAAAAGTGTATGCAATTCATTCTCTGGTTACCTTGATTGGTTTCAATTATGCCATATCAGTCCGAGTTTTCTTGAGAAGTTAAATTAAGGACAACGTTAACATAAAGGACATACTATCAATACCAAATACGATAAAAATATTCATCCTGTATAAATGAAGTAAAATTGACCAAATTCCACAAATAACAAACGTTTTATACACACGGCAATACATAGCAAATAATATGTAGACACAATGATTTCGACTTTCGAAGAACTTTTATTTAGAAGAATTGCGGCATTACTTACAATATATTTATCTACCAAGTATTGAAGTGGTCAACAATCGTATATATGTTTCTTTATTCAACATTTTATTCGTAATAACAGTTTATTTTCCTTTTCTTTTTAAAAAAAAAAACATTTAATGTCTTGACCCATGTTAGATACATAGAATTAGATATTTTTAAAATTTTCTTTTTAATATATATTTATATTGAATATTTGTTTGGTTTTATTGAAATACCAAATTGACATGTTGATTTTTTGTCCACCTTTTTTGCTGTTTTTTTTATCGTTACAGCAAACAATATTTAATGAAATTTTATTTTTTGAGGCAGGCATTTTTCCAGAAAGTTATATTAAATTGTAAATTAACTCCTACAATTTATGTTTTTGATAATTTCTATAACAGGCCTTATAAAATTTCAGTTCAGTTCGAGGAACCATTAGATCAATATTTAAAGTCAAACGAGTAGATTTATAGCTAAAAGTTCTAATAATGCACAATCTCAAAAACTTTTTAGAAATATCATCGCAAATATCATAGTAAAATCCATAAATTTTTGTAATAAAATAAAGAATAATAATGCAAATTGGAGTTTTAATTTGTTTCTAGCATTATTTAATTGTACTAAAAAAAAAAATCACCAACGGAAGGCTTGTATTTTAAGCGTCGAAAAAACAATTTTCTCAAGCTGACGTTTTATGTATGACCATGCCTAACTTTTTGCAGAGTAGGCCGATTTGGATGATTCGTTATTTTTTCGATAGAGTATACCTGGATCTGGTCCCATAAAAATTTGCAAAAATAATCCCTTCCCTAAGGGTAGGAAAATAGGGATGAATAATTGTTCAGTTATATATATTAATTTTGAGTTGTAATCATCAAAAATTAAGCAAGTAGTAATTAGTATATTATAGCCACAAGAAATTATAAAATTAAACCCCCAAAAAAGTGAGAATTACAAAATAATAAACTTTTATAATTTAACCTTAATAAAAACTATATGAAATGTTCTTAAACTAATATAAGTATACTCAAGTTTATATTTTTGTAATAATTTTGAGTTTTTATTATCCTTAATTATTTTTTAAAACTAATATGTATCTTGTATTTTTGCCTGTTTATCGTGTTAACGTTTCTGATTTTTTTGAGATATGTGCGTGCACTTTTACTCAAATTATTTTCTGTAAATAAGAAAATCAAAAGATACAAAATATCAGATATAAAATTTTCTTATAACAAATAAAATATCAAACATTTTTTTTCTTTTATGTGAAATAGACAACGAAATATTGATACCTATAATAATGTCAGGGTGACTAAATCTAATCCGATAAATCAAATCAAAGATATAAAATCCACTCTCTTTGTATGTCCATTAAATCTCACATCCACATAATAGCGATCTTTTATAAATGTATAGACATACATACATATATGTTTATTTTTATAAATAAATGTGACTAAAAAGACTCTTTCGACAAAGTATATAATTCAATTATAATTAATTTGCTGGGTAAATTAATTATAATTGAATTATATACCACCAAAAGGTAATAGTTAGTTTTTCTCAATGTTGTCAACAGTTTAAAACTAACAAAAATGCTTAAACAAAAAAATTTTTTGTTCTTAGAGAAATTATAATCTTAAAATTACAAGATTTCTCTCAATTTATTTAGACAAAAATCTTCAAATAAAGTTTTTGAACGTCTATTTCACTGAAACCAATTCCCCAAGTCATGTATAGATTCCAGAACTTTTCATGTGATAATTTCCTAAAAAGCCTATATTAAACATATTATTGAGAATTAATTTTTTTGCCATTTTCTCAATATTTTCAAGGGGTAGGAAATTTGTCGATAGAAATCCATCCAAAATTTTTCCGATACCTTGAAAAATGACAACTCACTTATAATTTTTGTAAAGTTTGTATTAAAATTACACTTAAGTAGTGGGCATGCTAATTCAAACGTAAAAATTATTGAACTCAAAAAAATTGTAATCTTCAGGAAGGATATTGTGTATACATTAATTTTGAGTTGCAGGTCATTGTAGATCATTATGTATATTTATAATATAAAAAGTGTTTTACATCTAAAGAATAACATAAATGTTTATGAATTTAATAATCACCTATATTTAATATATTATATAAAAGAGATTATAAGGTATTCATATAGATTTTTAACAATGTTACATTTCCTGATGATGATAATATTTAATAATATCAAATAATAAACACGAAGCCTGTAACAATGCGTAGAAAATAAAAGATAATATTTTTAAGTTAATCTTTGTCAATATATTCGATATACTATACATAAAGAAGAATATGACCACTATCATCCTATATAAAAATTCTGCACATTCCTTGATTTTACAGGGAATAAAAGGAATAATGTTCCAATATTATAAATAAGCTGATTTTTTTTTAAATTTAAATTATTTGTATTTAAAAATTGATAACAATGTCGCATTCGAAATAGTGTCGAATCTAAGCTGTTTATGATAAAATATATCAAACAAAAGTTTATTTAAAAAAAAATAAAAAATATTTCTTATGAATTTTTACGAGTTCCCCACAATTTTAGCTCAAATTTGGCTAAAAAACAGATATAGATAATAACAATACATTACTATATATGTGTAACTGTATAGACTGGATATTTCTAGTATTTTTTGAATGCTTATTAAAAATAGTCCAAACAATGAAATTCAAGCATGTGTCGAGTATCTTAAAAATTAATTGTGTTAGTTGTTATCTTCACTTGTTTAGATAGAATTATTTCTTCTAAGTGAAATACTTTTAAAACTTTTATATTGAATTGATTCATCTTAATTCAAAGAAGTTCCAAGAATACTTACAATACACTCTTTAATGTTACCACCATCTCTTCTGAAACTTCCTGTAGTTTCCTATACACCCACCCATTATTATTATAGGCATTATTAGTTCTGATGATAATGCGATGGATTCGTTTTTATACAAAGAATCTCTACAAAACATTAAAGTAAAATAGTATCAAGTATATTACTGGATCAAAGAAATCACATAACATTAAATATATAAATATACTCTTAATACTTACGTTAAAGATTTATTTCTTATATATTATTATTATTACGAAAGGTTCGAATGAAACCTGCAGTACCCTTCGATATAATGTATACGTTGTGTGATGTGACCACGTCAACTGCACACTAATACCACTTAATACAATTATTAATGGGGTCACACAAAAAAACTATATTATTTTGGTTTTCTTCTTTAATTCTTGTCCATTGAGGTAGGAATAATTTTAATGAAATCAAATTTATATGATAAATTAATGTGTGACGCAAGACGTAATTATTAGAATTCAAGGAATTGAAGGAGATAAATTTTTATGGAAGTTCTTAAATTCATATAACAATTAATGTGTTGCGGTTTGGTGACCGAATTTTTTGTGATTTATTTAACATAATAGAGTATGTAAAGCTATTTCTCCGTCATCTTCCAAGGTTGAAATTATTAATTAGACCATTTTCGTGTGTTGGTTGATCTATAAAACATGAAAATAATTGCAAAAATAATTGAAAAAATAAGGTAATTTTTAAAGCTTGTTCAAAACCTAAACATTTACATTTTGTTGAAATTTTATTATATAATACATTTACATTTTTTTAAATAAAATAAATAAATTTTGTAAATTAAATAATAATAAATAAATATTGTTGGATTACATACTTTGTTTGCCAAAATTGGATGAAAATTGAGTAATATAGAGCAAAACTAATTTTTATGGATTTAATGACGTCACAAAGTTTAAAAATTAATTTTTTCGATATCTTGGCCAAATGTTGACCGAATTGAATGAACTTTTTTTTGAATACTACTAAATTTGGGTCATTCTTTTCAATTTTTGTATATAAAATTCCCTCACATTAACCCTTGTATGAAATCTCATGACCAAACTCATATTATCTTAAAAAGTATTATAGGTATTTACAATTTAACCAAAAATTTTAAAATTTTGACCCAAATTTAGTTGGATTACATACTTTGTTTGCCAAAATTGGATAAAAATTGAGAAATATAGAGCAAAAATAATTTTTATGGATTCAGTGACGTCACAAAGTGTAAAAATTAATTTTTTCGATATCTTGGCCAAATGTTGACCGATTTGAATGAACTTTTTTTTGAATACTACTAAATTAGGGTCATACTTTTCAATTTTTATATATAAAATTCCCTCACATTAACCCTTGTATGAAATATCATGACCCAACTCATACTATCTTAGAAAGTATTATAGATATTTACAATTTAACCAAAAATTTAAAATCTTTGACCCAAATTTAGTTGGACTACATACTTTGTTTGCCAAAATTGGATAAAAATTGAGAAATATAGAGCAAAACTAATTTTTATGGATTCAGTGACGTCACAAAGTGTAAAAATTAATTTTTTCGATATCTTGGCCAAATGTTGACCGATTTGAATGAACTTTTTTTTGAATACTACTAAATTAGGGTCATTCTTTTCAATTTTTATATATAAAATTCCCTCACATTAACCCTTGTATGAAATCTCATGACCAAACTCATACTATCTTAAAAAGTATTATAGATATTTACAATTTAACCAAAAATTTTAAAACTTTGACCCAAATTTAGTTGGATTACATACTTTGTTTGCCAAAATTGGATAAAAATTGAGAAATATAGAGCAAAACTAATTTTTATGGATTCAGTGACGTCACAAAGTGTAAAAATTAATTTTTTCGATATCTTGGCCAAATGTTAACCGAATTGAATGAACTTATTTTTGAATACTTCTAAATAATGGTCATTCTTTTCAATTTTCAAACATAAAATTCTCCCACTTTAACCCTTCTATGAAATCTCATGACCAAACTCATACTATCTTAAAAAGTATTATAGATATTTACAATTTAACCAAAAATTTTAAAACTTTGACCCAAATTTAGTTGGATTACATACTTTGTATACCAAAATTGCATAAAAATTCAGCAATATAGAGCAAAAATAATTTTTATGGATTTAGTGACGTCACAAAGTGTAAAAATTAATTTTTTCGATATCTTGGCCAAATGTTGACCGATTTGAATGAACTTTTTTTTGAATACTACTAAATTTGGGTCATTCTTTTCAATTTTCGTATATAAAATTCCCTCACATTTACCCTTGTATGAAATCTCATGATCAAACTCATACTATCTTAAAAAGTATTATAGATATTTACAATTTAACCAAAAATTTTAAAACTTTGACCCAAATTTAGTTGGATTACATACTTTGTTTGCCAAAATTCGATAAAAATTGAGAAATATAGAGAAAAACTAATTTTTATGGATTCAGTGACGTCACAAAGTACGATCGCAATTTTACTTTCAAAAATACCATCAATTTAACGATTGGATGCAGTTTTGAAGGTATTGCCTGAAATCTGATCCTGATCGTCAATATTTTGGCAAAATTTCAAGCAAGTACTCAAAAACCACGCATTAAATCGTTAAATTTTTTAAATCTACAATTCAAATTACAATTATTATAATACCATTAGCGAAATCACAGGGAAAAAATTTTTATCGATTTTCGTATTATTCTTAACGGTGTACATAAATTCGAGAAAATAATTTTGGGATCGATTTCGTTAAAATTATGTTGATGAGGCACTGTGAAATATTAAGATTTTCGTATTTTAATATTATATTGAAAAATAAAACAAATCAAAGAAATTACATTGCCAAAGGTAAATTTAAGGACTGTAAAGAAAATCCTTCTTGACGACGCGTCAGTAATAAGTTGAAACATTCAAATTTTAATTAAATTAAAAACAAAATATGGCATTTCTTAATGTTAAGAATTTATAAATCATGCTGTATAAAGAAGCACTTAAACATATGAAAAGACAATGTTTTAGTGATTCCGTTTGGTGATTTTCATCAAGATTTCAAACAAACATCTTATTTAGTTTATCATGATAATATTAGAGTAATAATATATACATGTTTGGTACCTTACACCACCTTCTTTGGCCATTCTATACTATTCTTCCATATGCAAATTATATATAACTGTCTTTATTTACGAGAACTTTTATCATGGAACATAGGTATGATGTGATGTTAACTGTTTTGTATTTTGAAGTACATTTGAAATAATAATAAACACAATATTACGACTCTAGGATGTGTCGAATTTATTATGTGTTATACTACATATGGCCTTTTCTCTCACTTTTAATAAGGCCATATATTTCTCATCTTACGTTATATGCGAATGGTGTCGTTTCTAATGTAAGTATATACTCCCTTGATACAACCCATTCCACATATAATGCCATACCGTATTCTTCCAGAAGAAACACAACAAACTGTTTTGTTTTTGTTAATATGCTAATTTTCAGTGCATTAGCAGATTTAAACATTAAAACATTGAAGAAGCAATATATTCACTCATATAAATGTGTGTGTCTTGTGATGCTAGGAGATGTAAGAAAGGATGATTCTTATTCCTGTATTCCTGTATTCGTGTATTCCTTCTAATACTAATAATAATAATAATAATATGAAACACTAAGAATCAAATTTACTTACAATCTAAGTAGAAATTTCTCTCTTCTTATAATATTAATAACATCACAAATAAATAATACAGAGTGGACGATACTTTTATATGTTGTATACTTACGATACATTTATATGTTGAAAAAACGGGATTGTTCTACTTCCGTTTTTTAAGACAAAATTGTACAATACTAGAAGTCAAGATTAGCAAATTAGGCGAAAGGAAATATTCAAAATTATTTTTTAACCTGCATAGATTTTATAAACACTGCTATAGCAAAAATTTAAAGTAATTTCTCAAAATTAGTTATATTAAATTATTATCACATAACTTTAGAATTTCAATCAGTTTTTGCTAGATAAATTTCGACACGCAAACTAACTCTGTAATAAACACTGTAAAATGCCTTCAATTTCATTCTATTGCTAGTTAAATACTATAATACATACTTCTATATCTCTTTCTCTCTGACGTTATCATCTATATATGTAAGTGGTTCTCTCTCTTTGCTGTTATTTTTCCGTTTCATCGAGTTTGATATCACAACGAAACTAACGAGAAGTCTTACTTCAAAAATGAATATAAGCTTTCCAAGTTTTCAATGTATTATCTATTTATCTGTTTCCAAGTTTTCAATGTATAATTTATTATTTTGTTATGTAACATAAAATGTTTTTGGTACACTTTGTGATTTGATACATGTATATTATTAGAAAGTACCTCTAAAGTAAAATGCATTGCAATAAATACAAACAAAACATTAGTATTATTATTGTTATTGTTTATAAACAAACATTTTACTATTAAATAATAACAATATCGTTGCTTTTAACATACATTATTAAATATTTATTTTAAGATTAAAATTTATATATTATTATTATTCTATCTTAAATTGTATTCACAATCTACCACTTTTGACTATATTTAGTGTATTTTGTGTATTTAAAAATCATTATGATTATGATTTACTATAAAGTAAAGAAGGCTGTGTCCGAGGCCACCACCCTGTGGTGTAACGAAACGAAGTGAATCATTATATAAGAAAAAAATACAAATTTTGATTAAAAAAATTGTTCAAAATCCAAATTAATCAACAAATCGTTTAAATGTTTCGAGTTCTATTTTGTAGTAAATTTTTTCTAAAATAATAGAACATTAATTGCTAGTAAACATACCGAGGTTACGACCAATTTTTTTGATTAATTTTGTTTAAATTATATTGATTTTTAAAAACTTTTTTATTCTGTAATAAAACACTCCAAAATTGTGAACGAAATGGGAGGGTAAATATGGTAGGTATTATTATTACGCTACGGACATCTAATAAAATTATGTAATAACGTAAAACGTAATTGAACTATTTTATATTTTGATAAATTATTATACATAAAATAATTAAAACAAACAATTGATGGCAATGTAAAATAAAATCAAATAGTTTTCAACTACTACTAAAATAATTTTATTCAAATATTCTATGTATTGGTTAAAATAACCTTTTCTAGGTTTAATATTCTACCTATATGTATGAATTAATATTTAATTAACTTTTACCCATATAATTCCAATTATTCGAACAGTAACAAGTAAGCAGGCAGGCAGGTAGCAAGATAGATGATACAATTGATATTTGAATAATCATTAAATTGTAAAGGGTTTGTTGCTTGCTACTACTTTCAATTTTCTATTTAGAAGGATTTCTGAATATCATTTTGTATTATTATAGGTTTACAACACAAAACTATTTAATATAGAATAAAATGACAATATAATGAATACGATTATGATGGTCATATATTATTGCTTATACGTATTTTAGGTAGTAAATATTTATGTGGTACTCGGCTACCTTTACAATTGAACCAGAATACCATATAATTTAGAAGGTAAAGGGGTTGAATGAGGGTAATATTTTGTATATGGTATCAGAATTCGCCTTATATTAGTTTGACCTGTATCTTTGAAATGGAATTTTGTATAATAAAGCATCATTCACTGCCGTAGTAAGAAAGTAGTCTTGTAAAAACTTGAAAAAATAACTTCAAAAGAGAGAATAACAATGGTGAAGAGTATAGGAAACTATATGTTTGGTTAAGGTGATACCCGAATATATACTGCAGGAACGGGAAACTTCTGGGAACTTCAACAGAATTGGTAGTGGGTGTCGGTTAGTTCTCTAGTTTGAAAGGATATACTCTTGAAGAAAGAATTTACAAGCCCCATTTAGATAATTCTTGTTTCCCTGTTAAGAAGATATTTTGGAAAACTTGGAGGAAAAATTGGAAGAAACACATCCAACCCAAAGGAGAAGCGCATGGGCAAAAAATACTTTTAAGTGATCTTACAAAAATACTTTTAAGTGATCTTATTAAATTAAATTCACTTGAAAAAAAAAGCACAATAATTTATAAATAACATTTTTTACATATTTTTTTCTTGTCATCGATTAATTTTAATTTAAAACTTTTTTTTTTAAATCTATTTTCGAGCGATTTTATGAAAACAATGTTTTAACTTTAACTGAGTTTGTACACTGATGAACCACTTAAATGCTACTTTATTTACTCAAGATAAGCAAATGAATTATTTACACTATATACCCATATTTGAAGTATATCAAATTATAGTACAAGCAATCAGTATTGACTATCAAATCAAACAAGATAAATAGAAAACCTTTATCTAAGAAACATAATCTTATCGTATTTATCTCTTTATATACTTAATCTCAATTTATTTGATACTAATCAAACTAAATTGATAAATAATTAACTAACAGAAGGACCATTTTATACCTTTTGTTCAAAAAGGTGATCATTCCAATTAAACTCTCATACACACACACACACACACATTTATACGCGGGGGCACACAAACTGTAAGATACAATAATAGTATTATTAAGTAGAAATCGAATCCTACATAATCCGAAATATTGTATACAAACGAATATGTACCACGTGTGAGAAAAAGGATGAAAGTGGTATAATATCGTTCTAAACAGATAATTTATTCTCCCCGAAAAGATTGAATTGATATGTGTTTCTTGTGCACTTACATATACCTTCTTCTAGTGCTTCTAATTTCGAGCTGTTCCGATATAAACTATAATGCAAATCACAGTACCATGACAGCCCATTCTCAATTCGATCTCGGTCTGGTAAAATATTATCAAGTAAGAAATATTGTACGCCATCATTATTCACAACAGTTACATTATTCCATGCTGGGTTATATTTTATTAGACTAAGATTGTATCGAGATTCGAATCGCAAACGGTATAAAAGTGTGGGTTGGTTTTCAAAATTGTGGGAATCAAAATATCGCGCTGTGCAATAACGCATGGTGCAGTGTCTCATGCACCGCAATTGGCGTCCGGCGTAATATTAAAAGAATTTATGTGAAGTTTGGTAGCGATATCGATTTCCAAATTTGCAGTATTCGGTCTCCATATTACGTATAGTTGTACTGCAAAAGTTTTGAAATAAATTGGACTACTGGATAATCTACTTTATTCGTGTCATTATCGTAACGGGATTCTGGATTAAAATTTCATTTTGGTATTGTATTAGATGATCAAATAATATTTAATCACATTTTCATTCCATGTAATTCTAAGAAATCAAACCTTATTTTGTGTTCATTTGTTGTTTTACATCTTCATCTACAGAAATCTATCTATCTATCTATCTACCTATCTATCTTACTTACCTACGTAGGTAGGTATGTAGTTATTTGTATTAGATGTTAAGTGAACTTGTTTGTTGGTACAAGCAAATAAGAGATGTTGTCTATTGGAACGACTAAACAAATAAACTTCACAATTGAAAATGAACAAGACGACTTATTCCTTGTGTACTGTCACTTCGTTCTTGTGTCGATGGCACACACACTCATAGAGACACACAATCACAGGTTATAAGACGAAGGACGGTATTCTATTCCTTCTTAACCAATTTATCCTGTTTTCTAATAATGTACAATCTGTGTATTCTTCTATATAAATATTTCTTGCGTTTTCAAGAAAATCCAAGAAGATTTTTTGAAAACTTTACGAAAAAATGCTTCAAACAAAAGTTTGTTTTAAAAAATTAAACTTTTTTGTATTCTGCTTTTTATAGTTTGATTCAAGGATCCATTGCAACCCAATGAACCGTATTTGCTCATTTACGAACTTAAACTCACTTTTAATGTTTTGAATACGTCATCTAAATTTCAGCTCGTTACCCCTTTTTGTTTTTAAGTTATCGTGATGACAGACGGACAGACGCACGGACAGTCTTGAATAGACTAATTAGATAATCATAATTACATCATCAAAACATGTGCTAGAAAAATTTCGAAAAATATAAGTTTTCATAACAAAATTATAACACAGTAAATATTTTAATACACAGTTAGTATACACAATAACCTTTCACCTCACCCTTTAAATGTCTCGCCTATGTGGTTTTCAAAGACAATACACAATATATTATACATATATTTATATATATTGTTGTCTTCTATATATATATGTACACAATTCGATTCGATCTAACACAAATCTTAGTTACACCTTGATTATAGTTGTTGTTGTTGTTGTTTAAGGTAATATAACAACATCTATCTATCTATTATTCCCTTATTGGTTTTAACCACAATACAAAGATCAAATACATTCACTGTACTTACTTACTATCGTTTACTATCTTTAGTTAAAAGATGTGTTATATATATATACTATCACCTAATAAATAAACTAACTATATGTTATATACATAAATAAATACATGATCAAACATCATTTGTTGAACGTCTTTTGATAATAATCACAGAATTTGTTCGTATAATTGAACAAAGAATTTTATAGCAAGAAGTTCATTTTGTTTGTGTTCACATTTCGAATGTTTGTTGATATATGCCTATTGAATTTCAATGCAAAAATTTTGAAAAAGAGCTATTTAGATTCTATCTAGAATATAATTCAAATCTCTTATTAATATTATCAAGGATTTCTTTTAAGAAAACTGTGGAATTTACAAAATTAATTAGCTTTTAGTAAATTAATAGATGTATTATTTAGTTTGTGAAAATCCATTTTTATAAAATAATAGAAACTTTTAAACCAGGTACAAACAGTACATAAACAACCATAAAACTTCTGCTAACGTCTCTATTCATCTAACCAATACAGGTCATAAAATTGAAAGTGAACACAAACCGGAAGTGTTACACATAAGCGAAAAATGAAATTTGTTAGAAACTCTGGAGAAAGATAAATTAAATAAAATCCCAAATTTTTTTAAATAATCAAATAGACCTTAGTAACTCCCCTTTATGAAATTTGAAATTACAAATATCGTAAAAATATTTATCAACTCTACCCACAGTTTCTTCATTCACAATAATCTTTACCTAATTTCCCTATATACTTAATTTAAAAAAAAAAAAAGGCTGTCCAAACTAACTTTTTGAAGTTCGAAGATCATTATCAATTAATAATAATCGGTATCATGAGCTAGTTACTAATAATCGTTCTGGTACTAGAAGCAAATTTTTTCTAATAGCTCAAAATTTTATTTTTAAATGAATGAAAATCTGTTTCTGTAATTCCACGGATAAAACTGTCTGGTAACCTATTATTGAAATAAGAAGTATCTGGACATTCATTTTGGAAATGGAATAATTTCCAGTACCCATCAAAAGTGAGCACTGCTCGCACAGTCCACCAAATTTTCACCACTACCAACTGAGGTGTGCCAGCATTAAAATTAATCTTATTCTTTTATAACAAATAATTATATTAAGTCATTAATTAAATAGAAAATAAAGTTCTAGTAATGAATCCAATTGTTGGATTTAGATCGAGTTCAAATCTGTTTTATGTGTAATATTTTGACCTCCGAGATCCGCCTCTGTTAACAACATTAATTATTTATTAACAAGATATATAAAATTATTTCATCTTAACAAATAAATGTAATAATTTAATATCATTACATACATACATATACATGTATATATATAATATTATTATTACATAGTAAATATTAGTGAGTTACATATAGAAGTAAAGTTAGTATATAATTATTATCAGTAAGTTAAGAATTAATTAAATACATCCGGATTTCGTGCAAATAAAATAGTTTATTATTAATAAAACACATTTCTTATAATATTATATCATCAATTGTTTTTTTCTCTTTTTGTCTTTGTGATATTTCTTCAATTTATTATTTATGATAATATAAATTATCATTATTATTGGCACCGAGCATCAAATTGTTTTCTTTCGTTGCTATGGTTACAAATGAAATATCTATGGCGAAAAAAATTCAAAATTTCAAGTCAAGAGGTGAAATAATTGCAAAAAGAGTTTTTTTTCAACTTCTAACGTTTCTTAACCAATTTTTCAATCATTTAAAACTATAATACGTATCAGTTGCAAGTTACACCAAGTTTAAAAAAACAAACAATAAACATATAATTCTTACAAAGTCATCCTTTAATATTAATTTTAATTGATAGAATTACGTAATGTTTTTAATTTTTGTTATGATTCATTTTTTTGTGTTATATATATTTTTTTTCAAACACAAAAGAAAGCAATAATAAAGTCATCGACCATGCCAGAAAACGTGTTAATGATCTGACACGCGTCTAATATAATTATGTTTTATTAAGTGTATATATATATATATATATGTGTTACATATTGTATAGGAACTAATAATTAATTTCATTAATATGTATTGTAAAGTATATCCTTTCGTTTATTCCAAATTTATTAAAAAAAACAAAGTGGTCTCACTGTACAATTTGTTTCATAACGTTGATTACGAATCCACACTTGAAGCTGGTAATTTATCTGATTAAATATATGATCTGCAAAAGTATGAAAACTTATCTAAACAGGTGAGTTTTTTGAATTTTATATATGTTACAGGAAAAGTTGATCCTCTAGTGAGAGTGAACTGCCCTTAGGTAAAGTAAACTGTTGCATGTCCTTTCAGTGCTTATAAAAATCGAAAAGTGTTGAAAAAACTCAGAGTTGAGCTTCATCATTCGATACCTAAAACGAATCTTCTTTAGCTAGATTATTACATATTTTTAAAATTTTCGATTTTAAATGATTCATCATACAGTTACATAATTTATTGGCATAAATAATCAATTCTTCTTAATACCTACGAGCCGAGGAAACTCTCAATTCATATTTAACTTAAAACATAAATTTCAATTAATTGTGTAGACGTTAATTGGGCAAAACAAATCAGAATAGTTATGAATAATGATATCATCATTTTATAAATACATTATTTATGATTGAATCATTACTACTATCAATTGAAATATATTGATTGATTGAATTAATTTGTACAATCAAATAAAAAATAGCGTATAGTTTTTTTTTTGTTTGTTAATCAATTAAATATAAAAAAGTTTGTGATGCATCAGTATATATAAACATCACAAGCGAACTAAACCTTAATAAACAACCATGACACATAAATTGAATGTATTATTGAATGAAATGATTATTAAAAAACAAAACTATATATTTATCCATCCGTTGTGTGTCCATGTCCAGCCAGCCAGACATGCTGATGTAGGCGTTAAGAATTAAACAATAAGAACTTAGTAAATGACAATTATATACAAAGGCACATATGATTATTATTATTTATAATAAAAAAAAAAAAAGAAAACACATTACCATCTTACAGACGACAGAGTAAGTAAATGATTATTTTTTTATGTATTATTTATTTTTTTAAATAATGAATATTAGTCCTGTCCAGGGTTGAGAAAAGTCATTATTGAAGAGAAATTTAAGGACTTTCTCATTACCATTTTATAAAAATTAGTGCAAGGTATAAAAAAAAAATTAATGTCTCATTAAAATAGAGTAAAATTTTAAGAATTTGTTGAAAAATTTTCAAGATAAATAAATAAGCGTGACTTTTCTTCTCAGAACAATGTTTTGCTTGATATTAAATCTTTCCTATAAACGTTATCTTAATTCGGAGAGGGTCGGTATTTGATATAATTTCCACGTTTAAAATATTGTGATTATAGATTAGTATGTCTTTTTAACTCCATTTACTCAGCCCTGAACATTACTGTCTAACATACGTTGTTGATATTTATTCATATATTCAAGATATTAATTCTACAATATTGAATGGTTTGACTAATATTTATGTTTATTTTATTTCATGAATGAAATTATTTTGCGCTAAATTTTAAGTGAAAACACATTTTGACAGTTTTAAAAATTATTTATTTGATTCTTTCAACTAGTTGTTTTTAAGACAGGTTTTGATTCGTCAAATTGTGATAATTTATATTTTACTGTATTTTAATGTATTCGGATTCGAGTTACAATTAGTGGAGAGTTTAGGGCAGTTATTGGCTCATATAATATGCAACCATAATAAATTACAAATCATAAAAAACACTCGTATTTTTACTACTGCAATTAGGCTATCTACAGTATATCAGGTCTAGAAAAATAGAAAATAAAATTTATTTTACGATTGAATGGCTAGTTTTGGAGAGCTAGTTATGGAGATATCATTTCGAAATTTTCCGAAGTAGTGATCACTTAATTGTATTTTAGTTGATATCTGAAAAATGCATTCAATTGTTACATAAACTTTATTTTTGAAATCTACAGGTGAAACTATGGTCATAAACATAATTTTATCGAAATCGAAAAGAAACAATGTCCCGATATTTCGCAATTTTCTTAAGGGGTCCCCTTAAAAAAAATCGATAAAATAATCTTATATCCGATTTCCTTAAAATACTATTTATAAGGGTAGTTTGACTCGTAGATTTCAAAAATACCATCTATTTTATTATTTCAAGCGTAGATTTAGAGATATCGCCTGAAATCTGATCGGGAGGAAAATATTTCGATGAAATTTCAAGCAATATCTCGAAAACCAGAGTTACAATCGTAAAATGAATATAATTTTTGGTTTTCCTAGACCTCAATCGCTTTAGAAAATCTTTAAGCACCAATATAATTTTTATATTGGTATATCCTTGATTTTAAGATCAAGGAACAGGTATTGGACATAAATTGAGTTTGAATACAAAATTATGACAACATTTGTGTAGAATTTATTCCTTTTATCGATACACAAAAGAATATACTAAATATTTGTTTTTAACTTCAATAAAATATCAACGCCCTATAAATGTTATCAAACAAAAAAAAACGTAACGAATGCATCAGAGTCAAGTTTATTATAATGATATTTATAAAATAAAACTTCAATTCATTCACTAATATTTTTATTATGTAAATTTATGATCAGAGTGAAGACAGAAAAGGGCCACCAACCACATCACTAAATCTGTCTTCTTAAATCATCTCAAAAAAGTCAATGAGTCATCAATACAAACACATATATTACAATTGAATTTGTGAATACAATACCTTTACCTGTTTCTTATATATGCAACATCTTTTTTGAACTAAACATATGTAAAACAATGTCGTAGTGTTCTTGACTTTTATTGGACAGATCAAAAGTTTCTGAATAAGGTAAAAAATATTGAATTACAGCATTGCTTTACATATTTAATCAAATTAACCGATAGATATTTGGCAAATATAAAATATTTGAGGAGTATAAAATATTGGAGATACTAATAATTTATACCGCGCGTCCGAAATCAAGATCAATTTGAAAAACAGCAAGAGACATTCAATTTTTAAACCGCAATAGAATGAAAAACAATTTAAATAAAAAACATGTTGATTTCTTAAAAGCGAACAACTTTTGTAAGAAACGTTTTTTTGCAAACTGATTAGAGTCGCCACTGTTGTTTACTGTTTTTGTACTTTACTTAAGAATTTTAGACAATTACGACGAAAAAGTTTCTACTGAAATCAACCTTATCCTGAAAAGGTTGGAAAAATCCATTATTAGATTTGTATAAAAAAAAAAAACAATTCATAGATATTGAAGATATAGTTTGAAAATAAAATATTATAATTTTATAGAATAATCTTTTTCTGGAAACCACTATTTCTACGGTCTCATTTTACAAGAAATCATATGATTAGTTTCTGGAACCATAATATATGGTAGATTCCTCAAAAAAATATTGATATTTTAATTTTTGAGTTGAAAACCATAATTATCGATCAGAAACAACAAAATCAACACACAATTCAAAATGATTACCATTTCAAAAATAGAATAAAAAAGTATTAATAAATATAAAAGAACAATAAAACATTAATAATATACATCCATCCACCCACACAAGATCTGAGAGAGATGGACTCATCGGTACTCCTTTTTATTTAGTTTTTGACATAATGATATCATATGTTAACTTATATTCAAATTGCAGGTTGCTTTTTACCAATTGATTATACTATCGATAGCTTGAAGGTTGGAAAGCTTTTTCTAGTAAATATTTCTTCATTAGCAACATGTCTTTCTGGATTAGCGTTGTGGTTTCACCCAATATACAATATCCAGAAACAGATAATTTGGATAAAAATAAAACGATTAAAGTATTATTATCAAACAAAACTGCATAAACGTATTTACTGCATTTAATATTAATAATTATGTATTAGTTCAAACTAAGATGCTAGACCATACGTCAAGTATTTAAATAATTTAAACTGTTAGTTGTAATTTTCACTTTATTTTTTAATCCTTAAATAAAAATTGAAATCGATATAGTTCACATATAAATTCAGTCAATCGATTAATAGGTCAAATAGTATAATTAACCAAACAAAAAACAATTTTAAACTAAACTCATTTAAGTTAAATAGCGTAACATTACATCGTTAAGGATGAAAATAATATAATACTCTCTAAATTATAATCAATATGTTTTATAATTAACACCGAAAATCCCTTACAACCATTAAAACATTAAAATTACTTCTCAATATATCTAAAATATATATACTACCAGTACTACTAAATATAAATTTATGTTATAATAACTTGTTTTATAGGCTACAACCAATAATAAACAAGTGGTGTTGGTTATGATCCTGAAACACCCGCTCAATAATATTGTTTTCAGAATTTAAAATTATTTTCAACATGTTTGCTTATAACAATTATCCGGAATATTTTCATTATTTAAAAAAAAAAGTGGGTGGAAAGCTTAAATTGTTTGACCTGTACAGACTTTGGATTAAAACGATTGTATTTTAAGAATTATTATATGAGGAAAATGTTATAGAAATTTTGAATCAATATATTCAGTAGTTAATTAAGGTTTCTCCAAAAATATCATAGTATATGCATTTTTTCATGGTCAGCGCACACCATCAGACAGTCCTATAAGAAATCATCAGATTTTCGGATCAGAAATTCTGAAGCTACTTTAGACAGCATCATATGTATGCGCAAATAATAAGATTTTCTGATCAAAATTAATGATCAGAATATCAGATGTCTTATATAGAATTTTTACCATGCGGGGAGTCTAATATATAATACATGCTAAGAGTTCCTTCAGATTTTCGGATCAGAAAATCTTACAGTATGCTGGCCCTAAGGCCTTATTTTGTGAGTTTAAATATTCGGAAAAAAATAAAATAAAATAAATAAATAAATAAATAAAAGTGTTTCGGTAGTAGCATCCTTCTTCGGTAGTTATTTGACCATAAACTGGTGTATGAATCTGTACTAAAACGTACAAATGGGCGGACCATGAAGCCATAATGATACAATAATTCCTTATTTTCCATTTTTTGGTTGAAAACAATAATTATTGTACCAGACAGTTTACAAGGATAGATTACTTATAATAATCATATTGAATATATATGAAGATGTTGTGGATGGAATGGAAGCTGTTAATGAACCATCATCTTCTTACTTGATACCTTCCAACCAATATATATTCTCCACGTATACAACAATATATCGTATCGACACGATGAATATTTTAGAAGATGTTTTGGTTTATAACCAATAATTAACAATAACAGCCGTTAGGCGTCATTTACGACACCTATGTTATGTATACATGGAGATATGTTACTATCTATACCTGTCAAGTTAATTAGCTAGTTTGATAATTAACCAGTCCTAAACCTTTATATTGAATTTTATATTAGGTAATAATAATATTTAAAGCCATGTTTAGAATATTTATTATTTTATAATTTGAAAATGGATACTTCAATTTGATTTTGCTGAAAATTTTAGTACTCTGGTATTTATAAAAGACTTATCATTCATATGTTACCTGTAATAACGATTCTTACTTCCTGAATTTGGGGCATGGATCCAATGGACCGATTTTGCTCATTCACGAACCTAAACTCAATTTTTTGTATTTTATAAACGTTAACAAAAGATAAATGACTTATGGGTGGGCGATGCGAAAATAGACTAATTAGGTGATTCTATAAGTACCTACCTATACCAAAATTTGTTTGTGGCTTGAATATTTTCTACTGTTATAAACTTTACACTAAAATTAATAAACTCTAACATGAGTCAGGAATAAACATGAACAAAAGTAAAAAATTAATTTAAAATTCGATAAATAATTTTCTTACTACTAATTACCCTTTAAAGCCGACGCTAAAATCAATTTTAAGGTAAGAATATGTTTAAGGTAAGAACTATTTTATGAATACCACTATTTTTCCACCCCTGAAACCATCTATCAAATAATAACAAAATGATTTTCCAACAAAGAATACTAAATGAACTCACTTTACGAGCATATAGTCATCTATAGTTGTAATATATTTTGATTATAATATATTATTTTAATTAACTTCGAATAATATTGGAATATCTATCGTACATATTGAAAATAATATCCAAAGGGCGTTATAGAGTAAGGCATTAACTACAGATTGTAATAACATATCGTATACAGAATGCGTAAGAAGTAAAAGTATATCAAATGTGAGAAAATGTAAAAAAATAAGCAATCAGAAGACTTCGTTATTAGAAGACTAGCGTTAATTTAATATATTTAATACGAAGTATATTTATTTTTATCTTATATGATTTAGGCATGTGTCCTTGGATCCCAATTCACTGATTTTGCTGATTGACGAATGGAAACTCAATTTTTAAATCTAGAATACGCCACCAAAATTTGAGCACTTTATCCGTATGCGTTTTGAGTGATCTTGATGCTGATAGACTGATATAAATGGACTAATTTGATGATTCTAGACACATTTAATACTAATATTTTTGTTTGCTTCTTCAAAATTTGCTAGTTTTACAAAATGTAAGAAATAATCTTTAAAATAGTTGTTCTTAAAACACAAATAATCTGGACTGTGAAACCATGATCTTCGTAAACTGTTTACAACTGGAAGTTTAAATTTTGGTATGTTATTTTGACGCACTCTGTATAGAGATATGTAGTATTTAAACTATCATGCATACATCGCAAAATGTTCTGTTTTCATTGATCAGAAATAGTATCTATCATCATAGCTATCTCTCCATATGGCATAAGCTGACTAGGTTAATATCGAAAATTATAGACAATTTACCTATATAAATTACGTACAGTACATATTGCAATAATTATGACAAATATTGACATTGATTTCGAAATTAATAATACAGCTGTTAAATTTCACTGTTATCGCAATATGGAATATTTTGATTTTCAATTATTTAGGATATTAAGAAAACATCTATTGTTGTATTTATAAATGAAATTTGAAAGGAAATTTTATTTATCATCAATCGTAAATAATATAATTGTTGTAGTTATGGTAACTTTAGAATAGGCCATATTTTCAAAAATCGCGCTTCAAAAATGATTTATATAAAATTATTTATTAAAAAAATAAGTTTTTGCTTTATGATTTTCATAAAATTTAACCTGTAGAATTTAAGGATGATTTACTTGAGGTACAAATTTCGTACAATAAACAAGTTTGTAGCTCAATGATTTCAATTATATTCGTTCGACCAAACACGATTCTTTATCCAATTTAAATAAATTATTTACTCAAGAAAATTTTTCAGTTCATATAAGATTAAATATCAGAAAGGAAAACATATATTTAGTTTTTCAATAGCCTCTATTAGAATGCGAAGACTAATCAGCCAATGTTTGAGCCCTTAAAAATATTTTTAACTTCACATAAACTAAATTTACTGATTTTTGGAGTAATGAATTTTATGAGTAATGATTTTGTTTGCAAGTTCCCTTACATATTCGTCATTATTATACTATGCAATATTTACAATAATAATCTCGTCCATTTTCCGTTCAACTAATGATCTCTGCTCTAAGTTTTGTTCATTTGTTTATTGTTTATTGCAATTCATATATAGATGTGTTATATATATATATTATTTTGCATCTTTGTTTCACCTCCCATCTTTGTTACAAACAACAACATTATATAACCAAACTAAACCACCACAACCCAATCAATTATTCATGTTTTATGGTATGGTATTGTTGTTGTATTTATTGTTGATGGGAGGGTGGGGGTGATCTCGATCTTCTGTGTTATTTTGTATTTCTCATTTTATTATTGTCTATCTATACCTACAGAATGAATATACGTGCATTTATAATAAAATATCATTTTCTAGAATAATCCTGTTTAAATTAGTGATGGTTAATGCAAGTATCCAGAAAATTTTATACTTAACATATATCGAATTTGACACGAGTACATTAATTTTAGTCTAAAGTTTGTAACGCTGGTAAATACTGACCGTACAAACAAAATAGGAGTAAGGTGTTCTTAGAATCATCTAATGAGTTCATTTCTATCTGTCCATCCGTTCGTTTTCGAAGATCTTTCAAAGGCTTAGAAAGATCGGAAATAAAACGTATTTCTATGGAAATTAATGAAAAGAACTGATCATATCGAAATAAATTGATTATCTCAGTTTGGTGATGAAAGGATTGAATCTTAACATCAGTATTTTATATTGCATTAATTAAGGTATTCCAAATTTTTGGTCATTTAATAGATTCGTATGAAAATTTTTTTAAATATAATTCTGACACCCTGTATCAATATAAAGAATCAAGAGAAACGAAACAACTTGATCTCCCGAAGGATCACTAAAGCCCCGGAAATACAGTGAGGATATCACAATATCATCTCAGTTACATACTACCATGCCAATGAGTACACAAAATATATTTGAAATACATCAATTTAAATTCAAAACAATATGATTTACGTATAGCTATCTCTTTTTAACATAGTCTTATTTTGTATGTTCTTTGCCATATAAATTGTTTTTATTATTATGATTATTATGAATTCGATATAAATGTTGTTTTGAATATTTTAGCAATGAATTAATAATTATAAAACCTTTGTAATAAAGGGAAAAAGATGTTGAATCAAGTGAATATGAAGGTATTACTTTACTAGGGATGGTGATTCAAGGGATGTATATGTTAATAATAATATTTTTAGAGGGTATATGGGAGGTGGTAAAAGATCAGTTTGGATCAGTTTCGATTGAATTTTCAAGTGAAAATTTTAAGCTGTATATTTTAAATAATTTGTTATGTATGTATATATAAAATACAACTGAAATCCGGAAATATACTTTATATCAGGTTGGTAATACTAACTGAAACTGGATAGAAGGATTAATTTTAAAAACAAATTAATAAATTATTTGTGAATGTATTATTTGAAAATGTTATTTGTTTTTATCTTGTTATTTCCATTTTTTTTATTTCAAACCTTTAATTAATTGCTGAAATTATTGTTTATAGACTTTTTCAAAATTTAATTTACATATACTATCGAATATCGTAGCGACTAAAGCATTACATGCAGTCCGAGGCATGAAAAAATGACTATTTTAAACAATTTTGATTATAATGTTTAACTCGAAATGTATAAAATATATCAGAGTATATTCGCTGGAGAGCTGAGGGTTATTTTGGGACTGCATAGGAAAATCGATAAAAAGTTCAAAATTTTATTTTTGCTGTTTATGGGTTTTCTAGGATAATTGAGATCTAAGAAATTCAAAAATAATATTTATTTTACGATCCGTTGACTAGTTTTCGAGATATTGCATAAAATGCATCCGCTAAATCGGCCTCTGGATCGAATTTCTAGCGATATTTCGAAAACTACGCATTCAATCGTTAAATAGATATTATTTTTGAAATCTACGTGTCAAACTACACTTATGAACATATATTTCATCCCGATCGGGAGCAAAAAATTTTTTTCGATTTTCTCGATTTTTTCAAAGGGGTACCCCTTAATAAATTGCGAAAAATCGAAAAAAAAATTTTCTATCGGATGTCGAAAAAGACTATGTTCATGAGTGTAGTTTGACACGTATATTTCAAAAATAACATCTATTTAACGATTGAATCCGTGGTTGTGGAGATATCGTTAGAAATCCGATCCAGAGGCCGATTTATCGGATCTATTTGATGCAATATCTCAAAAACTAGTCGACCGTTTGTCGAATTTTTTAGATCTCAATTATCCTAGAAAATCCATAAACAGCGAAAGTAAAATTTTGAACTTTTCGACGGTTTTTTTATACAGTTATATACTATATAGACTGCATATTCATAGTATTTTATGATCGCCAATGATTAAAGATACTCCAAACATTAATACTCAATCATGTGTGGAGTATTTATATAATCAACTCGGTTGATTGCTATCTTCCCTTGTTCATATTTAAAAAGTATACTTACCAGAGACTAATTGAAGATTGATAAAAGATTCTTGAAACGAAAGTTATAGTCACAAAATATGAATATTATTCATTTATTTATTGACAGTTATTTGTGAAGATGTTGTGTTGCCTCTCAACAAGTCTAATTAATTGAAGAAAAAATAATATTTTTTGTGTTTATTTTTTATATAAGTATAGTGCTAACCACGTACGTAGTTAATTACGTTATAGTTACGTCGAAGTTTTGATTCTTTCAACCAATAAGAAATTTTATAAGAATCATCTTTTTGCAGTTTATGCAGTGAAAATCATTAAGGCATAACATCAGAAGATACGATTTAAGGTTTAGATTATTTTTTTAAGAAACTTAATAATAGTTCGAAAAAAATCGTATATGGACCCATTGAATCCAAAATTCATTTACTTGGTTGATTCAGCTACAAAATAGTATTTTATCAATCAAATGATCAACGGTATTTGATTTAACATAGCAAATTTTTTAAAATTTATTCACAAATTTTAATGAATAATTATTTATATTTGAAAATAAATATAGTCATTTTTTGTAAACTTACATGCAAACAATTCCGCAAATTATCTTGTTTCTAGAATGCGAATCTTTTATTACAAATTTTAGCTACTTGTGGCGCACAAATCAATAAGGAAGTCCTTTCCTCGTACAAATCACGATACGGATATATAAAAGCAAAAGATCTCAAATCTACGACAGCAAATCATACACTTGTCGAGCCATAATGTATCAAATATAATCTATTTCTTCTGATTTTATTTCCAATTTTCGAAAGTATGAATTTATTAACTGATTAATTATCCACCGTTTTCATGAAAGCTTCATAGAAAAGCTTTAATCCATTTTAATTGCTATGTTTCAAATTCAAATAAAAACATTATCATTTCTTATTTTGAAATGGTAATGTGAAAGTTTTAAATACAAAAATTTACAAGAATTAAACGATGTTATGTAACATTCCATTAACAAATTATGAAATACCATTTACCAAAAAAAAAAAAATTAAAAATTTTCAATGATAAAATTTCAAATAGTTCGCAAAGTAAGTAACATTCTGCAACCAATTTCAACGATACAGTTTTTAAGTAATATAAGTAATTTGAACCACTTATAAAATAATAATTTATTAAAAACCCACAATATTTAATATAAATATATAAATAATAAATAAAATCAAAATATTCAAATATTATTTCATTAAAATTATCATCAAAAGAAAAACTTTGCTAACCAACATCTGCAAGTAAGCATACAAGTAATACTCCAGGATGTACCGTTGCATTTTTTGTTGCAAGTTGATAATCGAATCGCGGTTGAGCAGGCTCACCCAAGGTAGACTAATAACAAGGTGGAGGAATAATAAAATATATTTCAGGTTGCTTTAAATTATTAATATAGTTTCAATGTAGTAAATAAAAAAAATACTCAGCAGAATATTTACGAGTGGAATAATTGTCAGTTGAATATGACATTCTACTCAGCAGAAATTTATATCCCGCCCGTCCATTCTCTGGGAGCTTGATGACTTTCATAACAGTGTATGACTGCTAATAAACATTTGTTTCCAACATGAATCGACTTGAAATGATTGTGTCATTTACAACTCTACCTCCCGTACTATAAGCCCATATTGTATATACATGTTACTAATACTCTACGAACAGTACAAGCAAGCAATGCCATCCATCCATATGATCGTAGTGAGAGTAAAAAAGGGGTTAGGTGATGTGTACTATAATATAATAATTATGTAATTACATAAAACTTTGTTTCATACCATTAATAATATAAGTTTTCAGATCAAAGTGTATACTATCACCACAGAATGAATATAAGTATATACTTACTATTTAGAAGAAGTATAGTAAGTATAGTATAGTGTAGACTTGTGTATGTCGTTTATTGGTTTTATACTTATATTTTCTCTTATTTCTGATTGTATGGTATAGGGGGAGGGGGATTGGTAGGTTTATCTGCAGGATGGTGAGTAAAAAACCAAGTCATCATATTATGTACAAAAAGTTTATATGACAGTAATGTGGGAATACCGTTCATGTCTATAAGAAAATGAAACTTCTGAATATTCGAAGTGATTGAATAAAAATAAAGAAAAGAGAACATTGTTGATGTTCTAAATATGTTGGCTGAGAATCGCATATCAAAAAACGACGACAGATAAAAATGACAAACCATTGACATATCAGATTATTGAAAAGATTCTAAATTATGCGAAAATTAATTTTTAATGAAATTTTGATGGTTTGGTCCTGTTGTAATAGTTTTTACCTTTTATCAACCTTAATGTACACAAAACACGTACTCCTTTCCTTATGTTTTCTGACAATTTAATAATTCCTAGTGTCTTCTGTGGATCTTCAATAGGACCCAAATGGTGAATTTTAAATTAGCTCCTTGATCGGATTTTTGGGGATATCTCAGAAACTACGCATCCAATCCTTAAATAGATGTGAATATTGAAATGAAGATAATAACTAATAGAGTTATTTATATAGATACTCCACACATGAATGACTAACAATTTTTGAAGTATTTTTAATCATAAGCATTCCTAAAATACGCTCAATATCCAGTCTATACAGTTTATAATTGTGTAACAAACCGTCGAAAAGTTCAAAATTTTACTTTCGCTGTTTATGGATTTTCTAGGATAATTAAGATCTAAAAACTTCAAAAATAACATTTATTTTACGATCGATCGAGTAGTTTTTGAGATATTGCATGAAATTAATTCGATAAATCGGCCTCAGGATCGTATTTCTAGCGATATCTCCACAACTACGCATTGAATCGTTAAATAGATGTTATTTTTGAAATCTACGTGTCAAACTACTCTTTTGAACATAGTCTTTTACGACACCAGATAGAAAAATTTTTTTTAGAATTTTCGCAATTTTTTTAAGGGGTACCCCTTTGAAAAAATCGAGAAAATCGAAAAATTTTTTTTGCTCCTGATCGGGATTAAATATATGTTCATAAGTGTAGTTTGACACGTTGATTCCAAAAATAATATCTATTTAACGATTGAATGCCTAGTTTTCGATATATCGCTATAAATTCGAATTAACGGATGCATTTCATGAAATATCTCCAAAACTAGTCGGCCGTTTGTAAAATAAATATTATTTTTGAATTTTTTAGACTGAAATTATCCTAGAAAACACATAAACAGTGATCAAAAATTTTTTAACTTTTCGTCGGTTTTTGTAATACACTTGCAAAAATTTCAAACAGCCTTATAACACAACAAATCACCTTTTTTGATAAAATTCATCATTTAATATCTAATTAGGATTAATAAATACATAACATTTCATCAATTTGAACAATAAATTTAGCTAATATATTCCTTGCAATTCCAGTGTTTAGAAAGTAGTTGCAACAACGAACCAGGTACTTTTACATCTTTACTCGCTCCCGCTAGACATTAACACCATAAAAAATGATTCTTCTGTCGCTCATCTTTCCAGTTATGACTCACAATAAATTCTAAAAACAAATCGAATTTCCCCCAATAATATTTTAGAAACTCAATATACATATTACTTTATGACTGACTACTGACTGATCTTTGACTTCTTTTCTGATGTAATTATTACATAGCTCCTCTTTCTGATGACATCTTCTCCTTCGTACACCTACCTACCTACCTACCTAGAAGACTCCTCAATGTTTTTCGTGTACATAACTTGTAAATAAGAATTCACTTTGTGAGAAGTTGATGACGATCAAGTGGCTAATATTAATTAAAACACTTGTCGCTTTTACGATATAGATGAATGTTTGCTATATCATCTTCATCATCATCAACTCAGATGTGGTTGCTATTTTATTTTTTTTTTTTTTAATATGGCAAAAATATTTCGAATAAATATATTTTTTTTTCTTTGAATTAATATTTTTTCTTTTTGTGTGTGAAATATATTCGAGAAAATGAATAGATGTTCTTTTCATACTTGATAAATATACAGGCCAGAGTATATTAAGTTTGTAACGCTAGCAGTTCATAGCATCATCTAATTAGTCCATTTCCGATTGTACGTCCGTCTGTTTGTCATCATGATAAAAATAAAAACAGATAGCGAACTTCTGGTGAAGTATTCTAAACATAAAAAGTGAGTTTAAGTTCGTGAATGAGCAAAATCAGTCTATTGGATCTAATGGATCCTTCAACCAACTTTTAAACCATTAAAAATAGAATAAAAATTGAAATACTTAAACAAAAATATTCACATTTATATTCATTACTCATAAATACTTAATTCTTTATTGAAATTATTAGTTCTTTGAAATAATTTTCGAGGTTATTATGGATATTTTAAGCGCTTAGAAACTATTTTAAAATGCTTAATTCAAGAGTCCCCACTTAATGTATATAATATTTGATAGACTCGTTCATCATCAGTAAAACATTAATAAAATAAGCAGCAAAGTTGTGGTAAGGTAGTTTTTTACCTTTACTAGCTATAATATATGATAACATAAAGCTACGAACGACATACAATACTACAAATAATAGATAGACATATTATTATTATCATTCTTCATTTTCTATTATCGTTTATAACACAGAAGAATGGTAAAAGAATCAGATGAGTACATACAAAACATTGGTACTCGTTGGCTTCTTAATTATTCAGTATAGTTAATTACTTTTTTTCTTGTGTCTACGACATTTGATCTCTACAATCAAAAGCAAACAGAGCAATGTTAGCTAGAGTTAGCTAGCTAGCTATATAGTATTTTGTTCTGTTCTGTTAGCAATATGTAGTAGGAGTCATCAGTTCAGCTGTTTTAGTTCTATAGAGAGAAGAACAAGTATTGTGTAAAAAAGGCCTCTGTTTTATTGTATGCTTTCTCTTATGAAAGTGTTTGGTCAAACGTTGATGTGGAAATAATTATACTCGATATACATGTCAGAGGATATTAATATTATTCTTTAGTTTGTAACGCTATCGAATATTGACCGCACATGTTTACTAATGAATTACCGCGTAAGCGAGAAAAATTGAATGTCAGATAAGATATTGGTTTAAGTTTTAACTAAGCCAATTCTTGGGTTTAGGCAAGGAGTTTTGGAATAGTTGTCTGAAGAAGTGGTCATAATACTAAAGCCTATATTTTGTGGAAGATATATTGACCAATATTTTAAGGTGATCAATATTAGAAGTTTTAATTATTACTTGTATAATCCGTTTATTTCAATCATTAATACATCTGTTATGTGACAGAATATAAAATGAAAACGATAGCGTGTGATCTGCCAAATATTATTTCCTATGAACCAGCATCCCAATGGTATGGTGGGTGTATTTGTAATGAATATATAGATATTCTTGTATTACAAATATAATTGGTATAAATGAAAAAACGCCCTTATAACCAGTTTAAATATAGTTGATAATTAATTTACAACGAGTGGAAAAAAATTTTTTTTATTTTATTTTAATTTTTTCGTTTGTCTTTATCAAATGATTGAGTTTTTTTTTTTTTTTTTGCTTTTCAGTTTTTTGTTTTTTGTTCTTTATTTTTACATATAATTACTTCCGATATTAAATAGTATATTGTTTAATTAAATGGCCACTAAAATTAGAATTTAAATACAAAGATGTTTGAAGTGCTGAATATGATTACTATGTTAGTCCTGCTTAGCTGCAAACGGAAGCTCATTTCTTTTACCAAAATCACATTTTTTTTTCTATGACGGAAGCTCTATTTTAGTTAGACATAAAAATTTCTATTTCATATAATTTCATTTTATTTTCTTTCAAGATTCATATTTTTCGTTACATAATAGACCAGGGCCAATAATTTTTGAAACTAAAAAAAATTATAGTAAGATGAAGCCCATTGGAAACGGAAGAGAATATAACAAATGTGGAAGGGGTGAGTTTTAAAGGGTAAAACATTTTTTATATCAATTTCCGGCAAAATGGCAAAGTTGTAGGTAATAAAATTAGATCTACAACTTTTGTATCTACACTTTTTTCACATAAGTGAAGGCATACCAGAAATATCAAATACATGAGAGATACGGTCTCAAGCTAATCGTATAAGGTTAAGAAAACTATCATAGTTTTGCAATTTGCTTTACGCCAAAGTCGAAATACTTCAGAAGCATTTTTTGACAAAGAAATTTATAAAATTACTAATTAAAATGGACACCAATATTGGAAGTAAAAAAATTTGTTTACATTTCATACAATTATTAGTACCAAGGATTTTTAACTCGTTCCTGTTAAATAAAACAAAAAAAATAAACCTGAACACACTCATCTATATGTCTTATTTCTTATAAGAAACATTCAAGGAGGTGGAATGTACAATAAGATAGAATACAATCATTTATTGTTGTTGTTCTTACAACAAGCAACCCTCAACCCTCAACCCTTCATCTATTCGTGTTCTTCATTTTTTTTTTTTTTTTTAATTTTATTTCATTTGTTCATTTATTTTATTTTTTTCTTGTTTTGTTCGATGTTGTATTAAAACTCATTGGAATTGAATATGTAATGACCGGTGAGAGTTCATCGAGCAACTAATGATTTATATCGAATTGAGTTCAAAAAAAATATAAACAATTATTATGATGAAAATGTTGAGCTTTTGTTTAAAATCTTCTTTCAATGTGCATTCTTAAATTGCACAGTAAAAAATTTTAAGTAAAAACGATCTATGCTAAAAATTTGTGCGTGATATTTGTGTGTTAACTTTGAACTTTTCTTATGTTAATTGATTTTAAACATGAAAACAGGGTTACAATTATATGAAATCTAAACTTAAAAAAAACGGCTGGTTTTTCGATACTTTCCATGAAACATTACATATTTTTGGAATTTTTTAACTTTTTTATTATTTGGAGTATGTTATAAAAATGTTGTGAGAAATTTTTATCACTAAATACAGTTTAAAATTCGGCGTGCTTAAATAATCAACACCGATTATCACCCATCCTGATTTATGTATATGTATGTAATGCTTAGCCACGTTGCTCATTTTTTCTTATATTTTTTGTTTTTTTTTTTTATTTAATTTATTCTTTTATTGTTCTTTGTTTAATGTCAACTGAAGTTGAAAGATACCTGTGCAATTTTTTCTTAATTGTGTCTGATAAAGTCAAAAACATTAATTAACTTATATATGTGTATTATTTTCTATGTAGGTACATTGGATGATGATAATAATTTTCTGAACTGAACTGGTAAGATGATGGTAAACTTTCACGAGAAAAAAAGTCACCAGTCAAAGAGTTCGGTATATATATAATATACAGGTATATACGCGAAGAATGAGGTGGTTAGGGTGTTAGAAGGGTGATATCAAATGGGAGGTAGTTTGCTGGTTTGAAGTTTTTCTTTTTTAATTTTATTTTTTGTAAATCATTTTTTTTCTCATTATTGTACTTCAGAAGATATATATTGCGATGTACATAATGTCTACAAAAAAACGAAATTCTGAATAAGCTAAATGTAATAAACTTTTGGAGTTAAATGTAATAAGCCGTGACAGTGGTGAGACAGGTAGAGTATCTTAAGAGGGAACCCGCAACCGGGTCTCTTGTAGCTAGACCTTTTTGTCATCTATACCCTGTTTTAGAACACTCCATCACCTGAGGACAAAGATGCCTTCAAGCACAAGGTGACAGTCAAATTGTGATTATGCTGTTGGTGAAAACGTTTACTTCGTTCTTATCCAAGACAGTGTGATCAACCAACTACTTCTTTTTTTATTATTATAATTGATCAAACTGCCGATGTCTGGATTTGAACCCACAACTTCCAGTAAAAGTATTCAAATGAGTGAATCTTAGCAATTCTATAACTTTACCTACCAAAATTTTGTTAATGTCCTCAATAGTATTCGGTATTACAACTTCACAAAATATTGAATTTAATGAAATATATTACCAATAAAAGTTTTTGGATAATTGGTTTGCATAAAAATAAATTAGAATTTTGTTGTATATTTGTCGTTGAGTTTTTTCTCAACGAAACATTTCTAAATGTAAAATAAAATATTTATTTTTTTCGGGAAAAACTTGTTGCTAAGACCTTCGATTTCATGTTTAAATTAGGGATTCAAAATTTCATAACATAGTTATTTTTTGGAATTGTTGGTGCGCGAAAATAAATTTTTATTTATTTTTTTTTGGGGTCTGTTCGTCTTTGATACACTTCGAAATTCAAAACCGTTGGTTTTTTGTTATATTTTCACAATTAAGAAACACTCCATACAAAATTATATTTTCATTCACTTTTATTTTATTTTTCTTCATTTTTTTTGTTTGTAAAATAATTTCTTGAATTTCTATATATGATTGTTGTTCGAGAAACGATGGTACGAAAGTACGTAGTAGGTAGGCAATAGTAGTTGTAACCCAACTCAATTGTCCGCGTCCACCCAACATTACAAACACACCACCACATTTACAACCCTTTTAATTTTCTTGTTGTATCCTCGCAGTACTATTCACAATTTTTTTTCATTAATATATTATTTAACAAGATTGTTTGATATCGGTGTTTGTTTTAATTTGTTTTCAACATTAATTATTGTGTATTTATTGTTTGTAATAAGTATTTGTGTTTTTTAATAAAAACAAAAAAATGATTGTTTTATTTGACTGGCGTTGGATTTATTGTTAAAAATATTTATATTTTGTATTGTATTTATGGTTATTCTGATTTTTGAAATGATCTCAGTCAATAGCAAGTCTATGGAAAATAACTTACGGATTTTTAATATGCAGTTATTTTGACAATGCATACAAGTCATGGGCCTGTATACGATTCATGCCTATTTTAACGAATGAATTTTGATGTTTCTAATTTTCGTATTTCATGGATTTTGGACTATGGGCAAGTATGCCCAATATCAACTAAAAACTATTTAAAAAAAAGAGAAAATAAATATTTGTTACTTCGAAATAGTTTGTCCGATTTTGATGAAATTTGAATATTTCTTTCAATTGATAAACAGACGTTCAAATTAGTTGCCTATATGCAATTCCAGTTTACAAATTCAAAGGGTAAATCTAAATTTTCCAGGTCAGCCGTGCCAAAACAATTTTTAACGTACCAACATGTTCACACAAAGGTTATAATGTCTTCGCAATGCTATAAACTTTACGTATAAATGCGAAAATTTTAATGAGTGATTATCCATTTCAAAATTTTGTAATAATTTATTATTTTTATGTCTTTAGAGTAGAAATATTCAAAATTTGAAAAATTTTAAGAAGTAAAATTTCATTGTATTTAAAAATAAGATAAAGTAGACGTATTTTCTGTGTTAAATACGGATTTCATACAGATAAAATACACATATAAAATAATAATAATAAACATTGCAATTATATGTTTTTATGACTAAAATACGTCATCAAAATTACCTCGTTAACTCGCTATCTCTTTTCGTTTTTGAGTTATCTTGTGAAAATGGGAATGCGAAAATTAACTAATTAGATGATTCTATGAACTCCTATATCAAAATTTTATATCTACGTTCAATATTTTCTAGCGTTAGAAACTTTAGACTAAAATAATATACATATTACGCATAACGAATTTAAAAAGGACAATCGAAAAAACGTAGTATATCTACAAAAACACTTTGCTTTCACCCAATTCAACTCAACTGTAAGCATGGTTCATAAAAAATCATTTCTAATAGTTTTACTGTGTTTGGAGAGAATCCAGGTTTGAAAATATTATTTTTGGAAGAAATAATTTGATAAAATTTTATTGAAATGATATTCAGAAATAAAATTTATGCATACAAAAGTATATAATTTTTTTATTTGTTCTAAAGAATAGCCTTTAAGTTTAAAATAAAAACCAAAAAAAACTCAGAAAGTCTCTACTTTGGTACATGGTATTTAATTCTACATAATACATAAATATATATATATATATCTACTATTCTATAAAGTAGTATCATTATTATCGTAAAGTATTACTATTTTACCATAAAGTAACTGTTATGGTAGCTAGCTGATATATTCGGATTATAATATACATTTTCTTTGGCATATAATACCTCGTTCATTTATTCCTTTTTTTTCTATATTTCATCCACAAAATATATACGTTAGGTAGAGTACAAACGGATATATTTTTTTTATTGAGATAGAAATATTACACTTGATATGTTCAAGACAAAGAGATCTAATGAAATGCATCTATAGATATAATAATATATGTATCTAAAAAATATAAGAAAAAAAATTATTTATCAAATTTTTGTTAAGTGGTCTTTACGAATTTTGATTATTTTCATTTAATAAACTGAAATTCTCTAATTTTTTTCATTTTTAAGGCTATCTTAAAAACTAATAATGCAGGCTAAAACTAATATACATATTCTATACATATCGATCTAAATCTTTCATACCTTTTTTAAATTTCGAAATATACGATTTTGTGTTGTGTTAAGTTTTTTACTAAATTTAATTTTCGTTTTTTAAATACAACATTGATTTTATGGATAAATCACAAAGCACTATTTTAAACAAACATTCGAGATTTTGTTTTGTTGTCGAGTTGCAGGGTCAAGGGTTGAAATTTCCAAAAAATTTCGGGATAAGATACATCAGTTTTATTTTAAAGAAGGTATTGAGAATATTCAGTTCTTTGGCTAAGGTAGTAGGAAACGATCCAGTGACCTTTACGAAGCACTCCTGCCAATTATTTCGTAATGGTATTCATTAAGAATTTGAACAATATTAATAATAGAATTTCTGTAGATATCAATGATAGACGACGGACTACTCAGCTACTCAGTTTTTATGTGAACGAACAGAATGTGGATTTTCCGTATGGTGGATGAATGCTGGCTGCTAAGGTGATAAGTATGAGAGAATACAGAAAGCTATGTATTATTCCTATACTCCTTCAAATATGATTTTGGCACGTATAATACATGTACAAGAGAGTGTTCGTTCGTTAATCATCATATAAAATACAAAGTATTTACAAAATCATGAAGGCAGAAATATCTTGTCTTGTTCAAACGATAAGAACTAAAAAACCTAATAAGGATTTTTCCAGAAAAATTCTTCAAAGAAATCACATCAATGACAGCTAACTTTTGTAAAAGGTTTATAATAAAGTGTTTTTCTGGAAGACATTCCAGTCATAATTGGCATGAAGTTACCCCTATCGGAGAAGTACTTTAAAAATGTTCAATTTTGATATACAAGTATCATGTAATATATAACTAAATTTTTGCAATTTTTTAAACTGAACTGCATATTGTGAACAAAGCGTGAATATTTAAAACCAAAAAAGGAATACATTGTAAGAACTTGTACTTGAATGAATCACAGGCCAATAGAGTTTCAAATAAGTAGAAATTACGGACCATAAATGTCTCTATTACAGTAATATTCAATTCAGTAACTCAAATAAGTTAAGTCAGTAACTCAAATAAATATAAGTAATTATATTTAGGTTTGGTTGTGCTTGATAGCTCTCTCAAGAGTAACTGAGATCATTGGATCAACGTTCAGATTAAACATTTAGTCTATTTATTTTTTGAATAAATCATTATATAATATCAGGGAATTAAATAAAAAAATTAATTTTAAAAGTCCGCAGTGACAACTTGACGAATCGTAGTTTGCATAATGTACGCGGTTCTTATCACTTTCAATATTTTATAAACGTTCGTTCTGCTATAACTGTGCTCAGTTGTGAAGAAGGACATTTATTTGTATGAGGTGGTTTTGGTTTTTCTATATTTATAAGAGCTGCTTTTCATTTTCCAACCAAATATATATGATACAGTTTTTTTTTTTTTTGTATTCACTAGTAAGTATTGATTTCACTAAGTAATGGATTATTTTATGTGTAGTATATATATATATATATATATATATATATATGAGATGAGAAAGGCTCTCTCACGTTATACTATGTTGGCGGTTGGTTTTGTCATTTCTACTTTGCCTTGGATGGGTATTAGGAATTAATGTCACAAGGCTTGCTTTTGCTTGCTGGATTTTTTTTTGTTTATATTATTCATTTTCTCGTATTTTTTTTTATATATTATTTTTGTATATGTGTAATTTTGATGTATTTGTGTGTTAAGGCAACTTTTTCTCTTCATCTCTAAATATTATACATAAATTTTTTTTTTGCTAGTGACGATGCCGTCTGTAAAAATAATATTATTTACCTCATGTGTTGGCTGATATCCAGTCCTTGTTAATACGTTTGGATAGAAAAAGAATAATGAGTTAAAAAGAATAAAACTAATTTTTTCGTGTATCAAAGGCTAACAAATAATTCTTGTTTTGTTACATATAGAGTAACAATAAATTACGATTATTTTTCATATTGGCACCCGTTTTTTTCATATTTAACATTTTATGCCCGACGATTGATAAAATTTTCTATAATTTATCAAGCTTTTTTATTCGTTAAAAGCTCAATAAATAGAAAGGCTTTAAAAGGTTTAATTAAACAAATTTATCAAAATTAATTAACAAATTTAAATGAATCTTTATTAATATTTGCAATTAAAAATAATTACTTGTGATATAATGCCCCGACCTTTAATCAATTGATTAATATTTAATAACAAGGACATCAACATGACACAGAATGGTAAATATTGAGGAGGCCTATCGAGTTTCCAATGGAATCCAATTTTTGATTCAGAAATAGCCACAAATTAATAGATTTGATAAGGGTTCGCAAAGAGGCCACGGGGCAATTAGTACTTGTAATTATAGTGTCTTGTCTGGTGACAGATATAATGATCTAAGATGTCAGCTGTAATCAAAATTCTATCGATAATGATTTATTGAAAGGAAATGAACTGGAGGACTCCAATGCCTGCGATCTTTTAATTTTTAACCTTATAACTACAATAAGTTTTATTTGGTATTTGACAAATAATTATATTTTCTAGAGAAGGAATGTTTTATTACAAATTTTAGCTACTGGTGGTGTGACAATACTGGTGGTCTGACTTTTGGTTTAAGCATAAAAATAGATTCCAAATAAATATCTTATTTATTTTTTTTTTTAATTTGTCTCTTTATACAGTAATTATAAATTTATTTTTACAAGTACATATGCCATATTGAATTCAATGCACTTTTCTACAAAGTGTTTAATTTTTATTTTATCAAATCTTTACAAATAACATACACACACACATATTCTCCTGCATATATCAATTAAAAATGTAATAATTTTTCTTTTTAGAAAAAAAAAAAAGGGTAGGCACTTATATGCATATCCCTTAGACGATAAGTTATTTAAAATATAAATATATACATAATATGTAAGGTTTTACTAAAATTTGTTAGCATTTGTATGATTAAGGATTTAAATTAAAATTATAAAAACTTCAATAACATAATAAATGTGTCTTCAATGATCTACTCTCAAACTTTATATTTTCATTAAAATAATATATAACGTTAAGTGTGAATGAATTTAACGTGATAAAGGATTCTGGCGAAGGTTGAATTACAGTAATTTAAGCTTTAACAAAATCCAAGCAGTTACTTAAGCTTTGTCCTTTGTCTCCTGGCTTTCTCTTCCTGTGTACTTTGTTTTTTGAATATTAATAGGAAAATACACATAAAATATATTATATTGCTATATAAAATAACCGTTTTACCCTGGGAAGTTTCGGTAAAATCATATCATATAGTCGGATTTTGATGAAATCATATTCCTAAGGGTAGTTTGACCTACAAAATTAAAGCCAAGTAAACAATTGGATGCACAGTTATTAAGAAACCTCACGAAATCCCGTAAGGATATCAATATTTCGGACAATTTAAGCGATAGCTTGAAAGTTAGTCATCTAATCATTAAATAAGTGGAATCTTAAGAGTTTACAGAAAAAATATTTCAGACAAACGTTAATTGTTTTTAAAAAAAACAAACAATTTTTTTATATTTGTTATAGCTAAAAGAAATGTCATGGGCCTATTTTGAACACAATGGACTGTATTTCGTCCCAAAATACGTCACCAAAATTTCAATGCGATATTTGATTTATATTGATGACGGGTAGACAGATATTCGGAAATGGGTTAATTAGGAGATTCTTTGAACACTTTGTATTCAATATATTACTGGCTTTACTAACTTGAAACTAAAATTAATATACTCTGACATGTCGAGTATAATAACTCTTCGGAATCCTAAAACGAGAACTTAATGACATCAACGTTAAGAGAATTCAATAAATCATATTTGTTTATTCATGTTATTTAAATTAATAACTACATATCGTTATCTTTATCACATATATGCATTTTTTTTTTTAAATGAGTGATGCAATAACGCAACACAAGTTTTTTAAGAGTTTTGTTTGTAGTTCACGCTGCAACTCGAGTACTGATGACATATTGAAGTTTTTCTTTAATCGTAGCAATATGGATTTGTTTTTTTATCGCATAGAATTTTTCTTAGTTTTTTTTCTATATATATATGCATATTCCTTCCATTAAAATCCTTCTGGAATGAGTTTCATATATGACACGATGTATAGAAAATTCATCGAGGCGTCAGTTTTTATAAAGTCTAGTATATCTTTTTTATTTTAATATGATAGTTTAAGAAAATTTGAAAGAAATACAATTTTATTTAAATATTTGAAAACCATTAGAAAATGCCATTGATGATTTTTCATTACTATCTTTAATTTTCCTCAGATAGTTTTGCCAAAATGTTGAAAAAGCAATTCTCAATGAATACTAAGAATTGATTTAATTTTTGAAATTAAAATGGCCACAAACTTATCCGAGGATAAGCTTAATTAAAGTAATGTATTTTAGGATTTACATTCGGATTTGTTTCTAGGATCAACTGATATTGTCTAATATCTGTTTAATGATATTTTTTAGCACGAAATATTAATAGGAAACTAAACATTACGATTTAACCAACAGTAAATTTTTTAAAACATTTGGTTACGTTCAAACGTTCTAAATGGTTCTTGCATATTATGAGTGGACGATTAATTATGTACGCGTCTATTCCTCCAGTATGAAAAATACGATAAACAAAATATCATCCGTGTATAAAAAAGAATATTGACATAAAACCTAAAATAATATAAAACGCAAAATATAAAAATATAAAAAAACTTACCAAATCAACTGGCTTAGAAATCAACTGAACACAGAATGGTCCGGAAAAATTTAAAAAAATAAACATTTTTTGTATTTAAACTTGTGAGGTCAGGAATCCGTTTGACCTAAACGACCGATTTCACAAATTCACATTTCATGTTAAGAATACGTCATTAAAATTTCAGATTCCCTTTCTCGAGAGTCGGATATGGACTAATTAGATGTTTCTATGAACACGTATACCAAAATTTTATTTGTGCGGTCAATATTGGGTAGCGTTTCAAACTTTAGACTAAAAGAAATATACTGTGACATATTATGTATGTCGGGTATAAAAATAATATTCAGTTTTGTAATTTCACCTACTTTAAAATTGCATGAAATTTCAAAATCTCTATCAATAAATTTTTTGAGATAATTTAAAAAATCATTTGTTATCTTTCAAGATTTTTGGATCAAAAATTAACACAGCTTCCTTCCTGATACCTTGATACGTTTACTGAGCTCTAGTACTATCCGCAACTTAATGGTAAACTTTAATAACTGTAGATCGATGATGCAGTAAAATTACCCCAGTGAGTATTCGTGTGCTTTTAATATATTGAAAGTTTAATCGATCGAGGATGAGTTAGTGTAGATTTTTCTACTCTATCACACCTGATTCATGATTATATACGTTTCTGAATCATCCTGTAAATAAACTATGTATATAATATATATTTAATGTATATATATTTATCCACATATACAAAACTGTACCAAAAAAAAAAAAAAATACAATATGTAAAATACGAGAGTAATATTATTGTATACAATATTAAATGTACTCCATATTTACCTATATAATATCATCTATCTACGTATAGAATACAGAATTTAAATTATTTATATCAATTCATACATAATAAATATATAAATATATTATTATCATCTATAACCACGACATTTTAAATGAAGAAAAAGATGATCTTTTGATTGAATATTTCAAAAGGGAATTCACAATCTACCTACATATATATATACATACATAGGTAGAATATGTAACTTTATGGTATATACGTATATACGTATCTCAACAACAGGAGTAAGAAGTAAAAAAAAAAATAAATAAAAGATATCTCTCATCATGATATCGTCATATGATGATACGATATAATATTAACATTCATACATCTTTATATTTATGGATAATCAGGATCAAAAATATTGAATCTATTTGTAAGGAAATGATCAATTCTTTTAGTTTTATTTAATTGGAGATGGAATATTTCAAAATCGCAGTTATTCAAGCTTGAAACATTCAAAAGTTAACGTGAAGTAAAGTTATGAAAACTTGATTGTTTTTGTCTTAATCTAAACTCAAAAATTTGCGTTCTAAATACTTCAGATTATATCCTTTTGTAATACACATATTTGAAATATAAAAGGATATATTAAATTTCAGCTTAAAACTTTTTAAAAATATTCAAGGCAGTAATAAATACAGCCAAATATTTGTTGAGCCAAAATAACTTTTAACATATTTCTCGAATGCACGTGTTCGAAAAATATGGGAATCTTTGCAATGTAGTACGTGATATTAAGGTGAATTCGGCACACAGGACTCATAACATTTGTCGGAAATTCAATATTGATACTTTATTTTGTTTGTAAGATATTTCTCGAGTAATATTCTGAACTAGACATATTTAACTGAGGACAATTTTGAAGTTATAAATTTAAAATTTATCAATTCGTATTAATAAATAGAAAATAACTATCATTAATCGGGCTGGTGGATAATTCAAGCTGCTTGAACAACGGAAGAATAAATGATACGCCACTAAATCCCAAAAATATGATAGATTCCCCTGGATTATTTATTGTTATTGCCATAATGGATGTATTTTGAGTATATTGATAATATTATTTTGCTCTTCACTTATTTTAGGCGAAAGATATTTGAATCTCTTTGGAGAGTTCTAAGACGAATTCGGCACACAGGACTCAGATGTTTTTTGATTTGATCGTAAAGTATTGACAATATTTGATCAAATCTTGATGTAAGAGATGGCTCAATTTCCTTTCAACTAGACATGTATGTGGTATATATGTTATATGTACTTCAATAACGAACGAATGGTTGTTACGTTTGAAGGAATAAGAAGAGAGTCGTCATATTATCATCGTTAGATATCGTTCAGAGATATATACATACATAGATAGATATTTTTTTTTTTTTGTATAAATTCGTAATTGGTACGTCAAGTGGTTTTATAGTCTCTGAGAAATATACACGTAGTATCATAACTGACTTTAAGTTGTGGGTGCTGCTATATGTTTTTTTTTCTATACGTTGCGTATAAAGTGTCCCACCTTTCAAGTTTTAAAGAAATGATTCTTGGAAATAACTTTTACATAAATCACGTGACTGGGCAATATGTTTAAAATTCGATATTTTATGTTAAATCAGTTATAATTAAACCTCCTTTTCTATGTCGCTTTTTTCCATCCATTTTCCACATATATTAAAATTTTCTTTTTTTTTCTAGTTCGTTGTCTGAATTTATTATCTAACCATTCAGTTATAAATATTATAATTCAAACCAACAAGAACTAAGGTGAAAATCGCCTTAGATGATTCTTAGAATAGTTAAAATTTTGTTAGCTCCTTCAAAATTTTTCTACGCTACAAACAATATGCAAAAATTTTTATATCACGGTAGTTAGGGTTTTCGCAAGCTGGGTTTAATTCGTATAACATAAATTTTATTGAGATTTTTGTTTTCTCAACAACGTTCTTAATCACTTACAGGCAACATTTTTGGCTCAGTCTCTGCAGCTAATTTTATTTTCATTCATTTTTGAATATCCAAGAACCAAGCCTTGTAATATTCACCTAGATTCTTAAGTTTTAGAAGGGTACAAATCATGATACGTTCACCTAGTACGAAATCTATTTTTTACGAAAGATATAAAGGTTTAACAAAAACTAGGGAATTCCTTCCTGTATAAAATATGTCGAATTATTTTCGAAACATATGTATACCATACATAAATATTCCTACCTATACATATTGAATATTTCACCCTATCTCCCCCATAAGTGTTTTCTTCGTTCCCAATTGATATTCCTTCTTTTCGATGCTCTATTTTTTTTTTGTATATATATTTTTTAATAATATATTTTTTTGAATAGATAATTTTATATTTATTGTATCTGATATTACTAACTGGATGTTTTTTGTATACAATTTTCTTTTTTGTGGGTGAATTTTCAATTGTGCCTGTTTTATTAACGAAATAATATTCAAGTGGTTTTCTTGTACATTTTATTTTTTTTTTTTTGCATTTTTTTTTCTTGACTAACGATTCTATTTTAATCACACATTTGAAAAAAGTTTTTCATTTAATTGACAAATTGTATAAAAAATGTGAGTTGTAATTTGTCGCGTTATTACATAATTCAATATCTAGAGGAAAAATATACTTTAATTAATAATATATAGGTATATAAAGTTTGTTTGAATTCTAGTACCTACACTTAATGTTTAACCTTTTTATGTCATCGTACAAACGGGGGACTTGATTGTGACATTTTGTTAAGGATTGTCTCAATTAACGTAAATTGATGTGTCGATGACATTGCTTATTTTATGATCTTTTCATTAATGTTGGGGTTTATTGGAACAAAACTTTTACCAAGAAAAACTTACTAAAAAAATAATTTTTTTAACCAAATACTTGAGGCTCCTTTTTGTAGCTTTTTTTAGTTCAAATGACTTGGCCTTGGGGATTTGGCGAATGGACTAGATTTTGAGCTTGCTTCTTTGCGCCCTGTCGGTTAAGCACTAGCATTTCCACACTGTTGAATTTTCTTACTTTGTATTGCAATTTTCAATTCAGTTTTTTATCTCTAAATCGGTTTTTATGCGGAAAACAAGGATTCAACTTAATTAAGGGAAACAACTTTAATGTTGAAAAAAATGTACTGTAATCATGCTAAAATTCACTTTCGAGTTTTCTAATAAACTGACAATTTTGAGCATTTTTAAATCCATTTTTGAGCCAGATTCTACGAATGTATCTTACACAATTTTAAAACTATTGGGTGTAGATTGCTGTAGAAATTAATTTACTCTTATTCTTTCCACGGTTTTTTTTGCTTTTTTTGTTTTTTGTTTTTTGTTTTTTTGTTTTTTGTCTAGATCACTTTTTGTTAGTTTTTTAAGGTTTAGAATCAAGTGGAAGTCGTATTAGTTCATTCAGTTTTTTATAAATTCAAATCCAAGATATTTATTCTGAGTTTCCTGCGCATAATTGAGCAACTAATTTTACAAATTTTATATAAACAATCTTTGAAATTGATGAAAATTTATTTTGGACGTTAGAAATAGTAAGCTAAAAAATTAATACTAATATTTAAAATAATTTACAGATTCTTACACGTCTTCTTGGAATACTAAACTTGTTATCGATTTCTCAGATAAACAATAATGATAACATCAAATGCATTTCCTGAAAAATCACTAAAACGAGGGAAAAACTTCGTGGTTTTTATTACAACATAAACATTAAAGCTAGCTACCTCACTACACCGTTTCACAAATCCATGTAATAGTAATAATATTCATGTAACCCATTCCTACTACCTATATCATGTAAATATTTCAATCCCCCTATTTATATTCAATCTCACTTAGTCAGTTGTAGTGAGCCTGAATACCGGTACGCTTGTTGTTATCTGAACAGAGTGAAATGGATTAGAAATGATTCGACGTAACACGGTTTCTCTGATCGCTTTTCTGGTATTCTATCTAGGTATGTATGTGGATAATAATAGATGTAAATATGTTGTTGGTTGAGAATTTTTATATACATTTATAAATGGTTATAGACTAAGAGCCCACCGTAAAAATAGGCATCTTATTTATAGAGTAAAAACACATGTCGTAAAACGTTCTAAAAAGTTGTTATGAAAGTCAGCAGTCTTATTTAAAGACGATGAATGACAGTTGAGTAATTCAAAAATTAAATTACTGCAACTATACATAAAAATGTGAATTTGTCTACTGAAATTCGTAACAGTTTTGCGATGTGTGTCTCTACTCTGTCGTTTCCAATAAAGTTTATCCATTAACTGATCATATGTATTATTTTTACGTTGAGCTCTTCGTCTATTATAGGTATAAGGCGGTAACAATTTATTGTTATATAACTGTGCAATGAATAAATGTATCGTTTTTCAAGATGTTTGATGGAAAAATATTATGTAATATTCTAATGTTTAGCTAAGATGATTTATTGTTTCACTATAAACTAATGGAGGAATCAATTTCTTATTGCAGTACTAAGCATTAAAACGTTTTACCAACAGTATTAACTGCTTAAATACTAGACAATAATATTTAAATTCAAGAATGAGTTGATTCTTTTAATTATCTGTGAATTTCTAGCCTCTCTTCAATTTGATCAAAGATTTTGTATACAATTTTCGGAACATTTTATGCTGTATGACAGGAAAATTTGGAATATACTGCTGCGCGACCAGATGCAATTCATGCATATTGATACTACTTTTGATTTGCGACAAAAACTGTCTTGTTTCAAAAACTTCAAAACATTATGAAAATCATTATTTTGAAGCATCGTGACTATGAGAAACCTATACTTTGTGCTTAAGATTTTCTTGAAAGTATGTGAAAAAAATATATCGTAGGTATACTTTGGATGTGGGAATAAACAAGGGCAATTGAACAATTGCTTCAATATTTTGAGAATTAATAATAAAAAATGAACTGTATTTTTGCTTTCAGCAACTTATATATTGTAAAATAAGCTTTAGAATTGATCATTTCAAGTACATTTTCACCAGGTAAACATAGATATGTATCAATGCTTTTCACCACAATAAATATAAAGCTTGTATTTGGTATACATAGTGTTGTCGTATTTGTTAAACGCGTAACATTTATACCATTTTGTAATACACAACATCATTTATAATGTAGATATCAATAGATACAGAGTGTAAGAATGATAGAATTAAATGCTACTTTAGAATTGTTCGGGACCAAATACCCTAGTTAATAAGATATGTCGAAATGGAGAACAAAAATTTGATTTCGGCCTTTCACAATTTTTGTAAGGACGTTTTGAAAAATATCTCAAACAAAATTCGTTCTATGTATGGTCAAAACTGGTTTTTCGGCTAATTTTGATCCAAGAAATTAAAAAATAATATTCATTTAACGATAGAAAGTGAAGTTTCTGAGATAACATCCAGTGTCCAATTCGAAATTAACCATTCAATTGTTAAATTGGAGGTCAAAATTACCCAAAAAAATCAACAAAATTATATCGCCTATTTAAAATAAGTGTGCTTAGCTATAATAATATACATACTTTTTGGGACATAGGCCTGCTTATAATTGCTTCGACGATTACTTTTTTGATGTAAAAAGTCTACGCTTGGTCACGCATTAATTTTTACAAAAAAAAGCGCTATTAATATTGATACCAAAAAAGTTTCTTTGACACTGACTTCGAAAGGTAATTCGTCACAAGAAAATTATTTGTAGATATATTTATTTTAAATAAAATTATTATTTACATTTTAGTCAATTTTTTTGAAGTCAGTTCTTATTTTTTCGAAATTGCTATTTTGAAGGACGAGAAAGATAATTCTAAGCCTACGAGAAAGCTCATACGCGAACACTTTAGTGAAAATTTAGATATAATTTATCACTTATCTCATACTGTAAAATATTGGAAAGCAATTTTCCAAAGACGCTGTATCTGATTGTTCAATCATTTATAAAAGTCTGTCTGTCATTCGTCAATCCATTATACCTATCTATATACAATAGTAATTTACAAATCGAAACAGACTTTATACTTGATCATACAGAGAGATATTCGATTTATACCTTGTATTCAAAAGAGAGGAGAGGGATGAAGAGACAGCAGCACAGTGGTTTGGTTTTTGTCGTTTTGTTATTATCAATGGTATCGTTTTTTACTGTTGAATGAACGATTCGATAATGATAATGGCTACTTGAATGGATTGATTCAGATTGTTGGTTGTAGTTCTCCTATAAAATGTACCAACACAAAACAACTGAAAAAGGTATTACAATCGGATATGTCTTGTCACATGCTAATCTATCAACATGTTCTTCTATCTGACACACGTGAATCACGTCATTAAATTGGAATATATGGCAAGAGTTCACAATAAAAAAACATTTATTTTACCTCTTTTTTTATCATAATATTTTGTGTTGTTGTAAGCCAAATGAATCTTTGTAAATCGGAGACACCTAGGTTTGTATGATAGATCACCAGATATGAACGACTTTACTTCAAGATAATACTAGAAAATTTCAAACTTACGGTATATGATAACCGTGATCTTGAGTTATTTTTAAATATATAACTTTCGAACAGAACCAGAGTCTTAATTAATCTCAAAGGAGAGAAGAAATACAGTAAAGTAAGTCAAAGGTAACTGATTGAAATCATTTTTCGCAAATAATCCTATGACATAGTTCCCTAGATTCCCCAAGTTCTTTATTGGATCGCAATAGCTTTCTCTATAAAGAACTATATAATAATGATCAGGTTAGCGTTTGAATCGACAATGCGATTATTATTATACATTGATTGTTATGTATGAAAATGTGTTTTCTGTATCTAAATGACGATGGTTTTGAAACGCGATAGACTGTTGTTTGTTTGATTTTTATGTACTAAACATCATGCATTTGGAAATATGCTACTGGGTGTACCTTACGAAACAAATCCTGATTTTGGCTACGATGCTAAGATATATAAAACTCTACAGAATATTGAAGGCTCTAACAAAGCTTTATTATAATTGTTCATTTCGTTATCAAGGTTTCTGAATAATGAAACGAGTTAGGACACTATTGATACCACAATTTTGATACCACATGACATGTTCTAATGGGCTAATTGAATTGTGAGAATATCTTCATGGATCTATTCCTTCAGCCGTAGGAGATTGGTAAAACCTTTAATTTAGAACATTTTTTTTCAGTAACTACTATTTAAATACCTACGTATCATAATTATTGTCATTTACATTAATGTATTTGAGGACTACATATTTTGATACGAACGGGTATTTAAACAATTTATTCAGGTAAAAAAGAATTTTAAAAATTTTTATTTAGGTTCATCAGTCCCTTTATTATCTGTTATCAAATATTACAAGCTTAATTTGAACCATTTCTTGGATTCTGATTGAGCTGAAATGATTGAGCACAATTATGCAAACAGAAACTAGGTAAACATTTTCATTTCATTGCGCTTTCCCCATATTTTGATCGTAGATTACCTCTTTACTTTTATAATAAAAATCCTAGAAAAATCTATTTTAATCGCTCGTAATGCTCTAAAAATTTATATTTTAAATATACTTTCTTACTTAATATCTTGTTCCTAAGTGGTCCGCTTACTTTACCTATATTTTTGTTTTAATTAAATCGATTTTCATCAAGTGTTCAAAGTTTGAAAATATAAACTTGGTTAACACAATATTTTTAATGTACGTACAATCTGTACCAATGTAATATATGTATTACCGGATAAACAGACTATCATTACAATACCATTATTCTTATTGATGTTTATAAGTAAATGGGACGACGATTATTTATTGTTAAGTATGGGGCACTAATGGATTTTTAAAAATGAATTATCAATATTTTCTTCATTACAAATTCGTTCCATATACAACATATAATATGTAGTATGTTCATTCATCTATTCACAATTCTTGATAACTTCAAGTTATTATATTTATAAAATTATTTAACTTAAAGTGAAAAGAAAGGAACTTTTATTGAAATATTCTAGAATCTGCTAAGTCAAACGTTATAGTATCTGTCATATTTTAGAGTCCTGTCCAGTTAAACTTAAAAGAACTTAAAAGAACGGAAGCTTTATTCACATATTCTAGAATCTGTGGAAGTTAAACGGTATAACTCTTATATTCTTGAGGCCTGCAAATAAATTATTTGTATTTTATCATTATTTTCTCATTCTCATTCTTCATCTTTCTCTCCTCCTTTCCTTTTTTCTTGTTTTCTTAGATTTTCGTGTATTGATTTTCACTTCTGAGCTATGGACTAAATTTCAAGTATCTAGCTCTTTTAAGAGTTAGTTTAAAATTCCACGCGGACAGGTATACAAGAAAGCGATTTAATATGTTAAAGTAGGCTGAAATAGTTAAAAATTCATAGTTTCAGATAAGTTTATGGCCCTAAGTGACCTAGAAGGCTTTAAGCTTTTAATATATTGTTTATAAAGTATGCAAACTTCGAGAAAATAGCTGATGGTTTCAATTATTTCGAATTGAAGTAACCACGAATGTAAAGAACTTTTACTAATTACTATTTTTGATATTTTTTCACATATTATTTTGAATAAAAAAATAAAAATAAATAAATAGAAAATAAATACATTTTTCATATAACTTTAATATAACAACAATATAAAAAAATAATCTTTTTTAAATATAGGAACAACAACAAAAAACACACTGGGATTTACTATACTTTTGTATATAATAGTAAATATTACATACAATTTCAATTATAATTGTTATACACAAAAAAAAAAATATTGTACATTTCAAAACTTTATTATTATTAATATAAAAAAAATGTATAAGTAACAATTTTCTACTGTATTATATAAATTTTTAAATATTTATTTTAAATATAAAGTTTACATTTTTTTTGTGTAATAAATTTTCATGGAAAAATTTTTAATAATAGTTTTTCAAAGTTTTTCCTCATGTTGTTGTTGTTTTTTTTTAGGCAATGTAATACACACGGTTCTGCATACGGTTGAAGCTCTTGGCTCAACATGTTATAATAATTATATTTTCAATAGATTTTTTTTTCTACAGATCAAAGTAAGTACGTTTCGTTATAGAATAATAATAATACCGCTAACGATTTATTTATGAAAAACTTTTTATGAAAATTATTTACTAGTTTTTTAACAAACCTTATTTTTCATTGTAATGGAAGATTTGAAAATATATTTTTATTGTGAGAAAGAGCAGTGAATTGTGCCCTTACTCGCGTGAAATATTTTCTTTCGATTGTATTAAATGAATATGAAAAATCTTATCTCATTACATGAAACGGTAAATGATAGAATGATATGTCAACGCAGAGTCAAAATTGCTTAAAATTTAATGAACGAGTCCAGGATGATGTTAGTCAGCAAAAAGAGCAGGTTTTTGGAAATACTAGTACTCCCAAATCTATCAATGTATTCCCGAACCGATTAATTAAAAACCTTGTAATTAAGACCAGATATTTTCTGCAATTAAATCCCAAAAGCCATAAATTGATGGTACAGTCCAAACAGCTACTCAGTAAAGTGTGGACAACAAAGTATTCTGTTGTATCTTAGTTAACAAAGGTGAAAGAAATTTGTTGTAAAGGTAAAGTTTATCTTTTAACCGATCAGATGCCTTTTTCCACAGTTTGCTCTTCGCCGTTTAGTTAAAATTGTACTAGTGGATGTATTGAGTTTTCTCATTTAATATTTTCTAACGCCATTAATGCCAAATGTTTTTATTAATTATTATTATTTAAAACAAAATATATGTATTTATCAAAAATACTTTTGTAATAAGAAACGACAATCAAAAATACAAATTTCAAATATTAATTTACTTTATTCGATATTATCATACATGAATGTTTTTTTGTAATATTAATATATAGAGTCTTTGTTTTGTAATTTAAATATAATCGAATATCTCAAACAAATATACAAAACAATCGAAGAAATTTAATTATATATTACAGACGTATATCTTCTTCCTATATATTATTTATATGCTAACTTCATTTTCATCTTATTTCAATACTACATCATATAAATACAAATATTTATTAAATATCATTGTTTTATGTCGAAGTGATTTATTTGACTCGATTTATAATCTTACAGCTACTAGTTTTAATTTACCTTTTTGATGCAAAATTTCTTGTATTTAGTTTCATTAATCGATGGAAAAAGAAAGAGAAATGCGAAGATGCTTCTCTTTAAATTTGAAAACCAAAATTCGAACCATTGGTGTTGAGGGAAGGTTAGGATTTCAATTTTAAATGGGGTTTTGGGGCTACACAACTGCAAATTTATCAAAACTGAACTTTCTCAATTTGAATTAATTGTGAAAAATCAAAGCTGTTTTTCTGTTTTCGTATAACTTTCCAAAGGTTGATGTTAATGATATTTTAAAATCTCTATGGCAGGAAAAACTTAACTTACACTGAAGACAAATTTTACTTCTTATAATATGTTTTGAGCAGTATTGATATTCAAAGATTTTAAAGTATTTTTAAGTATTAATCTGTACTTTAATAAAGCTCGTTTGTCTTTTCGAATCTTTATTTCTATTAAGCTCAAACCAGAAGCTATAAATCTGAACTGCCTGACCTAAGTAAAATTTTACTAAAACTCGGCTTGTATTACATGAAACCTGCTTATATATGGTTTTTATATCGATTTATTTACATTACTAGTTCGTTAGTTATTATATATTTACCTGGAATCCATAATACTTAAATCCTAATATTCACTAAACAAAATATTTAACGTAAATTAAACAATTCTGCATACTAATCACTTGTTAAATCAAGCATGTGGGTAACTAAATATAAAGTGTTAAACTTTAGACAGGTCATACTGATAGGTGGCGTCATATGTCTTGTAACTAATTTAGGCAACTACTTCTTTATCAGAGTATCCACATTTTAATCAATATGGGCCTATAATTTTGTGTCTTTCACCTCTATGTGACGAACCGATTTAGAAAATACAACGATCACCTTGTAATCAAAACAAACTTGATATATAACATGGAGCATAGAATAAATATCATGAGTATAGATAACTAATATACAATAATATGTGTAAAGCATATATACCATACATTACGTATAATATTCTTCATTGTATTTTAATAAATACATCTATCTTTGTCTTACAATTCACCCCACTCTTACTCCCACCACTTCAACATTTACAACAGACTACAACAGCACATCAAGTAAGCAAATAAATGTTTTCAATCATGTCAACAATGTTTTAATAAAATGTGCTTTTGTTTTGTAATAAAGAATCAACAAATAATGATAATAATAATAATAAACGTATTTAATATAAAATAGGATAGAAAAATCTATGGGTAGATGTATTAGAATGAAATAGAATCATGTGTGCAAGAATTCATTATTTAGAGAATTGTTCTATAAATGTTATGTGTTTGTGTTTGAGAACCAATAAGACATTCCAACAAATTAAAACCAATCTTATATATGTCTCTTAATGTTCAGAAGAAATCAGTTTGGTAAATATTAGAAACACGATATACCTGTTTTACCCTTAATAATGGGAAGTGTGTGAAATATTAAATTCCAAATTTTAGCATGTAATTGCTTATGAAGCTAATCAAGGAAGAATTTTCAACGTTAAAATAAGGGGTTATATAATTATTGATTGTGGATAACTTAAAACCACTATTGAGGAAATTTAAATAATAATATAAAGGTTCAGAAAAAATAACCTGGAATCAAATAAATTTCTGATTAGTGCCATAATAAGGCTTTAGTTATTTTACTTATATCTTGATTTAGAAGGGCGTCTCAGCAAAGTAACGCTATCAAACTTAATTCTGTACTATCGACTTGGTTTCTCTTCAGAATGTACGTTTTTCGATAATTTTCAGTTTGTGGGATATTTCAGATTAAGAGGCCAACCCTCTATTCGTCTTCTTTGGAGGTTTCAATCAGATGATTCTATCGCATGGCATCTCCATGAGTGCCCAAGCCAGAAATATTTTCGGAGCTTCTTGGTAAGACATTTTGCAGTTAGTAACTAAGCAATTTAGTAAATCTTGGTTTTGATCTGTTATTGAGGTTCCTATAGTGGATTGAGTTACAAGTATGGCAAGTGATTAACCTACCGTTACCGATTAAGTTGTTGGGGTTGATACATTGAGTTTTTCTTTGTTTCTAAAAATGCCTTTATACCAGATTTAGGTTGACAAATCATATAAAAGACTATCTTTCCTTTTGAATACTACTCTTGACTGCTCTTTTGAATACCCACATTCTAGTTGCGCCTGTTGGCCGATACAGTTTTTGTAAAGTAGCCAGAAACGATTGAACCGGATTATTTATGAAAGATATGAAATGTTTACGAGCACTCCATTAGTAATATGTCAAAAAATGTTATCTGCTTTTAATATAATAAAATACACAAAAAACGTTGAATTTGCAACCAAAATGATTGTGTTATAGACTATAATAATTAAAACATAGAAATTCAATGAAGCAAATAATAAATACTAGGTAGAAGGTTGTGTATTAGGTAGTTTGGTGGATCTGTTCACATTTCACACTTGAGATAGCTTTGACTTCTTCTTCTGCTTCTTCTTCTACAGATATTCCTTCATACCATTCTTCATACCATTGCCTTATCCACCCAGATCACCTAGTTCAAGTGAAAGCAGCACGCACCAACCAATATAATGAATATTCAATTGTTTTCTCTAATATATTATATAGTACGTATCAAAACACTGCTCACTGTTTATTTGATATACCGAAAGTTTGTAAAATCATAGGTTTCGGTTATTTATGACATGAAAAATGATAACATTGTGTTTGGAGCTATTTTACGTTTGGGGCGGTGACGTACGCAACGGAAATCGAGATTAACCGAGACGGAATCAAGATGAACGGATCGAGAATAACGGAAATCGAGATAAACTGTTTTACATTTATAATTTTTTTCCATATTTTACCATTTCTAAAGGCTTCTAGCCTTATCTAAAACGGACTAATATTCGGAAATGGATTCAAAACTTCGATACAAATAAAAATTTGTTAAATTTGAGTAAAAAAATTTTTAATAAATGACCAATAATGAACACTATATTTACGCCTCAATTCGGGAGTTATATTTTTGTTTGAATAAATTTTTGGAATTAACATACATTCCAGGTTAAATAATATTAAAACGTGAGTATGTCAATGATATTAATTTTAAGCATGAGTCCACTTTCGAATCAAACATAACTCTCTTTACATCATAGAAACACATTAATCCAGGTGGCTTTAACTGTTAGGTGGTAAAATTATTATAAGTGAAAAGGGGTTATGAAAACAAAACACATTGGAATATTAGGTTATTGCTGTATAGATAAAACAATTTTCTCTCTTTTATTCAATATTTCGAACGCAATACATTTTCGCTTCATCCACACACACACACACACAAATCTTTCTATACACTTGAAGGTATACTACCTATTTGATTCCATTCCCCTGTATTCCCGGGGTAAAATTTACTGTTATATAATAAATTTATTATTATTTTATAATATTATGAAAGTTCATTATTAATATCTAGTTTATTATTATATTAGTCTGCAGTACGTCAGCGATTTTTTTGCATTTCTAATACATACGCGCCTGAAATCTGTTAATTCGTAAATTCATATTTAATTTTCTCGAAAATTTTATATTTTTTAATGTACTGGACAGCCTTCAGTTTAATGAATATTCGATTTTTTTATTATTCTAAAATAAAAGATAATATAATTATGGACGCTATGTTATTAGAGGTTTCTGGAAGCTTGGAAGAAAATTAGTTTTAAATAATTAAAAATCTGGCGTCAGAGAACACAAAGTCCCAATTTGTAAGTAATCTTACACTCGGAACTTATGTAAAATATAATAAACCAATGAATAAATTATTTACAAAATTTTAATTATTTTAAAATGTTGACGTTAGTAATGCTACTATTTTTAAATACAGTTGTGATAGCTGAAAATTTGAATTGAAATTATGGATTTTGAATTGAATTTGAAATATGAACTTTAAGATTAAGTATACAATTCAAAATGTTCCTAGGCAAGCATAATTAAAAACACCTATGTACTGTGGACTAATATATATATTTTATGTATCAAAAAACGAATGAGAGGTATATAGCCGATGCAGGCTGTTCCTGGATGATTTAATAAATATATAGGGATTTTAATAATTTATTTATCATGTTAAGTATTGGTATGACTTATTTATAATACCTAAGATTTTATGTTAAATTTTAATATTCTAATTGATGGTGTATACAGTATCAGTTTGTGTTCAAATATATATTGAAATTTGTTTTTAATTATAAAACAATTATTTTATACAATTTTGTTAAGGAAAGGTCATTGGCCAGAGATAGGTCACGGTTTTTAAAAACCTTTTTAAAAACTAAAAAAGCGGTGTATAATATATTTCGATTTAACTAGCTATTCAAATAGATACAAGAATTCACATTTTTTTCACATTTTATAGTGGACAAAATCGACCTTCTATCTACAAAGAATATATTTTCTAGAGTTTGAAAATCGCAATGGCTTTAAGGAAATGTATAATATACCTCAAATTTGAGTTATAAATCTCAAATTTCAATACTCATGTCCACATTAGAACCATAATACCAACCCCTTAAACAAGAAACATGGAAAAATTATAATCAATTTCTTCTATCATAATTATTTTACGGATTCAATCATTTACAAAATTAAATCTATTCTGTCATCGGCATGACAGTAACAGAAACCAAATTATATAATAGACAGACGCTTAAAACACCAAAAATTTTAAAATAATGAGAAAATACACATCAAATTAAATGAAGTATAATTTTTCAAAATAAAATATAATTAATTAAAGTCTTTAAAATAAAATATATATTTATTTTCTACAAAAAAATAAAAATAAAAAATAATTTGGTAAATTAATTTTCTAAAGAGAATATGAAAGAAAATTCACTGATTTTTACCTATAGTTCTCTCTGAATATAAAGAAAACATTTAGATTGAGTATACACAAACAAAACGCAGGCAAGCAGCCAGCCACGTGGTTGATCTACTGTAACATTTTGGTGACATCATGTTTTTTGCTTAATGGTGTGTAATGGAACGCTAATAGTTGCTTATACACTCACAAGAGAATGGCAAAAGACGTGGTAGTTGGTTAAAGCAATACCACCATCATCATCATCATCTTCATCTTCATCGTAAACGTTCAATGTACCATAACAATTTTGTGTCGAAGACGAAGAATAAACAAGAAGGAAAAAGGTATAGCCTACTTTTATTCATTATAGCTGTTCGTTTTCTTAACAACTATTGTTTTAGACTATTGGAAATAAAATGGAAAACCTGTTGACAAATTAATGGGATATTTCTAAAGACGTTTGATTTGAAACTTTCTACCATTTTCTACTTTGATAATTGTACGAGATACATAAACAAATTTTTGTATCCGAAGTATTGCTAAAGATCCTTATTGGCACCCGTAAATCTCCAGTTGTGACTTCAAGAGCCATCTAATTTTATTGGTAATAAAAACCAAATATATACCACAATAATAATTTTATATAAAGGTCGACATATGGCTCAAGATAAATGGACCTGGTCAGCACTTATACCCTACTTGTCGGAATCTTTGGATCCTATATCTTATAAAATTGAAAGTACTAGAAAAAACATGCATGCGAGAAAAATTGGAAAATAGAATACCGGACTGATTACAAATGCGTCATATTTCACATCAAAATGTGAAACTAAACTATACCATAATCAAACTTGAAAATTAAATGAAAATTGATTAAAAAACAATACTATGCACTTCAGAGGACTTTTAATGGGACAGTTTACAGACCATGACTTCTACAAATTTTATAATTTAATTTGTGTATAAATAATCTGATAATTTGTATAGAAATTTGTAGTTCTGTCATTTGGATTTTAATATTTAACACAATTTTTAAACATTTTCTTTTGGACATTCAAGGCAATTAATAACGGATATCGTTTGATAGCAAGTATCATTGTAATCAGATGTTAGTTCGATGTTGTTCGACGATATGGTATCATAGGCAGAGACATCAACGATAAATGGTGGAGGGTTGACTTAATAATTATTTGTGCTTGAAGGAAATATCAAGTGGAACGAAGGTGAAATGGGTTACAATTGATATTAAAACTTAAAACTTTCTAATAAAATTAAAGCATTGTGAATATAATTTTGTTCGAACAAAATTCAATTATTATTTGAATTGGAAAATAGATAGGCATACGAATACGACATTATTTAAATTTATTTGAATTTAAATTTTATTGAAATTTATTTTGAGAGGTTATTAGAAATTTATTTATGATTTTCATGACTTGACTCGAGTTTTCCAATTTATCTAAAAACTGGGGTTTAGGTAATATCAATAGTTGGACTCAAATGATTGAATTGCAAATTTGCTTTGCCAAGAAATAGTCTTACAAAAATTTTGATTGAAATTTGGGAGTCATTGATAACTTAATAAAAATTATCATTAATTGGGTCTTGTCGATTGGTCACAAGAAAATTATTTAAAAGAGTTTTTAGTTTAAAGTAATTTTTATTTTTATGTCATTTTTTTAAAGGCGATTCTTTTTCAAAAAATTTTTTTACGTTCATATTTGGCATCTTATTGAGCGGATTTATAATGGATATTACAAAACTATCGTTTAAATATAAACTATTTTTGAAATATATAAAATTTCAACAGAAAATAAGTTATTTTTTTCCTATAGAATATTTTGTATTGTGATAGAAGAATATTGTAAATTATAATCATTTAAATGCATATTATAAATTATATTTTGTATCTTTTGAAGTAATTTCAAATTCAGTTTTCAAGTAAAAGTCTGTGTGTTAATAAATGGTATGAGCTTTTGGGAATGATGAAAATTTACGATGAAAACTTGAGAGTGGGCTGGCGTATGGGAGAGAGCCAAGTATGGATAGATAATATCATATACATGCACCAGCATATAGAATTGGTTGTTCTGTACCCCATCCCCTAGAATGATGAGGGTGGCATTTGTTTTGTTGTATTTGAATGAAGATAGATATGTATAGATGGATATAGATGGCGTTTTGCATCAAACTTCGGTGTTCTTCTTTACTTGTATGATGACGTTTATGATTTCAGTGAATATCTATCTAACAAGATTTGTGTTGGTGTGAGGTTCTATGGTGAAGACATACTTCTTCACTATGTTCAGTATGACAACGGGCACACGATATCGTTGTATAAAGTTTATATCTTGACAAACTTATATATATATATACTATGAATATATCATACAAACTATATTTTCCTGGAATGAAATCCATAATATGTGGAATATGGGAAAGAAGCAATGCAACTGTGTACTACTTTTAGTTCAATATAAATTTAGATATATCTTACTTACAGATATTATACGATATACGATATTTATATATCATTGGCGTGTTTGGTATTGTTTCGTTCTATTTTTAATTTTTTAAAGTGAATCAGATAATTTGTGGCAAGGAATACAATTCAAAACACATTTTTTGGGGAAGCATTTTCAAATTATGAAAATACTATCAAATAATATCTGATAATGGCTAAAATATCTGGGTAAAATCAACCTTCAAATAGGATTTCGTCTGACAAACTGCTCACTCAATCGTTATCATTTTGTTATCACTCAATAAATATCATTTTGGACTTTTTTGGGTCAAATTTACTTTAAATCACCCATTCATATCACAATCTGGAAAAAAATACTAATTTGGTAACTCTGGTAAAAACAATGTAAAAAATTACATTCATGTAACAAAAAGGCGGGTAGTTTGATATATTACACAATCCATCAGTTATGTCGATTTTTTTGTGCTTTCTGAAATTTCTGAAAAACTTTTTATAAATTAAACTTACTAGTCTATGAAAATTGCTTGTACATATTGGTAATATAACTGATGTTCAATGTGGAAAATTATTGGAAAATTTTCATAATATGATGTCTAATGATGACTAAATAAAAAATGGAAACGTTGCAAAAATAATAGGGAATTCTGCTTTACAACCAATAATTTGTCAAAGTGAATATTTTCTTACTCTGATTGTTAAGAAATATATAAAATATTAACCGATAATTTAAATTAATTATCAATGTGATAAATACAATCCTTAATGGTTGATATCTTTTACATATTCCTCCAAGATACAGATAATAAATAATTGTGCCACCCATGATTTATATAATAAATATGTTGATGCATCCATATATTTTTGATGCATATATAATAATAAAATATATCATATACCTCATACATAAATAATATTACTTCTTTCTTCAATACTATATAATATTATAGTTATATTCCGGTAGCTATATGCATACATATATATATATATATATATATATATATATATATATATATATATATATATATATATATATATATATATATATATATATATATATATATATATATATATATATATAGAGTTGACGAATAAAGTATAGAATCTGTAGTAAATGAATAAATATTCTTGTATCATTCCTATCATATACGTAATATCATCATACAAAATATATACTTGAGTGTCATACTAAAAAATTTCTATATTTATTGTAAAGTTGGAATCGATGGTAGGGGGTTGTGGTGGGAGCTATACAATATGGATTTCAACTCGACTATGAGTGTTAAACGAAATCCAAAATTTTGAGATCGTTTAACGACGTGGAGTCAGTAAATAGGTCATCGTACATTTATTAATAAAAATTAACTGAAAATAATCTGAAATCTTAAAGCAATTCCAAACAATTAGAAAATAAACTCAATTAATCTCTTTTGTGTAGTTAACTTTCAATATTATTATCTTTTTTTCACTGGCCACCCCTTTTGGAATAAAATTGGGTAATTTATATGCTATTATCAAATAAAATTTTCCGAAGTTTAATCAAATTTCTAAATAATATTTTTTTTGTGATTTTTCAATTTTTCCAATTTTATCTCCAATTTTAATTCAACTGTCAATAGAAGTAATTTAACTCAAAAAAATAAAAAATTTAGAAATTTGTTTAGTTACAGATAATTGGAGACCTTCTGAAATCGTATTTGCGCAACAAATAATTCAAATCATATTTTAGAAACTAGCTATCCAATCGTATAAATTTCTGAGATTAGATATATTTTAGTTTATTTTGGGATATAGTTTGCAATGAAAAGCTAAACATTTCGCGTTTCTTGTGTTTTAAATGATTCTTATTAATATTAAAACATTTGTAAAATTTAATAATTAAATTTTTTTTTTTGAATAAAATTATAATTGGTTAATAAATTCAGCGTCGAAATTTCGATAAACTAATGATGATTACATTACAGATGAAATTCCACAAATACGAATTAACTCACCTTGATTATCAGCATAAGATCTGAAGATATACGATAAATTAATCCAGGTAAATTTTAAAATGAAATTCCGGAACTCAAATCAGTATCTACACGAATATTTGGGGTTTGGGGTGAGAAGAAACGTTCTTTGCAATGCAAACAGTGAACAATCCTTTAGAGATTTCCAAATCATCTATTGCATGTATCCGTAATCCAACTTCCAGTTTATAAAGAATTCTTTGTATTATTCCTATCTTATACATAAGAAATGAATGTATTGCAACACAAAATTTGTATATTATAATAAATATAATATTATTTGATATCTGAAGTTATTATATTTTACTAATAAAACTTATGATGAAGAGAGAAATGGAAATTTTCAAAGATGTTTGAGTGTATCATAAAATTTGTTGATCAAGTTTCTTAAATAACATAGAACAAAAAAATATTTCTTGCATTTATTTCATAGTAAAAAATAGTACATAAAAACTGCAAGTATATCTAGATGAAAAAAATATGTACGGGTTTTGAATTGATATAGGCATGGAGTAACAAATAATTGGAGAACTTTTCAAAAAATTAAATTGTCAATGGTAATTGAATTGTATCAATTCCCATACAGATCAGCGCCTAAAACCATCATTGACAAAAAAACAATTTTTATGAATTTTAATTTTGATAAATTTTTTATTAAACACACGATAAATTTCTGGAGCCTACAGGAGTACTTTTTCTTTTAAACACGAAAAAGTATCAAACAAATAGGTAATACTTTAAATTAGTTATTACATATTTGTTCAAGTTAATAGTTTTATATAATATTTTATACTTATTATAAACTTTATTTCATGTGAACATAATTATTATTATTTAAACCATTACGGAATTATATTAATAACGTCTATAAGTCTGTGTTTAAAATCGTTTAAAAATGAAATATATGCTAGATTTCATTGAAAACTTATAAGAAAAAAACGTGGGTTTCAAAAATCAACACTCACTTGTTGTCAGGAGCCAAAATTACAATCAAATTAGTGATACTTTCAGATTAGAGAAAAAATATACAAGCTAAAATCTGGAAGATACAAGAAATGATTTAAGTTTTGAAGATCTTGTAATACTTGCGTAGACTATCCTACTAATATTACAAACGTGAACGTTTGTATAATTGGATGTTTGGATGTTTGTTAATTAATGGCTTAATTAATAAAATTATCAGTCATTATATGGATTAACACATTGAGTTTTTATTCTGGAAAAAGTTTTCTAATGGGATTATCCAAAAACAGTTTTCCCAAACAAATTTTTAATCAAATCCCTCCAGCCATTTTTACGTGATGTTCATCTTCGTATCGTCAACGTGGACAAAGTTGCGGGTGGAAGCTTTTATGAGGACTGCTTTTATGAAAATATCGACAAGTAAAAACAATATCTATTAATGATTACGAATAAATTATACTACGCTTATTATGGATAAAACATAAGATATTCGATATTACCTTCTACTACCTATTTCCATATATTTTGATGAAAATATGAATTAATAAAAACAAATTATTAAATTGTAGAAATGTACACATAAAATGTATACAAATGAACAGTTTGTTTATTTCTCACGTTTCATCTGCCATTTGCTTTCCACATTCCCGTGTGTAATTCGTAAGTAGGTGTAATTTTGTCTTACCCAGTCCTCATACCAAACATACCCATAAAAAAGTTCAATAAAATGATATTGAAGAAATGTATTATAATATATATACACAAAAGTAAAGGTGAAAAAGATACTTTGTGTTTTTAAAACCATCTTATTCTTGATTAAGATTCTTAGTGAGTCGAACATCATCTTATTGTAACATGTTTGAGAAAATGGTCGATTTTTCTTATCAATGTCGTTTAACTCTTTTTAACTTTCCAATGGAAAATTTTTTTAATGGGACTGATTTTGTGATACCTGAATTTGGATATGGCTTTACGTTTCAAGGTCCCTAGAACCGAAATCCAACATTTTAGAGAGATGCCTGTTTGTGTGTATGTGCGTTCGGTTTATTCGTCTCGATTATTTCGTGTACGAATTGTGATATTCTATTGGAATCAGTTTCATTCGATGCGTAATTACATATCCTGGAAGTGTATGACCTTTGGGCAAAATTGGTCCGACCGTTTTATGTTGAGAATCAAAAAAACAAAAAAAATAAGACAAAAATATCCATATTCGTAATAATTAACAAATTATTGGTTTTCCTCCTCATTTGGTAGTTAAAACTATAACTACAGTTAGGAATCCACGGAAGAACTGAACTAATAATTTCACATTCGTAATTAAAGGTGTATACAAAAAAAGATAAACGTTAATCCTACATTTTTAATTTAATTCTTCACAATTTTCATGAGTGAAACAACCCAGCCTTAAATTCAATTTTTATACTTCGATTGTGCTGAAATATGAAAGATACGTTATTTTATTATTAAAACTAAAATTTAATATGTAATGAAAACTTGTTCGTACGCGGGCAGGATTTGATTGAGATTAAGATACACAAAATCATTTTATCATTCATCCAAAGCAGACAGAAAATACGAAAGACTTATTTTATAGATTCAATTTTAATATACAGATATATAAGAAAACATTAAATCGGAAATACTCTCTAATATCACATGAAAATGAAATAAATAATTTAAAATTAAGATGCCGCGTATTACAAGTGTAATATACTACACAGAGCAAGCAAGCAACATCTTAATTTGTATAAATTTCCAGTTGAATTCACAATTTAAATATTTTCTATATTATTGAAAAGTGGAAGGATTCACGCACCCACACACACACACCAATAAATCAACTGAAACTTATCTTGTAATACAAAACAAAAAACACCAGAAAAAACAAAAGAATAATCACAATCTTGTCAAAAGTATAGTAAAAAAACAATTGAAAGTTAGACGTTTATTTAAAGTTGTTTTTTAAACAACAGAAATTAATAAGTGGATTAAAAACATTCAAGAATCCGATCCAATCTTTGTGTTTAATAATATCTTTCTTACACGCTGTGGAGGCGTATATTTTAAATAGAGCAAAGAAGAATAAAGTCTTGGTACGGTGTGGGGGGGTGGTAAAAATGGAGATATATATGTATACAATAATAATTGTAAAGTATTGTGTAAAATGGGGTAAATCTTTAACCGAAAAGTATGAGTAATATTTTTTGGTGGGTGGTTGTTGATTCATGGTTGTATAATTTTCCAATGTACGTTATAGAATAGATTGTCTTCTTCTTCTCAATATTAAGGAAAATTCAAACAACGCGTGCATTTCCAAATCATTGATTGTAATTTTCTTACTAATTTGTTTGTTAAAATCTTACTAGATTAATTTTCATCTTGTTTCTGAGTATATTTTCTTGTTATTGATTTGTTTTTATTGTAGTTTATCCAGCATATATTAATTTGTTTAAATGTTAATATTAAGACGTAAACATAAGAGAGAAATAAAAAAGGATACGTCATCCTTCAAAATCATTTATTAAAACTGGAACTACGGTAGTATACGGTTCAATAAAATAGGGAAGTGATGTAATTCCTACATCTATAGGTATATATTGTTGTTCTAAATAAAAGGGTGGAGGTATAGGATTAGTGTCTTATTGGATTTCCTTTGGGTCACAACTCGTTCATACCAGAGTGGACAGTTAATCCTTACACTTGATAAGGGACACACAACTCTTATTTACAACAAATACATTGACAATAATACCATGAACTATACGAACAAAAAAAATTGAACCATTATTTCTTTTTTTTTCGATTTCTTTAATTGTTCAACGTTTGCTAGGTGTGATTAATGCTTTCGTAATAAGCGATGAATAGTGTAATAATTATGTGCTGTAATCTTCCAATTTCTAAATAACAATATTGCTGCATGAGGATTTTGCGATCCTTAATATGGTTTTCATTTTCGTATTTAATTTGTTTGCTACCTGTTAAGTCTGGTAAGTCCTTAAATTAATAATTATCTCGCATTTTCTTAGAGATACAAGGGCTTGTTTCGAGTAAGGCATCTTTAATCATTATAATATGAGACGATATGTAAACCAATACGTTGAAGTTCAAAAATACAATTATTGTTTTATTTTCTCCAACTGTTTTAATGTATAGGAAGGATCAATTTTTTATATTCAAGTATACCCAGCATATTTATAAAGCATACATATAATATCGCTTTATTTACTTATTCACAAATAACATATAGGTATCGTATTGTTAGACAAAGTTAGCAATAATAAACATACATGGTATCCACAAAGTATCGAGATGAGTACTTAAACAAAAGCGTTTTGTTTTTAAGATCGTAAAAGAATATTTTCGGAAACCATACATTTTTAGAAACTGTTGGGGACCCAATTTTGTCTGTATTTGTTTAAGAAAATTCACAGAAGAATGGTAAATGTTGCATCAATTACTTGTAAACACAATTTACTAGAGTTAAACTTGAGAAAATTTTATGGCAATGAGGATGGGACAGAAGTCTTGATATCTTAGCTGAGCCTTGTCTCATATAATAAGTTTCGAAAATTTATCTAATAATCATAAAACAATTTCTTTTATACCCCCAATGCCATAACGTAATTACTGATCTCCGTCGATCACTAAAGTTAAGTAACTTCAGATACATCTAGTACTTGGATTAATAACCGCCTTGGTTTGGTCTGTTGTTGTATAGAATATATCTACTGTAGTCACTGTATGCTCTTAGTAGTTGAAAGTAACCTAAAATAAATAAATTTGTTAGTAATTTCAAATTTTTAAACTTCTCTATACATAATCTCAGCCCATTGGATTGAAGAAATACTTGTATACTATACAAACAAACTAATACTTTTTGTTAGATCCAAACTTTTTGAGTACCCGGTTAATATTGTACATATATATTAATGTCCTTTTATTCAATATCAAACCACCTATTCTAATCTTATTAGATTTACCTATCTTTCTATTTTACTAATACTAATGTTATGTTGTATATATATATTTATATTTTAAAACAACAATAATTAGTTAGTAAGTATGGTCCGTACAATAGTTGTACATCTTTACTATAATAGCCTGAGCTAAGTAGCTAAGTAAAATGGGTTCTTATCTTGATAGATTATTTGTTATTTTTGAGATTATCTTGTTAATAAATGTTTGCTTAATTATACGTATGACAAACGAATGTTATATTGAGTTTAGCGGATGTCGGACAAGATAGATCTCACTGTATAAGTCAGCCAGTTGTAGTTTTTAAATTCAATATATTTAAAAAATATATAAAGATAAATAAAAATTAGTCTTTAGTTTGTAACCTTTTCAAACATCACTGATTAAAGAAGTCAACAAGATAGGTCCACTGTATAAGTCAATCCGTAGTAGTTTTTAAACCCGATATATTTATAAAAAAATACGAAGGCTTATTAGTTTATTCTTGATCAATTGATTCCATAAATTAAATCCAATTTAAATCCGTAAGAGAAATATCAAAAATATGAGTAAATCACTGTTCAAAGATTCCTATTTAAATCGAAAATATTGCTTTAACCCATCACTTAAGAGAGAATGAGTGAAAAATAGGACCAACGGAAGTATTCAAAAAATTATGATCCACAAGTGTATTATTAAATTAATATTAACGATAATATCCCTCCAATGATAACGATACCATTTTTTGATAATTATGCAATTATTTTGGTTATCCCAAATAATTAAATATTCAGTTGGCGATTTGAAATAGTACCAATTTTATTAAAATTTAATGAAGTAAAAAAATTAATCGAGACATTAAATCGAAGAATAATTGTGAATCTAATTTACCAAGAATATATTTGTCTTTACTTTAAATCGTACCCATAGTTTTAAAATCAATGAAATTAAAAATAAATTAAAACACTTATTACAATTAGCTTGTTAAAAAAAATGATTTTTGTACGTATAGAAAAAACTAATTTTATATTCAACCATTTTAAATCATGTGCTAATTTTAAAACTTTTTAATTCATACTTTAAATATAAATTACAGCAAATATTAAAAAGTAATTTATAATATTATGATACATACACAGGTAGATACATAGATATTATAAAATAGAATTATAATTTCTGATTACACATATAAGGATTATCAATTTATTTGTGAATTAGGAGTATTTAAAATACATTTAGTATTTTATAGATATATTATAGTTTGTTGTATCTATTTATCTATATTTGTGTACTTCTGTACAGAATGTCACACCTAAATAAAATAACACAATTTTTATTTAGATATTAAAATATAAATAATTATGTGCCTGATGATGACTAAATAAAAAATCGAAAAGTATCATAAACATTATGGAATTTGATTTAACATTCTAGAATATGTCGGCATTCCTAAAAACATAAATAAATAAATAAGAACTGATCTGCACTTAAAATCACCAAACTAAACAACATTATGCGAAATTAGATTAAGTGACATTTATAGAATACCCGAGGACGTTTGCCAAGGCAAATAAAAACTTGTTTGTCCAAGTAAAAATTGTTTAGAACAAACTACTATTTCGGTAATGAAGCAAAACGGATATCATGCAAAAATCACTTCATCTAATTTCGGATAAGAATAATACTTTTTCTTAATTGAAGCGTCTTTACTTTACGAAGATAGATCTGCAGTTATTTATTAAAAATTATTAAAAGTAGGCAAGATATGGTCATTCCTATGACTTCACACATGTTATACAACTTTTTCAAGAATGAGATGGATATATAATTTAAGATTATAATTTCTTTGTTTTTAAATCAATTTTAATTTAATTTTCAAGTTTTGTTATTGTATTCAATCTAGTTTAGCATTTTGTGAAAAACATATATCAATATCATTCAACTATCCTATTCTACGAGGCCTCTTATTTGCCCTAATAAATAATATCTTTGTACACCCTGTAGTTCTCTTTAAATCTCGATAATATCTACATAATGTAACACACATATATTTATACACAAACTATAAACAAAACATGAAACACTTAATACTTTGTATATATAAAATATACACCTATATATATATAACAGATGAGTTAAGTAGTTATTTGTAATAATCATGTATACAAATATAACGAAACGTAACCTGAAAACACACAAACACACACACACACACACAGTTATAAACAAAGTGTTAGTGTTATTTTAACCAGTAATTATTACCAGAATTATAATTAACATTTAAGCTCTTATATTATATAATAATATAATAATATATATTTAATACGTATTAAATAACTGGTTAAATATATATATATATATTGTATTTGTATCTAATATAATAATTTATAAACTATGCAGGGATGTGATATTGCTACGATATAATATACTACGATAGCCAAAATGAACCACTTTATTTAGAAATGGTCGAAGTATAAATTGGTGTATATATATATACAAAACTCAATGAATATCTAGCCGACAAGAGAGAGATATTTGGGTTAAAATCTTCTGTTGTAGATATTATTACTTCAACTATTAAACAATCAGGTTATTAATCTAGTTTATATAAAGGTTTACGTGCATACTAGCCGATACCCATACGCTTCACTGGACAATTTCTAACGTGGTAAATATATATTTTATTATAATACATTCTTGATATTTCGTAATAATTATTATGTAAGAATTGTAAATTATTTTATATCGAATAAAATTCCATTCTGATTTGAACAGCTGTTCCATAAGAACACTTTTTGTGTTGAAACGACTAGAGTCGTTGTGACTCGTCTTATGTTGGACCTCAGCATATTTGGGCTTTTGAACGTTTTTCTTATTTGAGGGTTGACTCCAAGAACCATCATATTTCAGTTAATGTTAAGTGGACATCAATTCACAGTTTGGAAACTTCCTAGCCTACGCTTTATATATAATACACTATCTAACTAATTGTGTTCCCAAAATTAAATATGATTTATTTATTTATATATAAATTATTTCGCCACATAACTGCTTTCAATGGCACATTTACGATTTTGTATTTTGCCAAAATCTTAATTGGATATTAGTGTTTTTATGAAATTGCCAAATTAGGTCAGTGGACCGGTAAAATTCATTGTTTACAAAATAACTTAAAAATGATGTCATCCATTTGTGCTATCCGCCGTGGAATCAGGTGAATGAAGCAATAGAACCATTCCAAAAATCAACGAAATCCATGCTCGTGCACAAATATCCCTTGGATTGTTTTATCACTGAGTGAATGTATGCGCCAAAAAATTCACAGGCCCATACTTGGTCAACCACAAATATCATTTCAGGTCAACCGGCGGGTTCTTCGTAATAATTATAAATCATAATCAAAATTAACAATAAAATGCCGTAATAATTATTAGGATCGTATAAAACTAAAGTCAGGTGCAAAAGACATGAATTAAAAGTTTACTCACAAAACTAGTTTTACTGTAATCAAATGAAATATAAATCATTAAATTTCAAATGTACAAAACAATAAACTTAAAGTGAAAAACGGTGATAAAAAGAAATTATTTATTGAAATGAATTGATATAGAAAATAAAATAAATTTTTTTCTTTGATTTAAAAAAAATAATAATAATTTATATGTTTTTTATTTTTCATTCTCCTTAAAAATACAAAAGCATTTTATATTTCAATCGTGCTTAAATGCAAACGAACGAAAGAAATAAATGAAAAATTGCACACAATATACTAAAACCATTATACAACAACAAATCATTATCGAAAATCATTTAACTTTTTTTTTTATTTTACAAATATTTTCCATTTGAATATCAACAAACACATTTAGCGTAAATTATTTTTCCACAAACAAAATAAATACTTAAAAATGAAATGCCGACTATCGAAGTGTATCAAACGTAAATACAACACGGCTTGCAAGTCAAAGAAAAATATTATGAAAAACAACCTTCATACGAGTTACGATTCATAAACTACGAAGTAATAAAAGTATGGATTGATGTGTGTGTGAAACAAAGAAAGAATGATTTTGTATACAAGATGTTTCAGAAATAATTATAAACTGTAAGATTCATGGTTTTATTATTTTCAATATTAATTTAAATGAGGCAAAATTACTCATACCAAAGTTGAAGTGAATTTATCTTTTATTATTCGAAACAGTGGGTCTCTTCTATGTAAAGCTATTCACTGATTGACCATAATGACTGCGAAGCAAGTAAAGGCATAATTTTCAGGGTTTTACTAAATATTAGCCTAAAAATTATGGTAAATATATGTCTATTTCTTCTCAAATATTAGTTTTTCAGAAAATTGAATCAGAACCAATGATCTAATAATCGTTTTTCCTATTTTTCCTTAAAGATTTATCTCAAAATTGATAAGAATTTAAAATAGCTCGGACGATATTATCGGGAAATATTGCACATCATACTTCATTGTACCTGGAACATTTTGTTCATATGCTGTCAATATTAATAAGTGGAATACACGGTTTTAATAAATTGTGGTATGAAGGAAAATTATGATTAAAAGAGTGGATTAGCGTGAATGTTAAAATAAACTGTTATGTTTATGTATGTAAAAAGTGGCAAATGTGTAGTAAATTGGAAACGAATAAAAAAACGTTAACGGTAATTATTAACAAAAAATACCGCATGTTAAAATCAATTTAAATATCTCTGTGATATCAAACAGACCTCTGTAGTGTGCTCTGTGAAGGGTAAGAAATTAATTGAGTTATCGCTAAAAAAACAAATTATTAAATGTATATTTTCACAAATATAACACGACATTTGTAAAATTATCTGAATATGAACGTTAATCAGAAAAAAAAAACTATTTAATTATAACCAAACAGAATTAAAGAGAACTTCAAGAATTTGATATAAAATTGCAAATTTACCTTTATTAAAGTCTAGATCATTTTTTATTTCCCAGTGGAAAGTTCTTGTAATGGGACGGATATTTACCGATATTATCTAATATATTTTGTCAATCCCAGTATGGACGTGGAACCACTTTAATTCGACGTAAAATTACGTACCTTAGAACTGAAGACTTCAAAAATATTCCTCATAAAAGGCAATAGACAAAAATAGACAAGTTGAGACAAATCTTGTTGAATTAATTTAAGTTGTTAGATAATGAAATTCAAAACTAAACTTTCTCATGATCCTAGACACTTTTACTATTTACCTTGGGTTTGTGTTATAAACAATATAATTTGACCCATTTTCTTTTGATTAATTCATCTACAGTTTAAAAAATTCTTGGCTAATTTTGTGGCTTAGAATAATGAGAACAAATGAAAAAAAAAAACAGTCTTAAAATATAACTCTTATAAAAGTAGAATGTATATTTCAAAATAAAAATTGAATTATTATTTTTCGTGAGTGCCTTTCTGCTATTTTCGAAAATCAAGCCGGGGTTTTTCCCAAGCTTTGACAATAGTCTACCAAATTTTGCTATCCATTTGTAGTTATCATTTAAGTAATGAAAATCTTTAATTTGCTTGGTGTATATGTATTGGTTGTTTGTAGTACAAGCTATATAGCTTATAGCACCTGCATATGTTACTAAGGTGCTAGTAAGCTTCAATGAATATTCTCCACCTCGTGCTACTCGATTGGTGTGAGTACAAACATTTTTACTTTTCAACCCACATATTATACATATATATTTTTTTATTTGATCTTTACGTTTAACGTTTGTGCGGCGTTTTACGATTAATAACGAATGGTCGCTTCTATAAGTACAAAACTTCTATAACCCATACATGTAATATATATATATATATATTTTTTTTACATTGGTTACTACTCGTAATATTTTCTCTATATATTTTTATAGTACTTTTCAATACCATTCAAAGAGGAAAAACTATGTTGTTCATAGGTAGTACAATTATATAAATTTTTATAGTAAAACCTAATTAGAAATATTGAAAGGACTCTAAAATCAATAAAATATTTTTTATTGTGATACAATTTCTTGTAATTATAATGTTTAAATTGGGATGAGGCTCGATATATCTCCTAGCAAACATCCAAATAAGAATGACATCAAAAGAAATCTTTCTTTTTTAAGAAGTTATAATTAACAATGCTTTAAGTAATGTTTTTTCTGAATTGTAAGAAGTTAGATTTTTGAATTGTTTAAGAAGTCTTTTTTCAAATTTTCAAAGGAAGTCACAATTATGAGGTCTGTAAGATATCATTTTTATGAGAGTATTTTTAAAGATTTTATAAGCAGTCAGAAGTAAGATGTCTTTTTTAGAACTCGATTGGATTTAATTTTTCTGATGTGCCTTTCACCCAAATTAGATCTACTGTTTTCGAATAATAGCCTAGTTTAATTAGATTTTGTTTCTTGGTTTTTTGCCTTTGTATTTATTTATTATTATTATTTTTTTTAAATATTTAGTTAGATATTGTTATTAATCCTTTCAATTCTTGTAAATAAAATATCCAATATTTCAGCTTATACAGTCGTTTCGGTGAAGTGAATAGAATCACTGACTTGCTCGTCATAATAACATTGTTCAACCCTAAAAATTACAATTACAATTTTACTGTAACTCATATTACAAAAAAATAACAAATCCACCTGTAATACTTATTCCAACAAACTCATCATACTACTGCTAGTGAGAGAATACTCACCCAAAGTAGTGTGTAAATATTAAAAAAAAAAAAAACGATTGAAGTAAGCTATAATAGTTAGTAGTGTTATGTTTATATCCTTCATCCTTGTATATGTGCACACAAGTACACGTATCCGTTTGTATTTAAAAACGAAAAAAAAAAAAACAGTAATACACGATGACGCCCCTAGAATCTCATACTACATAAATTTTGTAATTTTATCGCCCATATCTCACTTGTATATATTTATAACATAATGTTTATGAACATATGTGAAAAAACTGAAATAAATGTATATTGGAATAATTTAGGTCTGTTTATATTGTGATTGTTCACCGTTTAAGTAGACACATAAAAGCTCAGGATATAATGGCGTCTTTTACTTCGACCATAATTGTATCAAATTCTTAGTCCTAATGTCCTAGTATTAGACTTAAACAATGTGAGATAAAATCGAAACAAGTGACACGCATGGCCCGTACTACCAAATGCGAAGAATAAAAGAACAGTAATTTTTTATTATAACGAATAAGTTCTTGTTAAGCTGGGTAGACTTTACTGAAAAAAAGAGCACAAGTACCTACACTTAAATACCAATATCAAAAATTAATTAAAACAGACCTAATAAATATTAAATGGTTTCTTGTAGATATTTCATGTTAATATATAAGCTTACGCAAATTCACTGAAATAAGTTTTTTACTTTGCCGTTTGTAAAAAAAAAAAAAACAAATCTACTTTTTGCCATATATGTTTGCCTACTTAATATTAAGTACTTAACATATTTATTTCTTTCTGCCTATATCCTTTTTCTATTCTATTAAAATTTTATACCGTTATTTTTTTAATTTATTTTGAGTGGATTAGATCTTTTTTTGTTTGTTTCAAAAATACACACATATGTTCTCTATTGTCCTTATTTGTCACTCAAACAATTTCCCGAAAATCATTTGTAAGAAATAAACAAGATTTAACGATTATCTTTGTTTACATTTTACATTTTATTGGTCAGAATGTGGTCGAAAAAGACCAAATTATGTGATTCATTAAACTAAAACTAAATTAGAGGATTTTCATAATTGTTAAATTCAAAAGGAACCAAAAATTTTTACTGCTGTTTTAAATTTTCTAGACCTAAGAAACCAAAAATAACACAGGATGACCAATTTTTGAGATATCGCTTCTCCAACTCTAAATCTACAGGTCAAACATCAATTATAAACATCATTTTATCGAAATTGGAGAATTTTTCTCGATTTTTCTTAATTTTCTTAAGGATACGCACGTACTCCATTGAAAAAATAAAGAAAATCGTAAAACATGACAAATGGGTCAGCGGAAATTGACGACACCCAGCGCCATTGATGAGACACGACAAACGAGTGGCTCAGTGCCCGAGTGCTGTTAGTTCTTTCGTAAACGGTTGTTCACTGCTCTCTTTCAAAATAAATAAATAAGCTATTGCAAGACTTTCAGTTCAACTGCGAGGAAATGTGCATTTCCCTATATCAAGCGAATGGTACTCCCGCGTCTTCCCATTTTCATGATGTCGCGTTGCACGTGCCAGACGCGCATCAATATGCACTTGGCCTAAGAAAAATTTCAAGCAATAATTTCGATATCGCAAAACCAAATCACCCAATCGTAAAATAAGAGGAAAGTATAAAAAATAAATATACAATATCTAAAAATAACAATTATGATTGATTTTATTATTATTATTATTATTATTACAAATAAAAATAGACACAGATCAAATCAGATCATAAAATAATTATTCCAGTTTTATAAATAGTATTTCTATATGATCATCAGCTATTTATAAATCGATGATTAGTTATGATCTGAATGTGGTATATTTATTGTTACATATATTTAAATTTCTATAATAAATATTACTTTTTATTCACTTAATAAATTATTAGTTAATAAATAATGAAATGATATTTGTAATATATAAAATATTGGTATATGTAGTTTGGAATAATTTATTATGCTGTTATGAATACAGAGAGTTCAAAAAATATTTAAAGCAACTAACACATCAAATTACATGTTTTTATTGAAATGGATCTTAAGTGATTAATACGATTTCTTCACAAAATAACGATAAATTTTTTTTTCCAATCCAGATATCCATGGAAAATTTTCATTTAAAGATAAATGCAAAAATTAAAATACCTTTTTTTTATATAAAAATAATGTTTTATTAGACTTCTGGAGCTTTTAAAAATCAAATTTGTAAGAGGTTTTCTTTAGATTCATTTATTAAGCTTTTTTTTTACATCTATTTTTGTCTCGTATGACAAATATTGAGTTTCCAAACTGGTATCGTTTACTTTTCAACGGGTTAAATCTAGTTATTGAATAAAACTGTTAATGATAAAATAAACAAGAATTGATTATAATAGATCTAATGTCAACCTAATAAACATTGTATGTTTTGTGTGTGCTGTTGTTGTTATAAACCTTATTGACATTAATTAACCTTTCTTCACTTCACTACGGGGTCATTTGATCAATGAATGAATGAACATGATCATATTTATCAGCTTATTGAAACGTGCAATAAATATAATAATTGATGAACAAATGATTTAACAATTTATTACTAATAGAAATTATATTTGTGTTATTAATTGCAATAATATTCATTTAATAATAAAAAGATCTTAATCAAATTTATTGCGATTGTATTCAATTCGTAATCATAATAAATTGTAATTTATGACTTTAACCTTCCTAATACTTTTCTCCAAAAATATATAAAGTAGATGATACTCGATTTCTAAAAAACTGTTGACAACTTTGCCTCTATAGTTTACTCAAAAGCCAAGTAATAATTGCTAGGTCTAAAATTCGACACTCGTTGCAGTATCCCGGCGTTGCAGTATTTATTTAATATTGTTATTTGTAAATTATTTAGTTACTAATAGCATTGATTATATATTAATTTTGTAGTTAAAACGAGGGTTTTTTATCCCTCCCTTGTGATAAAATTTTAGCACGAAAAAATTACATTACTTAAACAATGCTATAATTTTATTTGAAAATTTAAACCGAAATTTTCGTTTGAACAGCAATTAGCCTTTATTCTATTAAAAATTGAATTGTTCTTGGGATATCACACTTCAATTCTGTAATTCTATGAAGCCGATTTAATTTTTATTAAGATAAAGGAAATACAATTAAACTCAACATAGAAAAATTAATAACAAATGAATTATTTCGAATAATATATCAAGGATATTCATGAAAAAGCACAATATATAATACATGAAAAAATGCGTTTTTTCTGTCTCAACTAAAGGATGTAGTTTTTTTCTATTCACAACGAAAGTGTTTCTAGAAATATATTATAGTTTAAACCTCTATGTATTAATGGTGTGAAAATATGGACTTATCTATTTCAAGCTTAATCTTAAAGTGGTAAGTCCTCTTTCACGGGCTCCGTAAAATTTTGTCAACAATTTGTGGATATGAGTTTTTTTTAAATCATTACACACACTATGCAACACACAAATATAAGAGGTGTGGCTTATATTACACGTACAATCTTAGCCACGCATATTTACTATTTTGTTTAAAGACAGTGAGATTCAATTTTTAGTAATTATGGTCAAATTTCGACCACTGTACTAGTTGAATTAATTGTTTTAAAAGGATGTCATACGTATATAGACGTTATATGGAAGTCAACATAAGGTATTTTCATTAAATATATTTTTTCTATATAAAAATACAAATACATAAGAGTATATTATTAATGAATAACAAACAGGAGAATATTATTTACAAAGAGGAGAGATAGAAAAAAAAATAAATAGAAACATGTCAATGTACTTATAAAATCATCATTGCTGAAATAAATCTAAAAAAAAAAAATAAAAATACACCTAACATGGATGGAGTTACGATATAGAAAACTTCAGACACAACGTTTTTCTTCAAATTGTTATTGTAAATATATATTACAAGAATTATGCTTTAAATAATTTTTTTTCACTTATCGTTTGATCATATTAAAATGCTACTAAATTATAATAATTACAAAAATACTTATTTATTTTACATGGTTTACTTTTTTTTACTTTACGAAATGTAAGTTAAAAAACATTATTGGGACTGTTTTGTCTATTCAACATATATGTGAAATGGATTAAAATTTGTTCAATTGTTTGCATGGAAATTGTGCAGTAAATGTTAAAGCAAAATTATTGAATAATTACAAAGATGACATTTCGGTTATAAGGATGAAAATTGAAAAAATTATCGAAGAAAGTGCATTTTAACCTATTAATTAATTTTGAGAAATCTCCTATATTGATAAAGTATTTGGTAACCATTGAAACGAAAGAAAACAATTGATTAAACGGTGCCAATATTTTATGAAATATGGAAAGAAATAGTAACTTACCACTTAGCACGTAATTTCCATGAAGAAAAACGGTGTAGAAATTTGATTCTCAAGATTTCAATCAAATTCATAACTTGTTCATTAATTTTTAAATATAAGTTTAGCAATGCTTTACATCAATGCATATATATTGCTTTTATAACTTTTACAAGAAAATATTTACATTTTTTGTACATATTCGAAAATTCTAAATACTATAAATGATACATGAACATACCCTACTAAATATGTGTAAATGGGAGAATATCTTTCGAACCATCCATCTCCGTGCATTATTTTTTCGCTTTTGAACACATAGCTGCTACACATATGAAATGATTTTTCTTTTTAACTAACATAATTTTTAAAGGAAATAACATATAAAAAAAAAAAAACATTTTTACATAGGAAAAATTCATATCACCAAACGAACCATTGAATTGTAGATAGGATGTCAATCAACACTTCAAATCAAAGTGCTGTCATTTTCGCATAAAAAAAAAATTTCCCAAATTAAATGGGATTATTTTAAGCAATATATTATATAATCATTCTGAGATCCCTAAGTAATATTGGCTGAAAGCTGGAATAAACAATATGTAACTTGAATACATTTGGCAAAGATCAGAATTTTCAAAAGAGTATCAGGTCCATTCTGGTGATTCACAGTTTCTTCATTGTTTAACTGTTTTTATTTGAGAAATATTCAAATTTTATTGCGTGTACGGTGCACTTGTAAAGCGGTAGCAACAATATACTGACTTGTAGTTGAAAATTTGCGTTTGTCTAACAACAGCAATCAGGAAGTATAAATAGCTCACCTCAAACTGCAAACAGTTCCAGGCGACTAGTTCTTAATTTAAATCAAAAATTAAAAATGGAAACGAATGAACTGGTTTACTCTCACAAAGTTTACTTTGCAAAGTTTATAGATGGTAGCAACTAGAAGATAAATTATCAGGGTCGTGCGATGGTTAACAGCTTGGGTTGGACAGTTTAAGCCTTGCACATAATTCTGGGTTTCTAGATGTTATCTGCTATTTGCTTCAAGCAGCTTCTTTATGACTGTAATGTGCCCGTATTTTACATTTCATTACTTTTCCGACAATCATTTAAAAAATTAAAATAATTCAGGCATAATAATTAAAATAATTTATTCCAATAAATTCACAACTTCTTCTTTCTCAGTCCAGAAATTTTATATAACTAACTTTCATTTTCCATAAAATAAGCAATTACTTGGTAATTTGATATTTAATCTTGTCCAAAAATAAATTTGTTTCTATTCTTTGTATTTTCAATATCCTTACACTCTTGAAAGAGACTGGCTATAAAATGAATTGGATCAATTTCCACTCTTGTCACCTCTACTGGCAAACTACTGCGGAGACATATTTATACAACGATCGAAGGAGTGGTTGTTTACAAGCCATCTCCAAGGACCTACATTTACTGTAATGTGACAAAAACTATTTCAAATCAGATACAAATACGATTTTTCAAAATTGATCTTATAGAACGCCAAAGGCAGTTGATATCCTGTACTTAAACTGAATATTTACGACACAAATCTGTAAGCACATACATAGTGTTTGTACATTCGCACACTATAATAGGTAAAAAGATACCGTTTTATTACACATATACAAACAAGTACTCACTCGTTCCTCATAGACAATCGTCAGTCATATCTAGTGAATTCAGCAAGCAGCCTTTATGACTATGTTGCGCTGAGAGAGCGTGGCAAAGAATAGTGGAAACAGTAGAGGAAAAAGAAAGAAACCTTTTTTTTCTAAATGAATTCTCTATTGCATGATTACTGTTGCGTAAAAACGTTGTTTACAATTTATTTATTTTTTTTACCCATTTGTATGTCTTGCATTTTGTATACATTTGTATTTAATTTTTTGTTTTTATTTAAATTTTTTAAGTAGAAAAATTAAATGTTTGAATTATTATTTGTAAATGTTTTGAGAACCGAACTGTGTTATCCAGCTAATTATCATATATATGTATTTGATGATAAAAATATACGAGATAATTGTATTTAAGGACGTTCTCAAGAAAATCAGTTTTCTTAGAAAATTTAAATAGACATACTTAGAAGTGTCCTTAAAACATTTGTGGCACTATTTATCTGAAAATTATCTGTTAATGATTGCATATTTAACACGTGGTTCTTATTTTGATCGATTTAAAAGTTCTATTAGACAACAGAAGCAATTTTCTTACGAGTATTGTATTTAAAAACTGAAAATAATTAAAGGTATAAAAATTATATAATCTTTTTAAATAATCTATATTAAATTTAACAAAATTAGTTACTGTTTTTAATATTTTTCTTTTGACGTGAAAATTAAGAGATAATGATAACAGATGATGGATTAATGACGCAATGAAATTACTTGTGTAGTCCTGCGCTTCTGGAAAAATAATTGTTGGATCTCAGTTTTTCAATGGATAGCATTCTAATCAATTGAACACGAATCAGCCTTGTACACACCCTAAACACTGTATGCCATTTTCAATGATCATATGACTAAACAAAATATGAGTCATTGAAATAATTTTTAGATTCACTTCAATAATCCCCAAAGTTTTAATCATTATCTCTATGATTTAACGTAAATAAGTGGTATTTATTATCATCATACAAATTTTTGCATTCAAAATATAATTAGTAATAGAAATTTCATAAGCAAAATCAATTTGAAACACAAAGTTTAGGAACGTCCTTAAAGCTATAAATACTGTGATTTGAAGCTTATATAATCGAAGTACTATTCACAAAATGGTTGAAGAGGATGTCATTTCGTTGTACAGTTATTTTTTTAAAGATAAAAATTTACAGTAATAGTTTAATATGGTGAATTAAGTCTTATATTTTTTTATAGAAATATGAGAGGTTTTATCTTTATTATATATTCTGTATGGGATAAATACGGAATTATTTTGTAAGCTAATTTTATATTTCGATGCGTTGGAATAGGTAAATTTTTACACAATGTATTTTCAAAGATGTATTGAATTTCTGAATAATTTTTGCTTTTATAAACAACCTACAGCGTTTCACTTAATTATGTAGAAACAGTTAAAAATTGATACAACGACCATTGGAAGAAAAATATTTTGAGTTGACGCTCATAGAAATTAAATTTATTTGAAATTTCTGAAATTTTATAGTACTAATCCAAAAAATTAAGATCAAGTTCGGAAAATACTGAATGATATATACAGTAAAAATTTTTTAATAAAATCAACATAATTTAATTGTAAAGATCGGTCTACCCAAAATTAATTTTGATTATTAACACACACAAATTTGTTTGAATTTTTAATAGAAATTTTATATCAAAAAATCGTCTCAGAGAGAGAACTAAATTTATTACAATTTTAAATGGTAAAACAAAATAAGTGTTTACTCAAAGTTTATTTGAGGTTAGGTAATTTATAAAGAAAATTAAAAAAATTTACAAATATTGAATGCTTATTGTAAAAATTAGCCTACTTTATGTTTTTAAATTTCCACTTCAATCAGTTGGTCAATTACCAATGTTTAATAAAAGCAGATTTTTTTATGTGACAAAAAGTGAAGTACACTTATTTATGTTGAAAGTCAATAACAATAACAAAAGTGACAAATTAACACAAAAAAATATACACACAAATTTTTAACGCAGACCGTTTTTTACGCAAATACACAAAACTTGTATTGTGTATATTTTATTTGGTACACATAACGATGTATTTAAATACTAGGTATAAAATATTAGCATATAGTCCGCTTATACACTTACAAATGATTGTATAGTTAAAATTTTAACATTGTTCAAATACCAATAAATAAATTAATGCCTTTGTTATAATTTAATAACACACCAAAAATTGGATTTAATAAATATTTTTTAATCAATTTTATTACATTAAAAATTAAATGGAGGTGTATATAGAGAGCAGTTTTCAAATACACAGAGAGGCAGAGGAGATATGATTTGATGGTTTTTGTGTAGTCTTTGATTTTTCATCATTCAACAAAAATATTAATACAATGTTCAAACAAAAATACCGACATTGAATATTTTTGTTGATGAATTGAATGGAAAAAAAAGGGTTGTGTGGAGGCTGTTAGTCAATGTGGTGGCTAATAAATGCAGGGGATGAAATATGTAGATGTTGTACGATTGTAATTTTTTGTGTATGTTTTATTAATAATATTTTTACACAGTTATGTTATGATGTCCAAAAATTATTTGATTAAATTTCTAGAGAATCAATGAGAGAGGTAGAAATATATGAAGAATAAATTGATATAGTATTTGCTTTGTAAAAAAATTTTTATTAAAGAAATTAATAAATTAAATGTTTGATCAGCTTTTGTTTACATTTATTGTTATTTAAATTAAACGATTATTGTATTATATAAACTAAAGTTAGATTATGCCTATAAAAATTAACTCAACTACTAATCTAAAATAGTGAAATTTGTGAATATTAATGAAGTATATTATACTCGACATATGGATGTCAGAGTACAAAAATTTTGTGTCAAATCATATTAAACACAGTTCAGGAGTTAGAAACAATCAATACCTAATTTATGCTGATTGTATACACAAAAAATTTAAGTTTTAGTTATACAACAAAATCAGTTTTAACTCAATTTATACTTGATTTTCAATTCAGATGCTAGGTAATTAATTTAAAATCTAGAAATAATTAATGATTATTATGAAATATATTATATTGGGCCATAGTTTTTTTTTAAGAGTTCACGCAAATCGGTTAAAATTTGGCGATGATATCGATAAATCCATTTTTAAGTCTTTATGACGTCATAAAAATCAAAAAAATTAATTTTGCCCTATTTCGCTCAATTTTTATCCAATTTTGGCAAACAAAGTATGTAATTCTACTAAATTTGGGTCATTGTTTTCAAAATTTTGGTCAAATAAAGTATATCTACAATAAATATTAAGATAGTGAGGGTCAGGTTATAAAATTTCATATTTGGGTTATAGTAGGCGAATTATTAGTATTAAAAATGAAAAGTATGACCCAAAATTAGTGGGATTCAAAAAAAAGTTCACGCAAATCGGTTTAAATTTGGCGATGATATCGATAAATAAATTTTTTAAACTTTATGACGTCATCAAAATCAAAAAAATTATTTTTGCCCTATTTCGGTCAATTTTTATCCAATTTTGGCAAACAAAGTATGTAATTCTACTAAATTTGGGTCATAGTTTTTAAAATTTTGGTCAAATTAAGTATATCTACAATAAATATTAAGATAGTGAGGGTCAGGTTATAAAATTTCATATTTGGGTTATAGTAGGCGAATTATTAGTATTAAAAATGAAAAGTATGACCCAAAATTAGTGGGATTCAAAAAAAAGTTCACGCAAATCGGTTTTAATTTGCCGATGATATCGATAAATTAATTTTTTAAACTTTATGACGTCATTAAAATCAAAAAAATTATTTTTGCCCTATTTCGCTCAATTTTTATCCAATTTTGGCAAACAAAGTATGTAATTCTACTAAATTTGGGTCATAGTTTTTAAAATTTTGGTCAAATAAAGTATATCTACAATAAATATTAAGATAGTGAGGGTCAGGTTATAAAATTTCATATTTGGGTTATAGTAGGCGAATTATTAGTATTAAAAATGAAAAGTATGACCCAAAATTAGTGGGATTCAAAAAAAAGTTTACGCAAATCGGTTTAAATTTGGCGATGATATCGATAAATTAATTTTTTAAACTTTATGACGTCATCAAAATCACAAAAATTAGAAGAAAAATTCAATTTTAAAATCAAACAAGTTTTGATTGAAACATATTTTCGTACTCTGTTTCTATAATTTTAGCTTAGATTTGTATTTATAACTGAACTGGATTTAAAGACAATTTTGATAATATGTATGACTCAAGAATGGTTCATAATTTGTACACTTTGTACTGAGAAATTTTTTACTATTGAAATGATTTTATAAAATAATTAAAAAAACAAGAATATTTAATGTAGGAAATAAATATATTTTATTATTAATGAACAAGAAATGAAAAAACAAAAAAAATTAACAGCAGAAAAATAAAAAAAATATATAATAATAATAATAATAATAATAATAATAATAATTATAAAAACCTTATTTAATTTCAAGAACTCTAGGGACATCAGTGCTAGATTTAAAGCTGCTGTAGTATATCTAGCCTGGGAAGGTGGCGGGTGGAGGTGGGTGTGTAACAGGAGCTACCTACTAGAACAGTAATAATAATGTATCAAAATATATTATGTAAATATTGTATTCCATATTTATGAGTACGAGATATATTATATACCTTTACAAAGTACATGTAAGTGGTAAGAGTATGGACGGTAATAAGGGTAGTGTCAGAGGTATCATAGGGCAACATAGTATAGTCTATTCTAGGTATTTATTGTCATTATTTTTAAAGCTTATTACTTTCATATGTATACATATATGAAGAGACATCTCTGGTCAACTACACACATTGTAATATCTGGATAAATTTTTCTATGGTCATTGATTGGACTACCTACGCCACAAATAACCATGCTTTAGGATATACATAGCCCAATAAATGTGTAAGAAATATTAGATTTTATACGTGGTTCGAAAACATCTTTATTTTTACGAAATTTATATCTACTACATGAAGATATGTACAATTTTTTAAAAACAATTTTGATTTCTGGTGCTGAACCAATATTTGCACTGAATTTTTATGATTTTACTTGTAGTATTTTTGGTAATTTTGCGAAAAACTTTAAAAATCACCAAAAAATTGTTATTTCTGGTTTTACGATTTGCTATGGGGATAAGCGCCTAAGAAAACTAATAAAAAACAAACAGTTATTTTACGTTCGGGTGACAAGTTTTCGAGATATCGCTTGAAATTTATTTGTTTTATTGAGTTTCAGGTAAAAAATACTCATCCAATCTTTATTTGAGATTTTATACAAAATTTGAAACTTAAATAAAACAGCACAAACTACTTTATACGAAAGTTTCGTGAGTATTCTGCAATCTAAGTATTACACATACCTTCATATAGGTAGGTAGATATTATATAATACGATAATAATAATAACAATAATAATTATATAAATACTTTTTACAGTATATAATATTTGTTATTATTATTTCAAAAAAAAAAACAGGCCCCTTCAATCCTACTTTAGACGGAAGTGACAATATTATAAACATATATAAAATATATAGGTAGTACCTGCTACTCTACCTCGAACAATACAAGATCGGTCATCCGGACTCAACGGAACACCGGAATTGTAATTATTATTACTGAACTGACTGACAGTCCAACGCTGAATATATACTTATTACTTAACCTAACTTTTTTATTTAATAATTATAACATATATAATACAGATTATTATATTTTTTAATTTCTACAAAATTATTTTTTCGTTTGTTTGTTAATTTAATTTTTTAATAACAAAATTAATAATGTACAAATATATTTTGTTGTTAAGTATGTAATAAAACCATAGGACGTAATGCCTACTCTATAGCAGTAAATATTTTATGAACGTTTGAATGGGATTTAATTTCATGTTTTATAGCATAACACCAGTGATAAGAATATTTGAATATTTTTGTTAAAGGTATTTTTAAATGTAATATTATTAATAAAGAAATTCATGTGTGAGGACATTACTAAGCAATAGTGTTGTTTTTTTCACTAAGCAATAGTATAATTCTCAATTTCACCTTGTCGAAACACATTAATGTTTAGTTACCAAAAAAAAATCCAATTATAAGTTAACACAGAACCTTTTTAAAGCACAGTTCTTAAAAGTATACAAAACACTGGAGAACTATCTTGAGAAAGTAAGATACTTATCTATCCAAGATCCCGCCAGTCTATACTCTAGTGTAAATTTTCTAGTGTATATTGTGTACCTCGTCTCTCGTCTTGTATCTTTTTCGCAGGCACATAATTATAACTATAACATAAATATAACTTGATCCGAAACAGTATACATTGAATCTATTCAAATCTCAACTCTGTTCAACTAAAAAGAATATTTTCAATACGACTTTTACCACATCTAAATCTATCGACTTTTTAATAAATAATCATAGTTATAGAAATGGTAGAAAAAAAAGTGATAGAAATGACGTGAAAGGTTTGAGCATACAGCTTTGGCATTAAAAAAAATTTAAATCGTTGTAATAGATGTGGAGATACATTATTCTTGATGGAATTATTATTTTAAAATATGTATTTAAAAATAAAAGAGTTATTTAAAAAAATAATATTACGACTGATTTTTAAGTAGAGATGCTGTTGTTAACGTGTTATTCAAAAATACATGTATTATATAACGGTATGTTATATAAATATATAACAAAATATGTCAGATTTAGTGATGTTCAAAATTTGTCTTGGTCTTGCAGTCTTGATCTCGTTGTTGCAAAAAAACAAGACCAAAACCAAGACCGAATATGGAATACCAACACAAGACATGACGTCATCATGTATGATATACGTTTCAAACTTCCAACAACGAGAAAGTAAGGTATGACCCTTACTGTCCAAAATCAGCATCATCTTTCGAAACATAGCCCGCATGAAAAAGATAAGGGGCTTCAGTTCCAGCTATTCAAAGTATATAATGAAGCCTATTTCCCTTCAAGAAAGTTTTTTTGGATCCTTGTTACATAAGATTCCTACTGATTACATAATGCACTCATTTTATAAAACGAGAATCATTTGTAAAAAAAAATTAAAAATTCCATTGGGAAATCATTTTCCCTTTATGTTAAGATTTAAAAAAAATTTTATAATGTATTTTTTTTTTTCACTTCAAATAAAATAATCCATTATCAATACATGTTCGAATACTCGTTTCAGTGTTGGTTTTTTTTTTTTTAATACGCTTAGAAATATTTTAAATTAGTAAGTTTTGTTTTAATGTTAATGGATTTTATAATCCGATGAAAAATTATGATTCGAATCATATGTAAAAATATAAGGTTTTGTATATTATGGGATCTTAAACTATATTCCACCTTTTCTATTGAATATCCTTTAAAAACAAAACTGAAAAAATGAATGTAAATAATCGTACACTATAATATTCATAATAGATTACGCTTTTTTAAAAATAATTTATATCTTCGATTTTATTTTAATAAGCATGTAAATTGAAGTTAATTTGGGTTAAAAATATGTTTAATGACATATAATTTGGCTATATTTTAAGTATTTCTAACAAAAAATTATTAACGAAGTTTTAGGGGAATGATGGAAGAATATTCTAGAAATTTATTTATAGAAAAAATTGGAACATGAAAAAGTTAAAAAAAAAAATTGAAACAACACAACCGCAGGGCTATGAAAAATTATTATTATTATTATTAAAAAAATATTATTTTAATAACCTAAAGAAAATGTTTTTTCCAATTAGTACAAATATGAAGTAGTATTTTATATTTGTAAATAATTTTCAAGCTTATTAAAAAAATATTAAAAAAATATTTTCAAAAAATTATTTTAAATCACTAACACAAGAGTTTATTACTCTACATCATTAATATCTCAAAAATTTTGTCTTCATAAAACTGTAATATTTTTCGAAATCAATAAGTCAGTTTTTAAGCGTATTCGTAGGGAAATTTTCTGTAACGAGTAATTCAACCCAAGAAGCTTGAGAACACGGTTTATTAGGTGTCTCATAGGACTCGAGAAAATTCAATAATTGCCTTAAATTAATCTAACTTGTGGCAGTTGAAGCATGGAGTATTAAAATAAATTTTAAGCTCAGATAATTGCAACAGAATTACACTTTCTATAGAGTTTTCACCAATAATGTGTCGAAATGAAACGATAATCAAAGCACTTCAAAAATAACTCAAACAATACTTTGGTTTATTTAGAAGATTTACAGTTCATGGGGCGAATTATATATACCATGCAAAGAAACTCTTCTTTTCGAGATATTCGCAAATGATTGTGACGAATTCAATAAAACACAGCCATGGTGGATGATGATGCCCATTTAGAGATGTATCCGAAATGGTTTTTTCTTCTAAAGGGGTTCATTTGAATGAGAATTCAGACGACCATACAAATAAGAATTCTTTAGGTTTTCTTCCAGAACTCGTATTGATACAATATAATTCAATACATGTTCTGATAAGGTTTATTCTTTCATTTGAACAAAATAATAAACCAAAAACATAAAAATAAATATCTAACAAGAAAACTTTGTTTTAAAAATTTATTAGGTAGAACGCGACAGAGAGAGAGAGAGAGAGAGAGAGAGAGAGACAGAAAGAGATGTGAATGTCACCGCATATTTAATTTATAATTGATATAAAAATATAAATATATATATTTTTTAACGAAAAAATATAATAAAATCTGTTCACTAACTTTTTTGATCTTCATTAAAAATAATAATTTTTTTTTTTGTGTATACAGAAAAAAAGTTTTTATTGCAAGCAAGCAACCTCCACATATTTGCCGTAGCAACAAACTGTTTTGTAATGTGATGTGGTTTTTGTTTTTTTTAATTTTTTGTTACAGAAACAAAATTATTTGTAATAACAACGAATTGAATAAAAAAAAAAAAAACATTATTACATTGAAGAATTATTTTATAAGTAGGTACGTAAATATAATATTGGTTTGAGGTGAAAACCTAATAATGTTTTCATAAAGTTATTTTTTATACTTCTTCATAAGTAAAGTGATTGAAATCACCCAGAAAATTAAATACGGAAATAACAACATATTTTCATGTTTCGAGGTCACTAAAATCGTTTTTATGATATTTCGAAAGTATCTATTCGTTTCTGTACACTTTCCACAAATATGTGTTTCTGACACAAAAAATTATATTTGTCCAAATTTTTGAGTCGAATACTCGTGAAAAGCGAAAGCAATCTATCTTGAAGTTTGACGGTTGGTTTTTGACAAAGAATAGATTTTGGGCAAAATTTGTTAATTGGATCTCATGGATCCATGATCCAAAAGTCTGTCTCAATCATATTTTTATAATGATAAAAATATCTATGTTGCAATATAGTTAGCCAACAGATTTAAAGATTTGTGTATACGTTGCCCCCCCCTCCACCATATGTTATTCCATACTTTCCTAAGTATAATAACAAAAAAATACGGTTTTCAAACATTTGTTGCATACATTCTATTTACATACTAAGTCCTAACCTATACAAGACCTATTTTTATGTAATTTCATTACATAGAAAATATATTTGTCTCTTAGACATTTATAATACACTTTGTTGTATGTTTATTATACTGAGTAATATTACTAAAACAAGCATGCACCCGTTTGTTGTACATGCACGTTAGTTACCCTAACCTCCTATCCTTAACAACAGAGGACTAGAGTACCTTTACTTAGTTTTATTCTATTTCCTACACCGAAAAAAAAACAACAAACAAACGACAAAAAAACAGTACACACAGAGGAAAAATTCAAAAATAGTAGTTAAAAAAAAAACTTTTTTGGTTAGTTGTGTTGTTATTTATTTACATACATATTAGACCACAAAAATTGAATCAATCATAGGGAAAAATATTTAACAAAGATATTAACTTTTTGAATTGAAGCGTATTGAAATTTGAATTTATATTTAAAGCTTAATTCTTCTCGAAATTATATACTGTGAGTCCCAGTTGAAGGGTTACCACCTTTTTACAGTAGATACAAAACATTTTTTTATTCTTGTGACATTTTTGTAAAACAATTTATACAAAAATATCACCGAATGGACGTGACCAAACTTTTCTCTTATTATGAGCCTTAAATGAAGTAATAAATTTTGTCTTTCTTTGGTCTTCACTACCCGTTCACGATTTTATTTATTCATCTATACGTCAAATGTGTCTAATTTTTGTAATAAAAATCCGTTATTGAAAAGTTCGTTATATTTGAAGATTCATCGAAATTATGGACAAAACATCTTCTCAAGTTTTCTAATAATCGAATATTTCAAATAGGTTCTTTGATATGGCACAATTTATGATATGATTTCGACTAGAAAATGACAATAATCAGGCCTCTTTAGTGATTGGATATATGTCTTTGAAAATTTTTTTCAACTCAATGTCTAAGACTCATATTGTAGCATAATATCCAGCAATATCTAAGAAATTAACTCACAAATAATAAACAAAAAGTGTTATTCTTACATTTTTAAGGTCCTAATTACTATAATATTGAAAACAGCTGAGAGAAATTAGTTTTTATAATTTTAATGTTAAATAAACCGGGGTTTTCCCAGAACTTATATTGAATATTCAATCTTAGTTCTGACTTTCCTCTCCGTATACGTCACGTTTTTGTTGGCAGTAAATATTGAATTCTGAATTGAAACGTACTTGTGGTCCAATTCTTTCCTTCCCAGCCCATCGGTATGACTAATAATATCCTGAGAGACCTTGGGTGATTTATCCTATTTTTATCTAAAATGATTTAGTTCTAGTATTGAACGAAACTATCACAAATTATGTGTCTGGTTTCTTATAAAATTTTCCATTCTAATCGTTTTTCACACTTATACTCAAAAAAATTCAGCCTCTTGATTAAAAACATTTTAACGTTGGTTGACTTTACTTTTTTTTAAATCTAATTTCTATGAAGTAACTCCACACTATGACTTTGTATATATATATAAATATACAGAGAGGAAGACTAACAAATATATCGCTCGTACACAGAAGTCGTACATACTAGAGTAGTATTATTTGTATACAGTAAAGTCGTCACACAAATGAAACAAATATTTTTTTTTGTTTTTTGAAAACTACTAACATTGTGTAGTTAAAAAGAACAAAAACCGAAAAAAATAAACAGTAGGTACACTAGTATATATATATATTCATACATGGAATTATTATTATAAAAATATTATTTTAGATACAAAACGTATGTATATTTGTGGGAAGGTGGAAGGTAGGAACTACCTTAAACCTACCGTATGGATATGTGGAAATTTAATATCCTTCATGTGTATTATTATACTTAATAATTATACATAATGTATTACATGTGTTCAGATATATTTGGATTTGAGCTAGAGAAACGTTTTTTCTTTATCTGCCATATGTTGATAGAAATTGGATAACCAATCAAAAAATTAATTTATAATTTATAAATTAATTTACAATCTTAAAACAAACGGAATCACATTTTTAAAAATCGAATTGCTTATATAAATTTCTCGATGACGTATTAAGAAGTCGTTTGAAGCATGCAATTCGAAAGCACTTCTAAATGTATACTTCTAAAAACTGAATCTACTTGTATGGGCTATAATTTTCATTCAAAAGTTTCGATATTTATGACTCACCCTGACTAAGAATGGGAATCATATGATTGGAAAAAAACTGACTTTTTAGATTCAAAATACGCAATCAAAATTTCAGCTGGCTTTCTGGTTTCATTATTGAATTATCTTGATGACGGATAAATGGACTGAATAAGGTGAGTCAATGAACACCTATAACAAATAATTTTGTTTGTGCGGTCAATTTAATTATATTCCTTGTATAAGTATTAATATTATAACAATAACAATCTATCAGTATTTTTCAATACTGAGGCTAATATTTCAATAAACCGCCAATTACACAAACAAAAACATACCTTATTTATGAAATCAAACTACCCACCCACATTCCAAACCGGAAAAACTACTCTTTCGTCATCATTATTATGAATAATATAACTATAAAACCTCATACCTCCTTCTCCCATGCACCTAAAAAAAAAATAAAAATTATTTCATGCTACTATTTTCTGTGTACGATGCGATGATGATGGTGGTGGTGGTGGTGTAGTAACATTATATTTAATTAAAATTCAGACTTTGTAAAATTGTACACACAACACAAGAGAAATTCTACTCCTTTTTACCAGTCGCCACCCCATCCATGGCCCATTCCACATTCGCTGCCCGCTGCCCGCTGCACATCTATGTATGTCTGTCACAAATAACAACTACTACTCCTGTTCCTACATGTTTGTGTATGTGTAATATGTGTCCACTACATTCATACGCAATATGCATCTAACGTCATATGTAATAACCTTATGATGATAATAATTCGAGCCTATGTATGTTAGAGGAGGCTCTATACAATAATACATAGCAGATGATGATGATGATGCCTTGAATACTCTACATGTTTGTTACGATTCATGAGGAATAAATCTCCGACATTGTGTATTGTATTTTGTGGATGTTATGATTTTGTTGTTGCTTACTGTGTGATGATAACAAAACGGAATTATTTGCTTTGGTTTGGAGTACAGTGTGTAATGATAAGTTGATCAAAGGTCCATTAACATATATCAGTCAGGTGATAGTTCAGTCACCATTCGGTGACCGATAGAAATGTCTGTCGCTTATCAGTTCCGTCACAGTTCAGTATTTATGCTATCCTTGTTCCTTCAATGGTTTGTGTATACCCACACTAACAGACAAGAAAAGAAACCGTCAGTCAAATTGTAAAAATATCGTTAGTGACAAATTTAAAAAGACGGAACTATAACTGAAACAGTTCTGAACCATTGAGACTGAACTGTGACAGACCAGTGTAACTATCGTCCATTAGATTCCACAAAATAAAATTATTTCCGCCTAAGATGGAATGACAGAATTTCGACGTGTCTTATATGGAATAACTTAAACTTAATGCAATTTAGGCTGAATATGTTATATCTGACGTATATTAAGTACCAGTTTGTCACGCTTAAAATCAAAGGCCTTAAACTTTGGTGTTGTTGCTGCTCGTCCGACGCCATTATGTTAAACTAAAAGTGAAGAAATATCAAGCTAAAAGTTGCCGAAAGCAAATTATAGATATTAAAAGTGAATTCAAGATAATTTATGAGCAAAATCTTTCAATTAGATCTCATAATATCATTCCTGGATTACATTGTATCCATTATCCATAAATATGTGTGACAAAGAAAAAAAATTTTGAATTTTCGTTACGATTAAGATAAGTTCTTGCCATGTAACCTTCTTATAGATATTACATATTCTAAGGTGCTTTATATATTTTTCAAAATCATCCAGTAAATTATGTGGTTAGAAGAATTACAATTTGTATAGTTATATTTATAATATAATAACAATTTTCCTAGTGATGCTAAATGTCTAACTGGTTTAGATAGAACACACACAATTCTCTATCTAGTTACCCTTCTTTTTGAGGAAAAAGAGTTGTAGTATGTGCACCTCTAACAATTTTATTAATAAATCAAAGTCGTTCTCTTTTTTTGGACTAAATTAATTCAAAACATGTCGCCATCTTTTAAATATAATATGCATATATGGTTTATATTATATTTAGAGATATGTATTATATATATATTTATTTTAATTCAATGGTGATTTAAAACTAAAAATTCATTTAATTGTAAAATTAAAAAACTGATTCTTTTAAAACACTGATTAAATTTTTCAAAAAAATTTTTAAATATAAGAAGAAACATTGCAGCATTTTCACATTTTTTTTCAATATCATATTCTATCTTAAATTTAAAAAAAGAGGAAAATAGATAACTACTTAAAATAGAAAAAATAAATAAAATATTTTAGTCCGAGGTTGTAAATATTTTTTAATCATCAATTTAATTATTTCCAGTCACGACTCGGCTGAAAACTGATGAACCGAAGGTCAAAATAGTTCATTCTGACGAGAAATACATTAAAGTTTCAGAAAAGTTATGATTTTGACACTGTATAATGGTCAAAAGATGGCCACAGTGCGATTGTAAATCTAGACGTAATAATTTATAATTCCCCCGTATCTCGTTGAGTAGTACAACTCCTACGTTATTCCGTCAGGCAATTATTTGGAGTTCCATTTATCACATTTCAGGTTGCACAACACCAGCTCATCCAAACAGTTAATTTTTTAGATGACTCCAGTAATAGTGGCTGTACCATGATAAACCTCGTCCATTATTGCCAAAAACACAGGAAACTTAGCTACCAAGGTCGTCGCCCATTTATAGTTAATTTCTTCCAGAGTAAATTTTTATTGCAACAAATTTATAGAATTTCAATGAATTTCCTTTGAATATACAAAATTGCCTTTCATTAGGATAAAAAGATGAGGTAAAAAATGATTGATATCTAGTTATATATGTTTCCTAAAATGGCGTAACTTTTTTAAATTGAGTAAAATTTATTTTAAAATATTATATCTTCTACAAATATAAATACCTGAAACGGATCACCCTATATGTATCAATAAATATAGATAATTATTTTTTTTTTTGTAAAACTTAAAAACAACTGTTTACAAAAAAATAATAATAATAATAATAAAAATTATAAAAACATATCATTTTTACATTACATATTTACCACACACACACACATATGCATTCAAATATAGAAAAATTATTATTTGTATACTACTTAGAAGCTTCTAAAACTATATATATATATATATATATATATATATATATATATATATATATATATATATATATATATATATATATATATATATATATATATATGCATATATATATATATATATATATATATATGCATATACCATCCATATTATATATTGTATTACCCAGGAAAAATATTAAAATTCGTTTCGCAAAGATGCACGATGACTAGAGTAGTAGTAGTATATGTACGATGACTGTGAAGCAAGCAAGCAAGCATTCGTTCATTCTATGTGTATAATATTTAAATATAAATAATTTCATTTCCATATACGTGTCCGGTTAGCTTAATCATCATACTAACTGCCCACCCTCCCAAACACTACTAACTCTGTGCTAACAATTAAAAACAAGAAAAACTTTCGGAGGAGGGTTCGGAAAAAATGTGTACATACCTCTACAACATCTATTCTATCTCTTGACTAGGAGGGGTTCATAGAAAAATAAAATTGAAGGTAGATTACCTCAAACCTCGAGAATAATATTGTGTGTTGTTCTTTTAGTCTCTGTACCGTTAGAGGTTAGTGTATGGAAAAAAATATGTAGAAATATTTATGTTTGTTTATCAATTTAAATAAATAAGTCGTTCGGGATGTGGGGGAGGGGGTTGTATGTGAATGTGGGAGAAATTTACTGTTGGGAGAAGTGTATCCTACAGAAAATACAGAAACTGAATTCGGATGAAAACCTTTTTTTATCAACGGTACATGGCCACCTGAATTTGTTCATTTCGACTTATTGTGTTTTGATTTCAAGAATACTTTCCAAAAATTTATTTGTTGATTTCGTTTCACTCCAAACCCTGCCCTCTTAAGCTAATTGTTAGTCGTTTTCTGTTTAAATACAGTTCTATTTTGAAGTTATTTGATTCTCATAGGTTTTGAAGTTTTGGCTGCATAGCCAACTTAGTTTTTCAAAATTTATGTAAAATTCTTCTTAAGAAATAACAGTATTAACTGTTTCAGTACCCTGTATATGGTTCCAATATAATTAAATTGCATACAAAACACGTCTTTAGAAACTGTGTCGTATCTGGTTTTGAGAAACATTAATTTAATTTTTTTTTTCAATAGAACAAACATATGAATCTTAGATTCATAGATTTAAAGCCTTGATAAATGGTTGATAGTGTAAAAGATTAAAATTTTAGCAATTGTAGACTTCATCTCAATTTTACTTCGAATTTTAAGAATAATTAGATAAATTTTTGATACTTATTTATATGAATAATAAACCAAACAATTTAAAAATTTTATATGCTCTGTTAAGGTGAATCGAATATTTGATAACAGACAAAAGCCTCAGTTCACAGTATAGTAGGAAAAAATTTCACAACATATTTTTGTTCAATTTACGAATAAATATTAATTAAATTTTCAATTCAATTAATTTAAATTGATTTTTCAATTACACTCACTTAAATTTTCTCTATATTTCTGATAATGAAATAATTAAATAAACGTATTCAGAAAATAATTTCTGTACACATCATTCGAAGAAAATTCGAAGACAACATTATACAGACGACACACATAGATAACTTTTAATAAAATTAATTCTAATTTATAACATACATATTATTGGATATATGACAGCTGAATTTTCCACAAATATTTTAAGATGAACGTATTATACTGGGTGTACTTTAAAGGTGAATACCAAAAAGAGGATAATGGTGGAGTGGATAAAAAAATAGAAAAACAAATAAATTTCATTATTCGAGATATAGTTAAGAACAAAAATTAGTGTTTTCTTCAACGTTAATTAATAGAGATTGGAATGAAAATAATTAATTGAAACTAAAAAATTTACAAATTATTTTTAAACATTTTATAAAACTTAATGGTAAAAGCATTGATATCTCAATATCCGTTGAAGGGTAATTAAAACAACCGCGAAAATACAGAAAACCCATAACTTGTATGCCTTGATTTAAATTAAAAAAAAAAAACTTATTTTAGACTTTTTAGCTCATTTTATTTTATCAAAAGAGAATTATCAATTTTTACAATTTCAAAATTACATTTTAATCGCATTTACAAATAATTTAACGATCAACTAATAGTTGTTGCATAACATTGAAGTTCCTGTTATCAGAAATAAGGATTATTTTATAATATTTTGTCAAGGCTTCCGCTGCATTTTAATTCATATGCGTTTTAGCCTATAAAAGCTTAAAACAATTTTTATATTTCTACCTACAATTAGGCATTAGAACTTTTCCACTTTCCACTTAAGAACCACCCAGTATCATAAGATGTATATTCTCACCCCTCTCTATACCGAATTTTCTATAAACCGTATGACATTATGACATATCCAACTAACATAAAGATGAGAAGAGTTATTTTAAAACAATTGACAAACTGTCACAGCCATAACTATGTCGAACAAAACATCAATAATATGAATGCTATGTTGAATAATATGTGTGAAAAGGAATTATCATAAGAAGGAGCAGATAGATAACTCTTCGGGAAAGTATTATAATCTTATTCAACAATTTAGTACTCTATACGATGATCATCAATTTGTGTATATTCTCTTATTACTTGTTATCTAAGTGGAGTTGGTAAAATATTAATGACATCAAATCAATAAAACGTACATCTAAATAAAGCGTTATGTGCTGCAAATGCAAGATTCGGAAGACGGGAGGACACTTAAGGGTTGAAAGAAAATCAAATCACTTATACATTTGTTATTTGACAAGCGGTTTTTTCAATAAAAAATAGATGATCCAAAAGTTAACCTTCGAAATTTATTTAAAGGCAAGCATTCAGAAAGAAATATTTGGAATTTAACACTAAGGAGATTTGAAAAATTTGGATATCTGAAAATTTGGAAAAATTTAAGTAGCAAAGCTTAAAATATCAGGGCTTTGCCCAAACATTCCATCCATTAAACAAGTGGCCACGAAAAACTGAAATATGAATAAGACTTTGAATGATATTTTAGAAAAAGAAACTTTCCCTATCGTTAAACTGGTATTATTTTTGAATAATACTAATAATTATTAAGGTCACTTCAACCAGTGAATCATTAACGGCCGTATTTTCATTGAATCATAGCTCTAAAACCTATACGCAAAGAAGAAATTTCATCATCTTGAGAAACAATTAAACTTTTCTCTTTGCATATTATTTAAACATTGATGAATAATTTTTGGTAATTCATTGTTTTTCCAAAATGTCACATGCCGTTAACGAATTTGCGGCCGATGCCAGAAAATGTAATTGAAACTGATTAAAGTTAGTACCGTCAATATTTTAATGGTTCTCGATACCATAACATATAAATATGGTTTTGCTATAGTAGCTTAACTGTTCTAACACTTAACCCTTTCCACACTTGTATACATACACACACACACACAGAATATTATGTCATTATCATCATCGAATTTAATATACCATCATCTTCAAACTCATCCCCATGTGTTTGACATACGGAAGGAATATTCGATCTATAACCAGAGAATATATTATTTATTTCTATATGTAGGATGGCCCACCTTAGACTGATTCATTACGTAACTCACTTATGTTATTTTCAGTTCGTTTTTTTTAAAGTTAAGTATTATTTAGAAACATATCCAGATTTCTGTGTTTTATATGTTTTAATATAATCTATTATAATTATATTTTTAGATGATATGTAATAGCCATTAATTTTTTTGCAGTATTAGCGGTTTATGAATACTGAAATCAGTAGTCCATCAATCTTGTGGTGAAATGACAAAAAACCATAAAAAATATTGAATAAAATGATAAAAATTTAATTTATTTTATAGTTTGGTAAATATAATTTATAAAAATTTTCAAAAAAATTATGAATAATATTTAAAATACTGTAAAAATTCACTGGCAATCATAGCCACAAAATTTCCTTGTAATATATACTGAATTATAATGCCTCCAATGCTTTGACCATTGGAAGATTAAATATGGATATTAGGTGCAAATATGCAATTTTTGACATGTTAATCATATGACTAAGTTAAATTGTTTTTCTTTCTGTATCAGATTTTCTTGGTTTTGTGTTATTATTTTGTGCATTTTCCTAAATCCATTTCCGGGAAAAATGGTTTTGAAGAAATTTAAACCACTTATCTAAAATTGTATCACAGATGTATAAAATTTTATCAAAATAGGTTGAAAAGCTAACGACATTTTGGCAGAGAAAAAAGTTGGTATTTTTCGAAATCTTGTTTCGAAAGAGGGAGAGTAAGGTGCTATACAAAATTTTTCTCTTTTGCATGCTGCACATTTCACACATTTTATGCAAAACACAGCATCCTTCCTAGCTTCCAACGAAAAAAGTCAATGTAACGAAGTATAACGAAAAAATAAAGTTATTTTCGGAGGTTTATGAATAAACTGTACAGTAAATTTGATCAAAATCGGACAATCGATTCGAAAGCTACATCCAAACACACATAGATAGATAGATAGATTCTAGCATTGAGTTTGCTATGTCAAAGCGTATGAATTTTCAATGGTATGCCGTCCTATTAAAACTACTAAAATTCAAAATGAAAATATATTACAGATCTATATTTTATTACTTCTAGTATAGAATATAAATTTTATAGAATATGATGGGTATGATATTGTATTCAAGTTAATAATATAACACAGCATAATTTAACTTATATATATAATGCATATCCTAAAAACTCATTCCAGTGTCTATTCCAAACTCTAAACCAAATAAGTTTACAATGTTTTTGGTTTTGAATGTTGTAGTGTTGCATTTCTAATCTATAATTCTATATATATATATATATATATATATATATATATATATATATATATATATATATAATGCATATCCTAAAAACTCATTCCAGTGTCTATTCCAAACTCTAAACCAAATAAGTTTACAATGTTTTTGGTTTTGAATGTTGTAGTGTTGCATTTCTAATCTATAATACTATATATATATATATATATATATATATATATATATATATATATATATATATATATATATATATATATATATATGTTAAGTCGTCGTATCTATAATATAATATCTAAGCTGTCTATAAGTTCATTTACATAACGAACGAGGTATGTATATATGATAACGAAAGTTCATCATCAGTTTTGAACAGTTAAATAATAATAATTTATTCTATCCATATTTTGTATAGACGATATTTAATGATCATAACCTTAAATTCTACAAGATGAATCATATAAAATAATTGTTATACATTCTTAACTAGTATTACGGTCTTTCTTTAGGCCCAACGATATACCATATCGATCAGTCAATATAGCCGCATTATTTCTCCCCCATCAATTAGTAGATACCCAACGTCGACTTGATTTTCCACTGATGTAACGTAATTACCGATCTCAACCGACCACCAAAGTTAAGCAACAACAGACACAGTCAGAACCATGGAATCTAGGATTGCTGTGTACTGTTGTTATATAGATTGAATATATACTCACTGTAGTCACTATATAACTTTAGTAGTTGAAAATAAATATTAAAAAAAAAACCTATTAAGTAAATTTTGGGCTAAAATGAATTATACAAGAAACTTCATGGTATTATCTACCGTTTGGTGTAAGAAAACCGATGGCATACACTTAAACAAAATAAGTAATGCTCACAATCTATTTTACAAACATATTGATGGATAGTAAATTGTTTTTTGAACACCCAGTAAAATATTGTTAATTTTCGAATTTATATATTTCATCATATGTCAAAATTGTTACAATCATATTTTATACGACGATTTGTTACTTTGAACGTTTGGTTGTTGTAAGGTAACGTCGTTCAAGGTGTATATTATTATTCAGACTGAAGACAGATCAGACAAGGACAACGACAACATGTTATGCGTTATTATGTCAAAGATGTTTTATTTGCTATTGGTTAAAATCATCACCTCAACTATTACCTTAGTCATTACACCTTTGAATAATGCAATATTTGAACTAAGACACTGAACGTATTTTGAATTAAATTTATCATATACTGTAAATATAAAACTATTTATGGTAATGTTTATTTATTACATATATTTTGTTTTTGGCCATTAATGAGTTCAATTCTTGAATTGTGTTTTACATATAAATTGTATTTTGGTTTTTTCGCTGTTTTTTTGAAATGAAGAAAATAAGTGGTACTTGGATTATTAAATGATAATTAATTAAATGTTTTAAAAGTTTTTCATTACGCCATTTTTATGGGAATTTCAATCTACATAAAAGATTCCAATTAGTATGGCGAAGAATTTCCACTCCCATATAATTATCGGCGAATAATAATAATAATAAGCCACTGATTAATAAACGTCTTAGTTTGACTCTAAATCAATAACTTGTATTTTATAAGAGTAAAAATACATTAGAGTTCAATGTAAATTATGAAAATACACAAAGTAATGAGCATAGCTAGTACAAGCAAGCATCTATATAGGTCTTCTTTTATATACATTATTTTATTATATTCCTTCCATCAATAATAATCAAATCTATTGATAATTATGAGTAACAACATCATCACCTTGGTAACACAAACAACAATTAGTATAAATTAGGGATAGAAACACGTCTCGTCTTCATCGTTTATATATCCACCAAGTTAGATAGATAGATACCTACCACGATGATGTATGTATAAATTTATTTATTCTAGGAAAAACCTTCAATATTACCACCAGCACATCAGTACATTAAGTAATAATTATTATATAGAGAATCATGATGGTGGGATATGGTATTAATGGTTTTTTATTGCTGGTTTTTGTTTTATTTAACGTTGATCATTGTCACATGTAGACAAATGATTTCGACAAAGCTAAAAATCGAAAAGTAACCGTCATTTATAAAATTGTGGCCAATCAAAATCTTTTACGAAAAAGTGTTTCATACAAAAATTGTTTGTTTAAAATAAATAAATAAATATTTTTGATTTTAAATTTTTCCCCTATAGCTTAAAAAGTTGGATAAAATTGACGGATTTTGCCCATTCATAAGCATGATCTTCCTTTTTATGCTTAGAATGTACCACCGAAATTTCAGCACGTGATCGTATTACGTTTTTGAGTTATATAGCATTATATTGATTAGGTGATTCGATGAACACCTATAACAAAATTTTGTCGATCAATATTTCGGAAGCTCTACAAACTTTAAACTAAAATTAATATACTATGAAAAATAACTGATTTATCGAGAATAAAAATATAACTTGCAAATTAAATAAAAAAGTGTAGGCCCTATAAAATTTTTGTATAAAGATAATATAAGGTAGATATTATACAATGAACGGTTGTATGATTTTGATTTTTCTATTAAAAACCAGTGTTTTATCAACCAAACATAATTTTATTGTAAATTAGTTTTTAATATATGTATTTTATATTCAATGTATGTTTATTTTATTATTATTATTTGTAAAAGAAAAAATTCTGTTTTTATATTAACTCAGTTATTATTAATTATTTTTTTCTCTTTATGATAAAAATAATTAATAAAAAACTTGTCGTTGGTCAATTTTCCTAGAATAAAGAATGCAGTTTTTCTATTCGCAGATAAAAAGGATTTTTTTATGTATATAGACTGGGAAATTTCACTCTACGTTTTTAAGAACATGTGAAACTCTTTGTGTTTCTTAGATTTTCTTTGTGTTTCTTAGATAAGAAAATTAAACAATAGGAATCTCTGGGCATTAGGCATACTATTTAGAGCATTGGAACAAATTTACTTCATTTTAAAATGTTGATGTTTGGTAAACATTATATTGGTCAAAATTCCTCCATTTATTTGATAGACAAAAATAGATAATGTATCAGCATTAAAAATAAAACGCTGAAATCTAACGTTCTCCTAATCCATTTAGTATTTTTTAATCATTTTTTTTAGACTTGATTCAGTTGTGAGACTTGTATTTTAAATAGCATTATTTGATGGATTTTGACACCTTTATCTTGTTTGGTCTTCCAATGCCATACGTTTTTTGAGCTTTCTATTTTTATAGTGCTGCGAATATTGATGATTTTATTTGCATAGCGATTGAACTTAATCTCCTATCTACTAATAAAATTTACAATAAATATCATTGTCAAATGATTTTGTGAGAATAATTATTTACATTACTTAATTCAAATTTTGGACCTTCTATAAATAGTCCGGCTTTAATTTGATCCAGTTTTGGATGACTTTTTAACTAGCCAAAAACAGATAAACTCATATTTCATAATTAAGTAATTTTTGAAATAGAATAGAAAAGCGGCGATATTAAAGGACTGTACATATAAAATTCAAAATAGAAAACCTAAACATTTTCATTAATATAATTTGTTCTCTCTAATTTCTAACTTAAAAAAAAATTATAAGTGAAAAATAATTAACAGTGATGATACGATGATTAAAGTATCTTCATTTTTATTGCAACATAAACTTGATACCACTTAAAGTATCTACTAACTGCTAATGGTTTTTTTTACTATATTACTAGCTCGACTTCGGCTCAGCTCTTAGTATATATATATATTACAAAATATAATTTACCTAATAATAATGATAATAATGATATAACGAAAAAAGATGTGGTCTGGTCTTAAAGAGTTAAAAAAATAAAAAAAAACTTATACTTTTTTAATGTATATTCATTTTTTAGATTGAGTTTTTATATTTTTTTAATAATTTATTTTGTATTCGGTTAATTTTTGAAATAATATTTTTCATACTTAAAGCACATAGCCAACAAAGTAGAGACGATGATATACACACTGATGTGCAAATTTTTTCTTCTTTTTTTTTTGTAAACTTTGTTTCTTCCGACGTAAAAGGGAAAATATATTTATGCATACTAAATGTAGGTCGGTATAATGATATAATTTTTAATGTGAGTTTTAAAAGGAATGAGAATAAAACTTTTAAAGTTAAACTCGTAAGAATCTAAAGATACCTTAAAAAACCGTCGAAAAGTTATAAAGTTTTTTTTCGCTGTTTATGGATTTTCTAGGGTTTTTACGATCTGAAAAACTGAAAAATAACATTTATTTTACAATCGGTCATCTAGTTTTTGAGATATGGCATCAAATACATCCGCTAAATCAGCATCTGGATCGGATTTTTGATGATATCTCAAGAACTACACATCAAATCGTTAAATGGATATTATTTTTGAATTCTGCATGGAAAACTACCCTTATGAATATATTTTTTCGGAAATTTAATAGAAAAAAGTTTTTTCGAAATTTTGCAATTTTTTTAAGGGGTACCCCTTTGAAAAAATCGAGAAAATCGAAAAAAATTTTTTACTCCCGATTTGTATGAAAGATATGTTCTAGGGTGATTTTTATCCCGCAGATTCCAAAAATAACATCTATTTTACGATTGGATGCGTAGTTTGCGAGATATTACCAAAAATCCGATTCAGAGTCCGATTTAACGACTGCATTTCATGCAATATCTCGAAAACTAGTCGCCCAAACATAAAATAAATATTATTTTTGAGTGTTTTAGACTTCAATTATCCCAGAAAACCCATAAACAGCGATCAAAAATTTTGAACATTTCGTCGGTTTTTTAAGGTCCTAATAATATAAAATCCCAAAATTTTAGAAATTCTAAAAAAAATACAAATGAGTTTTTCGAAAAAATTCACCATTTAAAATATAATTATCATTTAAAAGTAACACTATATTATTTTGATCACGAATTTTTAGTTATTAAATTGCTGGCAATTCACTTTTTAGCTTTTAGAAAGTAGTTGCAACGTACATGGTTTTATTGCCCGCCCCTTGAGAAACGCTAACGAATCAGACTCACTCACAGTAAGCAATTATGTCACAATATCAAAAAATCATACTTTAAAATATACTTCCAAGATTTTGTCTCTCACATCTCTGAATTTATCATCAACCAGAAAGAAATGATTATAACCAAATAATTGCATCCACAATGTATAAAAACTCTCTGTATATCGTGGCACTACTATTCTTTATATATAGAATATTTTGTAGCGATACTTAGCGAAGAACGGACGCTACACTGACTGTGTATAATCGTAGCGTAACGTTTGCTTTTAGAATTTATTTATATAAAAACACTAAGATACAAAACTATTTAATGTAGAAAAATATATTTTATATTAATTGTATTTGCATTTTAAAATCGCACATTCATATTTTTTATCGCTTAGCGTTTTATCAAAATGATTCAAAAAAATATGTTCATACACAGAATTCAGTCGGAATATCAAGTTGTAATAAGTTAAACCAGAGGTCATTAAATTACTGTTGTCATAATTGACCAAGATAACTAAAGCAACAAATATTAAATTTGGAATACTTGTGCCATAATTGTTATTACTTGTGCCATTTCAAAATTTATATGACATTAAAATTTGCTAAAAATCGTAGCTGTGAAATTATAAAGGAATCTATGTAGACCCAGATAGTCCAGTTGTACGTAATATACTTTGGGTTTGAATTTTTCCGGATAAAGGATTTATACTTTTCAGACTTCTTACATATCTATTTTTATAATTATTTTTCCATAGTATGCAACGATATTGAACGATATTTTAAAAGACTCGAAATTTATCTCCATTTTAATGTAGTCAGTTCTTATATGATTTTCTATACACGAAAAAATTATACAAACTAAGAACAAATTGAAAGAAAAATAATTGACATATACACAAAACAAAAATGAAATGAAATTTTCACACAAAGCTAATCAAATTTTATATATTTGTTCATAACCAAGAACAAATCGGTTTTAAACTTTTCTTTTTTACATGAAAAAAAGAAAGTTTTCCCGCCCGCATATTTATAAAAAACTATGTAAAGTGATGGCATATATTTGCTTATTATTTAACATTATCTTTTTCTATACTTTTCAAATAAACTAATCCGAAAATGAAATAATCATTTCGTTTAACCAAAAACTTTCACATCTCAAAGCCTACCCCCTCTTATTATCAACTGGTTTAACGGGAAAAAATTGAATGTCTTCTTTATAACACTATTCTAGTTAAAAATAAATATGTACAACGAATAAGGAAAATAAGGGTGAATTTATATTGGAAATTGGGTGGTTTTGTTTTATCCATTATGTGGAAAGAGTAAATTAAGATGGTTATATTATTATCATGTATCTTTAGTAGTCAAATTCAAACATCCATGTAATTGGTAAGATATTCTGTTATCGTTAAAATTTCAATCTATAATTTTTATATCAATTTTATTTTTTTTGTTTTCATGATTTTATTTTATACGTCTATGGAATTAGATGTTATAAAATATTATTAGTTTACCCTCTATTTATATGAGAAATATATGAAGTCGAAAAATGTTTCCTGCTCCGTGAAAATAATGCCTATTTTATCAAAATGTAACTAATGTTGACGAAAGATATTATCATTAGGAAATTTTGGAAAAATTTTATCATTAAAGAAAATTTTGCGCTTCTTTCAAAAGTTACATATAATAAATTTTTGAATAGAAAAAATATATCAAAACACCTTTTGAACACTATAAGGATTCAGAAAAAATATAATCAAAAATATATTTAAAAAAAATATTTTTTTGTAGTGATAGGGAAGGAATATCTTACCCTTTGTTGAGTAGCTCCACCAAATCTGAGATCTCTATATGATGCCTCGTGTATAGGGTATAGCCGATCAGAATACTGAAAGGAACAAATCGATAGTCGTATTTAATTCAGATTAAGATATTGTACATGATTACGTGCTGAAAAGTATACATTTTACTTATCTGACGATTTGAGCGTAGCGGAAGAGAATGGTAGGGTCAAAAACTTGTAAGTAAGACACGCCACCTGCGTCACGCTCAAATCATTAAACTAGTAATCATTACACTACGTTCAATCTACCATATTTTAATCTGACGCGCTAGATTGAATCCAAGTACCGATTTTTATTAACTATTCTGAACGGTTTACGTACGGTACCTCATAGAGAGATAAGACTTAGTGGAGATACACAACAACGGTTAAGGTATTTCCTCTATCTTAATCGGACGCGCTCGAGTAAATCCAAAAATCATCCACAGGTAATTGAAACTTGTATTCTACATAAGTTACGAGATAAAAATTGAACTCCTTCCTAAATAAATAATAATTAATTCAATTTCAATGCAAAAAAATATACACTTTATAACTAACAAAAGACATTTTAATTTTGAATGCATAAGTGGATTGTTTCTTCTGACAGTAAAATCAGTATACTAAATAGATAAAATAATAGAGCAACAAATATTTATAAAAATATGTGTCTCTTGGTTTTCATTGAATGAATGAATGAATAACAGCAAAGGGGATAAAGGAAAAGAAAGCAAGTGATCATAATTTTCTTTTAGTATGCAAAGAAGCATCGACTGCAGATAACCGGAACAGATTTTCCGGGTAAAAGAAAAACTTGAATTCATTTTATTAACGATATAGTCTATACAATATAAAAATAATAAAATTTGCTTTTTTTTTCTGTAACTCTAGAATGACTATTTGACTGGTTTCATCATCATTGGTATTTGTATATTTTTTACCATCTCCATACCCTAACTCGTTCAGAATGAGATGGGTTTTATGTCTTCTTGTACAAACCACCACGATATATTTCCATTCGACTGGATTGTGTGCTGTCGCTCACTGCTGCCTGCATTCTTGTCGTATAAAAACGATGATGGTTTAAAGCTCGATGAGCATTAACGATATCGAAAGACGACAGATACTAGGAGATTTACATGAAAAAAAAAAATTATTATTATTTACCATCTTATTTTAATTTATTCAATTGGATATAGTATCATCTCTTTTAATTTGTATTTATCTATTACAGTGATTTCTTCTTTATCGGTTTCCATTCCGTTTGGTGGTTTGATAAAGAACACAAGTGGTATTATCAGTTTTACATTGTGGTGTACAAAAAATGTTGACTTTCTTTTTGGTATTTAAAGAATTTCACCAACAATTCAACTTTCACAACATGATTCAAAAGATATTGAAGAATCTTATAATACGTTTTTGAAAACGAACAGTCTTAGTAAGCAAATGAATACCGAAATTATTTTTAATTAGCTTTTAAAGATACAAATCCGCGCCATATTTATATAGATAATAGTGCAGATTGTTGTTCTTAGTTTGATGAGCTTTGATGACATTCATTCTGTCTTTATCCACGTTTCCGCTGTAGTTCTTCATTATTAAAAGCTCTAATTAAAATAATATGATTACTCGTTTAAGCTTAGCATATACTAGTCTCATGAAAATTGGAGTTGAATCAAGTCACTTCAAAATTTGTTAAAATATTAAAAAAGGTTAAAATATTACGAATGAGTTAAAAAGTAGAAAAATGTCCTTAAAACCGATTTAGGAGTATATGAAAGAACCAAAAATTAGTTTTTTGTGATTTTCACCTTCTTAAAAGGTTAATTTTCAAATCAAAATCAAGTTTCAAAACAGAGGCTAGGTTATTACTTCAAATATAGAAATATTTATTAGGAAAATTATTTTACTGCATTTTTTTTAATTTCAGTCAAGTACCAACAGGCTTACACTTCAATAAAAGCACAATTTGTCGGATGTAGGAAACTTATTCTGTGAAAAAGTGACACTTTTTTCATATTGAAAATCAAACTGTTACCTCAATCCGTTTTTGACGCAAATACGTAATTTTTTTTACTGTGCATGCTAATAACTAAAACCTTATATATAACTAATTTTAAGGGCTCATATTACCTATCTAAAGTGGAGCCTTATGCTTCTCAATTGAAAAATAAAGTAATCTTGATGATTTGATAATTTTTAAGAGGAAAATTCATCAAACACACTCGGTTTTGAAGGAAAAACTGTGGTGGATTGAGAGATTGTATTTTTTTTATATAATTTGTTTGAAGTCGACTGTATAATTGAATTATAATGAAAAAAAAAAACCCACCGCTAAAACGATCGCTTACTTACAAGTTTGACGTATTAAAATGTTTTTTGATGGTGTATTAATTTTTAAATATTTCAACTGAATAATTGAAAAATAATTTTTTAGTTAATGTTCATCTTTGTCGTCGTTATTTTGCATTACACACACACACACACATTATCATACAATCTCTCCTTATATTTGTAAAAAAATTACCTCACCCTTAAATTAGTCTGTGAATATTAAATTGAATATTGATTACATCCCTTTAAATAAAATATGTAATAATTTTTCTTTTTTTTTTTTTATATTATTATTTTCTTCTTGTTTGGTGATGAGGGTTGGATAAATATTTAGATTAATGAATTTTTTTATGTATCTTTTTAATTATTTATTAAAGTTTAATATTATTTTATATTTTCTTTTCGTAGACATTGATGAAATTTTATGATCAATTTTAATTTGAAAATTGCTTTAATAAAGTCGTTCCGTTCTCTTAAAAAATAGATAAAATGGTCCCATAAACAAAGTAATTTTTAAGTTTGAAATTTATTTTCTAGAAAAATGTTTTTCTATTTAAACGTACAACAGGTTTTAAATTATTTATGGAAATTTCGAAGCCTCTTGAGTTATATTTTTATTTTTAAACTTTCATCTTGAAATTACCTGTCTCTTCTGCTTACAAAAAATTTTATCAAATGATCAGAGCGGCTCGTCTCCAGAAGTCTAAAGGAAGTAATCTTACTAAAACAGTCAAAAATAATCGTTTGCGGCCTTCCAAAAATATGATTAACCAAAGAATTTAGGAAGCGAAAAAACTTCTCCATCGCAGTCATGGCGGTATGTCTTCGTAAATGAAACCTAGTTGAAGGAAAGTTGATACACGATTTTTTCTTTTTCGGGATGAGAAAAATTCGAACTAGAAAGATACTCTTGCAGGGGTAGAGTTATTTTTTTTTCGTCCTCTCCTTATACCTTTTCTGGGGGCGTAGGAAGCCTAGAAGTTAAAAGCGATATCACCTAGTTTTTTTTAAAATTAATTTATTTGAATACAGGGCTAGATACTCAACTATTCTCTATTGCTACGAAATGCTAATTTATTTGAGCACCATGTATTAAATAGTTTTTTAATAATTGCTATGACTACGAAATGCTACGTTAAGAATCAAATTTTATAATGAATGGCATATTATTTAACATAGAAAATCTCTCAAAATTAATTCACGATTTTAAATGAATAATTATTTATATTTTCAGTTAAAAATAATTACTACTGCAATTTTTTCGATCATTCTTCGATCATATATAAATATTTTCTCAATAATTTTAGCTACTTGTGGTGCATCGATTTGGAAATCCTTTCCAAGGTATGGTGGTGACTCTGATACGACTAAAATAGTTCTATTGAACAACCAGCTAAAATTCCTGTCTCTATCGTTGTTACTATCAACTGTTTTCATTTAATAATTAACTAAACCATAATATGCAAATAACCTCAGAATAAAAACAGAAATGAAATCTAGAAATACCAATTAGTGCTTGATTCTTTGATTCAATATTTTACAATCTTGATGAAACTCTTGAAAATGAATAAAATGAACACATCAACAACCAAAAAAAAAACGTTTTTACTACTTTTACACATAGAAACTTGGTTATATAAATAAATTCACATAGTATTCATCTTCATCGTAACGTAATTTGATCAATACTTATGAACTCTTACAGTTTTTTAAATTAACACAACATCACTAAGAAAAGCAAAAAAACAAAAAAACAAAAAATTTCTAATTAAAACATGATTTACATGAACAGCTAGAGCTATAGAGTTGAGCGAGCTGTAAGTAGTATACGTTCAAGGTATGGATGGATGTTCATTCACTCGTTCGTTCGTTGTTCGAAGTTATAAAAAGCATCTTCTTCGAACAACGAACATTATATTTTACTATCTAATATGTATCTATATTATATAATATTGTGTTATTATACCACAGACATTGATCAAAGTATTAAATATTCATAAATCAAAAAAGGTATACTAAATTTTCTTCTTACTTATAGAAAATATAGTTCTTTTCATATTATATTTCCTATGACTTTAACCTAAAAAAAATACATACATAAGTGTGTTATTATAATGGTGCTAGTTGTATTTTCGGCAAGGCATATGTGCTTTCTAGTATTATTATAAATACAAATGAATTATTTTTGTGTGCTAAAGTGAGTCTATATCTAGAAGGTTTCATCAACTTTTGTTGTATTAGAACATTATACCATTTTTACAGAAGAAACAATGACACTTGAACATCAAGAGTTACTTCTGTTCTACCCTGAATTCTTCTTTTACAAAATGCGTATAATGGGTTAATAACAACAAAAATTTCAAGTTATAGAATCTAACAGTCGCACTCAAAAATGACATTTTGGTTGTGTTCATAATTAAAAATTATAAAACACTCAGCACTTCAGACTGGCAATTGGAAAAACCTTGGCTCGGTTTTCAGCAGATGTACAATGTTTATGTATATTCCAAAAGGTCTTTCAAGACATTTTTATACATCCCATTTTTTTCACTAGCTTATAGTTACAATTAATATTAGTGGCGAAAACGGTAATCGGATTTGTAACCACATCATATTTCGTACTTTGCAGTTGGCATTCTACCTAACTAACCCTCCCGAATAGTTACGTTATTCCTCCTTAAAGAAATTTGAAATAAGCAGCATTACCTGTCGTTTTTTATTTGAGTATTGGAACAATGCAGTGCTTTATCCCACGTTTACTTAAAAATAAATAGCTTTGTTATTTAAACGCTACAAAAATTGTTTAAATTAATTTGTTCTTAATTACTCAAAAAACGATTACTCAAGCTTATATTACACCTAGATGTTATTAGTCTAGACTAAAAATCAAGAATTAAGGTATATTCTCATATATTAGGCACGTCAAAGTTCCAGTTCTATCATTCCGTCTCAGTTAGAAAACGCATTCCTCTGTAGAATTGAATGGACGGTATCTATATTTATTCGTCGCAGTTCAGTCTCAGTGATTCAGTGCAAACACAGTTTTATCATTTTTTTTAAATCATCGCTAACTATACTTTTACAAATTGACCTTAATCCATTACAGGAACAAGGACAGCATTAATACTGAACTGTATTTACAGTAACTGAAATGTCAATGGATCTTTAATGAATTACTTTCAAGATTTAACGATATCAACAAATATTACTTCAATACACAAAAATTCAAAATCCTGAAATATGAACTGTAAAATGATCGTGATAACCTTTTTTTTGTAGAATATTAAAATCACGCACTCTTCTTGAATATAAATAACGATTTGTTGAACAGCACAACAACTAACGAACAACGATGTATAGAAAGCTGTGAAGTTAACTTCATTCATACTACAGAATATATAAAGATGAACATGCTAAGTTAGCTTCACGATATGAAAATATCCGTATCTATATTATATTTTTCATTTTAAACTCAAAACCATAGCATACATAAATAAAATATATATAATTTGACACCCTATCATATATTTTATCAATACTTACGTATTTAATCGTTTATTCTTTGTCTTATCTGTTATAGTATCTCTGTCTTTTCTTCGAACTAAAGGGTTTTTATTAAAAATTTGATGAAAATAGTCAGTTTGTTAATGGAACGTTTGATGTAACGCTAATACAAGTGTTTACAATTTTTAGAATATTGGTGGTGTACCAATTAGCCTGGGTGCCCATAAGTATAACAAATCGTTTACAAATAGATATCTAAAAATTTGAAAATAGCCTTAAAATCTGAAAAGTGGGTTGATATCTTTCATTGTTTTGATAACCGAAACACAAAATTTGTATTAATGATTCTTTCATTGGCGAATATTTTGAACAAATAGGAGAATTGAAAAATAAGTAAATGCTTTAAACAAATGCAAAAAAAGAATCAGAGTTTTTAATGATTGATTGTTATATTTAAATTCAAGAAAAAATTATTTTAATTTGATTCTCAGTCAAAAGAATTATTAAATCGGATATTCAAAGCAAAGCAACAACCGTCACTGTCAGTACTTTTTCGTATTTGTATGGGTGACCAGCTGGGAATGATGTGTGCTGCTGTTTTATAGAAAAATACTGTAGTAATTGAAGACCTTAGCAGTTAAAAAGTGACTTTAAAAAAATTAATTTAAAAGAATATTATAGATGTTACGTTTCTATGATTCCAACTCAAAAGCAATATAAGTTTGATATGGTCAAATTGGAGCTCTTATAAACGATGACCGAAGTTATGATTTGAAATAATTGTGCCCACCTTTGTTGCCTGGAATAATTTAATAAAATCAATCCCCGTACATAACGCCCCGAATATTTTAATGATTTATAACTAAAATTCAGTTCGTGTTCAGATTTTAATAACTTGTGAATATTCATCTGATGTGATATTATAACACTTTGATTCATTTATTCACGATCTTAAAACGAGCACAAGGCATCAGCATCATTCTCTACGTAAGTTATTGTAGTAGTTCAGACAAGATAAACATTATTGATATTTATTATAAATCAAACTGCGATAGAAATATGATTGATCGTAACCATAGTAACATTCGTTTAAATTAAGTCATCAATGAATTATTGTGTCGATGTGTTATGTTTGTTGTTGTATGTTGGGTTTTCAAATATTGATGTAAATTATGATAATATTTTACAGTTACAGCAGAGTACTAAACTACTATATGTACTTGGTATCTATCGTACAAGCACAAAATATGAAATTTACATATTTAATTTTACATGTTTAAATCCATATCGATGTTTGGTGAATGCATTGAGGGAAAGATGGGAGATAGAAGAACAACCCATTAACACCCATGTACGTACGGTATAAGGTACTTTATAATTTTGTAAGGACAGGCAAGATCCATTTAAAAAGAGATACGTAAATTAAAAGGGCCATAATTATACGAAAAAAATTTTTAATCTAATTTAATAAAATTATACTTTCCCCCCCTTTTCCTTAATAATTCACAAATTTTGTTATTAATTTTAGAAAATATTGAAAATTCACAATCTAAAATTTTGTGTGTAGATGTGTTAGAATTATATGAAATACTTAAATAGCCTCATTTTTTCTCTTAATTAGTATGCTAAAAGAATATTTACTTTCATCTTAGACAGTTGATATTTGACTGAAATTTACGTAAATCAAGTAAACTAATTTTCCAAAAAAGTGTTAAATATATCTTTAATTTTAATTACTTAATTTCTATATTGAAACTCAAATTATAATTGAGTTAACACTGATTTTGTGTTACGATTTGAAAATGTAAGACTTCTAGCTCACTCTTTAAGATGTAAACACAACATTTTTATTAAAACTTCAACAAATTTTTGTGTTTTGATATTTAATATAAATTTTGAGTGGACCGTTTCTAACACTAAAAAAAAGAAGAGCTAAAAGACTTTTTACTATTGACCAATACTATTCCTTCTTGCCATTTCATGTGTCTATCTCTTATCTACACACATATTTGTGTAATTTAAATAATTTGATTTATATCTTCTGATGATTTTTGACTACTAAAAATTGTATCGTGATAATTGATTTTATGTGTTGAAAGTTTTGTGTTACCAAAGTGTGACTAATTATTTGAAAGTATATTCAACAAAATATAGCTCAGAGAATACTCAAAAGAAATGTATAAAAATAATTTTCACAGAACCTTTTTTCTGTTACCAATCATTAAAATTGTAAAGGTGCACATAATTTTTCGTTCATATCCGCGGAAGTAAAGTCCATTCCTACATATCAGTCACACCACAGTTCGGTTTCCGTTCAGTCAAAGTGTCAGTCAAAATAATCGGTCTTATAAAAGCATGTCTTTCGCGTTAATATGTGTATTCTCACAAAAAAATGCGGTTAAACAAATTGTAAAAATATCTTTGTTGCCTTCAGTCCGCACGGAATCACTAAGACTGAAAAATAACTGACAAATACAGAAATCCTCCATTAGATTCCACAATAAAAAAATATTTGACTGGGACGGAATGCCTGAGCTGTGACGTGACTGATATATGAATATATCTTTAGACAGAATTTGTCAATTTATAGTTAACGTACATTATTTGTATTTAATCAATAAACATATATTATGATTTGCTTGGGGTATAGATACAATTTGTTTATTTTTACAATGTTAATAATTAGACATATTTCTTACGTTGATATTCAGGATATAATAACCACCTCTAGATATTATCTTCATTTATTCTGCGGAAAACATTGGGTGATTCTATATGATAATTATAACAGTTTTGTCTATTGGCCAAAAATAAAATCGTTTGTCTCTAATATGTCAATTGCTCTTCTACAACTGAACACTGATTCTACTTTATTTATCATTGTTAACTAATGGTAAAATCGAGTTAGAAAACTTTGTTTTTGTTTTAACTCAAGCATGAAAAGATAGCAAATAAAAATCTAACGAAAATAATAAAACGTATATATAAATTTTAGTTGAGTAGGTACAAAATGAGAAAAAAAAAGATACATTCATTTAAAAATCGAATAGCATGTCGCAATTTGTTACAAATACGAAAACTTTTTCACTAAATTACATTTGTTATTTGGTTAAAATTAAGCGATTTTATTTTTTTTATTTTATTGTAAACAATCGAATGATTTTTTCTCGTTTGTTTTTTGACTTCTAAAACTTGTTTTAAACGGATTAGTTTTGAATAAAAAATTAAGAAATTCTTAATGGAATTTTCGTACAAATTAGATATAAGCGTCAAAAAAAAAAATAGTTTTGTATCTACAAATTTTATTCGTCAGTTGATTCGACAAGATCTTCGTTCATCTTTTTTTCTAGAAAAATCCCTACCTTAGTCGAAAAATTTGCATCATATTATTTATCAAAAAGAAATTTATCCAAAAAAATTTTGAATTTTTAGATTTAATTTTCGTTTTGGGAGGATAGATACAAAAATGATCTAATGTTATGATTTTCTTGTTTGGTTTAGTATTATTTTAGAAAAGAATGGGCAGAAGCTACAATTACGTACTTCCGAACAGATTTTTTGTGATTTGTGATTTCTTTGCAAGTTTAAATTTCTTAATCGAAGAAATCACATAGAAGTCCGACTTTTTTTTTCTTCTATCAATAATAATGCTGACTGTGAATAACATCTTCTACAACAAGTTTTATAAGCTCATTTTGGACCAAATCAAGATTGAAAATTGCAAAATGTTCATTAGCTCTCCCGATTGGCTACTATTACATGTCACTGAATTGAAGGGAATTTTGGACATCCAGGAACAAATATGGTAAGAAAGATCAGTTAAACAAGTAAGAAATAGCTTGAACCAATAATAAAATACTCGATCATTTAAACTAAGCATTAAATTTCCAATTCCCGTTTGAGAAAAAATTGAAGAAACAAAAAAAAAAACTTTTTCCTGTCTAAAAAGATAAAAACTAAATTGGTATAAATTTGTAAAACTGTATATTTCCTTCGCCTTCATACACCCGATGTTTTAAAAAATATTTCAACTGTATACACACACATACACAAATATATACATTTGATTCGCACAAAATAATAACTATATATATACACACTTATTTTAAAATCCCCAAGGAACATCTGTTAGAGTATCATTCTCCTTGTTGCAGCATTGTGTGTGAAGCACAAAAATATTGCATAAAAAAGTTTTGTTTACAAAATAGTGTGCTGTTTGATACCCAATAAAATACACACCAACATAACGGAAAGAAAACGGAAACTAGGCAATAATTTTATATGCATCAGATAAATAAGAGATACTTTTCAAATTTGAATCGATTTTCAATTACGATATGCAAATATTTTCGTTAGTATAGGAAACAGATTGAAATCTATTGTTTGTGTGCAATAACACTATTGAACAAATGGCATTATTTATCTACAAATATATGGGGTAATCAGCTGCTAGCAATCTTATGTAAGGGTAGAAAAAGTCGTTGATGAGTTTACAAATATCTCTGAGATGATAGGAATGGTTGTAAGTTTTCACAAATTGGTCGAATTGGTATATTTATTCATCGTTCTGTATGAATGATTCTTTTTATTTCTTATTGAAATTTCTATTAGGCCCATTTTGAGCCACATAAGGCAAAGCTACTTTATCAGCTGCATCAAGGAAGAATCCTTGAATCCTGTATCTCAGAACTACTTGACGTAAATTCAGAAAGTATCAAGAAGATTTTGAATACATTCAAATTAAGAGCATTCTTATTAAAATAAAGACGTAAGGCACAAGTCCTGGTTTCTTTGATTTCCTTGGCTTCCCACATTAATTTGAAGTAAAATTTACATGGAAATGATATTGAACTCATCATTTTTTACATATTCAATACCCATAAGTATATCTCCACACATCCATACATGTTTTTTGTTATTGAAGGCAAAGACTGAAGGGGTAAAAATTGACGTATTCAAATGTTTATTGCTCATAGGCATTTCCATTCGAAAGCAATAATAAATACGATGTATGTGTATGATATATTTTCCTTTATTTTACATCCTTAAGGCATATTTTTCAATACATTATTTTAAACTGTAAATTTGAAAAATTAATGGTATATAATATACATGCAATGCATATAAGTAAAATTTAATTATTTATTTTCCTTGTCTTGAAAAAATCAATATTCATTTTTTATAGTTTAATAAAAAATGTCTTTGAAAAGTACAGTTCGACAATTTAATAAGAATTCCTTTAGATAGTAAAATAATTATTAACTGATTTGAGTAAATTAATTTTTACATTTCAGATAGTTTCTGAACCAAGTTATGATCTAAGGTATTAGTGAAATTTCTCTGAATATTCAAAGCAGCCATTAAAGCACAATATACTGTATTCATTCCATAAATACAAACTTCAATGACCATACAATAAGCCTATATTCGTGGAATTCATTCCCTGCTATTTTACTTGAATAATTTGCATAATCCAATCCCCAAATGAGTATCAAGAAAAAATTAATTGGCACAACCAGAGCATTGAACTTATAATTCGAAATGGAATTTCAACGGGAAGGGGCTCCTAAACAAACTAAATAATTAGAAAAAAATTATGAAAAACAAATACATCAGCTGTCACAAAGAAAACACAACAAGCTTGCTCTCAAAATATTTTTTAATAAATATATTATTAATATAATTTTTTACAAATCAATCATTTATCCATTATTTTTGTTACAGATTTTCAAGCATCTAACGTCATACGAAAAAAAATTCATCACTCATCAAAAAATAATCGTTAATAACGTTAAGAACAATAAACGTATTTCATTTCCCTTCCCCCAACCTTACTAAAAAAGGAAAACTGCCTTCTTGTCTGTGATTCTGAGTGTTGATTATAATGACGCATTGGTTTTATATACCAATCTGTTAAGAGCTTTACATACGAATGGACATGGTTCGGTGGAAACATGCTGGGTAGATGATGGAAAATAGATCATTGTTTTTGAGATAATATTAGAAAAAGTAGAGGAGTATGGGTGAAATTTTACTATTTTACCACCCCCTAATTGTATTTAAACCTTGATAGACATGACTCAAAGAGGTTGAACCTTATACTTTCTGAATGAATTAATTTTTCTTGCAACTCTATAGAATTTATTTCCAATTTTTACTGAACACTTTTTATATGGTATGAAAAACATCGCTGAATCGAAAGAATGAAAATCTTGCAGAATTAGCGATTGCTTTTATAATTAACTATAAATTTCAAAGTAGGGTAAGTATTAACTGCAATTATAGACTCTTCTCAACCATTTCGAAATTTTTTATGGACCGATATTTTCGAAACACTGAGTTTGATTATCCTACTGATTATTTTTTGTTATTTTGGATCTTTTTTTCCATGAAATTCACTTGATAAACATATTTTTTGTTGCTGTAATAATTTGGCCACTATGTCTTAAATTCCAAAACATCTTCAGTTTTAGCTTTCTGAATTTAAATCTTAAAAGATGAACTTATTGCATTGAACTGGAAAACAAGTTATCACAGAATAAAATTCAGCATGACAATCTTGAGTGTCGCCTTTAATTTCAATTTTTGAGATGCATACACCAAGTTCCTATTAGAAAGTTAATAATATTCGATGTGTACAGTGTTATTATGAAGTGATTATGATTGGTCACTTATTTAATTAGTACAATCTATCACAGGAACTGTCAGAGAACGTCCAACGAATACATCATAAACGGAGAGAAAGAGATGGAAGCTCAATTCTAAAGTATATAACAATATGTGCTACCTCTGACATCTCTCATACTATCATCTTGATGGTGAAATCACCTCCTTAGATCAATCATTCAGGCGTTTTGCTATAACACCTTTATAAAATAATCTCTCCCTTTTATTATATTATTATTATTAGTATCAGTAAACAGGAAAGATATTGTTTTAGCAGGCAGATATCATACCAGACGGATATATAGTATCTATTTCTGTAGTAACCCTTTTCAAAATATTTTGACAAAAGTCGTCATTTCTATGATTTAATTTATATTTAATGGTCGTATGTTGGTATTATAAACATTTATTATTTTAAACAATATATACAGAAAATGTGCCTACGTTAATGATAAGCCATTTATTCTAACATAGAATCAATAAATTTTCATAAATGTTTATCAATTATTCATTTGATAATATTCTATCCACAAATTTACAACTAACCATTTACCCTATTAAATTGTAAATATTATAAACATGAACAAACTTATTAAGGACTTTCCCAAGATAATTGGTTTGCATACAATTTTTCAGAAAATTTAAATTCACTTAGAAATGTTCTGTAAACGTAGAAAATTATTTTCTTACCATTGTGGCACTGATTTTTTAAAAACTGTCTCTTCATAAAAACTGAAAATCATTAATTGAAGGTATGGCAATTAAATATCTAAAAAACATATAACAAGCAGTATTCGTTTAATTATAAAAATGAAAAAAGTTAAACTTTTGATTGTTTTTCAAATTTTTCTCGTGACCTGGCAAGTAAAATAAAATGAGTCAGAAAAATAGTGTTATACTTTTGTATTTCTGCGCTTGGAAAAGTAATGAGCATAGTGAATCTCATTCTTTTCCAATTTTAAGTATTATAATTTAATTGATAGTCTCTCAATTAGTTGAGCTGGAATCCACGTTCTAATTGCTTTTCTATCGTTGAAAGAATTTTTAGAATTAGTTCAGTAGTTTCAAAAATTCTCCACTACAAGAAAAAAACATTAAAATTTTTACCTATGAATTAATATTTTTATCATCAAATTTGGTTCGCCCTTAAGAAAAAATATGAATTGGATAGGAACAGAAAATCGCTCAAAACATCATTTAAGCTTATTATTTATTTATTAGTAAACTTACTGGTATAGAAGCATTTTTTAATTTAATTGAAATGTAGAAAATGCATTTTTTAAGCTCATATTCAAATTGGAAGTCATTTGATCAAGTCTTTTCAAGACATATATTTGCTAAACATGTTCATATATCATCAGAAAGTTTTGTTCCCATTATTTCGCAGATTATTTTTCTAATTTTAATCTTACGACTCTCAAAAAAATTATTTATCATGCCTATTAAGTGCTTGAAAGCTGTCAAAAAAGTTCATCAAAGCTATTTTGAGATGTTTAAAAAGTTGAACTTTCCACACCGACTAAAATGCCAAGTCATACCTGTTTTATCAACTTTCTTACCATCATACGAAAGCTTTCATACATTGTCATATTTCTTTCGATTTGTGATAATCAGCTTTCATAAAACCACCTCAATTTAGATCATAAACAAAATCATTTCATCGACCAAAAAAATGTATTATCTCGTAGAAAAACTCGATCTTAAATTGTTATTAAACTATTATTTATTATCTATGTTGGTTGTTTTTCTCGTATTCTTATGATACACCAATATTGGTTTTATAGAAATTTATTTTTATTGGTTATATGCCTTTTTACCACATTGCTGCTCTAAGCTCACATATGAAAAGGATGGATGCGGCTGTGTCTGTAAAGATGCAACAAAGACTATTAAATACAACTTCTATGTGTACAGGGTATGTTTGGGTTATTACTGCATTGATTATAAGTTATATTAGACGAAAATCCAGTTGAATAATCAATGATATATATTTTTTTCAATCCAAAAATCCCATATGAAAATATCACACATTAAATTTCTTATATTTTACATAAAAAATTAAAATTTAGGTATTAGAAAACTTAAAAAACACGTTTTTGTGACATGTGAACTATAAATTTAAAAAGAAAGCCTTCAAAACAGCCTTCTAAAAAAGTCAAAAATTATTATTAAAAACTTCTTAAAATAATTTCCTTGTGATCTCTCTCAGTCGCTCCCAATGAATCAACTTTTTAGCTTAGACTGACTCCGACCTCGAGAGGTAACTGGTAACAGGTAATTTTTACGTTTGAGTGTTATATACAATCACGAAAATCCTTTCAATTGGATGGAATTAAATCACAAGAAAATGTTTTTGCTCCCTCTCTCCTCTGACTGTTGAGATTTTGTCTTCAAATCAATATAGAGACCACTTTGAAGCTATACTGAAACCAATACAAGCAAATATTTAAAAAATCGGTCTATAAACAAAAACGTTATGAACGAACAAATAAATAAAAAAATATAAAAACACGTTTTGAGCACTTCTTTCTATTTTGAAGTCGGTCGAAAAATTCGATAGTTTCGAAATTGCCTGACTAAAGAAAAATAGTTATCTCAAGATATCTTCCCAACCAAAAGAGCTACAATAATAAATTTTTGCGTTGAAACATTAGATAATTTGTAGGGAGAAAATACAAATTTCATTCAAATCATCCTACCAAGTGGCCCACTTCATTCTAGTGAATATCAATGTTTTTTTTTACGATTTTCTGGAAAAATGGTTACAACGATTTTTTTCAAGATTTTTATTTGAAAAATATTTTAAGATCGTAAACATATTCGAATGTTCTTCTCGGAAAATTCAAATAAGGAAAGAAAATTAAATTAAACATATTTAGATACATACATAATATTCAATTCACTTATAAGTTTTATATTAATGCACTTTTGCATAACTTTTTGTTTGTTTATCAAAAAAAGCACATTCTTATTCAAAGTTTTAGTTGTAAAGGAAAAAAGTTTGTGAAGTGTCATCTTTTTTTAGTAGGTACTTGGTAAATATCGTATCGGACCTACAATCCAATTCTATATCAAAAATAACTACTTATATTTACTTGGTTCGTGTAATATTGGTATTATTAGAAAAAGATATGTGATTTTCTATGTTATATAAAATGTCGTAAGTATTATTAAAGTTGTGTGTACATACACAGAATAGAAGCTATCATAATTTTCAATATTGAATGACATTCATACAGGCTATTGATGAAAAGATATTATTTTTGACCAAAATTACAACACACCCATACAGACAACAACGCACTTTTCCTACTGTATACAATTTTTATTGTTGTCTTTACTTGTTTTTCTCTGTGGTCAATCTTTTAATATTATTTTACAGTGGCGTGTCCACAAATAGAAATAAAGTATGAAGATAATGTGTGAGTTTTTTTGTAAAGGTTTTCGTGATTTCATTACTCGAGTTAATCTAATGAACCATTTTTGTGTTTCAAATGATCATCAAGGTCGGATAATAATTAGGTAATCAATATTTCGAATGGTCAAATTGTGAAAATAATATTTAAGTGTTAGGCAATTTCACTAATTAACGCCAAATTTGATTATTAAATAGCTGTAGACTGTAACAAAAAATTGTAAAATATAAAAGCTTCAAAACGGTTTCTTTTTTTGGGAGTTTTTTAAGAGATGAACAAAAACTTTTATGAATTCGAAAATTATAGGCTGAATTCAATTTTTTGTTTCTGATTTTTTCCAATAATTTTTTTCCTTCAATTTTCCATCAGTAATATTTTTCCTTTCACAACTTTTGAATTGAGCTATATTGACTAACTTGACAATCAGAACAATTTTGGGTGCTATTAAAATTTGGCTGTAGACTTTTTAAGTCTGATTTTTCACAAGGTAGTTGTGTTATTTTTTTAAAACTTGGCATAATTACTTGAGATTATTCCTGAAACTGTTTGAAAGTCGCATATACCCAAGTGATGAAACAGACAAAGGCAATCTATCAAAAAAGAAAATTGAAAATATTGACGCCTATGACACATTTCTAGTTTTCTATATTACATAATAAGAGTTGACGGTTGACTGTAGATACAATTATTGGTCACTAACATCATTTTCTACACACACACATGCACATTATAGGCAAGTTGTGAAAAAGACACTGTCCAGACATCGACTATATAATATACATTAAATACAGTTACCGATAGGTTTTGTTACGACGCTTGCTTGGGTGGAAATGATTTTATGAGTTTGACGTTAATACCTAGTTCCTAATTCTACTTTATTATGATAGAAAATTTCTCCTCTTAAATGTGCCTTCTGCTAGTTTAGTTGATCGAATACTTAAATACTTCTTCAATATCGTATCCAAATGGTGTTCATAGAATTTTCTATAATCCGTTCGTTAAATTAAAAAAAAAGCTACATCAAGGGTAATCATAAATGAATTAATGTCGAATTATTTGTTCAATTTAACTACAAAAACGATTTTTATTAACAATGAAAAACATTTGAATTTTTAATTCAAACAATGACATTACAGTATATTTACAACATGACGTTAATTTTTTTATATTTATTACAAATTGGGTTATGAAAAAATTTTTACTATAATATTTTATATTGGAATACAGATAAAAAATTTTCATTTGTTTCAGAATACCGTTTCAAAATACACAGGCTATGGATAATGCATGTAATATAACGAATCTAATTTTTCGCACATTTCCTTGGCATATGTCATTATATCATTCTCCTCTAATTACTGCTTAAAAAGAGATCGATTTTCCATTAATACCACCATTGTGTTTTCCAAGATTTAAACTATGGGTAGAAACAGGGAATCGTCATTTTCATACATTTTTCCGATCAGTTTTCTTCCGCTTATATAATATTTTAAATAGCTACTACTCGGAAATCAAAATGATTTCTCTTGTTCATTCAAAAATCGTATGCACAAAAAATTACAATAAATCTACGAATTTGTCTTTCTTTCCAAATATAGAAGCATAGATAGTAAAATCGTTATAACTTTCCATTCTACATGGCATTGAGTTTGTCCTGTTACCGAAACTGTATCCAAATAATTTGAATACGCCAGTATACCTACTCAAAGGATATCAAATTTCAGCGACTGAAACTAGCTGTATTGGTATCTATTTACTACTCATAGAAATGTTTGGAATTTTTGGAACGTAAATTTAGCAGCGTATATATTCTCATACTTGACGGTTATTTTTTTTTTTTTTAATATTATAAGAGATTGATAAGAATAGTCACCAAAAATACTACCACTGAATAATTTTGTGGTTTTTTTTTTTTTATGTAACGATATAATACGAAAAGTCTATGAAAATGGTTTTACTTGCGGGCATAAAGAAAAAAGGCAATATTATGCATAAACTGTCCACCGAAAAAAAAATGTATATAAATAAATAAATATGTTATACTATTTTATTTTATTGTATTATAAATGTTGTTATCTTTGTTATGGGATTTATTGGTGATTTTGAAATCACCGCGCGTACTTCAAATACGATTTCATTTTTATGTAAAAAGCGAAAATGGTTTTTTTTCTTCTATATCTAAATATAATGGTTTTAATACCTCCATATACTCGAGTACAATAGAATTGAATAATGAATACTATTTGTATTATTTTCAAAATAAAAAGCACCTTAAATTATCATTCTAGAACAAGGATGCGTCATTGTAGAACTTTTCCTGGTTTTGAATTTTTATATTGGACGCTTTGGAGATGTTTGAATCCTTCAAGACTAATATTCGTTTGAAGAGTCATTAAAAATTGTATAACAATAAACCTTACATAAAATTCGTGCTATCATTGTTTTATAAGCCACGACTTTCCCTTAGACGAAGACTTTTCTAGGCATAGGGTTCTTCGTTTCTTAAAAACATTTCCCGTTTTTTGAATTTTTTATTTGTGAAACTTTTTTGTCATTTACATCTCATATTACAAAAATTCATAATTTTATAAAATAAGACCTAATAGGGCTCAAAAATTGAAACATCCTAAGCATTTTTCTAAGAACGAATTATGAAAAAATAATCAGTAATATTAGGACTAACATTTCATAAGAACTTCAACGCATAAGACATCGACCGATATATAGGAGTCAGCTGAGCGATTCACCCAGTTTATTTCTCAATGTGTATGTGTCACCATGGTATCTGATAGTTGGCCTGATAATATAAAATAGCATTATGTATTTTCTTTTTTTGTCTTTACAATCTAAAATTTGAATAATTTGAGATTTTTTATTCCTTTACTACTGTGTATGTGTTTAGCCTACGACTATTGTATTTTTTGTTACTATAATTTTGTTGAATATTTTTTCTTATCGTAAACATATTTTGTTGGATTTGATATGCAATAAATATGATATAATGGTCTTTGGATAATAAAACGAAATTATTTAATTTTAATAATATCCATATTTATTGTAGATTTGCCGTTTTGTTTTTATAATATACAAAGATAAAAATGTGTATTTCACAATACCATTTTCACAATTTTTCTTTTAAATAAATAAGTCTTGTTTTTCATTGATAGCTGTATATATGATAAAGGACTAGTTTTCGACGTAATATGTGGGAGTTTTATATTTTTCACATGTAAGACACTAAAACAATCAGAATTTTGATTAAATTGTTTAAGACAATTGAATTAATCGCTTAGAAAATTTATGAAATTTTGTACGTATTATACAAATTAATAGACTTTCACAGCATTTTTGAAATTAATAAACGAGGATATTTTAAATTTATCGGAAAAATTTATAAAAATATTAAAATCATTTAAAAATATACAGTTAAATTTTAAAATTGACGACAAATTTTTATTCTCATATCTAATTGCACCCAAAATTCATCAAGAAATGGTCAGGTTAGCCAATTAAAAATTAAATATACTTTCAAACTCAAATACGAAATTTCTATAAAGAAAATTAGATTTATACCAGTGCGATTAAGATGGTCATAGTTTTCCGTTTGACTTAAATATACAATATTTCTTGAATCATTCGAATGCTATGAGTTCAACTACCTTTCCGCATTCGATTTCTGATTTTAGATTCATGTTACTTCAATCAAAAGGTCCATTATTTGGTTATAAAAGAACATAATTCAAAAAATTATCTTAAATTATTCCCTTACAACACGAAAAAATTCTTATTATTATACATATTTTTATAAATATAATCAATAAGACCACATACATAAGCCATAATCGTTATCTCCTATACAAAAGTTCTACATATAATATAAATATCGTTATATCAACAACGCAACAAAAAAAATTGTTATATTAAATAAATGATGCTTCAATAGGCAATAAAAAGTCAAATAGAATTATTGTATATTGAATGAAGAAGAAGTAGTATAATAATAATAGTAGAGCAAAGTGAAGAATATATTGGAAGCATCGATGCTTAAGCAATAAATGGGCCATGACGTTTTAACAAGCAAACATACAACCAAAAAACGTTGACTCTCCTCCTTCTAAATACAAATATTATTTTATATTATAGATATGAGATATTTTAATAATACTATCTTTATCTAACATATAAAGATTTTATATTTATGTTGTTCTTTGTCTGGTTGGTAGAATATTCGAACATAGAAACTAATAGTCAATCGAAATCATTCAACGTAATTTTGTTTGCTATTACATCTGTTTGCAAATATTATTATTTTTACGATCATCATATCATATTGTACCGTACCGTAATGTGTGTTGTAGAAACGAGTTGTCGAAACACTTCGAAAATATTGTTAAATTTGAAATGATAATAATGATATCTATTAATTTTTATTAGATACATTTTTTTTTTCTTTCATTATATTCGAATAAAATTATTTTATTGTAACATTCAACTTTTATGGGGAAATAGAAATTTGTTTAAATGTTAAAAATATTGTAAAATCAATGTGTGCAATAACTGCATACTTGGGGGAACATTACCAACTTGATTCCAATGGGTCTTGGGACGTATGTAAAGCGATTGTCCAATTGCTATGATCATATGATTTATCATTTTTAGACTATCGAATTAAAATTATTGACTTTTCGTTACAAAATTTGTTTTAGAAATTTTCATTGTATATACGGTAAATACCGACTAACAGAATTAATTATTTGATTTTTGACTAGAAATATTTGGAGTAATTGGGACATATTTTAGTTTTTAAGCTTTCTAGATAACTGACGGAGAATCTGATTCTTCTATGACAGACATACAATCAGACGAAAATAGAATAAATTTAGAAATGCTTGGCATAAATAATCATACTGTCTTCAACATTTTGAAGATATAATAAATTTAATATAGCCTGATATATTTTGGACTTATAGCATATAAAAAACCAATTAGATTCAAGTTTTATGTACTTCCTTTTTAAACGAAAACGCTTTTTTGATATATCATTTGTAAGGACTTCACGAGCTTGCATGCAAATTTTCAGCTCGATTGATCACGGTTTAGGGGTTTAAATTCTATATTAAGTTTTTTGGACAAATAAACAGACAAGCAAACACATACGAGTTAAAAGAAATGGAGTAAAAATAAGTGCTTCATAATTTGAAATTTAATAAACAAGGTAGTTTCCTTTTCTTGGATAATGCATTCTTATCGTTGAGTCTGAAAGAGCTTCCAATATTTCTAGGTTTAAAATCAAAAAAATTTAATTAGATAATTAATTTTTCATAAATAATCAAATCTATTTGGTTTAATTTAATTACTTAAAACGATATTTATAATTACTAAAAAATGATTTTAAATTAAAAAATGATTTTCTATCTTCATTTCTAAAAGGTTTAAGCAGAAAACCCACTCATCACATTTTAATATAATCAAAGTAAAATAAAAATAAAAATAATCCCTTGCAGGTATGAGAAAAATTAGAATCAATTTTATTGAGAAGGCATTTTTTTTGTTTCCCCATAACAGTTGAACAAATAAATTTTATATATAAAATTAATTTTTTCAATTGTGATCACTTGCTTCGTACATATTTTGGGATAAAAATGGGAATTCATTAAACATTGAAGGTACAAATATCAAATAAGAATTTATCCAAATAGCAGTTTGTTTGTTTTATTGATTTTGATGGCGAAGCATTTTTTAAAATAAGAATAAATATTTGCATAAAAGTATTCATAGAATCACCAAATTTGGCCTTTTGTGGATTTTAGATCTAAAAATTCAATTGAAGTTCGTGATTGATAAACTGGATCAATTTGGCTCCCTAGATTTACAACCTTTTTAAATGTAAGAGATAGAAGAAAAAAAAAATACAAAAATGTTTTAACTCGAAAAAATAAACAACTATTTTTTTGCACTTTTTACACTTCAAGTTCTTATTATAACACATATTATATACTTAATATTATTATATACTAAAAATCTAAATTCATTTTGTTTGGCAAACTGTGGTTAAAAAAATGATAACAGACCCTGTTCCTCCCTTAAAATTTCCAAGTTACATTGTATGTTTATAAAAAGGGATCATAGAAAATATTGTATATGAAAACATACAACCGTTCTTCTCCTTGATTAAGTGCCCTTTACGAATACATGCACATACATACCTTTTGCAACCTCAAACTTCTAGTATACAGACAAAAAAAAATCAGTCTCATTTTACACAATTCCTTTTACTTTCACGATGAACAACTGACGAGTCTACCTCATCCCCTCATGGATAAGAGATTTTTTTTATAGGAAAAAGGGGTAGGTTTTTGTTGGTTTGTATTGTGTATATATTGGGTGATACGACATGAAGGAGATGGCTGTTTTGTGTCGACCCAGAGAATGATATCTTTGTGTTGTATTATTATTCATCTCGTCATGAACAACTGAGAATATGTACCTTCCGGGTTTAATATTTATTGTCAAGTTTGAACATTGATACATATTATTACATACATTTTAATACAAAAGTTCTCTACTCTTAATATAAATGTATAAACGGAGCCCCGCCATACCAAATATTATCTATACGTGTTGAAACTCGTTGAAGTATACAATGATATTATTTAATGAACGGTATTTTGGTTTTCTTAAAACGAGGCAGCATAATTATTCCATCGTATTGATATCGGCTTCTTAAGGTACAGTCATGATGATCAGAAAATATTTCGAATAATAGCTAAAATATGGACACCAAAAAAGAGATTTTCATAAATGACGTCAATCTACGGTAAGGTTTCCTATCGATGTCCATGGCACTTGTATACTCTTTTCTTCAAAATTTTATATAAATAATGTAAGTATACACAAGTGAGTTGATAGTGAATAAAAGTTTTATATAAATTATATTAATATTCAAAAATTTTGGGGTTCTTGAATCAATTTTGATTTAATTTAGAAATTTTAATTAGAATTGAGCCTAGTGTCACATATTGATGGGTAAAATAGAAAATTTTTTATTGCATCTTCCGTATCATTTTAATTAAGCCACCTGTCTACACAACTTTTCGAACTTAATAAAATATCAAATTTAATAACCAAGACAATATTAGACATAGTTTAATACTCGTCCGTACTGTAAACCTAAAGATGTCCGAGAATCTACGCTGCTCAATCAATTTGGAGCCATGCATGATAATTTGAATATGGAAATATATTCGAGGAACCATTGTTAAACGGAAAATAATTTTTTTCTTTCCTTCTATTGATCCGCGAAAATTCTCATATCTGCTAGATTAACTTAGATTATTTTAAATGAATTCTGTTATGGCAAAAACAGTCCAGAGGACATTGATAACAACACATAGCTGATAAATATAAACTCAGATATATTTGTCATATTATAAGCACCATCATACCATGATTGATGGTGGGTGTGGGTCGATTCATGTAAATGGGTGGAATTGTTGTATAACAGCAACACTTTGATTGTTCACAGATCATAATAAATATTATATTTTATAAGACTTTAAAAATAAATTAAACATTTTAATCTGAGCCACCTACGGCAATCGTTGGTTTACCTTATCGAATACTTACCAATGAAGGGAAATTTATTATTATATTTGTTGAATATTTTATAAACAATGGGATATTTGTCACTGTAGAAAATGCATTACTAAATCTTAATAACTACATTGTTTTGTAAAATAGAGTTTTTTGAAAATTTTCTGTTTTCAATATTTCTTTGGCAAATAAGGTATCAATAATCTCATGAATTTTACGATACTATCATTTTTAATATTTTTCACAAAATCACAAAACCCTTTTAAAAGACTGAAAAGTCATAATAAACTCTGTTTTCGAGAAAACTCAGTCCAAACTCCAAAGGATCTAAATTTTGGCGTGATATAGTGGCAATATATAATAATCTTAAAAATTGTAAGTGAAGGATACATCAAAATCAAGATCAGCTATTTATAAGCCTCTTATCTTATTATGTATATTTTTTCCGAATATATAAATTATTTTTATTCATTAACTAATTGTATTACCAAAGTATTCCGAAAAACAGACAAGGAATCGATTGTCAGTTTTGAAAACATCTTGGTTTATATCGTATTAATATTCAAACATTTTTTTCTTGATGTACCAAAACAAATTAACATCTTCAACATCAGATGGTTTTAATTTGTTTTTACTTTTTTTTTTTGTATTCTGTAACAACATCCACTGTGAGAGAGATGTAAATTATATGATAGACGGATTTTGATCGGGTTTGATGTTTGTTAAAATGTCTAAGTATTTATTATTACTGATTGGCTGATGCCACACTAAAAAAGTCATTCATAATAACATTTACTGCTTTCGAACATATTATATGATTAAACATAGTGTTTCTTAATCTTTGAGAGTTGTGTATTCATCTTATAATATCGTATGCCTCTTTTCTTTATTTTTTCTCAATGTTTATGTAACAACAAGGTGTTGCTTGAAACCAAAGAATTCAATTTAGCTGTATTCAAGTTTTTCCAATTCTTAAAACCAACTGACACCATCAGTTTGCAATAGCTGTACAATGTTGGTGTTGAATGCGATTGCCAATAGTGACCAAGAGATAATGAATGTCGAAAAATAATGAACTTCGCAATATTTGATAAAACGCATGCAATAATGTTGTGTATACCCATTATTGGCAATTTAACCATTCAACAGCTATGGCCATCTCTTGGCAACTACAGATAATCACATTAAATACCGACATTGAAAGCTATAGCCATCTGGTAGTCGAGGTAAGTACTGAATTTTTTCAATACACACAAATTGAAGTTTTGAGCTTCTACGAGCCTCAGTATTCTTTACCGAAGTTTAAGCCACTTTTAGTCATAAGGTTAAAAGCCATGTTTTTCAGACTACATGAGTCTACCATATTCAGAATCCAGAGTTGATTTAAGCATGCCATGGCCTAATTATACCAATAGTATACTCCAAATAACATATTCAACATCGTATACAAAGGTTTTTGAATATCTTATTAATCAATTCATATTTTTGCCAAAGTTATAACAAATATTCCACCTTCATAATTTTACAATTTTTTGGTAATTATTAGTAATAGTAGTTAGTTACTGATGCTGTAAAAATCTTTCAAATTAGCGGTGTTCTTTCACATCTTATTTCATTTACTGATCATGAGGGCTGATTATATTCAATATATTTATTGTATATAGAAGCGCGCGGTATACTCCTTTGATCACCATGTTTTATAATATTTGTGATAAAGATAGAATACATATATTTATAATATATTGTTATCTCTGTTTGATAAAAATATTACAAATAATAATAATCGGGAATATGTGTTGTATTCATTAAACAGATATTTATTATTAAAAAAAAAAAAAAATTATAATATTAAAAAATAAGTAGGATTTTTTTAATTCTTTCTTATATAATTAAATATAATGGCATTATTATATCGATGTCTATAATGTATGACTTGTGTTCAGGGGTTACATGAGTTTCTATGGCTAAAAGAAAACATCTTTCTCTATTTTTCAAAAGTAATTTAGAAAAGTACCTACATTTGAAAAATATTTTGTGTTTCAAAATTTTACAAATTGATTCAACTTTTTTTGATTTATTTCGAGCATATTCTCACAAAATTTATTGTGATACAAACCTTGTTCCCTTTCACATAATATTGAAAATTTCCGGTTTCACATGAAATCCAGAAAAGTTTAATGTTTCGGATCTTATTCTTTTGTCAATTCAAGTTTTTTATGCAAAATAATAAGCAGCAACTATTTTCAACCGTTATTTTTTTAGTCTGACCATTTAAAACTCATTGGATAAATATATCAGTCAGTTTTTTCATTAATAAAATTTTGTTAAAATTATAATTTATTTATCTTCAAAATACTTATTCATAATCATTAATATTAATCATACTGAAAAAATAAAAGCCAATATTCTTCAACTGCTATTTCCGATCAATTAGTTATACTAATTTATATAAAAAAAAACAAAAACAAAAACTATATGAGACTAAAAGCCAAGAGCCTAATAATATACCGACCGCATACACATTAAATAATTAATATATTTCAATTAAACCATGACAATATGAATTTAATATCGTTTCATTTTAAATAATACTTTTGTCCGTTTTCTGATCTTTGTTTTTGCTGGTATAATCATGATATAAAACTATTGTTTTCACTCTGAAAATTGAACCAAATTTTTCATAAATCACTAACAACTCTAGAAATGTACGATCACAATAAAATTTGGTTAGTACAATCGAAATCGCGTTGAAAAATCAGGTGATATAAGAAACGAAAAATAATAGAAAACTTAAACTTTCCTCGATATTTCTCGAATAATATGATATTTTAATAACATTTGTTGCACGGGCATACACTTCTTATTAACTGCCTATACAAAATTAGTGGTTCTTGTGAATTACAAAAATTAGGTAGAAATAGTATTTTTTTAAATGCAAATTAATATACTTCTGAATTCAAATATACAAATTTTCAATATAAAATAATATTTAATAGATATTTGGTATAAAATTTAATTGGTCAAGTAGTAAACCATGGATCTTAGATCCTTAAAATAATCTCTGGCACCCAGGTCAATCAAGTTTGTTTAAGGCAGTGTAGAAATTTGTAATGTGATTTTTTTTGTTACTAGATTTATTATTTAAGAAAAAATTTTCAATGTTTAAAGCTATGTATTCTGCCTTACCAAATACAAAAATTTATGGTTATACTGCTTCATATTTGTATATATTTTCTCTTCAATTTTATACAAAATCTGGAATTTCAGTAATTTTAATAAAAAATCCATGGTTTTTTGAATAGTTTTCATCAAGTCTTAATACAAATTGATTTATGTAAAGAGAAATTTATTGATGTACACTCAAAGCGTCTCATATCCATCCACAACGATTTGTTATGAATGTATTTCGTGTTATTATACTTCAGTAGTTGTAGTTTAGTTCTTTAATTAACTTTTATTTGAGAAATCCTAAACATCTGTTCCCAATTGTGAGTTGATACATAAAAAAGTCAGTAGTCAGTCAAAGTAAAGAAATATATATATAAATGAATGAAGAACAAACAGTTAAACCATAATGGAATAAATGTTTTCGTTACAAACAAAATACAAATAATAACATTGTATGTATTATTCTATTTTATTAAAAGTATATCGACATTCGAAACATTGTTATTCATTGATATACTCGATTCATAGAGTATCGCTAAAAGTTACCAAGAAAATTCATATACAAATAAATAACAAAATTTTCCGAAAATCATCAAATATTGTTTAAAAATAATTTTCGGTGTTTTGTATGATAATTCTACGAAATTGCTGAAGATTTTTTACTGACCATGTGTAATCGAATAAAATCATTTTTGTCAAAACTTTGTATTAATTTGAAATACAGGTATAAATGATTAGCTCAAGAATAACTACAGATACAAAAACGGGTAAAACAATGACAAATTTTGAAAAGATTTTACAGAACAATTAAAAAAAAGTATAATATCTAGAATTATAATAAAATACATTATATTAAGGTGATTTTTTATACGGTCACGCAATTTGCGAAAATTGTCTTTGTAGGCAAAGCATAAATAAATTGAACTTTAAGTAATGTAGAAAATTTGAGAAAATCATATTAAGCAATACCTAAACTTTAAATCTAAGACCGTGCTAAGGAGTAGTTGACCTTACTTTCTAGACTTATGTCAAAGATTCACCCGACAGGAAAATAGATGTTAGAACCGCCTGGCTAAAGTTTAGACCCGATAATTCCATTTGGTGTATTCATTTTCAATTGTATTAAAAGTATTTAAGTCCTTAGCAAAATAAATTGCAACATAAAATATTCTAAAATTGACATTTCAGCCAATTGCTTTTTGTACTGACATAGTAAAATTTGATTTTAACAAATTTTCATGCTGTCTCAAATAATTACTCAAAATTACCTACTTGGTCTCCTACGGTATATTTTCTAACAAAATAGAATTTACTTCAACTACTATCCATGTGAAAAGAACCGTATGCCTCTATGGAACCTAATAAATCTATGAGATTGTATTTATTACAAAAGTATTGACAATATAAAAGAACGCAAAGATTGTTAAATAACCAAACAAAATGGATTCGCATATATAAAAACAACGAATTAAGAATAAAAAGGCAAAGCCATAGAAAATAATAGACTTTTTGTTATATATGTAGAAAAGAAAACGGGTTGTGAATTACCAATAAGAATTTGATCGTCTACATCATCCTAAGATGGCGATGGTGTTCTTTTAGAAACACAGGCTATATGGATACATTATTTTTCTATTTACTGTATTATATGTTTGTAATTAGATATTCACTATTCAGAACACGTATTAAATACATAATTTGATTTTGTTATATGAAATCGTTTGCTCTTTTTTGATTATTCATAATCAATAGCCTAAATAATTAAATATATCTTTTTGAAATTGGTTATAAAAAAATAACAATATAACATCGATTATATTTTGGAATGAATTATATTGGTAATCTATACATATTAAATGCTTTGTGCTGAGTGTAAAAAATCAAAGCACTGCGAAAACCGTTGATCGCAGAAGTCTGTATTAATCCTAATACTGTAATACTATATTAATCCTTCAAAAGTCAAAGAACTTAGACAAGAAAAAGTTATTATTTGTTTTGGTTTTGTTACAAAAAATAATAACCGTTTATCAGTAATTTTTAATCTTTATATAAATATTATTTTTGTGTTATTTTTAATATTTAATTTTTTTTTTTTTTTTATTATTGTCATTAAATTGTTCATCCAATGCAAAAATTCACATGATTATAAATGATAAATTATTATTATATTTGTTTAAAATAATAATGAAACTACACAAAAAACTATTTTTATTCATAATAATTTATTATTTTGCTTTAATTATTTATTCACCACTGAGATTATAATAATTAATAATTAGTTTTATGATAGGTAGAGTGGTACAACGTATTTCATAGATGAAAAAATTAAAATATAAAGGAGACCATACACTGTCAACGAAAAAGCTGTCATCGAAATTATTCCCAATTGTATATACTTGCTTTAACCAACTTGTTATTATTTGTGTAAATTTAACTTTTCAAAATATTTATCAGTCTACAAATTCTAATCTATTTCGATCTATTTATTTATATTTATTGAAGATATATTTCTTTAGGCACGTTATTTAGATTCACAGGTTGAAGCTGTTGTTATGATTTATGTTACGCTTAATATAAAAAAATATATATATATATATTTATTTTTTTTTTCAAATTTAAACTAAGCCTTATTGACTGTGTTGACTATTCTTCTTCAGTTCTTCTATTATTTCATTGTAATTAATTATTTGCATGCAATCAAAAATTGTTTTTTAATGATACCAAAGAAGTATAACTTCTGACGAGCGTATTTAAGGCCACGTATTCATTTTGTGATTGTAGTGTGATTTGACTCAATTAAAGGGCAAACTTAAATTACAGAAAACCTATAGCCAAACCGATTTTCCTGAAAAGTCATACAGTTTTAAGTTACGTAATCACACATCGAAGGAAAGTCATTACACATCGATATCATTATTTGTTTTCGAGATAATCGAGACGAAACATTCTGAACGCACATACATGCACACAAACATACACACACAAATACAGGAATTGACAAAGTGTTTTAATAACCTTGAAAAACTGAAAGCTATACCAAAATTTCAGATTCACAAATGCATCTTCATTAGAAGGACTTAACGCTAAGGAAGTTAATAATTCTAAAGACTTAAGATCATAAATAAGAAAACAATTGATATGAATATATTTAATTTACTCTTACATTGCACACATTTATTGTCGTTTTAAACACCGGAAGCATAATCAAGTAAACACAAGAATATTGTTTTATGTTGTATGTATAATTATAATTACTAATATAAATTAGTAATTTAATATTTTTTATTATAATTACCTATCATAGTAGTGAAGAATGATTTTAATTTATTTCATGAGTATAAATAACTATGGTTTAAATGTCATTGTTACTAGGCGAATGAGCAGTACTGATGAGTTCAACTTATGATTTATCATTATTTTCTGTATGTTTAAAGTGATATATGAAGATGAAATTCTTTCATTGATGGAAAGTCTCGTACAATTTAACATCGGAAAATTATATTCGCATTTGTATATTTAAGTCTAGTTACACGTTTGTCACATACTTTTTATATGGTTCATATAAGAAACCAGTTTATTAAATTCAAAGACTTGCAAAATATTGAAGTCACTAACAAATCTAAAGTATAGGTATTCTTAGAATCACCAAATTAGTGCATTTTCTCGTCTGCCCACTATCACGATAGCTAAAAACGAAAAAGGATAACAAACTGAAGTTTTGATGGTATATTTCACGTCTAAAATGTAAGTTTAAACGATAAAATCGGTTAATTTGGTTCCATAGATCCAACTTTTCAATCATAAAACAAAAAATGTTTCTGAAAAAATAAATCTTATACAAATACTTCAGGTCGAATATTTAAATAATTAAGACTGTTTTAATGATTTTCACAAATTAAAATTATAATAAATTTAAATTTTTTTTGCTTTCAATTGAAGTGAAAATTTTTCAATTGTAAAACTCATTCAAAACAACTAACGAATTCGATAACCCCCATCATATACTCCCATTTCATGATATATCAGTAGTTGAAAGTTTCTAGTTTAAGTGAAGAGTTGTTTCAAAATAATAATAATCACCATATCCTAATATTACTCATACTCCAAAACCCCCCTAATTCATGTTTATTGTTAACAGTATATTATATCTATTACTTATATAAGTAGTGGTAGATAGGGTTTGTAATGGCCAGAACCATAACTTTCTGTTACCAAACTGAAGTATCTTAATGTAATATAAATAATATCAGGCTAGTTAGAAGTGCTACCAAGTACATTACAAATTGTTGCCTAGTTAACTACAGACATATTACGCCTTAAAATAGTCATGATCAGATTTCTAAACTTCAGTGTTCTCTAAGGCTCATTTTGGTATTTTGGCCCAGTTTTAATAGTTTCTGCCTTAAAGTACAGTAAGTGCGTACTTCTTCCGTGGCAATTTAATAAAATTTAGTGTAGCTTGAATACTATTTAGGTTTTAAATTGTGAATTTTGTCCAATAAAATCCTTTTTTTGATTGTTTTAACTGGATGTGATTTTTAGGATTGTATAAGAATCCTTAAATATTGATCGAAAAGTTCAAAAATTTTATTTCGTTGTTTAATGGTTTTCTGGGGTTATTTTGATCTAAAAAATTCAAAAATAACATTTATTTTACGATCGGTCGACTAGTTTTTGAGATACTGCACAAAATACACCAGCTAAATCGGCATCTGGATCGGATTTTTCGTTATATCTGCAAAACGGTCTTTCCGATCGTAAAATAGGTATTATTTTTGAAATCTACGAGTCAAACTGCACTTATGAGCATAGTAATTATCAAAATCGGATAGAAAAAATTTTTCTCGATTTTTTGCAATTTTTTTAAGGGGTACCCCTTTGAAAAAATCGAGAAAATCGAAAAAATTGTTTTGCTCCCGATTTTAATAAAATACATGTTGTAGGATGAATTTGACTCGCTGATTTCAAAAATATCATCTATTTAACGATTGGATGCGTAGTTTTTGAGATATAGTTAGAAATCCGATCTAGAGGCAGATTTATCGGATGTATTTCATGCAATATCTCGAAAACTAGTCGACCGATCGTAAAATAAATATTATTTTTGAATTTCTTAGACTTCAATTATCTTAGAAATTCCAAAAAAGCAATGTACATGGCTTTCTTACAATTTAAATGCTCGCCCCCCGACAAGCGATAACGTACCAGAGTGACTGACAGCAGGCTATTTCTCTTCACCATAAATTTATCATAATATAAAAAAAATTAGCCTTTATTTTAATTTTTTGGCGCTAACCTCTCCGGAAATTATAAAAGATTCGACTACATAAACCACAAGAAAATACTTTAATTTGGATTAAATTGACGATTTGGTACCCTAAAAACCAAAATGCAATATACATCGTTTTAAAACTCGATATATAAAGAACATGAATTGAATTGAATGAACAATTGAATTAAATTGAATCTCAACTTATTTTTATTTCCATTTTCAGAATGAAAATCATAATTTTCTATTGGACTAACAAACAAAGTGTGGATTGTTATAGAATATTGTCGTTGGTTCCATCCATTTGTTTGTGTGTTTCAAAATCTTAAGATGGTTCAAATTAGATATTAACGCATCGTTACATTGTCGTTTTGTTGTTGTTGAATTGTAACGATCAAGTAAACAAACATTGATATCTCATGTTACCGATCTCTCTTTACAACCACACACACACACACACACTCATTCGTATTATAGAGACTTTTGTCGAAGTATATAGAGTTTTGTTCTCTATAGATAGATAGATACACGTCCAAATTCTACTTATTTGAAAACTATTAACAAGCTATCGTGTATACAAGTAGCTTAGACCGGAAACCACACAAAGTACACACATACTCCTTCATATATCAATTTAGTTTTAGATCAGTTAAGTTTTATTGTAAAATTTTCAATCGTACGATCTAGAAACTTCGAATAGGGTGTTTATTCAGCTTATTTGGAATGTATTTCACTTTATAAACGGTAGAAATGGAACGGTTCTAGAGTATTTAAGATATTGACACAAAATTATGTGCTATTTGTTACATTTATTTAAACTAAATTGGTTAATTTGGCATCGAAATGGTGGTCATAATGCTGGTTAGTGAGCCGTCATCCAGGAACTAATTTCAAATATTCCCACATATTTCATTCGAAACTAAAAATTCGTATGCCTGTCTCCGACATATCTCACCACAAATTGAAAATATAATATACAAGCAGCTTTTTTTTATGCCAAAAAAAACGCCCATCATTAATAAAAGTGTTGTATAAATATTATCATGCCCGTAACGTAATGCGTAATGCCGCTTATGTTGTCCAGTCAGGTAGATTATTTTTAATCAGGTACAAAGAGCATTATATAATTACATAATGTGTGTATTTTTATATAAATAATTATGAGGAGTACTAAAATTGCATCAGATTAATAGACAATTACAGAAAATAATTTCATTGCAATGGTGTAATTTTTGATCAAGATTTATGAACACAATCGAAATTGATAATAAATACAAGACAAATGACTTGTCGTAAAATATTTATTGTATAAAATAACGTCTAAAAAAACTAATATATTTATTATTAGTATTATTAGATTTTTATATTCACTTAGTGGACATCCATACTCACAAAATAAAATCGTATAACAAAAAATTACTCATATTATTTATGACAAAAGCCTCTAAATTTTTTTTTATATACTTTTAATATCTATGAAATAAGAAATTTTACTACGCAAACAATACCGTCAATTGAAGAGAGATGATATATTTGAAAAATTCACATTACTTTCGTAAATTAGACAATATTTAATTTTATACTTCAGAAAACCAAATTACCCCAATCGTAGAGGATTTTTCTTATTATTGGTCATAATACTAAAAAATATTCAAGAAAGATGGAAGTTTTCACAAAGTCATGATACTGAATTTTTATGATAAAGAAAATATTCTATTTAACTTGATATCTAAATTTCAGGTCAGTTGTTTTATGTGCACGCATGATAGAATTTTACAGCCATGATTTGAATTTTGTTGGAATCAATTAACAGCAACAATGTATTTTTTTTCACCACATACCGAAATTGCAACCCATTCTGGGAAAATCTTCCGAAACAATAGTTAACATACCCAAACAACACAAGAAAATTTTGAGATCATTTTTGGGAATGCATTTTTGCAGTCTTACATTTTTAGTTTGCAACATATTAATTGCAACGAAAAATAAGGATGAATTCTTTCCTCAGTAAATAAAAAATACTTAGTTTGCCATTGTTGCACGAATAGCAAGAAAGAAGAAACCTTTGGGACCTCTGCTACTTTGATAACAACACAGCATTCATTTGCAAAGGTTAAAAATCATTTATAAGAAGGAAAAAATGAGAAACTTGTTAGAAACATCACAAAGATTACTGTAACATGAATGTTGTATTTATTTCAAGTTGTTAAAACGAAAAATATTAAGCAACAAAAAAATATATAGAAAATCGAAACATTTTACAACACGTTCATGTAATTTCATGTAATGAATCTATAAATTTATATATCACCACTACCTTATATTATTATCTAACACCCCACCTCCCCCACCGCCCAAAGATGACCCCATCTAAAAACCAACCACCTTAAAATAGTAGCAACAGTAGTTTATAAGCTTTCTAATATATTAGGAAAAGTAATAATGTGTCGTAGCTCTCCATTTTTCTACATCAGAGATGTGTGATAGCGGAGAGTTAAAGTAATGGTTGTGGCCTATATGTCCAGTAAGTAAAGCTCTTACACTAAAAGTGTCTCACCGCATCCATCAGACAGATAGACAGATGGACAAATAGGGGGCGATAAGTAGGATGATGGGTAGTAGGTAGAAGCATTGGTTTAAGAAGGACATATACACTTCTATCGTTTTATGTATAGATAAATAATACATCATTGACATACATATATCAATTGTATATCTACTAGATTATCCTAGATACTCTTACACAAAACATCCTATTTAGAAAATGAAATTTAAATTTAACTATCGAGGATTTTAGGGATGTGGGCTAATTAAAGAGTGTTATATAAAATTGTATGTTATGTTTGTGACGTTTCGTTATTTTATTTAGTCATCATCAGGCATCCAGACAAAACACATGATATTACAATACAATGTACATACAATTAATAATGTTATTTACCATAATATGAATCTATAAAATAACATTCTTTACTGCACTTCGATGTCAAATTATTACCTACAAATTTGGTAATTATAATTTATGTGCAGTATACTTTCTTTAAGCCAGGCATTTTATTTGAAAATCTTTACAAAAAGATTAACAGTTTTTAGTACAAGTCTGTCGAAATTTTATGTGTTCATAATTTGTGTTTTTTGTTGTGAAAAGCCCTTGTGTTACTTCTTGAAAAGTAGTTTTGTTTGAACTATTTATAAAATTCTTCATTGTCCTGTTCTAGTATTAATTTTATAAGTCAATTATATATAATAATATAACGAAAATATATACATAAACTTTTACTAATAGCTATCAACCAAAAAGCATTAAATGGTTATATGGTATATCAAAGAAAATATATAGGTTTTTTCATATTATATATATATTTATATAATAAAATGTTGGAAAAACCATTATCGATTTTTATTACATTTTCACCATAAAAATGAAACATATATTTAATACATAAAAATAATAATGTTTAATATAATAATAATTATTATTATTATATAATATTATCAAAAAAAATCTCGTACATGTTCTTCCTTCCTCTAATTTGTAAATCGTTATGTAATTAGGAATTTTAGTTTATAATACGAAACAGAAAAATTCTTCAGTAAAATGCTTTTTCTTTTAGTAAATTAATAGTTTTAGATTTTACTACAATTTTAACCAAACTAGCTCAAACTACTCAAGGTTTTTTCCGGCTGAAAAATTCCTGAAATCTAATAACCACTGTTAAAAAGGCATTATTTTCTATCCAGGTAAAATGATGCCTTTAAAATGAGTAAGAAAGTACTTATTTTATTTGTGTTACGTAGAGCTTCATATCCTTATTTCTTTTAGGGATTATCAATAAAAGGTACCAAAAAATACTGAAAAAAAAATTATTGAATTTCCATTGAAATCTTAATTGTGAAATATTCTTTAAAATTCTAGAATAGACTCAAATGAGTGAAATAAAATGATGACGCTTTCATATAAATATTAACAAAATTATTTTTAGACATAAAAATTTTGTTGTTTTGCCCTTCTCTAAAGAAATAACTCTACTAGTAAATTAATAAAATAACAATTAATAACTGATATTACATAATAACAATGTAATCTATCAATAAATAAATATGTATATATGCATGTAGGTAATGTTACAGATTATTCTATTAGATAATTAATATTTAATAAACATACATAAATTTAATATGGTTACAAATGTTACTGACATTTAAACAGTTTCAACACACCAAACAATATTACAATAACCATACGTGTGATAGCTTTTATAAATGATATGCGACAATTGACAAATACCTGTTGAAATATTAATTATATATTACTCGCTGAAAACAATCAAAAGAAATAGTAATGAACGTATTTGTTTTAGCTCTCATAAAAGTGAAAATATTAAAAAATTTTATCTGAAGTATTATGATTAATTCATTTTTCTCAGATCTAGCCACGATAACATAAATCTAAAAGGAGGAAGAGAAATCAAAGAGACCAAAACTGTGGTTATCTCTTGTTACTTTTTTATTTTATTTTTTAATAGACTTAAACAAGGATGCTTGTTACCTCAGAACTTTCCTTTGAACCGATTTTTATTTGAAAGCTGGTACTTCCCGAGTGGCCTGTAAGCAATTTTTTTATATTTCCAATGTATACCAGAGAACAATAAACATGGAACAGAGGATTTTGAATAAAATTATTGATATTTCGATGGTATGAGAAGCTATCATCTCATACACATTTAAATGAAACCATTTATTCCAATAATATAATATCAATACAAACAACAGTTGTTATTGTTATTATTGTTGCTACTGCTGCTGTTGTTATTATTATTGTATTTATAACAAATTCCATTTGATTAACTAAATTGTTAAATACATATACCAATATAGATGAATACATATAATACACATTGATTTGTAATATATGGATAAGAGACAATTGTGGAACACTTTGATGGATATATTCACATTATCCACATTAATGCAAAAGTCAATGGGGCATATGATACAATTCGCACTCAATACAATACATATATACATCTATAAATTGTATAGGGTGTCTGTAAAAAATATGGTATTAGTTTAAAAAAAAAGGATGGGTTAACAATATCAATAAGTGTGGGGTAACAAATTTATAAATTATAAGGGCATACATTAATTACAAAATAATACAGACTTTGAAGTCAATACTGCAGATACCATTTATATAAATTTTATCTCAATACATTCACGGGTCAAAAATTTGGATTAAAATTGAGATGAAATTTATTTGGTCATTCATTGCGACCCAAAAGAGTCTGTTCTACTAATCGATTTTCTCCCAAAAGTCGTACTCACAAGATTTTCTCTCTTATTTTACGCATATTTGAAACCATTTTCTCTAAAATTAATTTGGACTAAATCTACTTCTGAAAGAAAGCGAAATCCTGATAAATGAACTCCAGAAAAATAATCCTAATATCAGCTGGCTACAAATATTAATCCTATTGTACTACAAACGGCTGCAGAAACAGAACACACATGGAAAATAAAAAGACAGATATTTAAAAAATGAATTTCAACCAGCTAGGAGACAATGGTCAGACAGTATTTCATTCTTGCAAGCTCCATCTGTAAAAAAAGTGAACCGTTATAATATTCCATTGGACTAGGGAAAGTGCGCCAAGAAATTGTTAGAGTCTTATGGGGTGACAATATGAGCTGGGGCTTAAATATTAAACAAAATATTGTAATAATGTTTATGATGCATTCTTGATGCCATGTTTAACCACTTTTATTACACTACCAATGTATTCATTATATAAAAATAAGTTTACCACGAGTTCTAATAGCTAAACTATGCTAACCAGTTCTTTAAAAAATTGATTGGTAAATATTCTACTTGGAAGCTAACCAGCCTATATCTAAACAAACCCTTACCATAGACATTTTCAAATATATTGTGTTATATATCATGAATCTATCTATATACAACAATTTGCAGTCATTTCTATACAGAACATATTATATGTGTATGTATACAGATTCACGCTTCTGATCAATTTAGTTCAGTTGTTTGGTAACTCTAATGTTAGTGGAGTGTATTATCATGAACCAAATCGAAAACACCTTCATTTCACCCATAATATATCACTTGTATTGTGAAGTGATATACTATCATTTGTTTGGGTTGGGTTGGGTATTTATATTGGGTGATTGGAAAATAATCATAGCTATTTATTTTAAATTGTTATTGGCAAAAAAAAGTACTTGCTTACTAAATTTGAAGTAATCTATTCTAAAATAAATTTAATCTACGATATCACAGAAAAATTTATGGAAGTTTGGAGGTTTTACCAAGCATTATTGATAAAGATGAGGCTATTACCGTCTCTCGTGTCTAGACCTTTTGGTCCTTTTTCCCTCTTTTAGAACACTACATCACAAGGTAACAATTATATTGTTATTATATTGTTGGTGGAGCTATAGTCTAAGGGTGAAGGTATTAGTGGCCTTACTCACTTGGCCACTGAGCCGGTTATTGTTTTAGGGATAGAAAAAAATTTACAAGAGTTTCAACGATAGCTTGAAAAGTCTTTAAGAAAAATTGAATTATTTAAGTCCAAAAGTATAAGCTAATTAAACTGAAATTGAAAATTACAAATATGTCATGCATAGATTCCCAAAAATTTTATTTTAAAAACAGATTTTTTAAATCATCTGTATAATATGTTTATAGGTAAATATTGCCCCCGAACAGACACATATTTGCCTATTAATTTTCGTCCATATCCCACTAATCAAACATATTGCATTTATCTGTAAATGTATATATGTTTTTAGTAGTAACTCACACATATTCCCTCATTTCTATCAAAATTCGTATAGTGAAATATTTATTCATCGGAGTTGATTTATATAAAATTGAAATGGATTCATTAAAAATTTTCAAGTACTCAACAAAATAATAATAATAAGTAAAGTACTCCTCTTTGTATATGTATACAAAAAATATTGTATGTATGATTTCGATGGTTCATATTTGGTTTTTTGATTTATTTCGTTAATATTTTTCGAGTATTTCGTAAAGTGGGAAATAGTGAATATATAAAGTCAATTAATAATTTTGATATCATTAAAAAAAGAAATCGTAACGGCCGTGTTTAGAAATGGAATTAAGCAACTATCCTGTTAAAATAGTAAAAAGTAGACACAAAAAGATTCTTAAGTTCAGTTTTTTCCCAGTAACTCCGAAACAATCATCAATGTCCAATTGCGAGATTAATATTTTGAGAATTACTGATATTTTCTGATATTTTAAGTAATGAGTAATGCAAGTCCAAAGTTTGAGAAATAAAATCTATGACAGATTTTACTCTGAACGTTTTCGTTGATAATTTAGGGATTAACCCGACATCGGAAAATGAGCAGTTACTTAGAAAGTATATCCTTTTTGCAACAGTTCTAAACTTTACCATTATCTTTTTCATATTTGGTGATAACATTTAGTGGAGAAAAATTAAACTGGAAATCTTAAACAAACAAAATATTTAGTTCCGAAAAAAATAATTTAATCTTTGTTAAATATTCATATTATTTCTATTTTACGAAAATTACCATTTTTAGTTTAGTCTTGTTTTTAGGTTTGTTCTTGTTCATACGGTCATCATATTGACCTAACTTTGACCAGCACTTCTTCAAATATTCGATTCTGATCATTCAAAATACTCAAATTTGATTTAAATTTAACAAACAGAATTGAATTATTATAATCAATTTTTCTTACAATTACCATCATATGAATACAATAAAACAAAATAGATATATTAATAATATTATTTCATTATATAAAGTCATTAATCATTTTACAATTGAGTTGATATTGTTTTTCAAATCATTGAACAAGTCATTTAAATGATTTAAAATTAATAATATAATAATAATATATATGTTATATATATAGACAATATAACTATATGTCTATAATATAGATACTTGTATGATGTATGTCTTTTCCTCCAGTTGAATTCGTTTTGTGGAGATGGTGGTGTTACACCACGAATATATATATATAGATAGATATTATGTTTGAATGGTTTATAATTCCTCATTTCAACGAATACACAATAACCATGAATTTTAGTTCAGTTCATTGAATTGTTTTAATTTGTCTATAGCGATATATCATTTATTATTCATTCGTTGTAAATAATCATAGATTTATAAACTTAATGAATGAGTGTTTAGTACAAGCTAAATATTAACCAGTACGATATTTATAGATATTTAAGAACATATAAAGTATGCAACTAGTTTATTACAAGACACAAAAATTCGTCTTTAATTTCTAGAAATGTTGAGATTTGTCAAAGGAAATGTAACTGGAAAATTAAAAATTTTAATGTTAGGACTTTGAAATGGTCGACACAAAATTAATGTTGATTATCTACATAAAAAAAATGTTGAGTTTTTAGGTAATTAATTGTAAATTATTAAAATATGTGGTGTACTTAATTACGCGCATCAGAAGTTATACTTCTTTGGCATCTTTAATTAATTAATTATCATAAAATAATAAAAGGACTGGAGTAGGATAGTCAATACAGTCAATAAAGCTAAGTTTAAATATTTTTTCTTACATTAAGTGTAATATAAATCATAGCAAAAGCTGTGAATTTTGAGAGACGGTGATGCGCGTGCATCTTAATTATAACTTTTTTATAACGCGCCTAAAGAAGTATAACTTCAATATTTAATGGTTATTACGAAATTCAGTTGACAATATTGAAATTTCTATGTCTGTCATTTTTAGTAACTAAATGTATAAGAAAAGAATAATGAGGCTGGTTAATCATTTTATTTTATTAGCAAGATATTTCCTTGTTAAAAAAAAAGAAGAATAGTGACAAATAAACACACAAAAATCTACACACTAATTGAAAACGGACTGCAAATACACACAATTTTTTTTACCGTGTATCTATTGGAAATTATAAGTCTGTGGTAGTACAAATATAAAATATTATTAACAAATGAATGATATATTTATTAAAATAAATAAATAAATGAAAATCACATAATATATTTTCACGAAAATCATATGATTGGATAATTAAAAATAAATGAAAATAAATAAATGCGTATAAGTAGACATTGTATATATAATATATATTACATGCCGCCATATTATTTATAGATTCATTAATTTTTCATTATATTTTAATTGTTTTTCATATGAAAATTTTTCATTTATTTAATTTGAAATTAATTGTTTTTGCATACATTAATTTCTTTTAATTATATTTTTTGAATTTATTTTAGAATTGGGAAATTAAATTTTTATTGACATTACTGTAACATAATTTTTTATCAAACATTTCTGTTCATATAATATTTGTATATAGTGTATGATTTTTCAATTCTAAATATTTGATATCATTGCTAACATTTGTTGCTGATTTAGACACAAAATTACTATTAATTAAAAAAATTTCAAAGCTTGATTCCGGGGAAATAAGAAACATCAACTGCCAATTTAGGAAAACAATTGATAAAACATGTAATACACAAATACAAACAAATATCAACAACAACAAAATATTTAATACAAAGAATTATTTTCCGTAAAAATAAAAACATCTACATACACAGTTATTTCTTTCATTCATCCGTAAGTGACTCTGTCAATTTCTTATTTTTATATCAAAAGACATAAAATTGTTTATGTTTTAAGGGAATACGGGATTTATGTTGTGCAAGATACCAACAACATAGATATATTTACAACGTAGATCTGTTAAGTACGTTATATTAACCGATGAAAGAACAAACTCCTTAAATATACAGGTTGATTTTTAATTTGTATCTTATTTTGTGCGGTAAGTATTAAATGAGACATGCTTGGGCAATGATACCAAGTGAAATATTTAAAACAGTGTGCAACACTCCAGATAATAATAATATAGCCTAATATTATATCCATAAATATGCAAAGGCCATCCACATTTGAGACCATTTTGATCAATCTGGCTCCTACGTGTATCTGGATTGTCTTTCCATCGTCTTAACTGTCTCCTTCTTTTCTTTAGTAATTGTAAAGAATTCAGCATTTTGCCCAACGATCCGCAAGCGTTCTCGAAGTATGCATCACTCCAGATAATGTACCCTTTACTATTTCGCCGAAGTGAAATGACGTCAATGTTATCATAGAATGATTCATATATTGTAAACAGAGCTTCTGAAATAGTGAAATCAAACAATATTTTGTCGTCCTAACCTCTGAAATACGTTATAATAGGTGCTACTCTACACTGACCTGTTTTCCTACCAAATAAAACAAGTATTGCCAAGAAGTAGATTGCACTTCAAAAGTGTATACGTCTATTTAATCGATCTACCAAACAGATAAACTTTGTATGAACAAATTGATACAATTACGAACTTTTTTGCCAAAATATTCCATTCAGCACAGCCTATAGATGTTCCAATACATGTTTTAATATTAGATGAAACGTCAATAAACGTGTAATATACATTTGTGTGTGTGTGTGTGTGTGTGTATATATGTTTTGGGGTAAAAGTAAAAATTTTTTGCATTAAAATCATCTAAGTAAATATTTTCATTATAATTAGAATAAATTTTCTCTGTTTTTATGATATTTTGATGCTGTTTTTTGTGTTGTGCCATAAAAAGTTATTAAATGAACTAAATATATTAAACATATCTAATATTTTATATTTATAGACCTATCACCATTCCTACACGCAGCCAGCCCTCTTACAACAATACCTGCTACATTTCATTGCATTTATAGGTAAACTTTTCCATTTGTGAAAATCAGTCATAACTATTTACTACACTCATTTGAGGTAATATTAAACCAACCTTTCAAAGATGCATGTAATGGAAACGTGTTGTGTTCATAAAAAATTGCAAAGATATCGAAATTGGTAAGCCGTATTTTATACCATAATCTAGATACTTTATGATCTTTTTAATTGTAAATTCGTAATCAGCGAGCTGAGGACTCCCAGGGTTAAAATTTTCCTCCGGTTTTGAGGCATTTCATACCGTCAATAAATTTCAATAAAATGCACCCCAAAAATTGGCGCTTCCTTTCCTCCAATTAAACTCTTATACGTAAATTCTTTAAACAGAACTCTGTTCATTGCCGAAATCACATGACCGTTTCTGCTTTTCAAGGAACGAATTTCGTTTATCAATAAAATTGTTAGATTGTATGATATTAGTAAGCTAGCTAATTTTATGAAATTTTTCTGGTAAAAATGCGTAATCGAAAGTGCGTACCTTTTTTATTAGTATTTAATTTATGAAATTTCGAATTAGTATCACAAACGCTCTTGGTACTTTATCAAGACTCTGAAAATAATTAAAGAGTACTTAATAAAAGCAAACTTTTTTGTTAATCGCTATATAGAGCAAAATATATTACATTCGTTTTATTTGCAATTGAAAAATATAAATATATGCATTATAATTAATTATTTTTTATTTTAAAATTATACACATTAAGTGTCATCTTGTTTTAAATTATTGACAATAATTATTTTTTTGAAAAAGTACATAAAATCATTTTAAAAATAAATATAATATATATTTTATGGTACAAAAATGTGTATTGTGGTACACACAAATTGAAATTAAACGAAACTCACAAAACAACAGATTTTAATATCGCTACCCCATTATTTATGAATGAGTGTAGAATTTCTTAATTTAAATCTAATCCTTGATTACTATCAAATGAAGGAAAAGAAAAAGAACCACAATTTATGATTTTTTTCAATTTCTCTTTCCGATATAAACGATTTCCTCGGATTTGGTGAATTTTATGAAACATGAAACCACAAGAAGAATTTAGTTTACAATTGCTTAAAATTTCGGGATGTTTCATGCTTGAAGTAAATTTCAAAGAAATTGAAAAATATGTTCGGAATGTAAAACCCTCTTTGGAATGATAATCTCTCTTAAAAGTTCTATAAAAATTACCCGTAAACAAGTATACAGATCTAAAATTAAAAACCGCATTTTTTATTCTTTAAAATAAAGGTAAAATTTTCACTCTTGGTGAAATGTATTACACATAATTTTCATTACTTCAAAAGTTTCATTTTTACGAAATTAAAAAAAGTATTACAAAGTATTACAAAATTCTTTTATTCAGACACTGGGTCAATTTTTTTAATCAAAAGTATACATAGCAATACAAACATATTAAATTTATATTCCCTTATTAGTGATACCAACATAATAAATATGTAAAAATAATTCAGTGCGTAATGATGACAAAAACATTGAATATATGAGGTTACATCAGACCATCCACCATATCATTCGAATGGGAAAGAGTAAAATGGGGAGCTTTCGATACAGGATTACCTCACACGAAAATCAAGAATATTTGCAATAAAGTTTACCTAGTAATTGAGTACTATTGTCCAATCACATTTAATGTATATTTAAATGTCGTCAAACCAAACATTTGGGAGAAAAGCAAGAAAAAAGATTGATAATTCCGGTTCGAAATTGGTTGCGTAATAATATAACGGATTTTTAATTAAATCCCCCCTGCTATGATGTTATGGAGTTGAAAATTTATCATGAACCAATCAAATTGTAGAATACAAATGTTTACGTGGAACTTCTGTTTACAAACAATGGACTTACGAAAAGGATTTAACTATAGACAAAAATTTAGAGGTTAAAAACAACATTCGTCCAATCATTCTTTGTTTCTAAGCAATTTGGATTATCCTTGGCGTAAAATAATGCGACTTTCTTTGGAACTTACAACAATGTATTGTTAAAAGAGATTCATCAGTTGACTCTTTTAAAAAATTTATTGAAGAAAATTCATGAAATTAATCATATAAAATAATCCAAGCATCACGAGAATGTTTCTTACGAGGTGGCTGTAGTTAGCTGCTTACCAGTAATGATTTGCACAAACGATTACTTTTCAACGCAGAAATAGCTAAGCCGCCAATAGCGGTTAAAAAATGAGAGAAAATTGTCGAAATGGACAAACTTCATCAAATATTCATAAAGGCAATTATTTCAGGTTTGCACAGTGTTTATCGACATAAGGCTTTTAAAATCTTTGGTTATTGAAAAATGTTAATGATATCTTTAAAGCTTCTTATAAGAGAAGTAGAAAATAATTAGTAATATATGCTTCAAAATTTTATTGGTTTGTTCTTTATATGAATACCTCTATTTTTTAATTCCAACAAATGAAGAAGCTCATATATGATACCCATTCCTAGCCTAAAAAATAATCATTTAATTTTCATACAAATGCGGTATTTTTGTTTATTCCCCTATATCATCCAGTTATTTACTGAAGAGTTTAGTGACGATAGTCCACCCTGTATATTTATGGTATTCGATGCTGTGATATGTGTACGATTGCAAAAATATTTATTTAACTGAATGTTTTTTGAATATTATGTACGGATGTATTTATTTATATGTGTGTGTGTTGTATATATTATTTTGTTTGTTTTTTGGTTAATATTAATTATAGGGATTTTTGTTGAAGTGTTTCAATTTATAAATTATAAAATGGCTGTTAAAACACTCAACCAATTAATAACAATAATTTTCATAGCATCATAATATTTATAAATAATATGTATATATTGTATTTGATTTATTTAATATTTAACTTTTTTTTGTGTAATTGTATTATTTATATCTTTTATTTTAACATAATCAAGTGTTCAATTCAATTCAATTCAATGTGTTAACATATATAAAATCATTGATTAAGCACATTGAGCAATCTATGTTTATCATACGTATTTTCATCAAAAATGGAAACTTTCGAGCACCTTATATAGAATTATACCTCGTACCAGTAACGGTACCAGATTATAGCAGGTGGTTTTCTACAAAAACTTTTTCGAACCTGTGTGACTCAAATTCCCCTGATACTTCGAAGTCCATTAGTAAATACAATTCCAATTGATTATTACACGAATAATTACAGTGAAAAACAAAAGCCGATTCTAAGTACAAGACTGCGTTAGTATTGATCTTAGCTTTGTTAATCCGGTTTTGGCCTTGAACTTCCTCACATTTAAAACATCTTGTACTTGTAATATCACAAGACTGCTATTCAAAACATTTTGTTGAGAAATTTCGTAGTTCCTGTATTGGGAAAATTTTTATTTTTATATTAAGGGAAAATTTTTATATTTAAATTAAGGTATTATTAGATAACGTTTTTATTGATATGGTTTTCAGTAACCAGATTTCGAAAAAAGAATAATAACTTCAAGAAAATTCTTGTAAATCCTATTTTTAAAGGCAATGTAAAACCAAGGCCAATTTTGCTCACTGCTATGTTTTCCCTTATTATTATTGCATCGGTATTTTGAATAGACATTAAGCTTAACAGGGACCACCGCCCCTCCCAAATAAAAACTACCTATAAAAAATCCTTATAAAAGACAATATTTTTTTACAATTGCAAAACATAGTATCGAAGGAATTGATAGTTATGAATCAACTTCAAACTGTTTCAGGAACGGGGTACGATATGACACTTAGCACAGTTTCAAACAGCTAGTATATGTAATTATATAGACAGCATTAATGTTTTACGTTCATACCTACAAATAAATTTGTTTGTTTGTTTATTTGTTGATAGCAAACGATTAAATCGAGTGAGATAAATGTAATGGTGCTCTGTCAATTGCATCCGTTTTTGATACAAACATACATATATACATAAAACAGTGGCATTATGGCACCTATATACAAATAATAATAGGTTATATCTACCTATATCGATATATTTTATCATCATACCAAAAATTCAACACCTCGCATGTGAGCAGTCATCTCAAAACAATTACTACCATTCTATTATAGATAAATTATTTTTTATTTTGAAAAATTAAACAATATGAATAGGAATCCAACGCTAGAGAATGGTAAAGGAGGTTAAAAATAGGCTTTAATCCACAGAGACTTCAATTTGTCGTTAGGAAGTACTAGAGTGTTCGATGTAATAAAATCGATGTAATAAGCAATTTGAATATAATAATTTAATTAAGCAAATTTATAAACTTAATACATAAAAATTCACAAAAAAAAAGTTAATAAAATAATTTATATCTCATACTTGCGAGGGCAGTCTGAAAAGCACCACTCGTCAATAAAAGCTTTTGAAGGTACTCTTGTTTCATTTCGAAGGTACTCTCGTCTCGTTGCTATTTGCAAGTCGATGTGAGACATTTTGTGAAAATGGGAAAAATTGCGTATTATTTGAACCCAAATAAAAATTTAATGTCATATAGATTTATTTGTTTCCATTTTCACAAAAGCTCTCACTCAATCGATGGTCAAATAAGAACTACGCGTTCAAAATGGCTAAAGTCTTTGTAATTTACTGTGAAAAAATGCACTACATTCTCTAGCTTTTATTGAAAAGTACTGATATCTGCACTCCAACGTCCGAAATATTTCAGAGCACCATTGTTTATTTGATTTTTTCTTAATTTAAATATTTTATGATTCAAAAGTTACGCCATGGGCCCAGTTATCTTCACTATTTTTAACTCACTTTTTGGTTCTAGAATACGCCACCAAAATTTCAGCTTGCTCATTTCGTTTTGGATTTATGTCTGATTCTATGAACACCAATTCCAAAATTTTGTCAATGCGGTCACTATTTGCAAAAACCTATACTAAAAATAATATATTCTATAACCGAAATTCTTTATCGTGGTTTATCCACGGTCTATCCAAAATAGAGTGGCAGTAGTTGCTTTGAGATCAGTGCATGTGAGCCACCCTCACAACACCCCCATTAAAACAGTAACTGATTCAACGCAATAATAATAGTATATATATGTTGAATGTATCTATACTACCTTTGATATCTGAATGGTATTAAACCGAATGTATTACGGGTCTCCCATCCCATTCATAAAATTACAAAATTTTGGTTTATTATAGGTGATGTTTTTGTCACCAATAAATATATGTTTTGTGATCTATGGCTTGCATATAAACAATTTAACGAAAAAAACAAATACAGATAGAATGACATGAAAACAGAATGGTATTTGGAAATAATTGTTTTTGAATTATGCCAATGACTCCACAAAAATTTAAAATTATTATTGCACGAAATGCAGCAACCAACTGCAACTTCATATCACTGAACACAGTTCTTCATTTTACTTTTAATATAGAATCACTGTTCATAGCCATTATCAACTACCTGTTTTTGGCACGCTTCACCGAGAAAATATGATATTCGAGAAGTAAATCAATATAATAACGACGCAAATATATCACCCTAATTATTATATTCAACTTTCCAAAAGTTCTCTTCAGTATTCTCAGAGACACAGCAGACTTTTTTTGGCCTAGGAATCTGATGCACTGTAGTGATGTATCGTTTTGTGCCTACGATACGTTGAGAATGAAGAGTGGTCAATTCTTTACCCGGCCGCCTGGTTTTCATCCAATCAAAGATTAGGTACCCGTTTATTTGGGCTGGGTGAACCCAAGGAGCACATGGTCCAGATCCTTAATATAATAAGTAAACGAACACGGGACTTGCTCTCAATATCCTAAGATTAATGACGATAAAGTCCAGTTCTCAGCATAAATAATATATTTTGTTTATGAAGAACTTTGCTGCGAATAGACGCAGAAAGGAAGGTAAAATACTCTTTCTGAAGCTCTAAATACAAGCCTGTTTTCAATAATATTTCAATAATAATATAATGGTTTATACATATTTTACAAATGGCCAACAGTCAGCTCCTCTCATCAATTGAAAACATCAGCTGAATGAAATAGCGATGAACTGATGACTTCACTGTTGATGTTATTTAGTGTGGCCGATTCAGCCAACATACATTAAACAGTACCTATGTTTATTTGTATTTTATATTATATGAATAAAACCACATTGAACAAAACCCACCCTTGATCATCGAATTGCTCACTAAGCCTTGGCCATTGCTACATATGGATGACATGATTTCAACTGCAATGATATATACTTTATAATATAGATAAATTAATTGATAGGGTTTACAAATTATTGTAGAGTAATTGTTTTCAAGAGGGGTATGGGTAACGTCAAATCCAAAAAGTTGGAATCATGATTTTCTTTTTTGAAACAAATAATCAAAATGAAATTGATTACAGTAATTTTATATTCCTAATATTTGGAAAATCAGAATTCTCAATGTTTGGAAAATTTTCACAGCCTTAAAAATTAAAAAAAAAATTCGTGAATGCTATACGTTTTCCTAGGATAAGCCTTCAATATATCTATGTCATAAATGCTTCAAAATTCTTTCAATTTTACACTATGAGTTAATTAATATGTATATGTCCTGGAAAAGTACAGCACCAATCAAACCCAATACAGTAGCATGAACACAATTATTTTCTGCAAAAAATAAAAAAGATTAAAGGCTAAAATGGATAATTAGAGATAAGAAGAATATTTATTTACAACCAAGCGGATATTATTATTAATAATAATTAAAGAATCGAAAAACGATAAATTTACATTACTTAATACTTATTGTTGTATTCTACACATTAAATTCATATAAATATATAATTAACTAACAAATAATGCGAAAAAACAAAAATTATAATTTATTGAACAATAAAAACTAAACTCCAAAATATCTATAAAAATAATGATTTACGATAATGAGTCCATTAAAGTTCCACTGTTGCAATATGATATTTGTTATTTGTTATAAGAAAGGCATTAAAATCATCTTCTGTTTAATACTACAAACTGACTATTATTGGCAATATGTGTTCACATCCGTTTCAGCCATATAAAAATATCCATACATGTTGTTTCTACGATAAAAACAATAATTCTAAATCAAGTTAATAACTAAAATATCTTTACCCAACCGATAACAATAATAACGCCCTTTGTTTACGAATATTTTTATAGATCTTTTATAGATAGAAAAATTGTGTTCCGTAACTATTATCAAGAGAATTTTCATGAATGCCAGAACAAGAAGACATACTAGAATTTTTGTGACGAAAACATTTTTTATAGAAGCATAATGAAGTCACATAGAAATTTCTAAACAGGAACTATTATGTTCTCAATATTGTCTTATGGAAAATTTGGAAAATCGATACATTGGGTTTTATTTTCCAATTCTCCTCTTCAATGTGAGAAGAGTGACTCAGTAGTATCGCGCTGTGGTTTCATGCCAATGGTTCCAATTTAGCGGAATTTCGTATCAAGCCCTGCCATATTAAATGTCTTGGCTATACGCTCCTTAGGTTCAATCTAAAATGGGTGTCTGATCTAAGAAAGACACAACATGTCTGGGTGAAGTACTAACAACATTTTTTTCGACTTTATGTGCAGTGCACTAAGACCAATTGCCAAAATGGCATCAAGGTTATTTTTTTTAATATTTTCTTCATCTTCTCATAAGTTTCTTCCATTAAGTTATTTTTAGCATTTTCTTTCATTGACCATAATCTGAATGTATTAAGACTCCTATTAATGGCTCCTTAAAATAAGCAGTTTAGTGAATCTAATTATCCTTTTATTAATGAAATAATTGAAAAACTTTTTTCGACCGTTTATTTCTATTTTTATTTTAGGACTGAAAACATTTTTTTTTTCTACCTATTCCAGATATGTTGAAGTGTTTCTTGACCCAAGCTGTATATTTTGTATTGCACATAAAAATTGTAGCCATTGTCAATAAAACCAAAAATTATTTACCCCTAATATTCGACAGAGATATCCTTCACTGATCTTCATAAACATCCGTTATTAGTTGTAATAATTCATAATAAACATGAGGCTTAAATGTTTCTTGAGAACACCGAAACGATAGTACTAATATACTAACATTGGGTTGTTTAATGTGAACAGAAACAGAAGCAATCGAACACCAAAAAAAAAAAAAAAACCCATTATCCCATATAAATTATATTTCCAATAATAATGAACAGTTGTAATATGTGTAATTCGTTTATCTCTCTTGTGATCATACACTAATTATAATAATGTGCTCTTCCTCTAAATATTTATGATTAACTGAATCAAAATATGAAATAAATAAAATGTTTCTTTTATATTAAATATTGTCTTTGTAACTAATGTGGAAATATTATTACAGTTTATTCAATTTTCAATGGATTTCTTTTATATTAAATATTGTCTTTGTAACTAATGTGGAAATATTATTACAGTGTATACAATTTTCAATGGATATTTTATCATTTAACAAAGTCTACTTGTATCGATTGATACCTCACCGCCTCAAAAAAGCACCGCCTTAAAAAACGGTAATAAAATGTAGAAAATAATTTTCATTTTTTCCTTGTGACCAATTAACTTTTACAGTTGTCGCCAACCAATCAATTTTTTAGCTAAATGTAAGATTGGCCGAAAATTAATTGGTCACAAGGAAAATTTAAAATAATTTGTTTACATTATAGTAGTTTATTTAAAAATTATTCATTTTTTACATTTTAGTGTTGTATACGGCCACGAAATTTTTTTCATTTGGAAGAAATTTAATCACTTTAATTGTTTTTGGCCTTTCTGCCCGCTAAGAAACTTCAGATCAATTATATTTCATATTAAGTTGACTTATTTCATTTTTTCGTTTTTCTCAGGTATGTAAAAATTTTATTTAATAGAAATTTCCTCAAAGTCAAACAGATTCTAGGTCGGGAAAAATTTGAGGAGGTTTGAGATTAATTTATTGCTTAAATATGTTTAAGCAAACGTACTAGAAATGGATTAGGTTCCCAAAGGCGTAAATGAAAACGCATTCGTTTACAACAAAATTTAATAAAATATTCTAGAAATATAAATTTCAGAATAATCTCTCTATTATTGATATTAGTCAAAGTTTTCTGAAGCAAAATACACGGTATCTATATACATAATTTTTTCGGCTATTCCTCACACTTTGTATACCGCTTATGCTTTATTGTCGCTTCTTACGTAATGTGCTTTGACGACGTAGACCATCTAAAATTGAATACACATTAAATTATTAATTCCCAGATCACAGTTCTTCGTTAATATCATTTATTGTCTGTAGCACACATGGCGCTCTCAAGTACATAAAACCTGCAACCACATATCAAATCATAATCATAAGGAATTGTTTGTATGCTGTCTTTGTTTGACTCATATACTTTTTTGTTAATTATTGACGAAAAAATATGGTTGTTATTTAGACACAGATTATATGGCTGGATGATGTCGTCATTTGTTTGGGTGGTCGTCGTCTCGAATTTAACATTTAATAAACCGTATCTTGTTTTAGTCGGTGTCTGTTTAATTATTATAATCAATAATAATTATCAGTCTAATTATTAATTAGTGTTTTAACAAATACATTGGAATATAGACTGTTGCAGAAAAATATTAATTTGCACTATATACTACACCAAAAGAATGTCATTAACGTGGGACTAGGTCAAAACGTTGTAGCTTTTATTATGCCTTTCGAGGGGACTATGTACAGCATGTTATTGACAGAAAGGAGTATACTTCTAACAAGCTGTTGACTCAAATTAAATGTTATATGTGTTTTTTTTAAATGTTATGAAATTTGTTATGCTCAACATTGGCATGAAAATGGGAGACTTGTCGAAAAGTAATTTTTCTCAGGTAAAATTCAAAATTGTATTCTACATTTAAAAATGATATTTTTATTTTTTTTAATATTCTAATAATTTCATAATCATTTTTGTTTGATTTGAGTGAAATATTATAAATCCTGATTATACAAAAGATACATTTTTATTTCAAAAACTATAAATTACAGCATTTTCGAAGCTAAAAATGACAATTTGATAGGTCGAATTCTTACAATATGTATTTACTCTGTGGATATTATGCCATTTGATTTGATCGTATTATTCAGTTGCCAACGTTGTTATGTTCCCAAAACAATCAAAAATGAATATACAAGGCGCCAGAAAAGTAATGATGTTTGTCGATTCTTAATCATTCTTATATCATTGTAGGTCACTTAATGTTCAAAAATTACCTCAACTGATGATTTCTTAGCAATATTTAAATAACAAATTTTAATAAATAAATATATATATTAATCGTTAAAATTCATAGTAAAAATCTACAAAAAATATAATTTTGTTGAATTTTTAACACAAAAGTAGTGTTAATTCAATTATTAGTTGAGTTTGAATGCAAAGATTAAATATTAAGTGAATTATTGGGATTAATAAGAAAATAATTTTACTTCAATTCTTTAAATTTCAGTCAAGTACCTAATATAAATAAAAACTAATATAAATAAAATCAGATATTGTTTTTCTAGCCAACTTTTTATGAGAAAAAGTGAGGTTAGTTATGCATTTTGTGTAACTGCAGCACATTTTTCAAGTTAAAAATCAATTAATAAAAGAAAATGACAAATTACTACAATAAATTCTTCACAAAAATTTTTAAAACAGATCAATTTTGACGTAAATACTTTTATTTTGTATTGTCGATTAGATTATTTATTTGGGTGATTACTTTTACATCACCGTGTACAAATCTATGTTTGTATAATACCGATATGACTTGTAGATCATCCAAGACCAAACATATGACAAGCATATGTATTTATTATTAATGTATGTAATAGCGTTAATTTACGTTTTAATATGTGTGTATTAATATATTGACGAAAGAAGAACTTCTTTCTTATGATTATTATTATTATTATTACAATAATTATATACCTCTTCGTTCATTTTCATTTGTATGTAGTATATGATATGATATTTATGTGTTATGATCCGTTTCCAAACTCTTAATACACCATATCGAACTATTTACTGTACATGACTGAGTAGTTATGACAATATTTTAATATTATGGGAGTCAAAAATATTATTATTATTACTATTTTACCAAATGACAATTTATTAAATTCATCATATACCATTAATAATTTTAATATATTCCTTAATGGCCCCAAAATAACATGTGATTTTTATTTTATTTCGTTTGTTTATTTTTTTGAAATTCTTTTAGCAATATGTAACCAACGGTTAACAGTTTCATCTTATTGAAACTGTTTTATGTCACATTAACTTTAAAAATACCTTTGGTATTGAGCCTAGTTTCACATTTGGATCCATTCACATACTTATTTATCATTTGATTGATACAGTAGTATTTCGTGACCATAGAAACTAAAGAAAACACTTTGATGCAAGATGCTTAAGAATAACTTTTAGTCGTTATAATAGACGTCTTTTCTCCTCTTGTTAATGTTACCAATGACCACTCTATATATATAAATACATTACAATATTTATTACAAAATTTTGAAAATAAGCATAATAGAATATTTGAGTGATGTCATCTTTACCTGTCGTCCTGTTTTTTATTGGTTCCAAACATTATGAAATGTTTATTTTAGTAGTTTGATGGTGAATGTTCGTTCTTAAACAATATTTTGTTATATTAAGTATTTATTCTGATGATGATTATTATAATAACGATTTGCATTTTATTTTGTTGGCTATTTGCCTAAAAAACAGATTCTTTTGATTGAACATGTGCATTTTGCAATTATTTATAACAAGCATTAAATAAATATAGTGAATATTATTATTATTTTTTTAAATATATTTATTTATTTACAAATAAATATTTATTTATTATATACATACCTAGATATTTTATTATTTTTACCTCGATATACAGATTATGTCCAAATTCGTCATAAATTTCGAGATTTTTTGATCTTTCAATAGATCTTATTTTTAAATAGGTGGTTCAAGTGCGCCCCGAAAACTTCACATTTCCGTTCCCAATTGAGGATTATAAAATAAACAATAATTTCTTTATTATTATGAATGTGTGTATTTTATGTTGCTTTTATTTTTTTTTCCTGCTGGACTGATTTTGCTGAAAACTGTTTAGTAGACGTTGATAGCATCATTGAACATTGAATTTGGATTCTAGCGATCTTGGTACGTAAAGATTATGTCATAATTCCGGATTCACTGAATCGACCCTTTTACAAGGACTTCCCATTGGGAAATTAAATATGTAAAGAATATCGACCAAGTTACTATTAGGATAATTGCCGATTTATAAATGCCAAAATAGCCACAAAAGAACCTTCAATATATGCGATCAAAGCTAAGCTAAAAAAATAAGCTCTCAGCTGGGCATACTACTACTTGCTTTCTGCTATCGAAAATTTGTGCATTGCAGTAAGTAAAAAATAGAATATTTAAATAAACTCTGACTAAAGTTGCAGAATGTTTAGATTGAAAAATTTATGAATAACAATTGAAGGCTTAAGAGAAAATAGAGTAAGTTGCTTTTTTTTAACTTTAATGATCTGTTAATAACTATTCACATTGTTAAAATTAACAAATTACGTCCATAGACAAGTTTATTATTGCTTTTATGAATACATTATTTAGGTGACTTTGAGCGAATCTACACGGGATCAAATGTAACAAACCCATTTTGAGGTCTGTAACAAAGTAAAAATTATGTCGCTATCTGTCTTTATTTTAGAGTTATCGTGATGCCTGGACGAAAATCAAACAATATTTTTGCTAAATTCATTATACTCAAATATTTTTCGTTGCAGTGAATTGTTAAGGAATCCCATTTTAATACGCACTCCCCCGCAAGTATACTACATTCTGTATATGGATGACTGTCCTTACCATATTTTTTTGAAAAATGTCAGATTATAAAGTTCAAATTAAGTCTGATTATAGTTTTTTTTTTATTATTAATAAGATTTATGGTTGTATGTATTCCATAGTATACATCGTCCCATTCGTAATTACTACATTTAAATAAACTCCTTGATTCGTCGCAGGTCCGTACTCACCAATAATATGTAGATGAATATTTAAAAAAATATTCATCTAAATAATTCTTACTTGGGTAAAAAAATTAATTTGAAATGAATGTTTTTAATTTCAAACAGATGTTAAATATGAAAAAATAAAATAGTTATGGTTTAAGCGTTAATCAACTTGCTCAAATTAACAGATAATTGTTTTAAAATATCAAAGTAAGGGCAGAGTAATAAATTTGAATTGCATATACGGTGGGTAAAAAAGAGTAGGTTATTTTATTTGATGGATTCGAAGTGGCTTCTTAAGTAAATTTCATTTTACCATAATTTCACTTAACTCAGGTCTAGCTTTATGATTTCAAAGATATGTTTCTATAAAATTGCTTGCTACACCTCTGTATCAAGCTACCGGTATTAACAACACTGTTTATAATATTGGGCAAGATTTATACACAATAAAAAATAAATTATTTATATTTTAAAAATATTCTTAAATAAATGTTTTTCGTTTTAAACCCAATATTTAAAACATCTCAACAACAACAAAAAGTGTATCTAGAATCAATTGGTAACGACCTTAAACCATTTCGTTAAATATATAGGTATTGCAACTAAGATGTCTGTTCTTAATATGAACCCCAGATAAAAATGGAATTGAATTATTTTTATTACTTTTTAATAAAAATCTCACATTTTTATAATAATAGGTATTCAATTTTGTATAGCCTTTTTTTAAAGTAATATTTCTTTTTACACTATTTTATACAAAATACTTACCTTTTTTCAAAAGACATCATACAATTTGCCCCTGGTGTATATGGTGTAATTTAAGATCCTTAAAAATCCGTCGAAATGTTCAAAATTTTTTTAACGCTATTTATGCGTGTTCTATGTTAATTTAGCTCTAGAAAATTCAAAAATAACATTTATTTTACGATCGGTCGACTGGTTTTTGAGATATTGTATGAAATACATCCGCAAAATCGGCCTCTGGATCGGATTTCTAGTGATATCTCAAAAACTACGCATCCAATCGTTAAATAAATGTTATTTTTGAAATCTGCTGCTCAAAATTATCCTAGAACGTATATTTCATCGAAATCGGAAGCAACAAAATTTTTTCTATTTTCTCGATTTTTCAAAGGGGTAGTACTCCTTAAAAAAATTGCGAAAATTCGAAAAAGAAAATTTCTATCCTATTTCAAAAAAAACTATGTTCATAAGAGCAGTTTGACCCGTAGATTTCAAAAATAATATCTATTTAACGATCGAATTCACAGTTTTTGAGATATCACCAAAATTCCGATCCAGAGGCCGATTTAGCGGATGTATTTCATGCCATATCTCAAAAAGTAGTCGACCGATCGTAAAATAAATGGTATTTTTGAATTTTTAAGATCTTAATTATCCAAGAAAACCAATAAACAATAACAAAAAAATTTTGAACTTTTCGGCGGTTTTTTAAGATAAAGGTAAAATCCGATCCAGAGGCTGATTTAGCGGATGTATTTCATACAATATCTAAAAAACTAGTCGACGTGTCTCAAAATAAATGTTATTTTTACAATCAAAATATTTGAATCAACTTGTTCGACTGGTCGACATTATCGTAACACTTCCATTTGAAGAGTAATAAAACTTCTCGTATGGTAAAATGTATGTTTATTGTATAAAAAATATAAATTTACACACAGTATTTTTATATGCCTTTAAGTAAAAATTGAGATGGTAGTAAGTAAAATGTTTGCCACTGCATTGGATCATTCATCTCCCATACATTGAGCTATCATCCATCATATACAATCTAAAACCATACCCAAAACACCCAAACAAACCCATCACCATATATATGATTTCACCACGTTGGTGAAAATATTTTTACAACTTTTAGATGGTTTTTGCCTTTCTAATAAAATGAATATATTCTATATAATAATAATTTGATGATACCCACAAGAAAGTAAACGCCACTATCGTCTCGGTGAAGAATACGATTGTCCTTATAACATCTATATATGTGTATACCGTTTTTATGATTATTAGTAAATATCTAGAGATTTATTAGAGAACAAAAATTTATGATTCTCCTATGTTTGGCTCTGGTGATGGACAAAAAGGTATTGAACTACTTTCTGATGGTTATATAACAATAAAAAAATTCTGATAATAAAAATATAAAAACTTTCATTGAATTTTTCCTTTTGTGTAAGGGAGTTTTGGTAAAAGAGGATAATTGAGCTTTAAATAAATATGAAGGAACAAAAAATCGATAGTTTTGGAAATGCTATAATGATTATCTATTCTGTCCATGCACACTCGTTAGACTTCAAGCATGTTTAGATAATTACGGAAGTACATACTAATTGATAGATAAAAAAGCCTAATAATATGAGGTTTTATTAATACATAGTATGCAAATTTAAATAAGAAATTATTAATATTACATAAAACCACCAGATAAAAATTCACATTCAATGGCATTTTATTGATTTTCTATGATAATTCTTTTATGTTTGAACAAATATTTAAAAAACAACGCATTTTTATAATTTTGGATCAATATATCTACGCCAAATATTTGTTTCAGAAATTGTTTCAGAAAAGATACAAGTTTTTCTATGTAATTTTTACCTCCAAATTACAAAAATCTCGTTTATTATTAGTAAATGATATCTCAAAGCTGTTTCAAGTGATGTTTCAAAAATTATTAATTCAGAAATTAAGTGTTTCTTTTAAGAATATACCCAAAAGAATATAACAATAGTTTTTAAATCCAGAAAAAATTGTATCCATTTGACCCATGATTCCTCTATATTTATTTTACTTTACTTACTATTAAGGTGAGCTTTTCAGCTGCTAGTATTAGAAATAAAACTTTGAGTGGAAAAAATATTTTTTGTTTTGTTTTTATAGTGTTATTACCTAGGTTTGTTAAAAGCTCCCTGATATAGAAAAAAATTAAGAACTTATTGCAGATATTTTGGTAGGAAAATGACACACTTGTACTTGAGTAATTACGTTATAAATGATTATTTTTGAGAAATGTTATATTAAAGCCCTAAAAATTGTGAGTATTCTCCAATTATATCCAAAATATCTATTTCCGGATAAAAGAACAAATTTATTACTATTTTCCTCTATTGGAAATTAAATTTTAACAAAGAAATTTTTATAGTTTGAAATTTAAAAAAAAAATAAAACTAATTTGATTGTTTTGGTTATTAGAAACGAGTGTTTTATTTTTAAAATTCTAAGATTAAAAATCAATAGCTTTTGTTTGAAATATGTATCTTAAATTCAAAAATTTTTGTATTAATGATCAAAACAGGGAATCTACATTTAGGTATATTAAATTTTATCATTATATAACCTTGATAATTTTTTTCCTATGTAAATGTTTTGTTTAGATTTACAACGAGAATATTTCTTTCTTAATATTCATTTATTTTTAATAGTTACAAGATTCAATAATAGTCTAACAGTGAGAGATATATTAGTTATCATTATGCTAGATAAAGAACGTCGCAATATGAATTCTGGTTTTCAGGTGCGATCATTTCAAATAAAAATAAAAAAATAAAAGTTAAAAAATAAATAAATAATATTAAATATAAATAATAGATTTCCGGTGTAAATAAATCTTTAGTTTAAAAACCTATTTTAATCTTTATAAATGATGTCTGATCCAATAGTCTATATGTCCGCTACTGGAATCCATTATATGCTTAGAAAAAATGTCTATACTTCTTAATATTTAAAGACGAAATAAAAAAAAAACAAGCATTAAAACCAATATAAATACATGACTATTAAAGTATGATAAATCTATAAATAATATCCATGATGAGAATACAAGAGGAGTTGGTGGCTTCGCCCGTGTTTAAATTTATTTTATTAGTTAACTGAGCTATCCTAGAGTAGTTTCATTATTAAATTTGTAGACACTGAAATAAATTATTAAGTGAAATCAGGTACGATTTTCAGTTTACCGAGATCCACTTTGACCAAAAGGGAGTCAATGAAAAGGCCAAACTTGGCAGGTATATGCCTCCTCTCTGGTACAAACAACAACCACAATGACCGATTTTGGAAAAAAACTGTCTCCGAAATTGAATGAAGTATAAATTTTAGTTTTATTTAAATGTAAAAAACATTTAAGGAATACTTAAAAACGCAATCAAGAAATATTATTGGTAAAATTCTTCCAAATGAGTTGAATTCCTTTGAGTCCTGGTTGTTTGAAATTTCTGAGAGATCCAAGCTTCGAAAGCTTTGAGTGTAAACACTATCAGATAACAATATTTAAGTGGATTAGAAATAAATACAAATTTTTCATTGCCTGATCCAGCTTGTCCTAGTCAAACTAGAAACGTGTTTATCAATCTTAATCTGCGACTTCTTCTACGTAGAACTGTAATTAAACTGAAATTATTTTTTGACATATTCCACGCTATCGTCAAATTCTATTTAATGTTTATTCAAAGTTGTTTGATTGGATAAAAACTTGTGGAAAACAAATACTGACGCAAATACGAAATTTTTAAAATAAAATTAACCATAAACGTTGCTCAAAACTCAGAAGGTATACAACAATCTTTATTTTGATAATTGAGGGAAATAACGTCATCATTTGGACGCATCGAGTAACAAGAGATTTAAGTGATGATTATAAATGAAACTAATGGAATGTGATATTACATGTATGAGTTTATTAACTTTTCCGTTAACCATTTTCTGTAGGTTTTAAAATATGTTGTTAAAAGGGCGAATACATTCTTTGGTTAACCATAACCACATCGAACCCTATTAATACAAATATTGATCTTTCAATAATTTAAATTCTTTCGATAATGAACGTAGGTCTAAATGCTGTGTGGTTAATCATATAATGAATCTTTTTGTTTCATTTGATAGATATGGGTTTCCAGTATTCTTGTTTGTATCTAATCTAAGTTGCCACCACATTTATTTAAAAAATAAAGTATTCAAATGATAAATTGGAAGCGAGTTTCAAATGATAAATTGGAAGTTTTTTAAATGTCCTATAATTACACTCCGAAAATACGGATTTCCTAGTATAAAATACTTAAAAACAACTTTCGGTTATATTATGGAATTTTTTTTAAATACACAAATTATAAATTTTTTAAAAACAGACAACTTTTGTTTCAGACATTTATTTTTAGACTTGCGACATAAATTGAACAGTATTTTATCTACAACAAATTGAATTCAAGTTTGTTGGTTTGAAAATGTTATGCAACATTTAAATCGTATGCTGTTTGTTTGCCATTGTATAGGAATGAAAAAGTATAATATTATATTGAAGGAAAAAAAAGCAAAGGGGAAAATCTACAAGAATAACAAATTGAGTGTCAATAAATGTAAATTTCATCCCAAAAAAGACAATTTAATCAAAATTAAATCAAGATAAGAAGAAATAAAAAAGTATTTATCGAATATCAAATTTAAACAAACAAAAAAATCAAACATGCCGTGCTGGATTTGGCTTTGAGAGACGATATCAATAACTTTCTGATATAACTTCTACGGATTTTGCCATTCTTAATAATTAATTATAAAAATAGTCAGACGATTCATAAGATTATTCTTTATATCATTGTTTTAACGCAAATTAAAAATCAAAATATTCAAAAATTAATGACAAAGGATTAAATTAAAAACTATATGCAATTAAATGCATATTATTTTATATTTTTTGTTTTATTTTGAGATTTATTGATTTTCTTATTCTCATTGTATTGATAGTATATTAGTTTTCACTTTAAAGGAGTCGAGTTTGAAAGGTTATTATCCTAAATTATTTGAGGAATATAATACAACATTTTGCATTTTACATTTTAATTTATTGAACAGAGTAACTTTCGATCAGGTTTTATGCATAAAAGAATAAAATAGCAATTCAATATATGATATGATCAATTTCTTGTTTTTGGTATAATATATTTGTATAATATGGTATTTGTCTCTTGTACTTGCCTCTTCAATTTTGTCAGCTCTTCATAGGGGAAAAAACTTCAATAAATCGAGTATAAGATCTGTTTGTTCACATATGACTGTGACTTACACGGTTAGGTTGTGAGCAACATAGTACTAGCAATGTAAGACATTTTCAATTAGTTTTAAATCGTTTTTTAATAAAAATTATCTTCCTTATAAGTTTTAGAAATTTGGATTTTCGTGCTGTTATTTAAAATTTCGATTTTTTAAGACGACGATGGTGCGATTTCTAGTAAAGATTATGTATAGAAGTTTAATAAAACTCCTATATGTTGGCTATATTCTTGACGGGCAAGTCACAGTCGAATGAACAGACAAAAAGGGGTTAAATATGTGATTCTAATATATTTTATAGCGTCTTCAATATTTTTCAGTGTTTCAAACCTTAAACAAAAATGCATATAAAATATTGAAGAATCTTTTAACCATAATTCATTGAAGATTAGCTTTTAAACTGTAAGCTAATTATTTTACTACATTTATGTGCGTCATTTTTTTATGGCAAGTTGTATGTGATTAGTAATTGGTATTAATAGGTAAGCCCCAGTAAACATCTCACTCAGATTTACCCATTCATCTTCAAACATAATATATGATCAAAATATTATATATATATATGATCAAGTATGCAATAAAGATACTACTTGAAAATTTGTTTAGTAAAAAATATTATTTTTTATCTAAATCGTTTGAACATCACTCGTTTTTTATTTTTATATATTTATTTATTTATTTAAAATAACATTTTTTGTCCTGCTTTCAAAAATGTTATTTTATTAAATCAATTTTATGCTTGGTTTACGTATTAAACAAGTAATCGTTTTACATTTTATATATATTTTCCTATATTTTATTTAATTATTTATTTATATAATGTTTTTTATCGTTTGATCTAAAATTGTTGAGAATGTGGGTACAGTTTCAATGGTCACAAAACATACGTCATGTAACCTATTCATCAAAACTGATTGGTCGAGCTTTTTTAAATGTAAATTTCCTGTCGTAAGTCTACTGTTGATAGATGCTAAAAGTCCGATGAAGGCATACAGACGTGAGTAAATTAACTGAAATTTCTGAGGGCCTGTCTTCTACATTGAAACTCATTGAACCATAAAAGAAAAAAAATTCAAGTAAAAAAGCTAATATACATATATAATTATAATGTGTATGATTATATATGTAATTATTACTGTATAGATTGAATACTTGGAGTATTTTTTGAATTATTTTTGTTAGTTGGTTGTACCTTAAAACGTACCTTAAAACGTTCACTTCAAGACTTTTCTTATAATTGAAAAGCTTTCAGTTTTGTAATAACTCACCCGTAGGAGATGTAATTATAAAAACGAGAAAAAAAACAATTATGTATTCCGATATAAAATATTCGGGAATAAAACTTACATTTCCCTAAAGATACACTCACATATAAATTAAAAATACTAAACTGTGCGTAGAATAAATTAATAATAAATTTAAAACAAATCCTTTGTCTTCAATTCGAACAAAAGGCATTTTTATTATTATTATTGTATATTAAAATAATTTTTTTTTATATATATTTTGGAAAGCAAATTTTTTCGGAAGTGACGGAACACATTTTTTATAAATCTTAGAATAATAATTAATAAAAATATAATGTATATTTTTTTGTTAGGTATTATTTGTTCGTAATAGAACAGACTGAAATTTGATCAATGTCAAGAAACTTAGCCAGTGTTAGTTTGTCATTATATATTTAATAGAAGCGAAACTGGAGAATGAATTACAGATGATTTTTATGTAAAGAATTAGAATATATAATTAGATATCTATAAAAAAAGACAATAATCTAAATATTAAAAAAATTTATGAAAGCTGCTCCGAGCCCGTCTGCCTGTTCTATCCAACTAATTTGCATTTTTATTTTTCATCTATCTTTGGCCTTTCTTAAGTTCTTATGGGGCGATTCTTTCTCCAAGCATTTTGATTTTTTTGTATCCTAATATATGCAGTTCCAATAAGATAGAGGGTTCGTTTTGGTCAAAGAACACTCAGTAATTCAAAACTTTTCAGTTGAACTATTGAACTCTCAAATATATTTTCCGGGGAAAATCTGTAACATGTCAAAACTATGCACCCCCAATTTCCTTCATTTTTCACTTTTTCGTGTAAGAAAATTAAAATGTAAGTGTCTTTGTGTAAGTGTCAATAAATCGTGAGCCACGTTCATCTGATATGAGTGAAATTTTGTATGCAGAGGCTTGATGTATCATATATTATTTATTATGTTGAAATTGATAATTATAAATATTGAGGGCAGCGATATTTTAACAGAAAATTGCAATTTTCCGTCTCCAAGTTGCGACACATTCGTTGAATACGTACCAGACTTGTAGCTATTTAAGTAAGCATATTCGTAAATCACGAGGAAGATTTGTGTCTATTATAGGCTTCTTTTTTTTCACATGCCCACTGAGTATGAGCATAATTTTTTTCAAAATATTTATTCCAAATCAATGTTCCAGAAACGTTGTCTTAATTATGAATATAAATTATGTCAGTGATTCGGACTTTCGTCATTAAAAAAAACCATAATATATGTAAATGTTACAGCTCCGATTCCTCATATCGCACACATTACATTACAATCTCCTTCATAATATAAATACGATATTACAAAACAAAACAAAAAATAATATCTTACTCCCATCATTTCACCCTCCCCAAACTATTTGGATCACCCATTATATATGGACTACGCTTATATAGTGATGATAATATGCAAGCAACAATGATATCTTATAAACATTTGATGTAACCTCGTTGAACCTCCATGTAGAGTATTTATTAATTTGCCCCTCTCTTGATAGCAATTATTCTAATTTTCAACTGTACTGTGGGTGAAAAATAAATTTGATTCAAATTTTTGTAATTATTAAATCATTGTTTTAAGAAAGAGTTTTTCATTAAACAAAGTGTACTGTCTTAAAGAAAATTTTGTCTAATAACGGTAAAAATTGTGATTTGTGAAGTACATTCATATGCTTTGAAGCAGTCAGTAAGAATTTGGGATAACATAAACTTGAGAACACCATATTTAATTCTTTGACATTAAATGGTCTTAATTTTAACGAAATATTAAAGCATGGAATTGAGTAAGATCTTTAAATAGGACTATTTTATCGATTGTAGGTTTCTCTAGTTCAAAATAATTTTAATTGATTTATATTACAAGGGATAGCAACATACACAATTAGACTATCACTAAGGCCTTCGAATTTTTTGTCGTTTCTTTTACTTTATCGAATACCACATAAAATTATTTATCATCCATTCATTTTTTTAATTTCACGTTGAGTCTAGCAACAATGTTAGTATACAAAACTGCAGAAGATTCAGATCAGAACGTAAATATGATAGGTCTCTCAATATTGCGCTATTGAAGTCTCTTCGACATGGAAGTAAAAATTAGTAATATGATTTACATCTCACTTAGTCATTATTTAATAATAATCATAATAATAATAATAATATCCATTGAAACAATAACTTTAAAAAAAAAAATTAAAATATTATTAAAATATATATAAAAATAAAAGGAATAAAAGCTAAATTAACCTTATTTCCGAATAGCATTAAATTTAACTTCGCCGCTCACTGAGTGAACACTTTTTATATATGTATATTCAGAAAACAAAAAACAGCGAAAGATTGTATTTTTTTGGTTTATTATTATTCATTTATTGCATAGTAAACCATTTTTATTAAATAAAAAAACAAATTAATTGAAACTGTCCGCTCGCATGTCAGTGATTTAACTACTGATATTTTTGAAAAACTAGGTTGTTTCTATGCGTATTTCGATCCACTGTAAGTTGTAAGCGCGATGACCGATTTTGATGAAATTCATTGATAAAAATGTGTTTGTGACAGTGATCGTATCGAACGTTTTTTTACTTTCCCAAACTTGGTATTCTATCTCCATATTACCTCTTGGTGCTTAGCGAAGCTTTTGGTTTAAATTGGACTACCGGATGGTCCTTATTATGCATATGACTTTTCGGTTTTTAACGTTTTTATAGAAAATGAATCTAACTATTTCCAAACTTAGAATGATCATAGAACATTTTAAGATCTACAACTTTTATTGGAAACATTTAAACATAGGAGAAAAAACTATTCATAAATAACTACACGCAAGTAGGTATATAATAACAACAGAAACACCTGGTGACGTAGCGCAGTACATTTTTTAAATCGATTTTGAAACAAAAATCATTAAGTTTTTAATGCAAATTTAATAAACGCATGTGGAATCATTTCTATTCAGTTTTTGTTTTGATATTGGTTACTGGATGATACTAAGAAAAAAGAACAAAGATAATATACATACACACACATATACTTGCTCTTTTTTGTACATTAAAAGTACATTAAAAATCATAAACAGTTAACTAATTCATATAATCATCATAATATTTAATATGTAAAACTTAAATATTTTTAATATTCAATTTTTTTAATTTTACTTCCAATATAATTTATTACATTGCAAAAATCTTGAATCGACGCTGTAAAATTACTTGATTGGTGTGACCTATAATATTGTGACTATAACGATAATGGAGATGCTGGACCATCGTTTGTCAGACATATACGTCTAAAACCGATCTAGCCACAACATTATTTTTTATCTTTATTTATTTTAAAAGCATCCTCACAATGCAATTCATGGTGTGGGTGGAGGAAAACATTTTGAATGAAGACTGGGAATAGGTAAGTGAGTACGCGGCTGTGTTTTGCAAGGAACTATGTCAACACAGATCTGCAGTTGTGAGAGATAAACCTCTGCTTGCATATTCTGTTACATCATTTTCATCCATACACCAATAATTTTTATTCCATTTACTGCCCCATTAAATAGAATTCACTACCGCTGTAGGAATTCGAAGTAATAATTTCCCACTGCCAAACCGTTAAGTAGCTATGTGTACAGACCTCTACAGGCTCTATAAATAAAGACAATATATTGTGTGATATACATTGTATTTTCTTCTCGAATAAATAACTCAAAATACAGATTGCCTTTGTTAATCGAGCCTGTAGAGGGGTCTATCGAAAACGCATACCCTATTAAATGTGTTGAGCATCACTAATTAGTTTCAGACATTTCTAAACCGGGCACTTCAATTTTTCATGCAATTAACAACACTAATTATCTTTTCATAAACCTTTAGTCAAAATATTGTATTAATCTCTACTAAATTAAATATCTATTTTAATCTCTACATCAAAAATAAGTTTCGTTACTTCCCCTCCAGCTAAATGGGTCGTAATTAACATGATCATATTTGCTAATTACGTGCAAATTTGTTGGTAGATTTGCCGTATTTCAAAATTTTCCCCATAAAAACTTGTTTAAACAGTTTAATTTTGAAAAAAAACATTAATTTTAGATTAATTTTGGAGTATAATTTATGTATTGTTATACATATTTGATTCTTCTTGTTAAGTATCAAACATTTATGGAAACATACAGTAAATAATCAGTCATTTACATATTGTTATAAACAAAACGATCAAGTTAGTCTTTAAATATATTTTAAAAAAATGTTTTTTTTTTTTTTCATAAAATACTTTACAATAATTATTGTTTTTAGAATAATTAAAAAACATTAAAAATGTTAACTAAAAACCACAACAATGGCTAGTTTTTAATACACTTTTGTCATTATCAATTTGATTAAATCTTTATTATTCATAGAAGTATGAAAGTAATTATATTTTATAAAAGTTATTGTTTAACTAAAAAAAAAGAAATAAACCAAATATAAATTTTTTTACTAAAATTATTATTAGCATCATAGTTGACCGGTTTCGGTTAGTATAATAAAAATGATACTGTTTTAATATATTTATTTGCGAAGAGTATTTGGATCAACGGAAAATACGATGAAAAATGCAATTAAATCAATAAATATTCCCTCAAGGATAACACTATGTCTATTAAATATTTTATCCAATGAAAAGTCGGACATTATAAATTGATTTTAAATAATTAAATGAGGCTCCACATTTCCTTTGGAAATTAATTCGAACTAATGAAAAATTCATTCAGAAATATAAGAACTCATTCTGATTTCACGCTTATCTTCTCTACAACTTGATAAATTTTGTACGTAAAAAAAAAATAAAACTAATTGGTAAAAAAACAAAATCTTTAAGGTCGAAGCATCATAGTATAATAAGGCATTGGATGCGGGTAGCCGCAATTTGGGCCGATAAACTACGGTACGCTTAGTTGTAATATATAACTCGTTGAAAATATTGTAATGTTCAAAGAGCACATAAAAACAAAAAAATTGTCACTTTTGGAATCTTGGAAACTCAAAACATCATAGGCCTGATCAATAAATAAAATTAAAACAATTAATTAAATGATATAAATAATTTATATTTGTCATAGAATTTCCTCCCATTACAGCAATCGTAATCCATGGCTCTGCATCTATATATTGCTATTGTTTAGAATTTAAATACTCTACATGGAATAAAATAACGTTTGTTTTCAGTTATCTTTTAATTTTAGTATATTTTTTTATAAAACTACACTTTGTTTTTTAATTAATAATTGTAAACCTTATTAAAATGAATTAATTATTATTTGATTGCAACTTTTAAACTTGATATATGTAACATATTACTTGTAGCTATGTTTCAAATTAACATACAATGTAAATAAATATACATACAAATAGGGCATTAATTATTTTATTCATATTCAACTGTACTATACATACCTTATACAATGTGATATCTTTATATATAAAAATTTTGTGTCACGTTGTTTGTGCGGGATAAATTATAAATTATTAATATATGTCCATTCCATTCTAACAGATAGCGATGTAAGGTAATTTATCGGCTGAATTGAGAAAGTATCCAATAGATGATGTTCAATCAGTATGTCAGGTTATCCAAACCAGGAGTATTGGGTGCTCACACCAAATACTGGACATCCGATAAAAAAGGTTTTTTCGAAATTCTACCCTTAAGGGGGTGAAAGACGGGAACAATGTTTGAATGAGACGTGATTCCTTGGTCTATTCTACTTCATTCAAATGCATGCAATCGATGTAATATCATCGTTTGATAAAATGGAAAAATTATTTATTCAAACTTTTATATTGCAACGCATATGAATGGTATATGATTTAACAAATGAAATTCCTCAAAATTTATTAATAATTAGCAATATTTGAAATAAATAATAATTACTAATTCCATTTCTCCAATCATTTTTACAATTTTGAACACAATTATATTTTCTAGAATGCGAATATTTTAGTCCAAATTTAAGGTACTCGTAGTGCATCAATTGTTTAAGAAATCCCTACCACGTACTATTCACGGTAAGTAATAATTATGTATACACACAATATGTAAATTTCTATTTATAATACTAAGCTCTAAAGATATGATATCTAATATAGCGATGAATCTAAATATAACCAAAGCATATACAATTTTAATCAGATAACATTTATTTTGTAAAAAATTAATTCTTACATTTGATTCTTTATTATTAATTTCCTATTAATTAATCAGTGCAAATATTCATTTAAATATTTTGATATAAGATTAAACAGAAAAAAAGAAGACATGAAATAAATAAATTATCATTTTATAACAATTAATTTATATATTTAAAACAAGTGAGTAATTTAATTATTTATGAAATTAATCAACTAGGAGTTTGTAATTAATGAAGTCATGCTTGTAAATATTAGGCATGTATTTATGTAATATTTGTTTGAAGAAAATTATATAAAAATTCTAATTTCACTGAAAATCACGTGGTCACAAACCACATTGAAAGTTTTGTAACATTTCTTTTGTAATGAATTTTTTCGATTGGCCATTCTATAGTTTTTAATTCATTCGGTTTTCAAATACTAGATTTTCTAAAATGCCAAGTATATTTAAATTTCCAACTGACTTCAAAGACATTTGATTTTGAAAATAGCATCGAAATTTGATTGTTTCATAGCTTCCACGACTCTTCAAATAATTTTCAAATGTTTAAGTCTCAGCAAATACTAATTTTATATTGTTAATTAATAATATATTCTTGTTTAATATTTTTAAGAGTAAAATTTCGCAGCAGTGTTTTTAATTCTTTTAAATTAATTTTTTTATTATATTTAGGAAATTGTTCAACAGTTGATGAACATTATAATTGTTTTCAGAAATAATAAATATTTTGATGACTTGACTTTAATAATATTTAGATTAGATAATTATGATTAGGAAGAATATTTTTATGACATTTTAATTGGCCATTAACTAACTATAGTTTTGGTAGGTTTTATAAATTTTTAATAATTCTTCTATGTAAGACCGAATTATAAAGTAAGAAGATATAATACAGTTTTAATATATTTAAAATAGTCAAAACTACTACTAAAATATTCACATAATAAATAATTATACAATACAGTTAAATTCAATTGTTTAATAATTATAATGAAATTAACCATAAATTGTAATTAAAATTCTATAGTGTGAGAGTCTATGATAAGTTTACCCCTTTTATAGAGAGATAGATACCAGTCTGCCAAAACTTACAAAAATTCCCTATTAAATAAAAAATAATTCAAAATTAAAGGCTGAAATTATTTCCGTGAAAACAGTAATCTTTCGAAGTAGACACTGGCAAATCACCAATTAGATTGAATTTATTCAGGTTCAAATTGTTGCTAACTTTGAACTTAGTCACAAGAAATTGGTCACAAGGAAATTATACAAAAATTGAATTTAGAAAATTTTTATCTTATGTTTTTTTGTTTTTGGTTGAATTGTTTTGCAAAAATTTCTATACCGAGTGTTAATTTCGAAAGACATTGAAAAACCATGAATCTAAATATAAATTTTCTAAGACTTGAGACATCTTGTTAATTAAAACTTCTGGAGCTCAAATTTTGCATTGGCTCTTAGGTTACGATATTTTGTTTTTGATGATAAAAAATTTAGGGAGCACCAAATATTTGTAGATTTATATAGCAATAGTTGAAAGAAACAACTATTGTTTAATGTAGATACTAAAATATTTTTTATAATAAAAATTAGCCGTATTTCCGTACTATAATTTTATAATTTTTTAATTACACAATAAATTCTATTGTGATTATTGTATGCATAATAATTTATGTCCGATACCCTAAATTATAATTTTAATATTAGATGTAAGATAAAATGAAATGTACCAACAAGGGACGGGTAAGATCATTTACCCAATAGACATGATTAAAGCATTATGAAAAAACATACTGTTAATATGTGATTATGCGAAAACAATATTGAAAAGTTTTTAATCATTACAAGCTTTTTTTATGTTTCACCTGACCCGATCTGTTTGGTTGTAATTAAATCTTGAAATTTTTTTTTATAAGGTAACGCTAAAACATTCTTAAAAGTTCTTATTTATTTAATATTAAATACGCCTTTAATTTGTATACTTAAAAAGTTCAAGAAATATCCTTTTTTTAATAGCTCTTTTACCTCTCAATACTATAAAAGCTTGCATCAAAAATTTTTTGGTTTTGATGACGTCATAAAATTATACAAATTTTTTTCTCCAGTATTTTGGCCAAACTTTACCCGATTTGCTTGAACTTTTTTTCGAAACCTACTAATTTTGGGTCATACTTTTCATTTTTAATATTATTAATTCGCTTAATTAAACCCAAATATGAAATATTATAACTTGACCCTCACTATCTTAATATTTATTGAAGATATGATTATTTCCACCCAAATTTTGAAAACTATGACTCAAACTTAGTAGATATGCATACTTTGTTTCCCAAAATTGGATAAAAATTTAGTGTTATAGGGCAAAAATAACTTTTTTGGTTTTGATGACGTCACAAAGTGTAAGAAATTAATTTTTTCGATATTTTGACTAAATTTTAACCGATTTGAGTGAACTTTTTTTTGACACCCACTAATTTTGGGTCATTCTTTTCATTTATAATGCTATTAATTTGCTTAATTTGACCCAAATATGAAATATTATTATCTGACCCTCATTATCTTAATATTTGTCGCAGGTATGGTTATTTTATCCACAAACTTGAAATTTATGACCCAAAATTAGTAGAATTACATACTTTGTTTGCCAAAATTGGATTAAAATTGAATGCTATAGGGCAAATTCAATTTTTTTGGTTTAATGACGTCACAGAGGTTAAAAACTAATTTTCCCAAAATGTTAGCCAAATAAAAACCGATTTGCTTGAACTTTCATTTGAACCCACTACTTTTGGAGCAAAGTTTTCATTTTTAATACTATTAATTTTAACCCCATTATTAAAACCCGACCTTCACTATATTAATATTTATTGTAGATATGTTTAACTTGAGTTTAAATTGAAAACCATGACCCAAACTTAGTATAATTACATACTTTGTACGCCAAAATTAAATAAAAAATAATTGTTACAGGGCACAAAACTGTTTGGGCAAAAAAGACGAGGAATTTTCCGTATATAAAATTAGCAAACTTAACTCTAACTTCAAAACTATAAAAACTGATTACTTGGGGGGTTTGATTTCTATACCAAAGAACCGAAACAACATTTCCTATACTGTTAACAATCTTATGGATAGAAATTGACCAAACTTTCGAAAAGAACGTTACTTAAGCCGCCTACCAGCAACGTTATCGTTTATATAGATTAAGAGAAAGAAAAATTTACTGTTAGCAAATAGAATGTAAATAGTCGCTTAGGAATCGTTTTAATTTTTGGTCACTTGTTCTTTTGGTATTTTTAAAAGTAAAGTGAAAAAAGAATCTCAAACTTAATTATGCAAAACAATTGACAAAATTCCATCACGATAAATTAACTTTTCAATTATTAAATGCTTTAAAAATTCTTATAGAATATTTACACGTAACGTAACGTTAAAACTAACTACTTAATAATATGATGAAAAATCTATATAATATAGGCAAGACTAAGTTTTTCAACACTCAACACTTCTCATTTTCAAGGTAATTTGCTGTGTTGAAAAAAAAGGGGTGTTGTCACCACCATTGTGTAATACACAACGTTTCCACACTTAAATGTTTGAAATTTACACCAAACGTTTGGTGAATTCCTAATTTTTTTCTCACTTTTTTCCCTTGTGTTACAACTTTGAACAAGCCACCTTCACTAACCTCATTCCAATCACCCTGCCGTCATCATCTCGCAATGAAGAAACTTATTATTTTATCAACAACCTTTTTTACTTTTTTTTTTTAAGAAAATAAAGATAGGATGTAATCAATAAGAAATGTAATAGTAAAGGATAGATAATAATACAAAAAAAAAATAAAAAATTTGTATTTATGTATTCACTTGTTGGTTTGGTGTTCAAGTGTTTTGTTAAGTCATCACACCAAACCAAATGCCTTAGTGGCACGCCACCCTCGAGGTTAATTGAATCAAATGTAAATGGGTGTAGGTATGTGTATGTCTATAGGTTGGTTTTGGTTCTACGATATTTATGGTTTTTTAAAGACTTTTTGATTATGTGTTAAATAATGTGTTAAAATTTTTACGACGTGACTTTTCTATTACTTATTCAATTTTTTTTTTCTTCTTTGTTTAGTTTTTGGTTGCCACAAATAATGTTATTTTTGTTGTGATAATTTTTCTTATTTTATTCAATTATCATACTTTACGTAAAATTTTTATACGTTATTTTTTGAAAATTAACTTTTGTTCATTATTATATTTTATATATTTTTATACTCGAAAAATTCGAATACTTGAGGAAATCAATATTAAATCACGAGCGTGGATCACATGAAATCAATTATAATAAGGCATTATATGTAGTGAGTGAAAATAATCTACTACAAAAGCTTTAAAAATATTTTTGTAAAATGCAATTTATTATTTGGCAAGTTTTCAATTTTCGAAAGGATGCAGGAACAGGTGTTTTATCGTTATTTTTTTTAGATATATCGTCATTACTACCTGTTGTTTGTTTCTGTACATTTTCTACATCATAAAATGAGCAAAAGCATATCGCCAAGTGTTAAAAATGGTAAATTATTACATACTTAGTGACAAAATATATCTTTACTCGATTTTTCGAATTAAAAATTATTTGGGCGAATAAAAAGAATTTAAATTGACTAAAATTTATGAAAAATCAGGATTCATTATAAACCATTATAACTAAAGAGTTGAATAGGTTTTCTTATTTATGGTCATCAAAATTGAATTGATAGTTATTACTTGTGAGATATTATTTGCTCATTCAATATGAATGTCATATTTTACGCTCAAAAGAACAAATTAGCGTTGTTCGATTTTTATGAACACATTTCAACAACAACAAAAACTACATAATAAATTGTTAATTTGTGCATAAAACATTTGAAAATGTCATCTCATATAAAAACAACAAAATTCTCAACATTATCATATTAACGAAACATATATTATTAAACAAGAAAATTTTTTAATTTTTAAATAATATGATGATGATGATGTTGATGGTATAAACATTTTTACAACAGGAAAAACAACTCTAGTAAAAAAAAAAAAAGAAAAGACACAAAAATAAAAGCCATATGCATATTCAGAAACAACTAAACTGAAAAACATCATCGCATATCAACCACCAAACAAACACACGAATTTTTTTTTACCCATAATTTTTTTTCGTATTTGTATTTTTTTTTTTAAACTGTCATCATGTATATATGAATGCATATTTACAAATTTTCCTAACTCGAAATATTATTCATATACAGTTTTCGTCGGTGAGACGTGTGTATATTTATAATACATGTAATCTACAAACAGTTTATAAATTATTGAATGAACAATTGTCAAGTACTTCATGATCAAAGGGCAATTCAGATTTAAATGCGTAAAATAATTTGATCAAATAATAGCAAGATTTATATGATTTGTATTTAGATCAAATGTAGCCGAAATAACGGCAAATAAAAATCCCACCTGGATGAATTATAATGGAAGTTTTTCAAGACATAAATTTTCTTTCTCAAACCCAAAATATTAATACCTTTTGTCATGTGTAAGTTTATTTTCACATGACAAAAGTTTTCTTTTTATTTTCACATGATATTGTGAAAATCATTTTCATATGACTCAATAAATCTTTATTAAAAAATATTTAATACTTAAGCAATTATTACCATTTTGAATATAATTGTATGCTTATGTCAAAATGTTTGTCATGTAAAGACAAAATAAAATTGATCATAATTGTGTGACGTAAACAAGGCATTTATAGAATGATTTTAAAAAAAATTTGTTATAAAAGTTGTTGGCAATAATTTTTCAATAAATATATTTAAGAAAAATAATTATTTTACAGTTCAAAAGCTTAAAATTAAATTCAACGACCACCCCTTGTTTACGTCTCACAAAAGGGGTGGGGGGTTAATAGTTATTTACAAAAACCAAAAGATAAAGTATGATATAAAGCACTTATCGTAATAAAAAATTATAATTGAAGATGATTTCCACCCACAATACAAAATAAATACATTTTACATAATATCTCCTTCTATAACTACTACATATTATTGTTTTAGTTCAGAGAACATTTCGTGCGTGGCGCTGTCTGTACCAGCTGACTAAGTCACCGAGCTGGTTAATGTTAATTTAGGTACGCGCCACTTCACCTAAAACCGGCGCCACTCTTACATAATATATACATATTATTTCATCTGTCAAAACTAGTAAGCTTTAATTCTCTCATATATTCGCAGTAGTATAGTATATATTATATGTATATATGGTTTATATGATGAAGCTTAAATTATTAATATTTTGTTTAGTTAAAAGAAAGAATTATCTTATTTTACCTCCTCTCATACCCCACTTCAGCTAGCTAATAATAATCATTGCACATATTATTATTTCTGTTGATTTTAATTCCTAAAAGATTAACAACACACGAATGCTTTAAATACTGTTTGTACCATTTTCTTGAATTACTAATTTCCGTTGTGCGATGTTCAATCTATAAAAGAGCTTTAATACGTAAAAAACAAGTAAAAGGAAGCACTTTAAAATATTTGAAAATGAGGTATTCTTAAAATTGTTACCATTGAAAAAATTAATGAAACTAAGGTAATTTTCTTAACAAATAGCGAAAGTTATCTTTCGCTTTCTTTTAAAGGAATTCAGAGTTTCATTGTAATTCGAAATTGTTGCTAAAACATAACAAATTTGCTCCCAACAAGGTAAAAGGTTGAGTCTTTACCAGCATAATCACGAAAAAAATATTAAAACTAGGATACATTTTTCGGGATCTGTGGCATTTTCTTAGTTAAAAAATTACAAATTAGTATGTGAAAATAATTTTTTGATATTTTAAATTAGAAAGACACAGACATTTTGGTGAAGAGCATAAACTTGAGTTTCAACCTATGAAATTTATAGCAACACGCATGTTTTGTTTGCTTTTTTTGGTACGAGTTAAAACTGTAAAAAATACACAAATGCCTTTTTGTGAAAGAGCATATTTAGAGTTGATTTTTCAACGAGCTTTTTTATTTCGTTACAATACAATAATTTTTGTTTATATTATGTTGATTCAATCCAAGTGAATTAAGATTATTATTTAATTACAAATAATGGAGAACTTATTGTTTTGTGAAAAGACACCAAATATTTTTCCTATCATTTGCACGTTACAATAATAATCCATTCATGAATTATATGGAAAGATAAGTTGAAAGTTTAAATGTATGGAAAATTAATTTTAAGAAACATTTTCAAATTACACATGAGAAAATTGGATATATATTACTTATGTGTGGAGTTTGATTTTAATTTATTCATTTCTATATGTTCAGAACCAAAATATGTTGTAGATAATTGCTTAAAAGTGTGCTCAAGAAATATAAATAAACAAAGTTAACTTTGCAATTTAAGGGCGCTCTTTCAAAAACTTCAAACTTTCTTTACCTAGATATTTTTTTAAAGTAAAAATTTTAAATATTTGATTAAAATGTAGCTTTATAGAAAAAAAATGTCTATCCACACAAAGTTAATGTTGATTATCTACACAAATAATTGTTTTGAATTTTTAACACAAAATCAGTGTTGACTCAATTAATGAGTTTCAACACAGACGTTAGGTAATTAATTTAAAATAAAAAAATACTTAATGCTTATTAGGAGAATTAGTTTTCTTCATTTATTTAAACATCATTCAACTACTAACAGTCTTAAACTTGAATAAAAGCAGACATTTTTTGTATAACAAACTTTAACTGAGTTTAGTAAACCATGTAACAAAAGAAAAAACAGCAAATCAACACATAAAAATCTCAATATTAATCAGGGCTTTACTGTCAGTTCAATTATTAGGCTATACGGAGAGCTATACTTAGGGTATGTTTGTTTATGTTGCCATGGAAAACAGTTTATACTTAAATTGGTTCATATTGTGTCTTTTTAGAAAATTCTCTAAAGGTATGCAGCAGATGTCACGCTCCTTTCAATTTTTTGTTGTTACATTGAACAAATTATGTCCCATCTATCTTATCATATCAAGCTCACTTATATAAGAGCTATTTTTCCTGTATGCTTGTTGTGTCATATCTTGTGCAGCGAAAGAAATGAACGAGAAAGTAAGTACAATTCAATTCAAAATCAATTGAATCAAATATAATTTAAAATTCCAAAAATTGTACCTAATCTTTTTTGTTGTCGTTGTTTATAAAAAAACTATATTAATTAATATAACCAATTAAACGGTTTAGTTTCGACATTTGTTGTTTAATATAATTTCTATACCATATATAGGGGATAAGAATTAGGTTAGAATGAGTTTAAACAAGCTTAAATCTTTATAGAGTGCCCTAAAAACTAATTTTGCGTACAAAAATGAGAAAATATAAGACACAGAAGAAAAAATATTTTTCATAAGCTCTCTAGATAAATACTGATTCAATAATGAAGTTCAAATTTGAATTCTTAAGCAAATATAAGTTATTTAAACAAATGTATCTCGTGTTATCTTTATTGGACTTGATAGAAAACAGTCCATAAAAGCTTGATCGGAGAAGCTCAAATTTCTTGGCTTACTTATTTAGATAAACTTAAATATCTATATGAAATTGTGAAGTTCTACAGTCGGACATAACTTCTGTAAAAAAAAGTTCATCTCTTAAAATAGTTTCGTTTTTACTGGTTCATCATTATTTAAGATCAAAATTGTACACTTTTACTCAATTCTGATTGAACGTTTGCTATGCAGTATCATATTGGATAGAAAAAGATAAAAAACGATATTTTTATATACATATATGTTTTGTATCCATCTCAGAAATGAAAATGATACATGCCTTGGGCGATTTTAATTTTCGAGAAATGATCAACATTGTACATATATACAATGTGTATTTGCTATAAATACAATGTTCAATCCCAAAAGTACTGGAATAGCTAATTATTTTCGAACAATTTTTAACAAACATAAAAAAAAATTAAATAATAAAGAGGAATTGTTATGTTTCTTAATATTTATTTTGTTCATTTGAAAATTTATTCGTCAGAATTCTTCTAAAATTTATCAGGAACCGTTTTGAAGAATTTTTGATGAAGAATTACTTCTTAAAATTTGAGTCAAAAATTGTGAAGCACAAACTTCCAAAAAGAAACGATCCTATATCTTGAACGCTTGACAAGTATGTTTTCCTGCAACTCAATACTTTGAGAAAAAACTACATCATAATACGTGGTTATCTGGTCATCATGGCCATTAACGTAATGACCCTCGAAATTATTACCGGATCAAACCTGAAAGAAATAGAAGATCAAAAATTATTTTATGAAAAAAGAAGTGTTTCTTTGTCGATATGATAATAAATTAAAAACAGAGGTTTAAGAAGAGTTGGGAGTGATTTTTTTCAAGGTAATCTTAATACAAAAAGTATCGTCAAATGAGTGTTTTTTACTATAAATATAATATTTTTCAGTGCTGCGTAGATTAAAATCATAATTATTGATTTTGATTTTCTAAATTGTAAATTTAATACAAATCCGCACCTGTATACTTAAATGATACATACATATAAAAAAAATAATAATAATTTTTATAAAAAATTTGCATTATTTATTATTTATTTACCTATCTTTGTCTAATGATCATCAGTCTTTGTTTTAATATTACCCTGAGGTCAAAAATATATAACAACAATATACCTTTAATAATAATAACGTATGGTGTATACCTAGAGATGTAACGAAGACAAAGTCATTCCACCACCATCAGAGCCATATCAAACATAGTCATCGTCATCAGAGATGTTCCATACTATCAACTGTTATAAAGATTGCTTATAAGGGGTACGTAGAGCTATATTCATGAGTTACGGGTAATAAAGGATAACTAATAGGTAAAATACATATAGGTAAATTCCTACAAAGTAACTTTAATTGTTTTCTCTATGTTCTTGTTTGTATGCAAAAGAATGTCATCTATATTCTGCTCTTTATCCAATAATTATGTTTTTAAAGTATGCGTTTTTTAATTTAGACCAGAGTCGAAGCGTTAAAATGATAAAAAGTGGAAGAAAATTACAGTAGGATGAAACCCATTGGAAACGCAAGATAATATGATAAAAATGAAAGAAAAATTAAATTACGGGTGATCTGAGGTCGGGAAGTAGGAAGGGGTGAGTTTTTGAGGGAAAAACACGGTTTATTTCGATTTTCGGCAAAACTATAAATCCTATGGAAAAAAGTTAAATGGCAAAGTTGTAGGTAATAAAAAGATCTACAACTTTTGTATTAACACTTTTTTCACCCAAAAACTAGTGATTTTTAATTTAATTTTATATGAAATAATGTAGTAATTTTCCTGGTTTAAAGCTCCTTGTAAAATAGAATAGAATATATTGAAATTGAAAATTCCAATATTTATTGGAATTTTGGACTGAAATTACTTTTATACTGGTAAATTCAATTTTATGTAATATTTCTTTAAATACAGTAAAAATTCAACAATTTACTTTAGAAAATACAAAATCAAAGTGAGAAAAATATTAATTTTCTGAGAAAAAGGGAATTTATTTGTAAACAATATACAAATACATTTTATAGTTCTCATTTTTAAGACAACCAAATGAATGAATATAATAATCTGTATATTATTAATATCACTTGAAGCAATGAATTTTGTTTTGTTATCAAGTTGAAATGGTTTTGAATGGATGGGGAAAATGTTTTTGAACAAGACTTGTATGTTGTGGTGGATGGTGTACTAGTAGATTTAGGTTTTTTTTATTTTGTACTTCTACTGCGCCCTCCCCCCACAGTTAGTATGATGAGTCGAATTGATGTTGACGATGATTTTCGTTGAGAGTTCGATGTTGTATTGTCGTTAATATGCTGTTGTCATCGCATCGTTTGTATAGCCTTTAGCAAAATGTTCCATTTCATCTGTCAAAAATCAGTAGTAGTATTATCAGAAGAGAGCTTCAACATAGTGTAGCGAATATCAGTATAGGAAAACATAACTAACAAACTTGGTATTAGTGTTGGAATATCTTTATTTTGATTCATTTGAATCGACTCACTGAAATTCGTTTAGCAAATTTTTTAAAATATGTTGTAGATACTCATTTTAGCGTCTTACTAAGTTTTTCTTGCCCAATATTCCTTAAAAAAATATATTAAATTTAATCTTAATTATCCAACGATAGAAAATTTTAAAGGTATTAAAAAAATTATGGTACACCTAGAATCACCTAATCAGTGCATTTAAGTTAAAACGTTAAAATTTCGATGGGTGTGTTGAAATTCGTGAATAAGGCGATTTTTTAAGTTCAATGGATGCATGACCCAACTTTTAAACCATAAAAAAATAAAACAAAATTTCAAGTACAAAAAATAATTGTTTCGTTAAAACAAACAACTTTTGTTTGAATCATTTTTTCAAAAACTCCTTTGACTCACAACAATTTCAGGTCAAATTCAGCAATTAATCTATAATTATAATAAGTACATATTATTATAAGTATATAGGCTCCATATTTAATGTATTTTATGAATGTTTTTAATTAAAAATAGTTCAGATATTGATACTCAACTATATATAGGGTATTCAAACAATTAACAATTTTAATCAAAAATACACACAAGACCTCAGGCAATCCCGTTTCAATTAAACTGATTTAATGATCAGAAGAAACGAAGTAAGCAGGTGACCATCTTCAGCTGGATCCCAGAATTAGTACTGGCAGGGTAAAACTAATACGATTCGGGGTGAAAAACTTAACTTAAGCCATCGAAGTTTAATTTTGATTTGACTTGATTCACTTGAAAAAATTCATTCTTGAATCAGAATTTTATATTCCATCACTACTTCGTATTACAGAACGTGGACATATTTTACAAGAAGACAAAACAACTTCAATTTATATTGTAACTGAAAAAGCAATCAGACAAATTCAACACCATCGTCATATCTGTTGTAAACAAAATGAACAACGCGAATCATAACAAAAAAGTATAATCGGAGGTTTTTTAACTCAAAAGTTTTTTGTTTTTTTTTTTGTATTTCTGTGATTTTTGTTTTCTAAGAAGAAGTATTTTTATTTTGATATTTATAGTGAATTTAAATCATCATTTGATTTGCTTTAGATAAATTAGCTCTCCGAAAATTCTGTTGGTAGAATCAAATTAGCTTTTAGCAAATTAGCTTTTCGATTCTCTTGGTATACTCAATGTGTAAATATGCGTTCTGATAAATTTCTAAGAAATCCAAAGAAATTTGATGGCAAAATCGTGAGACCTTTCTCAAATCCATTGAATATATATTTCGTGGGTAAGAAAATACTATGCATAAAATGAGCTTTGGTTAGGAAAATTTACGTATAATGATTGAAAACACAAGAGCGTTTTACATTGCAAATAATATAAAACTATAATCAACTCGATTCAAGTTGACAATCAAAATAATTATATTAAAATTCCCATTGCATGGATGTTTATTCTCTGCTATGAAATATATTATGAGATTAATTTTTATCGCATTAATCGTGCTGATTAATTTTGAAGAAAACGAGTGAAAGAGGATATTTTCTAAAACTGGGGTACGAGATAAAACTGTTTTTAGGTACAACGGACGCAATTACGCAGTTACCTCCTGTATTGATATATTCAACATTTGAATAAGCTTATATTTCCCTCTTTAATAAAGAATATTGAATGCCCATATCTTGCTTATTTTTAAGATTTAAAAAAATAGCTCCAGACCCATGTTCGTGAAGTGAAGACGCTTCGATTGAAATAAAAAAATTTTTAGTCCCTATTATTATTTTTGGAACTGAATATTAATGTTTGTTTGAAGATAAAGTAATTCACCTAGTAAAAATATTTAGATCATTCTTGTTGATGTATCAAGATAAAATAAAATACAGGAATAATGTAATATATGAAAATTGGGGTCGATATTTTACGGGGTAGTTGAATAATATAAGAGTGAAAAATTATGTAGAGGGCATATTAGACACATACATATAAATATATATAGTGTATGCTATATGGCTGATTGTATGAAATATTAATGAATCGAAAGGTAATGGAATAAATTAATTTCTGAAAGCACCATCTACCATTACCAAACCAGTAGAGTAGTACCATCATACCATTACTATCACCGAGCCAAACAAGCACCAACCAAAGCAATATTTCGCGAGTTTGAGATGAGATATGATTCTATATGATAAGGATATATGTCTATATTATTTTATATACAGGATTAGGGACCTGGAAGCAGGAAATTAAAGAGAATAGCTAATCAGTGTGTTGGCTATATATTTACAACATGAAATTGTGTAAGGTGTACAGTTTATTTTATACATAATATATACAGTCACATGATAGCATGATCAAATTTTGAATTATCAACACATGTTGAAATATATTAGTTTTAGTCTAAAGTTTTTAACACTTGCAAATATTAACCACACAAACTAAATTTTGGTACAGACATTCATAGAATCCCTCATCAGTCCTTATCCGTCATCACTTATTTTTTTCCTTAATTTTAATTTTTAGAAAGTGGGTACAACTCCAAACATACAGACAGATATTCGTCCATTTCCAGCTTTTAGAGGCAATCAACTTTTCAGAAGTATTGTTTATTGGACAAAATGACTTTATTTCTTTGATTTTATTTCTAATTTACCATCCTCCTAATTTTAATTTAATCACTTTATAACTTTTTAAGTCACAAAATGAAGAGACATCGATACTTAAAGTTAAGTAACAAACAGATAAATGCACACACCATTCTCAGATCACCACCCATCCGAGTACTGATTGTGCTTGATGTTGCTTAACTTTAAGTATCGATTTAGATCGATGTCTCTTCATTTTGCACTTTAAATTTTTAGTATTATCATATCGTGAATTCATGTAAAACTGTATAATTATAATGCTAGCATGTGAATAAACAATGCATATAATTTTATGTACATCTACTGATGAATAGCTACTAAAGAATGAGACGGGTGAGAATGTTGTTGATGATGACGATGAAGGGGATTGTTTTTTGAGGGGTGGTAAATTTTAATATATTTAGTGTAATGATGAGGATGACAAGATATCACAGAGAGTATGATGTTTGTTCCTACTGTTTAGTAGATAGGCACGAAGGTAATGGTCGACTGATAACGGGATGAATATAAAGTAAATTTTGTATTAAACTCCCTTTTAAACAGAACCTATGGTAGTAGTAAGCTTCATCAATTTCTATGTACTTAATGTGATTTTACTTTGTAAGAGAAGACGGTTTTGATTAGGTATAAAATCCTTAGGTCTATCATCATCAATAAGTTATGTACTTTATTTTGAATCAATAATTAATTAATCTGATAAAATACTTTGCATTTTAATTTAATTTAAAAGAAGATGTTTCTTAGTTTATTTATAGGTATTTGAAAAAGTTTTCCTTTGAATAAGAATTTTATTTTAAACATTTTATTATTTTAAATTCATTAGAATGACAAATCAGTCAGTTTAATTGAATGGTACAGTAATTTCTAACGGCATTATTCAAAAATGTCTTTTTAGCAATGAAATTCAATTATTCTGAATAGTTTGTCATTTGGAGTATAACTAAAGAAAATGTAAATAATTGCTTTCAATGATCTAAACTGATCATCGTATCAAATGAGACAATGATTTAGCGTAATTTAAAAAAATTAATCAAATCGAGAAAAAAATTTTATATTCGTTTTTTATAAAATTATGATTATAAGTGCAGTTTGACCTGTAGATTTCAAAAATAACATCCATTTAACTATCGGATGCGTACTTTTTGAGATTTCGCGTAAAATCCGATCCCGCGGATAATATTCTAGGCAAATTTCAACCCATATATCGAAACCAGGTCATCCAATCTTAAAATAAGTGTTGGTTTTGGTTGCTTTAGGCATTTATTAACCTAGAAAACCGAAAAATACCAATAAAAATTTTGGTTTCCTACAGTATCATAAATGTGAACTTTTACAACTTTTAAAAAGGCTTGTAATTCTAATAAATTTGAAGTTTTCAATAAATCAAAATTTTATTCAAAAAAAATTTTTTTCAAATACCCTAAAGTCATCACCTTGTTTGATACGAAGATCGATTCACAGATGAATCAAAACAAACATTTACATTTTTGCACGGTCTGCTCCAAAACACAAGCTATTCAGAATAATTAATTTCAAGTTTTTAAAAGATTTTTGAGTGATTCCGTTACAAACCACTGTACCATTCAATTAAATTGACTTCAACTAGTGTTCAAATAACATGTCGGCTAAAAATTAAAAGCCTATAGATGTTAATAAAAAAACGTGTTAACATGTAATATATTTATAATAAAAATATATTAGATATGCAATTTTTTTTTTTATTTATTTAAAAAATATTATTTTGATCATAAAAACAGTTTATTCATTCACACATTAAAAGTTATAGTTCAGTGGATAAATAGTAAATACATATTATAATTAAATTATAGTACATGAGGCAATGATCCTTTTAAATCCATGCAAGCGTCTCAGCGTTAAATAAATAGTAATCAGTCAAAAAATCGTAGTCTTTTACGTTTTCTATGCTTGGATCCGCACCAGAATCACATTTCTGTTCCAAATTATACCAGCTATTATGTTTTTCATCCAACCATATTTGAATTGAGATGTTTCTTAGTTAATATTTGTATAATAAAAATGCTGTCAAAGTTAATTGTTTAGATACTAGACATATCTCTAAAATAAAATTCTCTAAATATCCAACTCATTCAGTTTATTAGCTTAATTGAACCAAAATTAGTCAATGTATTAGTCATTAGTCTTTATATTTAAGTATTTACGGTTCAAAAATTGGGTCATGAATCCACTGAACCAAATGGATTAATTTTGCTCATTTAAGAACTTCTCAATATTTTTTGGTCTAAAATATGCCAGCAAAATTTCAACATCCTATTTCTTTTTGAATTTGAGTTAGCTGGATGACGAACAAATGCAGAACAGTTTGAAAGAGGCTAGGTAATTCAATGATAAAAAAAAACCAAAATTTTGTAAATACCTTGAATGTTTTCTAGGGTTAGAAAGTTAGAGTTAGATCTGTCAATAAAAATAATAATTTATTAATTTTGAAGAAGAAGAGACTTAATTAATTTTGAAGATTCAGAATCTTACCATACGCTTTATAGTATTTTACTTGGAAACATAAAAAAAAAATGAAATTATATTTTTAGTTTTTCTGTCGTAGTGCTAAACCACTCCTGGTCTATCAGAATGAAAAAGAAAAAAAAAACCATTAATATATTCCAATTGTTAGTATAGATTAAAAAAAACTTACATAGTACACAGGTAACGTTACAATGTTGTAAGTGATTTTTCGCTTGAGGAAGCGGTTAGTTAGTTATATATATTATTATGTTTACGCATTTAGTGCGAAAATAAATTCAAACAACAACTTGTAATTACTAAGTACATTTTATATTTATCAGTTATTTTAATCGTTTGCATAGAAAAAAAATATATATAAATAAATTGTATTTAAATACATTATCTAGAACAATTGGTTTGCAAATTTAATGTTAAATACAAAAATACACCCATTTTGTAAGGAAATATACAAAGATAACTTTTAGCACAGAGATATAAATAAGTTTACAATACGTTAAATTGTTTAGCTAAACGATGTTGGACTGTGTTTTGTCGAAAAAGTGAGCTATTTGTAATTTTTTAAACTGCAAACTTCAAAAATAAGCTATATTGCTGTATTTAGGATTTCTTTGACAATTAATGTCAAAGAAAACTAAAAATAACTATTATATTACGATTAGATCGTTAGTTTTCGATATATCGCTAAAAATTTGTGGGAAATATTGAACTAGGGATCGGATTTTAGGTGGTACCTCAAAAAGTATCCAGTCCTTAAATATATGTTATTTTTGTAGTTAAATCTACCGATCAAACTACACTTTTTTTCATCGGACCATGGTTTGAAACACGAAGAATACAAATTATCCTCTACGAAAATACTTACAAAGTGAAAAAAAATCTTCAAACGTTAAATATCTAAAAATAACAAAATAATTGATACAAACAGAAAGTCAAATAAGGAAGAAATAAATACCAGGAAGTTAAAAATAACATCACGTCAAAAAAATAAATCTTAGAAAAATACAAAAAAAAAATAAAGCAGAATATCTTATTTTCCTTTCAATGAATTCCAAACATCTTTTTCTTGTATTGAAAAATATTTCAAAAATAAACTTATTACAATTTCCTGAACGGTAAATACAATTTCTTCATTGAACAACAACAACATTACAGTGCACATCAACAAGTCAACAGGTTGTCCGCCTCCCCAGCTCATCCACCCACAATTTCTTCGTACAAATAATCGTACGTACACATTACAATTCAATACCCATAATACCCGCCGTGTATATTTACAACCAATATATACGAACGGTATAGATAATGACGATGATACCTTCTTCATAACTACCCAGTTCACATAAATCCAATTCATATTCAATGAACAGTGTATACCATTATAATATAACCATGTTTAACGGCAGAGAAAATTGTTAGAAAAATATTATTATGTAAGAAAATTCTTCATTCGCAGTTCTTACATAATAATTTCATCACCCTCTGATCTTTTTCTTTTTTTTAAATTTGTTGAACAAAGATGCGTAAACTAAGCGAATTATTTCCAAAAAAATACTGTGAAAGATTATTCAAAAATTAGTGTTAAGATATGTGTCCATAAGCATATCGTATGATTTATTAATACCCATCTAAACATTTGTATATAGGTTAATTATAATAAACTTTTTCCTCTACGAAAATTCTGAAAACTGGACATTTTTCCATATAAAAATTTTATATAAGTTTATTATAATTCGGGTAACAACTTTTTCCTCTAGGAAAATTCTAAAAAGCGGGCTGTTTGCTTTTTTGGGTCACAAACAATTTTCGATTGCCCCTTAGATTTTCAAATTGATATTCGTTTTTTTGGCTTTATAGTAGGAAAATCATTCAATTTATTTTCCACAATTTTCCGGTATTCGAACATCAAACATCTAGTTTTGTCGCGTGTCAGATGAAATAGCTTTTACGTTTTTGACTGCATGATCTTCCTAATACAAAAATGGTAAGTGGTCTAGGAAACGCACACACAGCCAACGTTAAATTTGGATTCTAGTATCTTTGAAGTGTAAAGATATGTAAAAATTACGGTTACACACAAAATTGGTCCCATTACGAAAACTTCCCATTGGACGTTAAAAATGCACGTCCTTCAATTTTATTTGGGGACAATCAAAAATTTTATGAGCTCCAAAACAAAAGCAGTTTATTTTATGTAAAATTCAAAGAGGAAAAAGTTGTTATACGAATCAAAATTAGGTGATATACAAAGTAAAATTATTTTATCTGAATACAGTATTTTTTTTTAAATCAATAGCACATTTTCCATTTAAGAGAAAATTCACTTAAAAAGTTCGCTGTACATTGAACCACTCTCAATGGTAAAGGTGGTGTGATTCTTATTATACACTTTTAAGTAGAGTAAAAAAAGAAGGTGTTTCACGTATAATAAATATTGAATAGGAAATTGTGCAGATGTGATCAGAAAAATATTTTCTTAGTGCGGATTCTTTATTTAAATTTATTTCCTTCGATGTTTTGAAAGGGTATTACACAGGGTATCATCACCTCTTCGTATTTTTTCTGTTTATTAGGGTGTTTAAGGAAAAAATAACATTTTATGATCGTGTAATAATTTGTTACGCTTCGACATAATAAATAAATATTTGCTTTTATTATTAAATGTGAGAAATTATATTGCAAGTCAAATGACATCTAAATTAACCAAATTTTGGAACAAATTTCGGAATTTCTTTTTTGAATGGCAATTATTGTGGATTCTTAAACACGGACAACTGCTTAATTCTTTTTTTTTTTTTGAGTAATTTCAAGCTAAATTTACTCCATTTAATGATTGGGTGTCCAGTTTTCAGGATATAGTGTGAAATAGCTTCCAGAAATCGACGTACAAATCTGTTTTGGGTGATATTACAGGAATACTATTTTCGGCAGTCTCATTCAATTGATATTATTTTTAAATTAAACCCACGTCTATCACATTTTGAAGAGAAATTTTTTTATGATTTTGTAGATTTTTTCATAAAACTGCTTTGAGAAAAGTTTCAAATAATAGAAACAAAATTTTGTTTTTGGCTTTGATAAAAATTATCTTTTACACGCTAGTAGTTTCTGAGGTAACAAGCAAAATCGGTACAAAGGTAATTTACAAGTAGACATTTCGGGCAGAATTTTGAAAATTTTTAAATTAAAATTGCTTTAAGAAAACAGAATACGATAGAAAAATTGTTTTTTAATTCTAAGAATTTCATTATTATATAACGACTGAAAAAAATATAAAATGAGTAATCCGATTTAATCATTTAAATCTAAAATTTATGTAGCTAATTTTTTCTGGCCATAATTATTTTGTGTATCAAAATACGTATCAATAATAAAACAAATTATATGAAGCATTTAGACCAATTTCGAATTTAAATTGACGTTTTTAAGCGTTGCACAGATATTGAAAATTTTTTAATGCTCAATTCAAATCAGTCTTTTTTCTCAGTAAAGGAAACTTTTAAGTAGAGAAATTATGCCTCATAGATTAATGAGTTGTTATAGTGGTGCACATAATTCATTATGATTCATACAAATCATTGATTTATTTGGAAATTTTCTAAATTACAGATTATAATTAAATTCATTAAAACAATAATAAATGCATATACCGGAAGTTTGAAAAAAAATATACACACAAAAACATTTGAACTAACAAGTTTAAACAAGCAAAAAAATTCACTAAAATTTATTATTAAAATTTATAGCTTCAATTTATAATGTTTAACAGAAAATAATTTTGGTTGAATGATTTTAAACAAATAGATCTTGTTTTGTTAAATTAACATCTAAAGGTGTCGTACTTCAAATTTGATTTTGGGACACCATAATAAGTAAGTATTTATTGAATAGATTAGAGGATAAAAATTAATCGAAAAGAATTTTGGGCATCTACTAAGTACACTTTATATTTTAATTAGATAAGTATTTTGATATTTAATTTCCAAAAGAATTTGGGACGAGAGAGATTGAATACGATACGAGAATACCAAGACTATTATTTATTTCATCACTTACATAAAACGTCGTTAATTTATTAAAATCATTTGTGGGCTTAACACAAACATTTACGAGACTTATATGCTGAAAATTAGGTTCTTTTTTCGTGCTAGTCAGATGCAGCAAAATTAAATTAGGTGCTCAAATTTTTAATAATGAAAATTGAGTCATGTATTGCCGTGAAATCACGCTGACAGAGCAATGTGAAAAAATAACTTTTATAATAAAATGAAAGTAGAATTAGGTGTTTTAATTTAATTAAACTTGTGATCGGTATTAGCTATGTGCACCTTCAATTCATAATCTTCACTACATTGAACAAAATTTGTTACGGAATGCTAGGTAAATGATAATTTTTATTTAAAAAAAATCAAACAGTTACAATTAAATAAAGTAAAATAATACATATAAGTAATGTTTGAATTTGATTAATATCAATCTATCCTTTTTCAATACACCTATAATACATTATATTATGTGTTCCGAATGAATTACAATTATTGTCTAAATACAGTACCATATAATAATATAAGTGTATATATGTATATTATAGTGTTTGTTGCATTAATTAATATAATTTTAATTAATTTACATAGAATAAACATTTTGTACTAAACCAAAGTTAAGTAACGCTACTTATTGTTTTGTACATTTTATTCTAATGTTTGTTATTGTTGGTTAACGAACTATTTATTTTCAAAATGTATAATATTTAAGTAAAAAATGATCTATTATGTTTATTAACACATTTTTAAGGTGTTTAAAATAACATTTTTATAACTTTGAGGCGTATTTACTTCACGACTTCACAGTGGACTGAAGTTATTATACTCGACATATATGGAATATGTCAGAGTGTTTTAGTTGTAATCCAACACCGCTACCATATATTAACGGCAGGAATAAAATTTTTGAATAGTTGTCTATACAGTCATTTAATTAGCCCCCATTCGCTTGCCCGTCTGTTTGTCTGTTCGTCATCAAGATAATTTTAAAACGGAAAGAGATAGTAAGCTTAACTTTTGGGCCTAAAAAATAAAAAAACAGAAGAAAAATTTAAAGACCAAAGATTTGTTTATATCCAATTTCAGCTTAAATTTAGCTATTAAAAAAACCGTATTTACTACGTATTGTGAGCATTGTATTAATGCTAATGATTAAAAATAGTTAAAATATTGATTATCAACCATATGAAAATTATCTAAACTATTAATACTGTTCGTTGTAATCTGCACGTATTAAATAGAAATCTTTAGAAATAAGCAATATATGCTCAAAAGTCTTACAAAGAAGGGGGTATAATCCTAGAAATTACCTGTAAACAAATATTTTTCAACGGAATGAAAAACAATCAACCGCTGAGTTCAGCTTTTTCACGTTTTCTATGTTTTTTAGTTATGAATAATTATCATAATAAATTTTATAATAAAACCAATACACATTTTTTACCAAATCAAATATATCATTCAGTTAATTAATAAAATGTAATAATACACTTACCTACCACCTACCTGGCTGCCATTGATTTGAAATATAATTAGATGAACAGATATAGATATAAATTGTTTCATTAAACTGTGAGAAAAATAGCACATAATTAAAATTTAAATTATTTATTTTTTACAAATAAATAATATCCATACAATGTAACATTTTGAATAAGTATTTTTATCAATGTTTTGTGAATGCTAATACTAAATGCTAATTTTAAAATTAATTATTAAACAAAACACGGTTAATACCATTATCGAATTCTGTGATCCAAACTGTTTCCTTCTTTATTGATATTTTGAATTATTTCTGTACAAGTATTTATATCAAGAAGCCTTTACGACAGTATTATGAAATTTAAGGGTAGAAGTTGATGTGAATTGGGAACTAGAAATTAATTTTTCAATAGATATGTCTGCATTTGTTATTTGGAGAAATTAGCCACTTTTTGTATTCTTTTAAGAATAAATTTAGGTCAGATTTAAAATTTTAAATTCCTTTCATATGGTTTCTTATTTAGTTCTGGTAATTTTGGAATTCAAAATAAAAACATATAAAATTAAAATGGCACGAAAAATCCGACTAAGGCAATTAGTGTCAAGATATTTATCTATAGAAGTTTTCAATACAAAATTATTTATCACTTTTTGTTCATTTTTTGAAGTCGGTTACTTTTTTCGAAAAATTTTAATTTTTTACTTTTGAGTGAATTTTTCACAACTTTTTCTTGTCAAAAACGTTCGATAATAGCTGGTGATGCATCCGAGACACCAAAGTTTCCTTATCCGAAATTAAAACCATAAAAAAAATCATACAAAATAACTCCAATCTATAAATAAATATACACACAAGAAGAAAAAAACTCAACAAAATTAATTACAGAAAAAAAGTGTACATTGAAAATAAACATTAATTAAACAAGATTTTAAGACTATAATTTGTTTATAAAACATAGAGGAGTATTTAAAACGATGTACATGATCATTTACGAGTTAATATGTCGTCATGATTATCACATTTATATGCGTGTATCGCTCTATGTGTGGTTTTATGTACATTTAAAAACATTACATTCAACGTATTCGATAAAAAAAATAAAAAATAAATAAAATAAATAAATAAATAAACCCTCTCAATAACATCCGATCACCATCATCACACAAGGTCTATACTACAAAATGTGTATACAAACAAACACACAATGAAAAAGCTACAAGTGATTTACTCACCCTCAATAAATATATTTTTTTTTATACCATTCATCGGCTTTTCCGCTTTATCGGCGGCACATAACACAGAATATACTGTGTACGATACTCGTTTATAGTGTATTTTCCAATCGGGAATGAATTTTTTTTTTTTATGTGTTTTATAAGTAAACTCTCCAGGGTATTTTACCGTTCGGTTTCCATCTACTAACCATCTATCTATGGGACATATTGAAATTGTAGATCTACCATTGTAATCAAACTGTATTTTTGATATGTTTGTATTCTTTATGTACTATTTTAACATGTTTTTATTAACTTGCTTTCTTGTATGTCTGTCCGAGTGGAATTTTGTAATTGATTTTAACATCCCGATGAGCTAGATACTTCAAAATTGGAACATAGCTCAGAAGTGGAAGGTAGGGCATAAAAATTTATGAATATAATTTTTTTAACTTTCCGTAAGTAAGTATCTATATGACCAATAAAATTACGCATGGATCAAAATTTGGTCAGATGAATCCATATCCCAACTTTTAATCATATGAGATAAAAGAAAACTTAAAGCTCAAAAAACGATTGAAACTTTTATTTTTTTAATGCACATTTTTTCATAAACTTTCAAGATAAGGAGACAAATATAGAATTTCAGGAGTAGGGGTTATTTCTGATGATTTTGATATTCAATTTAGAATTTTTTGTGCATTTTATTTGCCTATATATTATAAACATTACACTTTCCTTTTTTTTTTGTTTGAATTTTCGATAAATGGTTTGATTAAAACTATAGAAACAATACACGGGTACAATACACTACTAACCCTGTAATAAATACTGTATAATGTTTTCTATCACATTCTTTAACACGTCAAAACCTATATCATTCTTCTATCTCATTCTCTCGCACATTAAAACCTATACATACTTGTATTTTATGCTCTAGTAGATTATATTCTATAAATATTTGTGTTTTTCTCTTTTTACTGTTGAAATTGAGGTCATAACGATTCAAAAAAAAAAATTTCACTTCATTAACCCATTTAAAATATAGATACTTTTCGTATTTCTCGTCTAAACAAATTCAATTTGATTGCATTGATTGATCTATAACAAATTGATAACAGATCGGATACGTATGAATAGATGTTGGATATTGTATACACATTATGGGTATCGTATCGTAACTTTTATATACATATAGACATATAGAGGTGTAATGCCGACAAGTTGGTGGTAAATCGATTTTAGCCAATCGAGTGAATGTTACAGAGCAACAGGTGATTGCCTATACACATGCTATTATTATTACATTATGGGTATATAACATGGGAATCTCTCGTTTCCATAAAACTGTCTATACCTACCTTATGCATTGGTTTATACATGATATACCATCGATATATTTTATGTTATTTACCTATAGATTTTAACCCACATCATGAATGGAAAATCTGTGTATTTGCATGGTACTTGTAACAGAACTGTGTTGTTATATATGCATGTAAAATTGTGTGTATTTATGGGATATAGAAAAATATTTATTTATTATTGTCAATTTTTTTTGTTTTTGTTGCTTTTCACCAATGTTTATTAATGGTTTTTTATTTTGTGTTTTGTTTTGAATGTAATTGTTTTAGTCTACTGTTGTTTTTAACTCTTGTTTGTTATTATTTTTTAATCCTTTTTTATTTATAAATGGTTTTGAATTTTTATTTTTGATTTACTGTGTTTATAAATTGTTATATATTTCGATTGTAAATAAAGGTGTTTTTGTATTTTTGATAAGTCGACACATTTATTGAATCTTGTATGAGATTATTTTTTTATTAGTTGTAAATGTGAAAAAGTGACTTTGTATTTTTATAAACAATGACGACAAGCTCTTGTAGGTCTGATTCCAGTATTCGAAATTAAATTAATTTTCCTATTGGACTAAAAAAAGTACCAAAATAGCAAACCATACCAAAAATTCTTAGGGTTAATAAGAATTCTGAAAAAAACTGCCAAATTTTTTAGTAATTTTTTGCGCATTTTATTTTTTCCTTTATAGAAAATATTGATTAGACCAAGCGGCTCATCAAAAAGTCGGATATTAAAATATCTGTATTACATACAAAATTAAAATTTCTGAATAGAGAAGCGAAAAACTTCCCAATTTTCTCCATGATATAAAAAAACCATTGAAATGATTTTTACTTATGTTATGAGAAAATTGGCAATAAATAAATGGTATTTATAGTGGTTTTATGTCAATCAATCAATCAAATGTCGATTATTTAATCAATCTAGCCTGTTAGTTATTATCTTCACTAGTTTTTTTTTATGATTCAGTATTTTCAACAGCATAATTTGATTAATTTTTACTCGGATCTGGAAAGGAAATACAGATACAAATAACCAAAAGGACAGATTCTTATTTCGCAAATTTGCTTGAAAATTAACTCACCGACAAAAACACAATTAGCAGAAAATAAATATTTAAATGAAATAAAACAAATTTATATTATTTAAACGGTGTAAAATAAAAAATTTATCGGTTGTTTTACATCTATAGAAATTTCATGATCGTTTCAGGGCTAAATTAATTTTATTATCGAAATACGCATTATAGACTGATTATTATATACGTTCGTAAACGTATTTTTTTCATGTATACCTTGATGGACTATTAATAATCACATATAAATAATATACAAACCGTATATATTCAAGAAATATCAATGATTGATTGTTACTAATGAATAACTTCAAAACAAAAAAAATAGTTATGTAAAAGAATTATTAGGGTGGACTTGAACACATAGATTATGGCGTATCCAGCTCTACCTAGTCTACTAGCTATAGCTAGTCATGTAATTTGATTCAAAATCATCATTTAATAATAATATAAAATAAATATTATCTATTCTCTCTTTTACTAAGCAATCAATAATTTTTTTAGAAGTTCATCATTGTAAGTAATATGCATTAAATACCATTCAGATCGAAATAATTGAACATATATAAAAACAGACTGTCAATAATGGACACAAAACTTTCTCTTGATGTAAAAATATGCTCAATTAAATAGCTTTGTGTTCTGTACGACTTAATATAACATTTTTATTCATAATCAACTCATTTGTGCATACGAACATTAGTTAAATTAAATTTTGCAGGTAAGTGTACATAAGTGGCATTGATAGAACCTTTTATCGGTGAATGCCTCTTATGTATAATCACTATTGAGATGAATATGTATATGATGCCATTAATGCAAATCTCCCTCTTTGTTTAATGAAAGATTTTTGAAGATTTAAAAAAATTGACTTAAAATTCATGTTCGTGAAGTAAGGACGGTTCAATTGAAGTGATTAAAAAAATTTGTCTTTCTTCCCTATTTCCTATAGCGCTGATTAAACGGAAATTACAGAACTCTTTAGTATAAAAATGTGATAAAATCTGTTCCTTCTCTATGGAGCCTATATTACTGCAAATAAATTCTACCAAATACAGGATCAATTTTTTATGAATGATAGTGTAAATGAAATTTTTATAAATTTATAAAATATATAATGTTAATGTTTTCCAAAGGTAGGTGAGGCAAATATAATCTATCTATCTGTTATAGGATTTGAAAATGACGAGTCTGACTGAATGGTATATAGTAAGTAAAAGAATCCTCCTCCCTCTCAGTTTAATATGAATAATATAAGATATACATAGGTTATCATTAAAATCATATTAGTATCATATTTGTAAAAAAAAAATAAAATAAAGATTCTTTTTTGTTGTTGTTGTTTTAATACACATTTTTATCTGTAGATACCTATATAATACTACCATCCTTCTTCTCCACTTAAAATGTTGTAAATAATTGTGTATATATTTATTATTATTATTCAGTGCTGCCATCTGTAAATGTAAATGTATTTTTTAATTTATAATAAATACATTATTTTTATAAAATAAGTGGACTTAATACCGATAAGCGATAATGGTGAATTTAAATACAGGGAATTAAAGTGAGTGTTTTTATTAATGAAAATAAATTTTAGATGCTTAGATCGTAGGCCTGTAGAATCTTTTGTGCTGCATCTTGTAATATTTGTCTTGAAATGCCCTGGTGATTACGGCTAGTTTATTCCAAAACTTTTTCATTGGTCTAAAAAATTGCCAAAAGTTCAACAAGACTCTTGTTTTTTTTTTTTAAGATAATTATCGATCAGGGCTACCTCCGAGTGATATTTTAGAAACGACTTCCCCAATTATTTTTGATATAGGATATTATTTTTGAATTTATTGAATCAAAACCATCTAAGAAAATGATTTCTTCTACATTTTTGAGGAAAAAACATTTTGTGTTTTCCTCGAATTTTTCAAAGAGGCATTCTTTAGGAAAATAGCTAAAAATTGAAAACCGATTCAAATTTGATCCAAAAGTTCAAAAATAACATCTATTCTGAGAAAGGGCGGTTGGTTCTCTTAAATATACTTGATAACTGATTATCCAATAATTGTATTGAAAATTTTTGCAATTTTTGGGTTAAAATTACGCCAAGAAAACAAAAAATTATGTTTGAGAATGTTGCATGTACCGGATAGAGTATACAGTATATACAAATTTAAGGCACCTTTGGGAAATTCTGATAATTTTTTCTAATATGAAAAAAAGAGAAACAATGAAATTCTCAACGAGCCATACTTTGTACATTTTTCATGATTCGATACAATGGAGACATTTATAATACAATAGAGATTGGTGCAATTATAAACGATATTGCCATATTAATTTTTCAATATTTATTAATCAAAAACATTAATGCAATAAATCAAAAAACGGATAAGTAAAAACTAAAAAATTTTGTACAAATGTAACATTGATAAAATAGCCACTTCATTTCGAATAAACTATAAAACATTTAGGTAAAAAAAAAAAATTTCATATACGTTCAATAAAACTATAATTATTCAAAAAAGAAATTATAAATTATTGTAGGCTGACTTGACTGTTGTAAACTCACAAGGTTATTTATAATTTACAAGTTCAAATACTTTTAGCAACATTCCAATCAAAGAATTATATTTTTATTATTAAGTACTACTTATAAATAACTGAAAATTTTTAGGTAAATCATCAATACCGTTTGATTTTAATAAAATATTTATATTGCCTGTCTATCATTTTATTTTCAGGTTGTTCGATTAGAAATGAAAACTCTATGCTATAATCGTGAAAAATGTCTATTATATATTTAATACTAAGCCATTTTTTTATACTCATTGAATCCAATAATGTTAATTGATTTGTAAACTTATATTTGGGTACGTTTGTAAATGTGGAACGTATGACTATTAGGTCCAAACTCAAACCAATTTTTTTGTTCGCATTTTAATGTTCTAGATTTTTCGAATCAAATAGAGGTAGTTTCAGTATTGTTGAAAAATGTAAGATTTCTCGAACGGTAATTAGAAAAAACTTATATGAACTCGTGGGGTAAATAAATAGTATTGGCACAGTTCCCGAAGTAGACACGAATAGAGTATCAATGGGCCAGGAATAACAAAAAATAGGGAACCCAAAAAATTATTATATAACTGAATAATAATTATTATTCAGTTTTACTCTGTACAAAAAACTGCTGGTTTAAAACCGGAGAATTTTTATGAGACATGTTGCCACATAGATTATGCCGCAAATCGAATATCCTTAAATATTAAAAGGATACTAATATTTTTATATATATATTAGTCAATATGTGAAGTTCGTTCATCATTTAATCATTATAAATTTTTTTCTATGTTTTTGCTTTGTTTTTTACGATACGGTTATAATTAAATTCTGACCGTCATTTATTTTACAATACCAAAAAAATAAAAAATATAAAAAAAAGAGAAAGAAATTAACGACAAGGAACAATTCAACAACAACCCTCCTATAAAAACGTCAACCGATAATCAATCTCTCATTAGGCTCTCTCTGAAATATAAGGTTTTTTTTGTTTTGTTTTATTTTGTGGTTTAATTATTAACCATCAATAGGTATGGGAAATATACGATTTTTATATGATTATACTTGGAATAAAATAAGACAAATTAGAATTTTATAATCTGGAATTATTTCTATATTTATGATTAGTATATACAGGATGTTTTGAAATATATTAAATTTTTAAAGGCACAAATATCTCTCAGTATTTTTTTAAGTAAAAAATAATTTTTGAATAAAAACTTCTAAAAATACTTTCTTTGTGACTATTTACCATTCGGTGCAAGCGAATCAATTTTTTAGCTAAAATTAATTGTAGATGACCTCGAAATTTAATTGATCACAAGGAAATTTTTTGTAAAATTGATGTCCTCTTCTTTTGATGGATAAAATAAATCTACCCTGTGATTTCCGAAATGTTTAAAGCGGTTCCTCTTATATTATGAAAAAATAAAAATAAAATAATTTTCAATGTTTCTTTAAAGATTAACCTTATAAATATTAGTTTTTATACAAAAATTCCCAACGGTTAAAAAGAAAATGATACAAAAGCAAGAGTTAAATAATTGTAACCACTTTTTGAATGTGTTATAGTGAATATAGTAAATTAGCATTCCACAATTTGAGGTTCGAACTTCGAAATCTTTATTTTTATTTCAAAGCATTGTCAATATTTAAAGGAGAAATTTCATAAATTATACAAATTTTCAATAATTTCATTTTTAATTTATTTTGAATTATTTTTTTTGATTCTTTTTAAATTTATCTTGATTAATTTTAAAAATCAAAAATGGAAGCTTTAATTTTTAGTCTGAATTATCTGTAATTATATTTCTCTAGTATGTCTGTAAAAAAATCAGTTATATATCTAGTATTCAAATTGCCTAAGCAAAAATTTTTGAATTATTTCTACTTTAAATAAAACAAATATCATATAGTAATAAAATTTTTGAGTGATAAAAGGTAAAAATTTAAGTGAAATATTTAAATAATGTTTAGCGCCTCTTTTTAAATTAATTCGAATGCCTAAATTGCAATCATATATTTTGTTTATTACGTTTAATGCCCTGTATTGGTGTCTCGAAGCTTTAAAATTGCGCAATTTTAAATTCAATTTATTATATTTGTAAGAAGAGATATTCTTTACTAATGACTGAAATAAACGCTGTAAATAATAATACTGATTCGTTCGTTGATGATGGTATAATCGAAGTTTACTGTGTTTTTATCATTAGGTATTTTATTTTTTTATAATTCCTTTAAGACATTATTTAGGCTTTATAGGCTCGCACAGACAAACGATATATACACGAAAAAGTATATACTTTTTTATATGCATATAATAAATGAAATCATTAAGCATCTATCGACGTTTGTTGGGAATATAAGACTTTTGTTTTAATTTTTTTTTAATTTCCGATCGTTAAAATAAGTATTCATTGCATGCTTATTGACAAATTAGGAAGAATATTATATTTTTTATAATACAGTTTTTAGAATCATGACGACAAACGTTTTCAATATTGTGCGTCTACCAAATGTAAATTTTTTAAGGTTACCAACAGAATTTTCAGCCTTAAATTTTTAAAAGTTCTCATAGAAATTCACAATTAATGCTGCGTGCCCATACTTATCATATATTTTATAAATATACTTCTGAAAATTTATAGGCTAAGATTTTTTTTGAACCCAACCATAGCTAGATGACAAAAAACGTTCTGCTAGTGGTCTACGACGACAGAAATGCACTATGCCAATCGAAAATTTTACCGGCATCGAAAAAAAATGGCACAGTTTTCAGAATTTTCGAAGAACAAAAGGTAGTTTCACTAATGAATCTTAAGCCGTAAAATGATTTATTAAATCGAAAAAATTTACAAGACTTGCTCTAAATTTGCTATATTTCACATCAAAATGTAAGACCAGGCTCAACACCATAACAATGCTTGAAAATGAAATTAAAATTGATTCAAAACCAAAAAAGTAATAAGCTGTCCTAGATTATTTTCATTTCTATCTCTTACTTGGAAACGATATTGAACATGTAATTTATATGGAAATACTAACAATTGAAAGATGCTTCACTTGAAGGAACCCCAAAATGCCCGTTTCCCTATTGTTTGTTTCTTATTACACGTTTACAGGGCATCATTTCTTGCGTTTATTATTTCTTTCCTGCTGTCAGGATATTCTTGAAAAAAAAGCATGGATTTAATATTAAACGAATTAAAAGTATATAAAAACAAAAAATACACGTTTTTTTTTGTAATTCCGTCTGTCTGTTCCACCCAAAATAGATCAATCAGTTTTTGTAAAATGTCATTAACCAAAATACAGCTTCCAGCAACACAAACGTATAAAGGCTCAATGATGATAAATAACGTACTTTTATTTTTTTGAAAAACAAAGTGAGATAGAATGATTATATACAATGAACATAACAAATTAATGATATACGAACATAAATATTGAGTATAAAATATCAATTTTATAATCTATAATAATTTTTTACTTAAAATATATTACTCAATATTAATTTCTTTATCAGTAATGTGTTTATAATTGCAGTGTCGGTCTGATGTGCCGGCTGGTTCTCTATCTATCAAATATACATGGAAGGAAGAAGATATACACAAGAGTCAGTCAAAGTCAAAGCCATACACAAACATCACATCATACAGTTAAGTCAATTCATATAACCAAAGACTCTGAGACTGATGATGGAAAATGATGGTTTATTGAATTATACAAAATGTATCAAATAAAACTATGTTGTCTATCTATTATACAATTCTTCTATATTATACAACCGAAAAAAGTGAGGTCTTTGTTATAACTAGATTGCTATATAGACATTCTACCGTTTTATGATACTCCGCTTAATCCGCTTAAAGAGGGATTGAAACATAATATTGAAACACTCTTAAATATGTAAAAATCGTTCAATTTTTGCGCCCAATCACCTCAAAAAATACTTATCCAAATGTTTTGAAATTTGGTACGTACAATATTTACATGAAAACGGAGAGCTTGTCGAAGAGTTTTTCTCGAATTATCAAACACACATTTATCGCATAGAGTATTCAAAAATCAACTTGTTGTAAAAAAAGTTTCAAAACAAGCTTTTATTTAAAAGCACCGAAGAGAAAAACAAAACATTTAAGTAAATCAAACCTAAAAATTTATTAAATTTTCAAATTTATATATAATATCAGCATGTGGCGATATTTAAGTGTGTTGACAAAAAAGAATTTAATATCTAAGTAGCATGATCTTGACATAATAATTTCAGGACAAGCTTTAATATCATGTAATATAATATTTAATATCATGTAATATATCTTTATGTAATATAATAAATTGATGAGTTTGATTTAAAGTTTAATTTCTTCTTTTAAGAGTATTTAAATAAAAGCTTGTTTTTTTTTACTATTAATTTTAAATATATTTCAATTTACACCAACAAACAATTTCTACTTCCAAACTTATGTACATTTCATGGATTTACAATAAAATCAACTTATTTGTTACATAACACTTATCAATGAATTAACTTCTGTATTTCTTACAGTTCATTTCTATATACTTTTAATAAATCGTCATTTGTTTCATCATCAACTTTGAGAGTTGTTGATGGAATAAAACAATCAGTTTTACACTGATGATTATAGAACACTAGCAATAAATATGATCAGACAATCAGCACCGACAAAACCATTCAATAAAATACACTTCATGTACGTCGTCTCTTCTGCAAATGTCTGATTATATAAATGAAGTTGAGACTAAGATGTTGGGGCAAATGTACGATCTTCAACAACAACAAAAATGATTATTGCTTTTTAATAATTCCTCTTTTTTTTATATATCGAACTATTTTTTTTATTAATTTAATTATTATCATGGCTTTTAGGAATGGTAAAAAACGCCGATGATATCAGCAAAATTACTTTTATATACGAGCATTTGTACTGAAAACCAGTGACCTTAGCTATCATTATACAAGCCCTGCTAGACTGATATTTTGGGATATGATTTAAGGTCAGTATAAAATAATTATGTGATACGTTCTTGATTGAGAGCATTGATGTAAAATTATACAAATTATGTTGTTTGCTAAATAATTACTGGTTTTTTTTTTTGGGTAAATTTGAGAATTCGCTAACAAATGATTGCATTAATTTTCCGGATAGGATTCGCAGCGCCATAAAAAATTGCAATCGTAAAATTGATATTATTTTTGAAATTTACTGGTCAAAATAGTCATAATTTTAATGGAATTTAAGAGACCAATCTCTTGAGAAAATTACGAAAAATCTAGATATGTCTCCGATTTCGAAAAATATGGTTAGGTATAAGAGAAGTGTGATTTGTATATTTCAAAATAAACATCAATTTCACGATCGAATGATATCGCCTGTAGTTCGATCCGGTGGTTAACAAAGATCTTAATTGTCCTAAAAAACCATTAAACGGCAATAAAAATGTTCCATTTTAGTCATTTTTTAAGATATTTCACAGAAACTGTATTTATTTATTGTATTGCCATATTGCGAAACTTTGATATCTTCGATGACTCAGGTCCGTTAACCAATACCTTAATAATAAGGCGAACACCCTTTACTTTTATGTCAATAACCTATTTTACATTAAAACAATAATAATAATTAATTAAGATGAATTTCAGAAAAAAAGAATCTATCTAACCTTGACAATAATCTATACAAATGAACCAAACTTTTTTTTTGTGTTGTGTTCGTTTAGCAATTAGTAGTGCAGTAAACAAACAGTAGAACCAAACTAATAATTTTATTCTTAAATAACTATTTCATTAGAAACTTGTAATCATTATTAGCTAACATAACACAAAAACAAAACAAAAAAATAAAATAATTGAGATTTGTATCAAAATTGAAAGATCTAGACTAAATAAATTGACAGGTCAAATATTATACCGTGGACAAAAAACAAAATGTATAGAGTAAGAAACTACCATATTAAGAAGTCCAAACAATATAAAGTGAATGAAATAAACAAAAAACCGCATCTTCTTTGATTGTACAAGAGGGAAGCAAATTTATACTCAGTTTGGGACCTCAAAAAGAAGAATAAATTGTTTGTCAAATAGTTTAGCATAAATTTAATTCGCTCTCAATGTATTTTGTCACGTTAAAATATGCTACTTATAGATAGATAAAAGGTTCCCATAATAATTTATAATATTCTAACAAATAATTTACGATAATAATAATGATGCATTGTTTGTCAATTATTATTATTGTTATTTGACGAGTTATTATTATTGTAAAGAGCTATTACACTATGATGTTGTGTAGTCAGTAGCTTTATAGTTCGGGCGTTAAATTCACATATGGAAATTCACTAATTAGAATTTTAAGGGAATTTTAAAAATTTATCTACAGCCATTTGTTGCATTCTTCTTTTCGTATTTAGAGAACTATTTTCATGGTTGGAGCTCATGTGGGAAATTTATAGGAAACAAAGCAAAAGTTATCCACAATAACAATTTGTAACTAGTTTCTTTCTAGTGCAATATTTAACGGACTAATTGGTCGCAAAGAGATTATTTCAAGTTTTGTATTATCTTTTACTTCTAAATGCATTTTTTTTAAGTTGGTGGTATTTTTTTAAACTGTTTTTTTTTATATATCATCATACTTAATTAGAGTATATTAAGAGAGAAACTGCAACCGCATCCCTTGTACCTAGACCTTTTGGTCCTCTGTACCCTCTTTTCGAGCACTCCATATTGTGATTCTGTTCTTGGTGTAGCGATGACTGTGTGACCAACTGACCGCCGCTTTTTTAGAATTATTATAATTGATCTAACTGCCACCGCCTGTATTCTAACCATCAACCTTCTAAATCCTCAAATGGATGAAGGTATTCGTTCCTTTACTCATTTGGTCATTGAGCCGGTTCTCATACTGAATTAGAACCGTTCTTTCAATTAAAACAATAAGCAAATTTTACGTCTATTAGCTTGGGCAAGCCCCATTCAGTATCATTCATATCCCAGTTCTTCAACTAAAATGCACCAAGTGTTATTAAGTTGCTCCTAGACTATTATCTAATGTAAACATACATAAACATGTACTTTATACATTATATACACTTCTTACTCCTTGTCAATAAGTATCCACTTGAACAAAGTTGGTCAAACATTAACATCTCACACAAAATGAAAATCCACTTCGATACACACTTCTGTGTTTCTATATGTTTATAAATGTTTACTCATTTCTACCATCCCAATCCACTTTTTTTTTGTTACAATTTTATGCCCATGTTAATCGTCGTTATGGATGAAGAGACATAACATGTCATCTACCAAATGTCTAAATATATTTTGAATCGTAGACAGATATTTTTATATTTAATGTATTTTTAATCACTTAGTTTCACAAAACCTATTTTATCTATAATCTGTTATTTTATTAATGATTTTATTGGCATATTTTATATAGAGGCGGATACAATCGATGGTCATTATTTTTGATGCAGAAATTATATAGGTTAATTGAAACCACCAAATTTTTTTTGGTATCTTTAGAGATCTCTTCAAAAACAAAAAAAAAGCTTAGACGCAATAGTCAGAATGAGTCTCGAATCTGGTTGAAATTTATTGTATAACAAAAAATGATGCTTTACTTGGAGGGGGGGGGTCAGTGGAGAGAATAAATAAATTTCCTCACCTAAACCCTTACCTTCAAAATTGTGTGCCTAAAGTGTATTTACATTTTATGAAAAAATATTTCATTTTTTTAGAAAACAATTGTGCTAAATGTAGATTATTTCACAATCTACTGCCTATTCAACTGAACATACTTCGATTTAATGAAACCATGAATGTTTGACTCACTTTTATTTTAATTTCGGAAATATTGTTCCAACAAGAAACTACACTTGTGTTAATTTATAAATAAACTAAAGGTATAAATCACGGTTGATTATCATAAATTTTATTAACCACAATCGGCTAATGAATCTACAATGTTGAAAAGTTTTTTCAAAATTATAACAAAATACGCACACAAAAATCGTTCATACAATGTGTACTTAAATTTTTTTCTTATCAAAAGAAATAAATTTTCGCTAGGGTAGGTATTAACAATTTTATTTATGACATTACAGGTTTTTTAAGGTTATATATTATGGTAAAACAGATTAATGTATTATTATTATTATAAATAGAAAAAAAAAATTATATTAAAAATAAAAATAATATTATAATATATAGCTAGTGAAAATCGACATATCTGTTAATGTCACGCACAAATACAATCGGCCTTATCAATTATTGTTCATAAATTTAAATTAATATTCTATAATATTATTAAATGTATTTTTACTGTTAGAATTATGGAAATTGTAGCATATGTCATTTTGTCTCATTGTCCAGGTGAGTGAAGATACTAATATCTTTACCCATTTGACTACTTACAGGAGGTTGCGGGTTCGATTCCAGGCAGTGGCAGTTTGATTAATTATAATAAAAAAAAGAGACGATTAATTGTTCACACTGGTGTTTGGATAGGAACGAAGTAACCGGCTCTTCCAACAACATAATAACAATTTAATTGTCTCCTTGTGCAAGAAGATATCTTTACTGTAATTTTTCATTTCCAAATCTCTTTGAAAATTATTAAATACAAACCAATGATATGTGGTTTGTTACAGTAGGAAGATCCATGAAAAATCGTGATTATTGGGTGACATCCACCATTTGGGTCTCACGGATCCATTACCTAACTTTTACGCCATAAGAGATAAAATAAAGGTTCAAATACCAAAATACTTTGTATTTGAAAACATTTTTTAAAATATTAAGATAAAATTTAAATTTGTTTCAACCATAGACATTTATAGTATAGACTGTGCGATCGCTATCCATTTGTAAAGTAAATAGGATAAAATGGCATGTGGCCAGTACCTAGTTGTCATTTTCTTTTCCTAAAGTGACAAGTAATGGCTGCACTTTCTATCTTTCTGTGGCTAATTTCATGAGGGTATTACTATGATTTCAACTAAAACTTCTGTTTAAAGTTCACATAAAAACTAAAGATGCATAAATTGTTTTAAATAATTCAAATATAAATAAACAAAATATATAATACCATAAAATATTGTTTCTGCAAATGATTCATTTAAAATATTTAACAGTTAGGAGGGAGCCGTTTAATACCTTTAACATAAATATAAAATGTATGACGTAATTCTAATTATTTAACATACACATGTTTAATACCTACACTATTTTTGTGGTTATTTTTTTTTTACGTTGTTTGATTTGGTCATAGATATTGACTTTAGCTACAGACTGACGGACTGAGTGAAGTCAGTCAAATAAAACAAAAAACGTAATCAAAGATAAATTCTTATTTATGGGTTCATTGTTAATGTTTCGTATATCGTTTAATTTGCGTTCGTCGTTTTTCTTGCGTGAAGTTTACCTACGTATATAATTATTATGTATCGTATTCATATTTAGGGCTTATATGTGATACATATATCTAATACTTGAAACCTCAAATCAATATAATTAGCATATTAGACATGTAATTAATTTTGATAAATATATATGCTTACTTAGTTTGAATATTTTATGAATAAATCAATTTTAATGTATCTGTTATGGCAAATCAATGATCGCAGTGTACTACGTAAACCAATTTTTATTTTCACAATAGAAAAAATATATTTTCCAAAGCCAAAAACTACAATCTTCATAACATATTTCAATGTTATTTTATGCACCGACGAAGGTTCTAAAGTCGCACATTTTTTCATGTTTGGCCAGTCATAACTTTTTTTACACAAGAGACCAATTTTGATTATTCATTTTTTATTGGAAAGGCCATACCCATTAGTTAATACATTTTATTCCCTGCAATAAATTTCTGGAAATGATCTTAAATTAATTTGCAATATTATGATCAGTTAATACATCAACAAAAGGTATAAAAATTTTATTTTATTTGCATTAGATATCAGATAATTTCAATAATAAAAGTACTAAGAATAACGAACCTTGTGTTATTTTAAAATTTGAATTAAATTATACAAACCATTAAAAACAAAATTGCATCTATAATTTCAATTTAATTGATCGTATAGAAACCGAATTTCTGTTGTTGATAAAAATCAAACTAATTTATTATGCATTAACAAAATATCAAAAAATTATTGGTTATCAAATTTCGTATACCTAAGTTAATCAGTTTCGAAAAAAGATAACAAAAAAAAAATTAACCCCAGACATCTGCTGTCCCAAAACAGAAAAAATAAAAAATTTTAAACCAATGAAATTAAATAACGAAATAAAAAAAAAGCGCGGTCGATGTTACTGTAGTAGTTGGAGCTGTTGCATTGCGTGTTTTATTTGACACCTTTTTACTTAACGAATTTATTAATAAAACATAAGAATGTTTTTAATATTATTATAATATTAGTGATTATCAAAATGTTTTTAATTATCAAATATATTTTTGATTCTGTTTCTGTTCAATTTCCTTCTAGTAATTCCTTAGTTTCTCAATTAAGTTAAACTACATCATTTTTCTGTTCTACAAAAGTAAAGTGTTCTTTTTCATGGGCCTCAAAAAATTTTTAAATATTCGTACATGCTTCATTAAGGACATAGAATTCAAGAATAAATTAAATTAAAATTTTTTGTGACTCTGATTTCGAAAGAAATTTGCTTATAGGTCACAAGAAAATGATTTATTGAAGTTTTTAATTAATAATTAGTTTTTTACTTTTAAGTTGATTTTTTGAAAAAGCTTCTTAATTTTCGCAATGATATTCAAACACAAAATAATTATTTTTGACACTCTCCAACATCAGCCTGGAATTATCCCATCAAATTTTATATTGATTGCTTACTTTATTAAGTTTTTCCTGTTTGAAAGTTGATTTCAAATATACATATATAGTTTGATTATTGTGAAAGAAGATTACTTATCCAATGAAATAACACAAACCCCCGCAGTCCCGTTAAAATCAATAAATCAAATTCCTTGAAAATATAATAAGAAATAATTGAATTAACAACGATGGTGTAGTTACATTTCTTATTTTTTAATTTACAATTATTTAGATTTATAAGAATGTTACACACATAAATAAATAAATTTGTGGGACTTCTGATTCAACTGCAACATATATAAATATTAATTTAATTTAAGAAATATTAGGGGTTTGTTTTGTGAATATCATATATATATATATTTTTTTTAAGTATTTTTAGTTAGTGATATTTATAATAAATTCAATAATATTTTTTTGTTGTTAATTTTTTGATACCAAGCAATAACAATAAATACATTTTACAATGTTAAAATAATGCAAATTTTACTTACCCTCTTAATATGTATGTATATATTTTTTTTTATTAATTGATATGAAAAAAAGGGTGTATATTAAATTACATTTCTTAAACATGTTATATATTTATAAGTTTCCGGACTGGTATGTATGTGTGGACTTATTGTCAAAAAATTTTTATATTGTGTCAAAATATTATAACTCATAAACTGTATGAGACAAACCTCCTTCTTATTGTTTGAGCGTATATATAATTTATGATGACTATTTAAATTGAATCTTTTAACGCTTAAAAATATTGAAAGATACAACGAAATTTGTTTTAGTCTAGTTGGAATCGATGCCGGAGTACCAAAAATTATTTCATCTTAATTGTTTTTTGTGTGATTGTCTTTAAATTTTTCTACTGATAAATATATGTTGCCAGAAGGCCACTCAATGCTATATTTTTTTATAAAATTGGAAGAAATTGGTAGTTTGAAATGGAAAAAATTGATGAAATACAAATAAATAATGTTCTATGACTTTTTACGATAAAGTTAATATTTTTTGAGATATTAATTTTTAAAGACTTCATTAATCTCGAATTCCGATACTTTTGACGCTATAAATAAAAGATTAAAAAAGAGTTAATAGTTTATAATATGCTTAAACGAAATTTCATACCTATTTTTTAATTATTTATTACACAGAATTCATCATTTAGGTATTGCTGTCTCGTTCTGACTCACGCGGTGCGTACTAACAACAAATAATTAAAAACGGGTTTAATAAACTAATTAAACAAAGAATTATAATAGGTCACAAGTATCCGAATTCAAGACTTTTCAATCCTTTAAAAATTAATATCTCCAAAAAACAATTTTTATAGATTTTTTTTTGGAATTCAAAATCTGAACCAAAAACACTAAGTTTGGAAAACATTTAACATCTACGATAAGTGAGAATTATGGTGTTATCATAAAATTTGGTTCCCGTGCGAAGCCTTTTTATCTATTATTATTAACAGACAACGATAACTAAAGACACGTATGTTTAATTACATTTTCCAAAATAAAAAAACCATTTGCATAAATAATTATCATACGGGTAATTTATGTATTAAATTTAGAGCCCTGCATACAAATAATCAAACCGAATTATTCAAAACCTTTAAAAAAAAAAAACGTCACAGTCGTTTGTTATAAGCGATGGGAACGTTTTACGCTCAAGTAATCTTTGATTTTATTATAATTATATTAAAATGTTATACAAACCAACCGATAGGACTTACTGTATGATATATCTATATTAACTTTTGGAACAATGAACAAATTTATATTTATGGCTGTTTTTTTTTGTCTTATACAAAAAAAAAAATGTCAAAAAAAAAAGTCAGAATACTTAGTAAAAAAAATACTCTTTTTTTGTCTGAAAGTAATTGTATAGAATTATATTTGTATTATTGTTTAGGCGTGTTAAATTGTAGTATTTTTCAAAAAAAAAAAATATGCATATCCCTTTTAGATATATTTATAGAGGGCAGAAAAAATGGAAATATAAAATTTATATTGGTTTAATCAAGCAAATTTGATAGAAAAAATTATAGTCAGAAAATTTGTGTATTGAAAAATATTCTAAAAATATGAGTGTACATACCAAAATTTAAAATTGCACAGTTGAAGAAGATGTTAAAATATCAATATTTCTAATATTAATCAAGAAATAAATACGTTTAAACCAGTCCAGATATCATCCAGATAAGACTTACTGCCATTAGAATGCTTAAGGCATATTTATAATTATATAAATTAATTCACTAATAATTTATATAAGAATCAATGATATGTTTGCAATAATGATGCATTATTTACTGTACTAAAAGTAATGAAGCGACACAATCATTGAACAAATAAAGGAAATATTGTTTATATAAAAAGTACAAAATACAAAAATAAAATACAAATCATAATCATAATCATAAATAATGATTAACATATGCGAATCAAAACGGATATTAACGTATTTAAAAAAATCATACATTGAATATTATTGTGAACCAAGAGCCAACATCCGTCAAACTTACGCCATAATATAAAAGCCGCTAATTACTCGGGTGTCAGAATAGCGTAGACTTTTTGCGTTTCGGAGAGGTGAAAAAATTCAAATAATGGGTTATTTTATGATAATTCAATTATTTAGTTTTCTTACCGATTGTATATTTCGAGCAAAGCGACCCCTACGAATAATGTGCAAATAGATTTAAGATATTTAAGGTCGAAAGTATTAAAGAAAGTCAGAGAAAACTGTACATAGAGGGTCATTGACTGATTTTGAAAATTTGTATATATCCAAGCTCTTTCGTCATTCGAATTATTTTCAACAGATGTTTTTGAATATACTTCAAAATGCCCTACGAAGCGGATAGGTTACAGCTAGTATATATACAGAAATAAATGAGTCATATAACGTTTTTAATACAAGAATATTTTTTGAAGCTATTGAAATATTGTTTATTTTAAGATATCGAATTCTTTCGTCGTAATTCAATTGAAAATAAATAAAAAAATTGATTTTTTTTTTTGTATACCACTTTATAAAAAAAAAAGTGATGATGACTTCGTGATATGACGATGTGATTTTCAATAACGACAATAAATTGCTACTACAACCAACAACATAAACACAAAATTGTGCTGACTCAACCCAACCAAACCAAACCAAGTCCATCAGAGATGAAAAGGTATTGAAATTATTATAATAATCATTATAATAATGATAAAAAAAAAACTATAAGTATTCAAATACTATAACTATATATTTTTGTACCAGGGTCAGTATCCAATCATCACATAATCAAGTTAGTTAGGGACCACCTATCCTTCATATTTCAAAATATCTTCTTAGAACATGTATTAAATATTTTATAATATATAAAAAAGTGTTATCACTTTGTGGGATACATATTTAATGTATTGTATGAATGTTAATGATTAAAAATAGGTCACATTGATACTGAACCAATTGTCGAGTATTTAAACAATTAAAACTATTAGTTGTTATCTTCATTTGTACTCACGTTCCGAGTTCCGATTTTATTAAAATCACCTTCTAAGGTCATCAGTGACTACAATATATACTGTACAAAATTAGTAAAAAACATTCCCAGGGGGTCACCGATACAAGTTCTAACTGTAACTGATGTAGCTAAGATTTGGGTATCGGTTTAGTACTATGTAAACATTGCTTTATTCATGGTGGTTCCGCTTTTGTATTTTCAATAACTACGATTTCCAAGAATAATTGATGTTTACCCAATTTATGTTAATTTCGAGCGCTGCCTTCTATATTGTAATGCATAGGTGGGATTTATCTATAATATAACCATCCCGAACACCTCCACTATTGTTTACCACAGCTTTAATCAGGCAGAGAAATCCCCAAGTCGAGAGATCAACCGTTTTCAAACACAACACAATACTTTCGATAAATTAACAATAATAATTTCTCTCACCATTCTATGTCAGAATACTGACCCATTATATATGTTTCAGACATTAATGTCGATTTTTGTATTATTTATTTATTTATTTGTTTATGTCCTCAGCACTAATAAGCTACACTTTTCAAAAGACATTATTAACAATAAAAGAATATGAATCCCATCTTTTTAAAAAATAATAATCAACTACTATACTGATCAATTTATTATTAAAAAATGAAAAAATAATAATCAAAAAAATATTTATTTATTTAATAAATCATGACATTTAATTAAATTATTTAAATTATATCTACAATACACGGGAAATAAGTATCAGAAAATATCTTTTTTTTTTCTCGTGAAAGATTATGATGTATTTAAAATTTAATAACATCCTACGGATAAGGACTATTTCCTTCATGATTCAAGTTCAAGTGTTTTTTTTTTTATGTTGATTTGTTGCTCAGATTAATTAAAGGACATTACTTGGCATTTTGATATAATGAAGCAACGTTCATGATATTTTCAAGTTTAGTAATTGTAAACAGATATCATTGAATATTTACTAAATTTATATTTACTAAATCATTTTCATTATTGTCCAGTACGTGCAACAAATTTGGGCAGTAATTTTTTATTGACTTATTATTTAAATTGTTTTTTATTAGCTCGAGATTATGTAGAGACATTGGCTGCTAATTAGTTTAATTCGTAAGCGTTTTAAGGTGTATTTTTGTGATTGTATAAAAAACCGTCAAAAAGTTCAAAATTTTTATTTCGCTGTTTATGGGTTTTCTAGGATGATTAAGATCTAAGAAATTCAAAAATAACATTTATTTTAAGATCGGTCGACTTGTTTTGGAGATATTGCATGAAATACATCAGCTAAATCGGCCTCTGGAACGGATTTCTAGTGATATCTCGAAAACTACGCATCCAATCGTTAAACAAATATTATTTTTGAAATCTACGGGTCGAAATACCCTTATTAACATGGTTTTTTCCTACATGGGATAGAAAAAAAAATTTTCGAATTTTCGCAAATTTTTTAAGGGGTACCCCTTTGAAAAAATCGAGAAAATCGAAAAAATTTTTTTGCTTCCAATGTGGATGTTATATATGTTCTAAGGTAGTTTTGACCTTGCAGATTTCAAAAAAAATATCGGTTTAATGATTGGATGCGTAGTTTTAGAGATATCTCTAGAAATCCAATCCGGAGGCCGATTTTGCTGATGTATTTCATTCAATATCTCGAAAACTAGTCGACCAATCGTAAAATAAATATTATTTTTGGATTTTTTAGACATAAATTATTCTAGAAAAGCAAAAAAATTTGAACTTTTCATCGGATTTTTAAGGTTTTCTTATACCGTCAAAAATTTTGGAAAAAAAAAATTACAAATCAATTTGTTATTAAAATTTATCATTTCAAATATAATTAAGATTAATAAATACAAAACACTTTTTTAATTTGAACACTAATTTTTAGGTTATAGAAAGTTGTTGCAAAGTACATGGATTTGTTACAGCCTGAATGCCTGCCCCCGGCAAACGTATACGAATCAGAATGTCAGTCAGAAAGCTATTTCTCTGTACCATAAATATGTCATTATACCAAAAAATCAATAAAAAATGTTTGCATTTTTTGCCACTCAAAGCTCAGTTTGTACTAATATGCTTGGAAAAAAAATTTCTCTCTAATCGGAACTCAAATCATAAGCCTATCCCCGTTTTCTAGCAAATCAATTTTGTTAATCTTTTGAAGAAAATAAATTATTGATAATGATATTTACATTTTGCTTTTACCTTGCATGGATCATTAAGACTAAATAAGTATGAATTTGTACAAACTTATTTGATGATTTTAACATGAATAAAAAGACGCAAGTTTGCGTAATTATTAAATGTGATTATTGGTATCAAAACAGCGTACACCAAAAAGACATTAAAATGCACAGACTTATCTAATAATAATATTTTTAGTCTTTTAAAAAATTTCTTATTAATTTTTCTGAAAATATTTCAAATAATGGGATATTTTTAAGTATTATTTATCTAAATAAAATATTCAGTTATTATATTAACTAGTCTAAAAAAAACTTCAAATTCACTTCTTTGCTCTAAGAGACTGCTGCACACTGCAGGCAGGTAGGGGGTTCAATTTAAAGACATGTCAATATTGAACATTTATTTATGAATATCATTAATACACAGAAGCGATACTGATCAAATCCAAATGATACAAAAAAAAACATAAAAATACAACAAGCTATGTAATATTTTTTTAAAGATTATCATTCTTTTCTACAAATACATAAACGTTGGATCAAGAGATATGTTCACGTTGTCATAAAATACCTTTTTTTTAAAAAAGACCCTTTATATTTACACCTAGGTATTTTCAACGTCCGCTAACCTAATAGATTTTGGATTCAAAATTGAATAAGCCAACAAGTTATTAAAATTAAATATACGACTTGAAAAATTACTAACGATACAGTGGAAAATTACGCTTAGCGTGAAATACTCTTGTATTCCAAATATCTACCTAAACAGACAAACAATTTTATTTGAATTCTCATATATAAAATTTTTAATATTTTATTAATTTAAAAAAAAAAAACTGTCTCTAAAACTTTATTATAATAATCAAAATTTGGCATTTTATATGCATTTGAGATGATATATTATTGAAAAATAATTTTAGTTTTCAAGTATCTAAATATTCTAAAAAAATCTTTGATGCGTGAGGTCTCGGAATCCGTCGTTTTGATGAAGCTAATATATCTATTTTTTTTCTTTACTATTTTAATTCTTATTATTTGTTTTTTATTTCATTAATTTTGAAATAATAATATTAATTTTCCAATAAGAATATTCGATACAAATTGAGTTGCTCTAATTACCAAATTAGAAAAGTACCTTACCTTACGATAAATCTAGCGACTATCGGCCGCAATTTTTTACTAATAATTCCTAATTTGGTATAGTTTTAGAGACAGACTAAGGTAAATTTCAAGCTAGCGTAATATTAGATAAAAATGATTTTGGACCCTGTTTACATCTTCACTAGGATCGTTTTTACTCGGACTGTATTTTTTAAATTTTAACCTAATGTCACATTTCAATTGAATGAATTATTCGATTATATTTTTACAATTTTTCTATTTTAGCAGTGCCAAACAACGAAATCCAACATCCGAACGAACGAACGCTTTGTTGATGCCCCAGACTTTATTATATTCCACCAATATTTAAAAATATTATCTCAGTACATACAAAATATACATTCAATAATGTAAAAGACTATTTTTATATTAATATAATATTATTATAATTATTAATGACATATAACAAGTAAAAAAAAAAAACTTAAGTTAGTATCAACTATATTTATGTATAACTGATTTAAGTAAGAAAAAAAAAATGTTTAAGAATGTTATTTTGAAGAATAGCTACCGGTTTTTATATTATGGTTGTACATATATCTATTAAAATAACATACACATTTGGTGTTTTAAGGTACCGTATCAACAAAATAGTGCCCTTATTTATTGAATACAAGCAAAACAATTCGTTGTCAAAACAATGATTAATATAAGTAATTGGAAACCATTCAAAAAGTGTCACAAATTTATAAAAGTTTGTGATAGAAATGAAAATATTTTACAAACTATAAGACATAATTTGCGCGAAGATTAACATGATTTTCCAAAATTTAAAGAGTTAAAAATGACGAGAATTTTTGTTTTGATGTTAGATAGCTGCTGAATTTTCGAAACATCTGCATTAAAGTGGAGGAATTATTTAATATTCGGGCAATAATACCATATTTCGTTTACTAAATCAATAGTAAAAATATGGGCATTATCAAAACTAACATTGATATATTAGGTCCACATGGAACCGCAAGGTTCTCGCGTCGAACTTCCCAATGAGGAGAATTAAAAAATAATAAATTACTTCTTACTATAACATTTGGATAGAGTCTCTATTCTCTGAATAATTTCGTAATAGTGCTACAATCATAGCCAGAAGCTTTCTTTGAAATCTACGAATTACACAATGCCTTTTGAGGACTGCCTTACATATAAGGCTTATAATATAGACTTAATCTATATATTTGATTTAAAAAACAACCTACGGAATGCAGATGGCTTCATAAAAAAATATTCATTCAAATATATATTTTTTTTTCAAACCATCACATAGAAGAACCACGATCACAAGGTATTTTTATAAATGATAATAATAATAATAATAATATTTTTCTATAAGACATATCGATATAATTAAATAAAATTTGTTATTTTTAGTTAGAGAAGATATAACAATTTACTTGGAAGTAAAATACAAATATTTATTTAAACAAAAAAAAATTTTTATGAGTCTAACAGTTTATTAATGATTTTTTTTTTTTATTGTAGTAAATTAGGTAAATATTTTTCGAAAAAATTTTGTTTTGATTAGATTTAAAAAGGTCGTTTAATTAATTCATAATACGTACACAATTTAATTAAATAAAATTGTAGTTTTGAAAATAAAGAGAATTGACAAAGTAAATGTCGAATATTATACTGATTTGATCGATATATAGTTTTGAAATTAAAAATAATTACTAATTTCTTCGATCATTCTTTTAGCTTAAAAATTACAATTAAATGTTATTTTTTGTAACTATTCAATAATTTTTGTTTGACATTTGCTATACAATTTACATGCAAACAAATTTAACAAATTATTATATTTTCTAAAATGCGAATGTATTATTATAAATTTAAGCTACCTGTGGCACGGCACATCAATCGATTTAAAATTCCCTTATATGTACTAAACACGGTAAGAATTTAGACTTCAATTAGTTTTATATTGACTTAGGTGAGACTGATGAACATAAAAGTTTCATTTAATAACTATTTTCTATAAAATAATAAATGATATTTATTGCTTTTGGAGTGACAAAAATACACGAATGTAATTAGAAGAAATCTACGATTTAAACCACATATAGAGTTGAAAAACTTACGTAAGGAACTTCTTTCTGGGCGAAATTTCTAAATACATCACTTTCAAATACCTAAATTTATTAATTATAATTTTATTAATTGGTTTTTAGAGTTTCTCAGTACTAAAACCTTTTCAAAATATTAGTTTTGGGAGGAATTTTTCAAGAATATTGAATGACTGAGAAATATGATAGAAATTAATTTTTGATTTAATAATGAAATATATTTATTCCAAAATGGAGGGGTTGGGGTTCAGAATATTTAGGATTGCATGAATGTCGTAAACCTTAGTTTTATGACGAACATTAATGAATTAACGAACTGATAAACATATTATAATTTTATTTAAGTAATGTGAATTAAAAAAAAAATGCGTAAATATTATTGCCCTTTTATAGGGTGATTCTGCTACCATTCCATATATATATATATATATATATATATATATATCTATATATATATATATATATATATATATATATCTATATATATATATATATATATATATATATATATATATATATATATATATATATATATATATAGATATATATATATATAGATATATAGATATATATATATATATATATATATATATATATATATATATATACTAAACCAATATGTCATTATTTTATACACAATATAATATTATTATATTATTTAATTACTAAATATTATAACACCAACAATATAAATATATACATAGGTAGGTAGGTATACATTGTATGTAGTAAGTAAGTCGTACTTCTACATATGTATGTACGCGTAAATAATACATAAATTATAATGTATGATATAATAATATACAACATAACAAATAAAATGCATAATATTTACTAATCACGCTATTTACGTTTATATATATATATTAAATATACTTACTAAATATACAGGCTGAGACGATTATGATAGAAATTTCTAAACTATTTCTTATAAAAGCTACAAAAATTACATTAATAAGTCCATTATTGAAAAAGTTTTAAACTTAATAACACTATTCTAATTTTTTTGGTAATTGTAAGCAAATACTGAAAAATTGGAAACAACATATCGAAGAGCTAGGCGCTGATTGGAAATTTTGGAGCCGATTTTGTAATTCCGGAATTTCCACACATCTTTACTTTAGGTCATTAGCACACAGATATTTCATGACTACTAATACGTACTAAAAAGTATCCTTAATGTATGTCCATTTTAATTTTTATTTCGCACCCTGTAACCAGTCGTACATATATGGCAATATTATATTGTTATCGGTTTTTATATTTTCATTATAAATTTTTATGATTAATAAATATAATATATATAGAGTTCTATTATACAAACATATAAAACCTTAACACCATTTTCTTAGGCAAGGTTTGAGTAAAAAGATTTATAATAATATAAACTTACCTGAGGGCGTGAATGGGGGTTGTTAAGATTTTCACTATTGTCGACACTCATAATGGCATACAATGTTATTCATGCATTTACAAGTAGTTCTTTTATTTCAAGCAAACAACGCCACTTATATAACTTAAAATATTCTAAACAAGTAAAATATTAGGTTATAGTAGACATTTTGGCAGAAACCAAAGGACAGAAATAGAATTTTTCATCGCATGTAGGATACAAATGTTAAGTTGTCGCAAAAAATTTTTGAAATAACAAACATTGGATCATGGATATAGTGCATATCATGTGTTAACGAAAACGTATTTATTTAAGGGGTATTCATACATTCAGTCACGTTAGAGTACAGTCAGAGCTCAGTCATCTCGTCTCAGTTAGAAATAATATTCACCTGTGGAATCTAATGGAGGGTATTTGCTCTTGCCCGTCACAGTTTAGTCTCTGTGATTTAATGCGGCTTCAGTCACAGTTAGATCATTTTTAAAATCATTGCCATCGATATTTTTACAATTTCACTGACGGCATTTATTTTGTGAGTTAGTGTGGAAATACACAACAAGAATAGCACGAATGCTGAACTGATATACGACAGACATGTGTATATAGACTGGTTATTTCTGACTGAGACTGACCGGTGACTGAATTTTGACGTGACTGGTATGTAAGAATGTACTTTTAGCTGTCCGAGGTGATTTCAACTCATGGTCACATAAACGATTGTTAAAGTCCTGTTTTGTTACAAGCTTGCACAAATTTTTAAATTTATGAAAACAACACAGAAATTATAGATATATCTTTGTTGTAAATGCTTGTACCTTAACGCAGATCCTTCGTAGCTGATTGAGAATTTTACTATGCTGATTGACAAGGTACCCAAGTTTTCGTATTACATATTTCGATAACTATAACATACTAAAAATTCAGAATAATATCTACTCTTTTATTTTTTCTATTGCTGCTGACGGAACTTCTTCTAAATTTACTAAAAATCCACCTCCTGATCAAGGAAGTGTTCATAATAATTCTGAATTTCTAAATAACAATTTTTGTGATATTTTTGTCCGGATAATTATAAACAATATCCAAATAAACATTGAAATCTGTATGAATTAAGAAGTATTTAACGGACAAATAACCCTGTACACAATAGTATCTTACAAGTTAAAATTGGAATTTTATAATAAAAATTGTAGTTATATTTCTTCATACAATCTATATTATTATTCATTTTGGTTTTCACAACATATAAATTTTCATAAATAACATAGTGGAATTGGATGGGAGAGAGGGGTGTATATATAAAATGGTTTGGATTCAGGTAGATGGGTGGGTGGTGTTGGGTGTATATGTTTTGTTAATAAAAATAAAAAGTTTAACACTTTTTAAAGATTTTTATGATGGTAATAAAAATTATAATCGATAATAAGTATTATTCTAATTTTTTTCTATTTTATATATGTACATTAATTAGTTTTAAGCGTACCGTGTGATAAATAAGACTAAATTGCTGTTTATATTCCAGATGTCTAATGGTTATATTCCAGAAAATAAAATCATTTTTCATATCTGGGATGTATGATGTCACTGATTACGAATTTATTTCGAAAAATATTTCTAAATCTTGGTATAAAACGCGATTTATCTTGGTTCGAGGTTTTTGTGATTATGTACAAAACCTTAAAACTGCCATAAAAAAATAAAAAATTATTACTGTTTTTGAGTTTCCTAGGTTAATTAAGACCTAGGAAAACAAAAAATAACACTTATTTAACGAAAGGATGGCTAGTTTTCGAGATATAACTTGAAATTTATCCGGAGTATTTCCCTCGGTATTGGATTTCAGATGATGTCTTAAAAAACTGTACATCCAATCGTTAAATGGATCTTATTTTTGAATTTTACTGAAAGTATGTCTACGTGATATCGCTTGAAACTAATTAGGAATATTGATCGAAATTTGGTAAAATGCGTACGTTTAAAAATGTACACCTTGCAATAAATATTCTTAAATGCCTGAAACACAGTGTATGTAATATAACGCGTATACACATTTAAATCGTAATAATAAAAATATAGAGTATAAAATTTTAATCTGTTTTGAATATCTAAAACGAATATGGCAAAAAAAAAACGAAACATTACTAATAGTATTAACGCCAACAAATTAAAATAATCTGGATAAATATTATTAAATAAAAATATTATTATTATTATTTAAAAGATTTTAATTTTATGATTAAAAATAAAAATTTATAATATTTATAGTGATTGTGATAATATATTGTTTATAAATAAATTATAATAAAGTTTAATTTCATTCGCAAGAGCTTAAGATGTTATATAGAGATGTGAGAGCTTTGGAAATCATTAAATCAAAATAGTATTAACATGGTGAAATGAATCAAAAAATTTTCACCATATGTGTGAGAACCGTGTATGAAATTATTTTCTGTATTTGCTCTGGTTACGAAATACTACTTTATCAATCAAATAAAAAATAAGTCTGTAAATGGTATACGATTTAATGAAAAAATTTCTCAAAATTAAAAACAAATTTAAATGAATAATATATTTACAATTAAAAATATTAACTAATGCAATTTCTTCGATCGTTCTTACAGCTTTCAACCCAATATTTATAATTACAATTACAACGCCAATAATTATATTACTTAGAATTCTTACTTTTTTATAAATTTTATCTACGCATGGTACATCAATCGATTAAGAAGTCTAAGCATTGTAGGGATATCGGAAAAGTTTTATAGAATCGACGATACTATTTGTTCTTTCTATCTATACCACAATTTGAGTTGAATAAATAACAAACATCATATTTATATAATTCTCACGTGTTTATTACTATTTTACATTAAAATAAAATTTAATAATTAATTAATAATCATTTACAAATAAATTTTGAACATTTGAACATGAACATGAATTAATGCACATGAGGACCACATGACTTAACAAATAAATAAATAAATATTATTTTTTTAAATAATTTTTATAGGTTTTTTTTTGTTGTTGTGCTGTTCAACAGATAAAAATCAAATAAAAACAGATGTTATAATATATGTATATATTTTTGTGAGTACGCACTCATTTGTTTAATTAGAAAATTAACGACTTTCCAGTGGTGGTTTGAATTTAGAATTGGCTAGCAATATCATTAATATAGTAGCATTTTATTGAAAATCCGAAATCCTGTGTGTTTTGTCGTGGTAAGTATTTCAAATAACAATGATATATCATCACAAAAGAAGGTTTCAAAAATTATTTTAAATTTAAACATGCAAATTTAAACTTTGAATAACAATTTTTCGGTCTCGAAATTGCAGAATTTTTTACTGTTTAAATTGTGACAGATTTCTAGGGTCACTTCCTACTCAAAGCATGTAAAACCTACTCAGAAATAAATAATACCTTGAGATCTTATAAGACCTTATTCAGAAATAAATAATATAGTATATAAATAATTCATTCGTAATATTTTTTTTTAATTTTATTATAATTAGGTATTTTTAGTGATTTTTTCCCGACGAGAAAAATGATAATTTTCAAAAACTATTCAGTAAATTTCCTGGAGTGTGATCAATATGTCTATGAAATTTCGTCGAAATCGAACTAGGCGTTTGAAAGTTATAGTGCAACAAAAAGAGATGGATTAACAGACAAAGATAAACAGTAAAACAGAAGCCTTTCCCATAATTTCAAATTGAGACGGAGAAGTTTTCATTTTTTCTATATTTTCCAAGCAAGAGACTTTTATAACATTAGATTTCACGCTGGTACAATCTCAATAATAAAAAATTGACTAAAAGTAAATGAATTTGTGCGCTATCAATTTGATGGTACTTTTGGATTTTTCAACATGTTTCACCTACTTCAAGTTATATATATTATTATTATATTTAAATAAGATTGTTCAGAATGATTAGAGACATTTATTACTCTCTTTTTTTTGGAAAGAAACCCCCCAAACTTTTTAATACATTTGTTATATATCCGGTTTAAATGTTTGTAACATTTTGATATTTTATTATTTAATATTAATTAGTTGTTATTAATTTGACATTAAAATTTATTTTCAAATTTGTCTTTTTCAAATATAATTTTATCGTGTTTTTTGTCAGAAAAATAAAAAAGATTTAATTAGATTATTGACTTTTCTTTTTTGTACCTTGCTGTTGACGTTTATAGCATAAAAAATTTCCCCTTTTCTTAAAAATTTGTTCGTAATTATTCAATAATTTTTGTTTGAATTTTGCTATACAATTTTATTGTAAACTGATTCAATCTTGAATGCAAAAAGACAATTTTATGATAATCGCGTAAGAAAATTTAAATGGGATAGATTTGGTACTCAATATCCAATAACTACAAAGGTCGTTAATTTGCGTTCTAAACCAAACTTATACGCAGAAAGTGAGATACATTTTTTACTTATAAGATTTGAGAAAAATATTTAAAAGTTAAAACAAAAACTATCAAATAAAATTTCAATTATTTATTAATTATTGCTTTCAAAGAAAGATTTTTATCATCTTTATAAAATTTTATTTATTAGAATCATAATTTAGGTTTATTTTTATTTTATTCTTTAATAATAAATATTTTTTTGCAAATAAAAGTTCATTGCGCTTTGTATATATAATTAATAACAACGATCTACAACAGTAGCGCACATACAAAGTTATAATAATAATTAACAATAATAAAAATAATTATAATTATTATTTTATTAGTTGTTAATAAATAAGATATACTCAAAAGATTATTATTTTATATTATTCTTATTAATTTACTGAGATTGTAAGTTAATGTTTTCATCCCGAAAAATAAAACTTGCCAAAAACAGAAGTGTTTATTTAATTTTTTTAAGGTGGATAATTTAATCCAAAAACTTTTCATTATTACGTATGCTGGCAACAGCAAATTTATATTATTAAAAATAGAAAGCTTGACCCAAAATTAGTAGGATTTGAAAAAAAGTTCATTCAAATCGGTTAAAATTTGGCCAAGATATCGGTAAAATAATTTTTTTAAACCTAGTGACGTCACAAAAACCAAAAAAATTCATTTTGCTCTAAAACGCTCATTTTTTAACCAATTTTGATAAACAAAATATGTAATCCTACTAAATTTGGGTCATATTTTTAAATTTTTTTACTATATTTAACATATCTATAATAACTTTCAAGATATTAGGAGTCAGGTCACGTAAATGCATATAAGGATTAATGTGAGCGAATTTATATTATTGAAAATAGAAAGCTTGACCCAAAATTAGTAGGATTTGAAAAAAAGTTCATTCAAATCGGTTAAAATTTGGCCAAGATATCGGTAAAATAATTTTTTTAAACCTAGTGACGTCACAAAAACAAAAAAAATCATTTTGCTCTATAACGCTCATTTTTTAACCAATTTTGATAAACAAAATATGTAATCCTACTAAATTTGAGTCAAATTTTTAAATTTTTTTATAAAATTTTACATATCTATAATAACTTTCAAGATATTACGAGTCAGGTCACGTAAATGCATATAAGGATTAATGTGAGCGAATTTATATTATTAAAAATGGAAAGCTTGACCCAAAATTAGTAGGATTTGAAAAAAAGTTCATTCAAATCGGTTAAAATTTGGCCAAGATATCGGTAAAATAATTTTTTTAAACCTAGTGACGTCACAAAAACCAAAAAAATTCATTTTGCTCTATAACGCTCAATTTTTAACCAATTTTGATAAACAAAATATGTAATCCTACTAAATTTGGGTCATATTTTTGAATTTTTTTATAAAATTTAACATATCTATAATAACTTTCAAGATATTACGAGTCAGGTCACGTAAATGCATATAAGGATTAATGTGAGCGAATTTATATTATTAAAAATGGAAAGCTTGACCCAAAATTAGTAGGATTTGAAAAAAATTTCACTCAAATCGGTTAAAATTTGGCCAAGATATCGGTAAAATAATTTTTTTAAACCTAGTGACGTCACAAAAACCAAAAAAATTCATTTTGCTCTATAACGCTCATTTTTTAACCAATTTTGATAAACAAAATATGTAATCCTACTAAATTTGGGTCATATTTTTAAATTTTTTTATTAAATTTAACATATCTATAATAACTTTCAAGATATTACGAGTCAGGTCACGTAAATGCATATAAGGATTAATGTGAGCGAATTTATATTATTAAAAATGGAAAGCTTGACCCAAAATTAGTAGGATTTGAAAAAAATTTCATTCAAATCGGTTAAAATTTGGCCAAGATATCGGTAAAATAATTTTTTTAAACCTAGTGACGTCACAAAAACAAAAAAAATTCATTTTGCTCTATAACGCTCAATTTTTAACCAATTTTGATAAACAAAATATGTAATCCTACTAAATTTGGATCATATTTTTAAATTTTTTTATTATATTAACATATCTATAATAACTTTCAAGATATTACGAGTCAGGTCACGTAAATGCATATAAACCTGGAGCTAATATTTTAACAGAAGAAATTCAAAATTTCAATTTTATAATAAGAGGTGAAATAAATATACAAAAAAGTGAACTGGAGATTAATAAAATAAACACAATAATTAACTTAAACAGAATATAACTGGTGAGATTCCTAAAAGTCATATTTGTCACGAATTGTTAAAGTGTGTTATTGTACTTATTAAATGCATACCATTGTATCGTCACTGACGATTCATGACACATTCTTTCTGGTCTGTGGTGACGGTGAATTATTGAAACATTTTTAACAAAATTAAAGTCTCACAAAAAAATTGGATTTTGTTGTGAAATGCATTATTTCTTGGTATAACTAATTAAGATTTATAAATATAATTTCATTGGATATGAAGATGTATAATTTACAGGGCCCAAATATTATAGCAAAACCATCATGTCTCTGAAGTACCAAAAACTACATATATATCGAACAAAGTTTATAATCGTATCAAAAATAAAGTATTCTATCAATTCACAAACAAATTTTGTTGATTAATTCAAAAATTCCTAATTAACTTTAAATATAAAAAACTTGTGCCATATAGCCAATAACCACTAAACTATGCATTCAAACGGTAACGCATGTAAGAAGTCTATTTGTATACAGATTGTTTTTTAAATCGTTTATTTACAACACAAAATCAAGGAAATTTAATTATTCTTTAGTCAATATTATGACATTTGAAGTTTAACATATACAGAATTTTGAAAAACAAGACAAGTATGTTCATTAAAGACATTTTTCATATTCTTCTTGATTTATAAAATATGAATATGAGACATATTTAAAGTGAATTATCTTTGTCATATCTTTTTTTATTTTCTATTATTTATTCTGATTTAATTAGTTTTCGATTGAAAGAATAGTAAATGTTTATATTTACTAGAATTCATTATATTTTCTAGAATGTGAATGTTTTATTACAAATTTTAGTAGCTTGTGGCGCATGAATCAATTAGAGAAGTCCTTTCCACGTGCTTGGTATGGATACATAAAATATATTTTTAAAAAACATATTGTATATATGGTATTTATGCTATAAGATTAGATATTATAAAGAATTAATATTTAATAATAATATAATAAAATAATCAACAAACAGCGAATATACAACACAGTTAATTCTTTTGATTCGTTTTAGTACATTATAATTTAAAAATACCGCGTTCTTTACCGGACTACCTATATTGTATATATGTCTAAGCAATAATATGTACATTGTACTGAATGATTCATCAATATTAATGCAATTAAAATGTTCAGAAATATTATAATTTTAAAAACTGAATATTTATTACAAAAGTAAGATAAATTTTGTGTTGTTAGTGCAAATATCAGGTGTCTATTACTAGCGGAGTCACTTCGAAATGAATCAATTCTAGTTAAAAATTATAATATACATCACAATTGATACCTTTGGACAATACAAATACATCAAAGTACGTTTGTTGTAGGAATATATCGTATTATAGAAACAAGAAATACTTTGTAGGGTTTAAGCATCAACAAAGAAAACCGTTATATTATAGCGAAAATTCTAGATTATTCTAGAAAATAATGGAACACTTTTACGATAGTTAATTGGATGTTTATCAAATCTACAGTACACTCTACGTAATTATCTTTGCCGGACGCTTCAACTTTAACCGCTATTAGATATTATTTATACATAAAATATTAGCATTCTTCAATGCTTCTTTGTATATAGTATAAGTGTGCCAAATTGCATACGTATCTATCCCCTCAATTTTCGTAAAATGTTGTCTTTCCCCGCTAATTTTTCCAAGCCCGTTCCCTTGGCAGTGGTTTCGCTAGATAGTAGATAGGGACAGTGGGAATCTCGTTAATCCATTCATGCGCTTCACTAATTAGATGACGAGATAAGTGTGCCAAATTGCATACGTATCTATCCCCTCAATTTTCGTAAAATGTGGTACAAAGTTTTTGATTCATGCATTAATAAATAAATTAATATTTCAAGCATACAAGATTATCATTATTTTTGGTGAATCTAAGCTGTATATGAAAAAATAGATACCAATTGACTAATTTTGCTCATTTATGAACTTTCTTTTAAGATCTTGAATACGCTATAAAAATTTCAGCTTTTTCTTACCGTTTTAAAGTAAAATAAATACTAAAATTATATAAAACTGAGTTACGACATCCTAACAGGGTTAATATAATAAGGATAGGCACCTTTTCTTGAACTTTATCAAATCATTCAGTAGATATTTACCGTGTTCCAAGATAATATACAAACTCATCGTCATCATATACATAAGAAGTAAGTAAATAAAATATATAAACTGCGTAAGACAAGAAGCTAACGACGATGACGGAGTATAAAAAGCAAAAATAATATGATGAGTTAGTTAGTAACAAACAATCAAATGTCAATTTAAACCTTACACACTGACTGGTATACAGGAATTTTTTTTTCTTCAGTTTTTTTTTTTCGTATTATAAAATTAAACAAGATAAAGTAGATATTATTATGTACGGTAACTTGAAGTGAGACAACAATATGGCGCCATTTGTTTGAAAGTATTATAATATTTTAATGAAGATATGTGTGTGTATATAATGTAAACTATGATTATAAAGTATTTTTCAATAATATTACAAAAATGATCAAAAATAAATACTCATTATACTGGGTGGTTCATAAAAAAATCTAACATCTTGATAAAAAGTAAAGGGATATTCTCTTAAACTTACTACCTTTTTTTCAATCATATTTCTCAATATATTGCACATATAGAAATTCATAACACTGCATACTGAAGCATAATTGGTCTTCTAATCGATCTAAGGTGAATTACACCTTCAGCAGACTTTTTATTGAAACTTAGAGAGAATTGAAAACATTACACACCTAAATCGAAGCCTGGGCCTTCCAATTGGCAGTTTGAATGTTCCAAACAAGTGAAGATAACAACTAGCAAAGTAAATTGTTTAGATACTCAATATATGATTAAGAATCAAAGTTTAAAAAATTATTAAAATAGATTCATACAATACTTTAATTAAATTTCAGTTCATGGATTAATGGACCGATTTGGTTCATTAACGAACATAACTTTCACTTTTTAGATTCAGAATACGCCACCCAAATTGCATATACTTATATCGGTTCGTTTTTAAGTTACCTTAATAGCTACCGGAAATAGGCTAATTAGATGATTCTACGATCACGTATATCCAGTTTTTCTTTGTGGACATTTTCTAGCGTTAAAAACTTAAGAATAATAATATTCTACTTGGACATATTCAATATATGTATAAGAACTCTTATAAAATCATTACATTTTTTCTTGATAATTTCGTTTGTGAATGACTATTATTTGAATGTTTTGTGTGAATCAGTTTTTGTAAACCATACTGTAAAATAATTTATATTAGAAAGATGAAGAAGAAGTTATTTGAATAAATTGAATTGGATGAATAGATAGATATTAAATTTCTTTGCAATTATGGAATATATATTGAAAAATATCATAGATTTTTATGTTATTTTTTTTTATTTTTTTGTAATTTATAATTAACTTAACTGTAGGTTTTCAATTAAACTACAAAATTTTTATTTAATAAAATTTTTTGAATTTTTTCTGTTGTTGTGTAGTTGTAGAACTAACTAGGTATTATTAATGTCTGTATTTAAATTATCGGTTTTATTGAGTAATAAGAAAACCCATTTTACTTAAATATTTGTGCTACTGTTCATAGCTATTTGTTGAGTGCAAGGTATTTCCGACTCCGACCACAAATATCAAATCAAAGTGTATAGGTAATTTTTTTTAATAAGCCGTACATTCATTATTAAGTTATTTTTATAGTAACCATAGCTAACGTTTTTACTAATTTTTATGAATTATTTTGCAAAACAATTATGGCTAATAATTATACGGTATAATTAATGATTTAATGCAATTTAATAGTTTTGAAATATGATAACTCCATTTTTTATAGCTCTAGGTTAGTCTAAAACTCTCTTCTAGGTTATCCTCTAACACAAATCCAATAGATGCTCGATAGAGGTAATAAAGGCTCATTTATTGCAGCCATAGGGATTCAGAACGCATAATAGTTTTGAATTCGAACATAATATAAAACCATTGTGCATTCAACCAGGCGTGGACCCTAGCTTTAACCATCGAGACTCTACTGGGAGCGGAAAACCTGAATGTAGCCTAATTTTCATTCAAATTTATGTGTCGAGTATCGAGACAGTGACCTATATTGAAACCTATTTATATAATTTGTTTGAGCTTGTAAATTAGTTTTTTTTATTATTAATATATTTTTATTTTATTAAAATTAGTTGTAATCTAACTCAGATACACCTCTTGCTGTTTATAACATTATAAATGCCACAGGTAAGAATCCAAGCCGATTTATTATAATAAGGCTAGAGCAATTTTAAAACAGAAATAAGTTTTGTCTTGAAAGATTTTTCTGAGCACCTATATGGTTCGAATGAAAATATTGACCAAAATTCAAGCTTACATAAAATTCATTTTTTGCATTGCGTTAGATTAGATTATGTTATCACTTTTAAGAACAACTTTTTAAGAACTAACATGGTGTAGGATAATAAAAAATGAGCAAGGATAATAATAGGGGAACCGAAACTGGGTCTCTTGTACCTTTTGGTCCTCCGTACCCTATTTAACATCAGTCCATCACCTCAAGCCAAGATGCCTTCTAGCACAAGGAGATAATTGTTATTATGTTGTTGGTGGAGCCGGTCACTTTGTTTTTATCCAAGCGACGGCAGTGTGATGAACCATAGGCTCAATTTTTTTATTATATTTGATCAAACTGCTACTGCTTCACTCGGCTTTTGAGCCGGCTTAAAAAAAAGACTAAATAACTATTATATTATAATTTTACTAAGGCGATACGGATCAAATGGCTTTGATTGTATTGTTAGTTTAAATCATGCATATATATTTTAAATATTCAATAATCTCAAATAATATTAAAATCAAACAGCTAGAGTCCTTCATTCTTACATATGTAATACACTATAATAATAAAAAAGAGAATCTTAAAATTTATGTATATAAATGAAACATTTGTCATGGAGATCACGCAATCAATTATAAAATATATCTCTACATATGGTTAGATTCTTTACCTCCATATACAGACTTTATATAATGTATTTTAGAGCGCATACTGATCAAGCAAAACATTTTTTTCAATACTTACTTGAAGAATGCACTTTTTAAATAAAAATTTTACTTTTATTTTAATAATTTTTAAATAAAATTTAAAAATATGCTTATCAAAATATGAATTATTAAATAAGTAAGTACGATTAATTTCAAAAGAAAATTAATTTTATGCCTCGAAACATTGTTTTAGTTTGAGGTTTAAATAAATATTTACATTTCTTAGAAATTATTTTAATTTCAAAATTTTTGATTTTGGTTTCCAGGAAAATACTGCTTAAATATAGACTTATTGCAGTTGTAAAATGAGCTTTGAATGTTTTTCCAAAAGTGCAGTACGTGTCTAAAGAAGTTTTCTCTTGAACAAAAAAATTAAGTCATTAATAGTTCAACTAACTATTCTTTAATCTCCTTAAATCTTACAAAATCACAATTTTCAGGACAATTTTTTATATGTTGTACGAATCTGTATGGAGGTTTAAGCCTTAATAAAGCAAATATTACGTGTATAGATAGAGGTAGAGTGAAGTACCCAAAGTCGATATTTTTTATAAAAAGTATATACCAGAGATATTTATTTTGAAATCCATATATAATTGGCTTAAATATGAAATGTTTCAGATTTTTTTAAAAATATCTCAACCACCATCAAGTTGGAATTAATAAATGTTGCTCTATCGTTTATAGACTTCTTGTTAAAATTCCATTTCATTAAAATAATATATCGAATTCTCATTAATATATTTCTCGTTTTGTAATGAATGCATTTTATATAAATGGTAAAATTAAATTAATTTTAAACATGTGTTGGAAATGAAAAGTTGTATTCAAACAAGGTGTTAGTTGCATTCATTCTATAGTTCAAATAGAGAATAAATTAAAATAATTATTTATAGCTGGTAGTTTGTTCGGACTCAACGGATGCTCAATTATAAATTAAAATTGTTAGCTCAAATATATTGTAATACATATGCTCCCTTATAACACAGAATTCTTTAAATTTTGCTCAAATTTGGCACACAGTCAAATCAAAAAAGGAATTTTTCATAATTTTACAACATAGCTATGAAAATTTCTTTTTTAAAAAGTGTAATTCACCTTGTTAATTTTATTTTACAGTCAATATTTAGTCGATATCATAATCTCCTAGTCTAACCTAAACGCATTACTCAATTTCGACACTTAGCAGGTTGATCGATTTTTTAAGCCTAGTTGGTCCGCATTTTTAAATCTCTGTGTTCTTATTGAAACATCAAGATAAAAACAAACCCATGAAAAGTAGCAAATTACGTATCAAAAAGTAATCATTAAGTTTCAGTTTATCAAAACTTAACAACCGTTTTCTCCTAAAGCTTTTTCACTATTATTAAATTTTATATTCCATTTTTTTTATGGAATAATTTAAAATAACCAAAAAAATGTACATTCAAGTACTTACTTTAAATATTATTAAACATTTGTTAATCATGGTCAAATTGATGTTGTATTTTACTTATGCATTTGTGTGTATGTGTTAGTAGTAGTGGACTATGGACCCCCCTGTGTACAAATGGTTAACGGGGGGCCCATGATATAAATCAACCCGCTACTGATAATATGTGGGATTTACCTGCATTGCAATTATATAAGCGTCAAAGTATTATTTATGTGGCTGGTTCAGTATTGTGACCCCCTATTGAGCTCCTGTGAACCTACATCACCACTGATCGATTGCCTATTTCTATATCTATACTATGCTGTTTTATAAGCGTATAATAATGCTAACATATACAAATGTTTTTTACTCAGTTTTAATACGTAACAAAAAAATTATCAAGTTAACTTTTTTTAAATGGGTTTGTAACGTCATATATGTAGAAAACGTTTATCAGGTCCATCAAACAGGTTATTTTATTTAGAACTGAAAGATTCACAAGGATCCGTTTATAGAAACTGCTTTTTTAATTATTTACTAATCAAGAAAATACAACCTATTTCTTGCGTATTAAAAAAAGCGCATGCTTTATGGTGAATTTAATGGCTCTGTAAGTATTTGCTTATAAATTTAATTTGGAAATTCTAAAAATTCTTTTTGAACACAGTACTCGGAAACATTTTGCTCCATACGGTAAATCTTAACGGATATAAAATTAAATTTAATGAAATAAAAACCAAAATTTTATCAATTTTTCAAAATTTAACATTTTGAGCGTATAAATTAAATGCAATTTTAAAGTATTTTGAGTCACTTTTCAACTACTACTAAGGCCGTCATACAGTGGCCACAGTGGGTATTATTCAATACAATATCAGTACATCCAAATACTGACTGTGACTAATGTTGCTTTACTTTGTTGATCGGTTGAAATCTGTAATTATGATACGTCAGTGGGGAGTCATTCATTTAAATTAATTGATAAATTTTAAAAAATTTCTATGTTAAATCATATACCATTCACACAGACTTATATATCATTTGTTTGATAAAGTAATATTTCGTAACCATAGAAGTGTATATTTATAATTTGTTGACGTAGCCATATAAAAATATTAAAAGAACTACATTCGATATTATAGACAGTAATTATTTACGAAAAACCAATCTATAGATTTTTAATATTCATGTAATAAGTTATATATAAAAAAAAATTATATTTCTATCTAATCTAAATTACTAATAAGAAATAATGTATTAAATTTTACTGTGATTTATTAAAATCATTTATTTAAAATTAAATGTAAAAAAATCGTTCAGGATTGGCGTTTTAAAATAACCTAGACATTTTATCTATCTATTTTTGTTTTGGATTTACTTTGATATTTGGTTGTGGTTAATATCGGCCTTAATCAGAATATTTCAAAAAAATTTAATTAATCCCCCAGGTAAGGTAACCACCAAACAAGTGAAAGTGCACCTAACTGCTTGACCGAGTAGCTAGGGCAAGATGATATTACATGTAAACCCACGCAAGTAAAAATTCATGCTACTCCCGGATAAACTCTAACACTCATCCTATCTATTCTGTTGAATTTTATCCCTATTTCACGGGAGAGATTTCGAACATTAAAATTTTAGTGTTTTTCACTCGCAAAACTGCCAAACGTGTTCGCCAAAAACTCCAAAAATTTGCCAAGTGTTTCTTTGAAAGTAATTAAGTAGAAGCAATGGAGCTAGGCATAATTTATAGAGGATTTTCATCACTTTTCGACGATTCAACACAGAGATAGTGCCATCTATGTGTCTTTCTACCTTTGATTGAAAATAATCAAATTGAGAAGATTGAAATTCGCTGACTTCATGCATAAAAAATTTGTATAATCCAAAACTTTGACTCTATTATCTGTCAAATATCAAAACTACTTCTCCGTTAAACAGGAAAAAACAGATCAAAATATCTTACAAAGTTTAACAACGTGTCATTTGACTGACACTAAATATACCCAGATTTACCGTAAAAGTGTTAAAACAAATAAACAATAATCCCCTATATACAAATAAACTTCTCAATAATCGAATTAACAAATAAATAATATATACAAACAATTAAATAACAATTAATAAAGTTTAAGCACAAAACTATTAGATAAAATAAATGATGGATTTTCTAATATAGAAAACTCACTCCTGCTACCATTTTAGAATGTTAGTGTGGAAACCTATAGAATGTGGTTTTTCGAAAATGAAATAAATTTATGCTAAACATAGATAATATTATTGTTATTATTTGTTAAAGTGGTCAAGTAGATACAAACAAACATAACGACATACATATATATATATATATATACATACAATTACAAAACAATTTAAACTGTCGAATACACTCATTTTGATGATACTCTCTGTTTTGTTTCTCCTCTTTCTCTCGCTCCTATTTATGTAAGATTAAATTGAGTGAGATGACAATATAGAATGGACTGGCGATATGTTGTTAATACACTTATAGAAACTGTATTTACTACAATTGAATGAATGGGTGATAGAATTTCTATGTGTTTCTAAACTCTAATGATAAAAGGAATACTTTATGTTATTCGAGTTTAAAATACCTATATAGGATATTGATCATGGGGTGGATCTAATCGAAATATGTTACGTAAATACTGCTGAAATGATTAGACATCTAATGCACAGGTATTAAGAAACATTTGTGTACAAAATTATATAGTTTCATCCCTATTCGTCTTGGTGCTTGAGCATTTTAATGATCATCGCCAAAACTTTCAAACAAAATCATTTTTATCTCACTTAGAAAGAGTTATCACAATATTCTTAAATTTAAGAGAAACTTTATTCTATGGTTCGAGATATAAGCCCTGTACGTTAATTTTGAGTGACTTATGATAGATGTGAGATCATCAACCAGTTCTTTTATTATTTCATTGTTAGTAACTATTTGCATGCAATTAAAAAATGTTTTTTAAGAAGTATAACTTCAGACGTGCGTAAATAAGTACACGCACCCATTTTTTTAAATTAAAATCTTTGCATAGATATAGATATTTTAACACGACTCTCTTAAAACGTATTACATAACAAAATTAGATTTTGTAAATTCTGTAGATTGAAATACACTATAGTGTTGAAATATTTTGTGGTGATTGTCAATAGTCGTAGAAAGAGGAATAAGTACTGGCCATTTAACCACAAACATATTGTACAGACATCGAACAGAACATAGAAAATGAACATGATTACAACCCTATTTGTATAAATATATATAAATTCTGTATCAATAGTATTTATTAGGTACTTTAACCGATCGACAATAAATTATATGGTTTTTGTTCACTGTTTTACCAGTTTTTTTTTTCTATTAAATGTTGTACAAACTTTTGTAAGGTGTTTGCAATTGAACTTGACATGTTGAAACTTTAAATATCTATTGAATATAATGTCCAATTTTTCATAGCGAGTAGACACGTGTGTTAACCCGATAACAAAATTATTCAGACACAGACCTTTAAATGATATACATCGAATTCTAATCTATTTTTCTTTTTGTCATATTTGAAATTTTCTGCAATATAAACCAACTATTTTTGTGTATAAGTTTGTGCAACATTTATTACAATGCAAATCCTATAAGTTCCTAAAAAAATTTTCCTTAGATTTCGAGAAATTTATCTTTAAATGGGTTGCTTAACGGTATCCAGCCAATCGGTTTGCGAGGAACGGATAGTATTTTTGAATTTTTTAGATCAATATTATCTCAAAATATCCATGTTTATCGTGGAAGAATAAATTTTTGGTAATTTTTGCGATTTTTTTGAAGAAAATTGTTAGAAATTGAGAAAAAGATTTTTTTTTGAGATTTTGATAAACCTCAGTTTTAAAGTCATTTGGAACCATAAAAAAGAAAATAATAAAAATGGCATCCAATTAACGATGCAGTTAAGAATTTCTAAGATATCACGTATGCTGTTTCAGACAATATCTTGAAAACGAACCACATAATTAATAAATATAGACAGTTTTTGCAATTTTTGGGTTAAAAATGTCGTAGAAAAAGACTTACAAGATTTTTAAAAAAAATTTTGAAAGTTTTGGCCTATTTCAAAGATTATTAAAAACTTTGAACTGATAAAAGTTAAATTGATAAAAATAAATAAAGTTTTTTTAAAAATCGTTGTCACATAAATCAGTTGACTTTTTTCCATAAAATTGTAAATTTTGATTCCTTGTTTGAAATCTAAATATATTTTTTTTAGACATTTGAGTTAGTGAATACCTCTAGTTTTTTCAGTCAGAAAGCTATTTGAGGCTCAAAAGATGAATCTACCACAATCAGTCTGTATTTATAAAATTCCATATTGGTAAATCCTTCGGTTGAAATAAATACATAGACAAATTGGTGTTAAAATAATCATATAAAATCATTTATTAATGTTTTCTAAACATTTAATAATTGTTGATAATAATTCATTACAACAACAAAAAAAACAAACAACACACCACCACTACAGAATAAAACAAAAAATACAAAACAAACGACAATGTTGAAAAATATGGAAAGAAGAAATATACTGTGAACAATGTCTATTCAATGGGACATAAGATACCACCCACAAAGTACATGGTTTTAGATCAATAACTAATCGTTACAATCAATAAAATCGTTGTAGTAAATCTTATATATTAAACCAAAAATAAAATCTATGTACGTCTATAATTAAAATTATCATGGATGTCCAATGCTCATCCAAATAATTTAAGTAATCAAATTATTTCATATAGTTCATTTAGTATTAAGGGTAAGGAAATTTATCGGAAACTAATTTTCTAGGGTCATATACGTGTAAATTTACAATTGGATTTGTAGTTTTTGAGATATAACTTAAATAATTCCGAATATTATCTCAGTAGGTATGATCTTAAAAATCAGGCTTCAAATTCAATCAAAAAATTTTGTAATTTTATTTTTCTAGTCAATAAATATTTTTATTAACTCGTTTAGAACTTAAATTTGCCAAAACATTACATAAATTTGGATCTATTTGAAGATAGGATTGTGATTTATTGAGATAAAAATTAGACTTCGATGTCGATTAGGTAATTAGACTTGCTTATATTGTTATTTTTAAGTACAAATTGTGTTGGAAAATCCATAAATAAATCGTTTTTGGGAAGATTATGGTAATTTTTAAGATGCATATCGCAAGAATTGATAACAATTTATGAACTGTAATAAATACATCTTCCATAATTTTTCTTCTATATTAAATTTCTTAATAAATTCCACTAATTCAGTTTAATATTTCAACAGGTTTTCCTACATATATAAACATAAAATTATACAATATCAATAATTAGTTTTAAAAAAACTACATACATACAAAATAATATTATAATAATATTCAATTATATATTTGTGTTTTATATAAATGAAATATAATATTGTATAGAATATTTCTATATATTTATAATGTAATTTTATAGTCACAATATTATCAAAACTATCGTCCAAACACTGCATGACATGTTTGGTTTAGGTGATGATAGTCAACATAATTAATCATTTGTTGTTGTTTTTATTTTTTATTTATTTATTTATTTATTTATTTGTATACAATATTAGTTATAGGAGAAAAAGAGGTGTTTATGTATTTTATAGATAATTTTATACGTGTGGTTATTTTCTCGTTTTTTTTAAACAAATAATAAAAATTGAATGTCATATTAAAGAAAAAAAATATGTTTGAGTATGCATTTAATATATAGAGTGATATTTTTCCCATGCTAATCTTATAGCTAACGCATTTATAAAAAAAATCATGTTTCTAACAGTGAAAATAGCACATAAACAATTAATTGTTTAAAAAATCTAGCCTCAATATATTATCAATATTGTAATTGTTCATATTACTAAAATACTCAAAATAGGCAAATTCGGATATGAGATATTTACTTTATATTTGTATAATTTTGTGGTGTATAATTTGTTACTGAAAAACTGTGAATTAAGCGATATAACAAGGTAGAGATTATCAATTTTTAGCAATTTTTTAATAAGATTATACGAACCTTTTTGCTGTTTTTATAACTCAAAAATCGCTAAAAAAATTAGTTTGTTGTTTTTAGGTTTTTCTAAGGTATTTTAGGCCTAGGAAACCAAAAATAACACTTATTTTATGATTGGATGGCTAGTTTTCGAGATACTACTTGAAATTTATCCGAAATATTGACCTCCGGATCGGGTTTTAGGTCATATCTCAAAAACTACGCATCTGATCGTTAAATGGATGTTATTTTTGAAATATTAGGATCAAACTGCCCCAATGTACATCATAATATCGAAATCGAAGACCAAAAAATTTTTCGATTTATTCGATTTTTTCTAAGGGGTTGGGAACACTGTACATAGTTTGTTTGTCCCCTTTTAAAAATAATATTGATATGATAAAATATTATATACATTATTTATTTGATTGTTAACATTTTTATGAACCACAAATTTAATTTTCATCATTTTTAAATAACTTTTTAATATTACACGAAAATAATGTATTTGAGATCCTATTTATAATTCATTTAACAATTAAAAAATAAAAAACAGTTGTGAAATATAATGAAATAATGGCCAACTATTAAAATACAAATTTTCCGCCACCGAGCAGATTCTAACGCCCTAACTAATAACGCAATGAGAGCTTTTTACAGGGATCAAAAACAGTAGTGAAATATAATGAAATAATGACAAACACTTTAATTTTAAACTTTTTATTTTTTACAAAATTTTACAAAAGTGAGAAACATTGATTTTAATTATTTGTTTACAGTCTTATACAAACAAAAAATATATACAAATTTTATTATCAAAATAAATACACCAATATTAGAGAAAAATTGATTTAATTATTAATAGAAAATAAAATTAAAAAATAAACGGGACCTGCAATATAATTAAATTTACTCTGTTCACAATTATATATTTCTATTACTCTTTTAAATAATAGAAGTTGCTGCTTGAATGAATATGTTTTACAGGAACTGAAAAATAATAAAATGATACTATAAAATTTTTCAAATTAATAAATATTTTAATATGACTCACCGAATTACTGCCTCTTGTGAAGCTAACCTTCCATTGTTCTTCCATGGCACTTCATTAAACACAAATATTAAGTCAAACTCTAACACTATCCAGTTTAATGTCACTTAGGTTACAGTTGAAATTGATTTTCTTTTAAAAATAAAAACCAAACATTCGCTACAAGAATGTGTATGTTTTATATACCTAAGCCATAGAGATAACTGCCGAAGTTTCAGTCCGGGCTTACAAATATCATGACTTGGTACGATCATCCTTTGCAGAACTACTTCATTAGTACACACACAATCATCGGAGAAATAATGATTTTTATAATTAGTATAAAATCTAATTCAAACAAAAACCTATTCAAGTATGGTCAGTCACTTAAGTTACAGTTGGAATTGATTTTCATTTAAAAATAAAAACCAAACATTCTCAAGAATAATGTGTATGTTTTATATACCTAAGCCATAGAGATAACTGCCGAAGTTTCAGTCCGGGCTTACAAATATCATGACTTGGTACGATCATCCTTGCAGAACTACTTCATTAGTACACACACAATCATCGGAGAAATAATGATTTTTATGATTAGTATAAAATCTAATTCAAACAAAAACCTATTCAAGTATGGTCGGTCATTCAGTTTACAGGTCGAATTGATTTTCTTTTAAAAATAAAAACCAAACATTCAAAGAATAATGTATATGTTTTATATACCTAAGCCATAGAGATAACTGCCGAAGTTTCAGTCCGGGCTTACAAATATCATGACTTGGTACGATCATCCTTGCAGAACTACTTCATTAGTACACACACAATCATCGGAGAAATAATGATTTTTATGATTATTATAAAATCTAATTCAAACCGTTTAACCGAATTACCGCGTCTTGTCAATCTAATCTAACATTAGTCACAGTTAGTCACACTGTATTTAATTATTTAGAGGACCTGAAAAATAATGAAGTTATAATAATAATAGCAAATTTTTTTAAATTAATCAATATTTTAACATGACTCACCGAATTGCCGCGTCTTTTAAAACTAACCTTACACTGATCACTGTCAAATATTTCTAACACTGTTTTTAATTATTGATGTGTTCACTTCAACTGTCACTATGAAACTGATAAAGTTCAAATCTGCAAATTATGAAATATTTGAATTTGACAATCGGAGTCTTTTAAAACTAACCTAACAATGATCACTGTCAAATATTTCTAACACTGTTTTAAATTATAAATAAGACCTGAAAAAAATGAAATAAAAATTATAATAGCAAATTTTTTTTAAATTAATCAATATTTTAATATAACTCACCGAATTGCCGCGTCTTTTAAAACTAACCTCACTATGATCACTGTCAAATATTTCTAACACTGTTTTTAATTATTGATGTGTTCACTTCAACTGTCACTATGAAACTGATAAAGTTCAAATCTGCAAATTATGAAATATTTGAATTTGACAATCGGAGTCTTTTAAAACTAACCTCACAATGATCACTGTCAAATATTTCTAACACTGTTTTAAATTATAAATAGGACCTGAAAAAAATGAAATAAAAATTATAATAGCAAATTTTTTTAAATTAATCAATATTTTAATATGACTTACCGAATTGCCGCGTCTTTTAAAACTAACCCCACAATGTCACTGTCAAATATTTCTAACACTGTTTTTAATTATTGATGTGTTCACTTCAACTGTCACTATGAAACTGATTAAGTTCAAATTTGCAAATTATGAAATATTTGAATTTGGCTCACCGAATTGCCGCGTCTTTTAAAACTAACCCCACAATGTGACTGTCAAATATTTCTAACACTGTTTTTAATTATTATTGTGTTCACTTCAACTGTCACTATGAAACTGATTAAGTTCAAGGGGAAGTTGCTACTGATGGGTGCTTTACAGGACTGAAATATCATGAAATAATAACTTTAAAACTAAAAATTTTACGCCCCTTAATAGGCTTGAACAACCTACTATTTGGTTAATAGATCAACGACCTAACGAATTGCGCTACGAAGGCTTGTTACAGTGATCCAAATTAGTAGTGACATTTATATAATCATCAATTGCTCTATTAATATAAAAATTTATCGCCGCCAAAGAGGCTCGTAACCACGACCTTTTGGTTGTCAACACAACACTGTAACCAATTTCGCCACAGAGGCTTGTTGCAATGACTCCAAAACAATAGTGACATATACATATATAATCAATTAATCTAATTATAAAAATTTATCACCCCGGAATAGGAACCGAACCGCTGTCCTATCGGTTGACAACCCACGCCCTTAAACAAAAACGCTAAATTGTCTCTTTATATGATACAAAGAGAATAGTAACATATAAATCAATAATCAATTAATCTGAATAAAAAAAATTATAAACCGCCCCCTAGATTCGAACCTCCGACCTTTCGACTGAAAACTCTACACTCTAACCAATTATACCACATAAGATTGCTATCAAAATCCAAAAACATAAATCGTAACTTGTTTCAAAACCATGTTTTATAATTATTTTTTTAAATTTAAAATTCTACTCGCCCAGCCCCCCATATTTTGACACATTGTTTTACTTACATATTTGATAACCTTTGACTGAAAAAAATGTTCAAAATACAAATATACACGAAAAAAGCTCAGTGTTATTTCTTTTTTCGAAGATAAAAAAAAAAAGCTCTCCAAATACCTACTTTAATTATTAAAATAATTCTCAGTTGATTGAATTATACAACTATTATTTTATACAATTATTTAAATAATTAATATATTATGCAAATTTAAGGATGAAAAGTTATAAATGTTTTATTTCGTTGTTAGATTTTGATTAATATTAACAAATACTTTCTATAAAATTGCTTTTTTTATATATATATTCAGAAGTCTTCGACTTTATTCTTTTGATTTTTATACGTCTTTCAGTGCAAAACGCTTTTGTTTGATAATAAAATTTATACATTTCATTTGTGTTTAACTTGTAGGATGATTAAAAAAATACATTGTAAATCGATTTATTTAGAAGTTGCAAACAATGCTTCCTCAAATTTGGCATATTGATTTCTTTTCTACCATTTAGTATACAAATGAAAACACTATTTCAAATTTTTCACAAAACCCAACCATAAATTTGGTGTTGTGTTTCAGATATTTTAAAGGATTACATGAACTTCAAAACCTCAAAATAAAAGTATTATTTTTTTAAATGTTTTTCTTATATATTTTGTATTTACATTTGGAAATATTTTGTGAATTTTAAATCAAAATTATGAAAATGCTTATCTATTAGGACCATTGTCAACTCGATCGATAAATATCGACAAAAAAGTTTACACATATTGGTATCAATTTTGAAAAGATGTGTTCATACCTAATGTCTTTCAAATTTGGCGTACATATAACTCCAAAAAATAATTACCCAAACGTTTTGAATTTTAGTATGTACAATATTTACATGAAAGCGGTATGTTGCAACATTTTTTTAATCTAAAATCGAATTAAAATTGTTACTTTAGGAATGGTGGGTCCTCCGTTTTTATGTGAACATTTTGCTACCAAATTTCATAATATTTGGATGAGTATTATTCAAGTTATTTGTTGGCAAATTTTAAACGATAAAATACATTCAGGAATGTGCTTATTATATATTTATAACAATTCCTCTTAAGCACTGAAGCAGACATTTTGGTGTTTCAATATCTTATCACTCATTTAACAACTAGATATTAATTTTTCTTTATAAAAAGATGTTGTTTGCTTTATGGAAGACTTTCAAAAAATCAAAATACCAAAAGTATTAATTAATATTTGATGAATAATATATATTGTATATTGAAATACGTATTAATAGCTGATAATAAGCAAGTGTGACACCATTATTACGTGTAGTTAGTTGAGTATTACGTAGAGTTATAAATAAAATTTAAAGTCAATTTATAATGAAGTGTATTAAATAAAATAAATGATTGATAAAAATTGAATAATTTTTTGGTAGATTTGGTGGATTTAGATTCGATTAAAATTTAACTAAAAGAAAACAATACATGAACAATTAAAAATCGATCAATCGACCGATTAATTACAAATATATTTATTTATAAGAAATCAATCAAAGACCCAATGTTTTTTTAAATTCTTCCTTCAAAAAAAAAAAACTAAAAAATATTTCGCCATAGAGGCTTGTTACAATAACTCCAAAACAATAGTGACATATAAATCAATAATCATTTAATATAAATAAAAAATTCTAAACCGCCCCATAGATATGAACCACAGAACTTTCGACTGAAAACTCTGCACACTTACCAATTATGCCACATAGGCTTGCTATTAAATTCCAAAAACATAAATCTTAACTTGTTTCAAGAGCATGTTTTATAATTATTTTTTTAAATTTAAAATTCAACACGCCCAGCCCCCCATATTTTGACACATTGTTTCACTTACATATTTGATAACCTTTAACTGAAAAAAATGTTCAAAATACAAATATACACGAAAAAAGCTCAGTGTTATCTCTTTTTTCGTAGATTTCGTAGAATTATACAACTATTATTTTATACAATTATTTTAATAATAAATTTTTGATTTTGAATCTAATCAATTGTTATCTATTTGGTAGATTTACTTTTAATTAAAGACAAGTGTGGTCCTCCAAACATATTTGTCAGTCTTAAAAAGACTGATTTAGATATAAAAATGACTAAAGACTCTAACCAATTGTGCCACATAAGAAAATTGCAAAATCTGAAAAAACTTTTTAATCCCAGATTTCGATAAAATTATATTTATCAGGGTAATTTGACCCGCATATTTCAAAAATATCCTCCATTTAATGATTGGATGTGTAGTTTTTGAGATATAACCTGAAATACGATCCATAAGTCAATATTCCAGATAAATTTCAAGCGATATCTCGAAAACTAGCCATCCATAGTAAAATAAGTGTTATTTTTAGATTTTCCACACCCAAATTAGCCTAGAAACCTAAAAAACAGCAAAAATATTTTTTTTTATTCTTAGGCGATTTTTTATAGAATCACAAAATCTTCATCCTAACAGAAAAAGTTTTCATATAATCGTAATAAAATATTTCAAAAATTCGCAATAGTCTAGCTTCTTGTAGAACATAATTTAAGTTTTTCAATAACAATTTCAGACCAAAAGGTGCTCAAGAATATAAATAAAATTTGATTGCATTTTTTTTTGGAATTACTAATATATTAATCTTTAACATTAAGTTTATACTCTAAGATCATTTTAAGAATTTGTTTTCTCAGTGTCGATGACAAATTATAATCAAATATTATCATGACATATCTAATAATTCCAATATACACCTTTACTAAAAAATATGAGATTACGATTTAAATCATTGATACGAACAAAAGTATTAAGAAAATAATATGTATATATATTTGTGTTTTTATAAAATTTATAATTTTTTTTATTCCCAATAAAATATCACACTACCTACTCAATAAAATTTTTATAATTTGTTTTTGTATTTTTTTGAACCAAACAAATTACAAGAATTTAAATTTATTTTTGAATGTTTTTGAAAAAAAACAAAATTAGTTTTTTAATTTATCTGTTTCTTGTAAACGATGTTAAATATGTAATTTATGTGGAGATACTAACAGTTGACGTCATACATTGGTATTCTTTGTTTAATTAGGAATTTTTAATATCTATTCGTGGGGTAAAGATGCTTCAATTAAAATAATAAAAAAAAAATTTAGTACGTTCCCCTATTTAAGTGACTAATTTCTAGAGCTCCTTGATGATACCTATAATTAAGATTTATTGAAGTTCTAAAAATCTAAAAAATATGTTCCGAAGATCCAATAAGAAATGACTTCTTCATCTAAAAAAAATACCATTCCTCATAAATCAGAAATATGACCTATCAAATATATTTTAATATTCCAAAAACACTCAAATAATGACATTCCGCATTTAACTTCAATTCCTCAAAGTATATTTTTCATATACCACCAAATATCATACTTTCTCAGTTGTATAGCTGCTTCTGCATCTAACTAATGTAGAACACTTATAGAAATAATTCATTTATCTCATAAATTATATTACAATAAAAAAAAATAACTTTGGTATTCAAAAATGAATATAAAATATATATAGATCTCTTTTGATCAACATTTGTTTCGCTTTAAAATATAAATACAAAAAAATCAACTTTAAATAGAAGAAATAACATTATCTTTTTTTAAAAGTAATAAAAATTGTAACAATACTGAAAAATAAAAATAAAACATCATCATAAGGTCTTCGAAGTCTTTGTCCAAGAAGTCGTTTTCCATCAATAATAAGCAGCTATGTGTGAGTAGCTGAACATTATCGTAATCGTAATGCATTTATTGTCTATATGACATTAAAAAATTATTATTATTTGATTAGTTATGCTCGATACAGTGTGTATCTTATTATATTTTGTTATGTAATATTTGTTGGATTCATTTTTTATCTGATCTAAATTTAATTAAACACACTTTCCTAAATTAAAAATTAGTCACATCGTAAAAAATTTGTCAAGTTAAAATTAACGTTTTTAAAACTTCCTCAGCTAAGTGTGTTAATTTGTCGTTATTTTGTTACTTGCTGTTTAACATGAAAATGGCATGAAACCTTACTTTTTCTTATAAGAATACCTGCTTTTTTTGAACACTGTAGGTACTTGACTGAAATTTAAAGGAATAAAGAAAGTATTCTAATTCATTATCTAAAAGGTATTAAATATATCTTTATTTTAAATTAATTACCTAACCTGTGTATTGGGACACTAATAATAATTAACACTTATTTTGTGTTACCATTTAGAAACGAGACTTTTAGCTACCTCTTTGAGAGAAGTTTGATTTAATAGAATATATGTTAACATTAGAAACATGTTGACATTAATTTTTTGGACCGGTTTTAACATTTAAAATACGTTGATTTATACAAAATTTTTTCCTTTAAAATTTCTTTTCATTACTTCCCAATATTTCACTACTTCTTGATTCAAATATTTTCAAAAAAATTTCCCCCGTTTTAAATGGTTTTGAATGTATTCATGAAACTTCTATCCAAAATTAAAATCGTGAGAGCAACAAATCACTTTTTCTACCCAGAAGAAAAGAAAGTAGTTAAAATTATAACGAAGAAACTTAATAAATTTTACTTTCACTTCTTTGTAATGTTACATAACACATTTGAATAAACATCCACACTGTGTATCCAATATAAAGACTACTACTTAAATTATGATTATTTTACTGTTTTTTGTATGTGATTTCCTGTACATCTGTTAAAATTAAGATGATATGTAGCATTAAAATTTTAATATATGTAACTTTGAACTGAAAACTTATAAAATATTATAAAATAAATCATTTAAATTTTTTTTTAATATTTCATTTTATTATATATATATATATTTTTTTTTTATTATAATTCCATTTCATATATATTTATCCATAATAATTCATTGGTGAATTTATTACTTATGTTCTAATATTTAACGCATACCTTAAATGTATCAACGGTTCAAATCGTTTTATGATATATTTATAGATTAATATTACGTTTATAAATATTAGTGTTGTAATGAAATAATTAATTAATGATTCAAACTGTTCCAGTTTTGAAATTTTTTAATAAAATACAGGTACGCAGTTTATCTGGATATTTTCTATTTAAAAATCACAAATTATGACACCTATTATATTAAGACGGAATTTTAATTAGCGCTTTAATGTGATTTAATTTGTGATTCTTGAATAAAAACCAAATGAATTATTTTTCCCGATATTTACAATTTAAGCTTGGTTGTGTCAGATTCCCAATATTTTTGAGCAAATTGAGAGATAAATTTTACTACACCTTCATCAGGAAGGTAGTTAAATTGGCGACGTATATAGTGATTTCTTTTTGGTCCCACTAAATTTATCCCACGATATCTTTGCAATTTACTAAAGGTACTTTTATTGTTATTTATAGCGCAATTGTCTACAATCAGTCCATTTTCGAGTGTTTGTTCATAATTAACTTACTCAAAAATGAATCAAGATTTACTTAACAAATAAAATTAAACAAATTCTTCATAACTATACCTACTATGTATTAAGTGTATTTTAATAATAATAATTACAAACATCTATATTCAATTAAAGGTCGGGTAAATTAAAAATTAATACTATAAGTTCTTCTCTTCATTTATTGATTAGATTATTATTTTTAATCAATAAACGTCGTAATAGGTTTATGCCAATTATTTTACATTGTACGTGTCAAATTATTTGTATTTTTTACCACCAGATTGCGTAGTTTGCTTAGACAGCGATGTAATCTTATCGTTTGAATCAGATATATGTATTCCAACACTAATAAATATATATTTATTTCAAAAATTTTAATGTCTTTATGAAAGAGACTCGTCGCTTGATCCTCCCTCTTTTTGTCGCGCGATTTATTTTTAAAATGAAATTAAAAACATAAGTATCCATATAGATATTATTTTTATATTTATTAAGTTATTAAAATAAATATTAAGACACAGGATGATGACAACATTAAAATATGTTTAGAGTCGACAAAAAATTGTATATTAATTTGTAATTAATTTTTGTAAGTGAACTTTATTTTATTAACTATATATATTAAAAAATTTTATAGAAGGGTCTTTTTTTTAATGTTTTTTCAAATGTTTGTACATGAATTGCCTTACAAATAAATAAAATGGGTGCGTGTACGTTATGTACGCGCACCAGAAGTTATACTTCTTTGGCATCATTAAAAAACAATTTTTAAATTGCATGCAAATAATTAATTATAATAAAATAATAAAAGGACTGGAGAAGGAAAGTCAACATAGTCAATAAAGCTCAGTTTAAATTTGAAAAATTCAATAAATAAATATATATTTTCTTACATTAAGTGTAACATAAATCATAACAACAGCTTCAACCTGTGAATTTTGAGTGACGGTGATGCGAATGCATCTTACAATTTAACTCTCATCATTTTTTCATAGCGTGTCTGAAGAAGTATAACTTTAAAAATCTTTAAATATTTTCTTCCTGAATTAGATTTTAAAACCTATTTCGTGCATCTTGTAAGCCATGTTAATTTTCAAATAACAAACATGGAGTTAGCAGACAAATAGAAAATTTCAAAGATACTAATTTATTTCATAATTATTTACCATCATTTTTTCGCCTTGAATTTCCAGTTATCGATCACAGTTCGATTTTATATACATACTAAGAGTAATATACAAAAACATATTTCGGTTTCTCATTTAAAACCTTTAAAATTGCATGGTTGGAAATTGAATGAAAAATTATGGCTGAATATAATAATTTATTCTATGTAGATCATATCTCCCTTGTTTTATCTTAAATACTAGCTGGCCCGGCAAACGTCGTTTTGCCACATATTTCTAATTAACTTCAACATTTTCTAAGTATAATAACATATTCTTAACAACTTTCCTGTATTTCTTAAGGCTGAAAGCTAAAGCAAATTAAAATAAATAATGATATTAATATATTTTAAAGCATACCCGGACACGTTGCGGTGACAATTGATATTACATCGATTGCATGCAAAATTTGAAGCAGATTGGACGAAGGAATTCCGTTGTCCCATACAAACTTTGCCTCTTCTTTTCATCCCATTAGGGGTAGAATTTCAGAAAATCTTTTCTTATGGGATGCCCGGTATTTGATGTTTAACCCACTATTTGGTGTGGGATACCCGTGACACGAAATATTTATATATACACTCGTGTTTGATGTGGGACACCCGGTACCTCGTGCACCCACAATTCGTGTATATTGTACTGTGGTTCTCATATACTTGATGAAAAATAGTAAAAGGAAGTCCAGAACCACTAATATAGAAAAGAAGAGATTAATAAATTCTATTTTGAATAGCTGACCCGGGTAAACATTGTTTTGTTATTTATATAAATTATTTCTAATCAACATCAATATCTCCTAAATATAATAACATATTCTCAACTGCCTATAACTAAATAATGAAGCTGCGGCAAATCAGAATAAATTATGATATTAATTTATATTTTGAAGCATACCCACCCGGTTTACGCGTTGCTGTGTTATTTTTCACATTTTAATAAATGATATTACATCGTTTACATGCGGATGCGATTCTACCCTTAGGGGAAGAATTTCAAATCCTTTCTAATCGGATTCCCGGTTTTTAGTGTGCACCCAGTACATTATATGCACCCGGTATTTACCTGGTATTTGCTGGGGTACACCCGGGACCGCGTTAACCCGATAATTTTTGGTGTGGTACACATACACTTGATGAAAGATATATGGACCTCCTGAAGCAAGAATGATTCCGGTAATACTTGAACAATGCGATATGCACACTTTATATAGTTGACAGTTCGTCATACTGCTAGTGAGAAGAGATAAAGAAGTTTTATTTTGAATAGATAAAGAAGTTTTATTTTGAATTTCAAAATTATATTTTGGTTTCTATGGAAATGATGATTTGTAACATGTGAGAAAAAAAAAAGACAAAATATGTTTCACAGCTAGGAACATTTTGTATTCGAAAATTAAATTGTCGTTTATAGTATTTTCCTTTACTTATTATTTATGTTTCTCACCGTTAAAACCTTCCCTGAACTTTCACGAATATTTCAAGACCAAAATGAGCCAAATCAATCCAGCCATTCTCGAGTTATGCGCTTACCAACACATTTTGCAATTCATTTTTATATATAAGATTTACCCTTCACGTACACTTAATTGAACAAGCTAATTTTAAAAAATAATTTTACCCATCAAATAATTCAGTCAGACAGACTAACCCAAAAAAATTAATAATAATTACAAATAAAAAATGAAAAAAAAAATTACAAGAACCTACACATTAGTTTATTATTTCCTTCCTTCCGTTTAGTATATTACATTTTTACTAGTCAATGTTGAATATTTTTATTTTAATCGATAGATTTTGTGAATATATTTACTTCAAACTTGATGAATCCCTCATTTTATTGGTAATGAAAAACTCCAGAAAACCGTGTTGTCCAAATTTTCATCCAAACCAGGCTATTTAGTTTCTTTTCACTTCAAAAAAATGAACTTAAAATTGAAAATTCAAGAGCACCGACTTCAAGAGCTCATTGGTCACAACGGAATTATTTACATTTTTGGAGTCGGTTTTATTTTTTTTACGAAAATGTTTTACTTATTAGTGTTGTCTTACCACTTAAACTTTATCTTTTGGGTGATTTTTGACAATAAACACCCCTTCTCTCCGCGCTTCTATTCTTTGAGGCAAAAATATATTTTGTAAATTTCTATTCCAATCAGGAGTTATATCCTTTGAAATGAAACAAATATTTCGAATTGGTTTATAAAAGACGAAGTTCTGCGGTAAGAAACCTTTAAAAATTTTTAATTAATATCTTCTTCCTATTATAAAATCGGTTAAAAATAAAAATTTCTATATTCGCGATTATTATTTTTTAAGTCACTTTTCAACAACTTAGGTCATATAGTGACTACATTGGCGATATTCTATTCAACAACATCACACATGAATTCTATGCGGTCACCCATACAAGTACTAACTGTGTATAATGTTGGTTAACTTTGTTGATCGGTTGAAATCTGTAATTACATTATGTCAGTGGGTGATCTTTCGCGATTATTTTATAAGGTAAACTTTCTTTATAGAATTGCAGATATTTTTAATCTGGGCAATAGGTTAATTAATACCAATACAATGGTTTCGTCTGAAATTTTGAATATTATAATAAACCAAAAATGTAATAAATAATATCAGTTTATACTTGAATATATATTGCATGTCAAATAAAATTATAAAAATATATTTGTATGAAATGAACGGTTGCTTCTGCCGCTACACAATGTTCTTTATTTAAACAAAAAAATTGGTTCTTATATACATAATATTATTGTGACTTCTTTGAAAAAAAAAAATATATGTAAAGAAACACAAGAATCATTATTCAATGTGTAACAGTTTTATATTTTTATCAATAAAATTGATCTAAATAATAATTATTACTTATAGAAAGAATAAAACATATATATTCGTTTTATTGGCTTAGTAGACCGAAACTAATAATCATTTCAATAAAAATTTTATTTTTAAATTTAAAAAAATAAAATAAAATTCATTACCATATGTTTTTATTTTTGGCTAGGATAACAATTGAATTTATTCACTTATTTCGATGAAAATCCATGGATGAATTAATTCCCAGGGAGTTTATTTATTGAATGAATGATCCAGTTTGAACTAAAAGCTGTAAATTTGTTATATTTAGGAGAGCACTGGTCTTCCAAATTTCCAAGTCAGATAAGGTTAATGACATTGAAGAAATATATCAAAGTGTTGAAGAAAAATCTAAAAATTAGGTGTAAGGAAATTAACTTAAATAAAAAAACTTAATGATCCTGTTAGAATTTGTAGTTCTAAAACCATTTGGTTAGGGTCAGAGTCTTAAAACTGGAAAATAAAAGTGCAAACATTATCCAGAATCAAAATACACATGACTTCTGGAAGATACCTTAGAAATTCTGATTTGTATGCCCGAATTGTCATCGAAAAAACTCGTATAGAAGTCTGATTTGCCACATTTTGCCTCGTACGAAAATCCGAAAAAGATTTCTTAAAATGTTCATACTACCAACTTACTTCATACGAAGTCGGAGAAAACGAATTCAAAAAGAGCTTTTAATTGATAGTTTTTGAAAAAGGGATTATTACGGCATTATAATGAGACATCGTGAAGATGCCTTCATAACGACTGATTTTTGAAGTCTTTCTGACAAACTATACTGCAATCAAAAGCTTGAATATAAAGCTCAAGTTCGATAAGCAAACCAGTCTCGTAGGTATTCTAACAAACGAACTGGTCTGCCAAATAAAAATCAATAAAATGGAGGTGAAATGAGAAAGTTAGAAGAATTTATTTAAAAACAAAATATTTATTTACAGAGCCATAAAATATTTTACTATTTCAATTTATTATTAGATGCTGTTTGACGGCAATTTGGACAACACTATTTTCTGATTTAGTAATGTTTAAACCTATTATCACTTACAGGTATTTTTTTTTTTTTAAATATTAATAAGTGAATAAAAAATAATTTTTTGATGACGTTATTTTCATAATATTTATATTTTAATGTCTTAATTAAAATATTTAATAATATCGTGTGTACGTAATAATCTTCACACCATATACAAAAACAAAAAAAACAAGACACCTGTTCAAAATGTCACCATATACATAATTTTGAATACTTTTTTTTTTTGTTAATTTATAGAGTTGATGATTTTTTGAATATAAAAATAATAAAATACTAAAAATTTAAACAACAACAAAAATTATTATTAACCTTTAAACTTACAACCAAAAAATCAACAAAAAATTCTCATCATAAATATATTATGAATAATATAATTTTTATACTCTGTATGCGCGTGAAATAAGAATATAAATACAAAAAATCAAAATGCTTTTTTTAAATTGACATACTCGAAAATTAGGGTCTGTCTTATTTCTCTTCAATTTTATGCAATCACAGATGATGTGAATTTTGTTTAATTGTAAATTAAATTATTCATTTTTAAATTCTGTGGTTGTACAGTTTTGGTGACAAGCCTATCAAGTGATTTCAGTCTATTTCTAAGTGTTTTCAAGTCCATTCTTCGGGACTCCAATCGTTTGAGAATAATAAACATTTATTATTTTCATAACATCATCTATCTTTGAATTTTTCAACGGTTTTATTAGCTCCAAATACAATAAATTATTAATTAAATTTTATTTTTATTCTTCTAAAAAATAAAAAGAAAGTCTATTGAATAATAATAATAATAATAGTAATAATATGTTGTCATTATTATAAAATTTATTTATATATTTCAATAATTTATTAATTCAATAACAATAATAATTTATTCGATGAATAAAAGCCTTGTGTACTTACAAATAGTACATGATTCTAAGAATTTTATGTACACATACATAATGTATCTAACATTTCTAAGTAGATTAATTTAATATTGTATGTGATATTACTCTTATAAATATAGGTATATATTGCATTAGACACTGTGGCTTAGAAAAAAACAGTCAATATTTTATATTTTCAAAGTAAACTCCACGAAAAAAAATGCGACACCTCAATCTTTCATACCAGTTTAAAAGTATTAAATACATTTATTTTAAGTTGTGTTAAATTGGTGTGGCATATTCAGTCTTGGTTTTGATCAAACATTGTGTGTCTCTGTCTTGATTAAATATTTCGAGTTTGGTAATTAGGTAAGTATAATTAACATTTATATTTCTCAAACAATCTACAGGTAATTAACAGCATATATTCAACTTGCAGACAGCTTACTTCTTCAAAAAGCATTCCATCGCCCATAATCAAACGTGCAACTCAGTTTTAACTTTTCAGGAATAACTTACATCAAAAGCCTATTTATTCTTGGGTATCATTATTGGTAAATATCTTGGGCCATGATAAATTTCAGATTCACAGAAAATTTTTACATTTCCACTCATAATTTTCTGCTACATTAAATTTTATCAAAAAGGTGTAGTTGAACTCGTAAATTTGGTTACATTATATTGAAGACTGCGGCAAGTTTTCTTGCACATTTACACTACATTAAAAATATCTATATAAATTCATAGCTTTCTAAGTCGTACTGTTTCGAAGAAATAGTGATTAGTGGGCGAGTAAGTGAGTGTCTATATTATATTATTTTGTGTTTTATTTCAATGATATTTGATATTACTGGCACATTTTTATGAACCATTCTGTTACCTATATAAAAATTTATACTTTTTAAATATTTCTATTCCTAGAATAAAATAATTTTAGTTTTATTCAGAAATATTATTATTTTATATAGTTTATATGAGAGAATAGAATTTTATATATATACATACATTTTATTCTCTACAATTTTTATTACTGATTTTTAATTTGGAACTGAAAACTTCTAATTAACATGTTTTTAATAAAAATAAATTTACAAAAAAAAAAAAAAATGAAAATTTTTTACCAGTGACTCACTCACAAATTTTTTTAATTAATATATAGATATGTTGACAATTTTAATATGCTATGATATTCACAGTAGCCATCATCATACATACACTTACTTTTAATTAACTCGTCTAAAAATTATTTATTAATTAAATGTGAAGTTATGTATCTATGGTTGTATTTCATTGTGAGTTTAAGGAAGTCAGTTGAATATTATAGTTATTAGATAAAGTTTTGAATTTGAATTAACTCCTGAAGTCATATGATTCTGGTATAACTTCAGCACATGATATCGAAGAATCAAAAGAAGATATTGGACTTTGAATATCTTCAAAAATTACACAGTCTTATATGGGACATGGTCATAGTCAGAACTGCATTACACTATTAAATACATTAGCAATTTGGATATTGGATATAACAGTGATTATATTTATAAATTAATGTTTGAAGTTTTATTTTATCGAGAAAAAAAAACGAACCTTGACGAAGTTCTTCGAGAATTATTCGTAAATAAATAATCTGATACTCTCAAAAATTCCTTATTATCTTTTTATTACGAATAATGTAAAATTAAGATACATTAAGAAGGTATGCTGAAGTAAGAAATATACCAAAATAAAAATATAACGTCATATCATAAACAATCATATAATGTAAGAGTTTTTAGTATTTAAAAAAATTGATTATTAGCGATTACAAATCTTTTGTCTATGGTAGTACTTAACCGACCTCCTTAAGATAAATTTATTTTAATCGCATTGACACCTCAGCAGCTAAATTTTTTTTTTTTTATAACTCTAATTTTACAGTTTCTTGTAAAACCAAGTGATTAAAAAAAAAAATTAATTTATTACCTTTAATTTTTATTTAAATTATCATCATAAAATTTATTTTTGAATCTTCAGAAGCCAGTTTTTAGCCGACATTGCCCACATTTCTATATTTTTTTTTTTTTTATAAAAACTTATTTTTATTACAATACCAGATAAATTCTGTAGAAAAATCAATGACAGATTATCAAACTTTATTTGAACCCGGAAATTATTTATATCAAAACAAACTTAAAAATTTGAAAATTAAAATGGATTTTATATTTTATAGATTTATAGAATAAAAACATGCGCATTAGTCATAGAAATAAAATTATATAAAATAAAATAATACTTAACTTTTCTTATATGGTACCAGTATTTATTCTAAAATACACTGAAGCTTACAAATATGGAGTCTAGTCGGAAACAATTTTATTCCTGGAATATTCAAGTTTCTAGGAATATCCCAATACCTCATATGGACTTAAGAAACTACGAAAGTTTTAGTAAAACGATATTGTTTTAACTGATATGTGTAGAAAAACAATCAGATATGGAAATAAGGTTAATACTTATAAGTTAATAAGTTATAAGCTTAATACTTATTTAGGTTAATACTTATAAGTTGTATGTGCTTGTGATAATTCTGCTTAGAGGAAAAATCTTCGAGGTGACAAAAAATACGAACCGAAAGAGGAGAAGTCAACCTTAAAGTACTCTACAGATTTCGTGTTCTTTTTTCATATGATTTATATAAAACATTAAAACTGTCTACAAATCAAGGTTTTGCAAATCAAGTTCTTCAAAAAAGATACACGACTTTAATGAACCCAAATATGTCTCAGTATTTTTGGTTACAAGTGTACCTAACACTAAAATGCCTGTATGTGACTTTATATAATAACTCTTTTTATTTTTTTATTTTTTTTAATAAATATTCTATTTCGAATTGAAGGGTCATAGAAATATTATAATCTTCTTGGTATACTTAAAAGACTTCTCTTAAAAGTTAATACTCTTTTTTCATCATATATAATAATAATATAATAAATATACATATAAATATAGAATTATTTAATTTAATTGAATATATGTATTTATTTATATATGTGTTTATATTTATCAATGTGCAATATACATTTATATAATATAATACCTATATTAAATATATTATATCTTTATATAAATACTATATTCTATAGCTTAAAAAAAACATATTGCTTTGAATATTATTTTAAGAAATAAAAATAATATGAATATAAATAAATATAATAAAAAAAAATTTAATAATCATAAAAATTCTCTTGATTATACCCACAAATATTACATTGCATGTATGTCCTTCCTTTTTTTACTCAAAACACTCTTTTCATTATTACTAGAAAGCGGTTTTAGGACGAACGCATACGAAACGATTTTCTGATCAGAAAATCTGATGTCTAATGTAGAATTTTTAAAGTGTGCGGTGAATAATGTTATATACATGGTTAGACTAACATCAGATTTTCTGATCAGAAATACGATTGGAAGGAATAACGAAGTCAATGGACAATCTTTTGAATATCAGTCAAACTTGGGTATCGAACATTGCACACTATAACCTTTAATATTTTATAATATTTGAATATCCATGCTTAATTATTTAATTGTACAAAATTCTTAAAATAATTTAATCATTTTTTAAGACACTTTTTAACTACTAAGGTCATCATTGACTGCAGTATATACTACACAACAACAGCAAAAATGATTCTCAGGCCGCCATATTATACCAAAATAAATTTAACCGCTTTGTTTAGATAATTCTAAAATGAAACAATATTTTTACTTAAGATACACACAAATACACAAAACAAATATATATTCATATATTATTTTTCACTTAAAACGAATTAAACTATATATTTAATTTTTTTTTTTTTACAAATATTTTTCATATTAAAATATTTCTTAAAAGCTTCTATAGAATATGCAATTTTTTAACACGATCTCATTTTGAATACATTAGAATGTGATTATTCGATTACAATACAAATGCAACGATATAATCACATTTTGATATAATAAATATTACACCATTATTATAAAATATTAAAGGTAAGTTATTATAATAATGTAAAATTTATTTAACATTGCAAAAATTTCTCTGTGTGGTCTAAATTTGTGACAAATCGATTGATTCAGATGACTGCATTTATATTTAAAGGCTGTTAAATAATGGTGTATTATTAAATATTTGTCATACTAACAATATAATATTCTTACTTCCATATAGTGATTGGATAATCAAAGATGGTTTAAAACAAATAAAGATTTATTTTATCAAAAGGGCTAAAATCTGTCCAAAAGTCTTAACGATTGGCCCAGCGACAAAATATACGTTTACATTTTTAAACTACAGTAGGGCCACTATGATTATAAAATGATCGTCAAGGAAAAAAAACCATAAACATGAATTACCTAGACTCCAAATGCGTATTTAGAGAGACACTTAATATAACAATGGTATTTAAGCTATATGGTGAAACTGAGGTCCAAATAAACTATAAACCTGTGCAGCAAACACTATCTAAAATATACAAACTTTCGCTTAAGAGATCCATAATTTGCCGACTAATGCTAATCAACCCCAAATATAGAGTGACTATTTTATTCAGATGCTAACTCGATTCCAAATATTAGCTGGATATTTTAAATACAAGTGTTAATTTCTGATTATAAAATTATCTTAAAATGTAATTTTTGTTTTTTTATGAGAAAAATAAATATGAAAATTTCAAAATATGACGGTTCATTTTTTTATATATCAGCAAAACTGGCGAACAGGTATTTTGATCTCAGGGTTTACGTAAAAACCCAAAACCTTGTTAACCCATGCTGCGTATATGCCAAACACCACACGGATATTTTATTCACCACATACCAATGTAGTTTGAAGGAAAAACGAATTTTATTATTCTAAATTGAATACAGAAAATTTTTGTAATTTAATTTGGAGCAAGTACAAAAATTTTAGAAAAATAAACATTGTTTTTATATGCAACAAAACTAATCTGTAAGTTAAGCAATACTTTTCAATATATATAGAAGTTATTGTGGCGTCAATACACAAGACTAAAAAACCATATAAACATTACCTTGTATACGCATGTGTAAGCTTATAGCATGAACTTGTGTATAATAATAATGTGTTTATTATATTATTTGCAACAAAACAATATGGCATTAACAATAACAAATAATTTTTTGTATGTGTTATTTGTTCAATTGTAATAACGATTGTGTATTGTTGCTTGTAGTAGAAGTGGTACGTACGGGTTATATATGTTATATTCATCAAATTTCTCGCACTATTCATGTACCTATACAACAACATAAATGGGGTTTTATTTTCTGATTTTGATTTACCATAAAATTCTATTTGTGTTTGTGTGTTATACTATGTACATATTGTTGATATTGTTCTAAAAAAAAATATGGATTTGTATAGAAAAATGCATGTATTAGATAATTCCTATTTTTTTGAATTATTGTATTTACAAAACTATTAACACTTTAAGTAACCGGTTAATACCGGCATATCAATATGTACATGGTAAAAATTGTTTTTAAATTACCATTTACGTTTTGAGAAACCTTATCGATGTAATTCAACTTTATCAAGAATAATACAATTTAGCATAAATTGATGGAAAATGATGGAAGTTGGATGACAAAACTATCGCCTTTGGAGTAGTTAGATCGAATAGGGTACAGACTGATTTTAAATTTGCCATATTTCACATGAAAATGAGAAATTAGACTTAATACCATAACAAATCTTGACCATTAAATTAAAATTGATTAAAAAACAAAGGAGTGATGAGATATCAAAGATTTTTTGCTTTTCTTATATAATATATATGGAGACACTAATAAGACACAGTAAATCTTTTGTATTAATCAATAGTATTTTGCCTGATGAAGTTGTGAAATACAACGAAACGTTGCAGTATATGAAAATAGTAGTACTTGTATTTTTCTGTCCAAGTTCCTGATAATTATAGCTATCATTGTAAGTAATTAGTTTGGAAAAAAAATTTTTTTATTGTTTACACTAATTATGAAGTTCATGTCATGTCGTATATATTCGATAGATGAATACAGCTGTATGGTCGAACGAACCACCTTCTCGTGATGAATCAACAACCTAGACAATGTTGTCATACACTTATGTTATAATATATTATTATTTTTATTAATTAATATTTAAAATAATATTCTATAATAAAATTCATGCTCTTGCATTTATTATTTTATATTCATATTATATAAATATTGGGTTTGTTTAAGCTTTTAGATTATTTTTTTTTAATCGAAAGCTTACGAATATGATGATATCGGATTGAAATCTATTTTAAATATATTTAAATCTTTCTTAAGTGCACTTCTTGTTAAATATATTTGCTTTTGGCAAAACCGTTGTTTCGACTGAACTTTTACGGGTTGTATTAAAGCTTACGTGGTTTAGGTGACACCTTTAAAGTTGCTACACCATCCAAAACAAGTTTTTGTTGTTTTTTTGGTTTTCTGTGGTAATTTAAATCTAAGAAAACCAAAAATAGCATTTATTTTACATTTGGATGGCTAGTGATTTCAGGCGATATTTCCCAAACTACGTATACAATCGTTAAATGGATGTTATTTTGGAAATCTACAGGTCTCTCATAAACATCATTTTATCGCAATTGGAGACAAAAATTTTGCAACTTTCTTAAGAGATTTCTTAAAAAAATCGTTAAAGTCAAGAAAAATTTTGTGCCTCCGATGCTGATAAAATCATATCCACAAAAGTAGTTTGACCTGGAGATTTGAAAAATAAAATCCATTAAACGTTTGAATGCACAGTTTTGGACTTTCTTCTGAAATCTGATCTGGTGGTCACAATTTCGGACAAATTCAAGCGATTTCTCAGAATCCAGCCACCCAATGGTTACATTTTTTGGTTTTACTAAACTCAAATTATCCTAGAAAACCTGAAAAACGAAATATAAATTTATTTTGGATTTTTTTTCAACATTTAAGATTTTTGACAAAATCACAAAAACCGTCAATAGTTTTAAAAATGTTAAAAAAATCCTTTTTTTGTACAAAATTCGATTTTATTCGATGTAAATACAATATTCATAACACCTATATTCCGTGTTTTAACTAATTTATCGAAAACGTTTTTACTAAAAGTTTGGTGCAAAATTATTTATTATAAAACGATTTACAAAGTTTCATAATTGAATTTTATACATATTTTTTTTTTTAAATAATAATAAATATTAAATTTGAATAGAGTCTCAGTTCAGTTTTGTTCGAGAGAATTATCCTCGTGTTTAGTTAAGTAAGAGAGGTCAGGTCACATCTCATGTATTATAATCATAATAATAATAATAGATGATGCATTTTATATTATAGTAAAATATTATATCTCTATTGGTCAATGCAGTCATTCATATCTTTGCATAAAATAATATATAATCTAATATTCATTAAACTCTATTTTATAAGTACAATGTGATTACATAAGTAAGGAAGATCAAACAAACAAAAAATTAATTAAAGCTTGCTCAATGAAACTTAATAGATTGGGTAAAAGTCAAAGCAAAATTAAATATTGAATTAAACAGAATCATTTTTTTATACTCAATTTGATTTATTTAAACAGTGCCAAGACTCACTCATATGCCTGCGGTTTAATGGGTTGTTCTAACTGTTATTCATGTCAGAACCTCATCTTATTGAGAGGGTAATTGTACCGTACATCATCATATTATAGCCGTTTACTCTTGAGAAGGAAAAAGTCTACTCATCGGAAGTTTAATCAACTCAATCAGTTGGGTCGATATTTATGTATCAAATGTTCAGAAACCTTATTGTACTCAAGAAGCCAGTAAACTTGTTCGAAGCTTAACATCAAAAACATGTAAAATAAATAAATGAAGTAAGCTGCTGTTTGGCATTTTGCTGCTTTCCCGATTAATCCTGGTTTTTAATAGCATACCTAGACAGTAATAGTCACCTAATATAAACAGTTATATCATATGTAATTATGTTACGTATATGTGTACACCATACTGTTAAAAATCATTGTATATCGGAATATAGTCTTAATATAATTCATTGTCACTTGACTAAATTATAAAATTTGTGTCAGCAATTTTTGATCAAGTGTTCATTGCCTAATTACTAAACGATTTGCTACTTGACTAAATTCATTTTGGAATTGTATTTGACATCCGAGAAAACAAGTAAACAAATGTGTAGACAGTGTGATTATAATGAAAAGTAACTGCTTATAGATGCAACTGCATAAATTTACAAAAATCATACAGTAATTTTAATATAAATTTACACATAATACATCTATAATACATTATTTTCATGAATCCTATAATATTATAATAAAATTTGCAACGTATTAAATGACACTAAGACTGTTTGACTCCTGTAATGAAAATAATTACCTATATACGATAATATTAGCTTCATTTTACTTACATACACAGTTTATGGAACTATGATTAGCCAGCCATAGTAAGCACATACTACTACTATACGTCCAGTTTTTAGTCTCATCCATAATAATACATGCATACGAACCAGTATTAAGCACAGGACATATTGCTTACTGCACACACATTCTGTGGAGGAGGTGTGAGAGAAATATATATAGTTAAAATAAGGCACCTAATAGTTTTTGTTGTAATAATGCGATAAAACGAATACGATATTATATTGCATCCAGAGTTGACCAATGTGAATGGACGAGAACGATTCTTATGCTTGGATATGATCCTGTTGGATTAAAATATAAACTGCATATAATAACGTTATATATTTTCTATTAAATAGATTTTATAATTATTTATTATGATTGTAAAGGCAATTAGTTGAAAAAGGAAGGGAAACATCTATGAATGTGATATATTATAAGAATACATTGTATTATGTTTAATGGAAAATCGATTGAAATCAAAATGGAAAAGGGCTGATTTTATTTGAAAATTTTGGGTCAAAATTAATTTTTTGAAATTATATTTACTAGATAGCTAGAGCTTTAATTTCCTTAACAATTTTGATGGGCATTTAAAAATATATTTAAGGAGTTTAAAGGCCTCCACCAGCGTGACTGGCTAAATAACTCAAAATTGTGTATTACCTTTTACAGGAAGGATGAAACATTTCCCGGGAAGTGATTAATATGGTTTCAAAAATCATATTAATGATAACAAATTTGGTCAAAAATTTCAATTAGCATTTTTAAAAAGACTAAGGATTTTGGTAATTTTATGAGAAAACTTAATAAACTCAAAAAATATGTGCTATTTTTAGATTTTCTAATTTAGAATTTAAGTCTAAAATAACGATCATTTTATGATGATTTGGTGACTATAACTTGCTGAAATTTTGGTGGAAATGGATATCAGATATTTCATTCCCTTAACAAAATGGTTAAATGAGGACTTATTATATCTAGTCTAAATTTTGATAATATTAAAGACGCCAATAAAATATAGGCGAGAGTGTTTTGATGAGTAAAGATTTTTATGAACAGAATAGATCTAAAATCGATCAAACCAATCTCATGGGACCTTAATTTAAACCATAACAGATAAAACGAAACATCAAATACAAAAAATATTTGTGTACTAAAACCAAACAACTTTTGTTTGAAAAATTTTCGATGATATTACAGACCTTCTTTTAACATATTGTACAAATATTAAACAAGGGGTGGTTTTCTCTGTCTGTCGCATTACAAAAGGGGCAGAAGAAAACTATATTTATTTCAAATATATCTTTATTTTTTTGTGTGTTCATATCTATGAAATATTTCTACATTTTCTCTACTTATAACTGTAATAATGGCTACTAATTATGATATATTGATTTAGTTTATCTTAATGATATTAAATAAACTTTAATATCTATTTTAGTAGATATAAGTATTACTATTATTATTATTATTATTACTTCAACCATTCTTTGAGTGCTTCCAATAAACATATATCAGTTCCACTACTAACTGTGAACGGTTAATGCTCAAAATAAGTTAAGTGTAATATTATTTATGGTTATTTGTTTCCGTAATTTTTCTGTATTTACTAATGATTATCGGTTTTATTTCACAGAAAAAAGACTGGTTTATTACAATATTTTTATTTATGAATCTAAGAATATTTGAAAATTCATAATCTAACTGCCTGACCTGTTGGATGTAATCTTTGGCAAACGACTTAAAGATCCCAAAAAACAATGAAATCCTACTTATATTCTCAGTCTTGATTGTATAATACTCATTTCAATACCGTCGCCAAACCTATCGTAGAGCCCAAACATTTTCTTACCCATACGGAAATTTTAGTTCAGTCTATAATTGCTCGCTGTTATATTTATTTATTTGCTAAAGAATCCACTTCATTTGAATCGATAAAGTTCAAATATTTACCGTATGGAATGAAAATATGTTAGTTTCTAGTTGAGAACAGACATACGCTTAAGCTGTTTCTCATTGAATATAAGAGACTTCGCCCACATATAATTTTTATTATGAATATGTCCTTAAATAGGACAATCAAAAGTCCATATGATTAATTATTTACTTCATATGAATATTATTCGATTGTCTATCTTCGTATCTCCCATTGAAGGAATGAGGAAAATGATAGAGATACAACTACTTCTATCACATTAGACAATGATAGATTATTAACAAAATAGGAGTATATAGAAGGATTGTTGTTACTCCTATTTTACATTACAAATAATATAGTCTTAACTTAAATAACTGTTTGTTACATCGTAGAGTATATTAAAAGGGAAACCGTAACCTTGTATCTAGACTTTTCAATCGTGTGTACCGTCTTGTAGATCACTCCATCACCTGAAGGTAAAGATGCCCTGTTTGTGTATCCATAGCCTGTGTTGCCTAAATGCAGTGAATTTTTCAAAATTGGACTTTTCATGGATGATCCAAGGGTTCCTTCCGAATAGTTTGAAGAGGACCATGCCAGGCTAACTTTGTCGAATCTCAGCCTACACAGCAAATCGAATCAAACTTAATTTAGCCAAATTGGATCATGAACAAGATAATTTTGTAGGATTAATGGCTTGAATATCAAGTAAAATTTTCGTAGATTCAAGATAAATATAATTTCGACAATATTTATTACATTTCAAAATTGAACATAACACACATCAAATGAAGGAATTAACACCACCTCGAAGATATATGAATTTGACGAATAGTAATCATTTGGACAATACCTTATTTGCACATATATAGAATACGAAGAGGTAGATAGAGAATGGACAGTTAGTCATTTGTACATTATAGAAATGAATAAATATGAATTTATCTCCCACTTCAATCCCCATCCTTACAAAATATCATACTATTAATCTACCTAATCATATACTGTGTCGTATAATATGTCGTTTTGTTTTGAGTGTTTGTTGTTGTGTTATTACACCTCTTTAAACAAATGAATAGACTTCGGTGAAGATAGACTTCGTCAGATGTTATTATGTACCTATATCTAATACGCTCATATGCTTTATAAATTAGTAAATAGTTTGCTCTGCTAATGAGTAATGATGTTTATGTCACTTGTATACATAAACTTATTGAAACCTGTTGGAAAAACAACAATACTAGTACAGAGTATCTGCTCTTTTACAAGATATAAAGGTTTAAAATTAATTTATAACTGGATCAAAGACAGAAATCACGGAGTATATATTTGCCTCATAAAGACGGATATCTCTAAGCAATGATTTCCAACTTTCTTCAAGCATTCCTTGCGATTTCCATGTCAATTTCCGATTTCTGAAAATTATGGTTTCATGAATGAAACAAGAAATATCATTACTTAACAAAGTAGACTAAATATATTATTAGTTCACACGCTAGGAAATCCTTCAAATCAATAAGAAGTATGGTAGAAGTCATTTACATAAGGAATCTTCAAATTTTTTGACTATGGAGCACTTAAAATGAAATATTGACTCCCTATATTTACACAATTTCCAGAGGGATTCAAAATTTTCTGACGGATATGTATATCAAATTTAACTAACACTGTTTTAAGAGATAATATCTAAGCAGGATTTATACCAAAGCACTTTGATTAAAGCATAGTAGAGGACATCGAATATCGGATATTTCAGTAATACATTTCAACTATAAATACATTATTTGGAAGTCTGAACATTAGTGACAATTCATCCATTTATCCATTTCTCTGTTTTGAATAACTAAATCCATGGGTTTCTATCTTTAAGTTGATTGACATATTTTATGTTATTTTTGCATACAACGTTTTTCTGTAACATATGATACACATAAATAAATTAAATTGTATTTGAGTTAAAGTCGTACCTCAAAAATACATCTATGTCACGATTTTCTTGCATCGACTACATTTTATTAGCGAAATTAGGAAATTTTTCTTGCGTGCATGGAATCGTAGCAATTTTAATTATTTCCGAAATAAAGGTCAGTTTTAGGTCTAGAATACACCATTTTTCATATAAATTTCAATTTTTTACCCCAATTTCCTAGATTAAAATATTTTGTATTTTACAAATACGTATTTCGACTACAAAGTAGTCATCGTCAGTATGAATTAACTAGTGGTAATGATTCTCCAAGTAGATGTTGCTAATTTGTTGACGGTTTACAATCCTTAGACTTAATATAATGCACGCTCAAGTCTTTATACAGGTTGGCGTTTTTAACATACCAAGCTGGAGATCTCAGGGGCACTGAAACAGGTGTGGTCTAGGGACACAGCAATTTTTAAATGGGTCGTACGCAATATCGTATGATACCTCAATTTTTCGGTGAAATCAAATTTGAAATTGGTCCAAAAATGATCAAATTAGAATAATTTTTGTTGGCCAAGTATTTAAATACAAACTCTAATAAATCATACCATGCTTAAACACAAAAATTAAATTAATTAAATATCATAATTAAAATGGCCATTTATGTATTAGGAATTTTCTCAAAGTCGTTATATTTATGTACATTTTTTAACAATAATTTTAAAAAAAATTTATGTATCATATAAATTCTGCATTTTTTATCTTCCTTTATTCATTTGTATGACTCATTTATTTCACATATAATAAAAATACCTTTCAAAAATGTCACGGACCAATACGTGACCAAGTCAATGTACTTATAAAAAAATTATAATAAAAATTATTTTATTATGAAAAAATATAATTATTATTACGTTCAATATGTTTTTTAAATAAAAACTAAATTCGTTTTTTTTGTATTCATATGAATTTTTATGAAATTGATATAATGTTTCTTATTAATTTTTTTTTTCGCTTTAAAGTTCATGTGTCAAAACTCAAATACATTTGTTGAATATTAATTTTTAATTTTTGTAATAGTTTTTATATGTCAATACATCCAATTTTTTGATTATGAATTTTTCCTATGTACAAGTCATGTACTCTTTTGTCATGAGATAACCGCAAATAAATCTTATGCACTTCTCAAATCCTTGAATGACTAACACTCAATAGTTGTAACGTCTTCTTAACTTAATATTGAATCCAGGCAGCGGCAGTTTGATCAGTTATAAAATAAAAAATGGTGCGATTGGTTGATCACTGTCGTCGCTTGGATAAGAAAGAAGTAACCGGCTTCATTATCAATAAAATCACAATACAATTGTCACCTTGTACTAGAAGGTATCTGTGCCTTCAGGTGACGGAATGTTCTAATACTGGGTACAGAGAATCTTCTAACAGTGGGTACAAGGGAAGCGGATGCGGTTCCCCTCTTAATATACTCCAAGCAAGTTAATCTGTGTATACTATCTAAGAAAAATTCTACTCATCACAAGATCTTTAAAACTATACACCTGATTGACCTGAAACTTACCATAGTTATCCATTTAAACTTTTTTTTATAGGGTAAAGCAGCATATATACCATATTTGTTTTTATGCAAGGTAGAAAATAGCGTTTTTTGCAATCGATGGGAAGTTCGATAAAATGCTTCCAAAAAAAGGAAAAAAAAAATTAAAATTGGCGTGTTTTAGCTTTTTTTGTTTGAAATACCTTATAGCTTGAAAATTTTACCTTTATAATTTATAAAGCCTTAGGACCATTTTTCGTATTTCATCAACGAATATAAAGAAAAAATCCTTTTGATAATAATAATTTTTTTAACAATTAAGCAATGTGGCGTCAGTTTATCCCCTAAGAACAATTAATAGGGCAACTAAAGAGAAAAACTGAAAAATTGAAGTGGAATTGTTTTTGGTAGCCCTGAGCCGATTCTTACTGGGCTATAAAGATTATAGACAAAAAAGTGCCTATAATTTTAATGAACAAAAAGTTACGGTTAAAGAGAAAAATTGATAAGTTGAGGTGGAATCGTTTTTGGTAGCGCTGAGCCGATTCTTACTGGGCTATATAGATTATAGGTTAAAAAAAAGTGGCTAAAATTTTAATGAACATAAAGTTTAGGTTAAAGTTGATAATTTTTTGTTATACAATCCCGTTGTTAAATTAAACCGTTAATTTCCGTTTTTATTAAAATTAGTATTCAACATATGATATTTATTCAAACACGAATATTTGAAATTTTATTACATAATTTTATTTTTGCAATATCGTAATATTATAGTCATTCATTTAAATTACTAATTAAAGCGATGCATTCATCAAAATTATAGTGCATTTCTTCAATATAATATAAAAAAAAAATTATTGTTATGATGTTAAGAGAATGTGACGATGTTTTATTATTTGTTTTTTGACTTATAGGCCAAAAATGGCCTCCGTAATAGATTTCGCCAACATTTGAAGCAGCTTGTAATTTTGTACCCAATTTTAGATTTTTTGTATTATCGAAAAATTATTTATTTTTTGAAAATGTGAAATTTGGGATATGTTTTGAAAAAACCTCGAAATTTCTACATTTTATGTTAGCCGGAAAGTTAATGTCATAGCTCTAATATTTAATTTCAATTTTTTAAAATATATTTTGCTTATATGAGAGATTTTGTTAACAAGATTTTCCGGCACGGGGTTATTACGAATTTAGAGGCGTAATGACGGGTAGATTTGTATCATTTAGTTAAAGCTGAGAAAATGCAATGTCTATATTTTTATAATAATAAGCTATTTAACATATATCCAAAACATAGAAGTAATAATAAAACTTCTTTGAACTGTTCGCGATTTCTCCAAAAAAATACAAAGGCACAAACTTAAAAATAATTTCACTACATGAATAAACAATTAATCTAAATTAGTAAAACCAAATAAAATTTATCATTTATTTAAAAAAAATATTTACACCAAAGTGTTATTCAAAATCAAATTATATTAAATAAATAATAAATCAAAATATTTTTACAATCATATACAATTTTTATCTACATTTCTAATCGTTTAGGTTCGATCATTTAAAAAAAAATGAATTAAGCTTCTATATGTTCACGAATTCATACAATCATTTATTTAGTTATAGACAGACAGAAGCTTTAACACGTCATTCAAAAATATATTTAATTTGTTTTTTTTTTTGTAAATGTTTCTTAAACAAACATGGTACATGTCGGACCTACGGACATTGTTTTGTCGTATTTGATAACTAATGGTTTTTAATGTTGGATAGTTTTTTTTTTTAACATGTAAAAAACGTTTCTTGTATTCTTATGGTATAGTCGTAATATATCAACAATAATAAAAAAACTATTATTTATAAATAAATATATAATCGAATTTTTAAATAGTTTATACTCTATGACACAAAGGTTATTTCAGTTTGTAAATTAAACACCTGATGATAATTTTACAACAAGGAAAGACCATTGGATTTAATTGTTTAGAAACTTGAATTTCATTGTTTGGACTACGATTTGAGCTCAAATTGTGGAGAACTCAAACATTATACGAAAAACTGTTTTCTTTTATAGTTTAAAAGTTAGGTGTCAAGGATCCATTGGACCCAATTCATCGATTTTGCTCATTCACGAAATTGAACTCACTTTTTATGTTTAGAATACGTCACCAAAATTTCCGCTCGCTGTCTTTGGTTTTAGTTTTTGAGTTATCGTGATGACAGACAGACGGACAGTCACAAATGGACTGATTAGGGATTACTATGAATACCTATACCAAAATTTTGATTGTGCAGTCAATATTCGAAGAGGGTTCCAAATAAAACGAAAAAGAAAAAACGACAAGTTAGCACACAAATTTGACCTCAGGCCGTTTTTGACACAAATTTTTTTACTGTACAGGTAACATTTGCTTCTGAGACCATCCCACCTAAAGTCTTATAGATTATACTGTTATCAGAGTCCTTAAACAATATTTATGTGGCAAAGAGTATAAAACATTAAATTCATATAATTTTCTCCCCTATTTGATATTAGTGTTATATTTTATTTTATTTTTTTCAAAATAAATGATTCTATTGACAAGTGATTGTGATATATTATTGTGTTATGAAAACATAAGGTATATACTATTTTGTTATTAACCTTATCATCGATGATATTATTTGTAATTCGTAACATGATATTATGGGGTATTATGGATTGAACAGAAACAGACATATATAACCAACCATTTAGGGTTAATGTATATATATAGATATTTTTTGTATTATTTATTCCAATAAATATACATCGCGTATGTTGAAGGTATCATTTATCATTGATTGATACATTTATTATTTAAATCGTTGATTTGAATTATTTATGTGTTTTATATGATACAATTAATTTATTGTTTTATCAGTTATTTATCATTTATTAATAATCGTTTCATATGATTAATCATATTTTTTTTAATATTTAGTATTTGTTAATATTTTATCGGTAATTTTTACTTTAAAAAAGTAAATTATAGTAAAAATAATTGAACATAATTACAGTGTTAATTGTTAAAATACTAATATTGGCTGAATTTGAGGTGAAATTCAAAACCACAAACGAAGGATCGTTTTTTTATTTGAGCTTTTCTGTTGTCTATCATGATTTAAGATCATGAGAATGGTCATGGGGATCCAAAGGACCAAATTAAACTGACTTATCGATTAAAATTCTTTCATGAAAATTTCTGCTAGGTATATCTTTCTGTTTAGGAGTTATCTTAATGACGGACAGGTGGACGAACGAAAATGGACTAATTAGGTGACTCTCGGAACACCCACATACAAATTGTGATGTTTCCTTTAATATTATAAACTAGCTTTATAAACGTAATTTTACTATTTTAGTTTTTAAATACACAAAGTTTTTCATTAAATCATTAAAACTTCACTGTCTTAAACGAATGAATTTGAGAAGATTAAAATAATTTTATCTGAAAAATAACTTAACAAATATTTTCTATCAAAAACATCAATGTCATTGAACCATTTATAAACAGCCTCAAATAATTTAATGAATTTAAGAACATATTTGTAAAATAATTGACACAAAAATGAACCTCAAAATGTCAATTTAAATAAAACATTAATAAATATTAATTTACAGGAAAATTTTACCCCCAAAAATTTAATTTTAATATATTTATTATTTGACAGTGAAATCTATCTTTTATAGGCGTTCAAATATATCATATAGCAAGTACTTAGAAAACAATGCCATTGATAAATGAATTGAACAGTGATTCTCAACCACATAATGAAATGTGCCACTAAATTTAAGAAATTCAAATAAACTCGAGCCACATTTTCTTTATGAAGTATTCCGCGGTTAATATTAGTTAACTCGTCAAGAAACTGTGCCGTAAATTTTTGTCAATAAATCATCCTTTTAGCACAATAAAAATAAAATAGCTCGATTATTTGTATCCCCATTATTTCCTTCTTTTATTGTAAAATTAAGGATTTTCGTACTAAATTATCTAAAAGTCTCATAAGTTTCTAACAGATGGCAGGGTAAGTTACTTATTTAGTATAATTCGTCGACAACTTTTATATCTAGGTTGGGTAAGCATCCAATAAAAGACACCAAATTTTCACTCCATGTGATATCAGTTGACGTCAGGTTCTTAGTTTTCCTATCTATATGCGTTCTTGCTATATTATCATATAGTAAGAACGCATATTACCTACTACCTTCATATGTAATATCAGGTTAATAGTAACGTTTAAAATAAACACTAATCAGATATGTGTATCAAACAATATATATATATATATATATATATATATATATATATATATATATATATATATATATATATATATATATATATATATATATATATATATATATATATATATATATATATATATATATATATATATATATATATATGAATTTTAAGATAACCGACATATGAGTAACGAGATCATGTTTTGAAGGCAATGTTTAAAATGGGTGGAGAGAGAGAGATTATGGAGAATATTTGAAAGGTGGTGTATAACAGGAATGTTTTTGGAGCCACAAACACATACACGGAATGATATGTAAGGCTTTTGTTATATGATTATAAGGCTGTATGTGTGTGTGTGAGAACGTGTAGTGTATATGTGAATAAATAAATCTACACACAAATATGACAGGTTTTTGTAAGAGGATGAGAAAGAAGCAAAAGAAAAGAGGATGAGTGGATCAAATGTAGGTGGTATTGTTTTATTATTGTTTGATGGGTGCACAAAGTATCATAACAAATATTGTATACTTTATTGTTTAACTATTGAATACCGGGTGGCAAGAAAAAATTAGGAAATTCTTATCAATATCAATTTTAATTTATCTTCTTTGGCGGTAACATCAATAATCCTAATTTTTTCAGAGACAAGTTATGAAAACTAAATATTAGCGTAAGCTGCTTTTTATGACGGCAATAGTTTTCAATTCTACCTTTTACCCAATAAATTAACTTTTCATCTTTATATAAATCTGTTGAAAGCTATTTTTTTCCAAGCGTAAATACACTTTTACAGGCCACTGAAACTCAGGCATTCGGAAAAGAAATTGAAAGATGCGATAATATCACACTAAGCATCTCCACTATTGTTTACCATAAACATTTGCTCATTAGTTGTGGAATTATACGAAAAAACCGACGGACACAAAACGGAAATAAAAAAGTTTCAATACGTCGAAATATAAAAAAACCGATAAACCTTTTCGATAAACCTTGTAAGAAAATAGTTTAAATATTAAAATGCGAGTCTTGTATTGTTGAAAATCATTGAAGAAATATTCAGATAATTTTTAAATCGATACAGCCAAGACTTCGATTTTTTTGACCCCAGAGGCAAACCATCTCCAAATTAGCAACGAGCATTATCTCCTTGGAAAATTATTACGGCTAGCTAATTCATACTGATGATGAATACTTTGTAATCGAAAAACTAATTTATAAAATGTTGATCTAGGAAATTGGGGCAAAAAATCGAAATTTATTTGAAAAATCCTAGAGGTCTCTTCACAACCACTAACTGTTTAACTACTTATGCATCCACCTGTAAATACAATAGACACATTCTAAATATCAGAGAAAATGAACGCAACCCTTGAACATGAATCTATCAAATAAATGAATACCTATCTACCTAACATCATTTTATTATAGACTGCTAGAACATCGCCTATAATTAAAACACCCCAAACTTCTTTCACAAATATTCTTCTCTTATATCACAATATCTTCTTGCTTCTTTAATTACAATCAATCAAAATCAAAAACTGCCAAGAATTAAATATTGTTATTAATTTAATATTGTTATTTTATAATATTATGCATATATATATAATAAGTCAGTAACAATATCATGTAATAATAATATAAGAGAGCGTAAACGAATAGCGTAAGTGTGCTTGCTTACTGTTGTTGATTATTTAAGTAGGTAGACACGTAGTAAAATATAGACGAACCAAATAACCCTTTGAAAAGACAGTACGACGCTTTCCTTATGCTAAAATAGGGTACCAGTTTGATTCTAAATTTGCTAAATTTCATAACAAAATGTGAAAGTAGACTTTATGTCATAACAAATATTAAATTAAATTGTTTTAAAGAAGATGCAGTCTATCAAGAATTATTTGCCATTTCTTTCCTAAAAACGATGTATAAAATGTAATTTATATGGAGGCAAGTGACGTCATTAGTTAGTATTTACCTTTTTTGCTTAATTGGGAAATTTAAATATTCATATTTTGTTAACTTTAAAAAAATAATAATAATAATAACTTCAGCTCCATTTTCGGGAAGTGAAAAGGTTTCATTTGAAGTAATAAAAACTATAGTCCGGTAGCCTATTGCCAGAACGAATTTTCAATATCATTTTTTCATGATATATTTAATTTTTCTTTTACTAGATAATTTCGGAATTACTAAATACAGGAAACGGCCTGCTTTTTTAGACTGTCTCCATATCTATTGCTAAATTTTCCTAGCTTTGGACTCTATCTCGTTTTAATGCTGACACACAACTAAGCTGTAATTTCAGTAAAATTTTGACACTGTGAGACTATGGAAAGAGAATGAATTTTTGAACGATTATTAGTAGCCCTGTGATTTATTGTGCTTTATTTTGTGAATTGAGTTATAAAATTTGGCCCTGCTCGCGTAATCGTTGATAAATATTTTATAAAATACTTACGTAAAATGAAAAGTCCATGAAATATCTGTCCAACGCAAGGACATTACACAAAGAATATTTAAGAAAATTTCATAAGCAGATAGACTTCTTACATGGGTGAATTATTAAGAAGAAGAATTTATAAGAAGTAAAGTAAGGAAGTAGTTAGTTTATTGTAGATATATTGAAAGATAAAATTCTAAACTAAATAGATATATTGTTTTACTCTTGGGGTTGAAGGATAATTCAAGGAATTATACTGTATTTTATAGGTAATTGTATATAAACTTTAGAAATGGATAAGAAGTTCACGTCAAAATCAATTGAATTTTTTTCTTTTTTTTGTTTGTTGCATGAAAATTTTTGTTTTATCACGATAGTGAAAACAATTAAAAAGCTATCATCAACCTTGTGTTTTCTACGTGGAAATATAGAAATTTAGAAAAGTAAAATTTATAAATTTAATTCCTACAGCGGCTTACAATTTCGTTATATACTCCTAAAAACATAATTGAAGAAAATGTGACCTCTTTATTTTTACAAGTTTAACAGTTTTTTGTTAAGAAATTTGACAACAAAGTAAGCAAATACCCCTTTAGCTTTTGAACAGAGCGGAAAAGTGTAACCAATGGTTTTTTTTTTTTTTTTTGAAAATTCGGTTCATTTTTGCGTAATGTTCATAGAATTTTCAATGAAAAATATTAAGAAATTTGACCAATTTTTTGTGTATAATTTTAATTATTTTTTGTATGTTATTTATAGAATTATAAAAAAAAAAAAATTATTTTTTATTTTTGCTCAATTTTTAGAAGTGGGTTTTGCTATTTTTTTCAGTGTTGTCAAATGGCTAAATATTTTTCTTTGGGGGATAACCATGTGAACCTAAAAAATTTCTACCAACAGTAAATTTAACAGATATGACAAAAATTAATCAATTTACGATATTAATTTCCTTACAATCTGTAAATATTTTGTCAAGATTATTACACACCTTGGTTATTTTGGATATTAAATCTCTTGTTTAACAATAAAGATTGGGTATTTGACTATGTTCAGAGATTTTGTATCACTGATTCAGGATTTTACTCTATTTTCAATTAATTTTGTGAATATCTGTAAATTATATTGCATAGTAGTTACTTATGGATATATTTTATATAAATATATAAGAGTAGCGAGATAAATATATATTCTGTGTATATATATAATATAGGTAAGTTTACTGTCTGAAATAATAATGAATATAAAGAAAATATATAATAATATAACGTAAATATTCGTTGTACAACATACATACATACATGTGTGTATGTTTTATCAGACTTTGAGAGATTGTTACATGAATATTCATTTATTTTATCAGACTTGACACTGACAACACCGCCCTCTAGCGACATCGTTCATTTTATATACATATATGAGGCAAAATATATGTAGATTGGTTATATATATATATATAGATAGATAGTTGGGTCCTATATATTTATATCATTTTTTATATACGATATAGGAAAATAGTTTTTATCTTTTTTAGTGTTGAAAGAAAAATCCTTTGAAGTCATATTATTTTGCATAAAACGTTTTACAGGATGCGTGGTTTCTGGGATGTCACATAGATCCATAGTGAAGGATTTTCACTTAATCCTGCGAGACATTATTTTAGGGGTGTAAAAAATTTGAAATCTTCTATAATCTTAAAATTTTAGAAGAGAAAAATGCCAAGAAGAATTAAAATTTAAAGTTGTCAATATCAGAATATTTTATTTATAATTAACAAAGGGTAATCGAATTTTAACACGAAAAGATTCATAATAATTTTTACCGAATACCGCTTGTCATAAGTTTATATGTTCCAAATTTGAGCAATTAACAGATTTTGAAAAACTAGCAAGCAAGGCGCCACATTGGATTGTACCTAGTGCGGCACATTGCCTAAGCCCGCCTCTGCTTAGATCGCCTACGAAATCGTTCTAACTGAATTAAATTGTAAAGAATATTTTAAATCGCTTTCGATTTAAATTTTTCTTCTTTTCCAGAGCCATTTCTTGTATGAACTTTTTTTTTTTGGTAGAAAAATGCTATAAAGATTGAAAACAAATATTGTTATTAAGAGCAGTTTTTTTTTTCTTTTACAAAGTATTGTGTGTCGTGTCTTGTGTACACTGTCTTCCATAAAGACGGAACAGTAGATTTGAATAATTTCCAATATTGTATACAAAGCCACTTAGATACACTTTATAAGTAAACAAAATTGCTTATACATAATTTTTATAGATGTATTGGATTCGTAAAAGAGTAACGCTATTTTATACAGGCGAGTTATAAAATAAGGCTCTTAAATAAAATAGGAATTTTGTTTGTTAATCAATTCCCTTTGCAAATATTTTGTAAGACCACATTAAACACGCTGTTGAGAGTATTCTCAATATGACTTCTGGAAGAATTCCTAAAGATTTCTTATTTTTGATTTGGATGTCAGAATTATCTTCAGAAATAATCCATTGAGAAGTCATTAAAACGACGAATGCGCCACTTATTGTACGTCTCAAGGCTACATAAAAACGAATGCTTGAAGAATTTCTGGCTACTGAAACTTCGTTTCTTGGACTACAAAAATAAATAAAGCAGTTTTTAAGCTGGGTTGTAGAATGATATGCTTATGTTTACTAAACTTATCCTTATTGAAAGGAAATTCATGACCTGTACATGAAAACACCGAAATCCGAAACAAAAATGCTGGTTGTATTGTAATTCGTATGAATAGTTTGTCATTTCAGCGTATTGTATTTGAATAATTGAAGTTGTTTAATACTAATTCCATATTCGATGGACTTTTGGCGACACCATGGTTTGTAGTTTTATATACATTGAATTTTTATAAACACTCAATATAATTTATGATAATTAATAGAAATACGCATGAATATCTTATAAAAAGAGACCAATTAATTATTATGTAACAATTTTTCAAGAGTCTATTTTTACAAGTTTGTTGTAATGAATATACAGATCGTTATTACATACATAGTATATGAACCAAAAAATATACTGAATAAATATCTCTTCAATTAATTGTCTTTAGACCATGGCATGAAGGTTTTTTTATCCATCAAGCCAAGTCACATAGACAACAGTGCGTCAAAAGATATAATCGAAGTCTTAACCTATTGAATTTCTAATTTCATATTTCAGCTTGCATTTTTTTTAAAGGGATATTTATAATATGGAAGATAACAAAACACATTAATCACTTTCTGATTCTGCAAATAGATTATTATGATTATTTACGAAATAAATAAAAAAAATTCACAAACAAACAATAATATTCAAATAATAAAGGTTAATTTATTTACGAATAAAAAAAATTACAAAATACAATATTTTAAAAATTATATTTGACTTGTCATAAATTAAATAAGGATAGATATATGTACATATATATTTAAATTAAATATTCGAAATTAAATTGCTCTATCTTTATCAAATATTATTAGTTGAAATTAAAATTCTAATTTAATGTATTATTTTAAAATATATATTTGTAAAAAAAAAGGAAAAATAAAATAAAAACTAGTAACTACTATTTCTTTTACAAAGCTATACAAAAACTTGGTGTACTTTTCATAGAAATATTACTGCTAGATAAAATAAAATTTTACCTCTAATTATGACGAAAAAAAAAATAGGTTATCCAGTTTTTATAGGGTAGGAAACAATTCAATTTGACAAAAAAATACAGTGCTAAGGCGGAAGGGTGCAAACCCAAATTTTATAAATAAATAAAAAAATAATAATTCGCAAGAAATTCATCCGAATTCACTAAAAATTAAAAAAATTATTTTTTAAATGTAATTATTTTTAAATTTTCTGCGTCCTCCTCGTATTCGTATTTCGCTTTGGCAAGGACAAGTTTTTACTGTTTACCCAAAAACACACAATTTTGAATTCTGATTTTTGGTATAATTCAGATACTGCCCTTAACATTATTTTGTAATGAAGCGGTCAAAAGAAGAACGTTTAAGTGTTTAACTTGATGTCCACAAGCGATTTATGAGCGTTTATTCCACATAAAAACATCAGATCAACCAATATCTTTCCATAATAACGCATTGATTGAGAATCTCAGCTTTCCATAAACAGAAAACAACATAAATATAGAAAAAACGGAAGATGTCAATGGTGTCAACTGGTGTCAAGAAATTAGAAGCTTCCATATTTTTCTTAAATAATGTGCTTATTATTAACACTACCTATTTTATATTTTGAGAGAAATTATTTATCGATTTAAATTTAGATTTTATAAGCTCAAAATAGGTTTCAAACTTTTCAACATCTCTGTGTACACCAGTATAAGAGACAAAGAAAATCTTTAATCTTCCAAATAGCTTTTAAGTAAATCAAATTATAATTTATATACAATTTAGTGTAGATTTTCAACTGCCGCCTTCTATACATTGCTTCTTCTGTTTTTTTTTTTTTTAAATGAAAGAATGTTATTCAAGCAAGTAAATTTAGTTCATAAATAATCAGGTGGAGACAAATTTTTGTTCAAGTATCTGTATATTGGGGCCATTATACTTTGATTCATTACATGTTTTGACTAAACGATTAAACTAAACTCTTGACTTATATAAAATTTATTTTTCTGTAAAAATTGTATTATTAAGTATTACTCAACATTATTTGTGTATATATCGTCTATCTCTTTTAGACATTGTCATTCTCTGTTTGTGAGTTAATAGTTGATTTTTTATAGATATTTTAATTATTTTAGTTTAAAATGAATAATAAATACTGTATAAAAATGTGACGCGAAATAAATTTGGATCGTCAATAATCATCTTTGATTTAATATCGCTGAATGCTTAACCCAAAAATTGTTCATGCTAAATTAATTTTAGTATACATAAATTGATATACTCGACATACATAATATATCAGAGTATATTAATTTTAGTCTACAGTTTAAAACTCTACAACATATTGATGCTTCAAACCATATTTTAGTATAGGAGTTCATAGAATCAACTTATCAGGTCAATTTTCGCACGTTTAACATGTGTAGGTTGTATTTATGAGTCCTATCAGAGGTTTATGAAATTTTCGCCAAAATTGGCATTAAGCCGCTTGATCATATTCTTTGAAAATATTTTCAAATGACTCTGATAATATGTGGAAAAGTAAATTCGACACTTAGTTAAAATAATGAAGTTTTAAAGAATCTTTTGTAAAAATGTGATTTTGAAGTTTTGATAACTCACAACCGGAATTAAATCCCAATATTTAGTATTACACCCCATGGCACCATCAAACCTCAAACTAGAAAAGTACTCCAGAACCTAAGAAGAAAGCAAATTTTGCCTAAACTGCAATTTTTCATTCTCTATTTTGACTATTTATTTACACATTTAGAAGTTCTAAGTCCTGACAAAAAAATGCTAACCCCATGATATCCGCCTAATTTCTCTTAATTCTAGACCTTTGATTAAAATCAATTTGAATTATAAAATCAATAATTTTAAACAACAAAAAACACAGAATATTTTGTTAATTTAAAATAAGATTATAGATGAGAATCGATTATAATATTGAATTAAAGATTTTTTAATAATACTTTTTTTTTTTTTTAATTAAAGACAACCAAAATAGTTGATTCCAATGAATATTGACATGACCTCCCGGTTCGAATGAACATCGTAAATTCATTATTATTGACTTGTATACTATATATGTATTGTTAATGATTGATTGCTTTTATTGAAAGAAGCCCATGTACACAAGTCAGACAGATCCCCATGTACAGAAGTTATTTTTTAATATAATGCCGAACCAGTCAATCAATACCTAAAGTATGTAAAGTTTTTCTATAATATACGTGTGGCATTTTTCTATTCAAGTTCAAGTTATTTATTTATCAACCCAGTTATTGCCAACATGGTAGCAGAGCGTAGTTGATGGTTAATGGTTAATGGTTAATTGGTTAAAATTAGTAACTGACAGTCGAAAAACTCCGTGAACTTATAAAAAGAAAAACCGGCCGGCGTGTTCTAAGAGGTTAGGTACCGCTCTAACCCCGAAGTTAGCGTCATTATTGAAAACTCTGTTAATACATGAAAAAGATGTCCAATATAAGCCACAATCCCTTTCACATAGACAGGCTCGTAGGACGAGACAATTATGCTAGTTGGAAATTCCAACCCAACGTCAACCCAACGTCAACCCAACGTCAACGTCAACCCAACGTCAACCCAACGTCAACCCAACGTCAACGTCAACGTCAACGTCAACCCAACGTCAACCCAACGTCAACCCAACGTCAACCCAACGTCAACCCAACGTCAACCCAACGTCAACCTGTTGGAATATGAGAACAAACCCATATTTATTATGTTGCCAGGTAACATATTTATAATGTTAACCTTGTTTTGTATTGACACTTCGTTTTATTAAATGTGTTGTAACCAAAAAAATATTGAATGTGGTAATATTTCATTGTAAATTTTTTTTTTTATTAATCTTAATGTCCTTATTTTATTTGTGTAATGATAAATTACATTATTGTAGCTAATAATTTTATGTAGCTGTTCAATCACATATTACAGTTTTTTTCGATATAAGTAGTTTTTTTTTTTTTTGGGAGCAAGAATGTGGTTAATTTGTATTGGTATTAAAGTAATCTCGTCGTGTTAATTCAGCGGCCAAATAAAATAAATGTCGGTTTGTTTGTAATAAATCTTAATGAACAAAAAACTTAATTCGTACAAATTTATTGGTTTTCTATGATAATTAAGATAGGAAAATTCAAAAATAGCATTTTATTAATGACCGACTGACTTAGTTTTTAAGATATTCCATGAACTACATCCGCCAAATCGTCCAATGGATCAAATTTTTGGTTATATCTCATAAACTGCGCATCAGGTACAAGGAATTTTTTTCGAATTTATGTCATTTTTCTTAATGGCTTCTCATTTCAACAACGTGGAACTGATATTTCAACTAATATATAATTCGATTCAACCAAATTTCGCTAATTAACTTTTGTGACTAAATAAAAAAAGGCTAGCTGTAATTCTTTCATCTTTGTGATTGTATAAGAAACCTTAAAAAATCATCGAAAAAGTCAAAATTTTTCTTTCGCTGTTTATGAGTTTTCTAGGATAATTATCATCTAAAAAATTCAAAAATAACATTTATTTTAAGATCGGTCGACTAGTTTTTGAGATATTGCATGAAATACATCCGCTAAATCGGCATCTGGATCGGATTTTTGGTGATATCTCAAAAACTGCGTATCCAATCGTTAAATAAATGTTATTTTTGAATTCTACGTGTCAAAATACATTTATAACCATTGTTTTTTTCGACATACGATAGAAAAATTTTTTTTCGAATTTTCGCAATTTTTTTAAGGGAAAAAATGTTTTTGCTCCTGATTTGGATGAAATATATGTTCTAGAGTAATTTTGATCCACAGATTTCAAAAATAACATCTATTTAAGGATTAGATGCGTAGTTTTTGAGATATCGTCAGAAATCCGTTACAGAGGCCGATTTATCGGATATATTTCATGCAATATCTCGAAAACTAGTCAACCGATCGTAAAATAAATATTATTTTTGAATTTTTTAAATCTCAATTATCCTAGAAAACTCATAAACAGCGAATCAAAAATTTTGAACATTTCATCGGTTTTTTTGAGGTTTTCATACACAATCGCAAAAATTTCGCAGAATTGAAAAAACTACAAACCAGTTATTTCATAATATTCAACATTTGAAATACAATTGGAATAAAAAATACATAACAATCATAATATGAAAAAATCAGGCTTAGAAAATGCTTGTATCATACCTCTCCTATATCATTGGGATGCAAGAAACGTAGATTATTTGACAACCGACGGTCAAAATATCAAAAATGCACATTCAGATGAATATTGCAAAAGTTTTGACTGCCCGTACATTTTAATCAGAATGTACTGTAAATAACTTTATTTATGTGTACAAAAAATGAAAATAAAATATCATTAAAAAAATGTATTGGTAGCAGAGAAGAAACATCGATACGATACAATAATATATATTGACCATCTGTGTTATTGCTTGGTTATATGATCTGTCTGTTCATTGTGACTGATTGAATGATATAGCAGACCTTACAGCAAAAAAAAAGGTGATTTGTGATCATTGTATAAATAAAATTTATATTTAATATTAATAATAAATAATAACAATATTATTATTATTATTATATAAGCCTACAATAATTTCATTCATTCATTTATAGATGATGATTGTTGATCATATTGCATATGGTATACACAAATTCAGGAATATTTGTATCAGGTATAAATTGATTTCTGATCAGATGATCTAAATTTTCCCAACAAGTGTATACTATAAAATGTAATTGGCAAATGAAATAGCTACTTCACTACGCTAAGTGATTGCGCACTGAACTCTCATTCTAAAGGTCTAAAATGTTGTAATTGCTAGCTCTATCGCCATAACTCAATTTGTATATTTACTCGGAAAATCATAATATTGAATTTAATACCCTACTATTTATAACAAGTTGGGATGTTTGTTTCATTTCAAAGTAAATTTAGGGATAGCATTTTACCATTTTTAAGGTTTTATCACAATAAGCCTCCGCGTTTTTCACAGCGTTCCTCTTTATCTTGTCCTTGGTGGTTCCAAAACATTGCATGTAGATATATAACATTCGGTTCTTTTCTTATATTGTGACGATCTCTTTCCACTTTCTCTGCTTTATTCGTATCCGAATAAGCTCTTTCTTTGTTTGTTTCTAAAGAAATTACTTCTGACCAGAAGATGTGCTCAATTAACCTTCTATTAACGAATACTTGTACCTTACGAGTGATGTGCGATGAAGCTCCGAGGTTCCATTTCAGGTTTTTATACATATACAGTACAAAGGAAATTTTCCCATCTTTCATCCTCTGAATTCCTCCAATACTTCAGGTGAATTCCTCTACTTCTTAAATATATTTCTCAATGGTCCCAATCTCTTCTCCCTTGTCCCGTTTATCATAGCAGGCTTTGTTTTCTGGCTAATAGCTCTCAGTCCAACGGCTGCTTCAGCTTCGGTCTTGAAGTTTTCCGTCCATTTCGGTATGTATTTGGATTAGTAGTCTCTACCTGATTGTATACATCCTATTCTTGTGGATTCTTATACACATCCACAATGTGTCAATTATTTTTGCATCAGATAATATAACCAACTGCAATCATCATATCAAAAAATAAATAAATATATAAAAAAAAAAAAGAAATAAAATCTCCCGTCGTGTCTAATCGAACGCGACCTCCTGACTTGACTGCTGATCATCATCAACATTATCTCAAATACAAATGCAAAGGTATATACCACAATCATATGATTGGTATTATTATTATTATTATTATTAAATAATATCACCTACTGTGGTGAATCTAACTACCCTTTGATTTGTTCTTTGATACATTCACAGAAATACCGAATTGAATAAAAAAAAATTTATTACAATGACAATAACAATAACAACACAATCTTATTGTATTTGTGCCATTTAATTTTTATTTTTTTTTGGTATTTTTGTCGGGTAGTTCGGATAAAAAAAAATTCAATGGATCTTTTGTTTGAATGAGATTCTATTTTTAATTTCAATTATAATAATTTTATTTTGTTATTGTTAATGAAATGTGGTGGTTTTTTATAAAAATTATGTTAAGGGTAGTTTGAAATCAATTAACAGGTAAGTTGAGGACAATAAAACTGAAATTATAGATTTGATCATCATTAGAGATATTCGAAAATATTCAAGGTCATTACTAAGTTTTTGATTACTACAAAAAAAGATTTAAAGTAACTACAAAATCATGAGAAAATTAATAAATTGAACTAAAGGTTTTTGATTTAGTCAAAACATATTTTTAACTCCTAATGGGGAGTTTTTGGATATTATAATTCCAGAATTTTCAGATATCATTACGTATTCAAGTCACTAGAACCCAAATTCAATTACAATTGGCAGAGTGTGTGTATGTTCGTATAAATGCATGCATGTGCGTTCAGAGTTTTTCGTCTCGATTATCACAAACACGATATTGAAAAAAGTCCTTACAAATCCAATTTTCCTCAATTTTTAACCAATTTTGGTAAATAAAGTATGTAATCCAACTAATTTTAGGTCATAATTTTCAAATATTCTGTCAAAACAAACATATCTATAATGGATTTCAAGATAGTAAGGGTCTGCTCATGATTTTTATAGAAGGGTTAAAGTTAGCGAATCGAAAGTATAAAAATTGAAAAGTATGACCTAAAATTAGTGGATTTCCAAAAAAAATTCACTCAAATCGGCCAAAGTTTCGTCAAGATATCGAAAAAATGAATTTTGTGAATCTTATGACGTCACCAAAACTACAAAAAATTAATTTTCTTCTATTATCCTCAATTTTTAACCAATTTTGGCAAACAAAGTATGTAATCCAACTAATTTTGGGTCATAATTTTCAAATATTTTGTCAAAACAAACATATCTATAATGGATTTCAAGATAGTAAGGGTCTGCTCATGATTTTTCATAGAAAGGTTAAAGTTATCGAATCGAAAGTATAAAAATTGAAAAGTATGACCTAAAATTAGTGGTTTTCAAAAAAAAGTTCAGTCAAATCGGCCAGAGATTGGCCAAGATATCGAAAAAATGAATTTTGTGAATCTTATGACGTCACCAAAACTACAAAAAATTAATTTTCTTCTATTATCCTCAATTTTTAACCAATTTTGGCAAACAAAGTATGTAATCCAACTAATTTTGGGTCATAATTTTCAAATATTCTGTCAAAACAAACATATCTATAATGGATTTCAAGATAATATGGGTCTTCTCATGATTTTTCATAGAAGGGTTAAAGTTAGCGAATCGAAAGTATAAAAATTGAAAAGTATGACCCAAAATTAGTGGTTTTCAAAAAAAAGTTCAGTCAAATCGGCCAGAGATTGGCCAAGATATCGAAAAAATGAATTTTGTGAATCTTATGACGTCACCAAAACTACAAAAAATTAATTTTCTTCTATTATCCTCAATTTTTAACCAATTTTGGCAAACAAAGTATGTAATCCAACTAATTTTGGGTCATAATTTTCAAATATTCTGTCAACACAAACATATCTATAATGCATTTCAAGATAGTAAGGGTCTGTTCGTGAATTTTCATAGAAGGGTTAAAGTTAGCGAATCGAAAGTATAAAAATTGAAAAGTATGACCCAAAATTAGTGGTTTTCAAAAAAAAGTTCAGTCAAATCGGCCAAAGTTTCGTCAAGATATCGAAAAAATGAATTTTGTGAATCTCATGACGTCACCAAAACTACAAAAAATTAATTTTCCTCTATTATCCTCAATTTTTAACCAATTTTGGCAAACAAACTATGTAATCCAACTAATTTTAGGTCATAATTTTCAAATATTCTGTCAAAACAAACAAATCTATAATGGATTTCAAGATAGTAAGGGTCTGCTTATGATTTTTCATAGAAGGGTTAAAGTTATCGAATCGAAAGTATAAAAATTGAAAAGTATGACCTAAAATTAGTGGGTTTCAAAAAAAAAATCAGTCAAATCGGCCAAAGTTTCGTCAAGATATCGAAAAAATGAATTTTGTGAATCTTATGACGTCACCAAAACTACAAAAAATTAATTTTCTTCTATTATCGTCAATTTTTAACCAATTTTGGCAAACAAAGTATGTAATCCAACTAATTTTGGGTCATAATTTTCAAATATTCTGTTAACACAAACATATCTATAATGCATTTCAAGATAGTAAGGGTCTGTTCGTGAATTTTCATAGAAGGGATAAAGTTAGCAAATCGATAGTATAAAAATTGAAAATTATGACCTTAAATTAGTGGGTTTCAAAAAACAGTTCAGTCAAATCGGCCAGAGATTGGCCAAGATATCGAATGAATTTTGTGAATCTTATGACGTCACCAAAACCACAAAAAATTAATTTTCCTCTATTATCCTCAATTTTTTAACCAATATTGGCAAAAACGTATGTAATCCAACTAATTTTGGGTCATAGTTTCCATATGTTTTGGGTCATAATTTCCATATCCATATGTTTTTTTCCCATATCAATATTTTCACGAATTAATTGATGAGAGAGTTTCTTAATTTGCTACATTTACAAGTAAAATATATTAAAAAAATATCAATTAAAAATATAAATTAAAACATTTCTGATTGTATTATAAATGAAATAAAATACCAGTGGTTATAAAAATTATTAATATTTTACTATGGACAGACAGAAACAAGTAGTCAATGTTTATTATTATTTTACTAGAGAGATCTTAATGAAGAAATAAAAATTATAAGAATAATTAGTAAAAAATAAATTGTTAATAACTTAAACCGCAACATGAAATAGCTTCCAACTATTAAATATTAATTGTAATTTATATATCTAATTTATCTACATACAAAATTGAATCTCTTAAAACATGAATAAATAAATAAATTCTTGTGTTTTTGTTTTAAGGAAATTATTGTTTAAATATTCTTGACATCTTTAGTAAACTATTAGAATATGAAAGATAATTAATGGGAGCCCAGATCAAATATTTGTATTATTCATACTTTGCATAGTAAGTGGAAGAAACTCCTTAATCGATTGATCCGCCACGAGTAGCTAAAATTTGTAAACAAAAATTCGCCTTTTAGAAAATATAATTATATGTCAATTGTTTGTAAATTGCATGTATATAAATTAAATAGCAAATGTGAAACAAAATTTAATGAATAATTACAAAAAAATGGTATTTGATTGTGTTGAAAATTATCAAGTATCTTTGACATGTGGCCTTTGCACTATCTAGTGTTTTATTTTTAAATCATTGGGTACAATCTTAATACCATGAAAAATTGAGATATAAAAATGAAATATTTACAATAAAAATGGTAAAATTACATTATTATTTGTGTTACTTTTGAGCTGGTGTTTCTGGGAAAAACTGTCACAAAAATTCATCGAGAATCATTGCCATCTTGACGTTTGAGACATGCAAGCTTTAATATATTCTTCATTTGGAAATAGTTTTATTTAAAAACGTAAATATTTATTTGTAGTTAAAAATAATAAAATAAATTTATGATTAAACATAAAGTAGGCTAGTAGTATATCTCTGTCGGAACCACGGTTTACAAAAAATAACCATAAGATGGCATATACTTAATTAGCGCATACTTTATGAAAGTTTATAATATAAATATAGAGTAATATATTTTCCGAAGAATTAAAAATTAAACATTTTTTAATAAATTCCATACATACTTACATTTAAATTCATGATGGAATCAAATCAGACGGAAGAGACTACTTAATTCAATTTTAACCTGAACCAACAAAATATAAAAATTCAATAATCAATTGAACAAAGATAACATTATACTAAATATAATGTTACAGTAATGTTTTTTCATAATATTTCGTATATATTTTTTGGTATTGTACCTATAATAGGTAACTACTACTTATTCTCCTATATATGGTTAAAGGTATGGTACAAGAGAGCCAGCGAGCCAGCCAGCCACACCAAGAACACAGAACGGTATGCAGAAGCTGTATATGTCGGCGCGTGGCCTGTAATCACAGCGGTAATAGCATCATTAGACAACGAAACGGATGGTGGATGATAGCACGAGATATTGTTGCTGTGTATAGGATGGCCCACACAAGATGTAATTTAATAATAGTTTGTACCATATCTATATTACATAGATAATGTCATATTATTATTAAATATTAACAGCTAGCCGTTACTCGGCTGCTTCATAAAAAATTGAATTTTTATATTTTGTGTTCAAGACTAAATTTTAAGAAATAATTTTAGAAAAAATAATCAATCAGTGTGTTTTTATAATTTAAATCTAATCCATTAAAAGCTATATACATTTTTATGCTCCCCTTTAAAGAATTTCTTTAAATAAAACTACTGAGATAAAACAGAAGAAAGTCTAGAAGAATCGCGGAGACTAATTTGTATACTGTAATCGCATTCGGAAGTCCGTTGTTTATAAACAAATCATTCATGTGAACAATAGTATTATACAATTTGATTGGTCGTTTGAATGTTGAATTGTGAATTCCCTAGGAAAAATAACTAATTTATAGAAATATTTCATTTAACTTTAAGCAAAACATTGGCAGAAAATAAAAATAATATGACAAAAAATATAAAAGTTAATAGTAGACTTCGATAAATTTGCTTTCCCATAATTAATTGAATTTGAAGCTTTTGAAAAAGAAGTGGATTCAAATTTTAGATGTAATCGAATTAAGCATAAATATGTAATACCCAATAATTTCTAAGAAATATTAAGAAAATTGACGTTAAATGAGTAATATAAACATGATATCAAGTATAAATTATATGAGAAATTTTTTTCAATTTGAATTACCATAACGAATATTTAGCTAACTTTGTGTAGAAAACTCATATGGAGTTAAGAAGCAAAGTGGCGACAACACTCTTCAGATTCAGTCACTTCAGACTATTGGATTTCGTTTTTTGCATATCTATTAAATATTGAGTAGGATATTAGTTGAAGAACAATATGAAATTTTATAAAAAGTATGCAACGCCATAAGAGGTTCGGATGCATGTCAAGTTTTCTTGGAAGAACTTCACAGTTTTCAATTTATTGTTGTTGAAAATCAATATTTTGTTTTCAACCACTTGTTTACTAAATTCGATAAACTAATATGGGAAAGGTAATCTAAGTGATACATAAGTAGTGGCACTTGAAGAAAAATAAATTAATTCAAAAGTGAGTACCAATAAGATCGCTCATATTTTTGAGTTGACTCTCGTATTTTGAAGTAAAAAAATGTTCTTATTGGTAATCTGAGAAATCCGTTTAATGGAGTTTGAGATTTCTCATTCTTAACTGAATTTTTACTAATGATATTAAATTTTGAAATAAAAACAAATATATTATTATTTGAAAAATTATCAAAAAATTGATTTAAAATTCAGTTTAAAATCACAAATTATTGAGTAAGATATCTCAAATTATTGAGTAAGAATGTTAATCAAGCATAAATTTAAGGGCAATATGTGTTTTTAGTTTCTATTTATTACAACCTGTAATTGAATTTAACCTGCCCAAGACAGGCTAAATTTGTCCCTATCTCTTACTGTAATTTTCCTTACTACTTTTGTAAAACTGGGGTTTTCCAAATTTTTCAGTTTTATATCGAAAAATTAGACAAAAGCTTTTTTTTTCAAAAAGTATTTGATGCATCTTTACAAGCGATATTAAATTTGTACTACGGACCTTTCCAAAAAACAAAAAGAATATTTTTTACCCTATTAAAGAGAGTGTTGTACTGCGTTCGAAGGTTATGGCATTACTTTGTAGATTCATGATATCCAAAAAAAAATAATAATATTATTGAAGAATTCAAAACGTAAAAGAAATTTATATATAAGATAAATTGTTATATAATAATTGTTTATAATATTTTTATTATTGACAATCTAACTGTGAGGTCTTCATCATCATCATCTTCATCATCATTTCTGATGATAAAAACCACATTGTAATTGTTCAATTGTTTATTTATTTGTTGGTTTTTAAGAAGAGCGTCTGATTGTTTGCTCCTTTATGATACAAGTCGTTACAAAATTAAATACAAAAACTTTCACATTAAATGTAGCTTTAGACTATAAGTAACATATCAATTCTGAAATGAGAGCTTTTGATTTAATAATACTTTTTTTCGTATCTTAAATGATAAATGATTATTTTGTATAATTGGGAATGCTGAAACCCAAAGTTTGGAATTGGGGCTAGGATCACAAGGTGTGTATGTTTAAAAGCTCTTACCCATCGTACTATTTTACTTGTGGATATTTTCAATTTTATAACCATAGAGTATACCAAACTATAGATTTCTATCTGTCAATTTTATGGTCTAAAGTTATTTTTCTGACAAATTAAAAATCTATTTTTCGCTCTCTCTATTGCGTCTCGTGATTTTAGATCTTTAAAAATATAATTGATTCCCAATATCTCACAAGTAAGTGTTTTTAGGGCCAAAAAAATCTCTTGCAATTTATAGTTTCAGAAAGTTTGACGAAAGTGCTTTGAAAGTTCTGGAAGTAATGAAGAATGGTGTTCTAGATAGAACTCTCAATCACTACCTTTTATAAACACTAAAGGAGGATCATAGTCTCTAATACTTTGATATCGTTTTAAATCGTTTGGTCAAAAATTCGGTTCCTAATTTTGTAACACTTTGTATAGCATGTTTCAATGAGAAATATATGAAGTTTATTTTTTTTTTTTTATAAAACTTTATAATTTTTTTCAATAATTGATTGTGAAGGTAGGTAAAGGAAGAACTTAACTGATGACGAAGGAAAAATAATAATTATAAAGAGGAACTTGTTAGTTAAAATGTTGCATGCATTTTTTTTGAGAAGTTGTTCAATAAGTAAAAAAATAGATTGCGTGTTTTGGAATTAGTACAATGCGGTATACATCAAAGAATGAAATTTATAACAAGCGTTAAATAAACTTATTAATATTCATTAATGACTTTTGTCGAATGAATCAATTAAGTATAAAATTCAATAAATATATTTTTTTTAACTATTAATTGTTATCATTAAAAAAAAATTAATTTAATATCTTTGGGTATAAAAGCCAAATAGTCACGGTGTTCAATTGGCATGCCATAAGGATTAAAAATACATATTTCGAAATTTTTCTTTGGGTTAATTATGGTAAGTGTAATTAGAAGTCCATTCAATTTTCAGTTACGTTTCATCGTGTCTTTTTCTAAGTGTAATTGGAAAAATCATTCAATAAATTAGCCGGTATCTGATAACCTGAAAATAGAAATTTGTGTCTTGTGTTTTACAGTCTGTTGTTGGATAAAACGATTTTTGCACTGCATGTGTCATTAAATAATTTTTTTAATACAATAAAAATCCAACCCGCATTATGCAATTCCAACAGAACAAAAAATATTTAGAGTAAATTTTCATGAAGGGTAATTAAATCTTTTTCAAATCTCGCAACATTTTTTCCGGCATTTTTTTTCTTGCTTGTCTTAAGAATCATTGGATGTAGCAAAACATCATTTCTAGACCATGGCAAATATACACGATGTGTGGTCACCAATTAAAGATCATATACCGATTTTTTGGTCAGGGAGAGCCAAGAAATTTGTGGCACAATTTATAAACCATACCACTGAGCTACTACGATCCCTTTATAGTTTATTACATAATAAATATTTTGAAAACAAAAAATATGGACATTTCCCGAAATCTAGAAAATATTTACATTATTTCAGTGATAATTTGCTGGTTAAAGTTCTAATATTTGGAATATATTTGTGCGAATTTGGTATTCGAAATTTTAGCACTGCAAATTGAAAATTTGGAGACCAAATGTTTGAATGATTTCTTGATTATTACTTCTAATAATATATATCCTCATTTAATTGGAATTTATAAGATTCCTAATAACTTTAAAAGAAATATGAATAATTGTAATCCAACGATATGGTTTTATTTTGCACATATTATTCTGGTCTAACAAATTTTGATTTAATATTAAATTTATTCATTTTTATGATCGCCTATAAAAAATTTTGATTTATTTTTCAAATACATAATTTAAATTAAAGAAAAAACTTAAATTAATAACAATTATTATATATTTTTTCAAATTATAATTTTTATAATATCAATAATGAATTATTTTTTTGGATTCATGGAATTGAAATACAATAATTATTTCTTCTCCAATATGTTAACAATACAAAAAATAATTTAATTTAAAGAGTTTTATTAAAAGATAGAAAAAAAAATCTATTATATCAATACTCATAATAATAATAATAAATAATAATACTAACGAATCAAAAACCATGATCTATTCTTATATTATATATTTTTTTCTATTTATTAAATTGTAACAATAGACTTAGGTCGTTTCTATCGCAGAGTATTGTTAGCAAGTAAAGAGAAGAAGCTAAGAATCGACACACAGTTTTTATTTCTATTACTTTTTTATTTATTAAATATAATTGAACTAATTTTATTTATTTCTATTTGCTTGAAGATCCAATTTTAATGGAATTTTTTAATCTGATCTCTATACATGATTTTGGATAATCTAAAATATGGGAATACATTTAAAACGAAAATAATTTTAATAATACTTAAAAACCATTTCTTCGACTGCCACAAATACCAAATATTTATTCACTTGATACTTGATGTTGTACGAACTCCAGAACTTCGCTGCCTGCATACGATTTAAAACTCAATTTTATGGACAAAAATACCCCTAAAAAATTTAAACAGTGTTTATTGATTAATTTTCGGGAAAATGTAAAGTTTTTGAAATGACCGATTCAATTCTACTAAGTACAATAATCGAAAATTTTGTATTTTTTTCCATTTTGAATAAAAAACTTGTGTCATAAGTTCATGTTTAGTTCCATTTCATGTGAGAAATTTCAATTGAGAAATAAACCATAATCATTACAACTAAGCACTATTTTTAATTATAAAAAATTGATTCAAAGTAAATATCTGATAAATTATTATTTTATTTGTCATTCGACTTCAATATATAGGGATCAATGTGCTACGTAAGTAGCCGCCGCTCTAAAGGTATGTTAACAAACTGTAGAGAATTAAATTACAACTAAATAATAATGGTATTACTATTTAAAATGATTTTTATAAAAGTCAAAAATAAATTCTAATAAAAAACTAACAAAAACAAAATCAAATATCATTGTACTCTTTACTCTTACATATTTAATTTAATTTACGTAAAAATATTGAAAAAAATCGAAAGAAAAAACTATGTATTCAAGAAGACACTAACTACTGTAGTACAGATAATCTATGGATAATTAAATACGATTACCTTTTTTTTTTATAGAAAAATTAATTTAAAAGTGCATTCAGATTTAAGAGAATTATGTAAGAGATTCAACACAAAATTGTTTTAAAATGTTCTGTCAATAATGTCACAAAAGTTTTTCGTTATTTCTATATTATAAAAAGGTAAGACTTGATCAGAATAAAAATTGAACTCAGGTCTTTATACAATTAAAACGTTAATTTAATATTTATATGAATATATTTTCAGCATTTTATTAATGTTAATATTTTATAAAAATTTTTAAATAAAAGCAACCAAAAATGTCGTTGTTTAAATAGGAATTAATAGGAAATTGGTATGAAATATTTCGTTTTCCTTTTGTATAATGATCATTTTTATCATATAATAAAATATCATATAAAAATTTATTTTATCTTACAAAAACTAATCAATAAATAAAATTTTTTTTTCTAACCCAACATAGACTTTTAATTTTTTAGTTTTCGACTGACTTTCTAATCAAATATTTAAAAAAAAATCAAGGATACAGAATCGTATAAGATCAAAAAAATACTTACGTCATTTAACATAATCCATTCAATTATGAACAACATTGTAATCAATTTTTGTATTAAAATAATTTAAAATTAATTTATTAATTTTTTATTTTGTTTTTTCTTTAATGATATTTATTTATTTAAAAAATTCATTACCGTAGGTACCATCTTTGTTTTCAGTGTGTTTTTTTTTTTCTGTCTATTTCTAGTTAATAATTATTGGTTTTTGTATGTATTTACATAATTTTCAAATTTTTATGCCGTGTAAAGTAATTGAATTTTTTCTGTTTCTTCTTATTCTTTTAATAGAATTAATAGACCGACTCTAACTTTGTTGATTGCATTTCATAAAAATTATAATCATAAAAATTAACACAGATTTTTAATTAAAGAAATTGATTAGGTTAAATTAGAAAACGGAATGGTCTTGATTTATTTATAGATAATTATTTTTTTATGTCAATGGATATTAAAACTTAGTGAAGTTTAACGACACGAAGAACTTATTTATCATCGATTTCAAGGTGTTAAAATTCAACTTCCTGAGTTCTTACCACATATTACGCTTGGTCCAAGCATCTAAGACTCAGTTGGTAGCACATCCGATTGGTACTTAAAGGGTCCTGGGCTCGAATCCCGGGACATTTTGATATCTGAAATTATACTTTAAATCATTTGTTTTAATATAATTTTGAAAAACTATTCTCGGGCCAAATAAATTCATTGTACTAGCTGGATTCAAAATTTTCTCACAAAATCACCTACTTGATTAAATCATAAAAATCAATAAATTATTGAAAAATATTTATCCAAAAAAAAAAAATTCTCTATTATTTTCTGCTAATTTTTGACATATTTTTACAATTTATTACACAAATTATTGCATATAACTGTAAATTTGTAAAAGATACACACTGACTTACCCACAATTATTACCATAAACACAAAACAGAACACCTGTAGTACCTGTGTAGTAAAAGCACTTCGTTTTTGTTGTTATTTGTTCAAATCCCAAAAAAATAAATATATCTGATCAAAAAATTGTGTAAATAGATAAATTTTGACTTGTTCCCCTTTTATTTTTTCTGTATGTTTTGTATAGGTGTATGTGATCTACCTACCTGTGTGATAATGATTTACCAGTAAACCACAAATATTTACAATAATAATTCTGTCAAACAAATTAAAAACACTGACTTTTTGGTTCTTTGTTAACTGAAAAGGAAGAATAAAACCAGTTAGTATTTTTAAATACATTCATTAAATGAAAAAAAAAAGGGGCTGATCCACATGTTACCTTTATCAATTACATTACAATATCGAATATAAAATAATTAATTAATTATATAAAATAAAGAAGTATTATATAAAAAAAAAATTAACTTTTTAATAAATATTTATTGCATTTTTATGGATAGCTAAGCAGTACAGTTTAGAAAAACCAAAAATCACATTTATTTTACGATTTTATGGCTATTTTTGAGATATCGCTTGAAATTTATACGGAATATTGATCTCCAGATCGAATTTTAGGTGATATCTCAAACGCTACACATCCAGCAGTTGAATGCATTTTATTTTTGAAATCTACGGTTCAAATTACCCTTAATAACATAACTTTATGGTAATTGAGAAGAAATTTTTCTCCCGATTTTTGCAACTTATCTAATGGGTACCCCTAAGAGAATTGCAAAAAATCGATAAAATTTTACTGTCTCCGATTTCGCCAAAATTATGCATTTAACGATTTATATTATCCATTTAACAATTGGATGCCTAGTTTTTACCATATCGCCTAAAATTCAATCCGTAGGTCAATATTCCGTGCAATTTGTAAGCGGTAACTTAAAAACTAGCCATCCAATCTTAAAATAACTGTGATTTTTTGTTTTATAAGAATTTATTTTCCCTAGAAAATCTATAAATAGAAAACCAAATATTGGAGATTTTTTGGCGATATTTAGGGTTTTTACATATACATATTAAGTTTAATAATCAAGAAAAGTTATCCAATAATATAAAAAAATTACATATTATACAGGCACGTAATGAAAATACATTTATGATGAATAGTGATCAAATTGGAAATGACAATAGGTTTTCATTTGATTTCGTAACTACTAATAAATCCATTACATCCTCCATATATCGAGTTATTAATTTAAATGTGGATAAGGCATTATGTTAGTAAAATTATCTGTTATCATCATACGATAATATTTTTAGTCTTTTGATTCTACGAAAAAATAAAATCTAATATACTTCTTCGCTAGATTCATAAATTTTATAATTCAGTTCTTATCTATTTTAATTCTTTGAAAATGAAATTGTTATTACATGTTATGTATTAATTCTACTACTGTGTATCGTGGTAACAACATATAGCCATAGAATTTTAAATTATGACATTAATACAAAATGCGTTGTTAATAATGGACACAAAACATCCTTGTGATATAAAAAAATGCTCACTTGAAAATCATTTACAAAATTTTCTGTGCGGGTCTGTGCACTAAGCTAACAAAGCTGACTTCACCCCTCCCACATATTATTTGTAATTGTCAATTTAAATAAAATCAGTGATATAAAACTACATCATGTATGTGCATACAAAATTTCATCAAAAACAGATGAATGATGCACGATATAACGGCATATATGTGAAAATATCGAAATTTTCTTAAGTATTATCCCAAAAGTCCTTTGGAAAAATGAAGTTATCCTTTTGCAATTCAAAAAGACATATCATCGTTTCTTGATTATCGTTAAATTTATTCTGATTTGCGTTTGTCAGCATACATGAAAGTCGAGTCACATAAGTTTTATTCATAATATAAATATTGAAAACATTAGTAATAAATTATCAATCTTACTATTAGAATACAAAACTATTAACCCTGGACGCGGTTAAAGTAAAAGGGTAAACGATTTTCTAAATTTCTTAGAAATAATGCATTTTTCATCCAACACAATAAAATTTATTCGTATAAACCCATTTAAATTCTATCAAGTACTCCCATCATATATAAAACATATTTATTGAATAATAATTAAATAAAATCCTTAACCTTACTACAAAAACTAAATGTTGGCAACACTAATCGTCTGCCTCTCTCTTAAAAATAAAGACAAACATCAAGATAGATGTCTTTTAAAAGTATATCTAAATACTTCGTTAGGTAAACTTGGATTGGTAGTCATCATGTGTAGTAAGTATTTTATACAAAAAAAATACTACTCAGGTGACAAGCGGTCTGTCAGAAACTTTACCTAAAAACTTACCGAACTCCATTACGTATTCGCATCACATGACAGATTTTAGTTTAAAACGTGTGTTCAGAATTTTATTGTTTGCGTGTTACATACATTTACGTTTGTTATTTTGTGCGTGCCTTGTTATAAAACTATCTGCCTTTAATATATTTCTAATATATATTGTTGTTATATTTTTATCTTATTTGGTATCTCTTCATGTTATTTTATGTCCAACAACAATAACAATATAACCGTGTGGATCGGGTAAATTGTTCGTTTACTCAAAAATACAATACATTATTGCAAAATAGTAGGCCATTATTACCTGGAGTGATTTTAATCATGATTAATAACAAGCTGATACTTCACGTTCGGTTAGTATAACCACTAATTCTTCTACGAGAAGTGGACCATTTTCTGGATTCTGATTTTGGATTCCAACTACAAGTTATAAATTGTCGACAATTCTCTGTTTTGTTATAGTAATGGGAAGATCATTTAATAACCATTAATTCAGTTACAGCATTTTCCGATAAATAATAATAGGAGCTGTCTGCTGTGCTCAAAATTGATATTTCCAGGAGTGCAACAGAAACCGAGATTTAAGCTCGTAAATTGTTTTAAATCATTGAAAAAATCAGGTGGTGTACTGTAGACTAGTATCCGGAAGTGGTCTGGGTGAAGTAATAGGACAACCTTTCAGAGGAAAAAATAATATATAATATAATTTATAAATTGAAAGAAATTCAACTACCTTGTGTCTTTTATTATTAATTTTTTAATTTTTTTTTATTTAGGACATAATGAGACAGGAACGTTATATATGGTGTAAACTAAATCCCTTGTAAGATAGGTAACTACACATCATATGAAACTGGTCATACGTCATTGTGGACCGGTCCTGAAGACGAAATTCAAGTCTCAAAACATCAGTGAATGCTCAAATTATTTAGATTTCATAAATTAAGAGTCATTAAGAATACTAAGTATTGAACTTATTACCAATATTCGCAGTTTACCTCAGTAAAATTCACAATTTCTGTCGTCGATATGAAATTAAATTTTGGAATGGACTGGTAGAATCTCGAATAAAAATCACCTGCATGAAATAGGTGGATTCAGCTATTCACAATAAGTAAGATGCCACAATAATTAGCGGCTCATTACTGAGGCTAGGCATATGTCTCCCCTTCTCGCCGATTTCATTCTTCCAAACGATTATTTATCTTTTAAAATTAAAACAGTTGAAATTCCGTGTCTAATGGCTCGAAATTAATGTGATCATATTTGTTTTGAATCATTGCAATTTGTCAACATATTAATAAAAAATCACTTATACAGCTTCTTATGAGCCACCCAGTCCACAATGACAGATAGACAGGCTCCAGCAATACAACGGACAGACTATTAGTATTATTGTTACAATGTTAGTTGACAAATGAAGATGTCAATCGATGTTATGTTCAGTTGTATATATTTATTTTTTATATGTATAAAATAAAATTTAATACTGATTTTTTAATGACAGATTTATTAATTTGTCATTATTTGTACTTCGACTGTACATTCTTGTTGTCTTCTTTTATTAATTCTCTTATTACATGATTGTCAATTGTTATTCTTAAACGAAAAAGATTTATTACAATATTTAGATTAGTTATAAGGAAAAAATCATTTATGAGGACATTAAACAATAATCGATAGATAAACCAAGAAATAACGAATCACTTACTATAGTAAAATTCAATTATCTGCCTGTGCCGGTTTTCTATTGGCTCATTGAAAAGATTGATTTAATAAAATAAAATTTAAGACGCTATAAGTTCTAAACTTTTGTTTTAGATGAAGTTAAATTTCACGTATTTTCGGATGACATTCTACTAAATTTGTAAAACCATATTGCTTTTGTTTTTCCAGCGCGTCCACCGTATTTTGAATATTATTTATAACATCTATTGATGGATTTTTTTTCTGGGGGAAAACATAACTTAATACGATATAAGTATGAAAAGGCAAAAATGAGTTACTTATCATGGTGTCAAAGTATTTTTGACATGATAATTTCCATTATTTCTGCGACACGCATTATAAAACATAATCGCTATAGACAGTTTTCACTTTATTTTTTACTTACGAAATAAATTATTGATTCATTTATTTATTGATGTACGATTTCTAGAATATTAAATACAAAAATTTATTGATTTAGTAAATTTTCCACGTACTTAATTAAATTATATAAAATTAAAATTGATATTGAAAAGAATATTAAATCATTATGTAAATTTTATATTTATTTAATATTCCTTACTCAAATACTTATTTTCGATTTATAAATATATTTTTTAATGATTAATTTTTTACTTTATGTTGAATTGTAAAAGTTGATAATTCTTGATAGTTCAGTTCCAATTTATTACTGGATCTTAGAATACTTTATCAAGACACAAAGACCGTAGCTTTACTTTAGCAACATTTTATTTTCTGTGTAATTAAACCACATAAATTAATTAATTGGTTATCAATTGTTTGATCTTATAGAAATTCTTAACTTTCAAAATTTTCAAATTTCATAAAAGTCTGAGCTTTGGTAAAAGCTCCTTGTGTTCATAGAAAAATAAAATTATTTAGTGCCGATTTGTTTAGACAACAGGATTGAATTGATGGACTGCTAATAAAAATAGGATTGATTTCGCGTCGAAAATGGGTCTTTCGGGCTTAGGTGAAATTTTATTTTATTTTTACTGGCATAATTAATGTTAGTTGCTGAAAGTTTCAGAAAAAAAACTTCAAGACAGTCGAATAATAAAAAATATAAATATTCTCCGCATATTTAATTCGGAATTTCCGTCCCGTATTGCATTTTTCCTCAATTTTCTACATCAATGTCGATGTTGAAAACTGTATTCACGTTAAAGGTGACTTATTGATGAATAAGAATCGTATAGCACAAAAGATGTCTTTCTTAAAAATATAATGTCAACACTAGGTCACCTTCAGCAACGGCTCCAACAAAAACTAACAATAATCCATATTTATTTATTTATATGTATTGACAATAATTTCAATACAAATAATGTCTAGCCTATGCATCCGCGTCTCCAAGCGCATACAATTGATCGCATATGATATTATGATTATTAGTTTCGATCAAAAAACCATTGATCTTTACTTCATCTTCTTTTTAATACCATCAGCTATTGAAATGATGATGAATAAACTGTATGTTTTTACATGGTGTTTCAGATCAATGGGCCCACTACTTGCGATTTTTATGTTATTTGTTTATAAATTTAGATGCAATTCAAAATCTATAGAGGAAAACTAATTACTGATTTTAATTTCATGGTTTTGCTATTGTAAAATTTAAATTAGTCGTTTTAAAGTTGGTGTCCTGAAAATTATTTAAGAAGAAATTGTTTATGAAAGAATCACTAAATCGATAATAAATAAGCAAACCTAAGCAATAAGTTTACAAAACGTGACTAAAACTTTTTTTACATTTTTAATTACAATCTATGAAATAATCGGCTGTGTTCGACAAAAATTTAAAGCAATTTTTGATACAGAGAGGTGTAAGAGACCACAGAGTTTTTGTCTAGCTATTTCATATATAAATTAACTTTTGATGCGATAAAAGAGTGATGAAATCCTGCTCAAACCGATTTAAAACTACACAGCCATTTTACACTTTGAACATTCAGTACACCTGTGTATATATGATGATTGAGGCGTGGTTGTATTAATGTCGGCACATCACAAAGATCAAAGTCGCCGCATTTACAAATAATAATAATATCAATTGCATTAATACATAGCTAAAGATGAAGGTAAAGGTATTATAATACAGCACATCATCAGAATCTTATGATATAAAAGATTATCGTCGTCTTATTTCATCAATGTGTTTGAATAATATAATAATGGTGATCGGCTTATGTGAATATCAAATAAATCAATAAAATTGATTTTATAACGCTATACGTAATGTATTCATTCACACGCTACCAAATGTTGATTATTTTTTATCGTTTTTACACTTCACACGTGAAATCACATAGCATTAAATATACTCCAAATAGTTGACTTACGACAGGACTATTTCTTCCATGGTCAATTTTACAGTATTCACGTGTGAGCTCACTTCATGGATTAATTATAATGTCAATGGCTCTAAAAAGACTAAATAATGTCTTATATAAAGAATTATCCTTAAAAAATAATCTTTTTTTCAGCTTTAAAAATTTTTGAAAATTGCGGAAAATCGTAAGCAAATTAAAACTAGCATCCATTTAACGATAGAACAAGTGTTTTCTTAAATATCGTACAAAATCCGCTCTATGTTATCTGAACAATCTCAATAACTTCAAGTTGTAAGATGTCGCGTCAAATACAAAATCTCAAAAAAATCAAAACTCGTAATTTCAATTAGTTATTTTTTTTTTATCTAGTTGGGCGTAGTATATTTTTTATATCAATATTGCCTTCAAATTAAAAATCACATTCTTCCAAAAAAACTGCATACACCATGGAAATATTTTCATATTTTTTCTGTGATAACATCATATTACAGTTTCTTGGAACTAATTGTAAGAAGAAATTTACTTACAAAAAAATAACAGCTACCAGATAAAAAACCAATTAAATAACTATTCAAAGAAGACAAAAACAACCAACCAATAGCAGTTAGTAGTTAATTCGAAAATCTTTTTAATTAAAAAAGATAAAAAATAATAATATTTAATTAGAATCGTAAAGAATTGATAAAATAATAAATATTATTTTTACTACATTTAATGTCTTATCAATTATCAAGTTAAAAAGTCTAGTAGCAATCAAAAAAATGTTGAAGGTATTTTATTACTACTCACATAATCATCATCACACAAGCTTTAGCCTGGTTTTAAGAAGCATGTGGTGGTGGTGGTGGTAAATCGAAGTTTATATTTTTATTTTGGTGAGATCTTAAAATAATTATTGTTATAACAAAAACATAGAATATTATAAGAAGAAATAAAGGGCTCTTATTTACTACTTAGTATAATAAAAATCCAATCAAATTAAAACCATCTTTCATTTAAAAGAATAAAGAATTGTAATTTAGTGTCTCATTAATATCAGTTTTTATTGTATGTATATATATAAATGTGTAGTAATATTGTACAGGATCCTACGGGAATATCATTTGGTGTTAGAAAATATACGCTATTACGAACCACATGTTTGTAATAACAATAGCTTCGTGGAAACTTTTTGTAGATTAGACGATAGAAAGCAAAAAATATGAACGTGAAAATGGAAAAAATTTACTCGAACGCGTGAGATATTCAGAAAAGATATATAAAATGGGACCGTGCGATGTTCCACTTCAAATGACTGATTATTCTTTTGACACAAACTCGTGACAGCTTCCAATAATATAAAAAATTGCCATGAATAATACTCAAGCATGTTTATACACCCACCAAAATGAAAAAAATGATCATTGGGTATTCGAGAATGTCCAAGAAACGTTTTTGTCCAAGTTTATGATCCTCCCATTCACTCAGGTCACGCTGAAATTATCTTTTCCGTTATTCTTGAATTATTTCCTTTAAAACATTCATTCGATCCTGCTTAAAAATGTTCAGACAGCTTTTTTTCCAACATTCATAAATCCCTTACTTCAAGCTCCTCTCGTCAGGTAATTGAACCACTCCCTTAATGCGAACATGATTAAACTATTTTTATTCAATATGTTAACTTGGTTGTTGCAAAATTGGATCATTCAGTAGATACTACACATAACCTCGAAAATATGATCGGTATTGCTTTTGTTTCTAATTGATTTTTTATTATATATTAACCTTCATAGTTTTATAACCGTATCGTCTCTAATTTATATCTCTGCATGCAAACATAATCTAGAGCAATCAAATCGGAAATTAAGATGGTTCTCGCAAAAATTTCATACTGTAGATAAAAATTTTCCTAAAATAGTGTTGAACGTCATAATTATCGAAATAATTCACTGAATTTATTAAACCTAAAGTCTTCATAATTAATACTAATTGACGAATAGCTCGTGTAAAGAGATGGCTCTGTGTATGTTCAAGGATTCTTTTTTATGTAAAATTTTACGTTCTACAATTTATTAGATACTTTTATTTTCTAAGTCTGATCCTTTTTGATCAATCGTAAAGAATCACTTTTCAATATATAAAAGCGAATGACGTGCATGGCCAGAAAGTGGTTATCGAACTTACCATGTTATTCGATCCACTCACGAGTTTCCACCAAAAAAGGGATCCCGATTCAGTAAAAACATTTATTTCGATTTTTACACGTTTTTTCTAGAAAAACTTATAAATTCTTTAATAATTCGAACTGTATTATACAAAATATTTTGTACAGTTAAAGATATCAAATTTATAGAAATTAACTGGGTGATTTTTCTATTGTTGTTGATCAAGGTTTTGCCATTATTTATTTTCGGAAAAGCTCATAAAAAGAAAACCTGAGCAAGAATAATTTTTATTCAATAAAATTACATTTTTTCACTGATTTCCGAGAATGACTCCAATAAAAATGAATAATATAATTTGCAGTACGAATCTTCTTCTTAAATCGTTGTGCTAAGATATTTTCTATTTTTTTTCATTCCAACACTAATTTAAAACAAATTTTTATATATAATAATCAGTGGTAATCAAATATTTTTACATTTGTTCGTATTTTTTTTATTATTATTCCTTACTAATTATTAATGAGAATACAATGTAAAACACTCTACACAGGTTTATTTATTTTTTTTTTTTTTGTTGAACATATTAAATGATGATAAAAAACAAAGATAGAGATAATTTATATCGGCTATAATATATCGGTGATGTTCACTGTTTGGTTGTTGTTTGATCATCATCATCATGGATAATATTGCTGCGCATCCCAACCATATATACACACACTGATAATTGTTACAGCAATAAAATACAAATTTACTTCTTTTTTTTTTTGATTATTAATTGGTCTTAATATCATAAAAAAAAACCTGTCTATACTGATTTTATAGGTGCCTATTATTAAATTGGAATTCTGTATATATACAAATTTTTACTGATTCGTTTGTATGTTTCCGAAAAAACAAAAAATATTGCTTAATTTTATTTGGAAAAAAATTTTAATACGTGATTTTTTATATTTAGTGGCACCGTTTAAGAATTCATTTTTTTTTTTTTATAACTGATAATAGCTCTTATAAAAATAAGGCTAAATCTCAACATTATGTATTCAATTTAATTGAACTAACACACAATCTTGAAAAAACAATACGTATTCGATTGGAAATACGAATCTCTAATCAAAATTGATTTTCTTGAGTCCTCCAAATTCAGCTCATATACACAAAATAACAATGCCTACAGTATTTCTTGATTGTAAACGTATTTTTTAATATTACCAATAATAATAAGCAATTAAAACTTAAATACTCAAGGTAGTGTATTAAAACAATTAACTCTATTGGTTATTATCTTTACCGATTCAACAATAATTTAAGAGAAATTATCCACAGCTCTTATTGACATAAAAGAGTGTGCTTCTAACAAGCAGTTGACTAAAATTAAATGTAATATGCAATGAATTTCTTTTAACTTTCGCGCCCAAATAACTTAACCAAATATTTTGAAATCTGGTGGGCTCAATATTTATATCAAAACTGATTCCATGTCAATATTGTATATACCCAATTTTCAGAATATTTGGATAACTATTTTTGTAGTCATTTGTGTGCAAAAATTGAAAGAAAATTTACATAATTTAGGATGCTTTAGTATTATGTTTCAATCCACCTTAATAACTTTTAACCAAGTTTTAGTTTCCAAGTATTGTTTCAAAAAAAAATCTATTTTTTTAAAATCATTATTCTGTATTTTTCCCAATAAATAAAATAAGTTTTTTGTGTGTTTGTATTAGATGAGATATGTTTTGAAGAAGAACAACCTAATAAAACAATATAAAATATTCACATAATAAACTTATGTATATATATCTATCTATAGATAGATATATACAAATAAATACAAAAATCATCATAATAAAAGGGGATTTTTATTACATTTTATTACCTATTTCTTACCTGACAACAAGCTATTATGATTATTTTATGATAATTATCATCAATATTCATTATTATCTATTTATTCTTAGTTTTAGAATTAGTTTACGTTTAGTCTTGTATTGTTTAATGATTAGTATTATTTCATTTTATATTGTTAATTGGGGAGAGGTTCAGGAACAAACATATAATTATAATTCATTGAAATTTAATTGTAAGTTAATTATAATAAGCCAAGAAATGACATTAATCCTAAATTTTTTCACTCGGCATTAATAAAATTTATACAGTACAAGTACATCAACGTATTAGTTCATTTCCGTTTGCTCGTTTGTTCGCCACCATCCTCAAAACTGAAGATATACCAAGCTGCCAATAGACCCAATTTTTAAACCAAAAGAGATAAAAAAAAAAAATTTTAAATCTATAGATTGTTAAAAAAAAAAAAACTTTATTTTATGGTAGGAGAATCCAAGTATTCATTTTTGGATTAACTCGAGCGATTCAGATTAAGATATAGAAGATACCGTTAATGAGTGCCTCTGCCTAATCTTAGCTCTCTATATGGTGCCGCTTGTATATGGTAGCCCATCAGAATAGTAAAAAAAAACCGTTGGTTGCATCTAATCGAACACGTTGAATTAAGAGAAAAGGTTGATTGATTACAGTTACAGCTCAAAATTATAATACTTGTCATTATTATATACGTATTTATACCTGTACGGGCTGTATATTTGAATATACAGGAGTATATAATGAATGCTAATGGCTAAAAACAGTTCAAACTTTAATACTGAACCATATGACGAATATCTAAACAATTAACATTGCTATTTGAAATTTTTCCTTTAAAACATACCTCTCTATATGCCGAATGTGTAAATGCAAACAAAATTAACTTGCAATAACAAATATTATTAATAAAAATATGAAATAAAAACTAGTTAGATGGAGCAAACGATTACTGCACACTGTATAAAAAACAAATACTATGCAACGATCAAGAGTAATATATTATTATTTTTGATATTTTTTTATAGAGGATATTTTGAACCTCATATATTAAACAAATGTCGTTTTATCCACATACATACACACACACACACAAATATAAGACAAGAAGAATTACTATCCTCCAAAGTTCTTCTTCATATTATTATTTTTGATACGACATTTTCAGTATCAGGTATATTTATTTATGGGGTATATCACCAATTCATTTTTTTTCCACATAATTCGTTGTCGTGTATATTTCTTCCGATGTATATCATTTGGGCACTAATTTTCTTTTTATAGTCAAATCTGTTATAGGACAAGGGTCACTCAAGTTTAAGACAGAAAAAATTTTTAGCAGCATACAAACGGTCAGAAAATGAAATGAACGGTGTAAGTGATTAAGGAAAAATCAACCAAATTTCATAAAAGTCACGATAGAGGGACGAGAATAGTACGTAATATCTTATTTTTGCCATGTACGGCAAAACTATGCATATTATCGAAAAAGTTCAATCTAAAAGTTGTAGATAATGAAAAAAATCTAAAACTTTCTTTCTGTTTTTTTTTTTTTTTTGTGTTTGAAACAAACCCGAAATTTTTCAAATCAAAATATTTAATTTTCATATTGAAAGAGAAAATACATTACATTGAAAAATAGTAATAAACTCTTATTTTCAGATACTTTATTGCCCATATTATAAACACCCATTTCTTCTGGCTGATGTGTTGTGTGGGGCAGATTTCTTATTTCTTAACACTATATATATATTTTTTTTCTGTTTGAGAAGAATTTGTTTATTTGATTTATTTATAGTGATATTTATAAGCGATTATAAATTTATTATCACAAAAGATATAGCACAAGAAGGGATGCAGACGTGTATGTACACTTCATAAGATTTCAGTGGTGGTAAATGTACATATGATTGTGGTTATTTCTTAGAATTATTTATATTTATTATTAATTTTTTGTGTGTTTTATTGTTTTATATAAAAAAAAATTATATAATGTAAGACCACACGTGTAAAAATATTTCAATTATGAAAAATATTCCTTTTAAATAAAGAAACAATAAATTTCATACAAAACAAGTGAAGATTAAATTGAACGTAATTGTTTGAATTATTTTTAATTAGCATTCATCAAATACCCGATATATAATAATAATATCTGTATTGCAAATAAATGTTTAATATACAAATTTGATCTGAAATTGTGGCGAAACTAAACATTTTACGAAAAAAACTTGTTTGTTTTCAAAAGACAAACATTTTATGTTCTCAAATTTTTCTTCTATCTTTTATAGTTTAAATTTTGGATCATGAATCCATGAGACCCAATGGATCGATTTATGCCTAGAATACATTGAAATTTCAGCTCGCTGTCTCTTTTCGTTTTTGAGTTATCTTTGTGATGACCCGACCGACATGACGAAATGGACTAATTAGTTGATTGTATGAACATCTATTTCTAGCGTTACAAACTTAAAACAAAAATTTATATACAAAATATATATAGCGATGTATAAAGAGTGTTACTTAACTTAATGATCATCTTTCAATTCTAAATAGACACAGAACATTATTTAATATTAAAATGATTGTGACACATTAAGTCTGAATGGTAAAAAAAAATAAAGAATTTGATATGCACAATGTATTTTATAGAAGTATAGAAGTTTAGTAATATTCATATATCAATATGTATTATATCTTCTGGTACTTGTTTTTAAAGGACTACGTGTGAGCCTGTGTATAACAACAACATAAGATTCATTTCTAGTCACTTTTCTATCTTTTCAATATCTGTTTAAAATTTCTTGTATTTTAATTTTTTTTTATTTTATTTAATCATATGCATTTAAAAATGTATGTCTAAAACATGATACACTCATTCAAGTTTTATTATTTGTTGTGATTTAAATATTTGCAATCTAATGTTGGGATTTTTATAAATATTTTAGAATATTAATAAAAACAGCGGGAAATATTATAATTAATTATAGATTCTAATTAGTTTCAACTTCTAATTTATTTATTAGTTTAACTATCTATGCGTTAATGCGAAAATTAATTGCAAAATGGAAATACCTCCTATTGGAGCAAACCAAGATACAATTCTGACGAACGAATTTGTGTTAAATTAATTAAAAATATATTTTGATATTTGCCATGCGATCAGTATATTTCTACCGACTTTCGAACTAATCAAGGTGACACTGACTAGATTAGTATTGAAATTATAACTGCAATCCTATATAAAATTTGATGCGCAACATTGGTAAATTCATAATCCCATCCTGCTGCATGGTTAAGAAACTAAACGACGTGGCTATGTGTACATTTAACATTGCATGGAATCTATTTTCAAGTGACGAACTACGTTTGGCAACTTGACGTTTGGCGACGTTTGCTTGGTATATAAAATCTAATTTAAAAACCATATTACAAAGATATTCTTCTTTAAAAATTCTTCCTATCGCAGAAAAAAGGTATTAACAATCATTGACAATGAAATGCGTCGAACAAGAATTTTAAATTTTTCAATCTGATCCTCTTTCATTGCAAAAAGATATTTTCTTTGATGGTTACAATTTCTAGATGATCTCTCATCAAGTACCCCTCTTAATTATAAATATGACGGTGTACATTCTTAATGGACCCCACTGTTTGTGTATACAAATGAAATGTAATTCTTAGGGTGATTTATAATGTCGCATATATACAATTTGCGCATTATAGTGAGAAATCATGTTGTTTATATCTACAAATTATATTTTTATTTATTGTTAATATATTATATATATTTTATTTTATTTATTTATAATGTTTTAAATTTATATTTGTGTTTTTAAGAGTACCCTTTTTTAATATTATGTGTAAAAAAAATCTGATATAGCCACCTTGTGACTCCCCTGAACGCTTTTAAACTAGCCAAAATCGATTAATACTACTGGTATTATATTGCGAAATAATTAGGGCAAAACAATATTCCAAAAATCTTCGTTAAGATAGATATATAAGCTGTTAAAAGATGAGTTTCAAAATTTGTAGTTTGAAAATTGTGATGAAATTTTTTAACCAACAGTATAAGTAAGAATTCGATGTTAAAAATTGTATTTTTATTAACTTTTTAATGTTTAATAAGCCTTATAAGCAATTAATTATGATTTATTTAATGTACTTTCATTTCCATCCTAGCCTCTTCTTTTTCTTCCGTTTTCCGAATTTCCACAGTTTCAGTGATGCATAGATAGTTTCAGTATTTCCATTTTCTGTAGGCTCCAATATCCAGAACAAAGAAATTTGCGTAAACGAACAGTTTATTCTAATCTGTCTTAAAAATCAATGAACTATCAAGAAATTGTGTTTCAAAAACCTGTTTTTGAAGTCATTATAATAAATTATAATAAATGTGAACATTCACGATTTTTCCGCTAATCACCATGAATGAAAATCGTGAATTTTCACCTAGCGTGACATTGCTGCACAAATATTCAAAAAGCTTTTGAGTTATTATTTGGTTTACTACAAAAGTAATGTCCATAAAAAATACAATTTTTCTCCAATAATTTCGAAGCTATACCTTTTCTTCCTTTAGTCCTTGTATTACAGGTAAAATGGATAAGTATCTACAACAGCAGTAAAGATTCGAAGGTAAATAGTTTTTGAGTTTTGCGAAATTATACCGTAAATTTTCGAGCAGTTCGTTCAAATACGTAACTAGGCTTTTCCTAAGTACAATATGTAATGTATAGTTGTCTAAATCTAATGGTTATTGAGTTATGTGGAATTTTAGTCCAAATGGATACAAGCATGCAGGATATTTCCGTTAATAATGCAATAGCGAATTTTTAAATGATTACAATTTACTTCGTACAAGGAAGTAAAAACATTAGAGTTATTTTATATTCGTTTTTCTGTTGTCATTTATATAGGACTGAAATGGCTGGCTAGCCGACAGGGCGGTTCAGTCTAGAAGGTACTCCGACACTAGCTAACATCATGTTTGTAATAATGTTACTTAGTCAAAGTACAAGAGATGTGTGTAGTTGATTCAAAGACTACACACATTGCAAATTAATTTTTTTTAAACGTTTTTTTTTTTATAAATTTTGTTGAAAGGAGTAATTAATATTATTTTAATATGTTTAAATGATGTAGATACATTAAAGACTGGATTTAAAACGATTACTTATTTTTATTCCTATCTTATTTGTATTCATTATTAATTAATCTTTTAGTTATTTTGGATAATGTTTAGAAATAACTTATCGATATACCTACATAGAAACTACTAGAAATATTTTACTTAATTTTTACCGTCATTTTCACTTTTAATAAAAGTTGTATTTTTTTGAGGTTTTCAAGATAATTGAATGGGCACATTTTAGGTTAGAATGTCAGTAAGTAGGTATTCAAAAACTCAAGAATACATTTCTCAATACTTTTGTCCACATCTATTCTGCCAAAATCTAACAGTAATCGTATTATATACATAACTGTTATTTATATATAACAGTACATATATTGTAAAAGTCTTCCTTCTGAATCCTGTAAATCTGTTAGATTTTGATCTTTACACATAAAAAAAAAATATCAAATGTGTTCTTCTATAAATCACATTTGATTCAATAAATTTTAAAAATGTCCATTTGCTTGAGTTTATTTTATTTTTTTTCGTATTTGATAATCTCGATAAAGAAATAAAATATAAAACACTTGGTTAAGACAAATTTAAGAAAGACGAATTGCTTGTGAATATGATTTATATTGTGGCTGTAATTTAAGGGTATTATAGGATTGAAATCATATGGTAGATCTAATATTTCTAACTGTTTTCATAACAAGAATACCTTTAATAACAATTTATGAGTTTATTCTGAAAATTTATTGTTTTACTTTTGGTGACACTCAATACATTTTGTCGTAGATTCTTCTTAAGTAAAACAGACTTTTTAGGATCTCTGTTACTTCTTATATTTTAAGTTTTAAACTGTATAATTTATAAAGTATACAAATTTCCTTGGTGTAATCATTAGAATCTTTCTATCGCTTGTGCGAATCTGCGCTATAAGTCCTGTCAATTGGATCGCACATGTCTTTGTGAGGTATTGTTTTGTACAGTTAGAAAACTCAATGCTTATGGCACATAGCATTTTACAGATGATTAAAACCCAATTTTGGAAGTATTGTGTCATTTATTCGTAGGAGTTAAGCCGACCGACGTAACAGAAACAGGGGTTGAACCAGTTTCAATTCAGACGATGTACTCTAACGTGTTATTGGGAAAATGCAAGCCCTGTTTAAGGATAATTATAAACTAAGCAAATTCGTTATGAAAATTTTACATAACTTCAAAATTAGAATTAAAACCACTTGGATTGTATAAAATAAAAATATAATTTTTTTTCTATTATTTTAATAAATGTATTTTATAAAGTCAATTAAATATTTTAATTTATTGTTAACTGTTATTTTTTTATATTCTAAAATAACAACAAATAACGTAATCAACCGCGCAATAAAAAATTTCTTAGACGAAAATATGGTTAGAAATTAACATTTAATTATGGTGTTGTGCACTCAAATTTTAGTGTTATTTTTTTTGGGTAAATTAAAACGAAAAAAATATTATTAAAAATAATTGATAATAATATATTTAAAATAAAAATATGATGTTAAAAAAAAAAACTAAAAACAAATATCTAAGTTATTAAAATTATTTTAATTAGTATATTTTGGTTATGGAACAATCCGGTAATTCACGCACAAGTTTATAATTGAGGTTACATTATTAACAAAATCGTCTTATAACATTTTATGTTTTTGAAATATCAGACTGAATATCTTGATGGAATTCATTATCTAACTGATTGGGAGTCAGCAAGAACAAAAATTATTGACGAAAAATAAAGCCATCTCATAGAAATGATGTAAAATTTATTGCTTTTATTGAACAGCAGCTATGAAATGCGAATATCGATTCCCCATTATTTTTAATTTTTTCGATACTTTTGAATATTTCAATGATGCATAATGATTCAAATATTCAGAAATTAAATCATTAATTTATGCAAAGAATGCAAAATTATAATTTGCAAAAATTCTGCTTATACTATGATTAATATGCCATTACAATATCATTACATAAATAACATTTAATTAAATTGAAAACAAAACAAACAGAATAAAATAAATAAATAAAAAAAATTGTTTATTTAATATTTATAATATTTGTGATATTATCAGTAAATATCAATTTTATACATAATTGAATTACATAGATAATTTATGCTCATACCTTTGAATATATAATAAATATTGTATTAAAAGATAATATTATTATTATTGTAGTATATTTATATGTATGTATATTCTGTGTCCCGTATTGTGGCCAGGCCAGCCCTATACATTTAATACTCTGTAGTTGGCCACCTACATTGAAATTATACCATAATTCAAGCATTATATTTATAGTTTCAAAAATATTCAAAGTGGAATATTTGTTTTTCATTTTTAATCAACTTTAGACAAGAATAATTTGACAGGTGATCATAATCTCACATAACTATTAAACTATTCCGTCTTTCTGTCGGCCATCAAGTTCACTTATAGAAGAGAGAGGGGGCTAAAAATTTGGTGGTATATTGTAGACCTATTCAATTCTAGTCCAATGAATCTATGACCCAACTTTTAAACCATAAGAGATAGAAGAAACTTTGAAGAAAGTAAAACCTTTGTTTTTCCAAACACTTTTTGATTGAAACATCTTAACTGTAAACTGTTTAGATTCGCTACAATTTCAGCTAAAATTTGGAAAATATACACATTAATTTATTATTAGTAATTATCGGGTAAGCCCGCAGGAGATGACCAGTCTAATTAACCCATAGCTAGCTAGAAATTCTGTAAGTTTAATTTACTTCTTCCGATATACCACGTACTGCTAGTAGCCTATGCCAACGGAAATGAACTTAACTTAAAACATTGCCATCTAGCTATGGGTTCTGAATATACCTCAGACTGGTCATCTCTCCCGTACGGCCATCTTCCCAAGATTTTCTTATAACAATATAGACTGCTTATTATCTAAACAATTAACAATGTTAGTTGTTATTTGCAATTGTTTAAAATTATATTTTATTTGCATAATATTTGGTTAAATACTTTTTGTATTAAATAGTCAATTAAGTCATGACTTGAAATAAATCAACAGAAATAATATTACATTATTGCACCTTGAATAAATCCAAACAACATTGTAAAATGAAGAGAGATACATATTATAAATTGATTTGATATTCAATACATAATATTTTGTATAATACACACAATATATAAATATAGAGATATTATAAAACTTGACTGAACTGAACAACTGACATGATGTGTTGTATTAACAATTTGTTATGGTATCGATGATAATGATAACTGATCATTAACTATTAACTCTCTCAAACCTTAACTTTATTGATTAAATTATTGGTTTTTATATATACATAGGTATGCAACAACATAGGTATATACAACAATAACACAATAGTAAGGTTTGAACAGAACGTGTGCGTATATAATTGAATTTTTTATTTATAAAAAAGAAAAAAACGAAGAATCAACCTTTTGTTCAAATAATAATTGTTGATACATTTTGTTTGTTATAACTCAATCAACTGGATTGATTTTAATAATTGAATTTTGTTTTTTTTTATTAAAGTAACGTTTATATGGATTGTAAAAACAGACAATGGAATTGAATGGTTATATGGCAGTAATTTGATTTTGATAGGAATAAATCGATTTTCTTGATTAATTAAATTATAATGGAGACATCGGACACGCGGTCATGGATTATCGAACAATTATAATAAGTTAGACCGTTTTATTATTTAGGGACCATTTTATTTTATCATGAAGCAAGTGTGCAATATTACTAAAGACCTAAAGGGGGGTCAACATCGTTAAAATTGGCCAATTTCTCTTGATATAAATTTGGTTCATGTATCTTATAACATAAGATGGCGCTCGAAACTTATTTGGCTTATTTTAGACACTTGGAATAAATTTTTTAATAAGTAAATCGAAAATTTTAATAATCAATCACAGAATTATTAAATATTCAGTTTTTTGAAACATTTAACTACTAGTTTGTCTAAATTGAAATTTGAAAATGAATATTCTCTCATAGTAAAAAAAAATGGATGAAATTTTTGTAGCTATGCAAGAAGACACAAAGAAAATGATATAAAATATTAACCTCATTTCAATAAATTGTATTAAACATTTTTGAAATAAGTTGAGTTCTTCACACATTCTCCAACCATATATTATTATAAGTCTACCAAGTGTGTCAAAAGTTTGCTTAAAAACTATTGTAGAAATTAATGAAGTGATATCTAATGATGAATTTTATCGAAAAAATTCCACACTCTTAATTTTTTTGTGAAGGAAATTAGGAAATTATAATAGCCGGAGAGTTGAGCGACAAGAAAGCGCAAGCATTTTCTAAAAGGTGATTTTTTGATACTATTTATGGTGTAGAAAAATGGCTGGCTTTCAGTTTGATTCGTTAGCGTTTGCCGGGGTGCGGACATTAAAGTTAACAAAACCATGTTCGTTGCAACTACTTTCTACAAGTTGGAAGGTGAATTGATAGCAATTTACAACCAAAATTGATCAAATTAATGAAGTGTTATGTATTTTTAATCATAATTTGATTTAAAATGATAAATTTTATCAAATAATTCATTTGTATTTTTATTAATTTTCCGAAATTTTTCCAATTGTTAAGGAGACCTAAAAAAATTCTCGAAAACTTCAAAATTTTTTGTTCTCTGTTTAAGGGCTTTCTAGGATAATTTTAACCTAAGAATTTCAAAAATATTATTTATTTTACGATCTGTCGACTAGTTTTCCAGATATTGCGTGAAATATATGCGATAAATCGAATATTGGATCGGATTTCTAGCGATATCTCAAAAACTACGCATCCAATCCTAAAATAGATGTTATTTTTGAAATTTGCAGATCAAATGTACCCTAAAACATGTATTTCAGCCAAATCGGGAGCAAAAACATTTTTTCGATTTTCTCGATTTTTTCAAAGGGGTACCCCTTAAAAAAATTACGAAAATTCGAAAAAAACTTTTTCTATCCGATATCCAAAAACCATGTTCATAAGGGTAGTTTGACCCGTAGAATCCAAAAATAATATTTATTTTATGATTGGATAAGTATTTTTTGAGATATCATCCAAAATCCAATCCAGAGGCCGATTTAGCAGATGTATTTTATGCAATATCTCCAAAAATAGTAGACCGATCGTAATATAAATGTTATTTTTGAATTTTTTAGATCTTAATTATTCCAGAAAACCTATAAACAGCGAAAAAAAAACATTTTGACGACTTTGTGAGGTTTCTTATGCCATCATAAAAACCACCTCAACGCTAAATAAACTACAAATAGTATACATTTAATCTTATTCAATTGTCAGCAAATACAATGGGCGAAATACTTACTTATTAGTTACCTTGCAGTTGATAAGCGACAAAAACTATTCAAATTGAACTAAAACACCAAGCTGAGCCTAAAGCTATTGATAAAGGAATGCCGCCCCCACCGGAACACTTATAATAACTTCAAATAAAAATTATTAAGAAGCTTATAAAACTCATACTGACTTTCTTCCCTTTTAAAAATCATCATGAAAACTTGTGATTAGAATAAGCCATGGCACTATTGGATAAGATTTAGAATGAAAAACTGAGGTTGTACATATAAAGATTTGAACCTTTCACTTCTGCCAGCAGTAACACCCCCCTCCTCCCCAATGACTACTTTTTATATTGTATATTATGTATTTCTTTAAAATGATTCTTATTGCAATAACTTTATCCTCAACTTTTGAGATACCCGGTTTCTATATCAAATGATATATAGAATATATTTATTATTTTAATATGTAATAGTAGTATAGTGACTAGTCACAGTAACTAAGTATATAGTGGTGGGTTGTCAAGGCGTTAAACGCGTAAATTCACATTAAAATACGTTTGTTCATTCCAAACATTAGTTTATAATAATTTTTGGCACACAAATTGTACAATAACTTATAATTATTACATAAAATATAACTTAAAAACTATTCTTCTTTTTATTTGTTTGTTTACTATAAATAACAAATACTATAGAAATTCGACACAAAGCTTATTTCGAACTTATTTCGATTTCTTAATTAAAGTTGTATTTATTAGTTTGCAAGAAATATATTTGAAGTGAGTAAATTATGTATTTTGTAACATTGAATTAATTATAAGAGCAATTCAAATATATTTGACAGAATTTCAAATTTCCTATTTGGAAGTGAACCACCACATCTCCTTTTGTTCTTAGCATCTTTATTACAAATGTTAATCAACGTTTAACTAATAAATCAAGACGAATTTATTTTTGGTGAATCAATGTGGACGCATAGTACACTAGCGCAAACGATATACGAGGTACAATTTGATGGTGTAAGCTAAATATTTAAAAGAAAACTATTATTTCAGCGAGTGTTTCGCCATTAGATGAAAAATGTTACAAATTATCTAAAAGTCTCTCTTTTTTCCCGTTTTTTACTGTTCTGGGATAAATATGGTCTAAAACACATAGTGATTAGTTTCTGAAATATTGCGAGAAATCTGTCAAAAATATTCGCTTTTAGATAGAATGTGAGACGATGTCAAAAAATTACGCTCTCTCCTTGATGCGTAAGTATTGAGAAATCGTATTCTAAGATCGATAACCCGTATCAATTTCAAGTGATATATCAGAAAACAGCCATTCAAACATTAAATACGTGTTTACAATTACAAGAAAATTATGAAAATATTTTGATTGCAGTACCATTACTTAAAAATTTATTTTATATTTATAATGCTTATTTTCGATAAAAACTTTCAGACAATCCTCGCTTTTTTACATCGAGATTGTGCATTCCATATTTCATTTGAATTATTTGTGCGCGATTATTATTATTGTTTCTTTTTTTGTTTAATTATGGTATATATAAGATGAAATTTCTTCGTATGACAATGGACAACATTGATGAATATTCTTAAGTTATATTTAATGATAAAAATAATTGAATGGAAGAACAAACACACACAGAATATATTTGATGTTGGTTGGCACAACTGCATTTCCTATCAAGAAATGAATTTATTGTATTTTGTGACTTAACTTGTTTGTTTTTATATAAATGATAAGTTAGTTGGTCATTTATTTTACGTACTGCATACATGCATGTACTCCGCCATCGGTGTGGATCACACTCTACTACTAATACTCACGTTGTTAATGTTTTATTTATGTATTTTGATTCGCCATCATATTCAGAAAATAGGTATATAAAGTCGGAGTATGCGAAATTCGATGAAACAGATTTTCGATTGGCAATTAAGTATACTTTCTAATGTTTGCATATCAGCGTGTCGTTTTTACGGTAATCATCAAATTTAGCTCTGCTATGCAAAAACATTTTCGACATTAGGCATTTTCAACAGTCGACTTGAAAAACATTAGGATAGTACTTACATTATCCGTATTTATAACTATCGTATCGTGCATATTATGTAGAAGGGACGATTGATGCGCCAGGAGTAGCTAAAATCTGTAATAAAACATTCGCAATGTTGCAAATATCAATATTTGTTCAATTAGATTGCCTATCGAAGACTCACGAAATAAATTAGCTGGTACTATAAGACTAATTTTATACAATTTGTGCTAAGCAGGTTACTCTAATCGTTTGTTTTTTCTCATAATTGATGGAAAAATAAAATTCACTCCATCTTTTGCATACTCAAAATAGGCGAGATTCTATTGTGGTATATACAAAGTATCTCATTTGTTTTAACTCAATAATATATTTTTCGCAAACACTTAAGTAATATTTTGTTTATTTACACAAATTTTAAATTACTAGATTGATTTATTGCACTGTTATTGGGAAACAATTTTCATTAATTTTAATAAATATCTGTTTTACAGCATACAATTTATTTGAATATTTGAAGAATCATTTTTGAGAAATCAACGGTTACATTTTGAAATTGTCAAGTATGACTTTTGTAATTTTTGAATGTCAATAGCTTCAGTGGTCGTATACATATGATGTCATCTAGAAGCCATCTTTGTCTTCTGGGGATCGATGTAGTGTTCTAAAGAGGATACAGGGGAACAAAATGTCTAGGTACAAGAGACACGGTTACAGTCCCTCTCTTAATACACTCTAAATATCTTTATGCCTAGTTTGTCTTCAAAGAATGCGTTGCAATTTAAATTCATTTTTATATTTCAATCATATAAAATTTTCTGTACCTTTAAGCTAACTAAGTTTTTTGTAAATTTTCTATTAAATATTTTTTTCCTCAATATCTAGAATAATCAAATGATGTAAATCTACTAGTTTTCTATCTAGATAGAAAATTTGGTCAAAACCGTATGAATGATAGCTACATTTATTGATTGAGTTTCAACTTGAATATTCGGTAAAAAAAAAGACATTTTCTACATTTATATAGCTTAGGTTTGTCCACGACAGTAAACTGACTATTTTGGCATGTGTATTCGTTCCATTTTCGTTCCAATTGTTTTTAACTCAATTAAAGAAACGACGAATGTAAACCTATACCACGCATGTACATACAAAATTTCATCAAAATCTCCACTATTACTTGCCAAAAATTTATAAACAATCGTTATTTAGTTGTGTAGATATCAGCGTTCGTCTGAATAAGTGCCATAGATCGACTGACGGACACAATGGAACAGGAAAACAATATTCCTGAACTCAAAAGTTCAAGTTTTAACTAGCCTGTGTTAATCAACATTTAAAATTTTCGTATATAAATATTCATAAATCTTACAAATTGAATGCAATTAACATAAAAACCATTAAAATTTTATGGACCACAATCTATTTTTACGATCAATTGAATTAATTTATATAAATCAATGTCTACCCTATACTTACTTAGAATAGCAACCGTGGATGATTCATTTTTATAGTTTATACAAAATATAGAGCAGAAAATATGATCAAAGGTCATTCGAATACAAATTTGTTACAAAATTTTGGTCATATTGTAGATTGAATTTTATCAAGACATAAGAAATGGATATTGCTTTAGTTATTTGTTCGCTTTCGTCCGGAATACTTATCTGAAAGTAAGCAAATTTTTATACTCGATATACATAATATGTCAAAGTATATTAATTTTTGTGTTCCTGTTACAAAAATTTAAAAAAAACACTTTTAGTTCGGATTTAAATTTATTGTATATAGCTTTTAATGGGACCGGAACAAATGAATAATAAATATTTCTTAGTCTAGTATAAAATGCTGTTCTGTAAAAAAACATAATAATTTGACGATTTGTGTACCGCCTGTAATGGTAATTGGTCACAAGGGAATTAGTTGAGTCATTCTTTTGAAGTTGGTTCCATAATCTTTTGAAAATTATAATTTCTAGTAACAACAATTTATTTAATACAAGTAAAAGCTGTCAGATTGAAACACGTATTGTAAATATACGTCAAGAAACGTACAAATAATACATAGTTGTAACAATCAAATATAGATAATATAATACACAATCAAAAATATGTGTAATGATTATGACTACTGGGCATTACTAAAACAAACTTCTAAATACCTGGTTGTAGTAAGTAACTACCTCCAGTTATAGAATTGAGAATGAGATAAAACAACACCCTTTTTATGATTGTAAACAATCTTTACCAACCAATATAACAGTTACTGATATCAATGTCTAAAATAGTATTTATTTATTATAAACTTGTTATTAAAATTAACATGCACTTTTCAAATTATATGTTATATTTTGAATTGTTATCAATTTTCAACTTCAATTTACTATTTTAGAACTATTTACAGTGTGAACTATGAAAACAGAATTAACTTACATTCGAACCTGAAACTACGTGAAAATTATTCTAACATGCATTAAGTTTTCATAAATTAGGACGCTATTTTTCAAATATGAGGAGAGAAAAGTTAACGACATAGATGTAAATTTTAAGAACTTTTTTTTGAGACCTTTTTGCAAAAGAAGATTCACGAGTCCACTTCAGAACCTTTTTTATTTTATTATTTTCTCGTCAGTTAAGAAGTAAATTCATTATTAATCCATTAGAGCAATAGTCTTGCCGCTTGTAGTTTTCAAAACCATGTCCATATAGAATGTTTGTAATTCTCTGGTATCAATAGCATAGTCACACCGATCCTGGCTTAAGCTACCAGATTTGACCCCAGCAATCGTTTCAGTTTATAAGCCCGATCTCTTATCTCTCCAAGGCTGGTGTTGGACATATTAAAACAAGATTGTTTCTTCACATGGGTGACGTCATTCTAATTCTTAGATTCGTACGGAAATCGTAACCTTGTAAGATTCAAGGAATTTACATTGGTTGGGTGTTGGAAGCATCGGGAAAAGCTTGAGTCTAAATATTTAATGTATTTAAAATCGAGATTATTGCTGAGTAAGAAAAATAAATATCATTTAAACTCTAATTTTCGAATAAATATATCGAATAAATGTGACCCATTAATATATCAATGAATCAATGAAGCCCAACTACCAAGAACAATTTGTAATGTCTCGCCCCACTCGTGTTATATAGAGGTAAAATTAAAACATCTAATTTACGTATAAATAGAAAATAAACAAATTTCAAATGTAATTATTTGTTAAATTTTAATTAAATTAAAAGTTTTTGTGAATAATTTAACTTAAATAATATTACATACAATGTATATATTTAATATTTTGTAAAGTATAAGTTTTATCCAATAATTTTCAATAAATTTCCATTCATTTATTAGTGAGTTAGTAGTTTTTGATTATAAATGTTTTTAGTTACGTAGATAGATAGATAGGAGGTAGGTATAGACTATTTATCTATGTAGCAATTTAAATATAAACATGTAGAATCATATTTTAAATTATAGTAAATGCATTACTTACTTGCATTTATCCATCTACCTTTAAAGTCCAACAGATATGATGTATAAGTGAATATAATAAGTACAAAGAGATTATAAAATATTACAGGTAGAACTTTTGGTTTGAATAGGTTTACCTAAAATGCTTGTGATTGCTATTCATAATACTATTTTTTTTTTCAAAATAATATTGAAAATCAATCAAAATGTATAAAATTGTATTAGTTGTTTTCATTCGTTGCTTTGGATTAGAAATACTGTTTTTTCAATCAAATAATATATCTGTGAATGGTATCCGATTTAATATAATATAACAAATTTCTCAAATATAGTTAGAAACTTAAAATAATAAGTATTGATATTTAGAATTAAAAGTAATTACTTATACAATTTTTTCGAATATTTTTTCAATATTCCACCCAACAACTGCAATCAACGTCATTTTTTGTAATTATTCAATTATTTTTGTTTGACATTTGCTATAAAATTTACATGCAAACAATTGAACATATAATTATATTTGTAGGTTAGCTACTCGTGTCGCCTTAATCGATTAAAAAGTACCTTCCACGTATGAATGAACATATGCTTTCAATATTTTAGAAACTAACAGTATATTTTTGAATAATAAAACTAATATCTACAATATGTTATACACTTAATTAAAACCAGTAAACCCTTGAGATACATTTATTGAAGTCTATATTAAAGTTCTGGATGTCATAAACCTATCGATTTATGGCACTCTTCTCTAAAATATTAATTAATTCAATATATATCGTTTAATACGTCTGATTTTAACTTTTGTACCTGAAAGAAAAAACCCTCAAGAGATGTTGCCAGTATCCATATGTTAGTGAGTGATAGTGCCATTTGCTGAATAGATACTTATTTGATCCATTGACTTCGATTATTTAAGTATTAAATACCTAGAAATGGTATCAAAATCTTTCTATTCTCATTTGTATGTTTTGAAACTCGAATTTTTAACATATTTTATGCATTTACCTGACAGTATAATTTTTAAATCACTTGAAATTTGTCGAAATCTTCAACCGATATACCAAGCGTCCAAATCTGTACAAAATACTCTACATACGGTTGAGTAGGAATTTTAAAACTGACTGCAGACCGGTAGAAATTTGGAAATTAGGGACAGGTAATATTTCTTACCAAAACAGTACACATGAATCTTCTATTGCAAAACTTGTAGCGGATTCAGGGCTTAAACCAAAAGAAACCATTGAAATTTTACATATTGCCCAAAAATGTTCTAGAATTAATTTACTAGAGACTCTGAAAATCCATAAATTGGGCTGGGTTCTTAGTACTTAATGATAAAATTGATCTTACTGTTTCAAACTTATTCTTGAAATTATAGCCTTGTAAATTTTTTCTTAGGTATATTGCCGTTAGTTTTTTTATTTTTATTTTTAGATTCTTAACCATCTTTTCTAAAAATTTCTATCATTTATTTGTATCTATTTTCACGTATCATTTTGCTCTTTTAACGAAATTTTAACGATCTTTGATCATTTAATTCATTAATTTATATTTTTTTTTAACAATTCTATTTGTTTGTCCATAAAATTATTTATTAACTGTAATCACCTGACAATTATGTAATTTCAATTTTTATATTAAGTAAAAAAACAAGTATTACAGTTTATTATAATTTATTATTCTGATGAGTACCAACAAGTCAAAATGTATAAATAAAATTTGTGAGTGACGACAAATCTTAAAAATAAAGTGAATTTTATTGAATAATAAAAATGTGTTTAATTATTGTTAATAATAACTTCTACAAATTTATGCTCTCAAACTTAAATTAATTAAAAAAAATATTTAAATTATTTAGAATTATGAACATTGTTAAAATACAAATTATCTGCATTCAAAAGGTGAATCTACGCAGATTATTAAAAATGTTGCAGAATGTATAAAATTAGTTTGTTTTCTAAGTGAACTTGTCTTCTTAACTACTTAACGAGCTTAATGTCATCGTTTGGGTAAGAAACACTCAGAATTTCAGCTTAATAGGGTTATTTTGTTTTTGACTTAACCTGGATCGATGAATCAAAGTAGCAGACCAGCAGGCTGGCCAACGACATTGGATTAATCAGGTGATATACACAAAATACTAATTAAATACTCTATAATTTTTTATAAAAATGGACTAAATTCGAATCACCTTAAAATTAATCAACCGGTAAAAAATTTTGAAAACTTTTTTGCATTGAATTTATGTTACGATCTACTTTAAAATTATTTCTGCGAACATTTTCAAATAAACGAATTTAAAAATGATAACGAATGGCATAATTTTGATTTATAGCTTAAGCTAATTCTATTCAATTAAAGTTGCATTCAATAATTTCAATGTATTTGAGATACCCAGACAAACTATTAAAATCACACAAATATATTATTTCAGACAATAAATATTTTCAATATTAATAATCAAATGTGTGGGTAGAACGAAGGTATGAAGCTATATTTTGATCAAGTTAACTCTCAAAAGAATTGATAATACACCTTTAATAATATTTTAAACATTTATATTGTGTGTCACGTGACACATAATACGACTTTTGACTTATATATACCATCAACAACAATAATACTACCATTGAGCGCTCTATGGTTTTTGTTGGTTGTTGCATCGCGTTGTATGCAGTGCGTTGATTATAAGTTATGGGACATAATTTGAAACATTCATCCATTGTTCAGTTTTCATTTCGATCATAATTTCTGTCCTATATATTATATTATATAGGCAGTATTGTAAATGTATAGGCATGAACGGACGGACGTTCATTGAGTCTCCAAAACGACCCAACCTCAATATTATAGTTTTTTTTCTTCTTTCTTTATTATTATGTCCATTGAATATTAATATTATGTTTTATTTTGATTCTTTTTTATTAGTTTTTTCTACCAGTACTGGGTGGAACGTTCGAAAACATTATTGTATTTAAGTTAGAAATAAAATATTAAGTATCTATCTGATATAATGATGCTGTGCACTGTGCACCGGGGCCGATTTTATGAATCTCAAATTTTAACATATCTATCTCCTTGTTTGCAGGTCTCTATGGCAGAGAACGTTGATTTTATTTAATTCAGAACTAATATTTAATTCGATACAACCATTTTTGTGCTTAATTTAAAAAAAAAAAGTAGGAAAAAGTAGCTAGCTGTAAAACTTTTTGTGATTGTATAACAAACTTTAAAAATCGTTGAAAATATTTTTTTTGCTGTTTATTGGTTTTCTAGGATAATAAAGATCTTAAAATTTCAAAAATAACATTTATATTACGATCGGTTAAATAGTTTTTGAGATATTTCATGAAATACATCCGCTAAATCGGCATCTGGATCGGATTTTTGGTGATATCTCAAAAACTGTACGTCCAATCGTTAAATAGATGTTATTTTTGGATTCTACGGGTCAAACTACCCTTATGAACATCGTTTTTTTTGTAATCGGATATGAAATTTTTTTCCCGATTTTTAGCAATTTTTTTAAGGGGTACCCCTTTGAAAAAATGGAGAAAATCGAAAAATAGTTTTTGTTCCCGATTTGAATGAAATATATGTCATAAGATATTTTTGACCCGTAGATTTCAAAAATAACATCAATTTAACGATAGGATGTATAGTTTTTGAGATACCTCAAGAAATACGATTAAAACGCCGATTTATCGGATGTATTTCATGCAATATTTCGAAAACTAGTCGACAGATCGTAAAATAAATAATATTTTTGGATTTTTTAGACAGAAATTATCCTAGAAAACCCATAAACAGCGAACAAAAAATTTTGAACTTTTCGTTGGTTTTTTAGGTTTTCGTATACAATCGCAAAAATGCTTAAAAATCCGTTTTTTTAATAAATTTCGTCATTTACAATATAATTATGATGAAAAATACATAATACTTGATTAATTTGAATATTTTAAATAAATAAATTGCTCGCAATTCACTTTTCAACTTTTAGAAAGTACAATACCATAAAACTCACAGCGTTTAAAAAATTCTTGTGCATTTTCTAGTCCCTTATTTCTCCGTCTATTAAAATTTCCTTCACAAAAACATTCAAAGTGGGGTATTCTTAATAAATTCATTTAAAATTTTATCAAATTTACGAAAGTAACAATTATTGTCGGCAAGTATTTACAAAAAAACAAAAAATTACGTAGACGGCACTAGGTATACCACAGATCGAGACCCCCAACTATTCAAAGCTAGTAACACACTTCATTCATACTGTCTAAGAAGAAATTAAAATCATTAAAAGAATTAGATTTAATTTACAATGGACCTATCCAAAAACATAAAACAGTAGCTTGGACATTTTTTTTTGATAATTATCACTGATACCAATTCATAGAATTCATTCGAGGACCATACTGTATTTTTTTCTATAAATCCGCGTTCAAATACACGATTTTATTTAAAATAATAGGGACAAAAAAAAATATTTCATTCATATATTTTTATTTTGAATATTTTTTTTTTGGATAAATTAAGTATCATTAAAATGCATAATGCATAATATTTTGAAATTTTATCAAAGAAGAGATTTTTATTGTTTTTAACATTTAGAACAAATTGAGAGATTCATTCATTCAGAAATTCGTGGAAGGGCGGTTTTTTTTTTTTCAAAAATTATTACACTTAAATTTATGTGATTTAATAAAAAATTTTTTAAATTGGGTAATAAATTTGTAAAATACCAAAAAAGTATTTAGGTTTGAAAGCCAAGAGGCGCGTAGAAATTGTTATCGCGATAAGCGGAAGTTTTGATTTTTTATTTATAACGAAGATGCTTTTTTTTTTTTAATTCTATGAAATTTTCAAAATAATTGTTTTCAGTTTCTAAGGTTGATTTAATAATTCAATGCTCTAAATAAAAACTTGGATGTTTATATCTGTAATTTTGATTTGAGTATTCGATTGTGGTAATTTTTCTAAGAAAGGCTCTACATTTATTTTTCTGTCCAGTGTGGATAATTTGAACCTTACTATAGAAAACAGTTTATTGGGAATGAACTGAGGTTTATGATTTTAACTCGATCTGTGTTGCATTTCAATTATCCTTATTTATCCATCTATTTATTTATAATCTATCCTTTAATTTACTTTTTATTCTGTTGTTACTTTCGAATGCGTTGTTCAATTTTGATGAAATTGGATAGGCACGTTCATTATATTTACTATATAATTTTAAGGAACATTTCTCCTCTTTTTGGGGAAAATCTCCAAAAATACCATCGTTTTACCTTTCCACTGGAACGTTCTTGTAATGGGGCAGTTGTTTTGTCAATCCCAAATTTCGACATATCTTTATATTTCAAGATCACTAGAACCCAAATCCAACGTTTTTAGAGGCATGAGTGTATGCATATGCAGTCGATTTTTTTCGTCTCGATTATCTCGAGATCAATAAATGATATTGACGTAGAACCCTTTTCATTGGTGGCGCAATTACTTACTTTAAGATTGATAAATTTTTCACCATAGTCGGTCCAGCTGTTTTTGGTTGAACGCAAAATTACAGTATTTGGAAAAATATCAACTTTGACCTACAAAACACATAACTCAAATACATGTAAAATGTCCTACTGAGACAATGAATATTTACGTTAAATATAAAATTTTGATTATATTAATTTAATATTTGTTGTCTGCCATATAAAAATAAAAACAGTATCCACCTTAATTTTTTTTAAGTTATAATATAACATAAATATCCCGTAAATATTGAATGAAATTTGATACATGAAAAATAATATTTACAACAATAACAAAACTATAATAATATAGAAAAAATTGATAATAAATTTAAAAAATATCAATTACACCATGTAAAATAACAATAGCTGTTATTTTGTATTAAATGGTTTGGTGTGCCTGTGTTGTTTTGGGATGTTTTAATGTATAGATATTTGTCAATAAATAATCATAAATATTTATAATATAAAATATTTGACAATTTTTTATATAAGACACATAACTTTTAATATAAAATAGATAGTAGGTGTTTAAAAAATGCCATGGGTTACATATTTTAGTATTTTTTAATTTAATAGAAAATTTCGAAAAATGTATAAGAAGTTTATTTTGTAAACTTTACGTGCAGTCATTTAGTTTATGTCATTTGTTTTCCGAACCAGCTTTAAAAAAATTCACTGACTGGCACCACCTTGGCAGGTACAAGTTTTTAAATTTTCCAATTAGCAACAGTTTTTAAATGAACGTTTTAAGTAATTAAATGAATATATTTGATTTTACTATTTAGTTAATGTCAAATTAGAACTCTTCAAGAGTAGAATGAATATTTCAAAATACAAATCGGACCATCTCGAACTGGAGAATTCCGGTTTATGGAAAGTATCTTTTTTAGGTAAACAATCGTATTTCTCAGAAACTATTTATTTCTCAGAATCCAGGTTTTGGCCAATTATTGAGCTTATATAAGCACGATCTCTTTGGAAATGATTTAAACTTTCAACCAAAGATTGCAAAACTTATTACAATCTGAAAAATCTTCATATTTGAAAGGTTTTTAATTATTCAGGAAAAAACCGATTTTTATTTTGCGTATGTCATTTCGCATGCTTTTTATCATGATCAAAACCATAGTTTACCAGAAAATTACTTTTTTGTTTTTCAGATTTATTTAGATTTAAGCTTCGAAAAAAAGCTTCATATATAATGGTATTAAAAATGCTTTCAAATTGGCATACGCTTAGTAAAATCGATTTTCAAAAAATCTTTCAAATTGAGCATAAATTAAGCAAAAACGTCCTTTAAAACTCATTTGTATTTTTTTCTTGAATGAATTTAATTATATTAATTAAATTCATTAAATAATTTATAACGGACCAAGAATATAGAGAATTTTTATTTCATAACTTGATACATAGAAATTATGCATATTTACTACACTGTTGATACAAAATAAAGCATTTTTGATTTACAGGTAAATAAACTGAAAAATATGCGAATTTTTGTTGTAATGTTTAGAAATGTATAATATCTGATTTTATCAAAAATAATTTATGATTTTATAAAATAAATATATCATTTAATATTCTTTGCATACATTCTTGTTAAAAATTTATTATTATTAAATATTATAGAACAAAGCATACAGAATAATACCGCCGACAAATAAAATATTTATCCTGTGCACTCTGATTTTGATTTAATAACAAAAAATTATTAAATATTATCATAAATTAAAATTAAAAAATTTTGAACCGCCTTCAAAAAGTTGATCTTAAAGTAAAAAATAATTTTAAATTAAAATCTTCTATAAATAATGTTCTTGTGATTAATTAGATACCTTTCTTTCCCTGTCTTTCCAAAGAAAATGCAGCATTTTTAAGAATTTTTCCAAATAAAAATTTCAATTTCATCTCTTGTTCATATTGTTCAATTCTACTCTAAGAACATAGAGTTTTAAAAATAAATCAGAAATAATAGAATTTTGTGATTTATTTTTCTTACTTTTTTAAAATAATAACATAAATAAATTCTTGGATATATCGTTGAACTCAAAAAACATCCACAAAGTATTAAATTTCATACAATATTGAACATTTTAAATCATTTTTATTGTTGTTCATCCACCAAAAATACTCTCCAAAACAATCGTTACGTAAAACATGCGTAAGCTTAGTGAAATTCTTTTAACATATCGTTAAGAATACCGATTTATATCGTTAAGAATATCGTTAAGAAAACTGTATTTTAATTCTCTCTATCTGACTGCTTTTCGTATACGATCCAATTTTGCTCGTGAACAAACTGAGCTTCTCTAATACCAAAAACAGTTCGAATTCTTATACTGAATAATTTCGAAAGAAAAGATAATTCTGTTCATGAATTTTTCAAAACAGTTTTAAAATTTTGCTGGTTGAGGAAACAATATTAGAAATACAAATTGTTAAAAAATTGAATATATTAAACGAAAATTATTTTCAAAATTAAAAATACAAATTTTCAAATTTCAATTTTACATTATTTGAAAAGTTATGAAAATATTTATGACGGAAATATTTTTTTTACATTAATTAATAATAATTCTTGTTTATTTTAAACGATGATTTTTCCAATTCTTGTAAAAGGATGAATTTTGTTGTAAAATCTTTGATTTCCATCAATGGTACAAAACCAATAGTTTTCGATCTCTGACAACGCTAGACAATGAAAATCGAAATTAATAATAAATTCCATATTTATTATATGAATATATGAGGAACATTTAATATTTATAAAAAAACAAAATGACAGTGTTATAAAAATAATAACCAAACCCTTTTTTTTTCCTATATTATATATAAATATTTTTTCGAACAAATTTCTTAGAATCAGTTTGTCACACAAAACGTGGTGGAGAGAGACCTTCAGCACAGTATTTATTTTACAAATTTATGTATGTTAGATTGAATCATACAACAAGCAATTATTTTTTTTGATAAATGTTTTAATAATCTTCACTGACAAGTTTACTTTTTATTATTTTTTTTTTTTTTTTGAAAAAAAATAAAAATAAAAACCAACTGATATCTTCTTCTGCACGCTGACTCCTATATATGTGATAGTCATCATCCCATTTGCACATCTTTAAATCTAATAATTCGTATTCACTTTGATTCAAACTCACTACATGAGTTTGTCGTTGTTGTATCTTTGAAAATTAATACGCTACCAGAATTTATAATTTTAATAAATTTTAAAATATGTTTTAAATATAAATTTTCAAAAAACTTAAGGTGAAGCTTCTATGAAATTAGAAGAAACTGCGTTACTAAAAACTTTCTGTTTTTAGTAAGAAAAGCCGGAGTAAAATTTCTTATCATCGAGAGAAACTTTTATGTTGACTTTGCAGATTTAACTTTCTTGAAATTCGATTTTATGAAATTTCATAAAAAACACTTTTGATAAAAATAATGAAATTGGGCGAATTTGGAGTTTTTCTAAATGTTTTGGTAATTGCCCTAGTTATGACAATGTGTATTATTCTCATTTGGAAGATAGTATAGAAATTCTTTGAATAAATAAACTCCAAATTCACTGGATGCAAATTACTGTAAAATGATATTCATACCAATATTCACATTATGATAGGTATAACAGCATATTTTGTGTAATTATTCAATAATTTTTTATTAATAATAATGTAATTTATATGTAAACAATTGAACAAATAATTATATTTTTTAGAATGTTTTATTACAAATTTAAGCAACTCGTTGCGTATCACTCGATTAAGAAGTCCCTGCCACGTCAATAATTTCTTATTAGTTAATGTTTTGAATTAATGATAAAAGTGTATAAATTTTTTCATTGAAACTTCACCTTAAGTATTTCAGGTGATGTAAGCTAACATAAAGAGACTATACATTGACGACGGATTGGCTAGCATGTATCATCTGTATGTTACCACAAACATTATTATAACAAAAGTATTTTAAATACATTATAAAATATGTGCATTAAATTTTATTTGTATAATATTATGGTATGTTTATAATTGCATTATATCATACAGTCAGTGAAAAACAGTTGAGCAAACGATATTACGTACAAGACGAGATATTATTGTATCTGTTTTAGCAAAGTGTGGGACATGTCCCATAGTTCTTATCCACCTTTATATTAAATATTTGTATCGTAGAATATAAAAGTAGAATTTAAAGTAAGTTTGATACAAATACATATTTCAAACAAAAATTTGTTGAGTTGAGGCCTGGCGCATATTGCGGCGCGTGTAGCATAGCGCAACCGGACATGGCACAGCGCAATTGTTTTAGCCTACACAAATGAATGGGTCAGCGTGACCAGCGAGACGCGACAAACACGTAACATAGTGCCCGAGACACAGTTTCACGAGACAAAAAAAACTATAAAACAAAAGCAAAGCAAAATAAACAAAACACGTGTCGACTCGGCAAGAGAACAGCGTGGCAATATGCTTATTTCTACATATCAATTTAGCTGTCAATTTGAGTAAAATTTTGAACAAAACTGGTTTGAACATACGATGTCCTGTATTTATTCGCATACGCCAGGCACTCTTACGAATTTGATGGCCAGTTTTACGAATCGTTAACCATGATAAATCAAACAAAATTTTCTAATGAATACTTTTTTTAAATAAAAAAATTTTAATCAATAACTCACCAATAAATTATCGATACAAATCAACTAACACTTTAAATAACCACGAGTTATTTTTAGATATTTGAATTTCTTTCTTTTAAACATGTAAAAAGAGTATTGGAATTTCAAGTACCCAATAGCACATAAATCTTTTAACGAAGAATTCAACTTCTTTTTCGTTTTTTTAGATAGAGAGTATATTAACAGCAGTTAAATTACAAATGTTTAATAGTTTGAAAGCTTATGTATCTTTATTGTTTTACAAAGGACAATATTTACTTATCAATTTTTTAGATCAGCATTTTGGATTGTTTTTTTGTATTTTTTTGTTGAAGTTGATAAAATTTTTTTCGATATTTATAAATTTTGTGTTTTTTTTTGTAGATGAAACAAAAAAAAAACAATTTATACAAAAAACTAATGTGTTTTACAAATAAATTCACCGCTTGTCATTTCTAATGCAACAGATCGTAAACTTACATCAAGATCTTAACTACATGTATTTTGTAATAAATTAAACCAAATTCTAATAAATTATAATTTTTGTGAGTAAGCTTTACTTACTACTGATGCTGTTTTTTAGTAACATCACTTTAACTACCATTATTTTTAAGATTTTTTTTAAAAAGATATTTAAGTTGAATTTCTTTATTTTAAACGCCGTTTGCGAAAAACTTATTCAGTATGAAAAGAAATATTTTAATACTTTTAAAACCTCAGGTAAGAGTAAGGCAGGCAATCTATCCATGTCTTTTTCGGCGGTATAGTCCTCATGGTTGTGGGTTTTGATAATGAATAGATTTTTCCCAATCGAAGTTATAAAATTCAGACAAAAGAAAAATTTGCAAAATTAGAAAGTTTTGTCTTAGTTATATTTTGTAACTGACTTCTTTGATATCAATTTTTTTAATAAGCTTTACTTTTGAATTGTTGCTAGGGTAACTTTTACCCGAAAATTTCAAAAACAATATTCATTTAATGATAGGAAAAGTAGTTTACGAGATATTACTCAATAGTTGATTGAAAATAATTGTCTGCAGCAAGATTTTTCGTATTCATTTGGATTATAGCTAGAATCTTTTAACTTTTTCCAGGATAAAATTGACTTTGAAAACCTTAAAAGAAAACATTATTTTTATAACCTTTTCGTAGTAAAAGAATTGCTTTTGTCTAAAACATTTCTAATCTGATTAAGTCAAATCTTCTTAGCAAAATTTTTAAAATTTTTGGCTGGACCATTATATTTAAATATAAGTAAAAGACAGGCCACAATTCATAAATTGATATCGAACGTACACAACGGGTGTAATAATAAATATTTTGTATTTGTGACTCTTTATAATGTTAATCAGTTCAGTTCAGTATAATGTGGATGAGGATATCATGCTGAGTGGATCGAAAAATCAGTGAGTGGGCCCAATAGGAATTTACCAATAATTTTTGATTGGATATGCTGGTTTGTGTAAATATAATAATATTATAGTTTAAAATTATCTATACTTTATATTACAAAAATTATAAATACTTTAATGTTTAATTTTGTTTGATTTTAATATTGATGTAATAAGTGAATTTATAATATTTAAATTTGTATGTGGTTTAAATTCATTTCAAATTAATTATTTTCTTCAAAATGGTCTTATAAATTTTGTAATAAAGATTGTATATACAATCGATGCTCGATAATTTATCACTGAATAGACTTCAAAATAACAGGAGTTTAATTAACCAAGATTGAGGAAGGAATAATCTCAAAAAAGAGGGACGGCGTTAGATCGAAATTCGCGATTTATTATTTCAACATTTCTACAATTATTCCAAAAGTTCTCTGAGAATAAATCCGTCGTTCTCTTTTGAATTGAATGAATTATCTATAGGTATAAATAATTCAAAAAATTTAAAAAAAATACTTTTATTTAAATGTCAATGCTTATTTTAAATTAAACATTTTATAATTTGATTCAACCGTTGATACCAACCTCATAGATCATAATTTTTTGATATCAATAATAAAAACTAAATGCAAAATAAAAAATTATAGGTATATTTTAAGAACAAACGGTCTCACAAAAATTATCCACACTTTTGATTTATAAAAATATAAAAAAATAATAATAAAATAAAAAAAAAAATTCAAATAATTCATATTATAAAAGCATGAATAAAAACTATAATTCAAATAAAAAAAAAACGAAGCGAACGAAACCAAGAAACTATGAACGAACGAACAAATTTGAAATCAAAGAAATTGTAAATGAATTATTAGCGTCTGAGTTCTTTGTATTTATTGAATGAAGAGAATGAAACAGTTGAACACCTGTATAGATTTTTCAATATACACAAATTTTATACAAAAGATTATTTTTACGTGTTGTATATATTCTCTATATATTTATTCATTGGATTGTGTGGTTTGTTTCTTCGTTCTATGGTTCGGATATGGTTTTTATATATGAATATATCGGGGAATACTACAACCACCATCCAATCCAGACTTATTCACTTAATGTTTTTTTGTATTTATTTGTTACAATATAGACTCATAAATTTTTTATTCTCATTATTCAATATTCGTTCAAGTTTTTAAATATTTTAAAGACTTTTAATTATACCAGTATTATTAATAAAAGAAATTTTTTATATATTCAATAAAGGGGTTAATGTGTTTGTTGACCAACAGACCACCGATTAGTAAATAAATGAAATTTTTCAAAATTTAATTTTTATTGCGTAAAAAATTGTATGTAAAATTAACATAATTTAAGTTTTAAAACACTTAATTTTTGTTGATAATCAATACACAAAAATTTTAGGTTAAAATTTCTTTTCAAAGAAGTGGCAGCACAAAATCCGTGTTAACTTAATTGTTATTTGAACTTCAATACAAAGGTTAGATATGTCTAAATTCTGAGTGACCTGAAAACCGTAAATATATGTTTAAATACTTGTTCCCTATTAGCTTGTCAGACTTTACATTAATAATTTGTTTTAAAAAAATATTCTTAAATTCAATAGCAGCGTTTCTTTCAATAGAAAAAAAATATTGTATTCAATCATAAAAATAAAACAAATTTCAATGCTGTTTTTTTTGTACATCGCAAACTTATATACAAAAATCTGCCAACAGCAAACGTTTCATTACTATATTCCTTAATATTTCTATGAATGTAAATAAATATGTATAAAATCTATGGTTGTTTACATAGACTCTAATTAATTTAGTTCATTAGAAAGTCATCATAAACTTTCGTGAAATAATAATAATAATTTTTTAATGATTTTTTTTTTTTTTTTGAAAATGAATATAAATATAATATTTTTATTTCATCATCTCAGGCTTTTCAGCTTGCATTTTTTTATATGATTATAAAAATATATTTTAAAAATAATTTCCTGGCCGTATAAGAACGATCATCTAGTCCTGAAGCATAAAGCAATTTTGTGAAAACTTCGTTTCCTGTTTTAAAAATTAATTTGCTGAAGCACAATCTTCTCCAATTGTTAGTATTATTTTTGAATCGGGTTTTTTTCGATTTAAATAACTGCTGTTTTTATTTCCATCTGAAAATTATTTTAATCATCCGAAAAAATTAAGTTTTGACTTTACAATGGTAATATTTATTTTGGTTAGTTAAAGCCTCATGTAGTAGGTTAGATTGTACTTATGTATGAACCTTCTTAACCCCTAATTACAAGGTATGTTCAAAATTTGGTTGGCCACTTCTTTGTCCTAAAAAAGGGAATTTGGGAATTTTCAAAATCTTCCAAATATAATTATTATGATGACTTTTTACGCCTAGAATACACCAAAATTGCAGTTTGTCATCTCTTTTCATTTTTAGGATATCATGATGACAAAGATATGGAGACGTAGATGGATGGGCAGACGGATGGGCGAGCAGGCGGAAATGGACTGAAAAGATGATTCTATGAACAATTATACCAAAGGTAAGTTAGTGTCTTAAATATTTGCTAGCGTTTCAAATCTTAGACTAAAAATAATACACTCTACTTATTCTATATAAAAACTGCGTTACAGTCTGTATGATGCAATTTTTCATTACACATGTATAGCGTATAATAGTCGATGCATTTATCGCCAATGAATTTTCTAGGAATATGGAATAAAAATATATGAAAATTAAAATAGCAACAATACACATAAATAGTATATATAGATATAAAAAGAGAAAAAAATTGAAATGAAAAATTAATTAAAAATTTCGTTCAATGAAGAAATATATGTTTCTTTTATTTAGAAAAAGATGAATATATACCTTTATGGATTTGTTTTTATATCATTTATAAATTTTTTATTTATACATTTAGCATATTATTTTGTTTATTCAATATTTGCTTACTTCCTTGTACAAAGTCAAGGAAGATTTACAATATTAAAGAATTATAGAAATAAAAATAGTAGTGTTAACAGCTTCTAGATGCACTTAGATACACTCAAAATCAAATTAGACCAAAAATGATCATAGCTTTTTCGATATCTATTAATCTTCTCGAATTAAGCCTTAATTCATTTTAGTTAAAAACATCTACAGTTTACATAAATATGGTCTAAAAGAATTATTTTTCATATCTAAATTTTTTAAGGTAAGCAAACGACTTCGCTAAGAAAAAATGAAAGTTTTTTGTCATCCTGATTGTATTATTTTTTATATTAAATCAAATTTCATCAAAAAACACTATTGAATTCATAATTAGTTCAAATATTAATTTTTTTGATGAATAAATAAAATTAGAAATTTCTTTCTAAATAGTTTGCCACGAAATACTAGAACACAACAAAATTCAAAAAAAAAAAGAAGAAAATAAACAAATATTAATTAATTAATTTGTTTGATTCTTTTTTTTTTCTTTATACTTTTTCAGAAAAATAAAATACATGAACCAAACTTGTTGGTAAAAAAATATGTTTTAAGTCTTTGTTTATTTTATATAAAACTCAATATAATTAAGAAAGCAATAGTGAATACACAATTTTACAGCTAAAATTTTATATACAATTTGTCTTTAAAATTGTTTATATTCCTATGAAGAGAAGGTTAATTTTGGATAAGTCATGGCCCAAATTAAGTAAGGTTTCATACTTCGTTTGCCAAAATTGGATAAAAACTGACCGCTAAAGGGAAATATTAATTTTCTTGGTTTTTATGACGTCACAAAGATTAAAAAATTAATTTTTTCGATATCTTGGCCAAATTGTAACCGATTTGAGTGAACTTTTTTTTGGAGCCCACTAATTTTGGGTCAAAATTTTCAATTTTATTATTTATAATTCGCTTAAACAAGCTCTTATATGATATTTTATAACGTGACCTGCACTAACATCATATTTATGGCAGATATGTTTATTTTAACCGAAAATTTGAAAACTATGACCCAAAATTAGTAAGGTTTCATACTTCGTTTGTCAACATTGGATAAAAACTGACTGTAATAGGGAAAAATTAATTTTCTTGGTTTTAATGACGTCACAAAGATTAAAAAATTAATTTTTCGATATCTTGGCCAAATTGTAACCGATTTGAATGAAATTTTTTTTGGAACCCACTAATTTTGTGTCAAAGTTTTCAATTTTATTATTTAAAATTCGCTTAAACAAGCCCTTATATGATATTTTATAACATGACCCGCACTAACATCATATTTATGGCAGATATGTTTATTTTAACCGAAAATATGAAAACTATGACCCAAAATTAGTAAGGTTTCATACTTCGTTTGCCAAAATTGGATAAAAACTGACCGTTATAGGTAAAAATTAATTTTCTTGGTTTTTATGACGTCACAAAGATTAAAAAATTAATTTTTTCGATATCTTGGCTAAATTGTAACCGATTTGAGTGAACTTTTTTTTGGAACCCACTAATTTTGGGTCAAAATTTTCAATTTTATTATTTATAATTCGCTTAAACTAACCCTTATATGATATTTTATAACATGACCCGCACTTACATGTTATTTATGGCAGATATGTTTATTTAAACCGAAAATTTAAAAACTATGGCCCAAATTTAGTAAGGTTTCATACTTCGTTTGCCAAAATTAGATAAAAACTGACCATAATATGGAAAAATTAATTTTCTTGGTTTTATGACGTCACAAAGATTAAAAAATTAATTTTTTCGATATCTTGGCTAAATTGTAACCGATTTGAGTGAACTTATTTTTAAAACCTGCTAATTATGGTTCATTATTTTCATTTTTATAACCAATAATTCGCTTAAATAAATCCTTATATGAGATATTATAACCTGTCTGACACTCATATGGTATTAACGGCAGATATGTTTAATTTAACCAAAAATTTGAAAACTATGATTCAAATTTAGTAGGATTACATACTTTGTTTGCCAAATTAGGTAAAAATTGAGCATTATAGGGCACAAATAATTTTTTTAAATAATATTTTACAAGTATTATTAAAGACATCGTGTATACCTAACTACCCCTTCATTCAATTTTTTCTTTTTGTTTTGTTTTTTATATTCATAACCCTTTATTTTCACAACACCTTTTTCCACCACCAATTCATAAGTTCATGGGGGTATATTAATATTTAAAAATAATATCGTACAAAAAAATAAACTTTTTTTTTGTTAATATTTTTACCTTAAAGTATTTAAACTTTGATTAATACTTTTTACATAGAAAATAAAAGAAAACATAAAATTAACAGTTTTTTAATTAAATTGGTTTTCTTTTTCATTGTGGAGAGCATGTAGAAAATCTTTGAACATGAAAGTCTATAGACATTTTTCAATTTTAATTTTATTTAATGTTTTTTCTAAAAAATTTACAATAGAGCTTTCAATCAATAAGGAATAATTGACAAATACGATGTGTGAATAAATATTACCTTTTTAAAAAATATAGTATATTTGATGTAATAGAAAAGTTTGCAATTTTAATTTTGGGACCCTTGTCCCAGTTATAAAAATTAATAACGTATAATTTATTTTCGAAAATGGTAGTATATATCTTCTAATGCAGAGTCCAATTTTTGACGTTACAAAAGTCCAAGAAAACCAAAAAAGACACTTATTTAATGATCGGATGGCTAGTTTCTTAGATATTTTTTGAAATCGGTTCGACCCTTCGATCGCAGAATTCGATTTAAAAAATATCTGTAAAACTAAGCATCCAATTGTTGGTGGATGCCTTTTTGTAATTTTTTTATTATGATCACCTTAAACTAAATTTTATCGATTTTGTAGATTTTATTTAACTTTTATATATCTCGGGAATCAAAAAATTAAAATTTCAGGAGACTCACAATATTCAAACTTACTAAGACCATTTCTTGCTACGGAATTTTTAAAGTTTGCTCCCAAATTTCACCGTATGAGAAATCTTTTATTTATTTTAATTATATGATTGTAGAAAATGAAAGCCAATATCCAAATTTTAACTCAAACTATCCAAAAATTCTAAACATTATTGTTAGAGTATTTTTACATACCCCGTTCATTCAGACATATCCTTGGCCAAACTTACTATCAAATTTTCAGGACAAAAACCAAAATTCGTACTTTAAGCGTATGTCAATAAGAAGCTCCAGGTATTCACAGAAACTTTTAGCACTAGACTCAGTCGTCATTCCTATTTTTACAATTCTGACGGCCATTCAACCTTTTATAAATCGCTATGCTAAGTTTATTCAGTGTGGAAACTAAATATCATTTGTTTTAAAAAATATCCAGCTTAATTTTTTTTACGCGTTTAGAGGTCATATTGTGGAATAGTCTTAAATGAACAATCATTGATTTATGTATAAAAGAAATGGAATATTAACTTGCTTGAATATAAATCGTCAGAACACAATCAAGAATATCAACATACAAATTAATTAAACGCAGAAAAACAAATGACAATATCAAATAAACATTGAAAAATTTTTAATTAAAAAAATTTTGTGTATTAAACAGCACAGAAAAAAAAAATTAAAAATAAATTAGAACTTTTTAAATATGAGATGAAGATAATATTATTATGCATGGTATAACAGAAAACTATACTTTTGTTACACACGCACACACACACCAACATATATATATTAGATGATACGAGAGGAGTTGAAGGCAGTAAAGGAGTACGAGAAAGTGTAATGAAACCAAAAACAATAAATTAAAAAATATACTTAATGAAAGACTATCAATGTCAATTAACAATATTTATGACTGAAACTAAACAGCGCAAAAAAAATTGTAATAATAAAAGGGTTGAAGAAAATTTAACAACACTCTCACACACACATCTCCATTTCTTCTTCTTCTTCTCATCTGGTGCTATAGAGAGATGAACGAACATATACTATAAGATGATAACCACGGAAAAATCAAATTACGTCGCGATAAAAAAGTCTCAAGAAGGCGTCGAACCATAGGCGACTTGTAATTAAAAAATACACGATCTGATACAAATTGAATTATGACTGTAATTTCAAAGTTTATTTTAGACATTCAAAACCACCCTTCTTCTGCTATTCTGTTCTAAATTTAATACTATCCAACGCGTTGTTACATGTGTATGTATGTATTATGTATGTTAAAAAATGTAGAGGTACTCACTCTCATCCCCTTCTGTATAATCTTACTACCCCTTTCGAACACTCATTCTCTTGAACTCGGTTTTTTATTCTATATTATATAATACGCTCTTATTTTTTCATTATGCTGTTGTATAAGAGAAAGAAAAACACGTCACCCATCTTGCCAAAACCATGTTTTAGCCAATGTTACAATATAAATTTTTCGTTGTTATTTGTATATGAAACACCACGGTTTGTGCAAAATACTTTTACGAAATTTCCTGTTTTATTGAATTATTTTTTTTAAGACAAGTCCTTTTATAAGATAAGGCTTTTTGTATTATAATATACTAACTGAAACTTCGTAATACTGAGAAGTGTTGAAGTGTGTCCTTACTCTTTGGTGAGCATATTTTGATACAAGAAGCCAATTATTCAAAAAGTTCGTCACACTAGCAATGCCAATTTTTTCGGTTTTGGCTAATATCCATTTGAATTTAATTTGGAGTTTGAAATATCACTATACCATAATAGAATAATTGATCAAAAGCTACAAACTTTTTACGAAGACACATTGAACCGAAAGGCATACATTACAGTTATGCACAGGTCTATCAAATGATAGTTCTGCCCTGATCTTCACCCACTGAAAGTTATACGAAATGCATCGGCTCAGTGGACAAGTGAATAATGGCACTAACACCATTATCTTTGATTTAATTTACTTAGAAGCAAAGTACTAAATTTGTAATTCTGGGTTACTGACGAAAAATTTGAATAATTTACGAATCATACGGAAAATTAGTGTCTTTTTTCATGACATACAAATATTTATGCCCATGCTAATTAAACTTTAAATTCGGAATGCTAGTGCTCAATTACGTCAGATAAGACACCCTCATTCATAATTTTAAGCTCCCAGTGGTTTCGATTTTGCGTTCACAGGTTAGTCCTTCAGTTATCCATTTATCTATCTCTTGGTTAAAGAATCAAGCAGTTTCGAATGAAAAATTACTGATAATTCTGATCTCATAAAACAAAGTGATTCTTGATTGACGTTGTAACAAACAGAATGACGAATCAACCATGAATACACACCTCAACAACAAAGCTCCTTTCAATTTATTGCTGTTACTTTGTTGGATGGTTGGTTAATCTAGTCGACTGTGAATCGCGATTAAAGAAAAAAAAAAGTTATCGCAGAAAAATTGAATAAATCATGGCCCTCCTCCACAACCGATGTGATTATAAATTTTTTTTTTTGTTTAACCCTTTTTTCCGTTTAAGATATTACAATGTTTGATATTATATATTTGTTTTATTATATATAATATTAAAACACAAGAGAAATAATATAAAAAAAAAACGAGGGCGTAAGGGGTTGTAGGTTTGGTAACAGTGGTGGTTGCTTGTTTTTTCCTCTCCAGTTATAATATAACTCTTTCATCATCAATGAATTTATACATTTTTGATTAGGTTGGTTTCTATGTTTGGTTGACGGTGCCAGCTGAGGAGGCAAACATTACCACGTCCTTTCTCTTATAATACAGGCAATCCAAATACTTTTCCGACTCGAGTTTTTTTCTCAGAGAGTTGTGTGTAATAATAATATATATATATATATATACATATATAAAAAAAACCTTGTCAATAAATTATTTAAATTTTAATTAGTAAAAGAAATGTTTTCATTATTTGCATTTTTTATTTTTGTGCTGATATTATTATTACAAATTTGTTTTTTTTTTTTTTATTATATAAGATTTATTAACATTCAAAATGAAATTAAAGTGTGGATGAAATAGTCTGTGTTGAAACATGTTTGTTTTTTGTTTTTGTTCTTGGTGTAAATTATTTTAATTATGTTTCAATTCAAAAAGCAAATTTTTTTCTAGGAAACAAAATAAAATGACTTGAGTTTTAATCAATGCTTGTAGAATTTATTAATCTTAATTAAAAAATGTTATAAATAATTATATTCAAATTCCATTGAAAATTTTATCGCAAAAAAATCTCATTTGAACTGAAAATTCCATGTTGAAAATCAAGACATGTAATATTTTTAACCTTATTCATAGTTGCTATGATTCACAATATTAATGTGAACTTAAACTTTAAAATTTTCATTTTGTTTCGGTTTCTCAGATTCCAATTTCGATATTTAAAATTTTTTATGGACACATATATAAAATAAATAAAAAGATTGTTAAATCATGGCATATCAGACTTAAATATACGTAGTTATAAAAAATAGTAACTGCGAAAGTTCCGGATCTTTGCTTTTTACCATGGGTTAGTAAATTTTTGATAAATATCATGATAAAATTGGCAGATATCAATTTTTTTAGTTTTTTACTTTCCCGACTACTTAAAAAGTGGTCATTTGATACAATTTTCAAGAAGCATTCTGTTTTGTCCTGTAACCGATTCGTGTTATGGAATTATGCATGTGATTTGAAATAAAATACGACAAGGATATGAATTTTTGACAGCATTAAGATTAATAATATTTTATGAGTGCGTGATGAAGTGTTAAGTGATAATAAGGAACACGAAACGTTGCGAAGTAAAAGCTTTATCTTGAAGTTTTGACTGATCCTTACATCAGTATTAGATATCTATTTTTAATCCAATATTTCTGGGTAGAATCGATGGACTTTGAAGAATATTCTTGAAAAGTAACTTTACATAAAGTGTAGATTAAATAATTCAAGAATATTCTCTTTTTTTATTGCTTTTCTCGTACAAGAAAAGCATTAATTGTTTTTTGCATAGAAACACAATATAATTTTTTTGTCTTTTTTACTATTACAATTTTACATATTATATCTTCCCTATCGTATAAACTATCCCTATGTTTAAGGTGAAAATCATATTTATTGCATACCAAAAACCATTTTACTCTAATAATATGACTCTTATTACATTAAATTTAACAAACTACTGCTATAGTAAGTACAAACAAACCATTATTATTATAAAATATATATTTTTTCTTTGCCCATTGTATTGTTCAGTTTTCAAAGATAAGGTATAAATATACATACATACATACGTACACACGTACCTATTAACTTAATGAGAAAGGGGTTAAAATGAAAAATAAAATAAATATAATGACAAAAAAAAATTGTGTATAGAGAAAAATACTTTCACTCATTTGATTGTACGCACAAATGCAATAAAATGGATGTAATCTAAAATTATTTGTGGTGAAATGATAATAAGCTTCCTCATAATAGTATCCGCAAAAATTTTGTAGTAAAGGAAATTTAAATCAATTTCAACAGACAAAATAAAACTCACTCTATAAAAAGTGGGCTATTCTGAGATTACTAAATCCATCATATTCATAAGTTTTGCAATAAACCAAAACTTCGAATTTGAAAAAAATATTGCAAAACAGTACATCAAAAATATTTGGAAATAAAGTAGCTAAAGTCTAGGTCATAGAACTAAAAAGACCCCTCGATTTTTTATTAATGAACTTTGAATCATACTTAAATCAAAATATTGTTTCTCAAATTTCAAATTTAACACATAGATCAACGCTTGGAAGCACTTTTGAAACGAGTCTGAAAATTATAAGTGACAAGTCATTCAAAACAAAATAAAAGTTCTATGAAAGACTTTTATTCTGCAAATCAAAATTCGGCCTTATAACTTAAAATGGATTAGAAAAAAGATTGGAAATCAGAAAAGGTGAGAAAATTTTGTTATAGGCTCCAAGAACTCAAGCCCTGTAATCAATAATTTTATTATTGTTTCTAACAATAGCAATTTTTATTTGCTGAAAAACAGATCGCTCTTTCTCAAAATTGTATTCCCCGTTGAATGAACTGTCACTTAAATTTTCCTGAATTTTCTAACGATTTTCGCAGATATTGCACTTTTTGACTAGACTAATAAATTCCATATATATTTCAGGTATCTTTTTAAAAGCGTACTTTTCTATATGGACGATAAAAGTGAGTGTGGAAAAATACCATGTATACCTAGTTAGGAGAAATCATTCTATGGAATCTATCTATCTATCTATCTACTTACCTCTAGTACTTACCTATACTTTTGGTACATTAATCTCCGTGGTAGCGGGTAGATGATATTGTTGACTATTTTTTTTAACTAACGTTTTACCCTTCTTCATCATACACTTTTTTTCCTAACAAACCATCGTTAACATTAATGGGTTTTTATAATATATATATATATTTTCCACTTGGTAACTTGTTAGTGTTGGTTGGTTTTTTTCATTCCTGTCTTTGTTCTAGGCCCTACTTAAATGTGTGTATCTATAATATTACCTATGACGATAAACGATTTCTACAGAAAGTGATACAAGTTTAATTGTTATATCGCCACTATCAAAGAGCCATGACACACCATAGTCACATTTTATTGTCCCCACTGAATTTGGAATCTATTGATATCAGATCGTTTCTACTGCTTTATATAAACATCAAATGGTCCATAAAAATTTGAATTGTTTTGAGAGGTTTCCTTTTTCCCATGACCAAAGTGGATTTGGCGAACAATCTACTATTAAACGACCTTTCGATGACGTCAGTATTATTTCAAATAACTATTAAGAATACTGAATGACACTCTGTAGATAAACTATTATACCTATACTCATCGCGTTAAAAGAAAATATCTGTAATTTATTCGTTATCTTATCGCTGACTGCTTCCACTTTATTCGTCGTTAACAAACGTTTAAGTGAATTTCTTTTTCAAGGAAAATGCAATTTTTCTACCTTACTTAAAATTCAATTGTATAAAAATTATATAATTTTGATATATTTTATATTGGAAATACAATTCCTTTATTTACATTATAACAAATATCACATACAAACTATCAACAAAATATGTTACCTAGCCTATGCTGTATCTATAATACACCATTCACCAATTTAAAGAAATGCATTTCAATAAATAAACAATGCAGTTTCTGATTCAGAATCGGAAATTGGAGTTATTCACAGAACAAAAAATTTGTGTTATGTTAAATACAGGCTGTGTTAAAAATTTGTTTATTGATTTATGTACGTTAATTTATCGTTCTTCCTTTGTTACCTTGTATCATGAAAAAAGTGTTAACATTATTTAAAATAGTTAACTTATCTCACTTTTCACATAATTGGTATTGAATCATAAACTGTTCGAACTTGACTGAAACTTAAATAAATAAAATTAAATATTTTTTCTAATAAGCAATAAATATTTCTTTATTTAAAACTTATTACAGAATATCTGTATTAAAGTTCAAATAAAAATTAAGTTAACACTGACTTTGTGATAAACATACAACATGTTCTTTTGTGTGTAGATAATCAAAATTGTTTTAGTTTGACAGATTCTAGCATCTCAATTGTATTGATTTTACTCTAAATTTCTTACTATGTAAGCATATTTAGAAAAAAATCACTTGGTGTCTACAGCTTCTGCATACTGAATTAATTCATAATATAATCATATAATAGTGGTACAACAAAACGAAACAAATGTCATTTGCCATGTTTACTTTTTGTTTTTTTATTCTTTACATTATTTTATTATGCAAAAAAAAAGGAAAAACGTAAAAGATGGGCCTATTACAAATAATATTAAGTGAACACAAGACGAAAGAGTGAAGTACACCCCTTTTATTCGTTGGAAAAAAATTCTTTTAAATTTCAAATATTCGTATTTAATTCTATTTTTTTTATCTCAATATATCTCCGAGAGAATATGAATTTAGTATACTAATTATTTCTAATTTATCTTGGCTGCAAAAAAAAGGAAATAATATTTATTTTTGTTAAGATTTTTTTCTCGTTTTGTAATTAAATTAAGGTTTTCATATTTATTCATATATTCATTTTTTTTTAAATATACACACAAAAGGATCTCATTAATATCCTTGAAAGGAGTATGTATTTCATGATATATAAATTTAATGTTTGTTAAGCAACCGTGATAATTGAGAAAATTATTGTTTTAAAAAAAATGTACGGGAACAATCATTAGATAAGTATTGTTAGGCAAATTAAAAAATATCTTATTACAAAAAGAAAAACAAAATCACAATAGAACCTAAAAATTATATCCAGAATTATTTTTCTAAATTTCATTTTTGTAAATTTTTCATCGCGTTTTTTATGTGACAAAATTTTTCAAATATTAGAGTTCTCTGAGAAGTGAATACGTGTAAATTTTTAAGAAATTAACGATTCCATATGGGTACTGTTGCTAAAGCAAAAAAACAATTCAACATGTTAAGGAAAATTAAAAATTACGTTTTTGATTAAATGTTCAATCAAATTTAGTTATTGAAGCAGAACAATAATTTTAATTAAAATAATGCGAAGAAAAATAAAACCGCAGATAATAATAATTTATTTATAAATAACATCAAAACTATTTTTAATATTTTTAAACTACTTATACAAAATAATAACGCAGTGTTGATTTAAGGCGGGTGGCGGATTGTACCCCAGTAGGGCCGACAGCAGGCCCCCATCAGGAGCTGTACACATGCCAGTCCAATAGTTTACTATGTCCGAAAAGACATGGCCCCTTACCGTGTATACGATTTGTGACCATTGGCCATACATGGTGGTCTTACCATTCTTCCATTCAATATGTGTCCTTACACACATAACCACAAAAAAATAAAATTATATACTGCACAACTAACTCTTTAACTCACCTTTTCATAAGGTTTATATTATAGGTTTGTGTATCCATATAATACAAAGATAACATATTATAAATAATATTACAATCAAATAATATATTTTTTGTATGATAGTTTTTTATAATTTTTATTTCTTATTCAATATTATGTTTTAATGTATTTTAAAATAATTTATTTGTTTAATAACTGAATGTACCAAATTTTTTTATTTTGTCTGGTTTATGCAAAAATTATATCAAAATTATAGATCTTTATATTAACTACAGGAAGGCCTTGTCCATTGCATTTCTAGAATATAGTTGGAAGGTTTTGCAATTTGTTAATGTATCTAATGTTTGTTTAGCAGTAACTTTCCAGAAGTTTGTGTAATTTTGATGAAGTTTGGTAGACTCGTTGATCATACTCATGAAATTTATTGTATTAGGCTTCATTAGGTTACCGTTACATGAGATATTATAACCTGGCCCACACTAATAATATACTTATGGCAGATATGTTTATTTAAATCGAAAATTTGAAAACTATGGTCCAAATTTAGTAAGATTTCATACTTCGTTTGCCAAAATTGGATAAAAACTTACTGTAATAGGGAAAAAATAATTTTCTTGGTTTTTATGACGTCACAAAGATCAAAAAATTAATTTCTTCGATATCTTGGCTAAATTGTAACCGATTTGAGTATACTGTTTTTTGAAACCCACTAATTTTGGGTCAAAATTTTCAATTTTATTAATTATAATTCGCTTAAACATGTCCACATATGATATTTTATAACATGACCCGCACTAACATCATATTTATGGCAGATATGTTTATTTTAACCGAAAATTTGAAAACTATGACCCAAAATTAGTAAGGTTTCATACTTCGTTTGCCAAAATTGGATAAAAACTGACCGATATAGCGAAAAATTAATTTTCTTGGTTTTTATGACGTCACAAAGATTAAAAAATTTATTTTTTCGATATCTTGGCTAAATTGTAACCGATTTGAGTGAACTTTTTTTTGAAACCCACTAATTTTGGGTCAAAATTTTCAATTTTATTATTTATAATTCGCTTAAAGAAGCCCACATATGATATTTTATAACATGACCCGCACTAACATGATATTTATGGCAGATATGTTTATTTTAACCGAAAATTTGAAAACTATGACCCAAAATTAGTAAGGTTTCATACTTCGTTTGCCAACATTGGATAAAAACTGACCGTTATAGGGAAAATTAATTTTCTTGGTTTTTATGACGTCACAAAGATTAAAAAATTAATTTTTTCGATATCTTGGCCAAATTGTAACCGATTTGCGTGAACTTTTTTTTGAAACCCACTAATTTTGGGTCAAAATTTTCAATTTTATTATTTATAATTCGCTTAAACTAGCCCATATATGATATTTTATAACATGATCCGCACTAACATGATATTTATGGCAGATATGTTTATTTTAACCGAAAATTTGAAAACTATGACCCAAAATTAGTAAGGTTTCATACTTCGTTTGCCAACATTGGATAAAAACTGACCGTTATAGGGAAATTAATTTTCTTGGTTTTTATGACGTCACAAAGATTAAAAAATTAATTTTTTCGATATCTTGGCCAAATTTTAACCGATTTGCGTGAACTTTTTTTTGAAACCCACTAATTTTGGGTCAAAATTTTCAATTTTATTATTTATAATTCGGTTAAACAAGCCCACATATGATATTTTATAACATGACCCACACTAACATGATATTTATGGCAGATTTGTTTAATTAAACCAAAAATTTGAAAACTTTGACCCAAGTTTAGTAGAATTACATACTTTGTTGGTCTTAATTGGATAAAAATTGAGCGTTATAGGACAAAATTAATTTTTTTGGTTTTTATTACGTCACAAAGATTAAAAATTAATTTTTTCGATACGTTGGCCGAATTTTACCGATTTTTTTAAATTAATTCTAATTAAATACGTAGAAGTTTTATAAAAAATTTTGATTTTGAAAATCGGACCCATTACATTGTAAAGTTAAAATCTCTTCAACATTCATACATCCAAAGTTTATATCTTATCAAAAATTAGTTTATTTTTTTTTATATATATAAATACTAAAAACTAATTAAAAGCTGAGAAGGACATGCACAAATTTTCGTGGGAAATTAAAATAATTTTTTTTTTTTTTGTAAATTCGAATATTTATACATGAACCACTTATTTTCTATGTTATTAATATACTTTCAAAATTGCATAAAATAAAGATTATGATAATTTTTGTAAAATTATGTTTAAAACTAATTTAATATAACAAGCAACTAATAAGGAGCACCTTCGTAGCACAGACAACAAAACACTCATATTCTTTATTTGTTTGCTGTTTGTTCATTTAATAAAAAAAATCTGTAGGAGTGACAATGAACGTTTATATATAAAATACAACCATATAATACTAAATATATAAATAGTAAATAAACCAGACAACCACGAAACAAACCCAAAATATATATTTATTTCAGTGTTCAATGTGTGTTATATTCAGTGTACATAAAGTTTGGACAATATTGTAGGCGCCATTATCCTATGCTTCTATATTATGGAGAGCTTATTCTTTAGCTCATGAGAAACTTGTTGTGACGATACAAAATTTGACGGAAATAATAGAAAAAGTTTGGTTAAGAACCTTTTTATTATCAATGATCATGACTGATCCAATAGCTACCCTTCGTACACTTTCAAAACATAAAGAAATAAATTCTTCTAAAATCATGTTGTGCCAGAAATAGGTGATTTTTAAGTGCTTTTATGGTGTGCTTTCAATAAATCAATTTAATCAAAATTACCAAAAATTCACATCATAAAATCTGCAAAAAAGCACCTACAATTAGTTTTTCCACATTGCTCTGCTAGCTAGCATGATATCTCTTAATTTTATTTTGTAGCATCAAAAAATCACATGATTTTGAGCATATTTATATTCAATTTTTAATACTCTGCTAGATCGACTAGTATTTATTATGACTATGCTGAATCATGTGCCATTTTTATAAAAGTACAGAGCTTCACAACCCATTTGAATCGAGACTTATTTACGCAAACATATCTTAGTGAAATAAATATTGAGAAACGCAAGCAAATAATAAAAATCAAAATTATTTTAGCTCTAGATTTATTCGAAAAAAAGTTATGATTTATTAGAATCATCGAAATTATATTACCTTTCTAGTTTCGATTCATATTAATTGAATTCCATCTGTATTAATTATGTAAGCACACTAGGATTATGTTTTTAGTTACATTCGTTGCGTTTGAAGAGTAAAAAGAGTCAATTTTAAAAGTTTGCGTTGCAGTTGGAGTAAAATAGCTCTATTAAGTAGAATAAAAAGGTTCTCTATCAGGCAGGGTCCGAATTAGGATTGAGTTGAAAATACCTTTTATTTTAGGGCATTTAAATAAAAGCTTGTTTTTAAATTCTTTTTCTTATCAATTTATTTCATTGTTTTATAAATATTTTGAAAATTCTCTGTATAAAGGATTGTAATTCAACTTGTATAAAATTAATAATTAATGTTCAATTGTAAGGCCGTTAATCATATCCAACAAACATAAGACACGATCTCGGGGTGGTGTTGGTTTCTTGTTGTACTCTGGTGTTTCACTATCTGCACAAACACACACACATACATAATATATCCATATATAAAGTCTATCTATACAGTCTACTTCATAAAGTTATTACCTACCTTATACTACAATCAACTAAAGTTTTACCTTTAATTTCATATATGATGAATATCGTAAGTAAGTAAGATACTTACTTTACTTAAATCTAATGGTGAAATATTTTATTTAACTATATATTATCTAGTTCATTTCAAATTATTATTCCAATTAATTGAATCGTACAGTTTGTTACTCGACATACAAAGCATATATGAATTTTATCAAATAATATATTTTTTATTATTTTTTAACTTGAGGTGTTTCAGTGATTGTATATAAAAAAAAAGGTTAAAATTTTTTATCGCTGTTTATTGGCTTTCTCGGATAATAATGATGTAAAAATTTCAAAAATAACATTTATTTTACGATCATTAGAACAATTTTTGAGATATTTCATGGAATACATTCGCTAAATCGGCATCTGGATAGGATTTTTGGTGATATCTCAAAAACTTGCATACCCAATCGTTTAATATATTTTCTTGAATTCTACGGGTCAAACTACCCTTGAATTTTCTTGTCGCTCTCCTCTTCGGCTACAAGAGCAATAGTTAATTTACGACTGTAATTTGTTCGTATAAAAATCTTGTTTCTAGCCTTTAAAAGGTTTTGTTTTATTACCCTGTGTATTCCAGCTCAAACGGATTACAAGTTTTGTATGGTTAACTAACGGTTAACTTTAACTTGCGTTACGTTTCATAATTAATTTTGATGTAAGCAAATTAACGATTATTGAAGCTAACTTTTGGGTTAACTATGCCCACCTTTAACTATTTTTCAATTATTGCTATAGTTCGAATACGTGGAATAAACCTTTGTAATGCACTATATCGAACACTATACACATAATAACTCATTTATTATAAGTCATAATACACACACATGTAAGAATACTACCTATAACCAATGAAAACGAATGTAAGTTCTTATATATATATTATAGTTTATGAACTGTTGAATATCATAAAGTATAATACAAATAAATATATGTAGAATAGAAACAGTATGTCTTCTTAACAACAAGTAAATAAGTATAATATGTACACTTACTTGTACTTGTACATGTACCAACTACAGTACTACAACATCTGGTTAATTCATCTCTTCTTATCTTTATTATAATAGCAAGGCAAGCAACAAGGTTATGTTTAACTAGTTCATTCTGCAAGCTTTTGCTCTTTTTTTATAAAAAAATGTCTATGAGGACTTGATGATATTTCTTCATTTTATTAAATAAATTATTAGTTTTAAACAAATTTATAAATATATTAATTTTATCCTTGATTTATCTGGATATATGGCTTTTGCATAAACTTTCTGAAATAAAGGATTCGGATAATTATTACTGTGAAAATTTAAGGTCTTTAGGACAAGTGAATTTAAAAATCAAAGGTAATCGATAGAGAGTTTTTTGAACAAAATGTGTCACTAAAATATGTTTTCTAAAATCTTTTAAAAAACTATGCGAAACATTTTTATATTTTCTTTTTTTTTACAAAGATCTTCTATTTTATAAAATAATTTCTTTAATTTCAAACGAAAAACATGGGTGTATGCAGCCGATAATTAATACATTAATAGCTCAACTAATGCTGCTGCATGGTTTTTGCTTGAAATTACAGAAATTATTTTGAACTTTTCACCCGTTACAAAAGCTTGCTACTTTTTATATTAGTATTATCTAAAAAACCATAATTTACCAAACCAGGTGGAGTGAAATTTTCAAATGATTGGTATGAAAAATATAAGCTGACTTTGTTGAAATTGAAACAAAACAGAATTTTCCAAAATAATATTGGTTACTTTGATTGAAATGTTTACGTATCTGTAATTCTTGTTGGTAGCCATTGATAAATTGATACTTTAAATCCGAAAAATCCGTAAGAAATTAAATTTTATGATGCATTATAATATGACTCCAAAATACAATTTGATTATAATCGATAGCTCTTATCGACTAGTATCTTTATTTATTATATTACAATAACAATTATTTCAAATATATATAAAAAATAACAATAAATAAAATGTAAATTAACCAATAAAACAAAAATAATAATAACATTTCTATTAAATTATCACAGTTACTAAAATAGGCTTAAAACCTTATTTAATAATACGGTACCGTAGGTATACGAAGATAATCAGAAACCTTGGTGGTACATTAAAAAACCTCTTCCTATTTATTTACATATATATGTATGATGATGCAACTAACTGAATACAGTAGCCATAATAATAAGTAACTGAACAGCAAGTATTATTGTGTGTGGTTTGTGTTAATAGATAATAATGGATGAATGGTTAGTAAATGATGAAGAAAAGGGCTTTTTAATAGAAAACAGTAGGAATTATAGCTTAAAGGTTTTCTGAACGAATAGTTTATAAGATATATAATATACTAGCAGACCCAAACACACAAAATTTATGCGGATTATCTACACACACAAATGTATTGAGTTTTAAAGACAAAATCAGTGTTTACTAAATTCTTATAGAAGTTTCAATATAGAGTTAAGTTATTAATTTAAATTAAATAAATATTTTAAACTTATTAGAATAATTATTTTCGTTCATTTATTTAAATTTCAGTCAAGTACCAATAAAGCTTAAAAACAGTCTTTATCTAATGAAACCAGCGATTATATATTTTGCGAAAAACTGTGGTTAATTTTAAATAATTATCTATTTTGTACAATTATAGTTAACAATTTACACTATGACAGCGATTAAAATAAGTTCCATTAAGTCCGGAAATCATATTTGGCAATAAAAAAGGAACTCCTTGGTACTTTAACTTAAAAATGAACATATGAAAAAAAGCAATACGCTTAGATCGGATAAATAGTTTCGGAATCCATCGAGAACATGAGCGTGACACGGGAATTTATCAAAAATGGTATGAATAAGTGTGTGTTCCATATTCCACTTGTAACAATCTAATACTATTGAAAAGGATAAATTTACTAATAACAATACACAAATAGAATATATTGTGTATATCGTTTGGTCGGTAAAACCATCGAATCCACAAAACCATTCGGTCTTTTCTTTTATATCTATGAATGTTAAGAACAATCATCATATATGCACTTTTGTTTCTACAGTATGCGTTAAGAGCTTTTTCATATCGTGCATAGTACGTGGAAGGGACATCTAGATCCATTGATGAGACGATTTAGTCCATGTGGCTAAAATTTCTAATTATTTAAAATTTTTCCATTTCCTAAACGATGTAACAACAGCAATTGTAATTTCATAGTAACTTGTATATAAGATGGATGTATTGTAGATAAAGCTTAGGCTAGGTGCAGTAGTTTTTTTTACATGTTACTTGTATTGATTCGAAAAAAAATTGAAATTTTTGTAGGTAAATTGTATAGCAAATGTCAAGCAAACATTTAATTGTAATAATAAAAAAATTTAAGATTGTTCGAAGAAATTGAATTAGTAATTATTTTGAATTGCAAATATAAGTAATTATCTATTAAAATTTGTTAAGAAAATTCCTAGGTTCAATCATATACCATTCAGAGACTATATATTATAATAAGACTGTAGACTGTCGGTTCGGTTCTTATTTAGGAAAGTTGTTTAGAAAAAACGAATCTTCACATTATTGTGTTCTTTCTTATAGCAATAAATAACTGTTGAAATTTTAATTGACTGTTGTTACATACTGTATCACTCCACACAATATCATTCGGTAAATGTTTGAACTGTATATATGTTGTATTATGTTGTTAATACTTCTCCAATGAAACGATAGAATGCCTTAAGGACAGTCGTTTGAACCTTCTTGTATGGGTCAAATATCCTGTCTTTTACAGAACTGTTGAGTAGGAATGGACCAAATATATATATATATATACACTTTATATATACATATTATTGTTATGTGTGTCCTGATGTTTGTATGCACATTTTATTGTTAGATATTCGTTCCATCAAAGACATTCCTTTTCCTGATAATAATGTAGGTATACCAACCACCACCACTTCTATGTATATGTATGGATCTTTAATTTCTAATGAAAATCGTTTATTGTTTGTTGATTGTAAATGGGAACAACAATACTTTTCAGGCAGTACATTGTTATATAAATATTGGATTTTAAACATAAACTTGCAGAAATAACAATAAAACAAATGTGTGCGTGTACTTATGTACGCACGTCAGAAGTTATACTTCTTTGGTATCATTAAAAAACAATTTTTAATTGCATGCAAATAATTAATAACAATAAAATAATAAACGGACTGGAGAAGGGTAGTCAACACTAAAGCTCAGTTAAAATTTGAAAATTTAAATAAATAAATATTTTCTTACATTCTTAGTAACATAAATCATAACAACTTGTGAATTTTGTGTGACGTTGATGCAAGTGCTTCTTAAAATTTCCTTCTCATCATTTTTTTATAACGCACCAAAAGAAGTATAACTTCAAAAATCAGATCGGAAACTTTGTACTGTGACTAAGATCTTTCTAAAACTGAATCCTTGATTATTTTTTATACAAATATGTGTATTTGCGACAAAAACGTGTTAAAAATTTGTTTGTTAGTTTTTCCTTTTTCTTTTGTAACTTGACTTAAAAACGTGAAAAAAGTGCTATAACTATACAAAAAAAATTAATTAACCTCACTTTTTCACATAATAAGTTTGCTACAGAAAAAAACTGCGCTTCACTGAAATTAAAATAAATGAAATAAAATAATTTTTCTACTGAGGTTCAAATATTTCTTTAATTTAAATTAATAACGTCTATATTCAAACTCAAATAATACATTAAGGTAACACTGATTTTGTGTTAAAAAATTCAACATACTTTTTCGTGTCGATAATCAATATTAATTTTTTCGACCGTTGTTTGTATTGATTTTATACTAAATTTTTTATTTTTCTATAAGTTTTAAAATTCCATAGACGTACCTCGGTCTATGAAATTTTAATTTTCTTAACAGAGAAGAAATTTATATAATATTCCAAAAATAAATGTAAACAATGAAAACGAAGAAGCTATAAGTCTGAAGTTTTTACACATAACGTGTCAAAATTAAAAATAATGATATTCAAAATAAGGAAAAAAAAGTATTTTTTTTAAATACCATAAATAAATTCCCTTATAGAAAATATTTATCTTTAATGTACCATAAACGCTTATCGTCGTTGATTTTGAACAGATTTGATTCAAATCAGCAATTGAAGCATACTTTACGTAGGCCGTTTGTGAATATTTTATAAAATTATTTTACAAAAACACATGATCGTAATAACAACCATGTGAATACAAGAACATTAAAAAAATTATTGCACCAAAGTTGTGTTGCCGGTATATGTTTTTCTTTTAGTATATTAGCTATTTTTTATATATTAATAAACTTTTGGATTCATGTAAAACAGATAGACCATCTTGAATTGGAACGCTTCTTGGACTTTAATCAGTCAACAGTAAGCGATATTTTAGCATTTAATTTTATGAAATTATTACACAAATTTTATTCATAGCCAAAACAAGAGAATATAGTTTTATATAATTTATCATTTGTTTTGAGGTTAAATATTTACAACCAAATATTATGAAAATAAACAAGTGAAAATAATAACTAACAGGTGTAATTGTTCGATTGTCCGACATATGATTAAATATCAAATTTTGGGCGTATATTCACAATGAAAAACAATTAAATAAAAAAATTGGTTATTATAAAATATATTCATTACCGCATCCCTTGTACCTTGACCTTTCGCTCCTCTACAACCTGCTTTAGAACACTCCATCACCTGAAGTCAAACATTCGTTCTAGCACAAGGTACCAATTATATTGTTGATGATGCCGATTACTTCATTCTTATCCAAACTACGACAGTGGGATCAATCATGCATCCTCTTTTTTTATTAAATCAGACTGCCGCTTCCTGGACTCGGACCCGCTACCTAAGTAGTCAAATGGGAGAAAGTATTAGTACCTTTACTCACTTGACCGCTGAGCTAGCTAGCTTATTTACTCTTAACAACTAAGAACCCATACAATTCTGAAGCAATTGAAAACTTACTTTTTTTAAATTTCTTTTTAAAACTTGAGTGATTTTTCATATAAATCAAAAACGTATAATTTATTTACTGATTCCCTCTCTTTTAAGGTTTCACTTATGAACCATGTGACGATTTTGACATTTTTTAAGTATAATTTTACTAGCATAGTTTTTGAATGCTTCGAATGTTTCTGAATTGCTAATTCTTCTCAATTCAAAGGATTTTGATGAAATTTTGTATATTGATGCACGATCTCCATCAGTGATTTTAATTTTGTTGAAATTGATTTTTCTGGATATTGAGGGGATTAAATTTTCACAGAAAATAAAAGAAACAAGCTTCGATAGCTTAATATCCTATAAAGTTTCATATGACTAAATTGAAGAAAATTCATTTATTCATCTTTTATCCAAATTGCAACGCATTTGTTAAAGACGTACCGGACATAAAACGTTTTGTATCCACTATTGGTAACGTATTTTGATTGTCCTAAGAAAATAAACTCCTGTGTTAATCCATTACCATGAACGTGTATGTTTTTTTTGATTTGCTTTCTGTGTTAAAAGTGTAAGTATGTTTTTGTTTATAAATAAATATATATTATAGACTCAAAAGTCACCAAACAAACACACACCACCATATAGGCATGTATTTAATTTGATGATATCAATGTGTAGTGATCAATAGCTGTTCACATTTGATTTACTATCTGTGTTAATAATACATTTAAATTGTATTTTCAGTTCAATGATTTATTGTTCACCTTTTGTATAAATAAATAAAAAAAAAATAAGGAATACTTTTATAAAGGTACCTACTACAAGTATCACATTATAAACTAAAAATATTTGTATACATGCATTATCAATATATATTATAATATGTTTGAGATTTTAAAAACATAAAATATAGTGTGAATTTTTTAAAAATTTTGATTCAGAGATCCTTTTAAGAAATATATAATTTGCATGAAATCTTTTATTCTTTAATTTATCATTTTTTAAACTTAATAACTTTTATACTCGACATAACGACATTGTAACGCTGGAAAATATTGAAACTACAAACAACATTTTTGTGAAGGTGTTCATAGAATCATCTAACTATTCCAGTTGCGCATGTCCGATCATCATCAAGCAAACTCAAAAAACGAAAAGAGATAGCAATTTTGGTGATGTATTGTAGACCTGTAGAGTGAGTTCGCTAAAAGCAAAATCGGTCCATTGAATTCAATGAATTCATAACCCAAGTTTTAAATTATAAAAAAAGAAAAATTCAAATACAAAAAGGTTTTTGTTTTCTGAAAAGAAATAACGTTTATTTCAAAATTTTTTTGTTGGTTTGCCAGAGTTTTAGCTCAGATTCAGTTAATTATGACATAAAACTGAAGAGAATGGATTTTTAGAGTATTTTATGGTAAAATATTTTAAAGATTGATACTTAACCATATATCGAGTATCTAAACAATTAACTCTCTTAGGTGTTGTATTCACTTATTAAATATTCAAATTTTCAAGTTTTAAAGAAATATTATTTTATGCAATTTTGTCAATAGAAATTTTATTTTAAAATCAAAAATGACCGATTTAATTAACTGGTAGAATTCAAGAGTTATTGAAAAATTCACTGTATTTTTGAAACATTTTTACTTGATTGATAATAGATTTGTTAAGTTGAAGTCAATGCTTAGAATGAATCCCTTTGATAGATAAAATAATCGCCTATATAAATTAAATTTTATTAAAGTTTTATAATAAAATATTATAAAGTAATGTTAGTTATTTAAAAGGCTAATGTATCAAAACTTTTTATATTTGTAAGTCAATTGCTTACGGACGACAATTCCTTTTACAATGATATACCTTTAGTTTTTTAATAATATATATACATGGTGAGATATACAACAACGACAAAACAAATATAAAACTATTTACAAGACATTTATGTCGGAATATCGGTATATAATCTGCATAATAAATTTATATTTAAATATTTTTATTGGTATTATAAGTACTTACTTATATATAATATATAATGGACTTAAGTACTTCTTTTTTTTTTTTTATTGTTATTGTTTTTTATCAATTAGATTAAATATTATTTAATATTTGTATATTTGAACAGGAAGTACAAATTATTGTTCATTTATTTAATATATATATATGAATACATTTAATAAAAATAAGAGTTAACTCTCTGTGGGTCGCAGCCAAAGAGAAAACATTTCATGTTCCCCTCTTTCCCCTTTCTTCAGCCAAACTGCACTGCAGAAGTAACCACTTGAGGTTTGTTTAGATGGTGACACTTGCAATCAATTTGCTCCCGATGGTTTCAGGAACCACAGAATCCACTTTTGGCTTAGGTATTACAAAAATCACTTTGTTTTAATAGAAATATTTCATTTTATATATTTTAAACAATTTCACAAACAAGTCGTGGCTGAACATTTAATATTTTCTTTATAGGTTATAGGAGCCACATATGTTTTTTTGTTGTTTTTTTTGTTTTATAATAACAATTTTTATTAAAAAATGGCTTGGTTTTCTTGGTTTTAATTCCAGACAGATTAAAAAGAAACAATATTTGGACGGTCCTATTTATTTAATGTGAGTTTTCATGTTTTGAGATAGGAGAATAAATATTAAAAAAGGCTCGTGTCAGCTACTTTTGGATGCAATCATTTTTTTATACAAAATAATCCTCCATTTTCCAGTACCAAAAGACTCGAACAAACACCTAAATTAAAAAGTATGTACATATACAAAGCACCGATGACATTGAATAATAATAATAGTATTATGTTTAATTTATTTAAATTTTTTCTTAATCTAGAATATATTTCAAAATGTTTATTAAAATATAATTGATGAACAATAAATACATGACATGTAGATATGTATTCTGTACTTAATTCTAAATAAAATACAATATACATAGATGTAACAACAGTTTGTGCAAAATGTACTGCTATCTACCTACCTAATTCTATATACACCTGTCAAATTTATTAAACTACGATCTAAAGTTGATATGATATATAAAAACTATTATACATTCAGCAACTGCGTAAGCCAAACAAATTTCTTATTGAGAAACAACATAAGTCGTTTTGGATTGGGAGTGTTGACTTGAATGAAATCTTAGAATAGTTTTACTAAAAGGGAGAATTCAATGTTCCGAAAAGTTTTTCATTTAAATATTTCATTTATACATGCTAAACAAAAGACTGAGAACCTTTCACAAAGAGGCTTCATTTTAATCATAGACACTCTGAGTTTTTAGGCCCTTCTAAAACTTTAAGCGCAATCTTCCTCGCTTTGTTTACAAAATGGAAAAATAATGTAAAATCCTACTTCGGTATTTTTTGAGAGAATATTAGTGTTTCGCTGAATGCTGGCTGGCTATGGTCACATGCCCGTAATTTTATGACACATACTATATCTTGATGCAGTATCTTATTTCTCCATTCACTTAAATAGACTAGACTGCCGTGACAGCGGTCGAAATTCGAATATAATCACTCAAAAGTGAATCTCAATGCCTTTTGAAAAAACAGTATATATGCATGCCTTTAACCAAAACAGTTTGTTTAACTGAAGAGTATATATGAGTGTGTATAGTAGTGTGTATAATATAAGCCACGCATCTTTTATATGTGTGTGTCATAGTGTGTGTAATGTTTTTTTTAAATATTGATTTAATGTATTTTTTATGCATAATTTTAAAAAGAATATTACCGGTCTCCATAAAAAGTGTAAGTGCGCCAAATTGCATACACCTGCACCCGCCAAATTTTCGTAAAACGGACTACAAAGATTTTTGCTTCACGTATTTATATATAGATAAGTTTCAGAAAAAAATGTTTACAAAATAATTGATATACATATGAAATAATACTTGAAAAATTTCATTATCGATACAAAACCAATATCTGATTTTTGTTTAAGAACGAATCGTCTAAAACAGATACATTTTACAGAATTAATTCGTTCATTTCACTCACTGAATTACATACTACAGATACAAAATATTGTTTCGACATTTTCCGTATTGTAAAATCTATGTATGTATATATATATATATATATATAATATATATAAAATAAGTTTTGTATGAATAATATATTATTATTATTATTTAAATCAAACTAAATTATAAACTATTGTTATATTTCATAACACTATATATAGGTAGTATAGATATACATTGAGTATTTTACTTTAGTACAATTACATATTACTAGGTAAAATACCTGATGAATATGTACGGTTGATTTTTATTTTTGACTTCCATCAATTTCTCAACATATTTTACATTCGAGTTCGGAAATATAGTGTTTCTTATTAAATAAAAATTTTTGCTCCGAAGTCAACATATTTTAAATATGTTCACGTTTTGGAACTTTCTGAGCAATTTTTCATTCGTGTAGATTTGGTGGCCTGTGAAACTTTCTCAGACGAACGTGCATAGTAAGGATGGTTAAATATTGAGAAATGGATAAATTAAAAGACATTAACAAAGTTGATATTAAAAATATATTTTTCTTCTGAAATTTTTACTACAGATTATGTTTTGAATGAAAATTTTTTTATGATGTTAACAAATGCTACTTATTAATTGAGATATATATTTTAATCTTTTCGTTTTTGAAATGAATAATCTTTGGGACTATTTTTTCCAGAAGAAACTTGAATATTTTTTGGGAGCAAGAAAATAAGTTTTTTAGTAAAGTTAATATATGGTTGAATATAAAAATCAAACTGTATAATACAAAAATAAATGAATTAAATATATATGATATGCAATAACAATAATAATTTATAGTTTAGTTTTAATATTAATGATAATAAAACCCAGTTATGATATAGTTTTATAATAAATAAATACATTGACTAAACTTTAAAAACACTATAGGTACCTCACCTCTACCGAGTACATATTTTAAATAAAATCTATCTGTCTATTTTAACTAGTATATGTATGTATATCAAATTAGTAATAATTTTGCACGTAATTTTAATGAATTATTCAATAAATTAAATAATAAAACAATATACATATATGTACATAACACAAAATTATATTGTTTTAATATATATTTGTTGTTGTTGAATATATTAATTACTGAACGAATATACTTCAAATATGTTTTAACCACTAACTTTAATTAATTGGTTATTATTTTGTATGTAAATTTTATAATTAACAATAATGAAATTTATTTTTTATGAATTAAATTGATGGTATTTGTAATAAAAGTTGTATGTAATATCCAATGAGTTCATATTTATTGTTGTTCGAAATTTATTTATGTTATTGGTTGTATTGAAATGATATTTGATATAAAATATTTTCACCTGAAAAAATACTATAAATTAATTAACTCCAAAAATTAATAGGCTTGAGAGAAAAAAAGATTCGGCGCATAAAAGAATTTTGAGAGATGACAGGTTACTAAAGTATAGCAATGATACTAACTAAAGTAGATTTAGCCATAAACTTGAATAATTTTTTGATAAAAATTATCATGAAAAACTAAAACAAGGAAATTTTTTTTCGATGTAGCTGACAATTTTTTAAGGTTATTTGTCCATAGGACACACCCAACTCAAGTCAATTCTTATCCATGACTCTGCTATGCCTATACTTGAAAAAATAGTTATAATTTCTTGGAACTGAATTTCTTAGAATTTCATTCGAAAGAAAATTTAATTTTTGTATTATTTGATATGTAAAATCGACAATCCCTTAAAAACCTTTTACTTTTCAAGTAATATATTTGGACAATCTCATTTTGGCATTTTAATGGTTTCTAATGTAATACTTAATTAAGATTCTTTACTTTACGATTAAAATACTTTTAATTGTCATGTCGTATATGATTAATAATAAAATGAAATCAAATTCATTAAATGAAAACATCGAATATCTACAATCAATTAATAACATAAGACTACGAACAATATACAGCAACGTAAATAGAAAGTAATTTTCACATTTCTCTATCTATCAGAAAGATAAATAAATCAAGACAAGCAGTTCTGAATGCGATTCTATAAAGTCGTACCAAGAACTTCCATATAAGAAAGTTATCCCAAGCTCCAGGAAATTTTACCGAGTTTTATATTAAATAGTTACGATACATATTTACTGTAATTAATTGTGGGTTCATTAGCTATATTTGAGCTGGAATTGTAGTAAATCTAAACAGTTTCAGAAAAAAACATTTCAAACAAAAGTTTGAAATAAAACAAAAAAAAAAAAATAACACTTCATATAGCGATGCTTTTTATCTCTTATGGTTAAAAATTTGGTCATGGAACCATACGACCTAATTTATATATTTTGTTTAAAATCTAATGGTCGCGATTTTGCCGATACTACTTATTTTTGGGCTCAAACTTTGATTAATTGCATTCGGTTTGCATGCGGGTAAAACACATATATCTTCGTAAAATGTCACTGATCGATAAACAATAAAGTATGAAATCATTCGTGGTTTTGATTTTCGAGACGATTCCAATAAACCCCGTTCACAAGAAAGTTCAAATACAGTGATATGGTACTGCTAAGAAATGGATGGATGTGAATGAATAGACAATGTCGCTTTAGATAGATCATCAATATAAGTGACATATATTTCTATTATTTGTGTCATTTTCAATTGTAAAGTGCTTTTCCACCAGCTAAACCATGACATAACACACAAACAATACACACACATCGAACATTAAGAGTACGATTCATTCTATTTCTCTCTTATGCATTCATCACAAATATATTTATCAATACAAACACCCGTTGAGAAATTGAATATCACTAATAAATTTATAAAATAAATTTTTTTGACATTACTATTGCACTTTCGACGAATAAAATGATTATCGGATAAGATTATTATACATATTTGAGACAAAATCCAAAAATTATATTTGCTAGAAGCCTTTGTGGCCAACAACTTAAATAAAATACCAAATTTTACAATTTGAAATAATCATATAGACCTTGCTTAATAACTTTATTAAATTCTAAATTATAAATATCAAATAAATATTTATCAACTCAACCCACAGTTTCTTCATTCAACATAATCGGACATTCGCTATATATTTCCAAAACAAAAGAATAATTAATTATTCATTACTTGAAAATTTATTCAAAAACGTGAAAAATTGAAAAAAACAAATTGAAAAAAATGTATTTTCTAGAAATAAGATTATTTTAATATCATATATTATTATAAAAATTCTTTATAGCTATTTGTAGTTAAATAATTTTATTAATTTCAGCTTAAACTATTGATATTAAACAATTTAAATATTGAAGTTATTTTCTGCATTTGTTGTTAAGAAAATTTTGTTTCGCCATTATTACCATTTTGCATCATCTTGAAGTAATTGAAACAATAATTATAGAACACTGAACATTACGCATTAAATATTCCACATTCATTATCCAATAATAAAAGAAGACATCTTTGTTCATATCAAACAATAAGAAAATGGATTCTTTTTATTACATTATATTAAAAGACAAACAATAATACACAGAAAAAAAACACACTAAATAAATGATGATTGCTATGTGAAAATGGTATTCTGGGTGTTTTTCAAATTTCTGATAAAAGTATAAAAGAAAAAGTCTCTAATAATAAATTACTCAGTTCAATGGGTGTTTGATTTGCTTCGACGATTAATCATCTTATTTTGAATGAATCACAATATATTTGTGGTAGTTATTTGTAATGACATAGAAAATTCTACTTCCTATGTCGAAAACAATCATTGATTCTAATGCTGATATTTTGTACACAGGCATAATGGAAAGTTAAAAATCTTTGTAAACATGAAAATGTGAAAATTACTATGTCCAAGTATTTTTTAAATAATAACATGCCAGAATGATGCCAGTTTTTTCAAATGAATGCCAAATAAAATGTCTTAGAACCCTAATGTGAAATGAATTGGCAAATTGTTTTTGCTTAAAAGGCAACTCCTTTATTTGTATGTAACCAAGAAAAATTGGTTTTTTGGTTTATTTCTAACGAGGTCCAAAATGTAAAAAACTACAAGTTTTGAAGGTTATTGTATAATTTATAAATAATAGCTGCGATCAAAGTATCGTGGTTTTTTTGGGTTCTAAAAAATTCCAAATGTAAATTTTTGCTAAACACCACCAAAAATATAAATTGCCGTTTTCAAACTAATCTCACTAACTTTAGTACTTAATAAATGATTTTTCTATAGCCTATTAAATAAACTCAGAAATTCTTATTTCTACTAATATCGTGATTAAGATACAGACGTTATTTTCAAAAGGTGATAATAATTTCAAAATCAAAATATGATTCTTTGCATTCTTCTGCAAAATAAAATTAAAAAAAAAATTATTATTCAATAAATTACAAAATCAAATTACTTCATAAATTGTAAAAAATCTTTCAACAAAATCAAAAAAAAATATTCCTTTTTTTTACAAAAAGTCTTAATTAAATAATGTAAAAAAATATGCCCATATTTTTTTATCTAAAAATTATATCTTTTTTCTTATTTTCAAAAAATTGTATTCAACCGAATAAAATATTGGTTTTTTTGCAAATAAATTGACACTTGACCGTAATTATATTTGACAGTTATTAGATTTTCAAAGAAGAGAAATCATAATATCAATATTTAAGAATATTGTGCTGATGCTATTCAAACTCAAAACCTGCCCACTTTTTTATCAAATTTTTTTTTTTTTAAATAAATTTATTAGTAACATTCAATTTTATTGATGTGAACAAAATAACTCTGATGTGTATATTGAGTTGAAGATGAGACCGTATCTTGATTTTACAGGTGATTTAAGCATTCAATATTATGGAATTCAAATTAAAATATTTTTTGAAAAATATTCTTTTTGGAATTTTTTAATACAAATTGATTTTTTTTTTATATTTACATTTTACTTATAAAATCTGATACGATCCATTTATATCTACATTATAAATCCTATACTTCCTGCGAAAATAGGAAAATTTTCTTATGATTCTACCTTACAGGTAGAGATAAAAAATTTAGTTTAAATTAATTTTCGAAATTGAAAATAAATACTTTTTTCTTTTTTATTTTATCTTGTGAATAAAGATTCAAATGAAGAGAATATTTATGAAAAATGATTTATCTATTAGATTTAAACTCACAAAAATTTGAAATTAAAAAATAAGTGAATTTTTAATATTTTTTTAAACATATTTGCTTGTGTTGATTTTTTAGATTTTACAAAAATCTTAGAGAAGAGGGGGGCAAAATGGAATCTCCAAAAGGAAAAAATCAATCTCTTATTCAACATTATCATACAGGTATTCTTTCATTGGTCCCATTTACTGCATTCTAGACAAGCAGTCCAAATCAAGAAGTGTTTTCGCCTTGTGACTTCGCCGCTCATAAGAGAAACTCCATTTTAACCGCTATCCCGTCTTACCCTCTTTCCCCTACTTATGGGAATAAAATTTGTCTGCCTGATCTTTTATTAATATGTCATTTTCGTAATCAACCATTCTTTCTTTTCATGCTGAAAAGTATTTGAATACCTAAACTTAGATAAGCCTATGCAAATTATCAATGTAACTATGCCTTACATGAATTTAATGTTGAGTATTATTGTCTCAAAACACTGCGTATGTGTCCAAGCTTTTTGATTTGAACGTATAGCGCATAATTTCATATGAAAATGAAGCTATTCATGGAAATCTTGATCGTACATTTTAAACAGAAAAGTTTATAAATCTATAAAAATTTAAATACTAACGATTATTCGATACCAAACAAATACAGATACAAAAACGATAAAGAATATCTTCTTGTAACATTCGAATTCAAATAATAATCATAAAAATAATATTAATTCTTTTACAAGAAATGAAAGAATATTCAATAATTTATTGATTTTTTTGTCTTCTGAAAACCTACCTGAGACTTTGTGTTCAATAAATATGTGATGTAGTTATTTTATATGGTTATTATTATTGTTATTATGTTATTGATATACAATATGATTCAAAAGTATGCTTGAAGTTTTGCTAGAAATTTATTTTATTAAATGCATTCTATGTTTTAATTCATTTAACTTGTGGTAAACAAAATTAGTAAATTAGTCTTTACTCACTGATCATGGATTCGAGAAATCTTTATAAATTCAAACTTTTATAACTTCCATCGCAATTCTTTTGTAATATTTTGTTTTCTATTTTTTACCTCAAAAAATGCCAACAAACTATTTAACTTCAAATAAACTCTACTTTTGAGGCGGACTCAAACTCTAATTTTGAAAACTTGACTGAATGATCGTAGAAAATAGCTATCTTTCTCATGTATAGCATTAACGAACTCGAAGGTTCGAGATGCGAAAAATATTTTGCACAATCTTTACAACGCAAAAAAATACATCGAAATTTTTTTTTTTTTTTGAATTTCTCACTACCGATGCTAAGTAGCCCTGTTTCATTTTATATTCAGCCATTATAAAATTTCTATAAAGTTTTACGATAACTGAATTACCTTACTTCAAATGCTTATTGTAGGTGCGAAAAATGGATTTTTCTAATTCTATTATGAAATTTTTTATTTGGGTTTCTCATTTTTTGGATGATGAAAATGTGGATATTTCACTAGTTTTCTTACCGCCACATTATTGTTTTTGTTTGATCAAAATATCTCGTTGTTTTGGTTTAACGATTTCTGTAAATTCACGTATAATGTTTCCTCTAGAATAGAACTACCTGTATTTAAAAAAGTCTATTTAATTATGGATCATCTATATTAAAATTGTAATTTTAAATACAATATTTTAATTTTTTGTAGTTTATTTCATATTGGATTTCAGCCAATATGACCATAATATTATTATTATTATTATAATAGCCTATAATAATACAAAATGCCTATACTATAATAATCAAACCCTATTTTTGAAATGTCATACACAAATCAAAAAAAAAAGAAAAAAAAATTTAAATTAAATGTTTAATAAAATTTTATGAACAACAACCAACCAACACTGCACGTATATAGAGTTTTTAAAACTTGTTTTTGTATATATTTTACTAAAAATTATTATATTATTTTGGTATTTTAATGTGAATATATATGAAAAATAATTAATTTTATATGCTAATCGATAAATTTCGATTTATACAGAATTATTATTTTTATGCATATATCTGAGTTTTTATATAATAAGATTATTAAGTTTTTATATAATAAGTTTAATCTTAAAATTATAGGACAAATATTCACAGCAAAGATACTGTGATAGGCAAGAAGTGTCTAAGTAGTCCCTATGGAGCTCGATCGGTAATTTTCGAGAAAGGAATTTTCATAATAATAATTCTTGATTTTTATTAGTTGAAAGGAATACATAACGTAATGAATTTCCCGTTACCGGTTTTAAAAATCAAATTTTTCTACCAGTATTCGAGACATGAATCACTTAATATTATGCCATGTCTTTTAAATCGATAACGTATGAAATTTCCAGTAATTGTGTAAATGTTTCAGTTACCATTCACCTCCATATTTTAATTTAATAACCACGTATAAATTTTAACTTAGATATTTACAACAAAATTGAATATATTGAAATCCCAAATGGATAAAACTAAAGTTCTATACGTTGATTCGTTGCTACCTCTATCTATTCGTAGATAGATTTTACTAATATTGACAATTTTGATTTAATTAATTATAATATTTCTCAAATATCTATCTATCTATCTCGAAATGGTTGACTGCCATATAATTTAAATCAAATCAAATGGAATTGTAGTCACATTTTAGAATAAATAATAATTTTCGAACTCTTCACTAAATATATATATATATGTATTTGTCTTAATTTGATTAATATTCTCTATCTCCCTAAATCGTCTCTCCCTAAACAATACCAGTAAAATTTAATATTGATTGTCTCTATATATAGAGAAATATGTGTGTTCTTTATTATTCAAAATGTACAAAAAGTAAAATTTACAAATGTGTTGTGTAGTAAACAATGCAATATAGTAGATAGTTTAATATTAATAAACTTATTCATGATTTAAATAAAAGTAATTCAAAATGTTGTAAATACATTCTCTAGCTTTGTAGTTTCACTTCAGTAATACGTAATTCGTTGAAATTGATTATTCTGTTTCTTTCTTCTTTTAATAGAAAGTTGTAAAAATTCAAAATTACAGAAGATTGAATTTTCATACAGCTCTTAACTGTATTTCAAGTCTCTTCATATTTATTTCAAAGCTAGTTATGATCTTTATAAATATTTCAAATTATAATTAATAATACGAGTAACGTATAAATCACAGATTATATTGTCTATGAATAATATTTTTTCTCTGTTAAAAGTAACCATTTGACGATTTTATATTATAACTTGAAACATTGTTAATGTGCCAGGACTTAATAAATATTCCCTTGTTTTGAAATTATTATAAATTCAAATACTTTGTTTTTACTTTTGATGGAAATGAAGATTTGATTCAGATCTAAAACTGTCTCTAAAGCGGCTTAGAATATTTTACCTCTCCACCTACCTAAGGTTTTCCCTTTACTAACCCATGAAGCCATTTGCAATTTTTTGACGTAAATCTAAACTGTGAGCGAATATTTTGATGGTTTTGTAAGGAATGACTCTTGTTTTATTTGGTACAATCTGTATCAAACATATTAAATATATTAACTAAAAAAAAATCATTAAAAAAAATTCTATTTTAAATAATATTTCTTTGAACCCATCACGATCAATAAATAATAATAAATGTCATTTGATTTAATATTAGAACGAACGCACACACAGGATCTTAGCAATTAACTAACCGAAACAAAACAAAAAAAAAAAACTAAACTAAACTATTCAATCTATTTCAATTTAATATTATATTATGTGAATAACGTTACAAAACGCATCAAGAATAGTCTACATGTCTATCTATATGTCTATATTTTATAATATTATTGTTTTAAATCTATTTAGTTTTTGTCTATTTATTTCACGGTTAATTGAAAGGGAAACAATTATATAACTTTGAATAATTTTTTGATTCGATTAATATTATTGAAGCATAAAATACAAAAAAATAATTGATCAATTTTATCATAAACGTTTTTTAAATTTTGAACTATTTGTTCTCAATTAATTATGATGAAGTTTGTTTTGAAACAGAGGAAGTTTTTGTCCTTCTTTTATGAGAAGGAGATACTTGCCAGGTGATCTCTTACGACTTCTAGCCCTAAGTGGAAAATGGTAAACGAGAAATTTAAATGGATATAAATAAGTTCCCTGCCATCAATGCCCTTTTAAATTCGGTGCCTGTTATTTTTAAGCTTAAAACTAATTCGTTGGTGCCGATTTCTAAAGGTGCTAAAAATATTTATAGCAATTTTAAAATTTTAAAATATTTTTAATGAATTTTTTTTTCAATTAATATTGTCATAATTATGTATAAAATATCAACACTATTTATTAAATAAATTCTATAATATCTATAGTTTGTATACAACACTTTTGTACAATAAAATATATTTTGAGAAATATTTCAATGTATTTGATTCAATTGAAATATGTAAAATACTGAGCTTCATTAATTAACTGTATGTTACTAATTGAAATATAGTTAACACTATATCTACTGTATATTTGTGATACATTTCTTTATTGTATTTACTAAAGTAAAACTTGTTATCAATTTTTAACGTAGAAAATTTTTGTTATACCTTGCGGTACTAATTTTTGAAAAATTGTCTATTTTGACAATCCTATTATGGTTCCTATTATGGTCGATTTTGAAGCGAACGTTTTATTAGATTATAAAAGCAATGCTCTTATGATTGTATTAAAAATTTATAATATTTATAAAAAAAATTATTACAAACGGTATTCGTTTAAATATAAAAATGAAAAAAGTTAGCTACTTTTCATTGATATCAAACTTTTTCACAGGGTCTGACAAGTAAAAGATAAAGAATCCGAAAAATGGTGCAATGAAATTACTTTTCTATTTCTGTGATTGGAAAATTATTGGAAGGTGATCAGTGAATCTGATCCTTTTTCTGATAGCTTTTTTCTCGATGAAAGAATATAGAGTTTAAAGTAAAACTCATAAAAAGCCTAAAAACTATTTGTAAAACGCTGTGTTACTGAAAAATATAATATTTTCATAATGTTCAACATTTTCTAATGAATTGTTTAATATTTTTCTTGAAGTAGATTTCACTGTATAAATATAATAAATAACTAGGTACAACATGTATGATATTGTATTCAAATATAAACACTCTTTACAGATTTAATTAACATTTCATTAAATATAGCAGAATTACCCATCATTTTATCTATACATTTTAATAGTGAGTTGTTTGTATAAATATTAAAATACTTTATTGATGACAGTAATAATTTTATATTTTGCTTATTATAAGAGCAGAACTCAGAGGGATTTCAGTGTACAAGACTCGAGTACCATATTCTGTCAATGGAATTGTGTTAAAAATAGATTAAAAATATTAAGAAAATTTTATGAACGAAAAAAAAAACTGTAACAATTCTGTTCCTCTCAAAAGTTGTAGGTGTATTGGCTTCGAAAAATTACCAAATTTTGTATAAAAAACTGGTATAATTTTTGAATATGCTCGTTAATTCCACTTCACAAAAAGATCACCTGTGTTAAACGTCCATTTAATTTTTATCGAATTGTCTTTTAAACAATATTCAATATTTTGCATCTAGGATATGTCAAAATCATTCTTAAGGTTTTAAGGGGGATTGAAATATAATATTGCAGCACCCAACACTATGTAAAAATTTTTGTTGCCAAATAATTCAAAAAATAACTACCCAAATGTTTTGAAATTTAGTTTTTTCATAAAAACTCTTCGGCCAGCTCTCTGTTTTCATATTAATACTGTGCATTTCAAATTTCTAAATGAGTATTTTTTGAGTCATTTGAGCGAGAAAATTAAAATAAATACAATGCATATTACATATAATTTAAGTCAACTGCTTCTTTATGTCAATAGCAGCTATGGATAATCGCTCTTAAAGCAATTTGAGTCAATTGTTCAACGTGTTTTTCATCTCAAATTATTTATGTTTTTATTTAAGAACCTAGAAATGCATCAACTTACATTATGTAGTATACAATTTTCCTATAATGGTTGTAATAATATTAAACTTAAATAATAATAATAATAATAATATGTATATGTTTATGTAAGTTTTAGATAGAAATATTTACAAACATCTTGAATTTTCAATTACATTCTAGATAGAAGATATAAATAATAATATTGCTTATGTTTTGTATATTTGTGTCTGAATTTCTCATATATCTATCCAAAGTAATATAGGAAAAGTAAAGCTATAGGCAGCTTCTTATATCATTTATATAATACTCAGATATATATATTTAGTATTGTAGACTATATTTTTAGTCCTGGTGCCCAAAACCATATCAAATCATGAATAAATATATTTCTAAAAATTTGACGATGATTTCAATATTCATCGGGAATATTTGATTGTAAAAATTGCCCAAATTCTCGAAAAAAAACCGATAAAACTTTTGTTAATGGTCATTTATACCATCTCTAATTTTATTAGAGCCCCTAGATTACTTTTGGGGATGTTGTGTCAAAACCATTTTGTCCAATACGTGACCAAATCAAAACTTGTGTTTTTCACAATTTTCAGATGCTCTGACAACTGTCATCGAGTTTTATTACTATAATCCTACTATAATAACAAAAAAAAATTGGATATCTATCAATTGGTCAAGTTTGTAGGGGCAATCGAAAAATTACTGCCTCTGAAAAAGAAAATCGTCAACTTTTTAGAATTTTTTTAGAGGAAAAAGTTGTTACATTACTAAGCAATTTTTTCGATGTGAATTTGTGAAGGATGTGTTATGCTTACGGGCACCCATCCTATTTACCAGCCATATTATTATTTAATGCATTTTCATAGAAAATAAATAAATATGTTCTATATATGTTATTACTACTTGCATTATAGAATCTTCTACACTACTTGTTTTTACATATAAGTTTAGATACACCGAAAATTGTAAATAATATTAAAAATATAGTCAATTATGGATAGTTTAAACTAAGTTCTTCAAATACTAAGCATAGCATGGCTTAAAATAGAAAAATAGTATTGCAGTTTATTGAAATATATGTAATTATTTATTCTGAAATTCATGCTCGTAAACAGGATTGGATTAATATGTTGCCTCAAATACCTCAACTTAGTTTTAAAATAAAAAGAGAAATCAGCTTATATAATAATAAGAGCTGCCAGGTTCAGAAATACGAAGATCTAAGTCATTTAAATTGAGGTGTTTTTGTGTGTGTATATCGTTCCATCGAAATACCGTCCAATATTTCAAAAAATTTTTTTCGCTGTTTTTGGGTTTTCTTGGATAAATAAGATCTGAAAAATTCAAAAATAACATTTATTTTACGATTGGTCGACTAGTTTTAGAGATATTGCATCAAATACATCCGCTAAAACGGCCTCTGTGTCGAATTTTTAATGATATCTCAAAAACTGCGCCTCCTATCGTTAAATAGATGTTATTTTTGAATTCTACGCGGAAAACTACACTTATGAACATAGTTTTTTTCGAAATCGGATAGAAAATTTTTTTTTCGAATTTCGCAGTTTTTTAAAGGGGTACCCCTTTGAAAAATTCGAGAAAATCGAAAAAAAATTTTTGCTTCCGATTTGGAACGAAATATACGTTCTAGGGTAGATTTGTCCAGCAGATTTCAAAAATCACATTTATTTAACGATTGGATGCGTAGTTTTTGAGATATCGCTAAAAATCCGATCCAGAGGCCGATTTATCGGATGTATTTCATGCAATATCTCGAAAACTAGTCTACCGATTGGAAAATAAATGTTATTTTTGAGTTTTTTACACTTCAATTGTCCTAGAAAACTCATAAACAGCGAACAAAAAATTTTGAACTTTTCGGCGGATTTTTTAGATTTCTTATACGATTATAAAAATTATCATAAATTTATATTTTGCAAATCAGTTTTTTGATGGAACTCATCATTTAAAATATAATAAGGATTAAAAAAATAACACTTCATTAATTTGAACATTTTTAGTTAATTACTCGCTGGCAGTTGCAAGGAACATGGTTATTTTGCAATTCCCACCTCCCCCGGTAAAAGGCTAACGAATAAGACTGACTGACTGTTTGCCTACATCCAAATTTACTTTATATATTAAAATTGTTCAATTTAATTGTAATAAACCATATTAATATATATATATATATATATATATATATATATATATATATATATATATATATATATATATATATATATATATATATATATATATATATATATATATATATATATATATATATATATATATAATATTATTCCATTTACCAACTGAATATTATGATGAATGTAACCATTCTTAGATACTTACCTGCTTGGTAATAGTAAATATAATAAATATTATCTCTATATACACCTATTCTATACCACGTAAATACATTTTCAATATTAAATCCTGAACTATCTATATGTTTAAGAAAGTAAAATGATTCTTATATCACATGAATATAATTCAGGCAATATATGCAATAAATCCTTAGATTGTAAGACGTGTTACTCAATTGCAGTTAGTAAACAAAATGAGTTTTTCATAAAATACTGTAAAATCATATTGAAAATTCAATTACTATAACATTAAATAATGGTCGAAATTTATTTAAACATAAAAGGAAAATTCATTTACGAATATTATTTAATCAAGTGTATAATAACATTTAACAGTCTTGACTAAACAATAATATCAAAAGGATTATTATCAATTCTAATTTCTATTCATATCATTCGATTGACTATGTAGAGAAACATTAGCGTGCCCGCTATTTACCTCTCCCTAAGCCTTAACTTATTCGAATATTATTTCTCAAACATTAATAATAACAAACTAATAATATTGATAATATTTTCATAGAACATGATGTTGGATGCTGTGCAAGAAGCATTCTGATCAGAAGAGAGAACCACTATTGTTGTATGCATGAAATATATAGATATATGATTTAATTTTAAAAGCATTCAAACCCTACAGCTACAAAATAATCCACATTGATGATAATGATTATTATTCCCTTATATCATATCTTTGTTCTGTGACCGACCGCTATCATAAATTCATTATCATTTCGAAGAAAACTAGCATAGCTTTATCGTTATTATCAAGGCCATACGAATGAGTTATTGTTTGAATAATAAATATACATACATACAGTAGATGTCATATGAGAAAAAGGATTCGTAATTGAAAATTTTAATTAAATTTTTTTCCTTTTATTTATTTGTTTTTTTATAAATTTCGCCTGCAGGTATTGTAAGATTTGCAATTGAGTATTTTAAAAGATTGTTATACTCATTTGTATACCCATAATATGTCATAGTATATTAAGTTTGTAATGCTAAAAAATATTGAACCTAAAATGAAAATTTTGGAGTGGCTGATTATAGAATCACCTTATTTTCTGTCATCAAGATGACAAAAAAATGTAAAGAAATAGCCAGCTGAAATTTGGTGTGACATATTTAAGGCATAATAATGAGTTGCAGTTCCTGAATGAGCCAAATCCAATCGATGAATATCGCAACTTTTAAACCATGAAAAATAAAAGAAAGAAATTGGTTTTTAATTGAATTGAAAAGAATTTGTTGAAATCTTCTCTTGTTTTTTCTTCATTTTAAATAGCCCAACCATTAATGAAAATTGACAATCTGACTAAGCCAAGAAGTATTCGTTCTATATCAAGAAAGAACTGTCAAGTTGTAGAAGAAGTTGTTTCTCTCTGTCTTGTTCTATGTTTATTGATACTCTTTGTCTTAGCCTTTCTACCAAATTTCAAAAAAAACTTTTATCATAACATCATTAAAAAGGAAAATTCAAGCCTTCTCGAAGAAGATAGTAAAAGAGATAAGCTTACAAGTTGTTCTAAATCTTAAAAGTTCCGTTTTTTAATTGATTCACTGTTTCATATACAATGCACAGCCTCCCTCCATAATTGGTAGATATTTAGTTTTTTGAAAGAAAATTATAAATAACTTCTTTATTTTAATATACCAAAATTTGATTGTTTTTGAAATAAAAATAGAAATTGATAATAAAAGAGGCAACACAGGAAAAGAGTTGAGAAGAACGTAACTTTAAATTGGAATAGGTTAAGCTTTTCTTTTCCAAATAACGTGTCACAAACAAAACCGGATTGGATAAACTATAGAATAAAGAAATTTACCGAAAATAGTAAAAAGCATCGATAATTGAATCTTAATACCCACATAGATTAGTTAAGAATTAAACGTAATTTATTTTTAATAATCCAAAACCATAATTGATAGAAAATAAAATTTGAAAACAAAATGAAAATGACACAATTCAATTAAATCGTAGTTAAATAAAATTACATACGACATAAAATTGTAAATCACCAGGATAACATTGTTAGGAACGAAGAAGAAAGAATATACATTTTCAAATAAATTGAAATTATAGAAATGATATTAATTGATGTAGGATAATTGAATTTAACCATCAAATCATCTTCCCTTATATTTTCCTATATATAGAACGAAACTCATTTCATATGAAAATTCATTTGTTATTATCATTGTATTATTATTATTATTATTCGTCGAATATTGAAAAGAAAATATTATCCATATTTGGTGAATTGGAAAATCTATCTGTGCTGCTTTAAAGTTGGTTAAGGTGCTCTTCATCCTGCACCATTCTCTGTGTATACATGCATGTAATGCCCATTGGAGATGTGTTCCATGAATGTTTTTCCTTTGAACATTGGCTGTTTGTCAGAGTAGATATATTTATATAGTTTGCCTGAAACCATTGTTATCTACTAATTTTCCACCATGTTCTACAATCTTTTATACATACAATATATCAACTCCTCACCGCTCCCTCGATATAACATACCTTTTCATTACAAGTCGTAAGCAATTTCATCGAACGCTTTTCGAGTCATGTTTTTTAGTTGTTAATTTTCATACCTCTATATACAAATTTTTCATGATGTTTTGATATTTCGATTTGTATTTGTATTTCGTCATATACTTTTTTGTAAAATAGTGGTTTAGGCAGTGTAGGCTTCCCTGATCAGCTATTAACTAATGAACTGTGGTCATAACTCACCATTTGCCAGTGATCCTGGCTAGCCATGACCTCATTATGTAGTGTCATTTTAGTTACTTGATGGAGATGAATCTTGGGCCCATAGTTAACTAAAAATATTAAATAATCACAAGCTAAAGAATTGATTTTAGACTATCTTTAATAGTTTAAAAGTTGGATCATGAATCCATTGGATGCAATGGACCGATTTTAGGACATCACCAAAATTTACACTCGCTATCTTTTTTCATTATTGAGTTATCTTGTTCACGGACGGTCGGACGGGCATGCGGAAATTGACTAATTGGATCATTCTATGAACACCCATAGCCAAATTTGTGTCAATATTTACTAGCGACACAAAATTTAGACTAAAATAAATATACTATGACATATTATGTATGTCAAATTTAAAATTAAACTCTGTTTCAATATGTAAAAGGATACAGTGATAAGGGCTTTTATTACATTTAAGTTACTTAGGTCCCAGTATATACATTGTCCTCCACGATAGACTATTCATAACACTCAAGGATAATTTTTCTCAGACGGCTGCCAATATGTACCAATTAGAAAAATTAACTATGAACCAAAAGCATAGTTTTGAAAACAATTATGTAGATTTAACCATGATGAAGAAAATTTCAAATGAGATTTGAGATGTAAACTACTTTCGTATATAGAGGACGTATGACGTTTTCGTACCATATTTTTTAATAATTATATTTTTCTCATAATTTATTCAATTTTTTTTTCGTCTTTGTTTTTGTTGTTTATATAATAAATTTTTTTTTTTTTTAAATATTTCTCCTACGAATATTTTTTCGTTTTGTGTGTTTAATTCATCAAATTAACTTATGTTTTTTAATGTAATTTAAACGTAGAGAGTATTATTAGCCTTCTGGCATAAATTTTATATCTTTGAACATTTTTTTTTTTCATATGCAAATAACTATGAAAAAAATATATTTTATTTAATTGTTGTTGTTTTTTTTTTTGTTTTTTATGAAAATTAATTAATTTTTCTCGAATTAAAAATATATCTATAGAAATTATATTTTTTTCCTTTTGAACATTTTGTTAAAAGGCAGTCATCATTTATTTATTGCTACGCGAGTATTTGATTCGATTAAAACAGGCACGGAAATTTATTTATTTTTTTTGTAAATATGTTTATAAACTAATTAATTAGTTAAGATGCTTTGGACAAGAAAATATTAAATTATGATTATCTAAGAATATATTTTCTTTTTTGAATTTTTCAAAGAGTACAAATGATTTACTTATTCTACATTTTACCTAACAAAGTTCGTATTTGACTCAGTTCAGGTAAAATCAAATAATTTACTTAAATTTTTTGATAACAAATTGTTGTAACCGATTTCGATAAATTTATGTTAGTAAGGGTTATTTGTCCCATAAATTTCAAGAATTACACCCTTTTAACGATTAGATGTATAGTTTTTCAGGTTAAACCTGAAACTTAGTTTGCTGGTCTATTTTTCGCACATATTTATGGTCACTGAAAATTATGTGATTTAAATGAATATTTGTTGAGTTTGTACAAAACATGTTCTCCAATATTGCCAGTACTTTTTTACTCACTCTTCACGTCATGTTTTTAGAAAATATTCAAAAATATTTCAAATTTTGGCGCCAATAAAATACCAATCAAGAAAAATACGTATAAAACATTCTCCAAGGTAAAATATTTAATTAATTGATTTAGACATATTATTGTAAAATAAATATAAATAATACCCGCATACCATCATACCTAATGCCAAGCAGTAGAAGATACGATGATGTTCATCTTCTTGTACCAATGCATACACAACCGAATCAGAACCAGTATATCGTAATTCAAAAACAATTTATTTTGGAATGTTTTAAACAGTAGCAACAAGCAAATGAAACAATCGACAAACATCATGTATGCGATGATGATGGTGCCGAAGAAGAAGCACAAGAAGATGAACAAGAAGTTATTACAAAAGGTATATCCATCGTCATCAAATTGTTGATGTTGTTCGTTGTGTGAGTGATGATTATTGATGGGGTGAAGAACCATCCTTGTCAAGGCCGATGTAACCTGATATCAAGGTCATTGAAATGCACTTCAATTTATGTACTTTTTTTTTCTTACTGTTCGAGTATAAAAAGAAAAAAATTGAGTAAATTTATACTTTAATAATTAGTACTTATTGTATATTATTATTTGTTGTGTACCGTGTGTTTTGTGGAAAAAAAATAAACAATTCTTTGTGAATAATTAAGATTTTAAATCATGATTTTCAAGGTGTTAAAAGTTAACAATGTAACAAATTCTTGGAAGATAACCTAATTGATACGTATTCAGTTTGAAATTTTTTTTAATTAGAAGTCCAACGCGATCTAATCTGCATAATTAGTATTTTGTTAATTATTCAACAAATGATTTGAAATGTTTTAACGTTTAGATTTTGTTTGCAAATATTAAAGAAGTGCTCAAAATTTAACTCACACAAGAAAAATTAAAATGCTTGACGATATATCTTGACGATTCATAGACCTGAGGTTCGCTGTCTTTGCTTTTTAAATCATTTTTCTCCTACTTTCAAATGTTTGAAAATTGAAAATTGAAGAGATGTATTTAAATTCGATGGCAATATAATATTACGGAGCCAGGTTATTGTAATTTAAAATTACAAAATAACAAAAAATCACGCTCTCTTCACAACTGGTTGTAAAAAACTAAAAACAATTGAAACTTATCCTACAAAAAATGGATTTTTCTAGTTTTTCAAAACTATATTTGAATTGAATTTGGGTTTTTCTGAATAGTGCTTTTGAAAATATATGAATGACTTGGAGAAAATTGATTTTAAATGCCAAAAACAAAGGTTCAAGCATTTTTTACAAGTATGGCTTGAAAAATAATTTTGTACAAGCAAGTTTTAGTGTTTGGTCAAGCTTACAACAAATGTTTAAACCTTATTCCCTTTTTCTTTTGTCAATATTTAAACTAAATTAAATAAAATATCAATATTTTTATTATCATTAAATGATAACGCCTTCCAATGCTCTTTGGACAATTGAGGTGACTTCTTCTATCGATATCATAATACCAGTGTGAAAATACGGCATTAATAATATCTTGTACAACATGTAATTTCCAAATCAATCACTTGCAGTTCAACCACTTTGGATTGTGGCATTTTACGCATTTTTTACGTGATTAAGATAATTAAATTTAGCACCTTTAGTCTAAATTTAACCTTAAGAGTTTAGTTTAGCTTTGCATCACTTTGAGCCTTTTTACCCATCCAAAAATAATTCTGATAGTGTTCCTACTTCAACAAATTTAACGCTCTTGATTGTACTCTTTATATTTTTTGAGAAATTTACAAGAAACATTCCGCTTAAAACACTCTGTATAAATACCTTTGATTTTAATGCAACCACAATAAAAATTATAATGACGCAAATTTCATATTTATTTCAAATATTCGTTGTTTTTAATACGTCTTTTATCCATCGTTAAACAAACCAATTGGATGAAATTGGTTATTATTACGACAAAGTAGTAAGTTTAAGTAGTATTATTGTATCGTATATAAAATGTTTGTTATGATATAGTATAATATCTGTATCTCTCCATCTCATTCCAGCACTGAGAAACAATTAGAGACCAATTAAATTGAACAAGAAGTAAATAATTGACAATAATACGTGCCGCACAACGCCGCATCGATTAAAATACAAATAGTAGTATATTGTAAGTAAGTATATGGACTTGGTGTGTTGTTTGTATAATTTAATTTTTTTTTTTTTACTTTTTATTTATATAATATGCTTCATTTAACATGTGTTAAATCAAGTGTAATTTGAATTTTTTTTTGTATCTAGAAAAGTCGTTTTTAGCAAGAAAACGTTACTAAGATGGTTACCCAGAAGTATATCATATAATTAATAAATATTTAATACTTAATTTTTATGTGGCTCTAATATGATTAGTATAATAACTTTCTTCCCAATTTTTATTCCTCAAAAAAATAATTTTGAGAATAATATTGAAAGTATTCGTAATTATGTACCGTATAATCCTAGGAATCGTTTTAGGACTGATGTATTTCACACAAATGCATGTGTCTCTTATGATAGAAGTTCCTTTTTCTTCACTCATTCAATCCTATATATAAATACTTCATTTTAGAGTCGGCTTGTTTGAAATCTATAATGATTAATGTCCTACTATGAGGCATATAAACCCTTTTACCGCCACAATATATAAACCTTAATTCTCCTTTTTTATTTAATTCGAGACATCGACGTTTACAATATGGTGGTTAGCTTTGCGATTTACAAAATACATTTTAAATGATAGGTACATTCATATTAATTTATTGTCTGATAGATTAATACGACTAATCAATTAATGTTTTAAGGATACATATTGACAATTAATTTTATTAAGAATTCAGACATTGAAATATTCGATAATCAATACATATATCGAAAATTCAATGGAGTAGTGATTTCAATTCTCTAATCGCATTTATCAATTCAAAATACACAAACCACAAATTCTTTTTATGACAAAGAAAAAGTAGTTTAATGATGCCGCCATAAAGACATTTATATGAATATTAAAAAAAAAAAAACCATATGAAATTGTATTATAATCAAATTAACAATCGGTCAATTGCCACCATACAAAAATTTCTCCTCGCGAAGGTCTAAGTGCCATTCTTAGAATCGTAGTTTCCACTTGGTTGAAACATTTCGAACGCTTTTCTGAGCAGAAAGCTTGCTAAAAAGGCATTGTTTAGAGTCTACGAAAGAGAGAGAGCAGCTTAAAGGAATGAGAAATAAAAAACTTTAACAAATTCTCTAAAAATAGAAAGCAAACAGTAATTTTCAAAGTATCAATTTGATTGAATAAGACAAAAGTAGAAATACATCGCAATAGAAATTAAGCTTTTATTTTTGAAAATTCCAAAATTATTCAGATTCTATTATTAAGGTCCAAAACTTACTTTTTCTACAATATTTAAACTTGGACAAACAAGCGGGCCAATTATATATAAACAGAAATTATGTGCATGTATCATGCATTTAATTTCTGCTTTAAAAAAAAAATGCTTTTGAAATATAATTCCTTATAAAACACTCATTTGAAATTCTATACCATATTCGTAAAAAGGAGGCATCACTATTTACATTTGTTAATATAAATCAACAAGACAAATATTCGATTTCTTGAGATTTATGGTGCGGTCTTTGTCAAGGTCATGTGAGTATATACTATATATATATATATATATATATATATATATATATATATATATATATATATATATATATATATATATATATATATATATATATATATATATATATATATATATATATATATATATATAGTGTTTATTAGTTAGGATTCTATGCATATGCATTCCACAACACCACACTATTTTAACCATTTAGTGTAGCGTATATGTTGCAGTTAAAGTATGAAAATTATGCATTTGCTAGTACACAGTAAGTTGTTACAAAGCAGAAAGGAATATTAAAATACACCTATATAGAATACATACAAAAATTTACATTGATAACCAATACCATAATAATTCACTCAACACAAAGCTATTACTTTGTTCATACATTATTATTTTTAATTGATTCAATAGTGGGGATCTTAATGTGTGTATAAGTACAATAATAGTATGTACAAATATTTTGATCCACACTGTTAAGTCTTGCCATTCTGCAAAACCCTGATTTATCTTTTTAAATTTTCTAGGGAAATATGTAAGATGTATTAATTTCGCGATATATCTTGAAATTAGTCCAAAATGAACCTCCAGATGGGAATTCAAGTAATATTTAAAAAACAACGAATCCAATCAATAATTGGATGTTTTATTAGAATTTTACGGGACAACAAATATTTTTCGATTTTTCGTAATTATCTTAAGGGACAACCCTAACTAACCCTTTCAAAAAATTGAAAATTTTTTTCCACTGATTCGTTAAAATTATGTTTCTAATACTAGTTTGACCTGTAGATTTTTAAATTAACATCCATTTGACGATTGTATGCGTAGATTTTAAGATATCACCTGAAATATTCGCCGTCAGTCAATACTTCGGACAAATTTCGCAGCAAAAATATTTCATTTACAATTTATTTTTGAAATCTACCGCAATTAAATTTTTACCGATTTTAAGACTTTTCACTGAATCCATTTATTTTGATTAAAAATGGATCGACAAAGGTCTAGGAAACCTGTAAAGCACAGTGAAAATTCTACGTGGTTATGTGCGAAGCTACACCGCGATACTAGTCAGGTATTAATGATTTCACTGTAACATATACAATTTTTGTTGAATTTAATCTTTGTTTATCATTGCAATAAGTGAATGTTTCTTGCTTGGGCCCATCCATGATGATGGTTCAATGTGCATGTGGAAGGTAATTATTTAATCTTCACTGTTACACAGGTAGGTAGGTAGGCTATACAAATACACACATAGATAGGTAAGCGAATCAAGTTTCAACTGTTTTGTGTGGTGAATATATGTTTTTGTGTTTGTTTGTTTATCTAATGAGATTTAATATTGATTAATTTCTTTATAGGTTTTATTTAATATCTTGTTCTTTCTTTATTTTCTTTATTTAAATATTAGCAAAATGTTTTTTATCTTGATTTATGTGGAAATAATCTTTATTTATTGAAATTAATATTTTGCTTTAAACTTTTATATGCAAATCTTTTTTCTTTTTTTTTTTTTTGGTTATTTAAATATTTATCATTGTATCCATGGAAGGGGTCATTCCTTTACATTTTAGAGTGAAAATGATCAAGCTTTAAAATCGGAATTCGTAAATCAGAAGCTTTCAAGAAAATCATATTTGATCCAGTCAAGAAAAGACTTTCACTATCTAGAAAAAGAAAAGTTGCATCTTAAAACGATTATTGAACTTACTAATCTTCTTTTTTCGGTGAATATTTTTCGAAAAATCGATAATTAAAAACAATTTTGCAATCAATATACAACAAATAATAGGTTTATAGAAATATATAATAGCATTTATACTCTGATAGCTAAACATGAAGAACACTTTGGAACGTGGTTATACGACATTGTTAACATTTTCTTATGTAGGTTGACAGGTGATGGACATGAAACTATGTAACTCCACCTGTTGTTCTTCTGTTATTATTTGTTTGTTCCTTATTGCCCCCTTATAACTATAACTATAAGCGTTCATCGTATTTATAACTATATAGCAACAATACAATATTTATATATGCATTGCGGCATTTCATTACACGAACATTTATTTACCATATAAATTAAGTGAGAAATTGGATTATTGGTACTCAAAAAAAAATTCAAATTAACTCAAAAGGTTTCTTAAAAAATATTAATTTTTATTTAATTAGAATGAAATTTGGTATCTAATGTGTTCTTCTTATATACTATATATATGTGAAATGTATGATGATATATTAAATTCAGTCTACAGCTAAAAATTTTTGATAGATTTCTCATAATATCACGATAACTGAAAAGTGTTGAAATTTTTATAGTGCGTTTTAAACCTAATAACTTCAAATTCATATATGATCAAATTCAATTGTGCTTCAGGTATCCATGATCGATTGAAGGCACATTGAAAGATGTTGCGCACCCCACGTAGAACATCATGGAAAACTATTTTCCACATTGTTATTGCATATTATTGAGTAAGTTACGAGAACTAAAATTATCGAATATCTTATAATACAAATAAGAATGGATTAAAAGTTGGATCGTGGAAACATTTGAGACAATTGACCGATTTTGCTGATTCACTAACTTCAACTCCATTTATACGACAATACGCCACCAATATTTCAACTTATCTATTTTCGTTTTTCGGACAAGCAGAAGTACAGATGGACAAACGGAAATGGACCAATCAGGTGATTCTATGAAGATCTATACCAAAATTTGTGCAATTAATATTTGCAAGCGGTACAAACTAAAATTAATATAACCTGCTTAATTTTATAAATATCGAGCTTAAAAAGAACAAAAAAAAACCTATGGAACAGTAAATGGGGATAAAATTAAAAGCATGGTAATTTTAGCCACAAAAGGTATAGGTAAGTATATCGTTCATCCACAAATACCATTTTCATATTTGATCGTTTTATATCAAAGAAAATTACAATAGATATTCTATCGTATCAAAAAGTTGACTGACAATGATTCCCAACCAGACTGACTAAAATCTATCTATTTTATAATAACTAACTCTTTACATACATTGAAATATTCACAATGATAAAATTTATTAGGTAAAAGTGGATGGATGCTATGTTATCTTTCAACGTATATAACGCCCTTAAGGTGCTTCTTTATCGCTCGCTAACTCGATTTTAGTTTTATATTATTATTATATGTGATGTTTGATGCTTTTAATATGGTGAGGAATTTTCCACAACTATTTCCGATATTAATAACATCATAACTGATGTGTTTAGTTATGAACGAACATTTGAGTACCTATAGTGAAAAGGAAGAGAATGGGGGGAAGGGGGGGTGAGATAGAAGTGAATATGACTGAACTATTACAGAATAAATATCGTTTTTCGTCTAGTAAAATATGTTCTTTCTATCATGGGTACAAAGAATACAGGGTAGGTAATAGCTTCTTTTTTTTAAAAATATATTTGTACTTTTAGGATATTTGGGGGCCTATGTTGGTGCGGGGCCTGGGTTGAACCGACACAGCCAATACCGACCCCCCACCGCTCAGAAGGTATATATCTATATTAATATTATATAGAGGAAATATTTGTATTTTTGTATATAAATAAATTGAAAAACTACTGGAACAATTTGAAAAATTCTTTTACCATTGGGAAGCTACAATATCCCAGAATGACATAGTCTTCTTAGTATCCCTGTTTTTTCACGGGGGCGGGAACTACTCGGGTGAAACCGCGTGTAGTCTGCTAGTAAGATATTTTTCCAACTTTCGTTAATGGGTTTCCAATTTCTTATACCAATGATATCTTGGACCGTGGTGCTCCGTTATTAAAAACCAGAATTAATAAGAATTGATTATTATTTTTACCACTAAATAAAATTATTTCAGATTCTTGCTGTTTTTTTTTTTGTGTGTTTTTGAGTGATTCTACGATAAGCGGTCATTTTCTATAAAAAATCGCATAACACAATTTTTGAATATTAATGTAATCTATATAACATTTTTATTCACAATCGACTCATATGTGCATACTTATATTATTTATCTTTGATTTAGAAGAAAAGTGTATAAAAGTGCCATGGACATAGATGGGACCTCTTACCGTAGAATGACCCTTATGAAGCTGAATATGTATGACGTCACGCAAATCTCCTTCTTTGTTTAAGTAATTTTGAACGTTCATATTTCTGCTATTTTAAAAAAATAACTTCATATTCTTGTAAAGTAAGTAAAATTGTTTTTCAATGGAAGTGATACGAAAATTTGTGCATCTTCGCTCATAATCATTTTATAATGAGAGTGTGGTGACAGCCTGTATTCCGTCATCAAGAGTACCATCTATATGTACCTATCAAGTGTATTTACATACCTGAGCAGCAGCATTGGTTAAATTTTCCATCAGAATATATACAATATAAATAAGTTAAATAGAAAAGGATCAAAGGAATATTGTAGAATCCCTATAATCTTTTTACTCTTATGCCTAACATTACATATTATATATAATATTACCTCTGCTACGCTCTTTAATATACGCGCATTGTACCAATGCATATTTTAAATAGCTAATTTTTTTTTTTTTATTAAACATTTTCTTTTTCACTGTCATAAAAATTAAACAGAAAAAGAAATGTTTTAAATTATTTTGTCGTCAAAGTCTATTATTACAAAACATATAATTTTCGAATTCGATATTCAGTTTTTGGTTCAAACTGTGTCCCAACTGCAGTTCTTGAAAGTTCATTGTTTAGAATTTTTACGTTTTTTTTTTAACCAATATTTAAGTCGGAAGGTGATCGTCTAAAAAAATTGCAAGCATTTCCTAAACGAATTTTTGTGGATATTATGTCACATGGATTCATTCTGAAGAAGTTTAGAAGTTTTTAAGCTGTGAAGTGAATTGTGAGCCATATATTTGCTAAAAATTAGTCTACAAATTAGAAGTGTTAAGTTTTTTGCCATCCTTATTATATTATAAATGATGAATTTTATCATAAAATAAATTTGTATTTTGTTTTTAATTTTTCGAAATTCTTGCAATTGTTTAAGAACCTTAAAAAACCGACTAAAGGTTCAAAATTTTTTGTAGGATGATTGAGATCTTTAAAACTCAAAAATAATATCTATTTTAGAATCAGTCGACTAGTTTTCGAGATATTGCATGAAATACATCCGATAAATCACCCTCTGGATCGGATTTTTAGTGATATCTAAAAAACTACACATCCAATCGTTAAAAAGATATTTTTTTTGAAATCTGCGGGTCAAATTTACCTTGGAACATGTATTTCATTCAAATCGGAAGAAAAAAATATTTTTCGATTTTCTCGATTTTTTCAAAGGGGTACCCCTTAAAAAAATTGCGAAAATTCGACAAAAATTTGTTCTATCCAATATCGGATAAAACTATCTTCATAAGGGTAATTTGACACGTAGATTTCAAAAAATACATCTATTTAACGATTGGATGGGTAATTTTCGAGATATCCCCAAAAATCCGATCCAAAGGCCGATTTAGCGGATATATTTCATGCCATATCTCAAAAACTAGTCGACCGATCCTAAATTAAATGTTATTTCTGAATTTTTTACATCTTAATTATCCTAGAAAATCCATAAACAACGAAAAAAAAATTTTGACCTTATTATCGATTTTTTTACCACAATTTAAAAAATCAAGGTATCTAGAAGGTTTGTGCAAATAATAAATCAGAGAACAATGTACTAAAGTATTGAAACGATTTTAAATCTGGAAAATGGCAGAATAAAGACACAAAAGCTGAAATATGTGTTCCAAAAAATGAATTTTTTAAAATCAACCAAAATGAACGAATCACCAAAATGAACGAAACAATCACTAAGGTCTAAATCGAAAACACAAAAATATTTTTTATCATTGTATTGAGTAATCAAAAATTTAACATTCCTTAATCAATACAAAACAGACCAATCAGAGCACAAACTTTTATATAAATTGATTAAAAAACATCATCGACTACTAATTTCAAAAGAATTACGTCCAATTGGTAACCCCAAACAAACCACATCATAAAATACTTTAAAAAGCAACAGAACAATTCAACTTAAAAAAAAATAGTTAGCGTAATATTTGTGGTGTGGTAACAACGCGAAATTCTTCATGAATTGATCACGAAGAACAAGGTGCAAATGTTTTTTTTTTGCAGTCTCCAAAAGAAATATAAAAAAAAAAACAATATGGTGAAAAAATAAACAACAATATAATACTGAACGCTCGATTAATTCAAATAATGTTACTTTGTCGGCACAATCTTAATGAGACCACTGCCTGCCTATACACATGTCAATGTGTAAAAAAAACAATTTTATCCCCATAAGTATGTGGTGTAGTCAAGTCAATACCTTCCACATTATACTGCTTGCATTTACAAAACAAACATATCATGATATATTGTCTATACTTCTTCTTGGCTATGGTGAAGTTGTGCGAATTATAAGGAATTATTATTGGGTAGGGTAGAACGGGGTAATGGTGATCACTTAAGAAAAAAATTGTGAATAAAGTGTAAAATTTTAAACGAAAAATTTATTTAAATCAATTCTCTTAGAAAAAATTTTGATAATTTATTGAATAATTAAGAGACAATTTTGACGATCATTAGCACACGCACTGTTAATGGCGGTCTCTTTCAGGAAAAAGGGGTGGTCTAAGATCATAAGTGAATTTCATATTCATAACCCTTCACTAACGCAAAGAGTGTGGCCAAATCGACACAAAGTGCATCGGTATATATTTTTTTCTTCAGTTAAGCTTGAAGAGTTAAAACTGGTATTTTCATGAGTTTCGCAACTTTTCTCATATAGATTCACCTTTATCGAAAAGTTTCAAAGCTTTTTCTGCGCTCTATTTCGTGTTTTCGGTAGATCTACGACTGAATTTTGGCACATCTTTAATTAACGTTTAAGTTGTAGAGTCATTTTCTTATATCAGAAGCGGCAAAAAACAATTAAGATGCATCAATTTCGAATGTGTAGCAGTTATGGAATTGGTACCGACATTTGTCGACAAGCTAAATGGTGAAATACGAAGGCCTGTTACTTACTTAAGCATTACTTACTCTTTTCGTAATGATGACCGCCATTTCCTCATTCTACCCTATATTTTAATAGTTAATTCAAGTTCAATCCATCTAGTGTTTTTCTAAATATTTAGTGGATAAGATTCCAGAGAAAATAATTGATTTTTCATCCATGAACAAATGTTCTGGATTAAACTGTTATATAATCTTTAAACCAAAGTCATTATAAAATTAACGAATTTTAACAATACCAAAATTTACAGTCTCGTGTATCGACATAATTTTTTTGAAATAAATTTGATCAATTTCAAAAGTTCTCATAAAGGCTTTCAAAACAAAAATCTCCTTACATATTTGTTCAGTGGTAGTAATTCCGATACTAATGACAGACTTCTGACCTTATCATATCCGGCGGAAACACGTCATTGTTCTTATGATATATACACAAAACATATAAATAATATACTACTTATATATCAATTGTCTGAATTATTATAGATTGATACAGAATTATATAAAGAGTGACTATGTAAATCAAAACTATATTATTAATTTGGAGCAATTCCAACAACTGAAGATATCAATTCCTATCACTTAATAATTCTAGATACCATTGCAGACAGGATTTAATTTTTCATAAAGATTTTGATTTAGTATCGTTACACAATTTAACTTTTAATAATACACTTTTCAACTTTTTCAACTACTAAAGTTATATAGTGACTACAGTGAGTATATATTCAGTCACCCATCCATGTTCTGACTGTGTCTGTTGTTTGCAAGGATATCGAGCTTTATAAAATATAATATAATAGAGATTTTGGAAACAATCGGAAATATTTCACACTGAAATTGGAGTAATCATAAACAATTTATTCCTTGTATTAGCTTATTGGCTTCAAAATTCCAATAAGTTAATACAAGTTCACTTAATTCCAATAAGATTTTTCTCAAGCTTATTGGCTTCAGAATTTCATGACACTTGGGTTGGTGGCCTCAATTATTCCTGTCTCTTATCTTATTCAGAGGCAATCGGTTCAAATAATACAGAGAGACACCCACTGATTTGTACAATAAGAGTATTTTAATTTTTAAATCATATTTTGATTTTATATATTTTTAAAATAATATTTTTATCTCATAAAATACAAACAAGCAAACTTATAACATATAATGATATAAATATGACAATTTCGTTGTATTTTGTACACCGGACATGAATGATAAATGAATTTTAAATGACTTTGTTTGTGTATAGTTTTGAAAATTGATAATAATTGGAAATAGTATTTTATAACAATAATCAAATCAAAATACTTACAACAGTTTGTTGACATTTTAAAATAAATGATAAAATACAAAAAAAAAAAACAACATAAATAATAATAAAAATATTATTAAAAAAATGTTTAGAAACAAATTGAACAATAGAATGTTATCATTGAGCGAATTTTATAAATGTCAAAAGACATTTTGGTGGAACAAAGGAAGTATTATTTTAATCAGTGTCTTTTAAAAATTTAGTTATCAAAACTTTTGATTTGTTGTCATTTTAATTTTACACAAATAAAAAAATTCAGAAACAAAAAATTAATATACAGTCGATTACAACATATTTTTTTATCTTTTTCTTGGAAAAATCAATTTTCCGCACACATGTGTTACATTTGATGAGAATCAAGTTATAAATTAATCAATAAAATATTCTTAGAAAAAATTCAAAAAATTTTGTAATTGTTTGCATGTCAATTGTATTGTAGTAAATCTTTGTCTTATAATTCTTAAAAAAATATAAATAACTTAAGTACAGTTGAATGTTACAAAAATTTAATTTAGGGAGGAGTAATAATTTTAGATCTGCAGTACCATTTGGTTCAAGAAATGGGTAGAAACTCGTAAAAATAAATCTATACATGGTGCGGATATGAAATTACAACCATAAAATTATATATATTATTCAAGTTTTTGAAGAATTCAAAAACACAAAATTACGAATTATTTTAGCAAGAAAATAAGAGGTAATGCAAATTCAGTCTTCACTCTCACACATACTGATCAGATGAACATCAATTCAGCTGATGAGGTCCCTAGAAAACCTTAGAAAACTACTGAGTCATATACGAAAATCATGGATCTTACCGTAAAATTAGGTTCCTTATGCAAGCTTTGTCAACATCATACATTAAAGATTTTATTCGCCAGGTAGAAACTTGTACTCAACCGACACCAGCCGAATGTTCTTATTTGAAAAAGACTCTATTGGTTTCAAATTATTCAGCTACTAGCCGGATTTACTTTTGTTGATCTACATGTATAACAATACCTAAGGTTTATGACAATATTATTTTTATACTTAATTTTTAAGGAATCTACGCCAATCAAAACTGTAAAACCATTTTTATTGACACTGAATACGATTAAAAAAATACTTTTAACACAAAAACTTTTAACTCCTTCACAAGTAAGTAGCAAGTATTACGTATAAAAGTATATGTTTTTAGTAATATAAGTATAAAATATATATCTTTATATGATGATCATACAGGAAATCCGCCAGATTCGATCTACAAATTAATAAATATAACATTCGTTCAAACAAAGAAATGTCCAGTAAATATGTGTGTTGATACATATTATATACAATTCATACATTAAAATGTTAGAGTTGATTCGGTGATCAACTAAGCGTTACGAATATCTACAACAAAAATATAAATTTATACATAAATCTTTAATTTTTTTTTTAACAATTGTTTGATACAGACATATAATTGTGAGTAATAAATGTCAGACGTAAATATTGATTTTGTAAATGACGTAGTCAATTGTTTTTGGATGGTTTTATTTTATTTGGTTGGATTATTAAAACTGTCTTTATATAAAATCACGTTTATTAGTTTATTTTTGTGTGAATTAAAAAAATATCCATACATTAGAGAAATATTTCGGTAATTTGCAAGAATTACTTTACAATTTGCATATAATAATTCCCTGTTTATAATTTTATCAAAAATGAAAATCTTTTTATTAAAACTATTACATAACACGACATTAAAATTCGTTAACAAAACACTATTGATTTATTTATAATATCCAATTGTTCATAAATTATTCTGTAAACAAGAAACATTAAATGAATTATTTTTAGAAAAATTAAATATTCTAGACTAAATATTGTTTAAATAAATAATTATAATTTTGTAAAACCAATAATAATTTTTATTGAATATTCGATAATTTGGAGGAATCAATCTTTTGGACAACGAATAAATTCTCCAGGAATTCAAATAATAAATCAACAAGTTTTACCTAGTATAAATTATTATGGAATATAAATTCGGTTTTTGAAAAAAAATTTTAAGCTTTTATCTTTTACTTTTAATGACAAATTTCGAATTTTCATCAAATTGTAAAGTTTGAAGGGCATACCAATCCAATTTTGTTATTAGACAAAATTAGACAAATCTTCTCGGTACTCATTAATAGACATTAAAACTCACCATACAACTTTGGTGACAAATAGCTTGACTGTGGGTCTAAAATAATAAGAATATTACATCAATTTTTTTGACAAAATTAATCATTTTCAAATTAATTTTAATAATATATTTTTTAATATTAAAAACAGGTGCATAAATTGCTTTATTTTTAAAAATTCATCTGTTATAAAAAAATATATATTTTTACATATTAAACATTAAAAAAAAAAAACATTATTAATAACGATATTATGACATATAAACTAATAATAATAATTAGCTGTTACACACGTTATTAGTAATTACAGACATGTCGAGTATAGGAGGTATAGACGAAGTTAACTACTTATCCCCCACCACATTAGCTGTTAAAATATACAATTTTTTTAATGAAAAATATCTTTAAATAATTCAAGTTAACAAAAGTATTGAATAAGTCTATAAATATATAGGTAAAATAATCTATTGTGAATGATTTGACAAAATTATTTACATTTAATTTATTATCATGTTATCTTAATAGACCATAGAGCTATAAAGAGTTGATAAAATAATCTAATTTCTAACTTAGATCCTTCATTAGGTCGATATTTGAACTGAAATTGTCAAAATTTTTTTGTTAAACTTTTATTTTTGTGCAGAGTAACGTTGAAAGCTATGAACACTGTGAAAATTACTGTAAAAATTATATTTTTTGACTTTAGTTATCTTGAATGAAATGGGCATTTTAGAAAATAGGGTATATGACTTAATTTTTTTTATTACCTGTATTGATACGTCTTTATTTTACGAACATGGATATGTAGTTATTTTTAAAAATCTTTATAAATGAGCAAAATATGAACATTCGAAAATCCTGAGTATATAGAAAGAGAAGGAAGTAGTATGTTATGTCGTCATTTACTAGTATCACCTATAAATTACATGTAGAACATCGATCTCAAGAAGGAGATGGAAAAAAATTTTTGAGTAAATAAAAAGCCTCTTATGTTTTATGTTTTCGATCGCAAGAATCGTTTTCTTTCGAAATAATGGTATCAGTTACATCAAGGCTTATGACATTTATCTCTTGAAATGAATTCCACTATAGCAGACTTATATTGATAATGGAGGGAATTTTTACATTCAATGTGATTTGAATTGGATGGGTGTCTTTTATAACTTATCGGACAATCTTTAAAATTTCAACGAACCAAGACAAATTACTTTACTTATACAAAAACCGTCTTATAGGATTTCCAACTTATTACATAAATTATAATGGTTTACGTATTTCATTTTAATTTAGTTTTTTTTTTAACTAATAAAAAGAATTTCATTAAGAATTATCGATGTCTGTTGATTTTTAAAGTCTGTAATTTTATAACTTGTGCGAAGGTGAGTGAATTATATTCTTAAGTGAGTCAAAGTACCGATTTTTATAATCAAAGTATTATTGATTGTAAGAACCGCATGAGTCTACTCTGTGTCCCAGGTAAACTTAGCTTATTAAGTTGTTGAGGCCCAGTATCGATAATAACAATAAACTTTTCTACATTTCTCTAATATATAATTCAAATTTATTATTCAATTTTCAATTGCGTTTATTTTCATAATAATTGACCTTTTGATTTGTCATTGAAATTGAATAAACATTATTTAACAATCAGTTATAATAATAAATAATAATAATACAAACAGAATACAAACACTAAATAATACCTAATAATCACTCTTAATAATACCTACCAAAATAATCACTAATATTACAATATCGAGGGGACAGTAATACCTTCTACTGGGTAGAATTTTATACAGAAGTTTGATGCGATGACTAATGATTAATAATAATATATACAACAAACAATATTATGTAGATATTTTGTATTGCGTGCGTGACTTTTTAAAAGAAATAAAAAAAAAATGACAACATTACCTCAACATCACATCGTGACAGGTGAATATAAGTATAAGGAATATAATGTAAATGACACTAGAAACTCGTTGAAAAATTGATAATATACGTTTCGTATGATTGAAACATTGGTTAAAAGAAAATGGATTAATTTCTTTTAATAATATAATAATAATGTAATTAACTCTTTATAACTGAATGAATACCTATTTTGTGTATTTTAATAAAGTGAATAAATATAAATATTAAAAACAAGTACACTGAACGATTTTCAAGGTATTTAAACAGTGTTAGCTGATTGCTTTATTTAGTAAAAGAGGCTGTAATCAGTTTACTAAGACAAAAATACATTAGACCACGAAAATTATACTTTTTGTTCGAAAAATGTTTTTTTTTTATTGGGTATGGATAAAATCAGAATCATTAAGGACAAATAGTTAACCGTGGCTTAGATCACACAGTGTTCGTATATGTGTCTTTAAGTCCTTTCCTTCAGGATACTGTAGCAGATGAAACAATGATACCGTTGATCCCAAATACACGTATTGGAAGATTATTTTTTTCACCAATCTGTAAATTTGATTTATTTTCATTCATACTGATGATGATAAGTTTGAAATCGAAATACGTATTTATAAAATTCAAAAAGTTTTGATCTAGGAAACCTTAGTGCGGGAAAGGGAAAGTTAATCTAGGGGCTATGCTTGAAATTTATTTTAAATTTTCAATTCCATGCTCCGAATAGTATTTTGCATCGAGACGTTGTCGATCCTACGATCTAAGAAAGTTGAATTAGTGTAGCAGCGGTTAACTTTAAGAGTTTTTTAAAGCATAACGCATATAGGGAATTGTACATCGGACAAACAATGTCATCATATTAAATGCTAACAAAAATTATCATCTTTTTTATTGTAGCGATACTAAAAAGACTTTGATTTGATTTTTTGTTTGTGAAAATAAAAAAATGAAAGAATTATTTTATAAGAATTAAACGGAAATCATTACAAATAGATACAAATTAATAATTATATTAATAATATTTTTGTTATTATTTATTTTTTTGTATTGTATATCAATCTTGATTTGTGTTATTAACGTTTTTTTTTATTTTTTGTATTTCTCTACTAATGATGTCTTTTCTTTGGAATTTTTTTGGTTTTTTTTTTTGTACCTGTCATTCATATTTCAGGTTAATTTTAAATATTAAATTATTTTATTTAATTTGCTTAAATTAATATTTGTATACCTATGTTTGAGGGTATGTAAAATTGAGTCTAAGGTTTATAAATAATGAAGGTACTAATAATTAGTATAGTTTTTCGTATTATAGTAAATCTTTGGACAAGAAAGATAATAAACTTACATAATATACTAAATATTGAACCCTTCTGTAGATATATGTTGTTTATAAACGATATTAATTGTAATATGAAAAAAACAAATTATGAATAAATTTTTCCACATATTTTCTTCTATTCGTATTATTATTATTATTGATTCATTATTTTAATGCAAGAATTATTTTACATCTTAATTAGTAAAACGATTGTATATTGTAATAATAATAAAATGTAGGATAAATAATAAATGCTGTGTATTAGAAAAATGACTCATATTTCTTGATTTATTATGTTACTTATATGAAAATATTAAATAATAAAAAAAAAAAATAATATGAAAATGTTAATAAATAAAAACATAGACAAAGAGTCGATTGAATAGTTACATATTTTATTTGTTTTACTGTACCGTGCTGAATCCATTGATGCGCCACGAGTTGCGAAAATATATAATAAATCATTCGCATTCTAGAAAATATTATTTGTTTAATTGTTTTCATTTAAATTCTATAGCAAATGTCAAACAAAAATTATTGAATAATTGATTATAATTATTGGGTAGGTAGAGAATTGTATAGAAAAAATTACATTAGTAATTATTTTAAATTGAACATATAAATAATTTTCCATTAAAATTAGTTAATAAATTTTAATAAATTTCCTATGTTAAATCATGATATTATTTGATGGATAAAGTAGTATTTCTTAGCCATAGCAACGAAAGAAAACCATTTGATGTACGATGCCCATAGATATGAATAACAGATTCTTCAAAAAGACAGTGTTAATGAGAAATAGATTCCTTCAAGTAATGAGGTCTGATTATCGTGTTCGGAACTATAAAAGGATGCTCGACTCCTGATCTAATTTTAAATTAAATAGTGTTGCTATGCTCTTAAATCATTCGTTTTGTTCATTATTACAGTAAACACAATAATAATACTAAGTACATTATATTTAACCTTATTTTTCATATTAATATTTGATCCTTACTGATATTATTACTGATGAAGGCAAATTAATAATTATTATGTATATAGTTATAGTTATGTATATTAAGAAAATACACTTGTGGGAGGAATTATATATATTTTATATTGATATTACTACAACACCAGCCATGTTTTAAAATACAAAATCAGGTGTATAAATACAAGTAGTCATATTATTAATATAAAAAAACAAGCAAGGTACTTTTGGGCTTATCAACAGAAATAAATCTGACCTCAAACTTATAATAAGAAAAATAATAATAATAATAAAAAAATAGTTATAAATAATTTCTGTATATGAATATTAAAATGATTTAATTAAATAAATTTATTTTTATATTTATTAATATTTAACACCTACTAAAGAAATTTTAAAAATTTTATATGCATTATTTTGTAATGCACAATTAATTCATTTTGATTATTAATTAAAATATAATTATAATCTTGTTGCAAATTTTATTCAGCAATTGTATGTTAAAACATTGTTAAATAATATTGTTTAACAAGAATTTTAATTGGTGAATGCATTAAGTATTTACAATTTTAAATTAAATTAAATACAAGGAAATATTAAGATCAACTCATCATTTAATCTATAATAAGGCGCGTGGGATCTTCACGACCCCTCAAATGAGCTTAAATTAGAATTGTTTTTGTAGATATTTTCGCTACGGAACAGAAATTACTAGGTTTGAAGCTCTGAAGCTAAAGTGGTCGGACTACATGCTTAAAATGATGTCACGAAATGAAATATTTCCGTATCGTAGGAAATGAAAATACAAAATAAATAAAATAGTTTAAAATTTTATTCAAAAATGATAATCGCTATCGTCTTAAATCAAATAATTGAAATATGAAAATTGTTATAACTTGTGATAAAATATAATTTTTCATAAACAAATAGATGGTACTCTATATACCATATGACTTTCAAATGATTTCAAATCATTTTTATACTCGACATCATTGTGTAGAATATGTCAGAGTGTATTAATTTTAGTTTTTGGGTAAGCAAATATTGATGGCTCTAGTCAAATTTTGGGTACAGGTAATCATAGAATGAATTAGTTCCATTTCAAGAAAACTTAACTATAAAAAGAGATTTGGCAGCCTATTCTAGACCTAAAAATATGTTTAAAAATAATAAGAGGTAGAAAAGAAAATAATCTTTGAAAGTTTATAAATTCTTGTTTTTTTTTTTTTAATCAATTTCAATTAAAGTTTGGTTATGGCATTAAGTTTAACATTCACATTTTGATGTAAAATATAGCAAATTAAGAATTAGTTCGATATCATATTGCTTTTATGGATTAATTTATAATTAATAAATTTAAAGACAATTTGTATAAAAAGTTTTAAAAACAAAATATAGATGATCGTATAATTAAAATATAAACTATCTGCCTGGCACCACCGTTTATCGAATAGATACATGATTATTACTACCATTACACCAAATAATATACACTTAAAATAAAATATATAAAAACAGAGACAGATAGATGTTTAACGACATAAATTAAAATTTAAAACGCAATGGTGATTAACAATTTATATTTTAATATATATTTATTTATGAGACAATAATCATTCTGCTGTGTGTCTTCATAATATAATATTCAATATAGATTTTAAAAAATCTAAAACTTGTCTGTTTGTTGGGTGGTGATGTTAGTATGAGATTTATGATACCTATACATACAGTTGTTATTACTAAATTAAGGTAAATAGTTGTCATAATAAAAAATTCGATTTACAAGGTAACGTGATTATAATAATATAACGGCTTATTGCTATCATATTTTTACAAAAATAATAAAAACTTATTCCTAAACATTCTTATTGGAATAACAAAAACCGATATATATATTCACGAACTTAAAAACAGGATCAAACTAGATTCTTAATTCATGATCGAATTCAGGTTCTCTGTTCGGAAAACAAATATTACAAATCTGTTATCCTTCAGCTCGTAATGTATAATCAAATTTATTTTCAAAATTTTACGCTTAAAATAAAAGTATTTTTCATTTTAATCTGGACATTGTTCACTGTGATTCGCCGGTCCAAAACTTTACTATACTAATAGACACATTGTTTTGATTCTCTTATATCTTTCTATAATTTCTTTTTCTTATATCTTTGAATAATTTCTAGTCTTTTCCTATAATGATAAAATAATAGACAGATTATCAATTTTTAGCACCTACCTTTTGAAATGAAATTTTTATGACATTTTGTTCTTCGGCTGTGAATTAAGAAAACAAATTGATTTTTTGTACCAGATGATACTGAAAATACGTAGTCAATAAAGCCTGAAATTGTTAAAAACTTGTAGAAAAATATTTCACCTTAATTTAGATGTGTTTCTTATTTCAGCTTAGATGTATTCAATAGAAATTATTATTTGTTAACTCATATGATTTTTGTATCGTCAAAAATGGCAAAGACACCAAATATGATTTCAAACTTTAATAACTGGAAAAACAAACAAAAATAAAAATAAATAAACTTGTTTTTTATGCTAACGTGTAAATAGACTCACTCCATAGTTAATAAACAGTGGTACCTATACATGACAATCATTAAAATAAATAAATACTAATCAACAAATGTTTATTGTACACCCTATAACTTATTATTATTTCTAATATAGATTGAACGAATAATTAAAGTTTTTACTTCTATTTAGTTTTCCAGTTATTATTATTATTATTATTAATTCATATAAGTCACGATATTTACAATAAATTATTTATAATATTGAATTTAAAACAGTTTTGAAATCAAACTTTTACCACTCTTATAACTAAAATAATAATTTAACATTAACTTTTGGTTTTTATAGTTAAAATGTCAACAAGAATGTTAAGATTTTAAAAATTACATTTGCATCTAAGTACCAACCAAAAACTGTATTTAAAACTCAATATTAAGACTAAAATAATTTAAGAACCGTCTCAATGTTGATAGTGCTCAGTTTATGGGAAAGTTTTCATTTTTTAAAATATAGACCTAAAAATTTTGAAATAAACAGAGAAAAAAAATCAATTATATTTAATATTCTACCTCTGTTAATTCTTTTAAGAGCTTTTTCTATCCACAAAATGTAGGTAGACCAACAACATGTGGTAATGATACCATATCTTCTTACTTTAATTTGCAATTTGAAATAAATTATTACTAAATTACATACATAAAATTATACCAAGGTTTTTACATTGCTTTTGATATTATGAAGTAAAAACAATAATTAATACATTTTTTGTGGAAATTTTAATAATTATTAATAAATAAGTCTTACTTTGAAGTCTTATTTTACCAACTGTTGTTCGTGACCAATAATAACACTTCAAAAGAATACGTAACATTTTTATGGTCAAAAGTAATGATTATTATTTTTATAAGAACAATTCTTTTATTGCGTATATAATAAATAAATGAATTAAATAAATACACACTACATTTTAAACATATTAATAAACGAAAAATATTCCCCTTTAAACTTAAATAATTTTTTTGATTTAATAATCTTTTTTTTTTTATGTTTAACGTTCGTTTTGATTATTTTACAATTTTTGTTTTAATGTCTTTGTTTCTGTTTTAAAATAAAACAAAATGTAAAATCCGTGAGAAATTCATATAAAAAAAATTTTTAAATTAATAATATGTAACATATTTTTCAATTGAGTGTAACTTCTATCAAAATTGTTATGTTATATATTTAGGGTGGTTCAAAGGAAAATAATTAGAAGTTAAATCATATAGATTAATCATTTATACTTTCGTCCTTGGAAAGATTTGAATAGAATATATTTGGTACTGTACATCTTGTAAAATCAAATATATTTCTTTGAAATTTTCTACACGAAAGCTTCTTTAATAATTAAATATTTACGAGTGTTAATTTGTAGTAATCCTTAAGTTATGAAATAAATAAAATATTATTTACCACTAAAATTTTATTTATCATAAAAAAAAATTTTTTTAATGCAGTGACCTTCAGAAATACTAAACCAATCATTTATAACAAAAACAGTATTTATATTACAATTTAAATTATATAATTGTCAGGTGATAAAATTTATTAACAACAAAACAGTTTAAAAACAAATCTGTCTTGACAAGTTAAAAAATATAAATAAATATTATTTACAATAAAAATAATAATTCGAATATAAACCTTAATAATTAATTTTAAAATTAAAAATTGAGTATAAAATATTTAAATCACAGTAGTGTATGAATCAAAAGACTATAAAGAAATGCCGAATAGTATAAGTCATAAGGTTTTTTAGAACGATTTCGTCACTATTTCTTCGGCTTTTGTATATTTCTAAAGATTCTGGTACATTCATTTTATGTCCCTTTTTGTGTTATGTGCAAGACCTTCATTTGTTGAGATGGTACTTATTTAATCAAGTTTTTATTAGATTGATCTGAATATTCAAATCAATGTAACCTATTAAATGAATATTCAGCCACTTCTAGACGCCCGAATGTTCCATTTACTATGACAACTGGTTGAGAAACCTTTGTTCTTAAAATTTATTTCCTACTCTCATGTAAGGTTTGCTATTAAAGCCTGTGTTTAATGAATTAATTCTGGTAGCAAAACTGTAAATGCTTCCTTTTACGGCATTATTTATGAATGGGGGTCTTTTTTAATACGACATAAAATCTAAATGTTTGATTGGGCTTAATTTTAATGAATAATTAGAGAAAACCTTTTAGATAGCATAGGGATGAAGTTTGAATTAAAATTCTTGGTCTCCTGTTATTCAAAAAACAGGATTACCGTCTCGATGTTTGTAATTATTATAAAGTTCATTTTCCATGATCGAAAACCACAGAACTTATTATAAAATTATCATATATATTTAAATACTATATGTCTCAACTTCGCAATATGAATACTTAATTATGTAACAGCAATGAATTTGATACACTCAGTACCAAATGTATGCAATATACCTATAAAAAAAATACGTATCATTAATTTCTTATGACTATGTTGTATATTTATCTTAAAAAATTCAGTAATAAAAAAAAAAATGTTTAATTGATTTATAAATATTAATGTTTTATAAAAATTACTTCCGTAGATAATTTTTAACACTCAAATAACGATATTCAAGTGTAAATAATTTAAAAAATAAAACGGCGACGAGGAATTCTTTTAGTATATATATAAGAAGATACCGGTGGAACACACAACATGGTTTTTAATACTTGTTTATGTAGATTTTTATAGGCGTTATTATTTCTTAAGTACATAATGTGAATATCATTTACTGGGAAATTTATGAGTGTAATTTAAGTTGCAATAATAAAAAATGTAATTGATCCTAAATAAGTTTCACTTCAATTAAAATGTCTTAACTTTATGTACATGAATTAGAAGTTTTATTTAAGTAAAATCTTTAAAAATAAGCAACATATAGAATAAAAATATAAAAGTAACCATTTATTTTTGAGAAAATACATAACCATTAAATGCCAATGTTTTATTTTATATGCTATCGTATGTAATGAACATAAAATTGTAAGGTTCAAAAGGAAGAATCGAAAAGAGTATTTTCTGGCTGGTTCTTGTTGTGTTACGAAATTATATAAAATTTATATCAATAATGTAATATTACACATATTATAAATTATTGTTACATTAATTTGTTATAACGTATGAAATTTCGTATAAATAATGATATTAAAAATAATTATTACAATATTAAACTAGATATGTCAATCAAATTGTAAAATATTATGTATTTACAAGAATAATTTTCAAGGTAATAAATAATATCGTACATAAAAATATATATTTGTAAGAATAAAAAAAATTTTATTATTTGTAAATAATATTCTAATCAAATAAAATAGAACATTATGGTGGCCTCTTATACAGCTAACCTGGCAACATTATTCATTAGAAAATATAAATTGTGCTGTAAAAAACAATAAATCCTCTAAAATATGCAAAAATTGTTCAAACTATATAATAGAGTAGTTTACCATCTTTAAAAAGGTACTTTAAAATATTGATAAAAAGTGAAAAAAATTAATATTTTTGCAAAAAAAGAATACGATTTCCTGCCATAAAATTACATTTAAATTTAAACCTTTTTGATTCCTGTGAAAATGCTATCTGCCATTTTAGTGACGTAATACCGGTATTTATTATTGAGAATACTGGTATAACACATTGATATTAAAAACATAACCTTACACTTTCAAATATTTTTTATGGATTAAGATTAATAACTGTTTAGATTGAACTGAGAGATGACAAATTGTTACCAAAATGACGTCACATCATGTGACGCATAATGTCTTAAGGCATGTGATAATTAGAACTTAAGGGATTGATCATCGCTTGCATCAATCATTTTTATAAATAAAACAGCCCATACCTACGTTATAAAATTTTTTCCTTAAATCGAGGTATGTTTAAACAAAAAATTTTGGTAAGAAAGTGATATCAATTTTAACTGTACAATAATGTTAGAATTATAATAAACAAATAATAAGAATTTCAAAATGATTAATTACATTAAAAATAGTAAAAACTATTTTTAAAACAAAGACGAAAAAATTATATTTTATTTCAACAGAATAAATAAATAATATAAATATTAAAAGAAAGAGGTTATTTTGACGAATGATTTAGATAAGAATAACAAGGACATTTTTATTTTAAACGTCTTAATTAAATACTTGATAAAAAACTACTGATTGATATATTTTAGAAAATGAATTTTCCGTTAATTTTCTTTCATAGAAAATGAATAAAAGCAACCGGTACTTAAGAGAAGCAGTTTCACATTAAATTTTCATCATTACTATAATTTCAGTGAATCGAAAGCTAAAACAAATTTATTAAAAAAAAAAAGTAACGCAATAGTCTTTCAGTTTAAACTCGGAAGAAGCAGTTTAGAAGTGAAGATAACAACTAACAGAGCTAATTCATAAAATACTCTAAATATTCAGTCAAAACAGTTATATGAATATAATAATATATATTGTTATTACCTTTCAATTAAAAGTAGTTTCAAAAATTTCAAAAAAATAAACAATTTTTGTGTTAAAACTTTTCTTCTACCTTTTATAGTTTAAGAGTTGAGTCAAGGATCCATTGCTTCAACTGAAGGTATCCACGACATCGTAATGGAATATAAACTACACATTTGTTTTACAATAAAATATTTTGGTAGTCTATAGTTTATCCAAAGTGATTTTATGATGTATTTTAAAATAAATGAAAATTTATCATGAAAAAGAACAAACAATTCGTTATTGTATAATATTTTAATAATATTATTAAACAAATCAGATTATTATTTAACTCATAGAGTGTGTGTTACGTACGTACGTACGTTTGAACGTAATGTAGTTAGTCATAGGTAACACGCAAAGTTTTATATTTTATAGTATTTCATATTTATATTATATTAATAATACATAATACGTACACATATTGTATACAAATATATTTTACTAATACATGTATTAAAATATAAATTGTACACCTAAATTTATTCATACCTTATACAGATTTTATTTTACTTTATTTGCAAGGTGTTCCAAGAATGGGGAAAATGAACCTATATAAAGATTATTTCCTTTTCTATCTCTTTCTTGAAAACCATATTTAATATATTTATCTGAAGATACTAACAGTTAGACGTTGGTAGGAAATTTTCCATTTTTCAAACGTTGTATCAAAAATTGCAATCTTGATGTAATTATAGTGCAATTCAAACAAGCTATCCACAAATTAAATATAATATGCATTGTGTTTATTTCAATTTTTTGCGCCCAAATTACTCAAAAAATACTTTACACACTTTAGTGTGCTCTACATTGACATGAAAACAAAGACTTTGTTTAAGAGTTTCTCTCGATTTGATATTGAAAAATTCTTCCCTTCATGTCAATATTGCGAATATCAAATTTCAAAACATTTGGATAATTATTTGAGTTATTTGGATGTGAAAATTGAAAGATTCTTACATAATGGAAGGTGCTTTAGTATTATGTTTCAATCCCCCTTAAAAATAACTTCAGCACCATATTAGAAGAATCCTAGAACACCGAGTACTAAAGTTGAATAATTCATTAAATTTTTGGTTTCGGTATATTATTTGGTAGCTAGTACTACTACTACCTGTATATCGGTATATATCGGTAGGTGTAGATATAGATGAGAGATACTTTAAATAAGAAGTTAAGCAGTTATTTATTTATTAAGGACTTTACTGTGTTTTTGTTTTGATATGAAAATAATGTTATTTATTTATTATTTCAAATATTTAAATATTATTATGGTGGTTATTCATTCTTATGTCTTCTGTCTTCTGCTACTTAATACTTATTTCACTCTTATTATTAAATTATATTCTATTTATTAATTGTTATTTTATTTGTTTTTAATTTATTTTATTTTTAAGATATATATTCATTTCAATTGAATTAATTACCTTTGTTTTAATACTTGTGGTATTTGTTACCTATAAACGGTAATTCGTTTTGCATACTTTTCGACGGTTTAGACTTGATGCTGAAAACTTGTTATTTCTAACTAAATGAGCCAAAGACGGATTAAAATTTTAGTGTAGCCTAGAATGAATTGTAAAATAATTTCTATGATTCTTAAAAAAAATATTTGAGTTAAAAGTTCATTTATCCTTGGAGACTCCTAGGATATTTCCAACATATGATTGAAATTCATTGCTTGGATTATTTTTAATTAGCATTCATAAAATACTATAAATATCCAGTCTTTACAGTTATATAATTGTATAATAATAATAGTATGTATTGTATATTACCTATGTGTATTTTTTAGCCGAATTTGAAGTAAAATTGTTAAGAACTCAAATATTTTACGAACTTTTATAGTTTCAAAGTTGGATCAAGGATCTATTGGACCCAATACACCGATTTTGCTCATTCACGTACTTTAACTTACTTTTTATATTTCTCGCTTTCTGCGTTTTTCAGTTATAGAGAAGACGAATGGAAGTTGGAAATTGATTAATAAGGCGTTTGTATGAACACCTATACCAAATTTTGCGATCAATATAAGTGGCGTTACAACTTTTAGACTAAAATTAATATACTCTGCCATATTTATGTATGTCGACTATAAAAATTCAAAATGCCAATACATGAAATGAACAACAAAATTATTTTATTTATTTTTTATTTATTTTTGAAAACGAAAATTAATTTTTCGACGTATTATTATTATTTATCTATTTATGCTTTTACTTTTACAATAAATAAATATTAAATAAATAAATAAATAAAATAATAATTTCTGTATTTTAGTGATGATTTTCGTGGGAATTTCACATAGTGTTTATGAAATTGGTTTACCAATGTTTCACCATTTAATATAATAAATAATATGAAGTTTTGTATCTTATATATATTTTATATTCGATTTTCAATAAGTATTTGCGAGCAGAATATTTTGAGAGTTTTGAATACAGCAAAAGCTTTTAGTAAGGGAGCTGGTAAATTAAAAGTCTTATGGAACAGAATAATTTTTAGTGTATTCGTACGAATATTATTGTTGACTTAATGGTCAACAGCCTAAAAAGCTTTAATGAAGTAAACCGATGGTCAAGATGTTTAGTCCACTACCAAATTTTTGAAAAGAAATAACTGCCAAGGCTAACGCTGATAAAAGAACACTAATATTTAATCGCCTCTTTTTTTGTAGGAATGGGGAAAAGCTTAAGAATCTTTCAGGAATGTCACGGTCTACTAGAGTCTATTTATAACGTATGTTGACTGCGCATAAGTTAAAAAATGTAATATGAGCTTAAAAATGTATTTCCAAGAAAATTTCACCAGGATTTTCATGAAGACGAGAAACACTACCAAGAACAATCACATGTCAATCCATGTGTTAGTTGACGGTTCAATGTTCTATTCGAGAAACTGGAAAAATTAAACAGAAGCATAGAAGAAAACGAATGCAAAGAAGCATCAATGACAAGAGGAAAAAAGAGTTTCATAAAAAAATGGATGATCTAAAACCATGCACAGCTATCATAAACAGTTTTTTATTAGTTCTAAGTAATTTGTTCCAAAAATTATTCATTTAAAATCTTTGAAATCCAGCAAAAATATACCATGCCGCTTGAAAAAGATTTTTTTTGTAAATTGATGTAGTATATCCATTTATGACCCAATACACAGTTCATTGTAAATCAATTATATTAATACTTAAATGCACTAAATATATTTACGATTATAATACACATTTATAGTAATATTCTTCCTTTAACTATAGTAAATACTATCACCTTTTATTCTATTTCTATTCGAATAATATATATTTTAGTTATAGGTAAAATATAGTGAATTAAAAGTGGGAAATAGTGTATAGATTAACAGCAGTCTGTCCTGTGTATATAACATAGGAGGCATCATTATATTTATTGTACATTGTAAACCAAGAAACATTATTACATGTAAAAGTATACTTGAATATAGTTTTCTACAGATATGAGTACACGGTATTGGATTTTGTACAAATTGTTTAATTATCGATACAATGGTCTCAAATTAATTAGAAAAATAAAGAAATTTAGGAGGACTCTTCTAAAAATTTGACTCAAGGATATTATTTGTGTAAATACACGAGTTAATCTAAAGGGTCATAACTTTTTTAGGAGGGAGAGTTCTAGGTAAAATAATGAACACCGTCAATTTTTAAATGGAATCCCCATCCATTTTCTATAATTTACAAACTTTCTTAAAAGAAAAATTTTTCTATAATGCACAGTTTATTTAGATAAGGGCAAATATTACCTAAAAATTAGATATTTTTAAGGCAAGAATAATTTTTTATACGAAGACAAGATCCGTTTAATAAAATTTGTTACAGGCAAAAATTTCTTAGTCAACAATAACAAACAGAAAATTCACGGTATATTCGTAATGGTTAGTGCAACGACTTTTTCCTCTACGTAAGTTCTGAAAAATCAACAGTTTAGTTTTTTGTACCTTGGAAATTTTCAACTGCACACACAAACTTCAAGAAGGATATTCATTTGTTATTACTTTAATTGAAAGATCATTCAATAACAAAAGCAAAGTCAACAACTTCAAAATTGCAATTTCAGGTTATCGGACAACGCAATATTTGTTTTATCAGCTTTTGGACTAAATGGTTTTTATTTTTGTCAAATTATATTTCTATTTAAATAACAAAAAAGCAAATATCCGTGAATTTGAAGCTATTCGGCGCATTCTTAAATATTTTGAGCTTAAGAAAGCAGTCCACTTTTATACGAATTTTCGTAGAGGAGTAAATTAATGCATTCGCAGATCACAGTGATATATATATATTTTTTTTTTGTGATACTTACAACGAAACTTTATTTTCGGCCTAAGAATAGTGGCAAATTTCTCACTAGTAAGTAGATAAATTACCAAATTTTAAAAATAAAATATCTTTTTTATATTCTTTCTTCATCTAATAAAATAATACCAATTTTTTGCAAATGGATCGTCATGTATTTGCATCTGAATATAAGCATTTAGTACGAATTCATAACATTTATGGAAGCGTATAGCAAGCGAATACAAAATAAATACGAAACAAGACAACATACATATATACAATAATACCTCGAAATATTTGTATTAAACACGCAACAATTGTAGAAAATAAATAAGTAATAATTCGAAGAAGAAAATATCTTTTCTATAATTGAAATGTCAAATAAGTGATAGAATTATTATTATTGTTGTGTGGTGTAAAAATGAAAATTCTTTGCTTTTTTTGGTTGTTGTTGTTGTTAATAAATAAATATATGGAAAAGAAAAATAAATTTATTTATATAGAAAAGAAAAACGATTTATTTATTTGCACATGATTTGTATTTTTGCAATGATATTTTTTCTCTTATTTTTTGTTTGTTTGTTATTTTACCACGAAATGCTGTATTCTTCAGAGAAATTGCAATATATTTTAACTTGAACTTCGTGTTACATTCTAAATGAAAAAAAAGTAGTTTAAATACATTCTCCAATATGGTGTTAAATTTCATAACCAAAGATATAGAAGAACATATTTAGTTAGCATGAACTAAAAGGTAGACAATATTTTATTTGTATTACTGGAATAATCTTCATGCGTTAAAACTCACGTGAAATAGCTGTCGAAAAGTCGAAAGACTTATAGAAAGTGTAGTCTTAACTTTTGTTCCGATTTCAATATTTACTTTTACTTTACAACCCAGTATTTATATATTCTATTGTGACGTAAAAATGTTGTAACACCAAAGAGATTTTATGTTTGAAATATCTTCGTTTTTAAAAAAGAGATTAAAAAAATTCATTGAAAACTTATAACTTCTTCGTTTTCGAAGCTATTTAAATTTGTGTCCCTGTTTTGTACAGGTATTTTCATATTCTAATAAGTATCATTAAAATACCCAATTTTTCTATCTAAAATTGAGGGCTTAGCGTTATATTTTCATAGTATAGCAACGAAGTTATCTTAAACCGATTAGTGGGAACTTAAAGCTCAACAGAATGATATATGCTTCTCGAGTCACTAACTTTCAAACAAAGGGCTATTGACCAATAATTTATAATAACATGACGTCATTATATCCGAAATACATCTAAAGAATGACTAAAGACACAATGGAAAGACAAAACTGAAACAATAAAGGCAAAAATTAAGAAAAATCATTAAAAAAGAATCCGATATATTCTGATAGCGAAGGTGCTCTCGATATGGGCACAGGTGGGAACTCGCTGGTACGTAAAGTCTCAACAACGGGTAACAATACAAAATAGTTTTCACCATATTTGATAATTACATTATTTATTTTTACGTTAAAAATAATCAGAGAAAAAATTATTTTAAACCATCCAATAAGTTTATATTAAAATTAAAATAAGTGTTTCACTTTAAAATAAAACGAAATAATATTCCATACTATCCGCACTTCCTCCATGTGTATATAAAACAACCAGTTCGTACTTTTATAGTCTTCATAGTAATAAAATTATAGTATTAATATACGTATTCATAATAATACGTATGAACTTTGAACTTTCATATGTAATAATAACTCCGTTGTTCATTCAAGTATATTTATGTTTGTGTGCGTATATATTATGTGTACGTATTAAGATTAGAATTTGCCTAATACTTAACAACCGCTTACATATTTACAACAATTCATGAGAAAAAATCAACATATGGAGTAAGTAAGTATATTATTTTTATTATTTATTATTGTGTAGTTATAAACAAATGTTGACATGTCCATATAATTTTATAAAATATAATGTTATTATTATTATTTCTTGTCCGTTAACTATTTTACAATAACCACTGGTTAACTATTATATTATTGATGTGTTTTTGTTCAAAAATATATATTTCTAATAGTTTTTTTATATCTGTATTATTTCGTTTTCGAAAGTGTATATGGCAAATTATTTCTTATTACATTTTTTGCACTTATTTCGCTTTTCTTCTGTGGTTGGAGCTGAGAAGTGGTGAATGAAAACTTGAATCAGGCACCAGAAGTCTAATTTTTATAAAATAAATCCGCCCTTGTTGAGAAACTAATAAAAACATCTGTACTAACAATATCTAGAGGTCAAATGAAAATCAAAAATCTAAATATTACTTAAAGTATCGTACCAAATTAGAAATTATGGTCATTTTATAAAGAGTTTTATAAAACGTGTCTTCATAAGAGATAAGTTTTCATTAGCTTCGGTATCCATATGACGCGTGCTTGCAATTGAATGATTGGCTATTATTTACAACATCCATTTCCCGTGAGTTTTACCATTAAAGCTTAACGTTTTGGTTTTGTCAAAACCACCAAACACCGAACGTAGTTACACGTGGGTAAGCTTTATAGAACCTATGCTTATGAACCTATGCTAATTGTATAAATATAATTGCAAATCTATAAAAATTAACTTAGTTGAAAATAAATTTGTTATTTAAATATATATAAAAAAAAACGACAAACCATTATAATTTTGATTAATAACTATTTACCTTTTATCACACTCTGGATTTTTGAAATGAAATTATTTTTTATTCCAATAAATTCAAACAAAAAATTAGACCGGATCATTTTGTCTAATATGAAAATATAGCTATATTTGAACCAAATGAACATCCTTGATTGGAATATGATACTTACAAGATCTCAACTACAATTTTTAAGTTGTAATAACATATGAGTGTGTACCTTATGTATAATAATACCAGTTACTTAACTCAATTTTAAAACTTTTATTATTATTGTTTAACTGTGATACTTATAGCTAACTATTTAGTTTATTTTTGTGATGAATAATAATCTTCTGTTAAAAAAAAATCACATATAAGGAAGTGAACTTAAACGTTCAGATATAATTTATTGTCATACAACATAAGAAATGCATATACTTAGTGTTTTTTTTTTGTTTGTTTGTGTGAGAACTTTAAAAACAAAAACAATAACTACTAACCGGTAAACAATAATAATAATGAAATGATTAGTTTAAAATAAAATTAGAAAAATAAAAAACTATAGCAATGATATTATTATTATTATTTATTATAAAATATATAATCATCAAATCTTCTTTTAATAGATTATTATTGTTAGTTTTTCTTTATAATCATTTTTCATTTCAATCTAATAACTGTTATTTATCAAAGGCAAGATACTAAGATCATTGTAATATGAAGCGAAGCATAGTTCAAGTATCTTGAAGAGTAGGTTAACAATGACGGAAAAATAAGTATCGTCATCAAAGGAAAACATACTCTAATCACGTAAGATCAAAATTACCACAATACTTTAATTTGAGCAGTCGCAATATATGGTAGTGAGAGCTGGACTCGAACACATGAAGATCAGCAGAGAATCTTTGAAGGATAAAAAATTAAAATACATTGCAGTGCAGTTCGAGGGAACAAGAAAGAATGGCATATCCAAACTAACAAAGAAATTCAGGGTATCTTTCAAGGATAATATTTTGTAAACTTTATTATGTCATAGAGACTCAAATGGCTCGGGCACGTTCAGAGAATGAACGAAGCCATGAAGATAGACACTGCCTGAGGAAGAGGAAGACCTCGTCTTAGATGGTTCGAAAAAGAGATTGGCAACCTAAGGGTGCTGTGAGTCAACGGATGGAGATCTGTCTTCAAGAACTGGATCTTGTGGAGGCAAGTGGTCGAAAACACCAAGACCCATCCCGCAATTTGACGCCTTAGATTATACGAGGCAATCACATTTAGCTTCTGAGGTAATATTAAGAATGATAAAAGTAACTGCCTTTGTTTGGTGTCCCAGAGACTATATTTGTAGAAAACAATATTTTTTAATTATTTACGCGCGTCATTCTGAAAGTGCATTATGCCTCAACTGTCAACAATTGTATTGTATAGGACGCAGTTTCTTTCGATTGATAGTTTGATTGTAACAATTACTAGCGATCAACCCACACATTCGATCAATTGACAATTAACCAAGTATTTTGAATTCTGATAGGTTTTTGTACTTCTACGAAGAAGCGAAGCTGAAGATACCAGCTAACACTGATTTTATTTGTTTTTATTTAATACATACTATTCATTTGTTAGTTAAAGTGTGTTCTGAGTTAATAACTTAATAGAAACATATAAAGAATACATAAAGAAACATCTCTATATTATTTTAACGATTTCAAGTTCTCTGATAATAATCTTCTTGAGTCGATCTCATTGACCTCTGCAAATTACAATACAAATTAAAAATGCATTCGTTTTCAATAATACTTATAAGTACAATATAAACTCATTATTGATGTAATTATTGTAATAAATATTGCTTGAATTAAATATTATTTATTTTTATTTTTTTGTATTGTTCCACATGACTTAGAGATAAGTCAGTAGCGTATATATCCGGTTTTTATATACGAATTTACATATACATAGGTAATATACACACAAACATACATACGTTAGATGTTATTATTATTCACTTGTCATAAAATACAATGATGATTTTATTATCATCAATGTGTTTTTACATTATTTTGAAGTGAAGGGTGCTGGCAATCAAATTGAAAAATAATCTGAATTTTTGAATTTGGTTTTTACAGAAAATACGATTTGGGCGAGGGTATAGGCAAAGTACCCGACAGCATAAATGAACATTTATTTAAAAAAAGTGTTGTGTGACTTAATTTCATGACTTACTTAATCATGCCATTTAATATAATGAAAATTTAATATCATTTAATATCTTATTATAATGAAAACAGCATCAAATGTCGGACTAAATCGATTACGATCACCTTTTTTTTATAATGTTTCTATTAGCATGCCCCTAAGAAATCAATGTCAAAAGGCTATCCCAAAATACACAAAACCAAAAGGAGTTTCACCAAAGGCAGTTTTATTAATGACATTTTCACGAATTGATGTTGAATAGTTTTTTTTTCTCAATCGGGAATTCCGTAATTCTACATTTAATAGTTTGAAATTAGATTTTTGACACGAAAGTAGAACATTATTGTTAAAATGTATGAATTAATCTTGTTTTCGTTTTTGAGTAGAAATTCTTTACCCCAATTCTTGTGAGTATTGAAGCCAACAAAACGAAAAATAAAACAGAAAATAATTACTATTGACTGTCTTAAATCAAATATTTTCTCCACATAAAATAGAAAGTCAAATTAAACTTCTATAAAAAGAAAGATCAAGCAAAAATAAACACTAAATTTTCGTTTGGAAAAAATTAACATGAAAAAAAATAATCATATTATTATTATTATAAAATCTGGAAAAATATTGTAATCCTGTAAAACGAAAGATTAATCGACTGAATTTCATTAAAGATAAAAACTTGAAAGCAATGAAAGGAGTCAAAGGGTTACTTCCTTAATAGTATAGAGAAAGCTTCTATATATATACATATACAAATAGAATGAGAAAGGATTGTTTTAGTACAGGAGTATGAGTATAAATGTGGTGTCATTAAAGCCGCCCAGGGTCGAACATGTCACGCGACGACAATGAGGGTGCAAACGATACCAACGATTATTTTAAACGGGGTTGCATTTTAAATCAGCTTCAACATTTTCATTGGCAATATTTTATGTACCTGTCAACTTAAATATATTATTTACAGTGTGTGTAATAAGTATCAACGATTGCAAAAGCATTCAATTCAATTCAATAATCATAATTGAGGGCAAATATAAAAAAAAATAGGATCTCGCTGGGGTTGTAATTTAATAGGCATACGGAATTTGGAGAATGACTACGGCCGTGACGTATCTAATATAGTGTTTGTCATTGGAAACTTCTTAAGCTCTTACTGCTACAATAATTTGTTTTAAACTGTTTTAGTTTAGAAAATTTATGTTATGTCATCCTCACAAATGATACGAGAAGTTTTGCAAGCTTGTATCTCTGTGAGCTGTCATTTCATTTCACATTATACAAAGCTCCACCAAAAATTGGAAGAGAATTTTCATATTTCCCTGCTTATGTTATTTTGGTTCATAGCAAAACCTTATCTTTGCTTTTTTGAAAACAAAATTACTTTGTTTTGAGGTTTTTCCTAAAGAAGGGAATGAAATATTCTCAAAAACTGCAATTGTCCTGAATTCTAAGTTTAATATCGGACAAAGCGTTCGAAATTTACAGCCAAGCGAATATACATATATATATTTAAATATCAGATTGATATTCGTACATCAGACTGCTCAACTAAATTCGGTAATTCAGCAAAAACTGTGTATTACGCATTAAACGCAAAACAAAATCAACAAATTTATTTAAATTCTTTTTCCCATAAATTTCAGGATCATCAAAATTATGTAACTTATTGTTAAATACATAAACGTGAGAAGAACTTTCTGTTACACATTGTAAAACACAAACTAATATAAGCTTTTTACTTTACTTTTTAGCTTTAGACTGGTTTGTTTTAAAAGACGAACAAAATACATTTTACTCTTTTTTCTTGGGTGGCAAATATAAAATAATACCATACCTCCGTTTTATGAACGTTCTAACTACTAAAGCTAGTTAGAACGAATTTATAATAATGCGATCGTAAATTTTAAAACGGTTTTGTATCATTTAAAGTATACGTAACGATGAATAATATAATCAATGTGATTTTTTGGCATTGTTATTTTAAAATAATTTACTTATTTGTAATTAATTTACAATTTAATACATTATTCAAATAAGAAAAACCTCTATTTTAAATTTATTTTATATATTCCTTTTAATTCAAATTTATTATCCGTTAAATAAATTATTGATGTCACTTTATTGTACAAAACTGAACAAAGTTACTGTGACTTGGAGAAACTGGTTTAATTTGAACAAAATTTTTGTAATTATTTATGCATTTGTATTCATTTAAGTCATCCGTATATTAAAGGATTACTGCTATTGGTGTCGTAGCCTTACGAGGATATTCGATATTATTTATTTAAAGCATTCGTTAAGCATACTTTTTTTTTAAACTGTGAAAAAGTTTTATAAGCAAATATAGTCTTAGAGTTTTTGAAGGTGTTTTATGGCATTTCTAACAAAATTAATAAAATAGAGAAAATTTTGTTTGCACCCAATTTCGATACATATACTTTTATAAGCATAGTTTGACCCGTAGATTTCAAAAATAATTGCCATTAAACGATTGGATGCGTAGTTTTTGTGATATGACCTAAAAGTCGATTCGAAGGTCATCATCCACAGTAATTTCCAGCTAATCCAATGATGGAGGCATTGATCTTTAATAACCAGAGATTGATTTGTACAGAATATTATATCTACTACTTTTCCCCTTTTAAGTATTTAATATTCGCTTAAATGTCAAACATTTTATAAAAACAATCGTCATGTAATCGAAATTCATACAAGAGATTATTATGTTTATGCTTGAGATATTTATTTTCGAAGTGACTTATGGTATGTATGAATAAATAAGCGTAAATTTAACCAAAGAGTTGACAACCATTTAGTTTTACAGGCCACATGCTTGAATAACATCAACTTGTTACTGATTATGTCTAAATCAGATGTACCAATAAACTATAGACATGTATACAATTTACTTTTTAGAGTAGATAGATAACTTTTATGTTACCGAATTAAAATTCATAAAAATATGAAATCGAGTTTTTGGGTAAAAAATTGCTCATAGAGATTTTTATCGAAAATAAAATCTAAATTCTTAAGTCGATATAAATATTTTTGTAACCTGTAACTTAGAATTTCATCACAAGGTTATGTAAAATGACTCAATATAATCCGAGCACCAGTATCTTTGCAATACTGACCGCGAAATTCTAAAAGATACATTTGGTAATGATATTAAAAAGAATATGACCAAATAGATTAAGAAACAAATAAATTCGAGGTAAAATACCATAAAAAAATTTTAATATAAAATAGTTAAACGTGGACGTGGCGATCTGGAAACTGAGCAAACTAATTGATTATAGAAAAATGTGGCTCTGATCTAAATACACCCTAGAAATGTGGGACGTTTGGTTAAAGCGTTTTTGAATCATTCATAAACATTTGAAATCGATTTAAAAATTAGTGAAGGAACCCATAAATTATAATTCTTCTATAAATTTTACTTTAGATCGTGGAAGGGCATATGTTGATCCATTGATTATAATTATCGTAAATATAATAAACCGAAAATAATTTATTTGCACAATTTTTATAAAAAGTGCCGTTAAAAATTCGTTATTCATTCTAAAAACCTTGCCATATGTCCAAAAATATAATTCCTCATATTTTATACTGAATATATGCAATAAGAAATGCTTAACCAAAGAATACTTTGAATTGTTTAATGCTCTTATTTTTCTATATTTGCTAAAACTCTCTTTATCTATTCTAAATGAAATATCTTTAATTTGATACATTTGAATAATTTTGACAATATTTACAATTGAGTGAATTTATCAAAGCATAACAACAACTAAAATATATTGGGGAACAACACACAAAAATAGCGACTAGCTTATTACTCTTTCTATACTCTAAAATGGTCCAAATAAATAAGGCAATTATTATGTATATAGAAAATGGTATTAAAATTTCGGAAACATTCGTAAAGAATATATAGTATAAATAATTTTCAATTGATAATATAGAAAATAGGAATGTTGTAGTGTATTATTTATATTTACAGAATTCCGCTTCTATTATCTTCTTGATTAGTTTTAAGCTATTTAACTGTAATATAATTTCTTTGAATTTTCAGGTGCGAGTAAAAATGAAGGTTTGTGAAATATTTTTGAAACGTTTCAAAACCAAAAGTAAAGGTCAAAAAAGAAGTATTTTAGTAATCGATTTTAGCCGCAGTCAGCTTATTTATTTGTTCTCTAGTTTGAATCGGCGTCGTAGACAAACGGGGATGATATTAAAGTTTCTCAGAAACGTATATACATTTTTGCTATCAGACAATAATTTTTATTTTACAAACAGTAACAATACTTCTGATATCGAAGGATAATTTGGCAGTTATAGTCTTTGCTAAGAAAGACTTATTCAAAGGGGGTTTTTTTCGGCAACTTCTTCACTTACTTTCATAATTTATACATGAATGGATTAAGCTTAACGCTTCAGAAGAAATAAACTGGATTTAAAAACACTGCACTAGGTTTAAAGCATTGAAATAAGTTTTTTCCTATTTGTAATGCTTATACTCATTTAAAGATATTCAATTTCAATTTTGCCGTTCGGAGATGAGGCAGATAATTAGCTTTCGGTTAAAAAATACTTCTTAATTGTGTTTTGCCTTAATGACGTATTCCAGAGCGACAGCATACTGTTACAAAATTATCTTGGGTGATTGGGGGATTTTTGATTCATTACTGATCCATTAGCAAATTATCCTACTCAAATATCAAGAAGGTATTAATTTAATCAGCTCATTTGGAATGATAGAAATATAAATATGAAACAAAAATAGAATTGAAAATCACACCCAAAACATATTAGTATTTTGTGAAAATATTCACAAAATAGATTTGTCACTGACTGATGGTGTCTTGACTTGACCGTTATTTACCATCAATGGCATGAGATATATCATCAGTATCATTATTTGTTCTCGAAGGATACATTCTCATATGTATTTTATACATAAAGATGAAGGGATGGGGGTAAAAGAGCTCAGCTTGACTCACCCACCTCTCTCTGTGTGTGTGTGTGTGAGTGAATGGTGAATGATTATTATTCACGACTCTTTTCAAATCAAACATTCAAATTCGTATGAGAAATTTTCTACCCATTCTCTTCGTAAACTTTCTATATATTATAACCATTTTAACCATTCATTAATAATATTTTCTTCTAAACGAATGGGTTTGTCATTTTTCGGAATAGTTATTATTGTAGGTAGTATTTTATAAGTAATAATTTTCTATGTCATATTCGACTTTCATATTCTATAATATGCCATACAAAACTTATTTCTATTATTATAAAATTTAATATAAAATAATATTTTTGTTATTTTTTTTTTTTTTATGAATGAATACTCTTTTCTCATACCAAATTAAAATGAGAAAATCGTACCTAAATACTGGATCAATATAAAATTATTATTTGTGGCAGATAAAATTTCTAAATTGAATCAAAAAAGTTTGCAAACTAGAAGGATTTTAATGATCAAAATTGAAAAAAAAAAGAAATTTTAAGATATTTCAAAGATTGATATGATATATCAAAGATTCAAAGTCTCAGGAATTCTTAGAACACGTTTTGCCAAGTTTTTCGTGATGAAGTACAAAAAATGATTTTTTATACATAATTGATCAATTATCGACTATAAACTGGAATAAATTGACATCGTTTCTGAATACTGCAAGGATTGATTCAGAAGCATCGAAGTCTATGGTTGAAACAATAAATTTCCTGGTAAAATTACTTCTCATCTCAATGGAAAAGGGGCATTAAAAGAGATTTCTTTATATTATTTAGATCTTAAAATTTTTATTTAATTAATGGCTATGAAAATTATATTTTACCATTTTCGAAACTTTAAGAATTTTTTCATAATATTTTTAGGGATTAATAAATTTTTCCACTGTTGATATTTTATTTTGATTTCTTTGAACACTTTTGGCCAAAAAATTCTCTTTAATAAATTAAAGTTATCTTTAATAAATTATTTAAATTTTTTGTTAGATTTTTTTTTTTTTCATTCTTAGAAAATTATTTATCGAATCGTAGGCTAATAAAAACAATTTTAATTGCATCGTTTTATGGATCAAATTCAAATTGAAAATAGTTCAAATACAAATTCCGTTTAATGCATTTCTAAGTTCAAATCATATTTTCTGGATTTGGAATGAGTACCATTTAATATAAGGTTAGATGGGTGCAATATAGGTTGGTTTTCAGCACATAAGTAGTTGTATTATATATATATAATATTTATAGAAAGTTTTAAACGGGGTTTTTCTCATTTTAGTCCACATCCACGATGTAATGTACGACAAACGAACTAACGAACGAACGACGATGATGTTTGATAAATGATATAAGTTATGGAATGATTTGATTTTGAAATAGGTCGCCTCTACGATTTAATAAAATGATTTCATATATTATTATTATTATTATTATTATATATGAATATTCCGTCATCGTCAGACGGACAGACTTTATAAAATGAATGTGAGATGCCTTAGTTTGTTGATAGATCTAAAATTACATACAAATAAATTAGTGTTGGGCAGAAGAATCGAAATTCAGGAACGAGTATATTATAATAAAAACAAACCGTGACTTAAAGTATTCAGTGAAACATTATTAGAACAAGCGAAGACCTAAATCAAGGAGAGATCTTAAAAATTTAAAAACTATCTTGTTTTAACGATTAGGAAAGTAGTTTCTGAGATATCAATCAAAATTTGATTTGAATATCAATTTATCGTAGATATTTTAGACGATATGCTTAAGCTTAGGCACCCGATTGTTAAATTCAATGAAATTTTGTAATTTTTAGGGGCCCAGTTATCGTTTATTAGTTAATAAAAAGAGCATTAATTTGTGGAGTTTCATCTAAAATAACAATTTTTGTTAGGACAACTTTGTCTTGAATGGCAAAAATTTCTTAGTATTTTTGGTTTATAGGAGAACTGTGTAATGATTGAAGTAAACTTTTTTCATTTCCACAATTTTTCATTTCTACAATTTCAATTTTGCTCAGTTTTAATATTTACCATTTTTTTAAGCGTTAAGAGAGAAAAAACTTGCTACATTTTGTTCTTGATTCACAATTCAAAACAATACTTGTTAAAAACAGTATTAAATTCCATTCGAAATCACACAGATTCGTTACAGCACTATTCCATATCTATATGTATTATATATATATTAGTGGTGCTTTGGTTACTTCTATTTGAGCTATAGAAGTAAATGTCGTTTATTTCTTGTACATTCATCAGAGACAACATATACAGACAGATTTTATTCATTTATTTTATAATAACTACCAATCATAGAAAAGGGCTTTTTCTCAAACCAATGGACAGAGGAAAATTTCTAACATTCAAGTCAACCCATAATCATTTATAATAATTTTTGGTGAAAAATGTTTGATAATTTATCTTCTGCAATGGTTTTTTATTTTTTACTTTTATATTTTTTTTACATTGTAAAAGTTTTGTAGTTTTTTTGATAGAAAAATATCATTTATGAATTTGAAATTTTGTATTGAGGAACGGGGTAAATAAATTATTATTGTTTCGAATTAACTTTAAAATTGGAGCTATCACTTTAACAAAACAGACCAAGAGAATGGTTTAAATAGGACATTTCCTTAATAGAGTGAAAACTATATATGAAATTTAATAAAATTCAAAAATAGTTTTAAAGGCATTAAAAATTCAGAAAAATCTTTTGAATTACAATAACTTTATGCTTTGGACAATTGCAAAACCTAATTACCACAACCAGGGGCATTAAATAAGGAGGAATAATTCAATATATGCAAATGGGCTCTAAAAAGAGGGCTTAGTGTTTGAAGCTTTTGCTATCCAAAGTCTTATTTTTCTGAAAGTAATTTTTTTGATTTTATTACATTATTTGGAAAACTGGGCATTATATTGAAAAAAAGCTTCAGGCGAAACTTGTGTGTTAAAAAAAATTGAATTCAGAAAAATAAATAATACCTTAGAAATTTGATTGTTCATTTGAAAAGACATTTGAATACCTCAGTTCGAGATGGTAGGATTTTTATTTTGAAATTTCTGGTCTTTTTTGAGCTGAAATAAAAAATTACGCAACGATTGTGGGGACATCTTACGATTATTTTAAAAATTTTCACAGGAAAATGGTTAATTGACTACTCATACTATATCTAAAAATGTTACTGTATCATTCTGTATATTCTTAGAAAATTCTACTTAGAAAATAATATCATAAATCCTACATTTCGTTATGTACAAATATCTAAATAGTTATTTCTTATTCAACTTTTCTATGTATATTATCATTGTTGTCATTGTCAATGTCATATGACGATCATGATCATTATGATATGACACAAAACTATATCCTTAAGAATATTTCAAATAAATTTAACAATATTCCGTTTAAATAAAACGGATTCATGAGAAGATGATGATCATCATCAGCTAAAATATGGATTATATCCGCTACTGTTTAGAAGACGATAAATGTACGAAATATTAAAAGCGTATTGATGTGGAACTGATGCGTGACTGAATGTATTTGAATTTTCGGTTGACAAAGATGATAGATGAATTTTATGAAAATAATATTTATTTAGTAAATACTATTATTTCTTCTGCTATTTTACCCACTTGATTGTTAGTTCAAAAGTGTAGTTAATAACGCTCATTTGATCATTTCTTGTATGCATGTTGGATTTGACAAATTTTTTATTTAACGATTTTATTCAATACAACAAGTATTTAACGTAAACGATGCACTTGGACAATTATGGATAAGTTTGCAATATCAGTGTCGCTAAGTCCTAATGTCAAAATAACAGAAAACCATTACTGAACAAAGTAAACTATCCGTGATATGTGAGACTCCTTTTACGACTGAAAAAAGTCGTCTCATTTCAGCTTGAATTGCAGCAAATCTAATTATTTTATGAAAAACTATTACAAATAAAGTTTGTTTATTTTTTACAGACCGTTTTTTGTATGTGAACTTTCCTTCTACCCCTGATGATTTAAGCGATAGGTCACTGGACCTAAGTGAACAATTTTCTAAGGATCAAAAATCATTTAATGGAATCTTGATGTTAATTGCAATAATAATTGATCACCCAACAGACTTTTATTGACAAATATAATAATCACTTTTATACAAAGCGTAAAAAAATAGGAAATAATACAATTTGAGTAAAAGGGCGTTTATTATTTTTCCTTGTAAGTAAATTTTTGTCTAGTTTTTAGTCTATCAAGCTGTTTATCACGAAAAATTCAAAACGAAATCAGTACATTTTATAGAAATAGGATGTACTTACTTTACAATCAATCGAAATCAAAATACTAATTTATAAAAATTTTACAATTCCTGTGTAACAAAGGATATATATTTGAGTAATAAATTACTTATCCTCAGTTATTATATATTTCTTTAATATTATTATTGATTATATTCAAATATATATATACAAAAACAAAATACTAAAAATGTTATACAAAAATGTCAAAATAGCCACTGCTGTACCCTATTTATGTTTATCTATTTAATACCCTATTCTCCATAAATAATAAAAAATTAAACTGAATAAATATTTTTTCATATACCCTTTGGTGGAAAAGAAATTTAACCCTACATATGTAAGACAGATACAGATTGTGTATTAAAATCTTTTTTTTTATTATATACATTTAGAAATTGGAAGCTTTTCTCTAATTAAAAGTTGCAAAAGATGGTAGCCAAAAATAATTTATACATGGAAGTTTTTCAGATGGTAATCAACCTCAAATAGCCTTAAACAATCTACGAAAGATTCGAGCGTTGTTAAACCTAAAAAAATCTGTAAATCAATTTATTTTTAAATCGTATATTCTATTATTTATTCTCAAAATCTCATAATAAATGTAGAAAAATACATGACAGTGTAATTAAAGACGCCACTCATTTTACATTAAGTGATACCAATTCATAAGTAGAACAGATGCTACCGGCTGCGCCATGTAATATACAGCATTTTTAAGCAGATGAGCCTTTATTGAATTCATACATAATTCTGCTGTCGTTATTTATACAAAACAAAAAAATTTTTGTATACATCGGTTTCCTAGTTATATCAATGTTAACATAAATAATCACAGTTATAGTTTAAATCCAAATTGGCGATGAATGCAGTATCCAATTATAAAACAAAACAAAACAATATTGAATTAGTACTCGAGCAAAAACTCTGGCAGGCCCCCGGAAATGCAAAAACACCATAAGTCTCAATAAATATAAATAGAAAAAGTCCCTGAAATTATTTGCCAAGAATTTACTTGTCTGCTACAGATTGTTTTATAAATTATTTTACTATTTAAAGCAGGGATTGCTTGTGATATTCATATATATAGACGATATATAACGATTTTTACACAGTTTGTACTAATATAGCTCTCACTCATATCATCAACATGCAAAGAATAATGTATGTATGATATTATATATGACCAATAGCTCTTAAAAGATTAATAATATTCATCCCTTTTCACAATTGTCTTTGACAGATTTCTATAAATATATATATACATATTTATCGTCGACTCTCCTCTACTCCAAAATGAATTGGTTCTCCTTCTCAAAAGAAGAAGCAGAATGGTTTAGATAGATATTTTGTTGTAATATGTATGGTATATACATTTTATCCATTATTATTTTCGAACTAAAATAGACAGGATACAGGATGTTTTGAGGGAAATTGATGACAATACCAAAATAACAATATATATATTAATAATATTTCTTTTGTATTGTTTCTATACTCAATGTGAAATATTATTCTTATTTGATGAATATTTTATTTTCTAGTATTCTAGGTAGAAAATATTTTTAGTCCATTATATATGATGTATATTGTATATGTATCAATAATTTATTATCGAAATTAGGGTTAAGTAAAAGGGATAATTATTTTATATGTATATATGGAAAGGAAATTAATGATAATGCTGTTCCCTTATTTTTTTTTTTGCTTTAGGAAGTCATTTGAACACTTCAATTCATATTTTCTGCTTTCAAATTTATTGCAATAAACAGTTCAAGAAACATTAAAAAACTGACTATTTCATAAACTTCTTGCAAAAATTTCATTTACTGACTATTTATTATGAATAAATTCCTTCTTAATACTCTAATTTCTAATTAAATTTATAGTAGAAAATTCTAAAAGACAGTAAGATACTAAATTGTCATTTAACTTCTAATCTGTTAAACAAATATTATACAAATCTAAATTTTAATTAATTTGCTATAACATCCCATAAATATGCTCCCATTTTTGCCTTCGTTAATTTGTTTGTAATCGCTTCGATTTTACCCGTTTAGACATTGCCTACGTAAAGGTTACTTGTAAAGATGTCAATTGATAATTTGTCGAGTTTAATAAATTTTATTGGTAAAGACATACAAAAACGCTTATCTTTTTTCTTTTTTCTAGACTTTTGGTAGTCTCAGTTCACTTAATTAGAAAATATTTAGAAGCATGGTGCTATAGAATTAAAACCCAGTGTTAATATTCCAACAATTAGAAAAAAAATCATAGTAATTTGTATAAAAGATATTTACACAATTTTAATATTTCTATAATAAAAGGGATTTGTGTAAAAGAAATTTATAGGAATTCTTGGAATTTATGTTAAATCATCCTAGGAATGCTAGTCATAGTTTTTTTGTAAAAATTCGAAAGCAGTTTAGGTGAAATCATTTCGTTGAAATATCGATGAATTAAAGTTTGAATGGGAATGAAATTTACTACTAAATATAAATATAATTTCGGAGAAATGTTCTACGGAATTGAAATATCCACACAATTTTCAGTAATATTATTTAACTAGGAGGAATTGTATATACCAGACCAAGTGTACTGTATCACAGACTCATTTCAGGAAGCGTTCACCAAATTTCCACCACGATACAATATTTTTATCATCTTTTATCATATTGAACTGCAGTTTTTGTATATTAAATCTTTATACATAAAATAGCACTTAAATCATTTAATAAAAGGACAAAAAAAAGTGTTAATTTCTAAAATCATAATGACTTTATTTTTGAAACCTCTCGAGACCACCAAAGTATTATTTTTTTCAAATTTTTGGAAATAATTTAAAAATAAATTTTTTTTTTCAAACTAATTTATTGTATACATTTAAATTTATTTATGCACAAGGTTATTTATAATGTATTAAATGCATATTAAAATAAATAAATATAAAATACAAAATAATATTTATTAATTAATGGATATTATAAAATAAATTTTTATGTGAAAATTAATTAATTTTTACGAATATAAAATATCATCATCATCAAATAGATTGTTATCATATCTATATACATACACTACAAAATATACACAACGGATATATTTAATTAAATTTTATAAATTTAATTTATGGTTCTATACATACAAATATGTGTTTACGTTATATTATATTGATCAAAATTATTTATAATTATTATGTCATATTAATTAAGATCTGTTAAGATAGTTGAATATCGTGAGATCACTGATGGATGAATAATTGATAAAAAAAGTTTCGTGAGATTTCAACTAGAAAATAATATAAACTACCCGTTACTCGTCCGCTTAGCAAAAATATTCCAATTTGATTTAAAAATAATTATCAATTGCTGGTATTTTCAAATTGAAAATAATCACAAATATTTCTTTCTGTCCTCGACACTCGTCTTACATGAGGTGAGGAAAAAGTCATCTTCAATGTTGTCTTCCAAGATTTGCAAGGTTTGCTGAATCTCGTGCCATAAAATTATTAAAGTACCATCATGCCAGAACACAATTTCCCATTTGAAATATCAATATTCTTTGGGAGAAAGTCAAATAGCCAAATTTACCGAGATCCAGGTTTTTCGCTTTGGAACTCTTTTGGACCTCCACAAATTATAAACTAACACAATGGTCCTTTAGCCAAAATCATTTTATCAAGTGAATACAATTGATTTTACACGTTTTCGCTTTGTCCTGTCTCCTAAAGAGTTATGGTTTGATCGAAATTTTGTATAGGCATATTTCGAATTCAAACAACCTTGCGACAAAATAATGAGTTCCTATTGTAAATTTCCAATCGATAAGAAGACATTTTTGAGTTTCTTGCTCCAAGGAATTCTCTTATTAATTGTCACCTACCTCAGATAGAGTTTTATCTGGTGCCAATTTGACTGAGAAACTTTTAGAAAGGATAAGGTTTTTTCAACGAACTAGAAATGAAATTCCATTTTAGTAAAATATATCACTTATAGGAGATGCTAATTCTCTAGCCATTTAAAATGATATAAACTTATTATTTCCGTTTAAGTGTATGAATCCGTTTAAGTGCAATAACACTTTGTTAGCTTCACAGATTTTATTTATTATTTATGCATTATTTTGTTAATTTTGAATTAACAAAAAAAAAAAAAAAATTATTTGCAATATTTTTTTCTATATTTTCAAGGAAATTATAATTTTTTATATAAATGTGATAAGAATCAAACTTTTTATCGTAATTCTTTTATGGTAATAAAGTTTTGATTGAATAATTACGTCAAAAGTCTTAAGATATTATTTACAAACATAATTGTAGTTAAATTATATTACAGGCGCCTCTTTTTCTATCTAAAACTTAGGGACAAAGATGATGTTGCCAGGACAAAAGCGTGATTTAACAAGGCATTGTCAATTTGATTAGGTTTCAACCTCAATATATTATGAAAGCAAAAAACAACTTATATCATATTAAGAGCCAAACTTTACCATGAGTTTCTCTAAGTCTTACGCAAATTGACAAAAAAATCTTAACGATCATCGATTTGATTAGATATTTTCTGCCGTAAATGAACAAAATAAAATACAAAAATCCTATTTTCCTACAGATCTTGTCAAAACTAGAGAAAGATTGATCTGGATCAAAAAGTTATGTTGTGACAGCACGAAACAAAATTAAAAATGAAAAATCTGGAATTTACATGCATGGGTCAATCAATACAAATATAAAATTTTATTGCCATCATTAAAGTTTTAAAGAATTTACGACCAAAAACAATGAATTCAAATGATAAGTAAATCTATGATGAATGTGACAAAGGATTTTTTTAGTAAGCCTCACGGCTCATTTTAAACCCAAAATGGAGCAACAAAATACTTAAAAAATAAATATGTTTGTACATAAAAATATTTCAACCATATTCTTATTTCATTTTCCATAAAAACATATAAAACAAAAATATTTTTTCACTTAACACACTAAAAAGAAAATTCAAACAACAACAAAAAAAGCATAATATTTTCATAAATATAATATTTAAAATAACATATTTTCCATGTATGTATATGATGGATATATACATAGATAAAAAGGAAAATTTGAGGAAATGTCAAGATAATACCGCACATACACAAAACTATTTTATTTTCTTACCACATTTGTGGGTATAAAAATATAAAAAAATAATAAATACTAGTAGGAAAATTTACCAACTAAACAACACACAAAAAACCGTCGTCACAGCAAAAGCATATAAAAGTAGCAAAAAAAAAAATCTTAAAAATCCCGCGCTCACCGACACATTAGCATAAAAAAACGAACAAAACTGTAACATCAAAAAACAGTAAAAAAAATGAAAAACGTTGTTGTGGCCCATAATAATTTTAGTATTTGATGAGGAAAATATTGGAATGAAAAATATACAAGAGAAGATGATGTGAGTTTGTGTTTTTTGTTTTTTTTTTTTTTATATGTAAGGTTGAAAAGTTGCACATAAAAAACCACTAAACTTTTTTCACGCTCGAGGGTTGGTAAGTTCTGTTAACCACAATAAATACCCTCTCCTTTGTGTTTTTTGTATGTCCAACATACTATGGTATTTTTTATTTTTTATTTTTTTTTACAAACCATGTAAGCATTATATTTGTTGTGTCGTAATTCAGTTACTTCCAATATTGTACGTAGGAAGAACAATGCAAAATTAAATAATAGGGGAGTTCTGTTTTTTTAATCAAGGTAGAATATGTCTGCAGATACAAAAAGAAATTAATAAATAATTAATTTGTAAACATTTTTTTTGTGAGAAATGAAAAGAATTATTTATTTTATTATATAAATTAGTTTTTGTTAAATGTACAAATGGCAAACGTTTGGATTCTGATGTCTTGACTTTATGTTATAGCGTAAATACATTTCAATTTTAATTAGTTTTTTACGTACAACTTTACAATAATTATTTTATATTTTGTACTCTTATATATTTTCATCGTTCTAACTCAAATTTTAAAACACAAATCATCAAAATACCTGAAAGTTTGAATTTGAGTGCCTGATAAACGGAAATAATTTGTTGATTTTAGAAATGAATATTTGTCTGTCTTTCATCTCTATCATTAATATTTCTATAAAAATTACAAATACACCACAGTATATTCCAAAAAAGGTTGTAAAAATTTTGACGTTCAAACGATTGAAAACAAATTTCCTTGAATCACGTCCAAACCATTCATCCTGATGTGTTACAATATTAATTCAATTCCTCAAAAATATCTCGAAATTTTTCATTTTTTATCAATTAATGCCATTAATCGATTGAATATATACTCAAAATGTATCCAAACTATTATTGACTGGACAAAAAAATGTATGAAACAAAAGTTGTTTGTATTAAAAAACAATATTTTTTGTTTTTTCGGTTTTCTTTTATCTATCACGAGTCAAAATTTGTATTTTTAAAACACGAGTCACGTGGAAATGAATCCATTAAGGAACTAGAATACTATAGACATAGGGTCATCGGCACACACGTTACATTTTGATCCTTTTTGCGTGGAGGGATTTAATATGAATAAATAAGAAAACCATTGTGACGACATTTTTAATTTAATGCAGAATTTTATAATTTCGAGATAAAGTTAAATGCATTTAGATGTATTTTCAAATATACAAAATATATTTTTATTATTTTATGCGACGTTTCAAAATCGATAATATATAATATTGTATAGTGTTGGCTTTTTAAAATGGACTCTACTGTAAATCACTAGTTGATCAGTTAAAAAAATGTATATAGAGAAAAAAAAAAGCGTAGAATGAGGATGGGATAGAAGAAGGATCATCATTACAATGTAGAATTGAAAATAACAGTAGGATAACGACATAATCGGTATACTCGACCACTCATTCAATCAACCCCTATAAATATATTGTCTGATGTCTATATATATATAGTAGACTGTATATACACTCCACAGTTCGGTAGAAATATATATATATATATATATAGGTATTAGTCACCTATAATTTTACAATACAATCCCCAATGCTTATAGCTTTTCCATTTTCCTATATAATAATACTTTTCATCGAATGCGTCGTATAGACATTGTATTATATAGTAGGTAGGTAGCTACTACTTGTTTTGTCCCGAGCCGAACATTTATTTATCGATGTGCAACAGGTGGCTTGATTGATATTAGTATTTATTGGTTTATGTATTACATCGTTTTTTTTTTCTTCCTCTTTTATCCTCTATTTTTTCATCCCATAACGTTATTTTTTATTTGACAATGAATAGGTATTATTTTTATTATTTTTAGATTTTATTTTAGTTACTAATTATTGTATTATATTCATCAATATATATATATATATATATATATATATATATATATATATATATATATATATATATATATATATATATATATATATATATATATATATATATATATATATATATATATTTAAATTTCCCAAGAGGAAATTTTTGTAATGGTAGACTCTTACGTTTCTAAGTCACTAGAACCCAAATCCAATGTTATTAGAGAGGTGTCTGTGTGTATTAATGTTTGGGCTAACGGTTTAACCTCGATTATATCGAAGAAAATAATGATAACCACATATAACCACTTTCACTCTATGCGTTATTAAGTAACTTAAAACTGAATTTCATTCCAGTCACCCAGTCGTTTATTGATAAGGATAAATACAGGAACTGAATTATCAAACAAAATAAGTCCTTGTCTCTAATTAATATATCAATCGATTGATGAGTTATAAATGCATCGAAGGACTTTCAAAATCTTGAATAAAATTTTTAAAATCATACTTAAATAATAATTTTATTAAAGTCAATTTTTTTAATAAGTTTAGACATGTAAAAGTAAAAAATAAAGTAAAAATACTTAAAAAATGGTTTGGTATTTATTGCACAAGCTTCATTTGCTGAAAATTCTAAGACAACCCCCCACCCCCCACTCATTTAATTATTTGGGTTGAACACAAAAACCAAATTGTTAACCTCAAATCGAGACTAGATCATGATAGTATAAAGACACTGAACCAAAAATCCTTATAAATATAATATATTCTTTGTATTTCATAATTCCAGCCTTTATTATTTAGCACAATATTTCGAAAACAATTGACATTGATTTTGTACAGTTCATGATATTTCGATTTCGTTTCGATTCATAATTCTACATTGATTTGAATGTAGAATTAACATCGTAATAAATAAGACTTATAAAAACGGCCTACCTTTCCATTCGCAGACTATTAAGAAACCGTCAAGAATAAGCTTTATGTGTATAAGTAAGACAATAAATAAGAACCATATTGTGAATTAAAAGTATAATAAATAATAATTATAACTTCATCAAATTAATAAATACTAATAAACTTACGCTTTTAAGAAATATGCTCTTATTATAAAATATTGATATCAACACCAAGCTCCGTCGTCGTCTACTTAAGAGTCTTTATTGCAGAAGCCAGACATCTTTTCTACCCTATCGAAATAAATAAATATACTTGGTTAATGATAACGACAATAAATATGGTTGGTATACCTACAAGCATGGCTCTGATATATTGGGTTTTTTCACACGTTGGAAAGAGAATATGTACCTTAGAATAATTCTATGTGAATTAAATAACTCTATCGATGTACGGTAAAACAACAACTGCTTCTATGCTGGTGCAGCAACAAAACACAAAAGTACATATAAAGCATTTACAGGGAGTTATTTTACCATATTTTATGTAAAATGCTATCATGATAGGAGTATAAAGCTTGTTGTATTTAATGCCTTTGTAATCTTAATGATTCTTTAGTTTTTGGGTAATAAATGTTGGACTTTTAATTGCTTAAATATTTGATATACCGTTTACTGTATCGTTTAGTCGAATAAAAGTAGCAAATGGCAATTATAAATTATTCGCAAAAAGTATTTTGGAAATATTGAGCGTTTTACTAATAACTGTGGAGTATGCTCCACAAGCACGTGGATTATTATGGTTTTCGGTAATGCTAAATGAATTTTATGATATGCGTTTGATTAGGAAAAATGTTCACTAATTTTTGGGTTGCACTTTAGTTTAATTTTCAAATTCGACCAAAAACGGCCACGAGGTTGAGTACCGCCACCAAATCTTAGCTCTTCTCTATATGGTGCCGCACTTAATGGGTACGCGATCAGAATGTTAAAACGAAGAAATCGATAGTAGGAATTAATCGAGCACGGTAGATTAGAATATGGTAAGTTGAATACGTGCTGAAAAGAATATATTTTTCTAATTTCCATTCTCTTGTGTCATGCTCAAATCATCAGATTAGTAAAATATACACTTTTCCTATCGAATATTTCCTATCGTTACACACTTTAGACTAAATTTAATATATCCGTATATATGGCTTATATGTCGGGTATAAAAGCTGTTTTATAAACAGAACGCCTTTATAATGCAACAAACTGTGTGCACATTAATAAATGAGTACATATAATTAATTACGCACACAATTTTGCCACAATTTAACCTTGAATTTATCGATATACTATAAAGTTAACACTCTCTCACTTGTTTTTTTGCAAAGATAAAATCAACAATAAATTTCATTCTATTTTATTTGCTGCAATACAAGAAGTATCTTTTTGTTTTTTTTGAAATTATTTCTTTCTTTCTTCTGTGCAAACAACAGCGAAAATAACACAGTCAATAAATAGTTTTTTGTCATTAATAAAAAAAAAACAGACACAAATAAATTGTGAATTTTTATGGTAAAAATAAATTGTAATTGAACACTATAGGTACTTAAAATGAGTAAAAAAAATCAAACTTAACTTAGTTTTTATTTAAAGTTTTTTTTATTTTTTTATTATTGTATAGAAAACGAATGCAGTAAACATTATTGGTTTGTAGTTGGTAGTTAATGTGAATTATATTTTATTAAGTATTTACAGATTATTTATATTTGTATTTTAATTCGAAAAGTTCAAATAACAAACTGTTAAAATAAAGGTAAAATTCATAAAGTAAGTACATTATATGTATGTCTATATTATACGTATACTAAAACTTCGAAATAAATACAACCAACTTCAAAAATATTAATGAAAAAATAATAAAATAATTTTAAATTAAATATTTCTATAAATAATTCCATTGTGACGAAATACCTTTCGAAGTCACCGAATCAATTTTGAGTTAGTATATCCATTAAAAAAAAGAAACAAATTTTAAAATTTGTAAATGACGGAGTTCTGAGTTAGCAATCTTTTAAAGTGAAAAAAAAAACGAATTGATAGTCTCTTTCTTTGTTGAAATCTGGTAAAAACACAACCAAATTATTGACATAATTTACAGCTAATTGTTCCAAAATTAAATAGGCAAAGCAAAAAAGACTATAGATTAATGTTTTTTGAGTGCTGAATCCTAATTTGAAACACGCAAGAAAAATTAGTGAGACATTCGTAAAAATGTAATATTTTGCGAATTATTTTGACTTTTTTGTAAAATAGTCAGTGTGTATTGATTTAACAATGAGTAATAGAACTGCCGTGTCGAATCGATAAGCCTCAATGCTATCGACAAAAATAATACCTTCTTATTTTCGAAAGCTGTAAATAACAGTTATTGTTCAAAAGTATACGGAGCATGTCAATTTTTTGGGACACCAACTATTATTGAAGCATTATACAATTTTGAATAAAACCGCAAATCATAGGTGGTTAACCATTTTAATTGAATTGTTTTTTAACCTAAAGTTTTATTGAACTGCGGGTATTTTTAAAAGTCCATGATCCCACAATTTTTCAAAATATGCCTATAAAGATTCCTAGATTACGGAGCATTTAAAAATTTATTTTTCTACAGAAAATCTGCTCTTTCATTCTTGTTCGATGTCTACCTTTTCTTTCAATAGTATATGACACATGAAAAACTTTTTCTTAGTACCTCGGGATTATACAAATAAATATAAGATTGATATAAGTTCATTTCTCATTAAGATATATATAAACTTATGTACCTTTCTATGTGTGAATTTTTCTATATGGTAGTATATAGAATTAGCAAAGTATTGAAACAAATAAGATTGAAATTATTTGTGTTAAGTATATAAAAGAAAGAAGATCTGTAGTAAGTACCTATGTAGGTACCAGATACAAAGTTCAAATTGAAAGTAATATTGTACATATTAAGTAGTATAAATTGGTAATTCTGGATTATAAAATTGTATAACTTCTTTACAGGGCCGTACTCATATTCATACATAAAATTATTTTTTAAAATGTCTTGAATTTTATTCCTACATGCAAAAACAATTGGAAATCTTAGAAATGAACGCCATAATTATATTAGCATTATCTCGATATACATAGTATATTAATTTTAGTCTAAAGTTTGCAACGCTATCTAATATTGAACGTACAAACAAAATTTTGGTATAGGTGTTCATAGAAACACCTAATTAGTCATACTCCGCCCGCCTGTCATTCATTCTTCTTCTTGCTTAGCTCTACAACCCTTGTTGGGCCTTGGCTTTCTCTACAATAGAGTTCCACGTTCCTCTCTCCTTTGCTTTAATTTTCCAGTTCTTTATTTTTAATTTTGATAAGTCTTCCTGAACTTTATCGAGCCACCTCAATTTGGGTCTACCTCTTTTTATTACGATATGCCTGTCATTCATTACGATAACTTAAAAACAAAAAGAGTTATCGAGTTGAAATTGTGGTAAAGTCTTTGTAACATAAAAAGTAAGTTTAAATTCGCGAATGAGTGAAATCGATTCATTGGGTCCGTTCGATCCATGACCTAGCTTTTAAACTGTAAGAGATAGAAGAAAAATTTAAAGCTCAAATTTTTTTTTTCTGAATCAAATAACTTTTGTTTGAAACATTTTTTGTTATTGTTTCGCCACAATTTCTGCTTAAATTTAGTTAATAAATACATATATAATTATAATTACAATCCGTGATTCCAATTTTTATTTGAAGCTTAGAGAATTATTTTCGCAATTTTCCATTTGCGTTGCAAGCATCATTCGTCTACACGAAATATATTTTACATATTTGTTTCTAGAATTATTCAATTTAACACCAACAAATTTTTGTGGTTTGAAATGATATAATGAAAAATATTTGTACAAAATACTTATTAAACAAAATACAACAAAACAAACCAGGAGGACTTGATTTATCTAAAATGTAGTAAGAGTTAAAGAGTTAATGTTTATTCACGTAAATTACAAGAAAGGGGATATCGCACATATAACAACACAAACATCGCACAACACACAAACGGCAGTTATTATTATTATCAGCATCATTCGTTTCGTAACATAACACGACGATATTCTATCACATATATATCGAAGAGAAGAACTCTCTACTCCATACCAACGCACGAGGAAGAATCATTGTAAAAGACATGTATAGAGGAATGGTGTGCATGTATTATTATTTGGGCTTTAAAAACCTATACAATAATATAGGCTTAGAGCTCGTGGAAGATTCAAGTACTCATGTTGCTGGGAGACTGAAATTTTTTCATATAATGTGAGAATTACAGAAACCATACGTGAGAGCGAAGGGTAAAAGCTAGAAAATAAAGTTTCAAATAAAATTCTAGAGTATAAAAAAGTTTTATGACTTTTTTGCCTCTTATCCAGCAAACATCAAAATACCCAAGACTTCAACAAGAAGTCTTTATTTAGATTCAATTATGACGTCGTGATGATTTGAAGAAGTCATAATTCAGTGATTTTTCTGTCTTCCAAAGAAGTCAGAATTGTCTTCCATAAAAAGTCTTTTGTCTTATTTTCGAAGGAAACCAGAATTAAGAGCACTGTAAGATGTCATTTTTTGGAGTTCCGTAAGTAGTCGGAAATATGAGTGCTGCTATCTTTTTGTTGAGGTCGGAAACTGTTCAGATTTCCATTGTATGATTAAACATAGAAATAATTGCAGCATTACTGAAATCTCGTACAAGCTCTTAGTCTAAAGTGTATTTAAAACATCTATTCATTGTAAGTTAGCTATAGTTTTACCTTCTTATTTACTTAACTGTGTGTGTGTTTATAGAAAATTCTGTATGTTTTCTGAACATTTAAAATCTACCTATAAACAACAAATTCATATACCTATTTTTGTTGTAGTTAATAAGAGATAGATATATAACCGTTTAAAGTCTTACAATAATCGGCTATAAACTATTAAATACTTAAAACAATCGCACCTACATCTTTAAACAGATTGATTTTAAAATTCATTTTCAAATATTGATTATAGGATTTAACCACCTCATTATTATTAATCATTAATCCATAACTTAAACTTATTTAGCATAGTTTAGGTCAACTTTTCCGTTAGAAATCCTAGAATTGCAGTTGTATGAGATGATGTCTTGAAACTTTTTCTTATAAATTTTCGTACAAAACCTTCTTAATTTATGGACCGGCTTGAATGATTTCGCTCTGTAAGCTTTCATTCAGTTCCGAGAGTTAAGGAGATAGGAAAAAATAACAAATAGTATTTTATTAATGTACGTCATAATTTCTTTATTTATAAACCGATTGTTAGGTTTATATTGGTTCCCTAAACACAAGATTTATGCCCAAAACAAGATTTAAGGACGTTTCTTTCAAAAAACCGGTTTAGTAAGTAAACAAGTAAATGAATATCACCCAAATCAGTAATTAGGACTTAAAATTAAATTGAAAATTTTTGGCACAAAACTGAAATAAGAACTATAAAATAATTAAAAAAAAAAAATTTTTCTTGTGGTCATCTTTTTAAGTAGGTTCAAACCATAGTCTTACCCAACTAAAAAATTAGTTTGCCGACACATCTCATATTTTTGAGTTCAATCAGAGATTTTTTTCTACTACAATTGAAGCGTCCGTCTTTACAATGATCTAAATCTTAAAAATAACAAGTATGACGTCTAATCGTCATATCCACGTATGACGTCAACTGTGTATATCTTCATATACATTATATGTTAAACATTGTGTTCAAGATAGGAAAGAAAATAATCAATGATAGTTTATGGCTTCTTTGTTTCAGAATTAATTTAAGTTTTGTAATGATTTTGTTAATATTGTAAATAATAACCATACTGTATATATAATTTATATAAAATAAAAGAGATGATACAATTTAGTACAAACAGATCAACAATCAACATACATTTGTAACGTATAAAAGAAAGTGTATATGTATCGTGTATGTATAATAATATATGTATTTGTTTGTTACAGTGTCTAAAGTAAAGTAATCTTAAAATTGTTTTGGTAGCAACAACATTTTATTTGAGAACATCAACATCTATAAAAGAGATACAATTACCAAACAAAACCACCTAAAATAAAGACTAATACATACATAGAATATATCCTTAACTCTAAATTCAATACACAATAAAATAATATATAAAATAAACACAAACTGTTTTAGATAAGACTTTTCAATAGCGGATCAATCATATTTTCAATTAGAAAATTAAGTGTTATTTTTGTTGTTTTTGTGTCACGTTTTAAAAGTTTGTAATACTACCTAATATTGACCGCACAAACTAAATTTTGGTATACGTGTTCATAATCATCAAAGTTAAGCAACAACAGACACATCCAGAACATGTATGGGTTAATGTCTTGGATGGCTGTGTACTGTGTTGTTGTATAGAATGAATTTATACCCACTGTTGTAACTATATGACTTTAGTAGTTGAAAAGTAGATAAAAAGAAAAGATTTTAGTGATTGAATTTCAATAATTGCTTACTTTCGTTATAACAGAAATTTCGTGGAAGAACTTTTACGGCTCTGGTGTAGCCCATTGAAGTAAATATATGCTATAAATTAGTTTAGACAAAAAATAAAATAATATACGCATTTTATTTCAGTTTTCAGGATAAATACAATTTCTATCAGGAAATTAATAAATACTTTTAAAAGGTACTACACTACAAACATAATGGGTCGAGTCGGTATGGGAAGTACATGAGTTCGATTTATATATCTATAGACGGTAAGACACGATTTGATAATACAACAAGCTTTGTATTGAGAAATAAATCGCTAATAATTTAATGAAACTGTCTTTTTATAGTTGCTTGATTTGGATCTATACAATTTGGATAAATTTGTATTGCATTTTAGATAGAGACTAATTTGATGGTTTTTTATTTATTCCCAGGTCCGGATCCCTACATTGGTTACACACAATACTGCCGTGAGAATGTCACTGTCAAAAACACATTGTAAAGCTTGTTTCCTTACAAAAATTTTTAAAATTAGATGTTGGATTTTGTTACATTATCATAAATGGTTTCGTTACAGGTTTACATAACATAATTTTATGTTATACATTTTGTACAGAACATAACTATTAATATAAAAACAGGTAAGATTTTTATTAAAAAGATCAATAATTTTTATGAGTAATATTATTTTAATAACCTATCGGTTATTGGATCATATATTTAAACATTTAATACGACATGTTAATATCTTTTTTTAAATTTTATTAACAGCTATACACACACACTCATAATACGTATGTAGATATAAAATTTTAAAGACATAAATGTGGTATTTATTGAGGAGAGAATACCTCCAATATAGATTTTTCTAATGATAAGCATAGATTTTATTAATAGATCCTATGTTGGCTCTAAAACATATGTAAAACTTTAACACACAATAATCTAATTTCTTTTTCGTTTTAATTATTTACTATCATGTAATTTCTTATGTTTTTTCGAAGATTTTATTATCAAATTTTTAATGTTCTTTGTTTTATTCTTTGTTTTATCTTGTTATAGTAAAGGAATCTCATCTAAAAAAGACTGTATATCCTTCATGTAAATATCGACTAATGGTCTCATATGAATATGAGGTTATGTGAAAAAAGTGTAAATACAAAAGTTGTAGATCTTTTTATTACCTACAACTTTGCCATTTAACTTCTTTCCATAGGACTTGAAGTTTTGCCGGAAATCGAAATAAACCGTGTTTTACCCTTAAAAACTCACCCCCTTCAACTTCTCGACCTCAGATCGCCCGATGATTTATTTTCCCTTTCATTCGTATCATATTACCTTGCGTTTCCAATGGGTTTCATCCTACTCTAATTTTCTTCCACGTTTTATCATTTTTTAAGGCTTATGCAGTTAGTGGATTTTTGCGAGTTGAGTTATTTCTCATATTTGTGATATCAATCTGAATTTTTAACATTTTTCAATATCATACAAATAAAATTTACTTGTTTGCTCCGTTGAAAAATTTGGAAAAGGCAGAATAGAATATGAATTTTCCTCCCTAGAGCATAGCTTCAATTTATAGAGCAAAAATTTATTATTTTGATTATTACATGCAGTTTAATACTTACGATAAAAAATTACTACTCAGTATATTTGATGTTGTTACAACCCGTATTTAAATCGAAACTAAAATTTTGGGATAAAAAAAAACTCCGAATAATTAATACAAAGGAATTATGAATGATTAATAAATTAAAACACATAAATTAAAAATAAAAACAATCTTTAAAAATCATTAAAAAAATCCTCCCAATATGACTGACTGACTGACTGAATGACTCTCATAAGATGATGATGATGATGATCTCTCAGACATTATAATAAAAATAAATAAAACATATCACATATTTATAGTATTTAAAAGTATTAACATTATTAGTATTCACAACAGCATTATAATATTTTTAAATAATAAAAATATATTTTATCGATCATTAAAAAACAATATAAAAAACAATTTTATTTCTTTTCGAAATTTCTGATCAAAAACTATTGTTTGCACCTCGACAAACGAGATCTAATTAATGAAATCATTACTTCTGAGAGCTTCTTACAAAGAATCAAATGAATCAGGCGAACAATCAGAGCTAAACGAATTAAAGTATATTATATTATGAGGGGAATCGTAACCGCTTTCCTTGTACCTAGGCCTTTTGGTCCCCCGTATCCTCTGTTAGAACACTAGATGACCTGAACGCACAGATGCCTTCTAGTACAAGGTGACAATATATTGTGATTAAATTGTTGATGGAGAAGCCACTGCCTGGACTCGCAATCTCCAGTCCACGGTGTCAAATGGATGAAAGTATTAATGCCTTTACTCATTTGGCCACTGAGCCGGAGATAAACGAGTTACTTGTTTAAATACTATGCGTGTACTATATCGAGTATCAGTCCTTGATCTAGTTGCAAATCAGAATTGTTGGAGAAAATTGTTGAAAATTTTCATGCAGGCAATAACTACAGTTGCATTTGGGAAAATCGTAATTATTTTGGTAAGCAAAGCCCAGATGATATTGTCAGTGTTACACAATTCATTAAATATTTTATATATTTTATTTAAAAATATTATCATACGAAAAAGTTTGAGTTATTCAGAAAGTTAGTGATCTCTGGCCCATATCCACCTCTTAAGAAATGTATTTTTTAAGCTATATCTTTTAAAGAACATGTGTAAAACTAATAAAATAGATTCAGTAAATGTTGTAATAATAAATATATTGATTATATAGGCAAGCATATTATTACTACACATTTTGTACAGATCAATTAAAAAAAAATTGATTTACTCTTTAGAATATATCTTACATATTAATAATTTTTATTTAGTCCCACGCGTGTCTCTAACAAGATACAGAATTTCTTTACTTGGCATGTTCGTCCATTTAGATTTGACTTTGAAAGTGAAATGCACATAGACTTTCTTATAACCCGTCTTGTTAATTACAATAGATAAAAAACTGCAATTGCAATTTGATATCAGATTCTGCCTAAGAAGTTTATTTCCATTGACTATACAATATTTAATATTCAACATTACGTCTTGTATATTTCGATAAAGCTCATTACCTAAAAGCTTTCTGCAGATGACGTAAGTTTAAACAAAATAGAAAAAATTGCTTCTCTCTACGAAATTATAGTTCGAAGGATACTATAGGTAGAAATTTGTAATAGGTGAAAATTATAGGACTTAAGGTTAAATTAATAGTCGAGTATTATGGTTTTGTATATTCTGGTTCAGTTTTCCTGAACAAAACTATACTTAGATAAATAGAATTTCTCATGTATTAATCGTATTATTGATGTTCAGTTGTTTTATTAATTTATACACACTCAAACGCATACAAACAGCGTCATAAACGCACAAACGAATAAGTTTTCCGAAATAAATAAAAAATGTAATATAATTTAAAAAAAAATAGATTTAAAATAAAATTAATTACAGAATTTGAAAACTATGTATGTTTATTTAGATAAGAAATTCTTTAGAAATCTATTTAACACCTGGTGGGTAGTCAAAATAGTTTAATGTAGATTGTAAATTGTAATTGAGGTATTAAAAACTTGATAAAAGATATTAAAACTTCAAATACCAATTTTTCGATCTTTTATTACATGTCATCGCTGATTCTAGTACTTTCAACCAATAATGTTTTGTACTAATAAAGTAAATTTTATTCTTATTAATGAGAACTCTAGGATTTTTCGACTATATTTCGATTTTTACCCCAATTTCCTAGAATAATAATTATCAGTATGAATTAGCTAGTTGTAATGATTCTCTGAGGAGATGTTACTCATTGTAAATTTTGTGCAGACCGTCACCAAATAAGCAACGAGTGACATCTCCTCAGAAAATCATTACAACTAGCTAATTCATACTGATGATGAGTACTTTGTAGTCGGAATACGTATTTATAAAAATACAAAATAATTTGATCTAGGAAATTGGGTCAAAAAATTCGAAATTTATTAAGTAAAGAAAAGTTTTAACCTATGGCGATTTTTACCCAGCAGCCATGAATAAATCTTGCAATATACTAACCCTGATTTTGAAAAATAATATTGAAAAATATTTTTTCCTAATACGCATTAAAAAATATTTCTTTATTTTAAATTTGTGTGTCAATAATCAATATTCTGTAGATCGTTGTAACACCTAGATTTTGTCGATTTAATTCAACAAAATTTCAACAAAAATAAAAAATAATAAAAATAATTTTATCGTCTTTATTGTATATGAATATGAGACCAAAATACAATTGTCTATAATTGAAAAGACAATTCAAATCATTTGAATCTATAAAAATCCACTTAAGGATAAAAATATAACCCCCTTAAAGAATAATAAATTTCAAACTAGATTATTCTCATTCATAACAATAATACGAATAAATAATAACGATAAATTCAATTATTTAATTTTATTAATAATGTCTAAATAATAAAAAAAAATTACTATTATTATTAATATTTTGATTGCTCATTTGAGTACCAAAGACTTAAAAAAAAAAAAGATATTTAAAATAATAAAATTAAAATAAAAATAAAAAAAATACAGTTATTTACATTTGTAATAATTTCATAATTTTTTTCTAAATAGGTCCTAAACCACAATAATTAATAATTACATTTAATAGGTTGATCATAAAACAATGCGGGTATATTGAAATGATTATGTATATTAGGGATCGAAATTATCATCCTGTTACAGAATAAGTGGCTTCGCATGCCTTCTGTGTATCCCTTGTGTATTTCTTGTAATTTTTTGGTAATATGTAATGAATGATCTATGCATATTAAGTCGAAAAAATACCGGAACAGTTATATAATACTTTCAGCGGTTATCCATACCGTGTACAGTACGTGGAAGCGTTAATAAAACATTCACATTAAAGAAATTATATAATTATTCAATTCAATTGTTTGCATGTAAATTATATTGCAAGTGTCAAACAAAAATTATTGAATAATGATAAAAAGGATATTTAATTGAATCTATTGGGTTGAAAATTGTATTAGTAATTATTATTAATTGCAATTTATAATAATTTATTTAAATTTATCAATCAATTTTGAGAAATTTTCCTATGTTAAATCATACAGACTTATTTCATTTGATTGATAACATTGTATTTTGTAACCATAGAAACGAATGAAAACATATTGATGCACAGTGCCGATAAATAATAATGTTTTACATTACAAGTGGACAATTTCAAACTACAAACCAAAATTTGTAATAAATTGTACGCACCTTATTTTTATATAAATACACCGATTATTCTGATAATCGAACCTTGTAATAATCAAAAAATTATAATAGAAAATTACCATAAGTGATCCGAATCCCAACAAAAAATTTTGGCATAGTTTTATAGGACAAACCTGATACAATTATTCATTAAAATCAAACAAAAAAGGTGATGTGTTGAGCTCTCAACAATCTCCAACTCATTCATTCTGAGTGTTTAGCAGCTCAAATGATAGATTTTGGGTCTTTTAGTGTTCTTCTAGGAGACAATCTCATGAAGAGCTGAAAGTCAAGTTAAATGTCACGCCTTGCACTTCTACATCTCACTGAATTTGAGTTATTGATAGCTCAAATGAAATGCCTAGAATCACTGATTGTGCGACGTCTTTGGGCCACAAACTCTCTATTTTCATTATAACTATCACAAAATCGCGTTTGAGAATAACTTAAGGAAGACAAAAAATGGATGTAATCCTTGATGCTTCATCAGGAAACTAATACGTTTCATTTAAAAAAAAAAAAATTAAAATCGATTGAATATCACGGCTGGGCGAACCCAAAACAGTTTTTATAATATATAGATAATGAGTTTATTTGTAAACATATTCATATAATATCACCAAGGATGTATTTAGTTCTTATTAATATTAGTAGATCACACTATCCATAAATATAATATTTGGTACCTCCATAATTAATATTAACTATATTTACTGCTTCCATAATAAAATATACTCTTACTATAAATGTATTTTTATAATATATACATATATATATATATATATTATACACTCTAAAAACAAAAGAAATATTATTTATAAATGGTAAGGGATAATTCTGGATGAATATTATTAGTAAAGGGTTGCTTTTGATACTATTATTTACTTATAAAAAAAAAACAAAAAATACACATGTGTTGTGTATAGATGCAAGGCAAAAGGATACTACGGCATAAAAAAAAAAAGGAATACATTTTTTATTATTATTATTATATGATATGCCATCTTTTTATATTTAATTATTGGGAGGGAAGAGAACCAGGAGTGAATAGGATAAAAATTTTAAGGATAATTTGTATAAAAAGATATTTATATATATATACTGTTTTTAATTGTAAGTTGTGTTTGTTTTCAGCCGCATTAGTGATAAAATGAATAAGATAGATACGATTTTATAGACTAAATGAATAGAAGTTTTATGCGAAAAAAATTTAGAGACAGTCGGTTTTTTTTTCGGGAGGGCAATTTTTTGTGTATATATTATTAAGATATAGGGTTCAAGTTGATAATGAAAAAATATTATTTGCAGCAGTTATTTTTCTCTAAATGCTTATTATTATGGTTAGGCTTGCTATACAGGCTTAATACTCACAGGATGTAAACCTAATTATTAAATGAGATTTTGTATAATTTTTTGGTTGTTTTTGTTTTTCTTCGTGTTTCATATTTATGGAATTTAATAAAAATTAGTGTGCATACATTATGATGAGGTTTTGTTGGTTATTTGGTCGTTATATTCTTTGAATAATTATCAATTCAATTTTTGTTGTACATATGTGTATATAACTGTTATTAATGTGTACATAATTATAAATTTTGGTATCAATTTGTCTATAAAACAGTAAAGCAACAAAAATATAAATCCTGATGCAAATGTAAAGATGAAAATTTTTCTAACTTTTAAAACTTTTTGAAAAGTCCCGATCATGCCTAAAGTTTAGAAGTAAAAGTATTCCTTAAATTTTCTTGTATTACTTCCCCAATAATTACCTACTAGTTTTGCAGGAATCCATCATAGCAGCTATGCAAGAAATTCCCGGAAAAAATATATCACCAAGGATATTATAACAATGATTCCCTAACAGCATTTACCTTTCTTCCCAAACTCTAAATGAGTGACCAATTTTTCTATAGGATACTATCAAATATTATCTCTATAAAAAAGAACTTTATTGTGAGAAATAATCATAATAATCCAATAGCAAGCATCTTATTAAACAAAATCGAACATTCTTTAACTGAAAATCAATAAAAATCTATGATTGATAATAAAAACACACATCTAACACAAAAATCTAAATATCTTCAAAGAAACGATCATGTTCGAACACAGATTGTAATAAAATAAAAAGAAATCATTTAATTTTACCTAATAATAATAACAACACACAACTGGTCTTTAAAAGAATTATTAGAGATAAATATCTTAACTTTAACCAAACAAACAAAAAAACTTGTTTATTTCCATTAGGATCACTCATCTCATATGGTCCTATTTTTAAATACATGTCGTCGCATTCACAGTAAGTTAAATCTGTTAAATGTTTCATGGACAGTATATGCGTTTTAAAATGATTTTTGATTACAACAACAAGTGCACGTTTAAGTAATAAAATTTAAAAAAAATTATTTTTTGTATTAAATTTCATTCATTTCTGTTGACAGTATATCAAATTTATCATATTATATTATCAAAAACTTTTTTATAAAAAAAATCTAACTAATTTAAATAAACGGAGGAACTGATTATATAAAAGTGAAGTCAGTGGCATTTGAGAATATATTTAATTTAGTCTAAAATGTTAGACGCTAGAAAATATTGAGAATCATCAATTGGTCAATTTTCACCTGACTACCTGAAAGTAATTCATCAAACTAAATTTGGAAATATATGTTGTAGATTTCAAAAGTGTCCTGAAGTTTGTCTATTTTTTCAAAAAAAAAAAATGGAAATAATATTTTTAAAATTTAAAGAGAGGCATTATAAGACCCTGTTCCTCCTTTTTTGAAGTAGATTTTAAATAAAGAAAGATTTGTAAATGATAAATCTTCACTTACCACAAAATAATTTATTCACTATTCTGAGAAATTGTTGTTATTCATTATTTTGAAATATGTTTTCCCAATTTTTTCATGGTCATTATCATGGGTAATCGAAATAACTCCCAAAAAATGAAGGAATAAAATTATCGTGTCAAATTCTTTGTAGCCAAACCACTTTTATTTCTTATACCCTAACCACCTCAAAATTTTTTTGAATACAAGCTCTCAATTAAAGTATGTTACAAATCCTATTAGCATCATTTCCATCGAAGCCAAAATCGACCCAAATCACCAAAATCGACCCTAATCAACCAAAATCTAGAAAGTGTGTTTTATTATAATTTTTAGATACGCTTAGCGCATTAATCATTTAATATTCGGATAGAACGTCAGTGAGTTTTCAATAAAATTGTTATTATCATGTTTACGTTAGAAGATATAACGGATTTATTTCAATATTATCATTATTTGAAAACATATAACCTTGAAAAATGGATAAACACTAAAAAAATATATAATTAAAAGAATGGTTTATTTTATTATTATATTATCTTAACTAATTTTAATTATAGCTATATATAGGTAATTAAAATTCGCAAATAAAATTAATAAAACCAGCATTCTCTCCATACTCGTTTGTTTGTCTATAAAAAAAACGTATATAGTAAGTATCGTAGACAAAGCAACATTAACAAAATAACAAAAAAAAAAAAAAAAACAAAAAACAATTATACAAATGAATTTTATTGATGTAAATCAGACAATAACAATAATATTTGATTATATTCAAACAGCACAAATTGAATTTATTTTTTTTTTTATTTGAAAAAAATTCTAATTTCAAAATAATAAAAATTAATTTTTATTATTTTTATTTAAATTGTATTTGTATTTTATGATAATTTCTAATTATTTATATTTCAGAAAATCATAAATAAATTGAATACTTACTAATACTTATTATAGTTCACAGTACGTTTTAGTGATAGTGTTGTTTTTATAAACTATATATTTGAAACGTTTTCATGAATGAATTTTGATTCTGGAAAATTTCGTTTCAATTTTTTGACTTCTCAACAGGTAGGTTTTTTAACGGCTCCAGTTTTGAGAATTTCGAACTTTGTCATATATTAACGTTTTAAGGTCATAACGTTTTAACCCCTTAACACTTTATCTAACGTTTCTAGAGATATGTGTGCGTATGTATGCATGTTCGTAGGGAATTTTTCGACTAGATTATCTCAAGAACAAATAATGATCAATCGACGTGTAATTACGCCGACTATAAAAATTGAATGACGACTTTTTCACAATATCGGTCTAGCAGTTTTTTATTTGAGATGAACGATCTCTTTTTATTGGGTATTTTGTCGTGTAGACCCTACGTAATTGTCAAGACACGTATCATCATTAAAAACACTTTTTTGATTGTCCATCTTCCATTTTGGAAAAATGAAAAACAAATTAAATTTTCTAATTGTTATTCAATTATTTTCTTGTCTAAGTGAAAATCTTGCCTCAGTAAGTACAATGAAACTTTTCGCCGTGGTTTTACATTATACAAGCGAAGGACTCAGTTACATTATACAAGCAGATAAAAAAATCAAAAAATGTTAGTTTGAAATGGTGATTAGAATAAGTTTAACTTTCTCCAATAGGATTCGAATACCATACAATAATTGAAAACGTACTGCGGTTTTTTATGCATTATTGTCAGTTGTCTGTCAAGAATTAATTATGTGAAATCTTATTATTATTATTTAACAAAATAAATTTTAATGATTTTGATTCAATGACAAATTTCAAGTACTATCCTATATTTATTTGTTGGAGTCAGTCAAGTATGACGAATACTTAATTTATTATTGAGTAATATTTTAACAATTTCAAGAAAAAATAATTCGTTTTTATACATACAGGTTTATGAATATTTTATCTATTCAAAAAAATAATCTGCATGCTCATTCGGGGATCAATAAAGTCGAATCTTATGCATTTTTATTCATCTTCATCATGTTCTGAACATTGTTTTATGGTATTCTTATAATTCTCTTAATATACCTACAAAGGATAATAGCTTTAAGGTGTACCTTCAAATCATGTTTTTCAATATATTATTTTCAATTATTTGTATGTTAAAGCACTACAGATTACCAGACTATATAATGATAATATTTAGCACTTTGTAGATTAATTTAGTAACACGTGGAATGGACATTTTCATCGATTGATGCGCGCCACGAGTATCTAAAATTTGTAGTAAATCATTCAAATTCTAGAACTTATAATTATTTGGTTTGCTTGTAAATTGTACAACAAATATCAAACAAAAGTTTTATTGAAGTTATGGATTGAAAATTCTAAGAATCATTGAATAAATTGCATTAGTAATTGTTTTTAATTGAAAAAAATAAATTATTCATTTAAGTTTGAAAATAAATTTCGAAAAATTTCCTATGTTAAAATACCATTCACAGATTTAAATATCAATAGATTGATACACTAGTATTTCGTAACCATAGAAACGAATGAAAACATTTTGATGCACTGTGCCCATATTATTATTTTCGGGGGCTTGAAAAATTCATAAAAAAAAAAAAAAATACAATTGAAACAATTTTGGTTTTTAATAAATGTTCTTTTTCATAAACAACTGCCCAATTTTGGGTCGAATTCGTTTAGCTAACATATATATACGTAAGAAAATATCGCATCTCATGAGTAATCATTTGCAGTAAAGTTGCAGTAAACCCATAAACAAAATTGGACAGTGTAACAACATTTTATAAAATTGTAGATCATTCAAATTCTATAAGATCTTCAGCCGCATACTGTGCAGTTCATGTTTTGTTTAGTAATATTTTTTTTTTTGGTAGAATTGTCTTGTAAGGACCTTTATGTAACAAAAAAAAAACACACAATTTTTAGCATAATTTTGTTAAAATAAACCCAAAAAAAATATATATATAATAAATAAAAATTCCATTTTATTTATACAATATAAAATGAAATATAATATAATATATATAATTAAATAATGAAAATAAAACTTAATTTATTTATTCATTCAACCGAAATATGATTGTATGAGCCAAAAACCTCTAACACAATTATTATTTAAGCAAAATATTAACTAAAATAAATATGAAAACCCACACAATTGCTTACACACATTCATAACATTTACATATATATGTGTGCACCTCTCTTCTCTGGTCATCGTTTGTTCACTCCTTATGAAAATGATGATTATGATGATGGAGAGAAGGTGGAGTAGAAGAATAACGCCAGCAAAATACACACACAGAGCAAGAGATGGTGTAGAATGGTTTGGAAGAGAGTATAAAAGGTGCGATTGCAATTCTATGTGGTTTCAAATAATACATATATTGTTTTATATATATAGATGTGTGTATATTCAAATGTAACAGTTTAATTATTTATGGTCTCTGGTCAACTGACTAACTGGTCAATTCTCATACCAAAGAAATCTCTTTTCTCCATCGTAGTATATATGTGTAGGTCTTTTCTAGTCTTTACTTACCGAATATACGAAATTATACAGAGTGTGTTATAAAACCAAACGCTACATCAAGTAATTTATAGTCTTGTTCCTTCCAAATCAAAAATTTTGAAAAATATTAGTATTTCAGAAAAAAATTTCAATAATGGACTCAGCACCTTGAATGTGATGTATCCATATAATTACTCAAATTGATACCCGAGCGATGTAATTTACATATGATGTGAGAGGCATAACGTTATTTTTAAAATTTACAAAATATGATCCATTTTATTGTCTGGAGTGCTGGAAAACTTTTAAATTAACATATTGTACAATTTTTTTTATTTAAACAACGTTTCAAAATATATTTTTGCTTCAGGTTTTCATACAATAAATTAAATTAATTTATTTTGACATTAACTTACAGTAAGAATTGTGTTTATACGTGGTTTTATACATATTTACGGAAATTTGGGATGTATCCAATTTATTCATAAAATTATTTTTTTTTTATTTAAACAACGTTTCAAAATATATTTTTACTTCAGGTTTTCATACAATAAATTAAATTAATTTATTTTGACATTAACTTTCAGTAAGAATTGTGTTTATACGTGGTTTTATATATATTTACGGAAATTTGGGATTTATCCAATTTATTCATAAAATTATTACCTTCAAGATTAGGCATATTTAAAATTTACTTTGCTTGTTTCTCGAAATAAAAATTTAATATAGTTTTATTTTTGCCTTGAAATTGCTTTCTTTAAGTTGCCTGATGATGTTTTAATAAAAGACGAAACGTCGCATTTTTAAACACTAGTTGATTTTTGTCCCAATTTCCCTTGTCCTTTTCTGATCATTATACATCAAATGTTAAATATGCTTACTTTTGAAATTATTTAAATAAGCTGAAGGTTTAACTGAATGATTCCATCGTGTTCGACCATAACTAGAAATTGTATAAGCCCTTAGTTTTGGACTTCTGGAATCTCGCTTCGTTAGTACTTTACATCACTCTATGACAAAAAGGATTACAGTGTGTCTAAAGTTAAATATCAAAGAATAGTCGTCTCTCCAAGGTTAAAATACTGTCCGAGAATCTGTAGATTTGATCACAGTGGATTTGATAGTTTTCGAGCTTAGTAACACTGTACAAATTCTTTTAGATATACATAATATTATAAACATTTAAAAAATGTCTTAACTTAGTATAAACAGTGTATTAAATTGTTATTTTTTATGTTACTTGTTGTTAAAATTAAATTTCACAGTCACTTCCAATATATAAAAGATTTTCTTGTAGCTACAATACACGGTAACATTATATAAGGACTAAAAAGCTGTTATATATATATTTGATTGTATATAAAATATAATAGAAAATAAACTTAATTATTATACATACATACATATATATGTATAATATGTATGTCTGTTAATGTTAAGTAAGAACAATTATTACCTATGGGCGTATTCTGTATATTTATATACTTATTCATTGAATAACATTGTATTATTATTCTCTTCTATACATTATTATTATTATTATTATTATTGCACTAAACTGTGGACCTACAACAGAAGGTAGTTTTAATTTGTGTTTTTTACTCTTGTTTTTTTTTTTGAAATAAAATTTATTACACTTTTTTATTGCTTCCATATTATACCGATTACAGCCTTGTATAAAAAATACGAACTATGTATTTGTGATGTAGTTGGATTGAATCTTTCAAAATTTCAAAATTCCCCTACTTAATTCATCAAAAATTTCAATTAAATAGATAAACATATAATTCTTCGTGAGCTTGTGTTAACCAATCCCGATTTTACTATCATTCCCTTGTATATGGTGCTCAGGGTAGGCTAAGGCCTACAGGGTTGGCCAAGGATATCGTTTGGAATTTGTAAGAAAAATAGACCGCCAAATTGGATTTTAAGTTATATCTCAAAAAATATTCATCAAATCGCTTAACGGTTTTGATATTTTCGAAGTCTTCGGGTGAAACTACGCCTATAAACAAAATTTTATCGAAATCAGATACAAAAAATTGTTTTTCAAGTATTTCTACTACTACAATTGGCGTTACAGTGGGCCTTGGCCTTTTCGACCACTTTTCTTCGGAAGACAAACGATCCCCATTCAAGATCCATAAGTTAGCCAGGAAAAGAAAACGTTTTTTCAAAGCCAAAAATAGATATCAATTAAATCTTTTCATCTAATTTATCAATTAACTTCAAAAAGAAAAAAATGTTGCTTAATGGATAAATTTTGTAGAAAAATTTGGCATACACTTCGGAATATCCGTACCACACTTTTGACACCATTGCTGTACGACAAAGATATTATATATACTTCCTGACATGTTGTAGATAGGACTACCCACAGCTGTTAGAAGCACACTCTATAATAATAACTTAAAAAATACTTATTTAAATGTTTTGCAATTTGGTATGCATAATATGAAGATGGCTTGCCGAAGAGTTTTTCTCGATAAATGTAATCTAAATATAAAATCAAATTTTGAAAGAAATACAATGTGTATTACATGTAATATAATTCAGCTTTTAACAACATAAAATACAAATAATACCTCTTAAAAAAACAATGACCACAGTCCAAAATATGTATGGATATATTTTTCTATAGGTAAATATACTGACGACTGACTATTCATATTAATCAAAGAATATATATAATAATGTATACAAAATACAAATAATGAAATATAATAAATGAAAAACAATAATAATTTTAAAACATAATTGTTATTATATTTAATATTTACATAAACTTTATGAATCTTTAATCAATTTTATATAGAATTTTACTTAACATTTTAACCATATACTACACTAAATATTAGGTATATATATTGTAACAATAATATATTATAAATAAAATATATATATATGGAAAATTTGTTCAGTTCAGTTACTGCTTTAATATGATTGCCTTAAGGAGTCAGCAAGCAGAGCAACACATGTAAGTTAAGTATAAACTTTCTATACCTTTGTATGTGTGTGATGAAATGAATAGATTCAATGACTCATATTTAGTCAATGATGAATGAATGGAAATATTTATATGAACTGGACTTTATTGTAATTATTAATATTTGTGTATGGACCATGTATTATTATTAGCCTTCCTGCATTATTTATTTATAATGTTACCAAAATTTTATATCATATATTTTTAGAAAATATTTATTTATTTTTTGCTTAAAGCATATTGCTTACATTCATTAAGAAAATTATATTCGATTATTCAAAATTATCAGATTTAAATATTTACTCATGGAATTAAAAAACGCAATCGTAAAGTGACCGTAAGGTTATAATATCTCATATAAGGGATGCTTTAAGAGAATTTATAGTATTATTATTGGAAAGTATGACCCAAAATTAGTGGGTTTTAAAAAAAAGTTCACTGAAATCGGTTAAAATATGGCCAAGATATCGAAAAAATTAGTTATGTAAACTTTGTGACGTCATAAAAACCAAGAAAATTAATTTTGCTCTATAACCCTTAATTTTTATCCATTTTTGGCAAACAAAGTATGTAATCCTACTAAATTTGAGTCAAAGTTTTCAAATTTTTGGTTAAATTAAACATACCTACAATAAATATCAAGATAGTGAGGGTCAGGTTATAATATCTCATATAAGGGGTGCTTAAAGCGAATTAATAGTATTAAAATTGAAAAGTATGACCCAAAATTAGTGGGTTTAGAAAAAAAGTTCACTGAAATCGGTTAAAATATGGCCAAGATATCGAAAAAATTAGTTATAGGATTTGTATTTCAAAGCCTATGGATAGAAACTATTATTTGTTAAAAGTCAAAGTAGAGATGCTTGTAGGCTTCAAATATCGTATCTACTTTTAGGCCTGTATAGGTGGAATAATCAAAGTTATTTTGATTTTTGAACGATTAAAGCTGATATTTAAACTATATGTTGTATGCATACTTAAATATGAATTAAAACAACATAATAATATATTATGTATAACAATAATTATTATTAGTGTGTAATTTTGAGTGACTGGTTACCCTACAGGTAACTACCGAAGGTATATATAAATACATAAATATCATTTATACCATTTACCAAATAATATTGTCTATATATTAATAAATAAAAGTATAAAACTGGATCCAAAGGAGAAAAGTATTTTGTATTTATTGAAGTTGAGACTAGTTTAGTGTTTATATATAATTTTATAATATATAAATTTAAATAGTTTTATAATATTAGTTTTCAAATTATATATTCAATTAGTTTGATTCCAAGTTTAAGCATCAACAGTTATCAAATTTCGAGACTATAATAGTATTCATTGTTTGAGAAATCATATTTAGGATTATTAAACAACGCAAATTATTGAATTTTTTGTATATTTATTGACCATTTTTTGGAATCTATAAAAAAAGATTTCTAATCTGTCAAATATTATTCTTTTGACTGCTGGAAGATCTTGATATGGTAAGGATACATTCTCTATACGAAATTACAATTCACAGAATAATCAATAAAATGAAGATCTTTTTGTGCTTTCAAGTATACTACAAAAACATTTCCATAAAACTTAAACATACCCTTGGAAAACTAGTTAATATTAATCAATTAAAAAAGCGTCATGAATTTTTATTCCATGTTTTGATTTTTTGTAATTTTCTGACTTCTGAGGATCATATTCACCACAAGGAAATTCTTTATTTGAAACACCCCTTTTCGATATTCAATACGACTTCGACTCTTTGACTATACTACAGTCACCATGTATCGATGAATATTAAGTTTAAATCAATAAAAAGACTTCTATCATGTTTATAAAATATCAGTCAGAGGATCTCAAAAAAATATGATTTGATTAACATTTAAGTAAACTTATTTAATAAACCTACAGAGAGTCATACGTGAAATAATTGATTTATAAACCTTGTATCTAGTTAAAATAATAAGTGTAAATAAATGAATGCATTCTTCAGATCTTCTGTTTGTAGTAGTAACATTTTGAATACCCTATCTAAGTTTTATTTAAAATTTAACCATCATAATAATAATTATAAACAGCATTTATAGGTAGAGAATACATACAGACCGTCACAATAATAATTACAGTTGTATTTAACAATTTGATTAGTGAAATAATATACAAAACTTACCTACTATTTAACTACGATTCTATGTATATTATTTAATATTCATTGAGTGTACAATATTAATAAATGTTATGTAACTAAAACTACCTACAAAAAAACTTTATTTTAAATAAAATATTAACATAAATTGTATGTTTTGATGTGAATTTTTCTAGTGAGTGGCACTCTGACATTTATAATAAGGATCACTTGGCCACTGAGTCGGTAATAATTGGGATAATATTTACCATTTGGTCCCAGTATATTTACATGAATTGTATGTTTTAAGGATAACTTTTTAAGGTATTAAGAATGTTTTCGAAAGCTTACATGGGTGAATTGATATACGACTTAAAGTAAGCGAATTAACAATATTAAAAATGAAAAGAATGGCCGAAAACGGTCGATATTTGGGCAAAATTAATTTTTTTAAGCTTGCTACATTAGTTTTACTCTATTACTCTCAATGTTTATAAAATTTTTAGAAATAAAGTATAAAATCCTACTAATTTTGGGAACAAATTTTCAAATTTTTTGTTAAATAAAATATATGTATAATAAACTTGAATGTAGTTTATTAAGGCTGGTCCTTACGTTTTGGCATCAATATACTGTGATTTAAGTCCACGCACTACAAACTCAAATATTTTAATTGTCACCAAGCAAATGCTACGTTTAATATCAGACCATACCATAAATTTTTAAATCTTTTTTAATTACATTCCTGTTTTTATGGTATATTGCAACCAAGCTTGTGTTTCATAATACTTAGATCATGTTATACACTCAGTACAATAATATTTTGTTAATACAATGAAAAATTACATTGACTTTTGTTATATTAAGGATGGAAGAAGAAGAATAAATAGACATTAAAATGTGCATGCAAATACACATAACACAACAAACAAATTTATAAACACATCCACATTCATGCATACATACTGATAATGATGACGGTAAACGGGACGAATACAAAGGGAGATAATGAGGAGAAGTAGTAGTAGCTAGCAGAGCTATAGTCGGTTGTACACTGCTACTAGAATAAGCTAATAGAATATAAATAGTATACCTATACATATTATTAACTGTCTGATAGAACATCATTGTTTTTATACTGAAAATATGGGAGGTCAGCTTATTCAATGTTGAATTTAGAGTGATATCTTTTATTCTTCTAGCTTCTGTTTGCCATTTCGTCCACGTTATGCTTAGAATAAGATCCAAGGATAAACAAAGCCAAATTTTCATTCGTGTTCGCTTTTCTCCATGTACTAAAACTTCACTGAAACAGTACCATAAAGCATCTCATTTTTTGAAAGTTACGTTGTAATTAAAAAATCAATGGAAAAGCGAATGTTAAAAGAGATAATCACATATATCTATAGAATATAACATACGACAGTATGAGATAAAAGTTTCTATAGAATATAACGTGCGATAAATGACATGAAAGACATTATGCAGTGTTTATTACAGCGTAAGTATATTTGTGTGTGTGCCTGCACAAAGGCATCATAACAAGCGTGGTATATTGTACACATTCATCTAAGCTAAATAGAACCCGAAAAAATTTTAAAATAATATTAATTTAACGATATGGCCAGTAGTTTTTGAGATATAATGTCAAATATATTGACCTTTGTTAGTTGCTTAAAGAAGTGACAACTATCTTGAACTGCAATCTAAACTTTTCAGAAAAGTTCTACCTGTCTCTTGGAATGATATCCACCATGGTTTGTGCTATACAGCGAAGAAGAAAAACACATAGAAAACATTTAACATTTAGATAGATAGATGATGTGAATGCTAGGTATGGATGGAGGTGCCTGCCGTTTGCTTCTGTAACTCCTGGCAAAATACTCTTATTATTACATTTTGTGTTTTTGAGTTTTAATTCAATTCTAGAATTTATAGAAATTTAACGTTTATAAATATGTTTATTATTATTATTATTATTTTGTCCGCATGAATTATTTTAATTTCACAATTTGGTTGTGTTTTGTATTTAAAATATACGTGTATGTATGTATCTACGCTTTTGTATACGAGAATTATTTATTATATTTCGACAATATGCGAGCTTCGATGTATGTATTTTTATATTTTAAATCGAAATTTTAGTAATCAAGTTTATTAACCCTCTATATACACATAATTAACTCTCGATGTACAATTGTTTCACATAATTATTGAGCCATAGTTAATTTCTGTTGTTTTTAGTATCGAATTCAAAGCAACAATAGGCATAAAAATAGGAATAAATATAAGCCTGTTATATTTTTCCACTCAACATATAAAGAATATTGAATAGGAGGTTTTAATAACACCGATTTAGTCCACGTATATCCACCCATCCGTCTGTTTTTCGTCATCAAGATAACACAAAAACGAAAACAGATTACGAGCTAAAATTTATGTAACATATTCAAAGCATATAAACAAAATCGGTCCATTGGATCCAAGACATATAAATATATTTCAAATACAAAAAATGTTTGTTTTATGAAAACAAACAACTTTTATTAAAACTGAATTAATTTTCATCAAAATCGGTTCAGTCACTCTTTACTGAGGATAAAAAAAAACTATCAATATTTGTAATAGTTAACAAATTATTGTTTTTTTATTCTCCTCATTGGGAAGTTCGTAGCTTGAGCCATGTGCAATGCACTTGATTGTCCTTCAAAATGTTCTCCTTTTATAAATCTTCGAATATTTCTGCTACACATTGTATTATATACAAAAAGAGTTCTCACTCTGAAACAATAATAATTATAACATGATTATATGATTATTCAAGAATTTATTTTATCCATAAGTATTTGTGTCTGTAGGTAATAATAAGTGGTATGTTTGGTGGTCGCTTCGTTTCGTATTCTTATTAATATTATCTATGGTTTATAAATGTTTATACAATTTGTTGCTTACTTTGTACTTAATATTTATATATTTCTTCTAAATAACTTTTCTTCAACAATTTACTCACCCTCTAGTCCGTGGGCTGGTTGGTATCAGCCGCAATAAGTACAAGTACCTTTGGATTAATATTTCTATAAGCAATATTTTATATAAACTGGGACCAATTTTACCTGATGTTATTTGTACACAACGTTCCAGAAATAAACTTCACAAATATTTTTACTCTATCGCATTGTGCGATTTTTCGTGAAGGAGATTCACTTATGGGTTACACGTGTCACAAGTGTTCATCGTCACTTGAGTCAAAATGAATAAAAAAAAAGTTCATTCACATTTGACCAAGATATCGAAAAAATTAATTTTTTAAACTTTGTGACGTCCTAAAATCCAAAAAAATGTTTTGATCTATAACGCTCGATTTTTATCCAATTTTGGCAAACAAAGTATGTAATCCAACTAAATTCGGGTCACAGTTTTCAAATTTCTAGTCAAACTGTAAATATTTGTCATACTTTTCAAGATAGTATCAGTCTGGTCATGAAATTTCATACAAGGGGTAATATAAGGGAATTTTTTATATAAAAATTGAAAAGAATGACCCAAACTTATTATGAATCAAAAAAAAGTTCATTCAAATCGGTCATCATTTGGCCGAAATATCGAAAAAATTAATTTTTTAAACTCGGTGACGTCACAAAATCCAAAAAATTTGTTTTGCTCTATAACGCTCAATTTTTATCCATTTTTGGCAAACAAAGTATGTAATCCAACTAAATTCGGGTCACAGTTTTCAAATTTCTAGTCAAATTGTAAATATTTATCATACTTTTCAAGATAGTATCAGTCTGATCATGAAATTTCATACAAGGGTTAATGAAAGGGAAATTTAATATAAAAATTGAAAAGAATGACCAAAACTTAGTAGGAATCAAAAAAAAGTTCATTCAAATCGGTCATCATTTGGCCGAAATATCGAAAAAATTAATTTTTATTAACTTTGTGACGTCACAAAATCCAAAAAAATTATTTTTGCTCTATAAAGCTCAATTTTAAATGTGCGTGTGATAATAAAAATCTGGAACAAACGTCAACTTATACATACGTTGAAACGAAAAACTTGTGTGACCAAATACATTTTCAACAACAATTTTAAGTTAGCACCCAGTTGACATGAATGCTATGAGTTTATAGCAAGCAAGCACAGTAGCAATAAGAAGTACTGTATTTTTCTTTAGATTACGCTATGATATATACAACAATACACAAAACTACATACATACTACATACACATACCTAGCAAGTAATTATTATTCCTGAAAGATAATTACCATATTCATAAAGTAAATGTTATTATTTGTCTTACTTAGTTTATACTTTGAGTTTTGGTTATTAATAATTATAAAATAATTAGTATTCGTTAATATTGCAAATAATATAACAAAATATATAGATGTATACATAAAGCTACCTTACCTTTTGCACTTTAAAATCTCATATAAAACATAAAAGTCGACACAGTGAAATCTCTGAGATTTTTTTTTTTTTTTTTTTTTTTAAATTGTTTTAAATTCTTTACTAATTATTAGTTTATTTAAATTAACAATTATATAAAATAATAAATATTTAAGAAGAATTGTTTAAAAATATATTTTAGTTTATGAAATTATATACAGTGTGTTTCGTTTCAAACATAATCTTGTTTTGGAGAAGACATCTTCACTCAAATAATTTTTTCTTTAAATTTTCTAATTTTTGACAGTTTTGGGTAGGGTTTTGAGATCAAATTCCCTATTTCCATAAAATGTCTTGTTAATTTTATTCTTCTCGAAACTCTTTAAGAATGTCATTCTAAAAGAAAATCATAAAAATATTTCCAAGAGTTTCAAAAAAGAATAGTTTAAACTTCGAAGGTTGATAAAGTGTCAATCCTCTTCAGACTGGTTCAGATATTGATAAATATGACTTAGACAAATTTGCATGCTATCTAAAAAATCTACTTAAAATTCAAATTCTTGAAAACTACTAATGAAATGTATTGGTCCATGCCTCAAGTACCCTTTTTCGAAATTTCGTCAAAATTTTATGTACTGGACGAAAATTGTTTGTTTGTTTTTTATTTTTTCATTTTATTTATTTATTTGTTTTTTTATTTATTTTTTTAAATTCGCAATTATCCTGCAGGTTGTATAATTAATGATTTTCTTTATATCTTCGAAGATACAATTTCTGGAACAAGACATATTGATGGAAATTTACAACTAGCGTGAATACGTTTAAAACTTGATATATTTTGAGCCACAATTTTACTGTATATTAAGAGGTTTTGAGACATTTTTAAAATGTTATAAATTTTATGTAATGCTCTAATAATACAAATTTTTACTAAACAATATATAAAGTTTTACTGTATAATACAATTTTCTCTATAACAATTTTATAAGTATTTCTACCTTCAGGCTTGATTACTTAAGTGTAATTCACCATAAAATAATCACAGAAACAAATAAAATAGTATTTTATATAACAATATATACATATATCTATTTATATAGAACATAGTCTAAGTAGTCAAACTCATACCAACTCCCTATTAACATAATAAAATAATATACATCAACCTTATATGTTCTAAAAAGTTGCAATTTGAATGTTGTTGGTACCATCAAAAATAACATTTCAAAAAATGGAATGAGTTTGACGAAGAATGGAGCAAAAATATGTTACTATACACCTCAAATAATTTAACATCATACGAGAACAACACACAATTCATTTTTCGAGAATGTTTTAAACGGAAAATTTAATTGTGAACTTGATTTTTATAATAAATCCTATGTTAAGGTTAGCTAACAAGCTGTTTTAGGTTAGCTTAGCACACTTAAGTAAATTTGCTTGTATGTAGTAGATGAGGTTGCTTGTTTATATATGTGCTCCTACATGCAATTTATGTTTTAATTATTGTACGTAATTAGATTTATGTTTTATAATTATTAAACAAAAACGTTTTAAATTCACATATTATAAGGTGTATGTATGTTGTACTTATTTTACTTACTCTGAGGTAGGTAGAATGTCGGTAATGTAGGTATCTATCTATGGTGTGTGGTAGATGCAATATGTATGCGGTATTGAAAGTTTATCAAGTATTCAGGGTAAATAGTGAGTGTCTGTTGTTTTTGAACAAAGATTAGGTCTAGAATTTCGATTAATCTCTATTTCAAAAATATAACTAGTTAAAATTTGGACTTACCGATTGAAAAATTTATGAAGCTATTGAAAAGGAAATTCAATAATTACTTCATTTCTACGAAGTTTATTCTTTCAAAATCTTAAATAAGCCCTGTTTTTTCCAACTTATTGAGGCTTTTTAATACAGGAGTAGGAGCGAGTGCTTTTGGAAGATGAAGACGAGTATTGATACCTCCAAACGAGATTAAAAAATCATTTCAATCCATACTTTTTGCTTTTTGCTTATTAATATTAATTTAATTTGAATATTTTATTAAATTGTTTTCAATATGTTGACTTTTCTACTTCTCAAATCACTTACAAAAATTAATATTAAATGCCCTAAATTGAAGACTTTTCGAAAAACTATTCGTCGATAAACCAACTATAATGAACACCTGACCCATTTTAAAATGATTCTAAAACCTTCAGTCTGATCGTTATTAAATAAACAAGAAAAATTGACTTTGATAAGTTTGTACAATGATGGACCAGTGCTACTAAACGACTGATTTCAGGTGTAAGTAATGCAGAAACAATGTATTTGCTAAAAAAAAAGAGGTAGCTAATATTCTAATGCAAATGAATCGTGTATCAAATTTAGACTCAATAATTTAAATCCCTCACTAAAAATAATAATAAAATTCATCCTTAATAATTAAAAAAATTCGTTGTATTTATTGCCCGCTATTATTATCTAAAACATGAGGTTTTTTTGTATGTGTTATATAAGGTAAGGTAAGGTAGATACCTACTTTGATAATAATATTATTATTATTCTTATTATTATTATTATTATTATTATTTAAACTAAATAATTGTATTATATTTATTAATTGTATGATGAGGTAGTTTATTTATTTTATATTTTAATTATTTTAAATTGAATTACATATTATTATTATTATTATTATTATTATATATATTAAAAAATGTATACATAGTTTTAGTTTAGATTTTGTTGGTTATCACCCTTAAAATACACTAAGTATGTACTTTCTTTCTTCCCTTATGTTTCCTGATAATTTAATATGATTTTGTATATCTAGAATTTGAATACGACCATAAATGGTGAATTTCGTAGAATAATATAATTTTTATGATTGTTTTAACTTATGTGTTTTTAATAAAGTTCTGTTTTTGTATTTTTATAAAAAACCGTCGAAATGTTCAAAATTTTTTTTTCGCTGTTTATGAGTTTTTTAGGATAATTAAGATGAAAAAAGTTCAAAAATATTATTTATTTTACGATCGGTCGACTTGTTTTTGAGATATTGTATGAAATATATCCGATAAATCGGCCTCTGGGTCGGTGTTTTGATGATATCTCAAAAACTACACATCCGATCATTAAATAGATGTTATTTTTGAAATCTACGGGTCAAAATATCCTTTATAACATAGTTTTATCGAAAATTTTTTTTTCGATTTTCTCAATTTATTTAAGGGTACTTACTACCCTTTGAAAAAATCGAGAAAATCGAAAAAAATTTTTTGCTCCCGATTTGGATGAGAATTATATTCTAGGGTAATGTTGACCCGTAGATTTCAAAAATAACATCTTTTAAACGATTGGATGGATAGTTTTTTAGATATCGCTAGAAATCCGATCCGGAGGTCGATTTATCGAATGTATTTCATTCAGTATCTCAAAAACTAATCGACCGATTATAAAATAAATATAATTTTTGAATTTCTTCGACCTTAATTATCCAAGAAAGCATATAAAAGTCGAACAAAAAATTTGGAACTTTTCGTCGGTTTTTTTATGAAATCATAAAAATGACGAAAAATTAAAAAAAAAATCTAAAATCAGGTTTTTCATAAAACATTTAAAATATAATTATGGTTAAAAAATACGTGACACTTTGATATTACAAACATTCTGAACGTCTAAGCTTGGTCGGTCTCATAACTAGTTTAAGAAAAATAAAAAATTGTAAAATCATCCTATATTTGACATTCTTTGACAGTCGTCATATTCCAACACATTTTATTCATTTAAATACATAATAAATATATTAAAAATTGTTTATAATAATGTACAAATAAATACTAATATGCTGTAACTGTTAAATTCATTATTAACTAATTCCCGTCATTCCATATTATATTTATTGTATAAATAATTATTTGTTAATTAGTTGCTTGGTATGATGATCTCATATCGTAATAATGGTACTATTTAAATAATATTGAATTTAGGTCTCTGATATTTATCAGTAAAAAAAATAATAGTAAAACGTACGTAATAATAAAAAAGAAAATAGTTTCATTGAAAATGCATAAAATTTTGATTATATTCAATTCAGAGAGGAAATGATGATTTTGACATTATTTAATTTTTATTTATTTATTACTGCAGTCATCATGACGATATAAGAGAGATTTGGATAGTGACTTGTTTCAAAGGTAAAAGGTAAAAAGACAATATTAGGAATAATCCTTTAAACGATAAACGTTATTGAAAAAGAGTATTTTTAAGTAGAGACACATATGCAAAAAATATTTGTCACCAGGTTGTTACGAAATTCAATAGGCTTTAGTGGCAGTTAAGTTATCCATCGAACTACGGATTCAATTATTATTAAATTTTTATGGCTTGAAAGTAAATGAGTATTTATTATTATTTTCATTTTATACTGAATGGCTTAGATTACAAATTCAAGCTTTCTTTTACGCTAAAACATTAATAATCTCATTGATATCCAGAATGATTTCTGTATGTCCTTTAAGGTAAGCTTTTCCTTGTATTTACACATTCCCGTTTCTATTTGACCAACCAGAGTGGGTATTCGTTTATAACAGTTGATTCACTATCGTTAGCAAATGATCAGGGCATATGTACCACTTTCTCATCATCCCAATCTCGAATTTTGACATTGTGTGTCAATTTGAATACAGTAAGATAACAACTAAAAGATTTAATTGGTTAGATACTCATATTTTAAATACTCTAAATATTCAGTCTCCACAGTCTCGGGTACTGTTCCGGGCCTAACAAATACTGTTGTGAGTACAAAAACTCCTAGTTTAAGTAAGTCGTAAAATTTACTCCATTCAACAATTTTTATATTCACTTATTAATAAAAAAAAAAAGCCAGCCTACAGATGCATTTAAAAGCATTATTATTATTATTATTATAAAGTCATTCGGTACAATTGAGTGTGACTAGTTAGTAATAACTAATTGACATTATATGTACATCATATTAGATTGGACATCTAACACCAAACAAATAAACACATCATTGATTAGTTGGTTAGTGTTTGTATATATCATTCATTTATATTACAAATTATAATGCTTTTGATCATATAGTGTTACACTGGCACTAAGTGTATGTACATATATACCGATTGTCCATAGAATCATTTACCATTGGACAAAAATAGGAAGTCAATATAAAAATACATTAAAAACACTTTCGTATACTTTACTATAGAATCATCACATTTCCGGTTTTTTTGTCAATAAAAAGTATAAAATCCCTACCAGATTATAGAATATAAACATACACTTATAGAACATTCAATGCATCATAATACCCCCTCTCTTTAGAAATAAACCAATACTAAAACTGTGATGTAAACTAAATTATTATAATTGTAGTTGTGAATATTAATTTTTTGTGTGTATTTGTGTATACGTTGTTTTTTTATATTGTCTTTCCCTTTTTGTCCTATCACAAATGATTCTGTGAACAATCGGTATAGTGTTGGATTGGATTGGACTAAACTGATGTTAGTTATAATAGTAGTCATGAAGTCATAATAATAATCATATATAGAAATTATATACTCATATGTTATTATAATAATAACGATTAATTGATCATATGAGGGCAAATGTTACATATTTATTTACAGTTGAATCTATTTAAAATTAGCCATTGTATATATAATTTTGAGTGAAAACTATTTTTGACGAAAACTTTGCATTACCTGTGCTCTCACATTTGATTAACCTGTTTCCATAGTGATTAACTCGTTCCACAGTTTCTTCATTCACAATAATCTTACCTACTTTCCCTATATATTTCAAACTTAAAGGAATAATTATTTATTTATTGATAATGACTTTATAAATCGAAAGTGCACTCATAGTTTTTAGAAAAATTTTAAAATGAAAATTAGACGAGTAAAAACTTACCATTATTTTATATTCTTATATTTCTTTTACAAATTTTGTATTTCTAATTTATATTTCTTCTCAGTTTTCAATTACATATATTTTCACGGATATTGAGGTTTCATTATATTATATTATTAAAAATTTGTATATATATTTTGTTGTCTTAATTTGACATGTTACTCGATTTTTTGAGTAATCACCGATTTTGGGTTGCCATTTAAAAATAATACTTCCTGTCTATCTAAAACGAAATATTTACTCAATATATGTTTAGTGAAAATGAGTGTAATCTTTAGATTGCGTCCATCTATTTATAATACTAGAACTAGTAGTATTATTTTCGAATGTATATTTAAAAATAAGAGGTTTAACTGTAAAAACACTCATTATAGGACAATAATACGCACAGTATAATATTGCATTATATTAACAATAAGTATAGACAATAATAAATGAATTGTATATATTAAGTTAACTCAAATATTATTACTGATAATGATGTCATTTCTTCAAATAAGATGCTGCTCCTCAGTGATATACTTATTAGTAAATACTTCTTTTTATTGTCAAGAATTGTTCATTATATGACAGTTATTATAAGTATATAATAAGACTTTTAAATGAGAAACGTTTAGCTTTCTGCTTTATATATTGTTGCATTTATTGATCAATTATAGTCAAATGCTTTTATATTTTTACAGTAGGAAATTCTTAATAAACATTTGCAAAATATAAAATATCGTTTTCGTTTTCATTATTTAGAACTATTTATTAATAATTTTGATCATTTAGTGAAACGTTTCGATATTTATTTATGACTTTTTCAGCCACTTTGTATTGAAATATTAACAAGCCTTATTGCATATTTTTCGTCTAATTCATTAGCATTTATTTAAAAACAGTACCGCAGATAAACTGTTCTGGTTTTCAAGTATTAAAACATTTTTATTAATTAAAACTTCATTGCTATTACTTTGCCAGTACAAATTTGTCTGTTCAACATAAGAGTTGCGAAATTATGCCATAATCAGGTCTATGTTAAGGGCAAAGAAAAAACAATGTATGAGGAACAAAGTGCCTTTTTCAGAATGAAAACAGTGACTTTTTATCAGACACTTAAATGTATTCATAATGAGTGATTTTAAAAAATTGAAGAAACTATTTTATGTAATTTATACGTGTTTGTACATACTTTGTCAGGCAGAAGTCCGATCGGAATAAAATTCGTATCGGAAATATGAAAATGAGTAAGTGTCATTAAATGACAAGAATTTTAGTGACAGGTATTATGGGAAATGGAAATTATAAGTTCAGAAAAGTAAATTGTCTATTTTTCTCAGTAAAAGTTTATTTTTTTTTAAGGTTGCATGTAATAGCACTTACCATATATTTGTATCATTTGAGCAAGTTTAAAATAAGATTCACCAAACGATAAATAGTATAATGGTGAAAATAATTTCGTTTTCATTTGATATTATTTGATATTATTCTTCATTCTTCAATGATCACTCTGTATAAAAAAATTGGAGGATGGAATTACAACACGATTGATGATTCTTCTAATTAATTGGTTGTTTCGTTTGTTTCAACACATCCATATAGCATTTAATATTACAATGACATATAATTAATTAGTAATTAATAAATTAATTTATTTATTTTATATATGATAATATATTATGTTATATATGAGATTATTTACACTATACGTCATCCAACAAAAATAATCTATGTAGATTAATTTTTGTGGGAAGAACAATGATTTTTAGTTAGCAATATCATTAACCACATTTAGATAAAATTTTAAATGAAAGTTTGAGCTTACTCTAATTAACTTTTAGATATTTTTTTACTGAAGGTGCAAATGTAATTTGTATTTCTGTAAAATGAAAATATCTGTTAATACAACAAAAGTTGTTAAAAATATCTTAGTTGTAGAATTTGCAAATATGAGTCGTAGACAATATGAAAACAATTCACTTGTATTCATAACAATAATTAATATTTAATATATTGTTGAAAAATATAAATTCTTTGCAAAGTTGAATATTTGTATGGCTTAATCCAAATTTACACTTCTTTCGTAAATGATCAATTAAAAATTGAATGTGAAAAAATATAATAGCGACCATTTTACTAAAGAGACAAGACATTGTAAATAATATTTTTTATTACAGTCTTAATAATTTTTGATTAACGACGAAAAAAAAAAAAATTAGAACTAATTATTAAAATTAGTTTATGTAAACTGAAATTATATTAAGTATATAATTTCATTTTTTTTTTTTATTATATGTTAATTGTCTTTACACATAATAACACCCCCGCTCAAATTGATGGTCTCTCTTGTTGTTGAGAATTATAAAGAAATAAAAACTTATTTATTTACTAATGTTATAAATAACAACCGAAATCGGACAAATTTCATAAAAACATCAGAAAATTAAAATAATATATACAAATTTCTGTGAATTTATAATAATAATTTTATATCAAATTTCCTTCTCCTGGCATATTCATGTCTTAAAAATGATGATGGGGTGTAGTAAAATTGAAACACTATTTAAACCTCTACCCCACTTGGGAAAATCTTCAAAAATATAGCCTTTTTCCTATGTATACTCGGAAGACGGATTGTTTGCGATACAAATAATTATGATCAGGGCAAGGATAAATTCATTTTTTCTTTTATGTTATAAAGAAAGTATCGTTTTTTATTTCTGGTTTTTTTAAGGTAGTTGGATCATGCACGCAAAATGTTAAGTAATTTTTCAAATTTTGAAAATAGGTGATTAATTGCATAATACACACGCTGTGAAAACTTGAAGGCGATTAACCGTTTTCAACATGAGATAATTGCAATTAAAAATCGCATTTTTCGTACACGTAGCATGGTAGAAGCGTGTAATCAATTAAAATAAATAAATATTTATATCTATAGGTATGTATGTACTATATTTAGTGAGTGTATGTGTGTACATACTGTAGTGTAAGTTATAATTACAATACGTTATATAAATATCAGTCTTGATAATAATGTAATACTTTTACCCCTGGACTTCGGGAAAGAACCTTAAGTAAAATCTACTGTTCACAAAAGTATTTTTAATTTCGGACTGTGAACAAAGTAATAAGAATTGAACGATTAATCGTTTTAAAATGTATATGAATATAATCCTGTATACAGTACAGACGTTCGCGTTATGTATAGTCCACTGTACCATGAATTCCAGAATATTATCAAATTAAAACAATAGAGATCAGAAACCTGATATATGTTACAATAATTAGCCGTTGGCCTTCTACACTTCCTGTCGTCCCAATACCTACAACTAACTAACTACAAACTAAATGTGTTTCATTTTTTTATTATTATTATTATTACAATTTAAATAATTTATCACAATTTTTTTAATTTCAATAAATATCATTTATTTCATTTTTTTATAGAAACTATTTTAAAATTTATTTATTATTTTAATTATTTGAATAACTTTTTTATTATTGTTTAGTTTTAATTTAAATTAATTAATGATTCATTAATTTGTTTATATATTATATGCAGTTTTTTTTAAATAATTCATATAGTTTTATGAATTATCATTGAAAATAATTATTTCAAATTTATTATTAATTTTAATTTTTTCTTATTGTAGTGATGGGAGACGGAAACCGGAAGATTTAAAACTTTTTTTTTTTTTAATAAAATTATTTAAAATATTTCTCAAGATCAATTTGTAGTTTAAAATAAATATAAGTTCATTTCCTTTTATTCAATCACGAAATATTACTAAGCAGATTGATATTTTAAAGTAATAAGCATTTTAAAAATTTTATATCTGAAGGTATTTCAAAGTTTGTCTAACGTAACGTAATAATAAAAATTCACTAATTTCATATTTTTGTTTGTTCGTCTTCAAGGTATACTGATAATTAAAAAACGACAAGAATTGTTTATGAAAGATATCAATTTGTATTCTAACTCTTAGAGTGTCGTGAAAAAGCATAATCGTATTCAATTGAGTTCCATGAGTCCATAATCCTTCGTTACAAACGTAAGAAGCCGTGTTCAAAATCAAAACATTTTTTAAAACAATTTTATTAAACATTATCACTTGACAAGCATAAACTGGACATGAAATTTCAGCTATACCTGAGCTCATAATATTTTAACAATATTAATAATTATTAACTGTTAAAATCTTGAACCTGAATTCATACTATGTTTCAGGGTTTTTTAACAACTAAATATGTTGGCTTATGAAGATAATACACTATTTATTATTGTAAATCTTTTTTTTAATTAATTTTTCTAATCAAATAGCTTTAAAATATTAAGATATTTCGGCCAATTGAATAACAAAATACTGAAGGATTAATCATATTACAAACATTTTACAAAGATTAATAAAATGAATAAAAACAATACACACCATTCGGACCGGAAATCCTGCATCTTCAATCATAATATTAACATTACGTATAGAAACAAAAAATTAACACGAATCATGTCGTACAAACGATACATGGCTTGCAAATTCATAATAACAGGATGAGAAAAACATCCTAAAGTTACAATAAATTGTGAGGGATGTGAAATATACATTTGTAAATCTCTCATAAATTTATAACCAATTACGTAGCCAATATATAATTATTTATCAAAAAACAAAAAATTCTAAATAGAAGAAAAATTTAAGAAAAAATATAACCGCCTTAAAAAACATGAACCAAATAGTAAAAAATAATTTTAAATTAATAAAATCTATAAATAATTTACTTGTGACGAATTCCTTATTCAGTTGGCACCAATTTTTTATCTATGGATATGACGTTGAAAGGCCACAAGAAAATTATTCATAGAAGATTTAAATTTAAAATTATTTTTGACTTTTCAGTTAATTTTTGTTTTTGAGTTTTGTATACAGCCACGAAAAATCTGTATGCAGGTTAAGAGCTGAATTTTTTTCCCAAATTAAAATGGGACTATTTTGAATCTGTACTGAATCCAATGAAAAATAATTTATTAAATCGGTTCTTAAACAAAGAAGTTATGCTTTTTTTGAAGTAGGTTAAAAAACCACTGACTTAGTAAAGTATCATCGATGATGCCTTAGGTATAAAGTTTGTTTAAATTTAGTTATTTTATTTGAATTAATTTTAATTAGTGTACTTAATTTTTTGAACTTCCTTAAATGTGTTGTTGTTTGATTGAATGAATCATAGACTTCTCACCGTGTCTTGAATGACTGACTTGTAAACTAATAATTATTGTTCTTTGTTCAATCTATTTTTAAAAAAAAGTATAAAAAATTGAGTAAATTTGTTTATTTAGCGAAATAATAAATTCATCCGGTTCATATTTTTAAAATCAATTTTTCTCATACTTAACTATATGGAAATGCTTGGTCGATGAGATCATGTTTATACATTTTGCTAATTTTTATATACATTTTAGCCAAAGAGCTAATAAAAAAGATGTATTTGAGGTAGCATGAAAATTTGTGTAGATCATTCCAAGCGCAAAACCGAAAATATGCGTGAAAAATTGTGAAACTTTCCCTCATAATGGCATGGTTTTCAATAATGTGTAGTTTATTCTGGTTATTCGCTTTGTTTTTTCGATATAAACGAAAATAAATTTTGAAACAGCCTGGTCATAACTTTGACTTAGTTAAATGATCTGGCTTTTTTATTTACTATTTTACTGAATTAAAAGGAATCAATAATTTTAAGAAATATTATGTCCCATTACTCTTTAGATAGATAATATGTGTTCAATTTTGTATACTGAAAGCTCTTATATTATATATTTATAAAAACTAAATTATAATTAACTTATTTTGACTAATCATTTACATAAAAATGAAAGTAAAAACTATTGGAGTCTAAACATACATGAATCCATTTCCAAAATTGGTTATACATCCAAGAAAATCATGTAATTTTTAAAATAACTGTTAATGTAATATATTTTACGTTAGTTTTAAAAGAGATAGATTAAACGATTATTTAAAGTTTAAAAAAAATAATAATAATTTTACATATAAAAACAAGAATATTAAAATAGTTAATTTTTATTTTATTTTTTTTTTTATATAATAATAAATTAATTATTTTGATTAATTAACTATATTTTCATTAAACCGTATAGGTATCTATCTAACTTTATTATAATGTTGTTGTAAGTTATTTTTCTCTTCTTGAAATTGAAGCAGATAAAATCAATTTAACTGTTTTATATTTGTATTTAAAAGTTAAGTTTTATAAGAAGATTTGTTTTATAACACATAATAAATTATTCTTTTGTTCATAATACATGTATTATAATAAATATGTACATACATGTGACTTAATATATTTAAATTTTAGGATTCTGTTTCTTAAAAACGTCATCAGTGATATCATCTTATCAGTCTCTAATTCAAGTGCTTGGACAACATACTTTTGGCGTCTATTTGAAACTTTTTTCGTACATTTAAAGACTAAAAATTATTAATTTATAGCTTTCTTTCTAATTTTCTACAAGGTGAAGGATTTTTGTCCAAAATCGCTTATACTCAAAGGCCCAAGCTCTGACAATAAAACAGTTTTAAAGTGGAATTTGGGAAAAGTCAAGACTGATGTCCAAAGATACGTTCAACAATCTACTTTTCGTAAAAACTAAAAATCGACGAAAGGATATTTTGTGGAAGTTACCTTAACACATTTCCCCGCTCATAATTTTTCAATCAAAACACAATGTATATATATTACTGAACCAAAAGTTATGGGAGTTCTTCCACTTTACATATTCATCCAATTTTTACAGTATACTAATATTTTCTTAACATCAAAAAGAAAAATAAAAATTATAGTAATATTAAAAGTATATTATTTGATAAAATGTGCAATTTACTGCAATGATGCACATTTGGGTGTTAAAATAATATATTTATATATAAAATATTATTAAAAAATTATTAGTATAATAATTTACGTTAAAAGCAAAATAAAAATAATTTAAATATAATTTTTATTCAATTAAGTATAATCTTAATAAAAGTGTTATTATTATTGTTATGTAAAGACAGCCGTGTCATTTCAACAAATCATTATCTAAATATTCATTATTCATAGAAAAACGGTATTTCCACACTGTAGTAATATTGTTACACATCAGCAAGTGAAAAAAATAGAATTAGCACAACACATTAATAATTCTATTAAATAATATGTTTATAATTGTATTGCATATATGAGACCGTTAAAATGGCTGAATTATTTTGACAAATTCTAAAATATGTCGTGTAAATAACCGCGTCTATTTGAAACTTATACTAATATGTTTATTATTAAAAAAATGATATTCGTTTTACTTTGAAAAATTAAATATAACAAGTGATTTAGGTGCCACCCACAAGGTCCAAGCGACGAACTTCCCAATTTGGAGAATAAAAAAACAATAATTTTTTTAATATTAATTTTTGTATAGCATTTTTATCAGTAATAAAAAAACGCTAGACCGATTTTGATGTAATCGATTAACGATTTTGCTCATTCTATTTTAAACTATATATTTATACGTCGAATTAAAGTGGTTTCATAGCGAAATTTTTTCCCAGGTTATTCCAGACGGGAAAAATTAACCGTACATTCATACACACACAGTCATAGCATAAGTATTTTATTTTGATTTTATAAAATATTGATCCGAATTTTGAAATTGAAATTTAAGGATACGATGTATTTATAATCACAATATGATTCTAACATGTAGGATAAATTTATATAATTATAAATTTATAGCTCCTGTTTAAGTATGAAGAATATTTAATAAGATTATTTAATCACCAGCGGCGATCAATTTGTATAATAAAATCTAAAAATATATAAATCATTTTATAATAAATGTATGCAAAAATATTGTTATTCTATTATAGAATAATTATTATTAATAGCTTCAAGCAATTTTTTTGCATGAAACCGAATAATAATTAATATCGAAATTCGTTATTATAGAAAAATCGTATAACATAAAGCAAACAATGTATATAATAATATTTATCTGAGTTTACCTCTATTTAAAAATTAACTCTTTTAAAGTTATTTTAAATAATTATTCACATCAGTTAATTCTTATATACTTATTATTATATTTAAAATAATTAATGTTAACATGTATTTTACTCTTTTTTTTTTTAGTTTTAATATTTTTTCAAGTTAGTTTCTTCTTAGAAATATTATATACAGTTAATAAAATTATAATTTTTAAAATGAATTAATGAACTATGTTCTATGCCTTTGTAGTTTGGGTACGTATAGTCTAATTAAAAATAAGTTGAATCACATTGTGTCATCTCAAAATCGAATCAAAATAATATATATTATTAATTTAAATAGGTACTCAGAACCAATTTTCCTCGTTAATATGGTTACAGGCACCATTGTTTCCTTTCCTTCTTATGGCTACGAAATGCTACTTTATCTAAAGATAATTATTTGTGAATACAAAAGTTATTTCTTCGATCATTCTTATAATTTCCAATCCAATAGCTACAATTAAATGTTTTTTTGTTTGTAATTATTCAATAATTTACGATTGAAATTTACAATTAAAAAAAAAATATTGAATAAATAATGATATTTGTAGAATAAGAATGGTTTATTACAAATTTTGAATACTAGCGGCGCTTCAATCGTTTAAAAAGTTTCTTACAAGTATTATACACAATACAGATAAATAATAATCTCTTGCTCCATTTATTTAAGGTAATCACTTGTGAAAATCTCGACTGATATTATGGCTTAAAAACTTAAATTTTTGAAAATTTGAAAGAACTACGCTTACACTCAATTCTCAAAAGTACAGTCAAACTTTCTATGAAATATTTCAAAGAATAATTTTTCTTGAATTGAAGAAATTTATAAAAGTTTTTCCAGAATAAAAGCCTTAAAGTGGCAGATAAGCAGAATTCTAAAGATGGTAATTTGATTACTACCTCCCTCAATAATTTCAGTTGCTGCCCATCATAAGCAAGTTAATTTTGAGAAAATGTAACATACTTATATATGATTGAAATTAAGTTTAAAGTTATTTGAAAAATAGCTGTATAAAACTAGACGGCTAATTTATTTTTGAATACGTGTGTACAAAAAACCTTTAAATTTAAAAAGTGTCATATTTCATATAAGTTTAACGCTGGTTTCAATAAAACAAATGTGTAATACTTTAGTGAGAAAATATTAACTAAAATAAAATTTTGTGGGAAATGTTATTATTTATCTAAATGGTTCTTTGTATTAGATATATTATTTTGAGAAAAATCTTCTTTTGTCGTATATATGTCCGATTAGAAAGCCAATAGAATTGCAATCGCTCCTAATTACTATCATATACGTTTTAAATTTAACAAAAGAATGAATCTAAATTTTGAATACCTTTATAAAAATTTTGATTTTGAGTTTTATGAATAAAAAACTAAGCCTTTATATTAAAAATAAATTATAGTATTCCATATCGTCACATTATTTTTGCTGCTAAGGTAGTTACTAAAATTTATAGCTTGTCAAGCATTTTTCCTGAGAAATAGGTTTTACAAATAAACAGAGTCTTAGGTTTCTCGGCAATATTTTAAGGTAGCATATGAAAATTTAATGATATGCGTTTGATTAGGGAAAATGATGACAAATATTTTTTAATATTTTTTACATTTTGTCAAAAATTCCGCTGAAAAAATCCGACTTCTTTTATTAATACGTATTTAGAATAAAAATTACAGATCAAACTACCCTAAAAAAATAATTTTATGCAAATCAGAAAGACACTTTTTTCGAATTTTTCCCTTACGAAAAAAATCATAAAATCGAGAAAATTTCTTCTCCTCAATTTCAATTAAATTATGTTTCACCTGCAGATTTCAAAAACAACATTCATTAAAAGATTGAGATGCGTTGAGATATCGATTAAAATCTGACCCAAAGCTCAATCTAGAAATTTTGAGCAATATCTCAAAAAAATAGTCATCCATTCGTGAAATAAATGTTATTTTTGGGTTTTTCTAGACATTTATTTTTCCCAGAGACCTTTATTGAAAACTTTTACCCTAGACTTGGATCTTGTAGTCTAATATACATAATAAATTGACAATTTGACATCTCACATTAAAACTAATTAACTTCTCTCCAACAGGTGGAACCAAAGGTAATATATAATTTAATACTTCTAATAGATGTATATAATAATGATTACCTTATGATAATATTTATTTGAGTTATAATATTAAAAATAAGAGACAACAATATATTATTTAAAAAGAGATACAAACAATAAATGTATACACTATATAGATTAATTATAATTTTAAAATAAAGATTGTAATAATAATATTTACAGGTGATTGTCATCTTTGATATTTTTTATCCATACATACATAATACTTATAGAGTGTAGAAGAACTAACTCTACACAATGCTTTATGACGTGTGAATAATGTCAACCTCTCCTCTTCCATTGGAACGAACGAACAATTACATTAATTTTAACAGAGTTGTATTCATTTTAATTAATTTTTAAATGTACTATTTTTGAGAGTAATTAAAAGTCAATCTATTTATTCATTATGTCCATTTTAGAAATTCTGTACATAATCTTTTATAAAATATACTACTGGAATGAAATTCTGCAACTTTATATGTCAGTTCTGTCGTTATCTTAAACAATAATAGGAACTTTTGTCAAATTTATGTTTTTAAAGTTGTTTACTAAATTTTTATTTAAAATAAGAATTAAACAAAAGTAACTAAACAAAAAGTTTCTATGATTTTGACAGAAGAATTCGTTAGCTAACGATGCGAACTTTGAAAAAAAAGCGAATGAATTCTACTACTGATTCTAATTAAAAAAACTAAGCGAATTTTTCAGTAATTTTTGAACGACTGTATCTCACTTAAAAATAATCACATGGAGATTAAAAATAATGCGTTTTGAAGCTACAAGTTTTTTTATTTAAGCATCCTCAGCAAAATTATTTTATTGCTGACGATTTTTGCACAATCTTTAGAAAAGTAAATATATTTTGAAATTTTTTTTTCGGAAACTATATTTTCTTAAACCAAAACATCCTTTTATTCTGAATCCTCCATAAATCACCAATCGCACAATTTAAGACAGGCTACTTACATTGCTCTGGCTTAAATTTTTATCGATACATCCCATTACAAAAGTTTTTTTTTATCATGCAAACTAATAATATTGTTTTTTAACAAATTCAAAATCTGTGAATAAAAATACATATATTTATAAAATTTCTGTTATTTCAACACATAAAAAATGTCGGATGGATGATTTTAATAAATGATTATTATTTTTAAAAATTATTAAAATTATAACATGTCATCTCATTCTAATACATATTTTACAAGACATGTATATAAGTTGAACTGTAATGTCATTTTTATACTTCAAATATTCCAGGTCGTTTTTTAATGTCCTTATAATTCATCATTTTTGAGACTGTAGGCGATGTATTCAAGCTTTCGGTTAGTAAAACTGAAGGCTTCACCTGAATTTTGATAGAGGAAAATAGTTGTCATATTATGACAACTATTGACCCATATACACATTTCTAGAGGTGTTCTGATAAGCTGTGATAACATCATGAATTAAAACAGCCAAGTTTTTAATCTTACTACGAATGGTCAAAAAAAATAAACTATCAAGAAATTCGTAAACCTCATCGCCTTATTTTGACTCAAACATTAATTTATAAAACTATATACATACGATAAATTATAAATAAAGATATTGATATTTATAGTTTTTAAAGAAAATTAAATACAACGCCGAAGTGTTAATAAAAGTTTTACAAGTACGACGTTATTTAGATGTCGGGCAAGCTTTTTTATGATTTTACACGACTTTATTCAATAAAATAAAAACATAAATAAAAATATTAATGAAAGTTCAAATAAAATTACTATTTAAATATGTGAAGATTTATAAAAACATTTAGGTAATAAGTCAATTATTCGATTATAGTTTTACGAATTTTAAGTATAGAAAAAATAAACTATGACGGTGGACAGTAAGTTATAGCACGATGTATGAGGCAATTTCATAACTATAGCGTAATGCACATTTTTATTCATTAATAATTGTTCTTAAGTAATAATAGACACTCATAAGTATGAATAAAACACATACATAGACAATAATCTTATATATGACTTATTTACCGGAAGTTAAAGATATATATGCATTATTATTATTATTGTTGTTGGATCTTGGTGGTATGTCAGGTGTGACAATTTTTAATGTCTTTGTACTACCGAGTGAATAATAATAGTCTATAATAAATAAATACATATTAAATAATGTATGTATGTGTACTTGTATATTATTTTTGTCCCATCAAAATATGACACTTCAAATCACAATGTAAATTATTTTATCTATATATATTTTTAAGTACAGGGAGGCTCATTCATATATGGTGGTTTAAAAATATATATTCTCAATTTGAATATACATTCCTTAATAATATTGAATGATTTAAAAACAAAATTCAATGATGACACCGAAACAATTTTATTTGATTTTTCGAAATTTGAATTCACTTTAAAAATTGCGTCCATACACTGTCAAACAAAGTCGTTGGTAATATTTGCTGTCAAAAAATTCTGAAGTTATTGAAATTTATGTAAATATAACTTGACAAAATCATTGTCAAATCATTTGTCAATAAACTATGTAAATTTGTCAATAAACTTTTTCAAAATACAAATATGTATTTTAATTATAAAATTCAGTTAAGAAACTTTGGCTGTCATTATGGAATAATAAAATTTTATGAAAAATATAATCGTTGTTATATTTGCATGTAAAAACAAAATTTTAGATTATTTGTAAAATAAAACTGCAACTATGCAACGCCCAACTATTTTTTAAATTTGGCTGAACAAATTTCTCTACATCATGGCTAAGAACACTTTCGACAAAACCTTTTAAACTAACAAGCTTGAAATTTCTTCAAAACTTTTCATCACTTAGTCCCATTTTTTACAATGATACATTTTTTAATTTTTTCAATGTTAAAGAAAAAGTCATTCAACATTCGGAGCTTCAGTATTTTTGTATAAAAATTTACTTTACAAAATTATTTGCTAATCTTTTGTACAACGAAATCATAATGACAAATGGTTATTATTGTAGTTAATAATGTATGTCCTGCATTACACAAGGATATTTTCAAATTTCATTCATAAACTACTAAATTGTCGTTTCAATCTCTTTTTTGTTCAATATCGCTGTTCGATCGATCAAAAATGCTGATAATTTATGGAAATGCCACTGTGTACATTTAAGCAGTGCTAAAAAATAGTTTTTTGTTAGTATAAATATTTTTTACTACTATTAATCTATTTTAAATTTATGGTTTAGTAAATAAATATACAACACAATGTTCATAAATTTTGATGTCAATTATTTCACATTTATATATATTTTATTTTCTATGTTGTATATTATAATATTTTAAAAATAATTATAATAAAACATTATTTTTTTGAATGTATTTTTATATATTTCATGGTTTATTTAATTTTTATACATTATTATATATAATACATGTTTGAAATGTTTTTATCAACGTAAGTGTTAATAAAAACAGGAAATTGCTAATAATTGTTCAACATAGTTATAATTTATTAATTTTTATGTATTCACTAAAATTATAAAAATACAAAATCATAATAGTCAGCATTATTTTTGAAATAATAAATAAATATTGAATATTATAAAGGATCCAACCAATTTAAATAATTGGTATTGATATGACAATAGATTTTTTTTTAAATGAGTCATTCGATAAATTTCAACACTTTGAATATTTTAATGTCAATATTTTGATTATTTAAAAAGTAAAAAAAAAATTGGAGGAATTGAAAGAGGTGGGATCCACTAAATCTTCTAAACTGCTTTTTGTGTTCGATTTGATTCATTTTTTGTCAAATCCCATACCGAAAACTGACTATCCCAATTGTCTAAAATCAATTGATATCAGAAAATACTAGTGAAAATAACCACTAACAGAGTTAATACATTATATACTCAACAAAATCCTTCCGAATCAATGTTTGATATATTTTTAATGATTGACATTCATTAATATGTAATCCAGATAAATACATAACATAATAATAATTTTTATTCAATGAAAACATATGAAATTTTGGGCAGAAATTGTGAATTATTAAAAAAAAATTCGAAAAAATGTTTCATTTAAAAGTAGTTTGTTATGAAAAAAAAACACAATTTTTGCCGTTTAATTTGTCTTCTATTATGGTTTAAGAGTTGTTCCATGGATTCAAAGGATGCAATGGACCGATCATTCACGAATAAAAAGTGACCCTTTATGTCTTATATTCACCAAAATTTCAATTCGCTATCTTTTTTTGTTTCTGAGATATCATGATGGAAGGTCGGATAAACGGAAGTGGACTAATTAAACGATACTATGAACACCCATCATTTTGTTTATGGTTTTAATATTTCTTAGTATCACAAACTTTAGATTAAAACAAATATACTATGACATAATATATATATTTCAAGTATAAAAATGGTGTTATAATAAAATAATTTCCGATTTCATTTGTGATTATATTTTGTTGAAAATAAATTTCTTTATTCAAGCCTCATGATTATGTGAATAAATAATCGTTTAAATAATATTATTATTTATATATTATTTATTCAATTTTAAATTTAGGTTCAATGAACATAAATATCATTATTATTATCGTTGAGAAAAACTATAAGTAGCGATGGGAGACAGATAATACTTTAAAATTTAGTATAATTATAGATGTCAATTTGTTCTTATAACAATAACAATAATTCTATTTTTTTTTTATAACTTACTTTACGTTTAAAGTAAACAATAATATAATCATACAAAATATTGTCATTGTTACAGCAGAGAATCAAATAGAATAAAGTAACATTAATAATAATAATAATAAAATCGTTAAAATATAATGATTCGTGTGAATTTTCGTTATTTCCTAACTTATTAGATCATTAATAATAATATTTATTTTTACAGTTAAAAAATAATTGAATTATCATAATACAATCGTTTTTATTAAACGAAGTATCATTTCCTTGATGTTAAGGTCTTTTTTGAAGAAAGGGACGTAATTGGTTTGCTGTTTATGATAGAATTTCCTGGGATGTCTTACAATATTGGACATACAAGTTTGTTAAATGCTTTGGGTAGTTGACATAGAAAGATCTGACTGTTTTTTAACAAAGTATTTAAAATTACTTTTTATGAATGCTTTTTTACGCAAGTTTCTTGATTTTCACCCTTCTTCTTCTTCAAAAAAAAACCCTTTTTAACACGTTAAGTACCTTGTAATTTAAATTTTAAGAATATATTAAAAATTGCAGTCTTTTGCATGATGAAATTAGAATAGCAGATCGCCATGTCAAGTTTTAATAACATCCATAAACCATTTTTATGACAGAATCTCCAAAAATAGGGTTGAATTTTAACGTCTGGCAACGTTGAATTTGGATATTTATATAGTTCAGATACATATTTTAAAGTAATGTTTTAAATACAAGCTTTTATGTAGTTTCAAAAAAAAAAGCCATTCTTGAAAAATTAATACAAAACTAAAAAGCGAACAAAATATGGTGGAATCGTTAATGATTAAAAATTAAGTTCACAGCGTTACCATATGATTTTCGCTATTTAGTCCAATTTAATTTGCTAGATTTGATTACAGATAAACACTGGGACAGGTAAAACTTTATAAAATCTTTGCTAACGGCCAGGACACGTTTGCAAACTTCAATTGTTATTTATAATTGGCAGTTTGTTTAGCGATCGCCATTTTACTTACAAGCACTTACTACCGATTTTTTCTGCAGAACACAGCCAATGTACCTTAATATTAATATACTTTTGCATTAATCATCATGTTGTCTAATGCTCGCCTTACTCTTCTCCCGGGACTTGATTCCCCGATATGTCGAAGCTTAGAGGATAAATGTGAAATTCGATTTTAGAATTACTCGATTAAAAAACAGTTTTTTACCTGGTAATTCTACCACGTCATTTTTTATTCAACGAAAGTAAAATCTGCCATTTGAGATAAACTAGATTTTGGAAAATTTTCTGAAATTACTATCAAGTTTCTTAAATAGTTACTTTAAAAGTCTACACGAAATTATTCCATTGCTATACGGCATAAATTCATATTATATTTTTAAATCAATGACTAAGAGCCTAAGAATCATAAAATTATTTTTTAATCAGTTCTGATCAAAATTTATTTTAACATTCATTTGTGTTTTTGTGTCCATCTTTCCATAGCAATGGATTTGAACAATATCGGAAATTTATAGTATAGTTTTTTATTTCGTGTAAAAATGGTTTCAATCTGTTGAATTTTTAATGTATATAATAATAGAATAATAAAATTTATATAAACAGTTAAATATAATGTCGGTATAATTGAAGATTATAAATGAACGAACACAAAAATTAAATATTATAATATTATTATAAAACTTTAAACTTATTAAAAATTTAATTTGCACACACAAATGTAAGTAACGAAGAACCATCATACACCTAATAATAAGAATATAATTAATTTCAGGTTACTAACATTTTACAATTTTGTATTCTTGTATAATTTGATTGTATGTCCAATGTGCTATATGTCGTGTTCTTTTTTATACTGGACATAATATGTCACGGTATTTTAATTTTAGTCTAAAGTTTGTAACGATATTGACCGCACAAAATCTTGGTACATATATTCAAAGAAAATTATGTGTCCATTTCCGTATGTCTGTCTGACCATCATCACGATAACTCAAAAACATAAAGAGATAGGTAGCTGAAATTTTGGTGATGTATTCTAAACATAAAAACTGATTTTAAGTTCATGAATGAGCAACATCCATCCATTGGGTCCAATGGATCCTTTACTCAACTTTTGAATTATACAAGATAGAAGAAAAGTGCAAATACAAAAAATGATTATGTTTTTAAACAAACAACTTTGAAACATTTTTACGTCAAATTTATGAATTCTCCACAATTTTAGCCAAATTTAGGGAATAAATACATATAGGTAATAACAATACGTATTATTATTATACATGTATACGTATATAACTGTATAGGCAGGATATTTATAGTATTTTATGAATGCTAATGAAAAATTGTCCAAAAAATGAAATTTAACCTTATGACGAGTATCTAAACAATTAACTCTGTTTGTTTATTCACTTGTTTTGTAAATATTTTTCCAATATCCACATATAGGAAATCTATTCAAAATTATTAACACAAGAATTTAATTTATATATAATTTTCTGTCATACCTTAAACTAAACTACAATTTTTCAACGAGTTTGTTATTTATGTAATGTTTTAAAATTTAATACAAAATATTTTTTTGAATATAAAATATTGTCATTATATAAGTCATATGCCCATGGAGGAACATCATATTCAAACTACTCTATTTTTACTGTTTTTTCCGTTTTTAAACACTGTTTTGATGCGGTGTGAGAATTTTATTTGATTTAAATTATGGGTTTGTTCGTATAAATGTCAAAAAATTATTTGATTATAGGATAATACAACAACCTCTTTATATACAGTACTCGGTAATTATTTATCTATTATATAATATTAATACTTTAATGTATTAATCTGTGTATATTTTAACTTGTCGATTTGAAGTCACTTTATTTATTTTAACTATGGGCATATTTATATGAACAAAAACTGTATTTAGCATTCTAAGTTTTAAAATAAATTGATTCTTCCAAGCTTTCACATATACTGCAAGCAGATTTTTTATCCAAGCTAAGTGATTTATGAATTTTATCACGACGAATTAGTTTTTTTGACAACCAATTATGACTGTTGCCAAATTAATTATCACCATTAAGACGCTCGAAATCTAAAACTCAATCGACAGAACGAAAAGTGTTAATATTGAAGTAAAAAAAGAAAAATCGGGATAAAAACTATCAAATCTTTTTAGTTGGGCCACATTATAGAAAACGAAATTTGATCAAAGTCGGTTCAGTTTTTTCAAAGTTTAATAAAAACATCGTGACACGAGATTTTTAGATGTATAACATTTAACAAAAAAAACATGTAATTTACATATAGAATGATGTCCACATGATGTTAAGATAAAAATTTATATTTATGATTGTAAAATAAGTATTTAATATAAACTTTTATATATTATTATTATTATTATATTTATTTATACAATAGTTTATATATCATAGTTTCCTATTCTTTATTAGAACAAAATATATACAAACACCAACAATAATATAACAAGCCATAATACACCTATACCAAGTCACAAAATGAACACCAGAACTACAGCAACAGTAGTAGATAGAGGTAGGTAGGTAGGTACAAGCTATCTATTAATAAAATTTCATTGTTTAAAATAATTATTGCTGAATAATAAATAAACTTGCTGATTTTGTTCTTTTCATTTTGTTTTTCATCATCATCATAATATCCATCCATCCTTTTCTATATTATAATATTGGTATTAAAATGTGATAGCATTTTCATTGTATGGTATGTATCTATAGAGAAAAATTATGGATTGTAAAAATTTATTATGGACTGTTTCATTCAAGATAAGAATGCATTTATTTACTAGTAACTCTGTGATTCCACTCAAAAATAAACCAAAAACCACATTAACTTACAAGTATTTTTCTTGATCACACATCGATTGTAAAAACCCCATCACATAGAAGAAAGTTGGCATATTTTAGAATTTATCATAATGGAGGTGTTTTAATTATAGTTTCCGTATTTTTCCTGATTATTCCTTCCCAAAAGTGAAAGGTTTCTCTGATTTCTAAGAGATTCTTTCAAAAGAGATTAAAAATACAATCCTCTGATTAGTATCAGATGTACTTGAAGACCAATTTACCATCAACATCATTGAAAACATGGCAAAATGTTTTAGAGTAATTTGTATTAACTCGCTTTCATGATTGTCCAGGTGGTGTATACCTGTCCGGATGGAATTGCTAGGACCATAGCTCAGAAATGGATGACAGTATATGAAAAAAAGAAGAAAACAAAAAGCCGAAAATAATAATAAAATAAAAAAAGTAGCCTAGTTTTACGTACTAAAATGTATAAAATAATTTATCTAATTTCAAAAGAAACACATAGGACGTATGTATTAGATAATTGATACCTTAATAGCTCAACTAATGGCGCTACATGCGCCCCATATTTTATTATTGTTTATAGAACTCTAGAGCGTTATTTTTGGGGGCATAACATGATTTTCAAACATCATTGATATTCAGTCCAGAATCTATTTCTAATGTCCATGGATATCTATTCACATATTATACTTATTTTATTATGAACGAACAACGATAATTGTGACTTTTTTTTTTAATGTTGTAAACTTGAGCATAAAATAACAGCAGTAATAGTGTCATACGTTCGTTCATTTGTTCATTCCCAATGTGTGTGTGTCTGTGTTCGAATACAAAACGAACTGAACTCCAACCATAAATGTATATATATTATGGACTAAGCATATATATATATCGGTAGTAAGTATATAGAAAAGGTAGGTATCCATGATTCGAGTAGGTACCTATTCTATCTATCTATGATGCAGGTATTATATTATTATTTTTGTCTATTGCATCAACTCATACAGCATAGATCGTTCGTTCTGATGCTTTGGCTTGGTGCTTGCCTTTTATATTCATTTGTTTTTACATCATTTATCTAACTTTAATATATAGAATTTATATCTATAGGTTTTTATTTTTAGAATCATGTTATGTTCGAATTTATAATAATAATACAAAGTTTCAAATTTAGAAAGAAGTGAAACTTGATGCAACTACCACTGTTTTTAATATTGAATTGCGATACCTGATTCAATCTCTGGTGCGCCTGTCTATCTGTTTCTCTACTTGTTTGTTCTTGAAAGGATTTTCAAGCGGTTTGCACCTAGAGGTAGAATGATTCATGAGGAAGGTTTAACTATTGAGTAAGCTGGTTGACATATAATGATAAGACACAGCAAATACGGACGCCAGAAGCCGAGCTAAGGCCGCAAACCTGAAAAAAATAAAACTAAGGATTGGCTTATTTTGGGGTAAAAGCCGTACTTATCTTACGAGCGAAGCGAGACCACATCAAAGATAGAGGCCGAATATCTCTTTCTGGAGGCCAAAGATTCTTTCTCCCCCATTTGTATCCTGTGTAAAATTTCGAAGAAAAAGTGATAAAATCGAAAATTAATAATTAAACTAAATATTAAAAAATATGATAGATTTTTCTATTTCTTCGTTAGCGAAGCGGGTAGCGGCTAGTAAAATTTATAAATGAAGATATCAACAGTGTTAATTACTGAAAAACCGACATATGATTATGGATAAATCTAGGAGTACTTTAACGTTTTCACGTTTTTTCGTTTTGAGTTTTGAGTATTATTGAATAAAGATTTTCCAGAATATTCAGTTTAAATACTGGGTCTCCGAAATGGTAAGCCATCAGTGAAATATACAAAAAGAAGCCAACCCGAACGCCTATACTATTGGTTACCATAAATTTATTAATATTTGTTCATTATCCTCCTTCGCCCGAATGAGTTTTACAGACGGGCAGACCTACAGATGAAATGAAAGTTGACCAGAAAATTCCAAAACTTCGATATGAATAAAAATACTTGAGATTTGAGTAATAAAACCTTTTAAGTACAATACTTCCGGTATTTATAAATATTATCTGAATGTTATATGCGCACGCACAAAGTAGTTTAACACGTAATCCAAGAAAATATTGGTAACTAGAAATTGGTGCGAGATGATCATAGCGCATACCTATGACCTATATGGGATTTAGCTCGAACAATGTTGTTTATTAATTCGTATTTTTCTATTTAAAAAAATTTCACAATCCTTAGTATAGTATACATCAGAACCCTAGAGAAAATGAATGAAAAAATACTGCTAATATTTAATTATTTATGAATACATTAATCATAACACTACTGTAATCTGAACAAATACTAGACCATACTAAACAAAATAATACTAGATCATATATTTTACTATACTTGGACTTGAATAGTAGTTCGTCCAGTTATTTCTTGTATATAATAATACTAGAAGTGTTTTTATATAGAATCTATATATGTATATACATAGCAAATACTATAAACTATATAGCAAATGTTAGTAGTATTACTATATAGATAGATAGCTTGCTAGCTAGCTACTGTTGTTTAGTATTTTATACTAGCCAATGTCCAGTGTGAATTATAATCTGCATTGGAGATACATATATATAAAATACATATATATGACTCTCTACGTAATAGTATTACTACGTATTACTACGTTGTAGACTGTCTTTTACTAACTAACACCAAATATCAATATAGTCATTTTACTGGATGTCACATGAATAAAATCTTTCAAATTCAAATGTGGACCTCTATTTCAAGGAACATTTTTGTAAACACAAATGAAATGTTCCATTTTTTGTATGCGATTTGTTAGATTCTCTAAAATTCGATTTCCTTTAATAACTTAACAAAAAGTACAGAAATAAAAACAACATTCGCACCTAAATATAAGCACGTCTATGATACTGTCTTGTTGAGTAAAATAGGAAAATTGAAAACATTCAGTATTTTCTATAATAAAGAACTTTTATCCAAAACTATATCCGGTCTGTCTAGACATTTTCTGTCATGGTGCTTAATCAAATCGTTTAAATCTATCACACAGATTTCTGAGAACTACCTTCAACCCTTTTCAACTCATCTAGAATCTCAGATATCATCACCATAAAATTTCATCAACCAACTTGTAATTTATCTTACTAGCTTCTTAAGACAAAAAGTCAATCAATCCGTTTAACTTCCCTAATAAATATAATTATCATCCTCATACGTAATTGACCCGCAGTCTTGTTCTGTTTGCAGCCAAAAGTAAATAACTATCTCGATTGCCATCAGTCATCACACAATATCGAGCCAATTTCTCCAATATATTCCGAATAATTGACCTTGTACTATCTAAACAAATTCTAATATAAAACTTTTTAACCTTATTTTATAAATGTATTTATTTGCTCCAAAGAAGTTTAAACACCGTTGTAAATATTATTTTATCTTATGAATGGAAAAACATTAGGTTTTTTAATATTTGAGATACATAATTTTTGTGATTTTGACAATTTTAACAGTCTATTAATTTAGTATTCAGCACCTTATTTGCTGTGGCTTGTAATAAGCAAGAAAAATATTTAAAAAAATGTTTATCCTGAAAAAGGGGCCTCTTAGTCTCGATTCGAGTTAAATATCATTCATTACAAATACATATAAAGTATCTGATACACACTGTAGGCATATGTATCTATAAAAGTAATAGTCGTTTTTGTACACAGTCTATAAATAACAGAAAAAAAATTATAACAAGAAACACAAAACACAAGAAACAAAAAAAAAATACACACAATAAAACAAATTGAAAATGTTATTTATTGATTAACGTAATATTTGAAAAGAGTAATAATAAAAGTAGCATAAAGCACAATTCTGTTGTATTGTAAGGCTTCTACTGCATGCAAATAAATGAACTGGTGAATAATGCACTTTGATATTTAATCAATTTCGTACTCAATAAGCTTCCATGAATTTCTTGAGCTCAAACTTAGGGCTTGGCAAAATGTGAATAATAGTTATTTTTCTTTAAATCAAACTGTATTTTTATTTAAATTAAACGTTGTGAACATAACATAAAGTCATCAAAATCGATTTGAATATGCTCAAAATTTATATTTTCATAAAATCTTCTTGTGAGAGAATATATCATTTGATTAATTTCGTAACATTTGGATTTCCTTGGATATTTAACCAGAACAATTTATATTTTTTAAAACATATAGAATTAATTTTTACGAATTTACCATTCCTTCTTTTATATATTTGAACACAAGATGGTCGATATAAATCTTTGATTATAAATCGCTGGCTACCATGATAGACAAAAAAATTCCAGTTTGTATGATCAGCGTAAATAAAACGAATTCTCTCTTAAAGAATAGAGAACTAGCAATTTTTCTTAATAAAATTTAATAGTACGTTGTCCGTTATAAAATCATGGTACATTAAAAACTTATTGTTACCTTATTATTAGTGATATTGAAGGGGACTACATATGTGGCGAAACTTCGATTTCGACAGCACAATTAATATTTCATTATATACATTTAAAGCTTTAACGATGGATTTTAAGGATTATCGTTAAAAGTATGCTGGAAATTAGAAAGAAATCCACTATCAGTATGGAATCAACATGTAATTTCTCTTAAAGAATTAACAAATTACAAATACGTTTTCTGTATCCGGAAATGATGCACAAATGCAAAAATTAAACAAAATGTTTGTAGCACGTATATAGCTTCCTACGTACTCTACTAGAAATAAATAATATTCTTTAATAAATCGACTATTTTTTTACTTTTATTTCCATGTGTTTTTTTTTCGAACTCTATAAAATACATAATAACTGCAGCTATGACGTCAGAATGTCCTTCTTATATAGAAAATTAATAAAAGAGGTAGAGTATGTAGTACCATAGAGTACTGATGTCCTGATACTTTTATAACCATGCATCATTCTTAATGAAAACAATTGCCTTATTTTCATGACTTAGTTTTTTTTTGTTAATTTATTTATATGAGGAGGAATTAAAAAAAAGGATTAGTTCGCTATTTTCGAATTATGTGGGCGAATTAAGCTAAAAAAAAAAAGACTTAGACTTATATAAAGCAATGATGGCTAGAGATGTCGACATAAGGTTTGAAATCGGTATAAGATTTGTCCGATTTGTACAAGGTTTGTTTGTCGGTAAAATTTCAGGCGATAAGTCAAAACTTTTTAACAAGAATGGATGGAAAACAATACAAAGGAAGACCACCAGCGAGAAGGCTTGATGATGTTTTAAAAGGTTCTGAAGTAAAGTTGGATATACCGGATAGGACCAGATGGAGAAATTTTTGTGAGACAGTCTTGTTCTGTTACTGCAGTATTTACGAAAAAGACTAAATCAAAAATGGTGTATCGTGAATATAGAGCCATTGTTTCGATTCGTATGTCACATAAACCTATTTTTTAAGGGTAATTTTGTCTAAGAATTAGTCTAACGATTTTATTTAATTACCAAAAAACAAAAATAAAATATAAAAAGAAATTAAATAAAATGTTGAAATTCAGGTACGAATTTTAAAATATATATTTATCAAAGTTTTCCTATCTATACGAGTTCTTGCTATATGATATTATGAAAAGAATCCGTCCGTTTTGAGTCGATATACCACCTTATATAAAGTATTTAATACACATTGCACATAATATGCCATCATACATATTATATAGCGAAAGGCTAGACTTGGACGACTCCATGGAGTTAGGTATCCTATTCGAAGGGTAGAAAGTTGAGACGATAAATAAACATTCTCTCGTCTAGTGGCAAGTGAATGGACTTCGTTTAAATTCTTATTATATACTATTAAATTCAATTATTATAAAAGTAATGTATTTTTTAAACTAACAATTGTATACAATCACTAGATAATGTTTATAAAACGTGTTGTCGAAACGTATTTGTAACTTTCGAAGCATTTTTGATAACGGAAATGTAGTTTGAAATATTCACTTGAATTTCAAATCTATGAAAATAAAAGAATTAATCAATGCATCATCAAGAGAATTTATCAAATGTTATTTTGAAAAATCTCATATTTTGAAAATCATTACATCCTGATTGTGAATATAGTTTTTTTTTTTTCTCTAGCCTTTTACTAGTTTGCAAAATTTGATAATTTTTAGATATTCTATTTTTAAATTATCAAAGACTTACTTAATATTTTTAAAATTTTTAATAACAATTGAACAATTTATTTTCTGTCGTGTTGGATAAAGTGGTTTTTGTGTGTACCTTCTTATTAAAATGACAAAAATAACGAATGTCGATCAATGCTCGTACGCTTAGTCAAAAATGATCTGTGTTTTAATGCAATATTTGATATCTATTGAATGGTTGAAGAATGAACGATTCAGTCATAGTATGATATTTTATGGTTATGGTTAAGAAGAAGTTAAGAATTTTCCATTAGTAATGGAATGTCATATATGTAACTCAATTAAAACTCACACATTTTAATATATATATATCTATATGTACAAATGTTTTGTAGCTTTATATAATTCTCCGTATATATACAACATATATATATATATATATATATATATATATATATATATATATATATATATATATATATATATATATATATATATATATATATATATATATATATAAATATATATATATATATATATATATATATATTTATATATACAACATATATATTATGGTTGGTCATTGCACACGGATATCAATTTGAACATTAAAAACTTATCATTTTAACTTTATTACTATAAAATCAAGTCGAAAATTTACTTTTCTTCAAAACAAATATATTCAAAATAAATAGCTTATCAATTTTTACTATCTTTCTTGTACGTTTTCTGCTTGCCTGACGAAAAAACTCTAATTTTAAGCCTTTTCTCGTGTACAATCGAGTTGAATATTTGCAGGCAGACATTAAAATTGATCAAGTTTTCGTTTAAAAAATTTCCCAGATGAGACGTAAAACCCGTATGTATGAATATTTAACAGACTCTCACTTGAAGAATCTTATAAATTCGATTATCATTTACACCAAAACCAAAATCAATAAATTTAAAATAATAATTTCTAAAAAATGTAGTCTTCGCACTTATAATATTATGTTTCCAATCTTAGTCGAAAATCATAAAATTAATATTAATTAATAAATATCCCGACTACGGGTCAAAGCCAATGCGTCGATAAAACAGATAATTTTTTTTGTTTTAATGTTTGTAAATAATTTTTTATCGATTGAATATTAATGGTTATTTTTCTAGAATTAATTACATTATAAATCATATTATTTTGATTAATATAAAATTTTTCTGTAAAGAAATTTTTGAATATTATTTAAGAAAGGATGAATAATTAACTTAGTTATACAAAAACGGTGTAATTTTGCGCCAACGTTTTTTCAACCTTATTGACTTCTGCAGGTCTCTAGAAGTATTTGTAGGTACACCAACAATCTTCAAATTTTAAAAGATATGGATTTTGTTTTTCAAAATGAAAGCAAAAACTTCGATGTATTATTGGACCATTTTGTTTATGAGTATTTTAAATATATAAAATTTCTTCGGAAGAGACTACAAATTGCATTGTCTTGTTTTTATCGTAATTAATACTCTCAATATTGGACCATTTTGTTTATGAGTATTTTATATATTTAAAATTTCTTCGAAATAAACTACAGATTTCATTGTACAAGTGATTCTTGATTAATAAAAAAATTAAATTTAGTTTTTTTTATCGTAATTAATACTCTATATAAATTCTTACATTTAAAATGTGACATACATCACTAATATTGTAAAATATTAATAATTCTATTAATACAGGCCTGTTTAAGTTTTCTAAACAAATATTATTTTTTTTTTTACATACATGATGAACCTGTACATATATGTACAAAATGTATGAAATAATACACAATAGCTAACGTTCCGTTGTATGTTCTAATTAAAAAATAATTAAGAACATTTTTAATTTTATGCATAATATCCTTTAAATGCAACCAAAGTAATTATAATTACATTTGATGGAAAAAAATAAACCTTTACTTAGGTATTACTATACAAAAAACATTTACCTATATGTGCCTCACATATGAATATGAATATATGGAAAGGTAACTTAAAAAATATGTTTTTATATAAAGATTATGCTTAGGTGTGTGAACATGGATGAGGAAAGGTATATTTAAAAAAAAAAATAAATAAATCTGAGATATGTACGAACTATTTTTAATATAATAAAAACCGTTTGAAAAGTATTCGTGGCGCAATGATTATTAAAGAACAAGTTAGATATTATAGCAGATTAATACCCCCCCCCCCAATCATTGAAAATGAGCTAATTCTTATAAAACATTCAAATAAAAATTATGAATTGGTCAATTTTTTTATCGTATTAGAAGATTCGAAGTTCGCCTGTATATATTTTTAGTTTTTTTACCATCTTATAATAAGAGGAAGAAGATTACGGGTCAAATTTTCGATGCCAAGTTCAGAGATCTCTGACTCTCAAAATATGATTTTTAGAAATTTGTTTCTCTATCTGTCTACTTGTGGTCAAGATATCATTCGCACAAGAAATTAAAAATTCAGTACAATGATTCGAGGATTAGAAAATAATAATTACATCAAATCCATTTATCGGGTATCCCACTTATTCTAGTAGCAAGGATGTTGAATGATATTGAATTTTTATCGCAAAGAAGTTATAAGAAATCAAAAAGAGACCCATCTCATTCTTGAAAACAATTTTAACATGTAATTTACATCTAAATAGAAACAGTTGACGTCATAAGCTCGTACTTCTATTTTAATTTACTCAAGAATTTTAATTTTTTGCATAACTTGCTTTGTTTTAAAAATAACTTTTCTTCGTGAAGACGCTTCAGTTGAAAAAAATTTAGGCAATATCCCTATTTTTCGGACGATTGAATTTTATTTTAAAATGCATCAATAATTTCACGATCAAACTATGATTTTGAACCAATGCCTAGAAATTCATTTAAAAAAATTCAAAGTTCTATTTTTCAGAATCAGAGAACCACCTACGGTTGAAGAAACCTCTAAGAATTTCAGGATAAATTATTTTAATATTGCCACCCAGGTACATAAAGGAAAACACCACATTGATATTGGATATCAAACACGTAGCCTCTTGCTCTTCTACCCTCTTTATCTTGTTGCAAACAACATTGTAATCTACACACAGAAGTAAAAATATACACAAACATATTTATGTATCTATGAAAAAAAATATTACATTACCTTTGTCTTTTCGACGTTCACATTTATATATATTTCATTATTCCGAATGCAAATCATGCTGCAAAAATAGAAGCTTCCACTAAACAGAGAGCTATAGTTAGCGAACGTAGTTCCCACACAGTGAATGTACGTGTGTAATAAAACCAGATACATCTTTGCTGAATTACAGGTATGTATATGGCTAATGAAAACGCAAAACAAAAAAAACGAGTAAAACGACTATGTCGGGAAAAATAGTAAACAAACATAACAATATTCCTCTCTATTCGTGTCGTTTTTGTTTTTTTCAGTATATTCCTAACAGCTAAACAAAAAATCCTTAACTAACATAAAAATATCAAAAACAGTACAAGAAAATGATGATTTTTTTTAATATTTATTTTTTTCGGGGGTACAAGATGATTTAAATAGGATCATGAAAACAACCGAGAAATTTTTTAACTTTCGGCGATTTATTTTTGTTGAAAAGTTTCTAATTAAAATTTTTTTTTTGGCTATAATCTACTAATTACTATGTTTTTGATTAACACAACTCATTATAATCTGTAAGTGAAGAACACTCATCCCTATTTTTCTACGCTTAGAATAGGAAGTTTTTCTTTCTAAACTTATATGGCACAAACTTCGAGAAATACCCTTTCCAACAAATGAACAATTCGACTTCTCTGAGAAACGTTATTCGTGGTCATATATCACACTCAGTGCTTGGATAATTAATGAACCCCTGTTTTCCCACCCTTGAAGTTTTTTTTTCTAAATTTATATGGAACCAACTTCAGGGTATACCGTTTCCTATAAAAAAGAATGATCAAAATCGGACTACTCTGTACATAATTATGCCTGATTATAAAAAAATATAGGCGTCGATTTGTGATAATTCTGTACATAATTTTTTCGTTAAAAATTATTACCATTAAAATACAACAAACACGTAGTCCATGCAATTATGCAGTATTTGACGATAGAATTATCGTGAATCTAAACAGTATTTCGAATTAAATGATTTGAAACGATTTGATTTCGATTTTTAATATCTCGTTATGTAGAACACTTTTGTATTTTTTCGCATGTTGGCGTACATTTGCAGATTTTAAAATAAGATAGGTACATCTGAACAATTTCAGAATTCATTTTTACTATTTTATAAGCGTTCATGTATTTACGTCAGGTATTTTTTTTTAAATTAATCATTCTAGATTATTCCATACCAAATAAATCCGAGTTACTAAGCTTTATAACAGAAAGAGGATATACAATTTAAAAATCTCAGTAGCGTACAATGTAGCAACAAGAGCTAAAAACAGCTAAACAACATTAGTGTAGAATTTGTATAATCAAAGCTTATATAATTATTAATATTTTAGTCTAATTAAAATAAATACATATTTTACATAAAAATAATAATAATTATTATTATTTTAGTACATAATTTTATTTTTATTTGTGTATTTTTTCATTGTGGTTTATTTCAGTTTTTTTAATATTTTGTGTGTATTCGTTTAAAATTGTACAATTAAAGATGTCATTTATCAAATATTATTCCACAGAAATTAAAACCAAAATGAAGCACATTTTGAGAATGTGATTCGTTTTAGCAATACTTCTCTCAAAGAGAAAAATCATCAACTTATTAAGAATTCCTTTAAAATCCCGATTTATATTTACCAACCTATATGTATAAAATAATTTTATAAGTAGCTTTATATTCTAGGAATAAAGGAAATATATTTTTGTATTCAAAGACTTTTTATAACAAAATTTTAAGGCTATAATTAAGGCCATACTATGTCGATTATTGCAGATACATTTTTTCAAAACCACATATTTATCTTCAACTCATACATAAAATGTATATAAATCACTATATTAATATTTAATAATCGTATGCATAAACCAAACGGCTCTACGTAAATAGTCCATATTGCATTTCGAATACATAACTATGCAACACAGAGTTCTCTCATATTAATAAATATCTATTCATGTAAAAATTTTCCTGATATCATTTTAGAAATAAAAAAGATAACTAACTCAAACTTATGCATCGTTGCATTTAACCTACATGGTTAAATAACTAATATAGATAGTAACCATTGGTAGTTAGTTCATATCTATATTTATGTATGAAAGAAAATATTTTTTTTTCTTGCTTTGCAATCTTTCTAGAATAAATCGTTGTGAAAACGATCTTTGAAAATCAGATTAATACCTTTCTGGTAAACTTTTTTTTTCTGTTTTAATCCATCTAATGATAAAAATCAAGTTTAATTATTCATCTAAAGATAAATATTTGGATTAGTTCGATGGGGCTTCCACTTAATGCCTTTTCTTCCACTCAAAATTTATTTGGTGACGCCAAGTGAGTCAACACACTAATACTTTTACCCAATTCACTACTTAGACTTAAGATTGCGAATTCGAAGTTTGATAAATTAAAAGAAAAATTGTGGGCGGTTGAATTATCACACTGGGTCGTTGGGATACGAACGAAGTAACCGGCTCCAATAACAATATAATAACAATATAAGTGCTAAAAGACATCTTTGCCTGAAGTCAATGAAGTGTACTAAAATAAGGTACATAGGACTGAAAGGCCTAGATGCATGTGGTTACGGTTGTCCTGTTAGTAAACTCTAAGCTGTTTTACATTAAACAAATGAATTTTCGAGATAAAAACAATATCTTTCCACCAGAAAGTAAAAAATTGTACAGATTCATGATGAACGTGTGAATGGTACAAAGTCCATTAAGTTTGCATAAAAGGATATTTTAACTTTAATAAATAATCTGATAAGAGAAAAATAGACACTAATGAAAATTCATGCATAAAAATAATCTAAGCGTTAGAATATTATGCAAGAGCTTGACACGAGGTAAGTGTTCTCTTTTAATAGCTTATTCGTGGACAATATAGTGAAATTTGTAGTTCATGAATTTCGATTAAAACTTTGAGAAATTGGCTTACCCTGGAGAAAAATATTCTGTGCTAATTTGTCTTTTTAAATTTCCATTACTACTTATTTCTTACAATTTCTTATTTCTTCTACAGCTTTAATCAATTTTATGATTCATTTGGGAATTAAGGCAAAGCCTAGGTTCCACATGATCATATCATATCATTTATAAATAATACCTACCAAAAAAAAAAGTAAAGTTTTTGATTATTCACACCTTAATTTCACCTTCAAACTAAAATATGTCCAAAACAAAGGCCTAATAAACTTTATAGACTTTAAAAATATATAGATACAAATACGTTTAATGTAAAGAAATTAAAATAGAACGATCCAAGAGTGCTGGTGAATTCTACTTTATATTACACATTGACTTTATATTTAACATGTATAGAGAAAAACTATTACATAATTCATATCGGTATCAAAGTGTTGTCATTTAGTCAGTCAAATATGTAATATCATATTTATATACCGTATCGGAGAGTACAACTTGAGACTACGTAACTAGCTAGCTAGCCTAGCTATCTATCTTTTTATATTTATTTTATACAAGTTTACTCAATACTCATTAACTTTTTCTGGGAAGCATATACGTTGTTTTATTTTAAAAATATGTCAGGTAAATGTAAGATTTGATCACTATGTTTATGAAGACTTATTGCAAGTGTATATGGCATTTTATAAAACAGAACTTAGATGGGCATTAACCAGATCTACCTAGAAAAAAATGAAGGCATATTTTTAAAACTATAAATACGTGTTTCATTAATATTATTTGTTAATTTTATAAGAGTTTTAGTTCAATAAAATTTTAAGGACAGGGGACTACAGTTTCCAAACAAAAGCTTTTTGTAATTTCACCGTCTTGTAAAAGTTAAAGGCGTTTTATTTTTAAAATACTACCAAATACTAAAAAGCAATTGCTATAGCGTTCTACCAATTGTTGTGTTGCATAAAACTATTCAATTCTAATCAATTTGATTTGTTTTACTTTTGAAAAAACACAGTGATTTCACAAAGAGTCCACGTAAGAAATCACCACTTTTGTGATTCGTTGAATATCCAAGAAATAAAAAATTGGTGTTAATCAAATGTCAAATGCACGTATCAATAGTTTGTACAACGCATTTGTAAAAATAAATACATTTCTGACATAATATCGTTAAGTCTTGCAAACAAAGACAATATTGCATGCACCATTATACAGATTTATATTTGCATAAAATATATTTATTGACTATTATGACATTAAATTATATAAAAAAAAAAACAAAATTGTTTTTGTCGTTTTTTGTTTTCGAATAACATCTTAATTTGTAAACAGTATCTGAAATAAGAAATATTTTTGTAAATCACATAAAACAAATTTTACAACGTTTAAAATATCCAAAATAAATAAATTTAATATTATTATATATTTAAATGCAAGGATGTTCAAAAATTAAGAAATTACATAAACTTTGTTTTCGAATTTTGTCCAGATAATAGATGTGGAATTTACTATAACGAACCAAACACAAACTTAAAAATTTATTAAGACTTTACCTGGTAGACAAATTTTGGGACTAAACACAATATTTTGAATATCATGTTATAAACTTGAAAAGCGCGGACTAAAATTCCGAAAGCAAAACCACTAATACAGGCTGATTTAACAAAATTAATGGTTGCACTATGCTAATACTTTTTTCAGAATTTATTTCATTTGTTAATTAGTCTATACGAATTATATATCAAATTTCCATGAACCCTTTTATATGGATCATAAATAAAATGGCTCAGTGAATTAAATATTTTATATTTAACGTTTTATGAGTTTTAAATCAGTACAATTCAATAGGAGTACCGAATTTTATATTGACTGGGTCGATACTTGACAAAAATCCATTATAAATGTAAAATAAAAACAATTTTTTAATATTTTCTAAAGTTTGTTTTTTTTTTTTTTTTTAATTTTATTTAAACCCAGCTCAACAGTTTTAGTTTCAGCATACATTTGACTTATATGTTTTTAACTGTCTTTTTTATGTAACACTTAAATTTTTGAACAACATTATATAAAATAACATTAATTTATTGTAACCATTGAAATTTATAATATTATAATTTTGTGATGTTACACTCCAGACTTCTCAAACCACAATTTTACAAATTACAACATGCGAATATATTCTATACATACATATATACAATATTTAAAAGAGATAGTATTATTGATCTTTGTATAAAATAATAAAAGTTAAACAATAAAATTATTTATTTATTTGTTTATAGTACTATTGTGTATATATAATAAATAAGTATATATATACTATATATATACTATATATATATATATATACTATATATATATATATATACACATATATATATATATATATATACTATATAGTTAGTATATATATATATATATATATATATATATATATATATATACACATATATATATACTATATATATACTATATAGTTAGTATATATTATAAACGGGCGGTGGTATACCATACGAAGTTGTATTAAAGCTATATGTATGTAGCTTAGCTATGTAGTATATTGTAATATTATTGTTGATACAGACGACACTGAAAAACCACGTTGTAAATTTTAGAATATTGTATTATATATATTAATATACCAATATTTGTGTATATTGTAAATATTTTTACCATATAATTCATTCTAGTTGAAACAATTCTGATGACATCATTCTGATTACACAATGAATTATGACAAATGCAACGATCAAATGAGATGAAAAAACTATGTAAATGATTTAAGAAGAAATTCAAATTTTTTGCAATATCTTAAAACCTATTTTCACCAGAAAATAGTAAGAAAAACTTTAGGAAATTAAATTATGTTTTTGTGATAATTTTTTGAAACTAAATGTTTTGAAATACATTTATTTAAAAAAAGAACTTTTTTGATACATTAAAATACCAATTTTTTTAGTATATTTTTTTAGTATTTGTACCGTACAATTCATTCCAGTTGAGACAGCTCTCATGAAATCGCTAAGATTATATTCTGCATTTTTAAAAAAGCATACTAAATGCAATGATTTCAGAAGTACCAATGATTTCAGAAGTACTTACCATGAAATGTGCAGTTAAAAATGCATGAGATTCGGTCCAAAATATGTTTAACCAAAACAGTAATAGCTGTATAAAAAATTGTTTAATTTATTAAAATTGTCACATCACGGTTCCATTTTAAATTTTGTTTCTTACTGATAAGTGTTTCTTGGATAGAAAATATTTATTATTGATTTTATTTTTTCAGTTACAGTCAGTCCGAAATTTAAAATTAAACGATCTATTGTAGACATAAAAATAATAGCATTATTTTCAAACATTTAAATTGGAAAAAGTTTTAAAAGATCTTCTAATCAGATCAGAAATTCTACAGTTAGCTAAAATGAAGTTGGTTTATATACAATTTCTGAGATATGCCTTTGTTTGTTATCACACATTTTTTATTGATAAAAAGTGTTAATATTTGTTGACATGAATCTTAAAGACAAATATATCGACAAATCAAATATATATTAACAATTATTGTTGCCTGTTCATATCAAAATTTTAAACACTATAATTAAAAAGTCGTTTTAAATATATTTTCATACTTACCAGTGGTAAGTAAGTAATAAAATTAAATTTCACATACCAACAGACAGATTTCGGAGGCATATAAAATTAATAATTTACAATATTCACCTAATTTATCAATCAAAAACGTTAAATATATCGTTTTAACATTTACCTACCACAAAGCAAGCAAGCTAGTATCTTTACACACAATGCGTGAATCTCTCATATAATACACAAAACAATATATATTATAGGTGTATAGGTCTTAATAAAGATATTTATAGCATCGTAAATAATTGAACTATATAAATTAAGACATACATATATACATACATAAGGTTGTAACAATAAGAAAACCAAGAATTACAAATTGTTGTATTAAGGTAAAAGGGAAGATATTGTTTAAACCGCCCATATATAGTGGTTTTTGTTTAGCACAAATAAATACACATTTTACGTATGTGTGTAAATATAGTCTATCATTCATATGTTAAATATTCCAATTTGATTATTATAGCAAAAATCGGACAAGCCAACAAGAAAATTTAAGAAATAGCGCTCGTAAATTCTTTAATAGTTTGTTTTTCGTAAGGATTTTTCCTTACTAGGTATAGTTGCGGCTATGTAACTTGGTTTGGATTATATCGTCAGTTGAAGTAAGCAACTTTTAAAAAATGGAAAAAAAGTGAGTTTGAAGCAATTATTAAACATTTTTGTATTGGAGAGGTTTAACAAAAAAAGAAATAAAGCTAACTTGGATTCAGTTCTTGATTCATCTGTCTCTATTTTTGCTACAGTTTCAAATTGAATAATTTGAGTGTGGCTGTACATCAATAGGAAACGAAAAATAGCTAGATTCGTACCATTTTTCTCCCTCATAAGAATTTTCCCAGTGAAGTGTTTCACATAAAAGTTGTACAGCTCAAAATTTTCTGGTAAAACTATAAAACAACATGACTAAATATCTACAATCGGCAATGAATGTTGTATAAAGCGTTAAAGTTAATTAAGAGGGGAACCTCAACAGTGTCTCTTGTACCTGGACCTTTTTGTCCTCTTTTATAGCACTCCATCACCTGAAAGCAAAGATGTCATTTAGCACAAGGTGACAGTTATATTGCTATTATATCCTTGGTGGAACCGGTTTCTTCGTTCATATCCAAGTGACGACAGTGTGAACAATCAACCGCTTTTTTAAAATTATAATTGATTATATTGCCACTGCCAGGATTCGAAGATATTAGTGGCATTATTCACTTAGCCACTGAGCCTATTCATTATAAAACGTTTATAACGATATCGCTGTCTCACACATAATATGGGAAATCCACTGTTTCGCATTCAGAACACCAAAAAACTTGTTATTTCTGTTGAAAACTCGATATTTCACTTGACAGGATTACAATTGATCCTTTTACTAGTTGTAACAGATAGTAAAACTGGTGATGTAAACTAAATAAAAAATCCACTATAAATATGTTTTTTTAAAGTGTGGTAAAGAGATTTTACACCCACCATACAGAGAATATGTGTGTATGTTCGTTAAGATAAAATAAACATCTTCTTTCTTGAAGAGTTATGTTTGTTTATACCTTAAAACTATGTTATTATTGTTTATATGGTATATGGATGTGTAACAATATGGCAATAGGTAGGTACCATGTAGTTGTGACTCAAAATAAAAAACAGAAAGGAACTAGCTCATAAATATTATTAAATATTAAATAAAAATATTTCAGAAAAAATCATAAATTGAATTGTAACCAACCTATATAGGTGTTTTATCCAGTTCTTTATGACCCCGTAGATTAAAGACCTGTACTTCGAATACGATAAATCTCTCGGTACGGTATTTTTTTGAATTCCAGCTAACTTTTTGTCTTATGCATCAATAGCTAGGTTTCGTTCGGAGCCTTATCTAGCACTTTTTCCAGAAGGTTACTTTTCTGACTCAAAATATTTGAATTTGTCGCTTTGTGAAAAGTTATTCCTCTATCGTTAATTCGATAATTCTTGAATATTTTCTAATGAAATTGTTCTTGATTTTTCACTATTTTCGTTATCTACCAATTAAATCTAAGACGAAGGCGAATATTGTAAGTTTACTCCAAATTAAAATGAGTAAATAGTGGTGAAAATAAGGCTAGAAATAAAATAATTGCTACCATAACACGATAACGGCTAATCACTAGTTAAGATGCGTTGTTAAATTATATTTGAAGAATTACACAAAGCCTTAAATAATAAAAAAACGTAAAATGTATTATTTCCAAAAAGTGAAAAATTATAGAATTCATATTAATTAATGATAATAATAAGTAATTATCAATTAAAATTCACGTGTTAAAATAAAAAATCAAGGTTATCTGTATAAAAATTTTCCAAATTAATTGTATAGAAAATATATCCAAATAGCAACAAACCAACCAGGCATACATAAAATATGATTATCTTAATATATTAAGCATCAGAATTAAGCTATAGATTTTGAACTCCAGAACGACCGAACGAACGAACAACACCTCACAACCAAAAAAGAAATCATAACATCAAGGTTAAAAATTAATAATTATTTAATAGTCTGCATCCACAAACATTTTAAATATCAAAAAAATAAATAAATAAATAATTTATTCATATTTAGAAAAACAAATTCAAGTGTGTGGGTATCAGATTGAACGAATGGATACGCTGGCTCATGAACGACAATTTTTTATAAAAAATAGTCTTATTTTGGCTTTTGATTTAATTTTTTTTGATTATTTTAATACGTCGGAATTTTATGTTTAATGTTTCCTTACAGATCATCGAATCACTTCTTAACTTAAAACTTTTCAAAATAGTACTGCCATCTAATTTTGTTTTTACGTAATTGTGCTGGCATCTGGAAGTTTAATGATGGAAGCTTAATAATTCCAGGAAATTTGCTTATCAGTCAGCAATTATATCTGATTGCTACTGCATTTTCTAACAGGGCAACGATTGGCAGATAGACTAAACAAATTGATTTGATTTTCATTGAGTACTGTGCCAATTTTACTTATCGTGTCCCAAAATAAAAGCTCAAACACTTAGAGGCATACAACGTTATGTTCAGATTTTAGGGATTAACGTTATAACGAATGATATGCTAGATGTCATTAATGTTGATTTCCTTTACGAAAATTCAGTACACTTTTTTCAAGCTTACATTTCCACAAGCTTCATTGACAGATCCCGTTAAACGAAATATTAAGAATTTTCATAGCGAAAAAGTTGTTACAGTATCCAAAATAAAGACAATATTCAAATTTATTGAGGGGTATTTAAATTTATATAGGTAATATGGGGCTAATTATTATAATTTAGTTTATTGTATACAATTTTTATTCTTCTATCTAAATTTTCAAATATATCGAATAAACAACGTGTGTCTGTTTCAAAACAAATAGAAAACATAGGTCATAGATTTTACCTACAGATCGTTTCACAAAAAAAATTGAACAAAAACCAAAAAAAAAAATAATATTAAAAAATGATAAATATTAAAACAATAAACGTTTATGTTTTTCTTCATCATTTTTTGGTCGTTTTAAATATTTTTTCAATTAAAATATAATACCTATATTATAATAATAATATTTTTATATAATAATAATTTTTTTGCGGTTCTAATGTTTATTTTGTTAAATGTTTTAAAAAAAATAAAAAATAAACAAACATATATACATATTAATATTTTTTTTAAATAAATATTAAAATTCTTTAATAATTATATATCACAAATAAAATATATATATATATATACAATATAGAAATACCAAATTTACCTACATCATGAAATAGACAAATAAATTGATATTAAACAACAAATATTTGTTACCACTTTATAAACAACAAATTTTTAGCCACAAAATGTGAAAGGAATCATTTAAAACAATTTTTTTTTTTAATTTTAATTTATTTTTATATAATAGTTTTTTTGTATTAACTGATTTTAAATCAAGTGTATTAAAATTTATTTCAATACCTGTAAACACAGGTGCGCATGGGTAAGATTTTAAGGACTTACCTCCCACTACAGAACCTGACTTTCAAAGTGTAGATTCTATAGCGAAAAAAAAATTTACTTTATTTTATTGAAATGTGCAATTTTTGAAATTGTCTCTACATATATTATCTTATTTAGAAATCCTTATTTGCATTTTAGTATTCTTAAGTAAAAAAAAAAGATTTTGGCCTGGTATTTTACAAGATTTCTAAGGAGTAATTATAATTTAAGATATAATTCTCTTTACTTCATTTTTATTTGTAAATTTGCAATGAAAAATATATTTCTTCTAGATCTGAGAAATAATAATTCATAATAATATATCATAATAAATATTGCATATCAATAATATTTATTGGCATATGAATAGATTTATTTATTATTACTTATACAGTGATATATTTTTATTCAATTTGTGTGTCGTATGAAAAAGTCAAAGATGAATTGAAATTATAATCAGTTTAATTAAAATTAATTAAAGGAAATAACAATTATTATAAATGTGCCTAGTTGCTACACTATGATGTACTCAGAGCAAGCCAGTAGACATGGTGTGTATTATAATCAAACACATAAATTGATGCGTAATTAACTACATGAATATAGACGCACTATATAATAATTTGTGACATGTAGGTAGACTAATTTTTATTTTTTTATTTTATGTTTTTTTTTTCAGACATCCCTAAAATTATATTTATTTTACATAAAACGTGTTTGAAGTATTTTTTATACCTTTATATATATTTATCAAATTTGTTAATATTTTTGCATGAATATTTTCTTGAATACGAAGTGTTAGTGAAATGGAGCTTTAACTAAGTACGTGGTAGTCTAAAATGCTTTCATTGCTTCCATATTCTTAAATAGGTGCGTATATAAACCAGCATGAAACAATGTATATTTCGACAAGAAACAAGGAATCATTTGTCCAAAAAAATTTCGATCAAATCTTTATATTTCTTGATTCATTAACACCAACAGCCTATGACACGCATCTGTAGAAACAATAAAATAGTTCATAACAAAAAGAAGTATTGAGAAGTATAAATTATTCTTTGGATAGCTTTAATAATACTGATGGTTAGTTTTTAGAATTGAGAAGTATTTTTGGTCCAGAAGGAATCTTGCGTAGCGTTTAAAATATTGCGCTGTTTGAATAATTTTCTGGAAAGGTCAAAATGCAACCAAGTAATAACATGCAGAATAATAAAGACGCATAATAATTTCATGGAAGAAGTAGCGTTCAGAAAGTGTAATTTGAAAAATTATATCAAAGAGAGGAACTTCACAAGAAATTAGTTGATATTTTTATTATGAAACGATTTTGAATTAAAATAAACTTCCACTAATGGACAATTAATTCATTGAATTGAAAATCTATTGCCTTTTCAAGCAACATTTTAGTCAAATGTTTAGTAAAGTTGTTTAGTCATTTAGTTTAGTTAAATTATTTTTTAAGTGTGTCCACATCTCTTGTATCAAATGATGTTTCAGACACAGTTATATATTATAAAAAGTTTTGTTACATGAAATAATATTACAAGACTGTGAATTTTTACATAGTTTTAATAAATTACTTATCAAATTATCAAAATATAAATCTGAACGATGTTTTATTAAGACTTAGGTGTTTAGTACTAAATTACTTTTTACTTTACTTGATGCTTTATTTTTTAATCAATTAAACAAATCAAAAGATGTACAATGTGGACTATACTTATTTCGAAGCAAAAATCTTAAAATGAATAAAATAATTAAGAAATTTATGTATAAAATTTCTATCAATAAAATTATAATTTATATGTCAAATTTTAATACCAACACCCGCAATTAACAATCATACTTACATGGTAAAAACACCAACCAATGCCCCAGCCTGCCTCTTCATGCAAGATGGTACTAAACATGGTAAGATATGATGTTTTACTATATATATATATATAGATAATAATATTGTATATATATTTCCGTGGTTTACTTCTATTTTATTATAAACAACAACACAAACGAATACATGGATGGGTTTGTTGGTGGTGCTCTTTCAGCTTTAATGAAGAAATATTTCTACTTTAAAATGTTAATAGCGGCCATAAATTTCTAATGAAATTTAACAAAGAATGTGTGTAAAACAATATCAGTTTTGTGTATATAGACATGATCGTATAATGGATGATCTATCAGAGCTGACAACAAAATTACTTTTTTATTAATGTATATGACACACACACACACACTGGAGAGAAAAGTCTACTTACGAGAAAATACAAGCGTTTGGGTAAAGGCTAATTGTTTGATATTATGACATATTTATGGCGTAGAAAAATGGTCTGCTGTGGGTTAGTCTGATTTGTGAGTGTTTGTTGGTGGACAGGCTTTAAAGTTGTAAGAAAGCTATTTAAGTTGCAACTACTTTCTAAAAGATGTACGTACAGTGAATTAGGAGCAATATATAAAATAAAAATTAGTATTCAAAAAAATTAATTGATTTACATATGTCATCCTTATAATATTTTCAATAACTATTTATTGTCAATAAATTAGTTTGTAGATTTTATAAATTTTCGGCAGTTTTCACGATCGTATACAAAATTGTAAAAAAATCGACGAAAAGTTCAAAATTTTTTGTTCGTTGATTATGGGTTTTCTAGGATAATTGAGGTCTAAGAAATTCAAAAATCATATTTATTTTACAATCGGTCGACTAGTTTTCGAGAAATTTCATGAAATATATCCAACGAATCGGCTTCTAGATCGGATTTCTAGTAATATCTCAAAAACTACACATCCAATCGTTAAATAGACATTATTTTTGAAATCTGCAGGTCAAAACTACCTTAGAACGTATATTTCATCCAAATCGGGAGCAAAAAAAAATTTTCGATTTTCTCGAATTTTTCAAAGGGGTACCCCTTAAAAAAATTGCGAAAATTCGAAAAAACTTTTTTCTATCTTATTTCGAAAAATACCATGTTTATAAGAGTAATTCGACCCGTAGATTTCAAAAATAACATCTCTTTAACAATAGGATGCGTAGTTTTTGAGATATCACCAAAAATTCGATCCAGAGGCCGATTTAGCGGATGTATTTCATTCAATATCTGAAAAACTAGTCAACCGATCGCTAAATAAATGTTATTTTTGAATTTTTGAGATCTTAATTATCCTAAAAAACCCATAAGCAGAAAAATTTTTTTTCACATTTCAATGGTTTTTTAAGGTTTCTTATACAATCACAAAAAACATCTCAAATTAAAACAATCACAATAAGTAAGGTTTTCGACAAAATACACCGTTTGAATTCTAATTTATATTCAATATACTCTAAATATTATTAAATTGGCACGAAGTATAATGGGAAGACGTACGTACTTTAAGGTTGATAAGCGACAAAAACTATCAAAACTGGGCCGCCAAAACGCCGAAATGAACTTAAGAAATTTGAACAAGACTACTTTGTAGATATTATAAAAATACACAAAAACGAAAACATACTTTTTCAAGTTGTCTTTAGTTGTACTTATTGTTAATCAAAAGTATTTAAACGAAAAGTTAGTTGAGCCATAAAAAAAATTTTACAAGCATCTTAAATCTCGAAAAGTATTAACGCGAGATTAATATGCGAGTTCCGAATTAAACTACCGACAATGATATTATTTTAAGGAAAATTAGACTGAAGATTATCAGAAATTATCTCAATAAATTAATTTTTAATTCATTCCATTCCGACAGAGCCTAAATCAATGTTAGTAGAATAAATTGAGAGCACTAATTCAAAACTAGAGTACTACAGAATTACAATAGCAAAAATGCCTTTTAAAAAGCAATCTTAGCAATTTTACCATTATTTGCTTTTCGTATTATTTTCTTCATATGTTTACGAAAGCGATAATATCACTTAGTACATATTAGATATACATACATATAAGTAAGCCACCCAATGAGTGTATCTGCGTACCTCTATGACGATATTTTCTTCCCAGTCTCCTTACGAACGGAACGAACTTCTATACAGAAGAACTGTAGAAGCTTTTTACTTTACTGACTGTTATTATTAAAATCAATAATTCAATTCATCTTATATAAACTTTATACATATATATATATATGTAAGTATATATATAATATTTTCTGTTATATTTTATATAATATATAGAACAGAAGTCAATATTGTATATATAAATTTATTTATATAAACCGAGATATTATTATAATGAAATGTTTGTATTTAATTTAATTTTATTCATTCAACAAGAAAAATTTGATTATTTCTTATTTTATTGGTTTGCGTATTGTACATGTTTCAGAATAATAAGGGCTTTGCTTATATTGGTTAAAATAAAAACTAAAAATTCTTAATATTTTATATCCTGTATTCAATAATTTCGATATGTTTCGAAAAGGATAAAAATTTACAAACAGCATTTAAATTTAAAACAGATATCTTCATTTATGTATTTTTAAACGTGATAAAAAAATGACAGGACTACCACTAACATACAACAGTATAATTTTACTAATACACTTGACTTAATATCTTTTCTAAGCACTTGACTAAATTTGTTTGATACTTCACCCCGTGACTACATACACAAGAACTTGTGTAAACTATAATTTGCTACTAAACTTAGTTACTTGATAAATGTACAAATCAGAGCTTTTGGAAAAAATTAATTATATGAATTATTATTTTAGCATCAAAATACGAGCGTTGTTAGTATACAAACGGGCCACGCTATACATAAATTAAATACAAATGTATTTCATAGTTTATTTAATAAATATATATTTTTTAATAAATAAATATAAAAAAAAAACAGTATACAATTTCATTTATTTAATATATTAGTTCCAACATTTTTATAATTTGTATATTATATAAACAAAAGTAATAAATATATACAAATCATTCATTTATAATATTATGTATATATATTTATACATCATCTATGGATCATATTAAAATAAATAAATAAAATAAAAATGCGAATAAAATTAATAATATAAAAAAAAAAATTTGCTCATTAAAACATATCCATCATAAATAAAATCATTATATATATATATATATATATATATATATATATATATATATATATATATATATATATATATATATATATATATATATATATATATATATATATATATATATATATATATATATATATTATTTATGTACAAAAAAAAATATATAATATATATTTTATATAGAAATAACAAATATAGAAAATAAATTTCTACTTTAATCATAATTTTTTTATTTTAATTTTATACATAAATGATTTGAAATTCGATATTCATAAAGCTAACATGGAAAATTCACATTAATCCGGGTTTTAATCATTGAAAAGGGGTGAAAGTTACGTTGGATCAATAGAGTAAGTTCAAAAAAAATCAAAAAATTTAATAAAAATTGTACTATAAAACGTTTAGAAGCCAAAACGCTTAGAAGTTTTCACTTATACGTCCATAGAATATACATATTTATAAAATATATAACGTATATAATATATAGGAGTAAAAACGGCGTTCTAGGCGTTCCAGGTTCGTTATATGGCTATAAAAGACAAAGAACCATTTTTATGTAAACATTTACTTAAAACTGTATTTTCTACCTCTTTCCTTTAGACCCATAAAACTGTCACACCTTTGAAATTTAGAAAAGCTTATGACATGAAGCACGGAAAGGGGACATAACGAAGTCACGGAAAAAATACAGGGTTAGAGAAAGGCCTTAATCTAACAAAACCTCTCAATCTAATAGGTTATATAAGGAATTTTGAAATTGATTAATAAATTGAATCGTAAAAAAAAAACATGATTCAACGAATATGGGACAAGCTCTAATTGTTTCGTTGTGATCGGATATCGAGCTTATTGATTTGTGATCTCATCTTATTGATTGTCATAGTAAGTGACAATTAGCATTGATGTTTGCGTTACAGGTGTATCGATCTATACAAAGTGTAAAATTTTTACACTTGATTCAAACGAGGTCATAGTCTAAAATATACTACTCTCAAATTTCAGGCAACTGTAAATGTCTATAGAGAAAATCTGTCAAAAAGTTGCTATATAGATAGCTTTTCCCCGCACCTGTAAGGAGATGACAGATGCATGGTATTATTATAAGGTGATTCTATGTAAGAAAAAAAAACTTAATTCTGTTTGCTCCTTGAATATTTACTAATTAACTCAAATATACTGCATATATGTCGAGTATTCTATATAATATACACATTTTAAATTAATCTATTTTCGAATCAACTTATAACACATTAAACTTTTTCCATTTTTCTCGACAGTGTACATGCATATATATATATCTAAACTACCTATATATATAATATATATATATATATATCTACAGTATCTATATATACAATAAATAAATTCAAAAAAAAAAAAGTGAAAAAAATCCTTTTTCTATAGTATAGACACACATACTATATATATAGATACTATTATATACCAAAATCATTATATATTATATATATAAAAACTCCACAAATAATTTCACAATTACTTTCAAATGTCATTCTGTATGGTCGCAGATAAATTGTATGTTTAAACTCTACATTTTATACTCAGCATACATAGAATATGTCAGAGTATATTAATTTTAGTGTAAAGTTTGTAAAGCTACCTAATATTGACCACACAAACAAAATGTTGGAATAGGTGTTCATAGAAAAAACTAATTAGTCCATTTCCGGCTGACCGTCCGTCCGTTGAAAGTATGAAGTAGAAATTTTGGTGATATATTCTTAATATAAAAAGTGAATTTAAGTTCGTAAATGCGAAAAATTGGTTTATTGGGTCCAGTGGATCCTTGATCGAAGTTTTCAAAGACAGAAGAAAAGTTCAATGTTTATTATTTTGAAACAAACAACTTTTATTTGAATTATTTTTTCACGTCCACATTATGACGTCACTACAGAGTATTAAAATCTTTATCCAATTAGGATTCTAAAATTTGCCTAACTGGTTTATAGAATTCAGTTCTCTATTCTTGAGAAAAAGACGAATTGAAGAAATAAATAAAAATTAATCGATAATTGCTATTTTTTCATTCAATCACAATATCTGTATGCTCATATCATTTGCAAAAATGAGAATCGAAAGTTAAAAATCTATATGTATTTACTCGACAACTTCGATATGGCAATGTTGTTCTACTCTAGCTATAGCATTATAACAGCTATCATATTCTCTTCTTGTCATCCCGCCGCCTGCTACCACCTTCTTCGACTACCACTCACAGTTAGTACACGATACTTCCGATCTATCTAAGTATACATATAATATATATACGTATACAGAAAACCTATCTATAAAATATATAATGGTATTATATATTTACACCTACAGCCATCGAGCATCGAGCACCACCAGTATCCAGAGAAAAACGAAAAAAAAAAAAACGAAGGACTTTCACATCAATTCTCTTTGCTGTTATATATAATAATAGTGGTGGACTGAACCTGTATAATAGATGAATTCAGACTGAGTGTTTTCTTTAGGTACAATTAACTGGCTTTCGGATACAAAAAAAAGGACCAGTGAAGTGACAAATGATATAGAATTTTCGCTAGTTACAATCTGGATGGCTTGTCGAATAGTTTTTCTCGAAACAGATTTTCAAATATACAATAAATGATGTATTTTTATGAAAAACTCCAGTTTTCATGTCAAGATACAAAATTTCAAAACCTTTTACTATTTAATTTTTGAGTTATTTGGAGTTTTGGATTGTATTTACTATAGATATCCCTTTTTTAGTTTGGATGAATAACTTGCTATTTCGGGTAACTATTATAATTTATTCTCTGAATATATTATATATAAGAGTATGTTAAAGTTAGCCTACAGTAGCATTTAAAAATAATAAGGGCACGACTGTACATAGCTGCTTGTTCCCCTATCTATACGACAACTCCAAAACGAAAAGACATAATAAGCTCAAATTTTTAATAGACCTAAATTTTTTAATTAGGTCTCAAGTTTACTATTGAGCATAATTGGCAGAAGGTACAATAGATCCAAGAACTGTATTTTAGGTTACGGTCAAGAAGAGTTGCAAAATGGTCAAGCAAATTACAAACAACTTGTGATCCAATCATTTTTTTTATATCCTCCATAGATTCACAATTGCTTCATAAAAACAGCTCATTCAAACGTAAAGAATATATTTAGTATACGTTAAAATACATTTCTTTCGAATAATTTCGAGTATTTGAACAATATTAATGATTTTAACCAGCTCAAACCTTAATACTCAACCATATACAAGGCAATTTAGCTACCAATTACATTATTTCCACATTTATTTCGTCTTTCTAATGGGCAGGCAAAGAGACAAACAGACAATTAAACATTGTATATATGCGAAGTGTAACGCAATATAAATCGATGAATCTATTTTGAAGTTAAAATCAATCAGCCCATCACGAATTCACATAAATTTCTGTTCAGTTACATAATAAAATATGATTATATAACAGCACACAAGTATATAACGTTATTATTGGTTCAATATATTGGTAGTATATAAAAAAAAAAAAATTGTATATAATACATGTATTGGCATCTCACTTGTCTGCCTCTGCACACAGCAAGCAAGCCAGCAAGCACTCGCAGAGAGCAGAGCAGAGCGGAGTGTATGTATCAATAGCCGATATTATATGCGATCGGTTCGCTAACGGTGTTACAAGCGAACAACAGAAGTGTGACGGGGTGAATAGCGGGGTGAAACAAATATCATACCTATCACTGATCGAACTCCAATCAGTGTTGTATAGCGCGACCGTATATTTATATATTAAACCAATCGGTGTGTAGTGATTGGTTGATCGGTCCACAGTGCGCAATATCGAACAAGAATCGAAGTAAAATATCAACCCATTTGCTCTAGTTTGATATGATCATATCGGTGTATGCACCAATATTACTTACATACCTATACATAAACATTTTTGCTTTGGCTTGGTACATGATGATGACGTTCTGTTTTATGTTCATGTACTCTGAGGTACGCTGAGTTATATTGTACTCTCTTCTGCTGGAGTTTTGCAGCTATCTATCTATCTGGTGGTACATAGATTGCAAAGAGTATTTCAATATTGAATGCATCACATTTATTTCTGTTTTTTTTGTCAATATTCGTCCGCTTCAGAGACTCTTCTATGTTTTGCTCTCCATGTTCTGTGTAGTCGATGTAACGATGCGGGTAGACGACATCAGAGTATCGTACATTCAATCAATTTGATCTGTTTGTAGTATGCCTTGTATTTACCTAAGTACTGTGTCTGTCAGAAACTAAACTATTAATAAGAATTGTTTTGCTTATTATCTAAAAATATGTTTCTATACAAGGTGTCTTAAAAGTGTGTAATAACAAAGTATCCATGATTTAGCGTTGTAAAACTCCATTGACTTGAAATCAGTTTAATCTTAATTTTGTGTATAAAACTTAAATTTTTATCTGAAATTTAATTTAGAATCAAGTTTAAACTTACCATCAAAATTTTGATACAGATGTTCATGGAAATACTAGTATAACCATTGTCGGATATCTAACCACATGTTTGTCCACTTGTCTCCAAAATAACCACATAAACAAACTGTGAAATCAACTATCTATGAAAGATCCCTATTTGAAATCATCAAATATTTGTTCCTTGACTACTTCTGTTAAAATTTCAACGTCAAGTAATGGTTATGTATACTTGAAATGAATTGGTATTATTACAAAATAAATTCTTAATTACAACAACGATTTCGTATTTTGTGTATTTTAAAAATTTTAATAATTAATTACAGATAAAATTCGATGATGACATATCTACGATTAATTTTTTTGTTTGATTGTAATTTTATTTGATTGTAAAGCAGAAAACGATTCAAGAAACTTTCTCTCAATAGATCAGAAACTTTCTCTAAATTATCCAGCCACGCACGCTTAATGTGTGACCACAATACTAGCTTCAATCTAAGAAAAAGGATTATTTCAAGTGAAAAAAACATTTGATTTCAAAGACATTGAGTTAAAAATACTCTAAGACTTCACAACCAACTAATTTCTTGGTTAAATAGGATTGCATAATTTTTTATTTATTTTTATCTATTTCAAAAACAAAATTAAATATTCTCTTACATTCTGTAAGAGTTACATCTATTCAGTTTTTCGAAAAATTTTGCAATATTTTAAAAAACCATTAACTCAAAGCTATATACAAAAGCTTGTTGACTGATCTGCAGTATATATAAGAGCTAGCAGCTAGCTCTCTTTTTGTATAGCTCCCTGATGGTGTATATATTGTACCTATATCTATATAGTATATAAATACTTATTGCAGAATTGACTGGGTTGATCACCTGAGCTATTTATTTATTGGTGATTGGTTCTACATAAATGTTATTACCTATATATATATATATTTTATGCTATATATTTGATCATGCGCATTTAATTTATTTAATAGTTATTCAATATTTTATTGTATATATATAGATAGGTATATACTTTTGGTATATACATAGGTAGTAGATACCTAGGTAGATACTTATTATATAGATTGCTGTGTATATATATTTTTGTTCGATTTTCTATGTAATTCATTTTGTAGCTCGAATATTGTTTTTGTATAATTGAATTTCCGAATAAATGTTCTATCATGTTATTTTGTTAATTAAATTCTGTTTTTTATTTTTTGCAGATCTTATATACATTTTTTTTTCTGTCTTCTATTTTTGACCTAAATTACTATGAAATGATTTTATTGCCATTTATTACCTAGTGGAATGCGAAGAGAAGCAATCTTCAAAGATAAAATGTTTCTCATCACAGAAGTTACACACAATTTTTGTTAAATTTCTTTTCAAGTCCATATTTTTGGATAGGAATCTTGGATCTTTGATTAAATTGATTTATTGAAACCATAATATATAAAAGCACGTAAAAAGCACCTTATTCCGGTCTTTACATTAAATTATGAAAGTAATTTTTTTATTTTGCTCAGCCAGTGTGCTGAGTTTGAAAAACTTGAGCACCTACTTAAATAGTATGTAAAAAGCACCTAATTTGAGCATATATAAGCTTAAAAAAAAAAATCGAAAATGAAAATACAAACCATGAAAGTTATACCCCAAAAAGCTTAAATAAACTTCCTTTAAAACTACTCCCCGTGGTTTTTTCAGATACTATGAAACCGACTTTTAGGAGTAAAAATTGCTTTTTATTGATAATGATATCCTTTATTTCCATTTATCAAATTTCAAGTTCATACGATAATCGGAAAACTTCAAAATATTAATGAAGTCTGAAGTAATTTTGAGATTTTTTTAAGTAATTTTGGTATTTACAAGACAAGAGAAGATAAAAAAAATTTCGCAAATAGGCTTTCTAATAGCTGTGAATATTCGAATGTTTCGTGTAAATATGCCATTTTAAATTCGCATGGATTTTTTAAATAAAACAATTTCAATACACTTGAAAATAAACTTAATCTGTTACCATATGAGTGTTACTACAACCTGTGATAGTAGAAGTGTTTGTAAAATTATATTCAAGCTGTTTTGTTGTTCTAACGTTTGAAATTCAATTAACTTTTATTTGTAAACAAATATTTTTTCTTGAACGTTGGGCATAGAACAATCCTTCACCCCACAAGCCACACATAGTCTTCCATATTGTATGACACTTCACAATTTGTGCTTTGTACTTACATATTGAGATTGTAATCAAAAAGTGAGTCTATTTATTTCTCTTATTGAAGAAAAAAATCTATTGAAAAAAAGTAATAATTATTTTATTTATAAATACAGTATCGCGGTGTTGAAACTTCTATTTGATATTTTTTTTATAAACAAATATAATATTTATTCCATGCACATATAAGCTTGTTTTCTTTTTTTTTTTCTGTTTATTATCGATTTCTTTACATTTACGATAATAAATTATTACGTAGAATTGGATATTATTACTTATTTATATCATGATTTTTAATTCCTTTTATACATTCTTTCTAGAAAATCACTTTGTCGATTATATATCATTCACTTACATGTTTCATGATAATTTTTCGTATTAAATTTTTCTAATTTAACAATTTGTTATAAAATCTCAATGACGTAACATCATTATTGATCTTAACCGATCGCCAAAGTTAAACAACATCCGGCACAGTGAAGACGGGTGACCGTCTAGGAATGTTATGTGCTTGATGTCTTGGCTTTAGATAAACACGTTTTAATGACAATTTTTTACTTTTAAAACTAAAAGATTTTAAACTATGTTTTTTTTCAATGATCTGCTTCTATGATATTCGAAGTTAGTTTTTTTCAATAAATATAATAAAAATCTCAAGGTTTCTCATTATATATGCAATACGATAATAATTTATAATCATGTACAACATTTTTCTTGAATGTTCTATGTTCTTCTTCATAAGAAAATATGAACGTATTTGACATAAATGTACGAAAATGAAATTGAAAAAGCTTATTTATCATCCAAGGCAGATTTATCAATTTTAAAATTGTGGTACAAAAAATAATCGATTTTTCCTGTGTTTTTAGATTTTTTTCTTAAATTCTTCTCAAATATCACCTATTTAGTGATATAATAACTAGTTTCCCAAAAACTACTACTAGTAATTATTTTTGAAATCTATTTTGAAGTCAAAATTACCTCATTAACGTGTTTTATGGAATTCGAAAACTAATATTGGTTCTCGAAATTTGATCTAGGATCAAATTAAAAGCAAAAAATCATAAGAAAAATCTTAGAGTTTTCACGTAAAGATTATTGTAAAATTTTTCAACAAGTTTTCAAATTCAACCTTTTTATTATTAATTTTTTTTATGAAATAAAATGTATTTCACTTGACTTATTAGTTATTACTTATATTATTAGCACAACACTACAAGCACAAGGTAAACTGTTAGTAAGTGCATGACGATTCATTTATTTTTTTTTTCAATTTTATTCATAATAGAAATAGATTAACTGAATAGATAAGAATATGGTTTGTGTAGATATGATTGCATATATTGTAGTGTATAGAAAAAAAAACCTGAGTAAGGTACTTTCAGTAGGTATATTGTGTACCTATGAATAGAATGTTGAAACAATATCTATTTCAAATAATAATTGAATTCATGTAGATACAAGTCTGTAATTCTATGTCGTAATATTTTCCATTCGAAAATTCGATTATCAAAGAAGAGAAATTCTACCATTTCGTTTCCAACAGCTTGAATTATTTACACCTGTGAATGCTATCAAATTGAGAAACGTAAAAAAATCAAGAGTGCTTTTGATCGTTTTAGATATTGAAAATAAATGAAAAATTTATTTGCGTGAACTACAGCCCAAGATGGCTTGATAATTTGTAAATCAAAAAGGCTTATAATCGCATACTGAAAAGTAAAACAAATGATTTAAGTCCAATCCGTAAAGCCCACACTACGAGCTTCCCGATGAAAGGACTAAAAAACAATAATTTACGGCTGAACCGAAGTCATTCAGTTTTAGGTTACGTAAATACGCGTGAAATAGAAAGCTGTTTCACGTCGATATCATTTTCTGTTCTCGAGATAATCGAGATGAAACTAAACGAACGCATTCACAGGCATCTCTGACTTGTAAATATCACCAGGTGACAATAAACATAAGTTACAAAGACTTATATTTTGATAAATCCCCAGCACTGTGTGAATTAATCATTCAGAGATGTTTAATAAGCAAATCGCTTTCACGAAAGACTTCTATTGAATTGAGAAAATTGAAAAAAGCAACTGAATTCAGAGTTAATAGGGGACCGAATTAAATTTCTGTTTATTACTTCAAATAAAACAGTTTTTCTTTACAAACATGGATCTGTAGTATATTAGTTTTTAGCTTGTATGGTATTTCAAAATTCCTAATTAATCAAAGAGGGAAATACGTCGTCAACTATTAGTATCTCCGTATAAATTACATGTTAAACTTGTAAATTTCCAAGTTTTGTTATGGTATTGAGTCCAGTTTCACAGTTTAATGTGAAATATACCAAATTTAGAATCAGTCTGGTACCCTATTCTCACCGTATTTGCAAATACTACAAAGAAAAAAAAAACAGTCGCAAACTATGAGCAAAGGAAGGCAAAAACACCATTAAAGTAATACTATAAAACCGCATAACGCTTATTATCTATATACAAATTCCCTTGTTTATACAGACTACCACCTTATATACACATATAGGTACATTTGTACGTTGTTCCTACAGTCTGTTTGATATTATAGCCGTTGTCTTATGTATTATAAATAAATAAATATTCACAAGTTAACCTTGACAATGATTTTCATTTTGTATTTTCATGTTTCATTGTTTATGTCAACACCGTTAAAAAAGGATAATAATATTTTTCATACATTTATATCGGTACACAATATTTAAAATAATTTATATAATCATAGTTATTTAATCAGAATTTTCATAATTGCATTTTTTTATTCATTCATTTGGCCGTTATGTAAAATGAACTGTAATATTTATTGTGGTTCGATTCTATAAAAATGAAGAAAAAGTGATGTTGCAAATATAAGTCTTCATGCAACTTTAATAATATGAATGTAGCCTTAATAATGCTAGGCTGTTCATCGGACCCTTGAGGATTTAAAATTCCAATCAATGATTTGAGGAACTGAATCCTCTGACACTAAATAACAGACAGCTAAACTACTTAACCCGGTTGAAACGGGGTTTTATTGTAAAGTAAAAGAAAATAATTGTTTGCAACATAATAGGAAGTGACAAATCTATACACGAGCGCCAATGTTATTTATCAAGTCCCCTTTTATTTGTGAAACAGAATCACCTCCAAAAATTACCTTGGAACAGGTATCATATTAACCGTCATACATAGACAACACATGAAAGTCACTATGTATTATAAAACTTAGTAAATTTATATCACCTTAAAAAAAAATTGTAGCATGTCGTGTTGGTATATTTTTGTAAAACGGAAATGCAATTCGTTTGTTGAATTGATGTAATTTGGTTTGTTGTGTTTCTCCTTTTTTTTTGTTTGTTTCTTTGCAATTTAATTGTTTTATTTCTCCTGTTGTGTTAAAATAAATTCAAATTTTAATAATAAAATGAATGCAGGTCATCTCATAAATTATTTTATTACTTATGTGGAAACGAATTTTTAAGTTTCGCTTAAAATTATGAGTGAATATTTGGAAGCCATTCAATATACTTTTAATTATGTATTTTTTAAAATCAAAATTCAAAATTAGAAGTTAACAATCTTATTATTCTATAAAAATTTGGCCCATGGCAAATAGCAAAGCTTAATTTATAGTATTTTTGTTATAATTTTTTTTTTTTACCAATAGAAATTAAAACATAACTTTGAGCCCCAAAGAAATTTTGAATGAAAAAGTAGATTCTTACAAAATACTGTTAAAACAAAAATAAGAATTAATTTTGTTGTACCTATTTTGAATTGAACTTTAATTCTATCCGTTACTCAGAGGCAAATCTTGAATCGATATGACCTAATTTTGGTCAGTCCTGAAGTTATTCATTTTGTTATGAAATCACTTATTTTGGTACGGGAAGCCTTCAACTGTCAGTATTCATTGGATAGCCTTACGAACACCTGAAAATTTTGTAACTGTTTTCAAGTTTTATTGACGTTGAAAAATTGTATACTAAATTACGTACCAAAATAGGAGCTACTTCCCTGAATGGACTATGGTATCTTCAACCACCGGTCTTCAGATGACATGGTCTTTGATGAATGATACCCATCTTTGGACTCACCACTTGGTCTCTCTATCTAAGACCTCTTCTTCGGATGGTTTATGTCTTCGCATTCAAAATATTTTTGGGTTTCCTTGCCTCGTCCATGGTCTGTATAGATCCGAACCACCCGATACTAAATTTATTATAACTTATACGCATCATAATACGCATTAAAAGTATTGAATTAAAAATATTATTGTTATTTTTTTGTTACTAATACAAAAAGGTGGAAATATCTCGACATCATATCAACATACAAGCGTCCAGATAGATATTCTTTATCTTTAAAACGATACTAATAAATACGTATGTGAATCGTATACACCACCTTAGTATGGGTACCTACATCGTTATTATCCAGAAAGACGGGAAATGGAAAATAATTGTATAATAACAAAAAAAAAAAATATCGCTAACATATACAGTAAAAAAAAAAAATACAAAAAACTTTATATGTATAAAAAAAAAAAATATTATTTATATATCAAAGATGAAATAATATATTATTTCATTTTGTTTTGACAGAACTGATAAATCGTTTTATATATTATTATATGGATTGTTTTTCGTACGAATTATTAATGAGTTTTCGAAAATTATTGATGATCGAATTTCGTCTGCTCCATAACATTTTGTCTAACAAAAATGGATATTTTCTAAAGTTTTTCTAGACTAAAATTAATACACTCTTCTTCAATTATGCCGAGTATAAAAAGGATTTTTAACACTTCAAAAATCAATTTCAAATTAATGGATTTAGAGCGAGAGTTGGCTGCAAAAATCCTGAACTATCGAGTTACCGGATGAAGTATTTTTCAAATGATACTACTCACTGTAACTATTGAAAAAATAATTTAGTGCCAGGGCAAATATGGTGCATAACTATATTTTTCTACGGTACATTTTTCGGACATAAACTTGAAACTAATTTTAAAATTCAGTTTCAAGTGAGTAGAAAATAATTATGAACAAGTGTCTCGTTAAATCTGGTGCTAACCCCATGGCACGACACATTTTTTAATTTTTGTTGTTGTTGTGTTACCGTACCTATCGAGTAACCGCTTCAAACTGTAATTCAAATTGAAGTTTAAACATTTCTTATTAAGAAAATATTCCCACTTCTATTTTAGTAACAAATGCCTGACACGATACTTTATATTCCTTCTTATTGTGCTCTTACACGATCGAATATAAAGACCCCAAAATACCCTATGTGAATCTCAAAACACTGTTTCTTTTTGTTTTTTCGAGTGATTGTGAAAACTGACAGAATTAGATAAAATTGTCTACCAGTATCAAAAAACTATCACCAATATTTTAAAAACTCTCTGTATTAAATACGAATTCGCAATGATATCCTTCGTTCGTTATGTTTACGTGTATATGAATGTGTATGAGAGTTATTCTTAATTAAATTTTCGTATATATAATTTTTTTTTTTTTTTAATATTTATCGGTTATTTTATTTCATTTTCAGATGTTATTCGTTTTTCGTCTGTTATGGAATATATTTTATTTTTTTTTAATTATTATTAAATAAATTTCAGTTTTTTTGTTGTTTCTCCATATTTTTTAAATTGTCCATCCATATTTCTGTATTATCCATTTTGTTGGTTGGTTGAATATAACACACACTTTATTGAAGCATTTTTTATATTTTATTTTTATTTAATATATAGAATTATTTAATTATAAAATTAATTGAAGTATTCATAATTGGGAAAATGAAAAAAAAATAAGATAAATCTATTTTTTTGTGTGTATAATTTGAAAATAATTTTTAATTTAATTATTTTAAAAAATAAATAATGGAAAATTGGGTAAAAAATAGGTTGAGTAATTTATAATTTAAAAGTGGTTAATAAAAATGTTAATTTCCGTTCATTGTCTTTTGATAAGAAATTAGACCACCGTACGTATTCAAAGACACGGTTTTGTTAAATATTGAAGAAAAAAAAATTGGTATAGGATTTCAGGACTACCGTTTTATATCCGTCATATGAAAAGATTTAACAAAATTTTGTTTACGGTACTAATAGACATAAACGTGAGTAAGCAAGCTTTTGCTTAAGGCTTTTTTTTTGATCTGATGGCACATTTATGGTGTAAAGAAATAATCTGCTGTCAGTCAGCCTGATTCCTTAGCCGATGAAAAGTACAAAATTTTTTGTTCACTGTTTATGGATTTTCTAGGATAAATGACGTCTAAAAAGTTCAAAAATAATATTTATTTTATGATCGGTCGACTAGTTTTTGAGATATTGCACGAAATAAAACCGATTGATCGGCCTCTGGATCGGATATCTAGCGATAACTCAAAAACTACGCCTTCAATCGTTAAATAAATGTTATTTTTGAATTCTCCGGGTCAAAAATACCCCAGAACATATATTTCATCCAAATCGGGAACAAAAAGTATTTTTCGATTTTCTCGATTTTTTGAAAGGGGTACCCCTTAAAAAAATTGCAAAATTCGAAAAAATTATTTTCTATCCGATTTTAGAATAAACTAAATTTATAAGGGTAGTTTGACCCGTAGATTTCAAAAATAATATTTATTTAATGATTGGATTCGCAGTCTTTGAGATATCGTCAAAAACGCGATGCGGAGACCGATTTTGCGGATGTATTTCATGTAATATCTCAAAAACTAGCCCACCGATTGTAAAATAAATGTAATTTTTGAATTTTTTAGATCTTAATTATTCTAGAAATCACATTAACAGTAAAATAAAAATTTTGAACTTTTCAACGAATTCTGAACGTTTCTTATAATCACAAAAATTCACCTCAAAATTAAGTTTCAAGGTACACTAAATCTTATAAAATTGTCAGGAAGCATAAGGGAAAAAGTTCGTACTTAGTATATTTCTAGGTTGATAACCGACTAATATTAATATAACTTTGGAAAAATGAGCCTTAGGCTTTTTATTAAATTAATGCCGCTTCCGCAGCAGACTGACTGGTAATAAACAGGCTGACTGGTAGTATCGACTCGTGTACTGAATTTCAGTCCTTAGTAAATACTTGCAGAGTTCCCAGATGTTTTTGTTGCAAAGTACGTGGGTTTTATATCATTGCCTAATAGCAGCCATAAATTCATCGATTCATTTCTCTAAGATTCACAATAATTTACCCAATATGAAAATATTTTTCATATATTTTTACAAGCACATATTGTACCTTCACAGGAAACTTTTAAAGGACTCGCATAATTTTTCCTTCCCCAGCACATAACAATAGCTTGTGATGACAAAAAAAAAAGGTTGTATTTTAAAAAAGGCGGTACCATTTTATTGTAAACATTCGAACGAAATAAAATTCGAACACAATAAAATCAATCCACCCACAATTCGTTTTTTAAAAAAAAAATTCACTTTCAATGTATTGGTAATACATAATAACATTATCTTATATAAATATATATATAGTATTGATGTATTTTACCGTGCTTACGTCATCACAAAACGAATAGAAAACATTTCAGAATTCTATCGCAATCATTAACAAATATATTTCTATATTGCCATCTCAATTCAATATTCTATAAAATATATATATCGTATAACATATCGTTTTGTTCAGGAGCGCTCTCCATATCATCCCACCAAAGGAGAGAAATTCATTTCTCCTCATCTAACTCAATATATAAAATAAATTGAAAATTATTATATAAGATTCGATCCAACAAATAGATTCGATCACAGAGTCTGCGTTTTCAATCAACAAATATTGACTGGTTATATGAAATATTCGAACGATTGGTATTCGTGAACCAATCAGACGATATTCAATAGAATATTGGTTCAAATAATATGTATACATCGTCCTATATACATAGTGAATGCGCTTCGATGTTCGCGTCGTACAACAGTGACCTACATATTAAGGAAGAATAAACCGTTTTCCAATAACCAATAATAACACAATCGAACGATCGGATATTGTCGATAATATTCGATTCGTATCTTCGGTCACATAAAATACAAAAAAAAAATATAGAGATCAGAAAAAAATACAATTTTTTTCTATATAAAATAAAATCCACTCGGGATAGGTGACCTTATAACCTACCCCTTCCTGCCAGGCCAGAGAAAAGAATACAATGCGAATGAGTCGTCGAACGTCGGTCGGTCGGTCGGTCGGTGGTGACCGGAGCGACGTCAGGCGTCACACGGGATACTCTGCTTGCTCTCGCATGGTGTGCGATGCCAGTGGAATGAGAGACACTACATATCGCTCTGATAAAAAGAGTGTATTGAATATTGTGTATGAGAATGAGGTATGCATATATTCCGCCGTCTAACAGCCACTTCTTCTTTGCGCACAGTTTATAGACGTTCGATTTTTCTCACCGATGCGACGCCGACGCTCTCATGACTCGTTCGTTCGATGATATTGTGTGTGTGTATGTGTGTAGTATATTTTCTCTGTAGTATATCAGTATGGGCGACGCCCAACACTGATAGATGTGATGCTGTTTTTTTTTTCAAGTTCTTTTTATTTATTTTTCTTTTTTTTTTTTTGTGCTGTTCCTCACCAAACGTATAGAGGATATATAAAGTCCTTTGATACTAGCTAATATTATTTTTATTTTAGATCATTCATTATATAAAAATAAATACAATAAAAATATACGTATATATATTTTTTAGTATATATTATTATTATTATACCTTTTGTTTTGTCCCTACAATTCTCCAGTTGTCCTTCAATGTTACTTCATAGACCATATTATTTTATTAGTTCTTCTTACCCTTTAATTTATTAGCAAGAATTATTTTTTTTAATTAAAGGATTCATTGTAAATTATCTAAGAGCTAAAATTAGCTTTAAATACACAGCGATACACTGGCAGTACCGCTTAAATGATCATATTTGGGTTAAATTAGTTTTTGTAATCGATTTATCGATCCTCGTTATAAGTAGATTAATAAATCCTCACACGAAATTTATATTTATTAAACGACTTTCAAAAAATGAGGGTATATATATAGATGGGTACAATATTTGTATATAGAAATCAAAAAGTTTTAAACAAGTATTCTAAATTTTATAAACCTATGCATTTTTTAAGAATGCTAAGAAGAAATTTTACTTGATTAAACAAATCTTTCAACTTAGGGTTCATTTTAAGTTTCGTTAAAATTGGTTGAGTAGTTTTTAAGATTCGACTATTTTCAAAATAAACGTGATTGCATTTTTACACAAATACGACAACCTTTGAGGTAAAAAATAAACTGCATATCAAAGAAAATTTGATGTATATAAGTTTTTAAATTGGTCCAACGATTTTATCTATGAGTAGAATAATAATTTCCGTCACCAAATTCATACTGGAAAATGTCAAATACTCAAATTTACGCTTACAAGCTTAAACCAATGTGATTAATGAGAACTTTCACTTTGACCTTCGAGTCAAACTCAGCGTATTTTTCGTTCAGAGTGATATTTGAATTCAATAGGCAAAACAATAGTTCTGTATTCTTGTAAAACATTTAGTGTACGCTACTACGGAAATCTTCCAATAATTTTCTTTTGTAAACATAAAAATATGAGCCTTTAAAGTTTAAGAGCTGGTGAAAGATTTGAGTATCGGTCTTTCTGTACGTTTTTTCATGTTCTGGCAGGAAAATATCCTACAATATATCAGATCTTATGAAAAAATTTTACAAAAAAGAAAGTTTTTTAGCTATAATATAAAAATAAGGGACCCAAACTCACACATAGACACTCACACGTATGTCAAATACATTATAAAATGTATATATGTACTTGTGAAAACTTCTATACGTTCAAGCTCCGTTATTTTTAATAATACCCAAAAAAAACTGTATGATCTTTATTATGTAAAATTTTGTACTAGTGAACTCTTTTAACTAGCTCTTACCGTCTTTACCCATCCAACTTAATTCTCACCCCATTCTAATGAATAAAATCTGATGACACGCAAGATTGTTTCCTATCAATACTTGGTTTCTATATGTTAAAAAAATGACCAAGGTAATACAACGACTTATAATATTTTTGATAATTAAAGCACTAAAGATAAGTAAGAAATCATTTATTACCTCAAAATGCGACTTCATAGGTTAACAAGCACAAGTGCAAGCTCATTAAAAAGCTCAAACACAATAACTGCGTAAATGAACAAACATTTACTTTCACCATCGTAAAAGACACAACATTAAAGCACATGTAACAAACGTTTGTTAAAACATTATGCGTTTTATTATATATCTATATTATTTGTTAAAATTATCCTTTAAATAATGTTATGTCATGCAAACATAAACATTATTATATTATATAATATATTAGTGTCCTTTCTTCATCACCATCATTACCTTAGAAAACTCCACATACCTTACCTATCTATACACCACACAAGTTGGTGGTAATCACTTGTATGGATATTAACTATATGTCTTATATGAAACAAGGAGTTTGAAAAATATTGAGTGTGAATAGTAATTCTACGTAAATGTGAAATATATGAGAGTAGATTAAATTTTACAGCCATCAGATTCATCATAGAGGTGGAAGTGATACACTTCTCTAATGGTAGGGAAGCCTAAACGGGGATTTTTGGATTTACTTAAGCGCGAAAGATTAAGATATGGGAGATACAACCTTTTCTTGAGTACCTCCACCAAATTTTTGTCCTGTATATGATACTGTGCATATAGGATAGCCGATCAGAATATTTACGAAAAAAAGGATAATTGGATTCAATCGAAAGTGTCAGATTAAATTATGGAAGGTTGATTACGTGCTGAAAAGAATGGAAGAATCACAAACTTGCAAAAAAAGACACGACAATTGGGTCACGCTCAAAAGTGTCAGATTAAATTATGGAAGGTTGATTACGTGCTGAAAAGAATGGAAGAGTCACAAACTTGCAAAAAAAGACACGTAAATTGGGTCACGCTCCAATCGCCAGATTAGTAAAATACACACTTTTCAATATTAAAATTAACAAGACACGCCATCTGCGTCATACTCAATTCCTCAGCGTATTAAAATGTGCACTTTTCAAAAAAAAGTTTAAAAATCCCCACTTGAGTTCCTAACCATAAACTGTAATCTTGGAGGCTAAACAAAGCACAAATCTAAGCCAACAATAACGTTTGATCATCTTGAAACTTCATTCGTAAGACCATCGTCACCGTCACAATATCGACTCGCATAAAAATTTAGACGAATGAATGCATCTAGTTTAATTTTTAACTTTGTTTCAAAGCTTTAAACTTAATTCGATTCATCATGAACACTTGAACTAAGCTGTGTTTTATATGTATAGTCTAGGGTTCTCTGTTAAAATTACCTAGTAAATATATACAGATTCACCTTTTACACACAACTGGTACAAATACAACTCTCGTATTGTCTCGTATTTATTATAACAACACTACATACAAAACATATACTTAACAAATACAACATTTTAATTAACTATTAAACTTGACATTTATATTTAATTTTCAAAACCTAAATTCAAGTTTATTAATTATTAATTTGTTGTGTTATTTTTTGTTATTGTTGTTTATTTGTTAGTTTAATTTGTTATTTATTCTATTAAAATTGTTTGTTATTAATTTGAAATTGTCTGCACGAAATTTTTCATCAATTATTTTATAGAAATGGTTAATGTCTCAATACAAGTCCTTCATTTTTTAATGTCCTACATTTTGAATTATATTTTTATTGTTTTAAACTATATATCCATCCATTTATTGAGAACGTTAGTTTTTTGACTAAATGCTTATTTTTAAAAAACGTTCATGTGTTCATTAGAGCCTACTAGGCCATATTAGCCATACATAAAGATAGGTGGCCAATACGAGTTGCTAGACCATATTGAACTCTTTTTGTATTCTTTTATTGTGGTGGGGCATATGACTCACTACAATTGCGGCCAATTTTACCCTACCATGATTAAATTTTCGAGATAGTTTGAGATTACGAAAAATGAAACTTAATAAAATATTATTGATAACTGTTGATTATAAATAAGTTCTAAGATAGAATTTATCAATAAAGAACATTTAATCTCAAAAATTTTGTGTTTTATTAACAAAAAAACTTATAGTATCCAATATAACCCAAAGTTATTCAAATAACTTTGAGAATTTCTTAAGAAATGGTGATCTTAATTGTGGCGATGTTACTCCTCTATTCTCATACATGAGCATATATCCCATATTTTTGTACGAAAGTGTACCATTGTTTTAATACGATACAATTACAATTAAAATTTGAAGTCGATTGATCGTCTTAAATTCCAGCTATTTATAATCAAATTTCGGATATTTACATAGCGAGAATTGAGGAGTATGCGTATTAAGTAATGTCGCGAGTATAACAAAAAAAAATGGTACTAATCAAATAGTAATTAATTATTTCTGAAATTAATTATCTCTGTCGTTTTGTAACTAAGATACAGCAACTGAAAGTTCAATAATACGTGAAAACCTATACTAGTTTAACAGTATGCTATAGATTATTAGAGTAGTAGTGTGTGGTTAACCTATACAAACAACACAACACACAGACAGTACTGCTGTTCAGTATTAGACATAAATTACACTCATTTTTACTACAAGAAAACCTACTGTTTATCGTGTTAGATTATAGTAGAACAACTACCTTAAATATGCATGAATAGTGATAACTATTTCACTCAGATAATCTATACTTATTATTATAGCTCGCAGTGAGAACTATAAAGTATTTTGTTGTATTCCTTTTTTTTTTTTTGAAACTGTTCAACAGAAGCATACTATCAAGTATTAGTTAGCACTATAGTAGAAATTGTATTTATATATATATACTAAGATAGTATATAGCATTGTAAAGAATACTAGTAATAACTAATATTTCGTGTTTCGCTTCAAAGTGGGAAAAACTTGGAAAAGAAATAAATGTTTAATATCTAATATTATTTCTTTGGGAAGTTACAATAAAATATAAGTTTTGTAGGCATAAATTCAAATAGTAAGATTATCATTTTACTAGACGTAGTTTTAAGTATCAGTGCATTACTATGTTAGACAAAAGATAAGTCTGGTAATATTGTTTGAATTGTACTAAATTGAAGACGTTCGTTGAATATTTGTGGATTTACTGTCGACAAATAAATGCAAATCTTTTTTTAAAAGCTGCTTTTTTTATATTATGCCATATTTATGTGTAGACAAATAACCTGCTGTCAGTAAGTCTGATTCGTTAGCGTTTACCGAGGAATTAAAGTTGTAAAAAATCACTTAAAACCGAAAAAAAGTTCAAAATTTTTTGTTCGCTGTTTATAGATTTTCCAAGATAATGAAGGTCTAAGAACTTCAAAAATTATATTTATTTTATGATTGGTCGACTAGTTTTCGAGATATTGCATAAAATACATCCGATAAATCGGACTCTGGATCGGTTTTCAAGTAATATCTCAAAAACTGTGCATCCAATCGTTAAATAAATGTTATTTTTGAAATCTGCGGGTCAAACTACGCTTATGAACATAGGTTTTATCGAAATTGGTTAAAAGAAATTTTTTTCGAATTTTCGCAATTTTTTTAAGGGGTACCCCTTTGAAAAAATCGAGAAAATCGAAAAACATTTTTTGTTCCCGATTTAGATGAAATATATATTATTAGATAGTTTTGACCCGTGGATTTCAAAAATAACATTTATTTAATGATTGAATGCATAGTTTTTCAGATATTACCAAAAATCTGATCCAGAGCCCGATTTATCGGATGTATTTCTGGCAATATCTCCAAAACTAGTCGACCAATCTTAAAATAAATGATATTTTTGAATTTTTTAGATCTTAATTACTCTAGTAAGCTCATAAACAGAGCACAAAATTTTTTTGCACTTTTCGACATTTTTTTAAGGTTTCTCATCCAATCACAAAAAATATCTGAAGTTAAAACTATCACCAAAAGTATATTTTTTGACAAAATGTACCATTTAAGGCCTAATAAAGATTTAAGGTACACAAAATCCTTTTAAATTATTAGGAAGTATAAGGAGAGAAGTACGTTAGTATACTTTAAGGTTGTTAAACGACAAAAACTATTAAAACAGTATCACAACACCAAAATAAGCCTTAGGGAATACTATACCATAGTAATCTAGACTATTTTGTAGACTACGTTATCATTCATAAAATACACAAAATTTCCAGTATGGACAGATATTTAGTACACAAAATCTTATAAAATTATGAGGAAGCATAAGGAGAGAAGTACGTTAGTATACTTTAAGGTTGTTAAGCGACTAAAACTATTAAAACAGGGCCAAAACATCAAAATATGAGAATATTGAACCTTAGTAATCTGATCAAAACATTGTAGATATTATAAAATACTGAAAAATGTCCAGACATTTTCAAAAAACTCAATATTCCTCATTCATATATGCCCCATTTTCGTATACCCCATCCTATTTTCTGACTTATTCCGTACAATTATGTATTGTTTACAAAAATGAATAAATAATTGAATTGAATTAATAAAGACAGAAGAGGTAAATCGTGATTTTTGTATTTAAAAATCATCCTATATTATTTATAAATAATATGATTATAAAAATGGTATATATTACTTGATAACTTTGTATAATAGTGTTTCAGTTATATTTTAGTTTTGTACTATTTGACATATAATAAATATATGTACATGATATACGGTAATAGGTTTTATAAGACGATAGATGTGTGGTGGGTTTACACTGTTCTATACTATATGGGTACGTATCGTGATGGTATGATGAGTATGGGGAAGGAGTTGAGTGGCACTACTGCACTGACACTACCACCAACTGACTTGACTATTCTCACTCATATTGTATAAGAACTATACACATGTAGCTGTGTGTATGATGATGTGGTGATGACGACGAACTCAATGGAGAATTATATTCTCTAACTCTGGAAAAGACTGTGGAAAATAATATGAAATTGTAGAAAATCTATATATTCAAAGAAAAATTTACTTATTTTATTTTCTTTATTGTAGATACGTTGTTTTCATCTTTCATCGTATTAAATGTCAAGGTTGGTTGGATTTTAGATAATGTTTATGTGGACTAAAGCTCTAAAAACCAGCATTAGAAATACTTAATAAAGATTTGAAAATAAGGAGTTTTTCATTTTTATACGAAATTTAAATGATGCCTACGTTCAAGTGTGGAAAGTCGCATGCCCTCTTTGTTAGTAAGTCATACAAGTCAAAGGCATATAAATATTTTCCGTCTGATTTAACGGACGATTCCCTCATTAAGTGATAAACGATTTTGGACAGTAAGTACAGACTCAACGAAAGGTTAAAGAAGGATATTCAGAACACCTGCCCAAAATCTATTTATATTACATAGATGGCAGATCTATTGCCGTTCTGCGTAAACGTAAGAAAAGGTACACCGTTATAATACAGTTTATATGTACTACAAGCAGAGCTAGGTTAAGCGTTGCTGAAACAATTTTCACAGAGAACGGTTGAAAAAAACCAAATTTCCCATTTTATCTTACGGTATTGTATCGATTGTATGCAAAATTTCAAGTAGATTGGACCAAGGAATCACGTTTTCTCATACACACTTGGTCACTGTTTTTCATCACCCGATATTTGGGCTACCTGGTATTTCACGTTGGCACCCATCGATTAGATACCACTCAATCCATCCGATAAATTATCTTACTCCACCAGCTTTTACAATCATAAAATCTTATGGAACTCACAGATTATTATAACTCTTTAATAATAAACAAAATATTTGCAATCGAAAAAATATTGCGACTATAAATTATCAACTATTTTATCTATCAAGTTAGATGAAACTTCACACACTTAAAATCGGTTCAGTAATTTAAGACTTCATTGCGAACAAACAATTTGACACGAAATTTTGGATATAGATTGAATAGAAATAATGATTAACTATCATAATCGACATTTCATACAACTTGCCTTATCCGAAGATAAATGATAATTTCGTTGATTTTATCATCAAGCTTTAACTAGAATATTGTAATGTATTAATAAATAAAATATCATAAATACTAAGGAAGTACTCACTCAGCCTCCGATATGAGTAGGTTGAATTTCTAAAAGAGAACATAGTAATATTTAGTTTTATTTGGAATCAGTAGTAGTAAGTAGTAACAGTAATAAGTATTACTAAAATTGCAATAATATGCAAAGTATATATTGCAAATATACTTATGTATGAATTCTTATAGAGTTTGTACGTATCTTTTAAAACTAATAATAATAGTATTTAATATATTACAAATGTAATCATATTTATTCATATTATACACAATTTATATTAAATGTGTGTTATATTGAATAGAGTATGATTCGCAAATCAGTTCACCATTTTAATTTCAATAGAGGTCAACGGGATAAACTTCAATTGAAGCGTGAGATAAAAGAAAATCATCTTTGATTGCTTATAACTTCTTTGTTTTTGAATTAAGTTTAATTTAATTGTGTTATAATATTGAGTCTAGTTTCATATTTTGTTCCTTAATATGCCGGCTGCCAAGAGCATTCTAGTTAAAGAATTCATACACACCGCCCCCTCCTCCCGTATGAGACTACATTTAAAGAAAATAATGGTCTTAGTTTTAATTTCTTTATAGGAAAATATTCTTTCCATATTGAGCAAAATTTTCATGACATTTTGTTTGGTAGACACGTAAAAATCGTTTTACTAAAAGTGTTTGAGTCTTTGAGTACATATCTGGCACTTTTTGTCGTGGAAAATTTTTGGATTGCAATAGTTCTTAGAACTACTATGGTATTCTAAGTGTGAACCCAATGACATTTTGGTGTTAATATATTTTCAACTGTGAATAGGTGAGATAAGCATCATTCAATTCAAAATAAAACCCGACCATTGTTTCAGTTTCATTATCATTATCTATTGTCGAAATAATCGAGACGAAATAATCCGAACGCATGTACACACACAGAGATATCTCACTTAAAACGTTTGACTTAGGTTTAGGTTATCTTAAAACTTAAAGATGTATCAAAGTTTTGAATTCCCATAATAGGCTCGATTAGAAGAACGTTAATATTATAAAATTGTTCAACAAATAATCATTTGTTGAACAAACTATATATTTCATTAATTAACATATAAATTCAATAAATTTTAAAATGCAATAATAACCACTGCATAATAAAATATAATAAATTAATTCTAAATATAAAGAAACTCATTTTAATATAAATATAAAATATCATTTGAAAATTATAAATTTCTACAACTTGTTTCAATTTAATATTACAAATAATTGAATACAAATTAATATACATATTATTATTTATTGATCATATTTATGATATAAATATTATTGGTTTTCAGACAAAAATACAATTTAATAAATAAAATCTATATAATAAATATAAAGAATAAATTTTATAAAATGTTGAAAGAATTATAATAAAAAATTTTAATTTATATTTATTAAAAAAATGAAAAAAAAAAATCCGTTTATGTATGTCTGTCTGTGTGGCCTACCCAGTTTTAATAAATTGGAAAAAATAAAAGCCAAACAAAGCCGATTTTTATATTTCAATATACGATTAATTTTATGGGTAATATTTTAAAATAAATATCCATACTTTGTTAATAATTGTAAACATTATTATGAATAAATTATATTAGCTGGCGCCAAGTGCATATTTAGAATTAATGGAAGCTGTTTTATAAACTAAGACAGTTTTTTGTGATGTAGGGCTCAGCAGCCGAAAGTATGTGACTATTGAAATCGAAGGACGCATGTATTAGGGCTAGATATAAGGGAGCTGCAAATAGCTCTATTTGATTTTACCTTATAAGCGCAAATAGTACTTTAAATATTATACAATCAGGCTATATAGCAACCAGTTATGAATATATAGTATGGAAATACAGCTATGTCCTCGAATTAAAGCCTTATTAATTATACCGCGAGCAGAAAGTTTTATAATGTATTCTAGGATGAAATGTAACTTAAAAAAATTTTGAGTAAAGTCATGCGAGAAAAAACAAATAACTCTTGCTTGAAATAGTCTATTGCTCAATGTTTTGTCTTTTAAAATATCTCAATTGACGTATTTTGAAAGATTCACTTCACGAGGCAAATATTGATAATTACGAGAACTGGCAAGACATAATTGTTTTTCCAGTAAAAAAAATACTATTTAAAATACCAAACACAAGCATGAGTAAATAAAGTAATAAATACTATAAACAAGAAGTACCAACAATAACACCGATAACAATACATGTATATTAGGTCGTTAATTAAGCCCATATATATCCCATATAGTAGTACACTCTTCGCTAGGAATAGTAATTTGTGTTCTAGGATGTAGAAAGCTGTTACAATTTTCTATATTAAATAGCAACCATCCACAGAGTACGTTCGTTGTATGTATTAGCTGATATTTTATGTACCCCTTTCATGAACGATGTCGCGGTCATAGAATACTCAAACTAAGAAAATAGTGCATACCTCTATGAATATTATTTCTTACTTTTATTCCGAGCCTTCTATTATTATTACATTCATTTATATTTAATATATTAATTACTAAAGAAGGATAGTTTAGCTTCGAAAAGTCTTGGGTCACTAAAAAATGTAATAAATGTACTACCTAATAAAGAAGCCTAATCTTAATACCGATTTAATTATTTTACGAGCTCAACTAAGTTAACCAGAATATCTGATCGATCTCTACAAGATTCTACTTGGTGTCGACCTTTATCTCTTGTAGTATGGGCTCTCGTAAGATTCTGCTTAAGATCACAATAAGGGTAACCAATTAACATTTTATCTACTAAATATCGTCGTGATCTGTTCCGCACATTGTTATATATAGTTTTCATTTTATTTTCACAAATTTTCACAATACTTGCACAATGATTATAAAATTTTACATGATTAAAACCAGGATCATAAGTGTCAAATTTGCTATATCAATTTTGATATTTTATCTATTTTTCAATAAAGATCTTTAGACTTTATCTCCCTTTATTGTAAACAGGTTAATTGTGAAGTATTTTCATAGACTGGAGAATGTGTGTTTTTATCCATATTCATTATGAGCCATGAAAATTTTCAATCAATCTATGACGAAAGATCCATTTTTCGGATGTAATTTATTAGAATGACGCCACCCAAGATATGTCTAAAATATACAACTTCTTTTGAATATTTTTTTTCTAATATCCAACATTAGAGTTGATATCCATAAATAATCTAGGAAGCATTCTAAAGTACTGCTGAGTGTCTAAGCTGATTTATTCGACATAGTATTACAAATACTATGATAACAAATATTGTGTTTATTCGTTAATATGATTGTTGATACTATTAAAAGGCAGCTATCGTCGTTTGAAAGGTGCAAACAACACCGTTACATACCGGCAATATATACTATACAGAAAGTTAGTTGATCATATTGAATATAAAGCTAAAATGAGGTTACCTCCATCACTTCCAGCCTTTATTTAAATATTAATTATTGATAAAGTAATTAACAAGTTCATACCACAATACGTTTTTCTTCTGTCTCCCTGATACTCATACTCAAAATATATTATGTACAATAATTACCAAAATATTTTATAATTATTCGGAGAGAGGGTTTGAGTTAATCTAACCTTGGAATTTTAATAAACATCCTGTTAATAATGTCGGCAAAGTGTAGGACTCACTAACATTAAATTAAGCCAATTATTTATGTTGAAAAAAAATTACGAAGTGTTTCCGATAAATCATGGACTTCTTTATGTTGGCTATTTTTGGTTAAATATTTCAATTTGAGATTTATCGGCGACCATGAGAAAAAAAGACTGACTAAAACATTATGGTGGCATGAATTGAATGAATTTTCTTTTCGAATTCCTCAGTATGTCAAAATCATTTATTTATCCGACCATAGCAGGTTTTTTGACGAACATAGAAAAAATACACAGCCTAAAAATAATAGTTTATCCTTAATGAAACTTTTGGATACACAGATCAAATATCTTTTGGATGCTTTCTCTTACATCTTTAGTTCAACATTGTGAGTATCCAAATTCATTCCTGATAACTAATCTTACAGCGCAAAGCCAAGAATACTTTGCTAAGTCGAAATTCAGTTTCCAATTTCAAAGTTCCAACTATTCCAATTCGAGCAGAGATGGCGATATGCGCCGCAAAAATAAAATATCTGAAATGGCCTTAGATACTTTATTTTAAATCTCATCTTTATAAATATTTTAATTCAATCAAGTGTACAATTTTTAATCCTCATTCTTATCTTCGCTTTGGTTACCCTTATTTTTTTATTTTAATTTCGATCTAAAGGTACATAAATTAATTCTAAACAAACATCCCCGAAAAAGAAAATAGATTAAAGAATAAAATCGATGCTGTACATAATTTTTCAGACAATTAACAAATTCAAAACATCATAAGATGCAGCAAAAAACTACACAATAATTTAATTTAATTATTTCAAACGACTTCGTATAATAAATAAATATTAAAATATAAAAAAAAAAAACATAAAACATAACACACCATGTAAAAACCACCCATCATATCCGTTCTATTCCTTCGACCCGCCGTTCAAGTGAGGTTTGGTGCAAGCCTAAGCGTATACTCTTAATAATAGTTGCATGGGAGATTCGATTCGATATTCGTCTCTCCCTACTGCACAATTTTTTTTAAAACATTACATACATTCTCTTTAAAAAAAAAAAAGACGTTAAATAAGGGATGATACAATATGATGGTGTTGTATTATTATTACTTTTAATAATAAATAGGAAAATTCATAACTACATCATCCCCTTATACAATGAGAAAAAATTATTCTTGGTTTGGTTACTCGACAGCGTAATTGGGTATTATGTTTTTCAAGAAAAAGATGAAAAATCATCTTTGGGGGGCTTATAACATTCCATGAGAAAAATATTCGATTATGATTCTTGCTTTTATTGAAATATAGCAAAATTATAAAAGCTATATATTTCGACGAGAAACCTATCGTCAAATCGGATCCTAGGCGATAACTTAGAAACTACTCTCAAAATCGTTAAATATATTATTAAAAGATATTATTAACATTGAACTTTTCGATTCTAAATTTCTACATTGAAACCATATCTCTAGAAAAATTTTATTCTTGTGATTTTCTCGCTATTTCGATGTCATTTTGTACAAAATTTGGATTCAAAAATTTAAAAATAAATTCCATTGAACTATGGGACAAGTATTTTAAAAATATATCGTGCAAATTTCGGTTTTAAAATCTATTCATTTTTGTCTAATTTTCACTATATCGTGTTAACAAAAGACGTAGCCCTTAAATGAAATTAACCTTGTACTATTTGGATTAAATTTGTATTTTTCGGTTAAAATTATTGAATAACCAAAATAAGCCTAAATAACCACAAAAAATCTCGCATTGTAGAAGAAAATACGAAATAACGTTTGAAGCTATGAGACCAATTTGAAAATTGAATATATCTCGTTAACCGTTAAATGCCCAAAAAGGTGCGTGGATTAATAGGAAACTGAACGCTCATCTTAGATCATACATCTTAGACTAAACTGAGTTATGGCACAAAAGTCTCTTTAAAAATTTAGATTAAGTACCTAAATCTAAGCAAGTTTGGGCTGTAAGTTGATAAATCATTAAATCATCTTATTTTTAAATATATTAAGATTACCTTCCATTTTAAACACTAAATTAGACGGTATGTTTAGAATGAGCGAATCACGGCCTCGGCTAAGTATACGTACTTGTCCAATGTAAATGTACCTGTATTATGATATTCACGTGACTGGATTCAGATGACACTATCGTTTGACTAGACCTAATTTTAAAAGAATATCCATATACATATATATAAATATTATAAAATAGATATGGTTGATATTATTATATGTGGCGTAAAAGTATTAGTAATTTTCATGTCTAGTTGATCATTGTTTGGTGCAGTTTGTTTTTTTTTTTTTATATATTTTTATTTTTATATGTTATTTATGATTATTATTTTTGTCGTTATTACCATGTACTAACTATTTATTTCTGATGATGTGCTTCTATCTAGTTCTAGTACTATTATTTTACTGTACGTCTGTTTAATATTATAATTTTAAATTGTGTATGTTTTTTTTATGTATATCAATGAATATTTGTTTTAATTTCAGTTTACAAATTAAAAACATAACAACATTGAGAGGAGACATAACTCATTTTCTATTCAATTAAAATTTAATTATCAAAGCGGCATGGTCAGAAGTCTTCTTTGTTCCTTTAGATGCTGGATAACCTTACTGTCTACATTGTCATCTCAAGGTTTCAAAGATGTTCTAGGATCGAAGGAATTAATTTTCGTCCTTATTATGAGCTTCAAAGGTTGGAATAATATCGATAAGATATTCATAAATTGGTACGTGATTGGGCGGTTGAAATTTGTAATGTTAGCATATATTGATCACATAAACCATATTTTGTTATTGGAGTTCATTTAATTCGTCTGGATGTCTGTCCGTCATCAAGAATATTCGGATTCGCCACAATATCAGCTCCAATTTAGTAAACACTTATATAATTACTGGATTAATTCATTATTTAGAGTATTTTATGAATACTAGTGTTAAACATAGTTCAAACATTGATACTCAATCATATAGGAAGTATCTAAACAATTCAATCTGTTAGTTATTATCGTCGCTGGTTTGAAGGCTATTCAATTGATTACTTCCAATATTACATGTCTGACCAGCTCTTTGAAAACGTCTATTGGGATAATAATAATGATTTAGTAGAAAATTGATTTTACATATCATCGAACCAATGGTTTTCCTTCTAAATTTGCAAAGTTTATAGAACAAAGAAAAACAATTTTATTCATTATTCAATAAAAATGTCATTGGTACTTTCAGATACTAATTATTTGTCTATTGATTTACGTATAAACAATAAATTATAAATGAATATAATGTTATGATTTAACATAATTAGATCACACCGTACATATCAAATGTGTACTTATTCAAAACACAGAAAGAAAGGTAAACAAATCTATGTTTTACCAAAATATAGAACATAAATTTTAACACTTATTTTGTTATGTTAACAACACCATTTCACTATAAAGTTCTTACAAATGTTCCACATACAGTTAAAGAAGCTAACGTTTATTTATACTTAGGTAGAAAAATTCTACAACGTCAAAGCGTACAAAATAACAAAGTTTGTAAAATACTGAAGGAGGAGCTTTAACAAGTTTTTGAGTCAATTGTAAGAAATGCAGTATAAATGTGCCCGTTAGCATATCATTCATATCTATACTTCTAAAAATTTGAATATAGCTTAATTAGGATGTCACAACTTTTTTCACATTAAAAATTCTGAAAAGTAGGACGTTTTCTTTTTCGAACCCCTTAAAATTTTTTGATATAACGTTATTTATTACAAGAATATGAAAATTTTGTTTGATATAAATCCACACTCTAATCGCATTCGATAGTCCGATGTTTGTAAAACAAATCATTCACGTGAACAATAGTATTCTACAATTTGATTGGTCATTTTGAAGGTTATTTAATATATGTAATACTTACACTATTTTATATACTACGCCCTACGGCACTTTAAATAATTATTATAAACTAGCGGACATCAGGCAGTTTCACGCGAGCATGAGAATACTGGGATAAAAATTAAACTATGTCATCCGGTAATAGGGTAGTTTCCCAACGGTTAAAGTTTATTGAATGCATGATCATCGGACTTAGTAAAATAACTCGACTGTAGCATAGAATAAATTTAAATCAATTGATAAAAACCAATAGCCAATTTACTTTGTAATTGAAATTCGCCAATAAGATATGTAAAAATGTAATTTATTTAAGTCTATGACAGAATGTATTTTCGCGCGTTATTTGTTTATATACAACAAACAATAACAAACCACTATGATTTTAAGAAAGCCATCAGCTTAAGTAACAAAATATATCATATTATTATTCATATATGAAAATAACAACAACACTGAAATGGGTTGTGTTGCGAGATTGGTTGAATTGGTATGGTAATGGAAGATTTGAAAGAAAATTTGTTGAAAATGGGAATGAGTTGAGCAAAAAAATAAATAAATATATATGAAAAATAAAATATTTTTGTGTTTAAACGGTAAAATTTAGATGATATGTTTAAGTTGATAGAAACTGTGTGTATATATAGTTCTTTTAGAAATACCAGCAGTCTCTAGTGCACAAAATTGATGAAACATACAAGAACCATGCCTATAATTTAATTTGGATAACGGCAGCCTGTGTTACATCGGTACCTACTCAAATAAATATTTTTTAAAAGAAAATCAGTTAAAATTATTTTACAAATAGGTTTAGTTTAAGACTTCTTAAAATAAAGTTTAACCTCCAGTTTAACGTGGAAACCCCCTCCCCCCAATGTGTAAATACACGGACTCAGTCACACAGAGATGAAATTCACGTTACTTATGACCTATATTGATAAAAATGAAGTTACTGTGATTAGGAAGTAGCAATCTAGTACCAAGAAATATGACGCAACCTATCAATGCCTAACGTTTTACACTTTAATTACCCACACGTTTGATTTAATTTTTATTCGTTTGTACTCATGGGTACGATTCTATGGCTAATAGATCAACTTGTGCACACAAATAAAAATAAGAAAAAAAAATTTTCATACGAAAAGTATGAAAATAAATATTATTATTATATTTATCATATAACAAAAAAATAAATACATAAGAAATGTGTGAAAAAATTATATACATAAATAAATTTTCTTACGATAATAGGACTCTACACACATACATATGAATATTAGTATTTTAAAAGAAAAATTGTTGTCAAAGAAAATACTAAAATAAAAATGAACAAAACTCCAAAATATATCGTAAAATTATTATTGTACACATTTTAGTTAAATAGAAATTTTATTTATTGTTTTATTTAGATTAATAAAATAAATAAAAAAATTCATTTCTTAGGGTCATTCATTTTTGATTGGTATTATGAAATGTAATGCCATTTTAGCTCCATTGATCCTGGGGATCAATGTAATGCCACTATGTAATGCCATTTTAGCTCCTTTGATCCTGGGGATCTTTTATGGGCTAATAGTTGACTAAAAAATATTAGATAATCAGTAGCTAAGATAAAAACTTTTTAACAAACAAATCAAACCGTCGAAAAAACTGAAAATCAAAAAATAATAATCCTTTTTTATTTAACCTTTGATGTATCTCAGAAAAATTATTCCAAATTCCACTTGGGAAATAACTTTGAATTGAAGAATGTGGCCAGCGCAATATTCTTGCAATATTCTTGATTAATTAGCTACAGATTTAATTTTAATAAAAAGGACTTTAAAAGTATGAATATACAAATAAACATTTTCATTTATTTTCAATACAATGTTTTTCTATTTTCTATCATTATATCAACCTAAATAAGCCGCGTTGTTTTAATCTTTCAATCCTCAACATTTTATCCATACCATAAGAACTCCCTCAAAACAATATTCAAGTCATAATAATACACACTCTTATAAATGCAGTAATTGTAATATTCTCTCTTTTTATTCAATACATATAGAAAGTATATTTTCTTTATCTATATTGTTTTTCTGTAAAATGTTGTACTAATATATAAAACGAACATAATGATCCAAGAGCTGGCTGCAAAAAACCTGATCTAGGGCTCAAAGGAATATAAAGTATCGTGCTAGGCATTTGTCACATTCATAAAGAAGTGGCACTTATGTATTTTCTTAGTAAGAAATGTTTAAACTTCAATTTGATTATAGTTTGAAGCGGTGACTCAATAGATACGGTAACACAACAACAAAAAATTTAAAAAAAGTTACGTGCCATGGATTTAGCACCACATTTCACAAGGCACTTGTTCATAATTATTTTCTGCTCACTCAGTTTCATGCGGTTACTCGATTGGTACAGTTTATGTCCAAAAAATGTACCGTAGAAATTAATGTTATACACCATATTTGCCCAGACACTAAATGATTTTTCCAATAGTTACAGTGAGTAGTATCATTTAAAAAATACTTCATTCGGTTACACGATAGTTCAGGTTTTTGTGCAGCCAGCTCTCGCTCTATAAATAAGTATGGTTATAGTAGACGTATTGATGTTGTCGCGCGACTCACTGCATAATAAACATACAGACAGACACACAATGTTCAAACACAACAGCACAATGTTAAAAACACGGTGTTAAAACAAAACCGATAATCATTTTAACACATAAAACTGTGTGTTTGTGTATTATTGTGTTTTATTACAATATTTGTTTTATACTTTTTAGTGTTTGGATTAATAATATAGCTTCTTATTTCATTATGATATTATTGAAATTAATAGACGTTTTGTTTATTTTAAAACGAACAAAATCTAATTGAGGAGTTGTGCATATTCGATTCTTTTGGTTATATACGCTTTGTTTTGTAAGAGAATTAATTGACGTTGACTTAGAGTTTAAACAGAGTTAATTATTTTACAGTACTGGAAGATAGAACAGTTCTAAAATCTGAGAAACCACTTGAAACCTTCAGCGTGAAATGGCAGTTGGTTGTGGAAAATAAAGCTTTAACGATAATTTATATAAGAAAATATATTTTCTGCTGTCTTGAAAATTCACTGAAAATTTTAAGTTATTAAAATAATATGTTTTGAGGCACGCGCCTTGGCTTAAAGCAAGTTTCTTACGCTCCTTGGCTAAAGTTTTCAACGCCTTTTTTTAGGAATTTTTCCAAGTCGGTGACCACAAAAATTCAACCATATTTGAATTTAGTTTAAATTTATTCATCAAAAATATATAATTATGTACTGACATTAGTTTCATACCTAAGTTATGAAGGTTCAATGGAAAAGGTTTATTATTTCTTGCTTTATTTTTTTGTTAAAAAGTTTTTAGAGTAGGTATATTCTTTCCTGCCACAAAAAACTGTTATCCAAGATTCAATTTTTCTGTTACATGTCTCTCATAAGCCATTTTTTATTTCAATCGATCAAAAATTTTGATAGCGTATTGTTGTTTTCAAAATATTATCTAAGGAAAGCCATATATTATCATAAATATGGCAATTTAAAAAAAAACAGTTGTCCGAAAGAGTCTATTAAAATAAATTAAACGAGATGGATAATTAGATATGGTCAATATTTTCAAAAATATTCTCTTTTTTGAAATCCAATTAAAATCATTAATAATTCTGTATATTTATTAGATTAGTTCCGTTTTATTTCCAAACCCACATGTACTAAACTAATCATAATAATTTATGTATCTATAAATTAATATTATTAACACGTATGGTGTTAGTTTTTTTTAAACATAAGATATTGTAGCATGGCGTCTAATATCTATCTGATTCATCATTTAAGTTTAAATCATAATATATTATTTATTAGTAAATTAATTAATAAGTTAATTTAAAGAAAAAAAAACGTTATGACTTTTTTCTATACTGATTCACGCACGGATAGTGGTAAATATACACTTTTATTATATGAGAAATTTATGAGGGTATACTAAATTTTGTCTAAATACAATCCACTATTAATGACGAACAAACAGTCGGACAGGCATAGATTTAAATTTCGATTTTTTTCCCAATTTCCTAGATCAAATTATTTTGTATTTTATAAATACCAATATTATATAATTCATTTGGAGTCACTAAACGAGTAACATCTCCTTAGAGAATCATTACAACTAGCTAATTCATACTGATGATGACTACTTTGTAGTCAAAATACGTATTTATAAAATACAAAATAATTTAATCTAGGAAATTGGGGAAAAAGGCATAGATTTGCTAAAATAGACTAAGTTTGATTACTACTTATGACAAAATTTTGTTTGTGCTTTCAATTTTCTACCGTTAATCTGTTTAAGCTCAATTGATTATTTCATTCATATACCGAATTTTGTTGGTGGGAAGTTTTCGTATTGGAGCCGATTTTCTGATTCTCAAATTTTGACAGATCGTTACGTTCAAAGTTCACAAGAACCCAAATAAGATGTTATATACTAGAAGAAGGTGTCTTTTACCTTCATCCATTTGACTGGAGGTTGTAGATTTAGGTACAAGAAACGCAGTTGCGATTCCCTCTTAATATATTCTACCTCCTGAACAAATAATGAAATAATGATATGTGACGTAAAACTGAATGGCGTTTCTACAAAATCGGTCCAGCCGTTTTTTGCTGTGTATAGAAATTAATAAAAAAGACAAAAATATCCATCATCATAATAATAAACAAAATATTGTTTTTTTATTCTCCTCAATGATAAGTTCGTTGTGTGAACCTCACCTTAAACCACTTGTGTTAGTTTTAAGAGTCGTACGAGACACATTTCTATGAGAACGTGGTAATATCACCAACCGATTATCGAGAAAATCTATACAAAGCCATAGCCTTTAAAGTTTAAGTAAAAAATGGTAGGTTTAGAATAATAATTAAACCTAGAAGAATCAAATTTTTTGAATACGCGAGTACACAAATAGATTTTATATCTATATGCATACAATAGACAAAACACATAGAAAAGTAGTAGTAAAGAGATGATTCTATGTTAACGCGTTATTATAATAAATAGCTTTCGAAGATCGAGTACAACAACAACAACAACAAATTTTCATAAATAAATTTTTTCCTCATCGAAGGAAAACCCATTTTTATACCCCCCAAAAATGCTACTGCTTGCTATATTATTTATATAGTTTAAGATATATCTAAATGTATGAAAGAAAACAATCTTTTGCATATAAATAGGAACCGACTTCAAGTAAGTAACTAAACAGCAAAAAAATAAATTAAAATAATTGATTTTTATAAATGATTTCCTAATCAACCATCAATTACATTTCAAAGTCGGCACAAATTTTTAATTTTAAAATTATTTTTTATTTTTTAGTTACTTTTTGGAAGTTAGTTCTATATTTTTGTAGGAAAATTTTTGATGGTTCCATACATCATCGAAAAATTCTGTTGTCATTTCTCGTTTTCCTCATGGTTGGAAGTGTTTCTTCATATTTTTATGGCATCTCTTAGAAAATAAAACAAATTATCAACATCGGCCTGCTCTATAAATAGGTTTAAAACTTATTCATCCCGTCCCTCTATTAGTGCAGGAGTCCTCCTCTCTATTAGTGCAGGGGGGCAAAAGCCAAATTTTCTCTTAAAATTGGTCCACAATTGGGTACGGAACTGATTCTAAATTTGCTATATCTCACATAAAAATGTGAAACCAGATTCAATACCTTAAAAAAATTTGAAAATTAAATTGAAGTTATCAAAGGCAATTTTATTTTCTTTGCTTTCTCTTAAAAACGATGTTTAACAAGTAATTTATATGGAGATAATAAAAAGTTGACATCATACATAGGTATTTCCTTCTTTGTTTTAGAATTTTCAATATCCATATCTTGCTTAATTTTAAAGGATTTTTCAAAAATTCATATCCATGTTTGTGTAAGTATTTTATCCAGAGCCCTGATGAAAATATTTCGGGAATTTTTTCTTGTAATTCTTGCAACATTATCTCTAAAGTATATCCTTTCACACTTAATCCAAAATTTATGAAAATAACCGGCGAACATCCATTTAAGAAAATCTGTACAAGACAATCACATAACGGCGCCTTCTTTTTGTAAGTCAGTTAAAAATGGGTGGAGAACAAAGGTTTTATAATATACACATATTTATCTATATGGAGTGAGAGATTAAGGGGGTGGGTGGGTGTGAATATGTTCACTCCACCACGAAACACACATACATATAGCCAACTAACTACTTATTCTAATATACATATAGCAATAATTTATATTTTATTTTATTGCCATTTTCTTAAAGTGTTTTAACAACTAAAAATTTTCTTCGTTTCTCATTCATATATACATATAGAGAGAGACTGACTGACTGACTGACTTACTTACTTACCAAACTAAAGATTTTTTATCTCATTCTATCTCAAATATTGTATGCATATAAATTTTTTTTTTTTGTATTGTTTTTTTCCAATTTTTACAACCCAGGATACAGCAAGCAGCTAACTGACTGTTGTGCAAAATTACATTTTTATGTATGAATAGAGAGAAAAATGAATTTTTGATTTATGAACTTTATTGAGAAAAATTATGTTGAAAAATTTCCATATTTTTCATAGAATTTTCATTATAATATTTTTATTATATTTATTTTTAGTCGGGGTGATATGAAATTAATTTTATAGTTTCTTAATCATAATTCTCCAATTGACTGTTCAAACAAGTTTTCGGTTCCTAATATCAAAATCGGTATTTGGACTTAATTTTTTACGTTGCTTTTTGTAAGAAACATCAAACTAACGTGCAATTTTTGCATGCTATAAGACGACTAATAATTAGTCGTATCACAAATACGATTCATAATTAAACAAATGGAATGAAGAATAGTTAAGTAGCTGGTGTTAATTTACACGAAAAATATTACACATTATTCAATTTTGTATACAAACAGTAATTACTCGTATCATAAATACGATTCATAATGAAACAAATGGAATGAAGAATAGTTAAGTAGCTGGTGTTAATTTACACAAAAAATATTACACATTATTCAATTTTGTATACAAACAGTAATTACTCGTATCATAAACACGATTCATAATTAAACAAATGGAATGAAGAATAGTTAAGTAGCTGGTGTTAATTTACACGAAAAATATTAGAAATTATCCATAAATTCTCGGTGACAATAAAACTTATGTTTTTTTACACAAAAACATTAAAATAATAGCAATAATTTTTGGATATACATATATCTTTACAAAAATATTTCCTTTTTCTCACCCCTCTCTGCATCATCCCCCGTGACTACCGCTTACATTCCCCCCATCTTACCACCTTATAATTTTCTTTGTACTGTGTGTTAATATTAACAGGACAAGTGAAAAGATATATGTATGTGTGATGTATTAAATACGTATAGTAAAGTTTTCAAGCATTTATCTCAAAGTAAATTCGTTCGGGGGAATGAGGTACAATGGGGTGGGTTTTTATGAAAATACTATGCTGTTGTTGGATGTTATGTAAGAGATAGAAAATGAAAGATTTTTTTTTTGTCTTCTTCTTCAGTTTGAGAAATTAGCTTTCATTTTACTAATGGGAATTTGAATTATTATCACTTTTGTGTCGTCGTTTCTGGATGAAGTATGAATTATTATATCCTGGTTATTCCATATATATATAAATATATATTTTTGAACAGGATTTTTGTTGAAAAAAAAGTACACATATTATGTATGACATTCTGGATTGTCTTCTTGTATTTTTTTTTAAAGAAAGATTAAAATGAATAAGATTTACTGTTTTTAAAAAAAAATTACAATGGGAGGAAGAAAAAAATAAATAAAAATATTTTTAAATTGGCAATGTTAACTTTTTGAAAATAATCGACATTAAATATTATATGCGTAGTACAGGGTGGTTTGTATAATTAATTGTTGTGTAATTTTCACCTTAGACTCCAGATCCCAGCTCTTAGAACCTGGCTAACTGTAGCAAAATTTCTTCCCAATTAATTACGCTAATTAAAAATTTATCATTCGCACCAATAAAAAAATACAAAGTGCTTAACTAGGTTCAGTTTGAAGCCAACCACAAGCCATTCGAAGTTTTAAAAAGGTTACATTTTTTAGCCTTTTCAGCTCATCGAAATTTATAAGTAATTTATTACAGACAATTAATCATCAACAGTAAAAGAGAATTTAGACCATAATAAAAATTTTTATGTAAAATAAAACGATTTTGTGATTAATAATCAGAGACTACCCAAATTATCCTTACTAAAAAAACTTTATCAAAATTATTTAAGAGATATTAATTTTGAATGTTCCAGTTATCAAACGTTTATCGTGAATACTAAATTCTGTCGTTTTTTAAATTGTTTTGGATTCAAACCTATAAGAAATTTGATTGCACTTTTTCTTTAATTCCTTATTTTTACTTCACGAGAAAAAGATTCTTAACAATTAACAGTAGCATTTTTCATTTTATAACCGCTTGCCAGAATCTTTTACGATTGTCATACCTGATTTTCTGGTTTTTAAGACAATTATAAGAAAATTTCTATTGTTATCAAATTAATCAGTCGCTTCGTAAATCGTAAATGGTCGACACTTTTAAGTATTGTTTTTGGTGAAGGTCGTTAAGAAGAAACAAAAAACTTAATTAAAACGTATTTCCATAGGTTCCAATATTTTGCGTTATTTAACTACTTAGTAAAAATAACTCTTTTAAAAGTTTGGGGCCTAGTTTAGTTATTTAAGCGTTCTTGATCATGTTTCTTACAAACTTCCTTGATCAAAAAAATTGCACATTTCTTTGTATTTTAAATTTTATACAAATTATTTTAGGAATCAATAAATAACGAGAAGTACTTCAACCACAATAAATTCATTAGGACATGATGTAACTCGTTTGATGTTACGCTAAGTGTAAAACAAATTCATTTTTATGTAACCCATAATAACATTTAAACAGGCAGTTTCATGTTGAATTCAATTTTGTTGTTGAAACTTATTATTACATTTAGTATTTCCATTCAATTAAAATATTTAAAAAACAAAATAAATAAAATAATTTTGAAGGATATGGCTCTTTTTCAAATTAGTGTTTTATGGGTATTTATAAGTGGTTGTATAATTTCTGAAGATGTCAATAAAAATTTATTCGAATAAAAACTGTCGTAATTAGCCAAACTATATATACATATACATAGGTATATACATACATACGTACAAATGAACACATAAATATAATATTTATTGTAAAATACATCATCATAAAATCGTTAAGTCGTTCTTAAATGATCTTACAATACTTTAAATAAATATATTGTACAGTTACATAAACAATAATATTTCTAGTTTAATTATTTTGCTAGTTTATTAAATTTCAAGTAAGTTTATTTAAATTGGTTCGATTAAAATCGGTATTAGAAATGTATTATCAAAACTATACAATGAAAATAGGAAAGGTGAGCAAGAATAAAAGTTTAATTGCAGATTTTTGAGATTATGGCATATTTATGGTGTAGAGAAAAAGACTTCTGTCAGTTGGTCAGTAAAGTAAAAAAGCCTTGTTCGTTGCAATTACTTTTTAAAAGGTGAAAAATGAATTACCAGCAATAGATTATCTAAAAATGATTGATCAAATCAATGAACTGTTATGTATTTTTTAATCCTTATTATATTTTAAATGATAAATTTGTACAAAAAACAGATTTTTTTTGTTTTTGTTTTTCAATTTTCTGAAATTTTTGCGATATAAGCAAACCTTAAAAAATCGACAAAAAGTTCAAAATTTTTTGTTCACTGTTTATAGGTTTTTTAGAATAATTAAGGTCTAAAAAATTCAAAAATAATATTTATTTTACGATCGGTCGACTAGTTTTCGAGATATTGCATGGAATACGTCCGATAAATCGGCTTCTGGATCGGATTTCTAGCGATATTTTAAAAACTACATGTTCAATCGCTAAATAGATGGTTTTTTTGAAATTTGCGGGTCAAAATTACCTTAGAACATACATTTCATCCAAATCGGGAGCAAAAAACTTTTTTCGATTTTCTCGATTTTTTCAAAGGGGTACCCCTTAATAAAATTGCGAAAATTCGAAAAAACTTTTTTCTATCTTATTTCGAAAAATACCATGATTATAAGACTATTTCGATCCGTAGATTTCAAAAATAACATCTATTTAACGATCGGATGCGTAATTTTTAAGATATCATCAAAAATCCGATCCAGAGGCCGATTTGGCGCATGTATTTCATGCAATATCTCAAAAACTAGTAGACCGATCGCAAAATAAATGTTATTTTTGAATTTTCGAGATCTTAATTATCTTAGAAAACTTATAAACAGCGAACAAATTTTTTTCAACTTTTCGACGATTTTTTAAGGAATCACAAAAAACATCTCCAAGTTAAAACAATCCCAACAAGTATGTATGACGACAAAATTCACCATTTAAGGTCCAATTCAGATTTAAGAAAAATTAAATCTTATAAATATTCAGGCAGAAAAGGGGAGAAGTACGTACTTAGTGTACTTTAAGGTTGATAAATGTTATGTCCATGGTTCATCGACTAAAGCTATATAGTTGAGCTTGACCACTGATGACAAAAAATTCGATTTAATACTGGAAACCTTTTCGCTAAACATTTATACCATATAAAATATTATGCATATTCCACATTTGTAAGTAAAGCATTCAGTAGTAGTAAGTAAGTACTGACTGTATTTGAAGTTAAGTATATGTATATTTAAAGTCGCGCCTCATATGCTAAATTACTCATTTCCGCCATTATAATAACTGTCTAATACTTATTTTATGTGTGTATGTATGTTTGTATGTGTGGCGTAAGGTGATTAAGTTGTAAATAAACTTAAAACACAATAATAATAATAATAATAATAATAAAAGCTACTTAACTCTCAATACTTAAGTTATATTATTATTATTATTCATATATAATAATTCAAATTTGTAATGATTTTTTTGTATTGTCTATGTTATTATTATTTTACTTACTTGACTTCATAATTCTTAACGTCTGATGTCAATATTTGAGTTAACGACACTTGATGGTGTTGTGTTTATTGACTACTGTTTATTTGATATGCATTTTATAATGCTTATAATGTTATATATTATTAATTTAAGTTTGATATACAAGGAAAATGAAGTACAGGGTAGGAAAAATATAAAGTTTTCAAAGATTAAGGTAATACGAGTAATTACTTTAGATTATAGGTATAATACAATCAAACCCTCGAACTAAAACAAAAAAAATGTATGTCTATGGTAAATAGTTTTAATTTTCTAGGTAGACCTCTTAAAACATTAATTTAAACGAAAAATTAATAAAATAAAAAAATCACAGTGATAATTCGGAAGTTCTGACAGAATTGAAAACTTGAAACAACATCACATGTGTTTTACAAAAATTGCAATCTTGCAGAAATTGCAGGATTAGAACCAAGGTTCCTTAAATAAAAAGGCAATAATATGTAATGTGATGTTTTTTGTCGTCTCAAAAACTAATAAACGTGTCCAAAAAAGTTTTTGCTTACCAAATTTCGTTAAAATTGGATCAGTTTCAGAATCTATCGAGGACATGAACGTGACATGTGTACACTATTTTGAATAAGATATCATATAAGTTTCATCACTTAGTATATTATATATTAAGCCTTTTTACGCCCAAAATATGCTTTATACATATAAAGGATTATTAAATTTAGCCTAGAGTCGGTAACGCCAAAAAAAGACATGAACAAAATTTTGGTATAGTTGTACATCAAACAACATAACTATTCCTTTTTTGCATAATTGTCCGATCGCCATCAAGGTAACTCAAAAACGAAAAAAAATAGCTATAAATCTCAAAAAATAGAATAAAAGTTCAAATTAATAATTGTTCTTATCTTACCAACAACTTTTGCTTGAAACATTTTCAAGTAAATTATTTAGATTTGTCACAATTTCAGCCTCAAATTCCAGACAAATAATTTATATTTAATTATACTTTAATTATTGAATGATTTATCGAATAAAATATAAAATAAAAAACTTACGTTCTGTGGAAATGAAAATATCCATCTCTTCAAAATTTTCGAAGAGGAAACAGTTGATGCAGTTACCATAACGATGCTAGCCGTAAATGTTCTGTTTGTTAATCGTCATTAAATAAATCTTGTTTTTGTAGGCCATCCATGCTTCATTTTGAAAAAATATTTGTTTACATAAAACTTAATTCTTCGTATTCAAATACAAATTCTACTATATTCAATAAATTTTCCAAGTGGATTAAATGTAAAACACAATAAATCACTTTCACGCAAACACTTATGGGTTAAATATAGAACGGTATTCAGATATTCTTCGATAATTTTGTATATTTTATAACACAAGTGTAAATAATTGTTTCAAAAACAAATTTATTTTATTTAAAAAAATATTCAATTTACTTCCATGTACTAGATGATAATAATTCTCCATGTCTAGAAACAATTCCATTTGTAGACAACGACCTATCAATTATTCTTTGAACTGAGATATATAAAAACTAAGAAATTATTTAATTTGTTTCACACATTTTCTAATTAGAAATTCAATGAAACTTATTAATTGTATTGATGCATACTCATTAATAATAAAAACACAATTTTTATCACTTTTAATTATTTATTTAAAATAATTGTGAGACGATCGTTTCATCTTGTTTACGTGATATTATCAAAATAAAATTTATATTTAAAAAAAACAACTGTATTTATAATAAAAAATATTTTATGTTTACGTAATAAAAATCAGGTTAAAATTTGTCTAATGAATAAAATAAAAATCTGTAATAAATACCTTGCCTGGATTTAAAATTATTTTGGACAATATATTTAAAAATTAAATAAATTTGTTTTTTTCAAAATAAAATATTAATAACAATTTGACTAGATTGCTTTGTACGGGGAGTTGTATATGTGCAGTTGATCGTGTATGATTTATTTATGATGAAGATTCCCAAATATTCATTTTTAAGCCTTTTTCGACCAAATGGAGAATTTTTATCCCGTTTCCTGCATTGTGGTCAGTTTTCATAAGATGTGTGGCGAAGGTTGAATCATATTTTTTGTTCCTAAGCGATCTTAGATGTTCCCGTTCTCTTAGCGTTGGCCTACGTTAATTTTTTGATGGGAATACTACTGGCAAAGTTACTCTTATTTGATATTTATCATATTTGATATGAAACGCTGTTTGGTCAATTGTTTTTAATTATTTGAGTTGCGCTTGACCTAAAGTTTCGATTTAAAACGATTTGTCGACGATCGTATAGCAGAGAGATTACGTGAAAAGTACATGCAAAATCCTAGGAGGACAACTTGTATTAATATTTACAAGGTTGAAATTTTACATTATTTGCGAATATGTGGTCTTAGATCTTACCAAATATCAGCTCAGTGACCAAGTGAATAAAGGCAGTAGTACCTTCACCAATTCGACTATTTAGACTGGAGGATTGCAGGTTCCAATCCAGGCAGTGGAAGTTTGAGATCAATTATAATTTTAAATAGGGTGTGTGACACTGTCGTCGCTTGGATAAGAACAAAATAACCGGTTTCACTGACAACATAATAGCAATATAATCATCACCTTGTGCTGGATGATACATTCTTCAGACGATGGAGTGTTTTAAAAGAGGGTACAGAGAATCGAAAGGTATAGGCTTAAAGGACGCGGTTGCGATTCCTCTCTTACTCTTCCAGATTTTGCCACATAGCTTCATCACATCTTTCTTGTACACATAGAGGTTTATCAGTTTTTTTGAATATGGTTCGTTCTACTATTAATATGTTAATAGTTTATTAACGTCCGTTTTGTCTGATGAATACTAAAAAAAAAATGAATCATCAACACTCTGATCTATCTGTCTATCTGTACTTACTTCTTAACACTTTAAATATCCATCCATAGAGTATAGTGTTTGTTACATATTGTAATAATATGGTGACAAAATGAAAGTGAATTAATTTGTGATTATTGCCACGCGCTCACGACGGACGAACGGCGACATAAGTATCATACTTTAAGTAGGTTTAATAGTTTTAAATTATTATATTGTTTTAAATGTAATTATAAATTTATTTTGTTTAATGTGTGTGTGTGTACGTCTTAATATTTATAAGATATATACAAGAATTATATTTAAACTATTTCATACACGCGTACAATCATTCAAGATTTATTATTGATCATTATAATTAGAATAAGTTTAGAATGAATGAAAAAAAAAACCGCTTTCCAATATAATTTTTACATGATTCTAATTGCATTTGCTTTTAAAAACATTATAAACAGAAATTCGCCAAGAATTTAATTTTAAATAGAAACACATGAATGACAGTTTGATTATTATTCCACATGTCCCATTAAAACCAAATTTATAGCATAAAAAACTTTTATTTTGGGATGAGACCCTTATGCTAAATACAAGAAACGGGTCATCCAATTTAAATTGTAATTTTGATCCGATATTTTTATGGTTTCACTCATATTATTAAGTTAACAAGAAATATTAATAAATTTCGGACCGGTTTCAATTATTTCTTCCACAAAAATTTTTTCGATATGATAATCCAGAAAGGGAACTTGACTATGAAATCCCACGGAGTACAACTAGTTACACAAATATTAATGAATATTTCAAATATAGATCAAAGAGATGAAAAATCAAAAAAAAAATATATTTTTTCGATTTAATAAATGAATGCTACATCGATAATTTATGTATTTCTTATGATGGGGCGTTATATTAATATTTAAAAATAATAATATAGACGTTACATAAATGTCTATTTGTAATACACAGGCAGACGATTTCGAAGTCGTCTGAAAAACGATCTATAATAAATTTTTATTATTTTTAAAATTTTTTTTAAAAACGAACATTTTCTAATACATCAATGTCTAATTTAAAATAAAACTGAACGGAAATGTTTTTAAACAAATCTATTAGAAATGTCATCTATAGTTTATATACCCTACTTATTATAAGAGACCTTAAAATCAATTTCTTTTTAAAAAAAATAAAAATAAATAAATAAATGCTTAGATTTAAATTTAGACAGAATTCATAAAGCTATATTCACATTATTATTATTGTAAAACTTCCAAATTAAATTCAATAAGAGCTGAATAAATTATTTTTCAAGTTCTCCTTTCAACGTCTTGCCTTTAGCGTATTGTTTTGAAGTGAAACGTATTTAGTGTCGTTTTAAACTGATTTTAAACTGGATGAAACGAAAAAGCGACCGTAAAAACTCACACATATAAAGGATATAACGTACGAAAGAATGAAACAGAAATATCTATAGAATTAAACGTGCGAGGGAACGAGATAGAAGTCATTATATAGTGTTTTATACAGGGTTAGTATGTGTGTCTGTACACCTGCGTGTTTGTGCTCAAGTATTTTAATAAAAACATTTTAATAAAAAATTTTATCGAAAATTCAAACTCATCAATACCATCAGAAATAAACCCTACAAATTTTCTACTCCTGAAATTCTATATTCGTCTCCTTTTCTTAAAGTTTCACTTCTATCGGGTGTGACCTGTACACATGATTTTTTTTTTTTTTTTGATTATGCACGCCATAAAATTCCATTCCATTCTTCTTCATGAGCTAAATTATCACAAATTTGTTCAATCTATTTAAGTTGTTTGGAACTTTTTGTATTCTTTGACACAATATAATACCTCTAAACTAAAGACAATCTCTAATGTAATATACATAGTGTTAGTTTTTTTTCAATTTCTGCGCACAAATAACTCAAAAAATATCTATTCAAATTTTTTGAAACTTTGTATGCACAATCTTGACATTAAAACGAAGAGTGTGTTGACTAATTTCTTCGCGAAAATTAAAGAATATTACCTGAATGTGATAATTTTGGGTTGCAAATTTCATTTCAAACATAAATACATTCACAGAGACACGAAATCTTCTAGTTTTCCAACAAACCTTACTTCTATCAACGGTTTTCATTAGTTTCTGAATATTGGTGAGATAGATTTGAATATACCTTTAACAGATATTTAAGACATGCAACATCTAATACCAATTATTCATCAATTCTCATCATCAGTGAGTAGTAGTGGTGGTGTCACGATCCAAAGAAAATAGTTTTTATATTATTATTAGAGACAAACATAAAGATATCATATTGAGATCACGACATAAACACCTATCTATCTATAACTGTTGTTAAGCTATAATAATAATAATATAGATAGCTATAATAACTAAGCTAATTATAACATCTGCCAATGTTTTTAAATTCTAATAGCATGAATACAGATGATCACCATCTCTTACAATAATATACATTAACATAAATAAACATTCAAAAATCGTTATATCTTACACATACGAATGTCAAATATTTATTTCAAGAGAGATATTAGAGGTATATTGATCATTTTATATATATTTATAAAGTCCACTGAACATTATATTTGAAAATCGAGTCAAAAAATCGTAAATAAAATTATTCTAAGCAGATAATTATTCCATGATAGAGCGATCATGAGTTATGGTACAGCATAAAAATGTTCTCAAAGTTCAAACAAACTACGTCTGGCTTACACTGGTAGCTAGAAGTAGTTTTCGAGAGAATGAAATGATCCCAATTTATATAAAGAAATCAAATTCCCAAAACTCAATTAAGACTGATTAGAAATCCCTGTAATTTTTAATAATTTTCGTTTGAATATTTGTTGACTGTATTTTCGGTTCTCGGTCGGTTACCATTTACTTCCCAATGAATACTTGAGAACCGTTGAAAAACCACACATTGCGAAAACGTAATTTCTTGTAATAATTTCGAACATATTTTTTATAATTAAATAATCTCAATAATTATAAATAGATCAATTATACCTCTAAGTATGTTTAAATAATTAATATAGCTGGTTTTTAACTGCACTTATTTGTATTACTTTTAATTGTGCAGTAATTAATCCTGTTTCATTATTTTCCCCATTTTTTTTCATTTTTTAATCACAATTTGACTTTGACAGTCTCTTAAAATTGACGTCCTATTATTTGCCATATCAAGATATTTCAAAGTAAGGCGTTTCAGTTCAGTAATTTTGAATTTTTTTTATGTAAAGAATGTCTCAATACTGTTAATTATTTTACACTTAAAAAACAAGAATCAAATAGTTTTATATAAAAAAAAAAAATAAGATCAACAAATATCATTTAATTAGATAAAGAAAGATGACATTATTCTGAAAAAAAAGTTAATGACTTCCATGTATACAAATAGCAATGCTAATTCGGAAAAACGAAGGGACATGTAGTCTACATACACATCCAAGACAAGTGAGAAAATTAGTTCAGTGTTTGTTGAATTATTATTACGAATATGTCATCAAAATTAATAAATTTAGAAAGCTTTCATTACCAAGAAACTTTTTTTTCACTTATCTATCTTTTTATCGAGTTCCTAATGACTAGGTTACATTTTTAAACTTGCCAAAGTCGATCTGATTTAACTCTTTCAATTCTAAAATTTTCAATTTTCGTTTTCTTCCGCTTCATACACGAGTTTATCATAATAAATCGATTATTCTGCAAAATCGTTATTACAGAAAAATCAACAATTGGAACAAAATGCATGACTGTCACACAAAATTTTATAATAGAAAAGGCCCCAATATGGAAATATTACTTTTTCAGTCGATAAATTCGATAATCTTTGTTTTCACATAAAAGCCGATGAATTGTGAACCATTCATCCGGTTTTTATGAAATTTTGTATAAGCATGTTTAAAGTTGTTTTCCAACGATTTGAATATTGTTAAAATTAATCTGGATCTTAAGAACACAAATTTTAACGGAAAATCAGAGTTATCTGAGCTAATTGTCACAAAAACATGGCTAAAATATGGAAAAACCAAATTATCCTGTAATCATCAATCAATAAGGCAATGCTTTCGAAGCGAATATTGTGATATTTGAGTTTGTATTGCCAGCTAAAGTTGGTATGAGATCAAACATTTTAGTTTTGCATCCGGAGGTAAAAAACCATTAAGACAAAAATAAATAATATGTTTTTTATATTAACATGACAATGATAGATGTATAATGTATAGGTGCGGGTGGGATATTTTTAAATTTCGATTTTTCTTATATCCACTGAATATGTATGTATATAAATGACACATCTTCACTTGTTCATATTGCAGTTATTTTTAGAGACAAATTCGTGTGACAAAACATTTAAACTAAATATTATTCGTAATTATATTGTGTTGCGTTATGTTTATTGTACATTTTCATATACAACGACGATACAACATTAGCTGTTGATCAGTACTAGCTAGCTAGCTGGCTGACGCTAGCCTTGTTGGATGTGCGGGTGGAAGGAATTATCTTCATTTTATATTATATTAACGAAAATAATGTTTTGTCTTCTGAAATGTTTATTTTCGATGCTACATGTTTGATTAAAATACATTTTTCATTAATGATCTATATAAATTTTTGTTCTATTGGGTTGGTTTTTATTCGTACGATTGGGATTCAATTTATTTCTATTCTTTTCACACAAAAAAATTGCATTTATTTATTTCTGTATGAATTACGCATTCCTTCGAAATTATTATTGGTGTTTTAAAAGCACTAATTATATTCGTTTCTTGAATTATTGTGGTTAACCATGTTTGTGATTTTATTTTTATTTTTTTTGTATTATTTTTACTCTTTCAGCAAACCCTTTAATGTAACAGCCGTACCAATTGCAATAAATCGCATCTCCATTGATGCATGAGAAAAAATTTAATTTAAAATATTTTTTCACTCTGATTTCCCTACATCATTTTTCATCCTTTGCAAAAAAAAAACTGCATATTTCCAACTTTCATTTAAATCAGTTGGTTATTTCCCCTTATCATTTCATATCATTTGCTAAAATTGATAATTCTTGCATGTTTGTAACTTGTATAGGTAATAAGTTACTAACTATGCTTGTTTAAAAGTTGGGTCAAGGATTCATTTTGGACCGATTTTGCTCATTTACGAACTCACATTTTATGTTTAAAATATGTTACCAATTTCAGCTCACTATCTCTGTTTGTTTTTGAGTTAACGTGATGACGGACAGACAGTCGTAAATGGACTAAGTATGTGTTCCTATGAATACCTATACAATTTTGTTTCTGCGGTCAATATTATGTAGCGTTTCTAACCTTAGACTTAAATTGATATATATGTATATCGATTATAAAAAGTAACCTATGAAATTATACACCAAAAGCATCTAGATAAAACAGACCTATCACATTCATATATACTAACATGGTTAAACACGAACACATCTACAGCCACATGTATAACTAACTAATGACAGACACTTGATTTTTAGTGTGTTTTAAGAGAGACACACTTTTGTATTTTCATTTCATCTGAAAAAAAAAAATGCAAATGATTGTTTTGTGGACAATGAACTGTAAGGTCTTATTTTTCAGAATGCAAAACATATTTTATGATTTTAATTTGATTTGGCAAAAAACTCAAAACTCAATAACGCATTTTATTTATATATTATATATATATTAATTCAAGAGAATACGTAATGTATATGTGAAATGTTTTTAGTCAAGGTTTTAAAGAATCTATATTGAAGTATCTTGGATAAAAATTTATATAGGTTTAGTTTATTCAAGTTTCTGCTCAAATTATTTACGTTGCGGCATCCACAGGCATAATTATTATAGGAAATTTATTTTAAAGCTATCATGCTAGCTATAAACGAACGTATGAGGTCGATTTTTCCGGTTTGCAGTGAAGTATACATACTTTTAAGGGTTAAAAAAATAATATCCTGAAATTTACCGCAAAAACTTATCTTTCACTTGAATTCTCTGCTTTGCGTACCTTATTGTTTACCTTTTTGTAGAAAAATTTCTTATGAAATTTCATCTGATTTGGAGATTAGCGTAAAATTTTTTATAGTTATAGATATACTTTTTCGGATAAGTGTTTGAATGGCCTTAATGTAAAGTGTCACAGATCGAAAATAATTAAAATAAAATCACATTCGAGGAAAAATCATTAACCCCATAAAAAAATATCATCATCTTCTTCTACACATGAACATAAATAAATAAGCAAATAATAGAAATAGCAGTCAGTAAGTAATAAAGATAAAAAAATTACTAAATTAAATGACTACAAAAACAAAAAACAAAAAAACAATACACTTAAAAACTATAATAATAAAAAAATATTGTTATTATGAAAAGACATCTTCATTTTCATTGTCATCGGCGAAGACACAATACAATTATTATGGTGAAATATAATAAGAAAAAAAAACAATCTGTTTTTTAAATAATATTATTATTTTTTATTATAAAAATGTTATCTGTATATTTATGTATTGTTTAATTTTTGATTTGATCCAAAAAAGAAACACAAAACTATTAAGAGAGTTCTTAAACAATTAATGCGCCACGAGCAGCTAAAGTTTGCAATAAAACGTTTACTTTTTAGAAAATATAAATATTTATTCAATTGCTTACAAATAAATTGTAAACCATATATAACATTTGATGTATTTCTGATAGGAACCCAAGAAAAAAATTTAATGAATAAATTAATTAAGATTGCTAATGAATAAATTAATTTTATTTACAAATGTTATTTTACAGATTTTCCCAATATCATAAAGATTTAAGTGAAACATATCTTTAGGTACCAAATATTCGTTTTGCATTGGGAAAAATGATTTTTTGGACCTGGATTTTGCACCCTCTAGTAAATTATCATTAACCTATTTTATAGCCTTCAGATACCTTTTAATACTACAAGTTACGCATTCACATTTTACTCAATAATACAAAAGAGTATAAATAACAAATTATTATGCACAATAAAATAAATATTTTTATTTATTTATACAATTGTTTGTAATACAAACTTTAATCGTCTAGAAATTAATAATTTTTATATGTATTACATAAGTATTTGAGCTAGCTAGCGTAGACAAGACAGAAAGAAAAATGTCACCAAAACCAATGTCTTTTAACGACATCGAATCACAATCTTCAATGAGAGACATTGACTTTAATAATAATACAATAATAATTGTGTATAGAAAAACATACACTAAGATTTACTAGCAAATTCATTTTTCAAATAATGAATCGTAGACATGGCGCTCGTAGCTTTGCTAGTTATCTGTTTTTAGTAAGAATAATCCCTCTCAGATATCTTGCAAAGTTGCAGTCATATTCATAAGGTTATCTAGTTTTTATTGTCAGAAGACTTTTCAGCAAATGAGATAAAAGCTGGGGTGGATCCAGTTCAGGGCACATCTGTCCCAGTATTTGCAACAGTTTATAATTGGATAAATGATTTTTAAACGTGGCAGTATATCAAGAGAAACATTGTTCAGGATTCCAGAGTTTCCCAGAAATGTTCGGTAAAATCTACAATATGGTTTTAAGTGACCAAACTAAATTCCGCGAATTAGTTGACGACACATGGGATACAAAAGGTATCGTCGTTTCAATTTTGCATCATAAAGTGGATATGAAAAAAAAAATATATACGAGATGGGTGCTGCATTTGTTCCTAGCTGACAGCAACCGCAATCGCATCTTCAATGGTTTAAGTTCAGCAGTTTATGTTTAAATTGATAAACCATATATTTACCAGATCTGGCCCCAAATGAAGTCTTTAAAAAATGGCCCATTGGATAACTATGTTATGTAAACGGAATAACCAAACTTTTACAGTATTGAAGATGTTGATAAGAAAATTGAGAAAACAGTTTATTATATATATATATATATATATATATATATATATATATATATATATATATATATATATATATATATATATATATATATATATATATATATATATATATATATATATATATATATATATATATATATATATATATATATATATATATATATATATATATATATATATATTTTGTAATGAACTATTAACAATAAAATAAGAAGCAGCCAAACATAATATCTACATATTGTAATCATTTCTTTATGGTTATGATTGTATAAACATATAATATTGTTTGGCTGGCTATACTTAAACTATTATACTAAACAACAACATTGTTCTTACTAGATCTGTATATGTTGTTCTTGGTTGATAGTTATTTACTAATAAACGATATGATATTATTATAGATATGGATTTAATAGATATTATAATATACATTTATTTGTGGTGAATATAGATAGTTGGTGGAAACAAAGTCTATGTTAGAGTTAGTAGTGATTACAATTGGTGCAAACATCATTGTAATTATTTAAATTGAAATTCAATATTATTAAAATATATAATCAAAAGTATCGTTTGATGATTGGATTTGAAAATGTTTGGAAGAGAAATTTTATATCGATCTATTAACAGACTTTTTTTGGTATAAATTTTGTAAGACTGTACAACTGTTTGATAAGTTTAAGGAAGGTAAAACTAGAAAAGAAAGAAATAGAAAATAAGCCAAAACGGTGAAAAATTCACTTTGTTTATACTGGTTTTTATGCGTTTTGTAAGTTATTGTCCACGATGTACGTTCATTACATTTTCTGCTACGCATTATACCTGAAAATCGACCGAATTTGTTGTAATATCAGCTTCTTAAGGAGAAATTTTAAAATAGAAAGAAAATAATTGAAGATTCCTACGGGTACATCAAATTGTCAAAAAATGTGTACAAACTTTTATTGAATGCTTTTCCCTTAAAAAATTTGCTAATCTATAAGTACGACTTTAAGTAACTTTTAAACAGGCTAGTGAAATTCTATAAAATTTTGAAAAATTAAAATAACAAAAATAAATTGTTTTAACGACTGTTTTAAGAAATATGGGCAATTTAGTAAAAAAATTCACATGCTATAAAAACTTATAAATTGCATTTTACTTTGAAATTAACAATTGTAATAAAATTTTAATAAATACACCATAAGCTTAAGAAAACCAGTTTTTCCACCATAGTGTTATTTACAAAAAATTCTCAAGCACTCCACTTTAAATTGTTTTACGTACGTATTTCGAAAAACCAAATTTAATTAACAGTTGAGATTTCAATCACTGGACGTTTAAGAATTCGGACATGCAACATACAGTCGGTATATATTTATTGTAACAATATAAATAATAAAAATAATATTATATACACAATAATAATTCTTTATTTCATATCGTTAATATTCAAAGAAGCAATTCTTGTAAAACTTTACAGACTTGTAATGTCTATTTTTTTTTGTAGACATATATGTGTGTTTCTACAACACATAAATGTATATTTTACTTGTAAAACATATCCTTCTATATAACAAATATATGAATGTAATATACTTGTACACTTGTAAAACTTGTCTATAATTTGCTTTGGCTACGATTAATATCCTATAAACATACGTTTTATTGTACCTCTCGATTCTAGTAATTAAAATTTTAAATAAATATATTTTATTCAAAGCTCGTGGTTTTTATAACAAAGACATAAATTTTTAAACCAATCGATACACAAACACAAATTCAAAATTGTGTAAATTATTGCAAATTTGAGCTCTTTTACAGGTGTCTCTTTTCAAACGTATTTTCAGTCTCACATCCCCAAAGACTATTTAATTCTATTGATAAGACAGCCTATTTCCTTTTAAATTTCTTTATACCAAAAACTGCGTTACCAAATTTCGAAATCTTATCAACCATTTTTCTCAATGATGAGTTTTTGGCACAATAATTGAATTTTTTTCAAGGAATTTCAAAAATTTTTTTATTTATTTCTTGATATATATTTGCGTTGAACATTGAAACCAATTATGTTTCGAATTGATTATACACATCAGATATAATTTTTAAAAGAAACTATATTATTTATAAAAAAAAACATGCTCAAATACTCGAAATATACTAATTTATAGAATTGTTTAGACAGATTTAAAAAAATATATGGTTCTGTAGACAAATTTTATTTAAATTTTTATAATCATATTGTCAACATTCGAAGGATTTTTATAAATTTATACAAATATATATTTACAATAAATAAATATAAAACTACTTTCGATGTTTTTTTTATATATAAAAATGTAAAAATAAAAATTCCTACAAGATGTGTTAAAAAATATTTGTAATGTAAATACAAAGGAGGGCTATGGATTACCATAATTTAGTTAAAATTACTCACTTTTCAACAAATTTCAGTAATTATTCGTCGCCACTCAAAATTGATTGATTATTTACCACAGTATGAATCATACTATTTACCATAGTATGAATCAAAGTGAACCTAAGAAAAAGCATCATTTTTAATCAATAGTTTATTCTAGACAAAGGATTTTTAAGAGGAGAGATTTATTCGATAACTAAGATTATAATTTAAACTTCGATTTATGATTTAAGCTTCCCATATAGACAAATAGTTACTTAAATTGTCAGTATCAATATAAATACCCAAATTGTATCTTAAATCTTATTTCATCTAATCTAAATCTTTGATAAATTTTCATTTGAGCCTGCATTTTAAAATTACAACTTCTAAGCGATAAGAGAGAATAACTAAAAATACAAAAAATGCACATTTTTTTTTTAAATTTTTCCAACGTGAAATCTCTTTTCAAGTTTTCCAAATTAGTTTTCACGGCCTCAGAGTTACGTTATCTATGCGATTCCGAAATAACATAATTTGTTTCTCTTTTAAAATAGCAACCTCATAACTGGTCTGCATTTATAACATTAGAGCATATTAAGAGGGTACCTAGAACTGATGGCCCTTTGTACCCTCTATTAGAATAGCACAACGTGACAATTATATTGTTATTGGTGGAGCCAAACGAGCGTTCTGACGACAGATCAATCAACCGCCCGCTCTGACTATACTATACCTAATGGTTTCAAGTTGAAACTAATGCAAACCTACCTTACTACAAATTTTTGTTCAAAGCAAATTTTTCCCTATACCAAATCAATAATTCGCATACAATTTGAATGATCTTTGTGTAATGTGAATATTGTTTGTACACACACACACACATTTTACAGTAAATTTTTGCCAACATAACAATGCAATAATAACAATAAAATTGTATTTTATATGTTCAAAAATAACTATAATATTAAATATATATATATATATATATATATATATATATATATATATATATATATATATATATATATATATATATATATATATATATATATATATATATATATATATATATATATACATACTGTATAGCTCATATAATATGTAATATTACAACAGTGTACTCTTGTTGTAATAAGTATTGTTGTAACTTACTATATAAGTATACACACACATATATATATATATATATATATAAATATATATAGATTTGATATATTTATTTACTATATAATTTTATATTATTATACTAATTTGAATTTAGTATCTTTGTATGATAGAAGATAGTTTTATTTCAACATAAGAATGTACAAAAATACATATACTTATATCCATTTTCTTTTTAACATCTAGTTGGTACACTTCAATTGAGAAAATTGTACAACTTTTAATTATTTCAAATGAGACTGTTTAATTTTCCACATTTTGTGAAAAAAATTAAGAAATTGGAAGGTCTTTAAGGGTTTAATGACCCCATAAAAGCCAAAATTTTGTTTTTCGTCGATCATTAACATTTCTTATAAAATCTGAATATTTGATTAGTATTTGATTTTGTGACAAAATTCTTGTATTATTTTAATTGATAGATGGGAAAATTGTTGAAAATAAAGAACATCTACGATTGTACCTGTATTATCTACCAAAGTATTTGCAAACAAACACTAAACCATTGACTACAGTAAGAAATAAAAAGTAGCGCAAATTTTCTTTGTCCTACAATAGTGCAAATTTTTATATTCAAAAGTGTACACGAACTAAGCTCTCTGTTATACACTCCAAAAAATGATTGTAAATTCTATATTATTAAAAAAAAAAAATGTCATATTTATGATTATATTTATTTATATTATTTTAATGTGTTTTCTTTAAGTCATTATACCCATAGATCTTTTTTAAATATGGCTACTAATAAAACATAATAATAATACTAAATAGGTATTTCTAACCAGGCTCCTCAGTACCACCATTAACGTTGTCTACTGTTGAATTAATTGAGAACAAACAATATCATTGTTATATACAGGAAGATCTAAAAATTACTATAATCTATCAAATATTTTATATAAATCACTTATATATGTGGAAAAATACATGGAAAAAATGTTCACTTATTTTAAATAGTCAGACAGGTAGCAACTTGTAAAAGAAATTATTCTATGGTTTGATGACAAAATTTTGTTTCAGTTCAAGTTTAGAAAAGACAAAAACAACATTTATTTTTGGATTTCATGCCTAATTTTCGAGATATTGATTGAAATCGGTGCCAAATATTGTTAAATAACTATTAGTTTAGAAATTTTTGGATAGATTTTGAATTATCTTCCGAAATCCTAGAAACTACTGAAGCTTAATACCTTCGACTTATTTAAAATAATTTCTGATAAAGTAAGTTTTTGTTCTTTTTATACCTTTTCTTACTTCGAAAAGTAAAGAACAGTGAAAATTATTTTTAGGTTTTTATTATTATTTTTTAAAATTGATGAAAACTATTCCCAGTCTGTTTTGCCATTTTCAAATTATACTCAAACCCGATGTTGGGATTGTTTGTATCCCAGTACCTTCAGTTCTTATGACGATTTAAAGTTCGTTTTGATCTAAGAATACTAAATGACTCAAGACCTATCATTTCCTTTCTGTGTGATTTGAATGATTAATAGTATCGGATCTGTTTCGAAAATGACACAGTTGTTCATAATGAAAGATTCAAACTAATTTAATTCACCGATTTTTGGAGTACAGTAACATTGGATATGGATGTTTTTGTACTTCTGCGGCAGCGGGTACCACCTAGTAATACTTTAAAATCATTGAAACTCTTGACTGATCAATATTTTTATCTACATTCTGTAAGAACTGTATTGATCTTTTTTAGAATAATTTAATCCAGTTTATTAATAAATCGTAATTAATGCACTTGAATGCATATTAATTCTTATTACAAAAATTTTCATGTTTTCATAATAAATCATAAATGAGGAATTAAGTTGTGCCACCAATTCCAAATTTGAATTAACTCAAATATTCAGGAAATTCCTTTGTATCTTCACATTGCTATTGTCTCCATGTTGTTATAATACGGTGGGTGCAGTGAACTATAAGCACTTGCAAATTTTTTTTTTGCTTAAATTGTACGCAACACATATTGTTTAAAACAGATGTGTATGTGAAAATATTTCATCAAAAATTTAGAAAACATTTAAAACAATTATAAAATTAACAATTTACAAAATACAAGCTAACTGATGATGATAATACTTGAACAGCTGTAGGAGTAAGAAGTAAGTATGTGTAAGTATTTAAAACAAATTTTGTTCTAGAAAACAATAGGATATGATATTATTTTGTATAGAATTTTGTGGATTATACTCTGCTCAATATTGTATATCCAAAAGTTTTATCAAAACGAAATAAAGAAGTTTTTTTTCATTTTGGACAATTATATACAAACTGTGTTTAACAAACACAGTGAATCAAATTCTGATATCTGATATTCCAATTTAGTATTCTAAATCAGCAAAAACAAAAGCAAAGCTTCTCCAAAGTGGATGAAAATTATTGGAGGGACTGTTAAGCAACTTGACATCAAATAATGAATGTAACAATTTACCATCAATAGATTATATATTGCTTACTAAAATATTCCACTGTTCTGTAGCCAATTGTTTGTTTAGTCAAATTTTTTGATTTGGTTTTACTGTAATCGAATCTTACGCTACGTCACTGAGAAATTGTGGCAAAAATGGAAGGTGTGAGTATTTTTTTACAAAAAAACGGCGCCAAAACGTTTGTATTTGGAGAAAAATTAGTCAGTTTAAAATTAAGCTTAATGGGCCTATTTTCGGCAAATTTATTTATTAAATCATAGATAAAGAGCATTTTAGATTAGCCTCCATAAACAATACCGATTCTTTAAGACTTTTCACTTGTAACCGGATTGGTGAGAAAAAAGAAACGTACGCTGTTATTTACTCCAGAAAACTGGATGCAAACCTTTACTTTAAGTACTGTTAATGGTTTTTCAACAGGTTTTCATTTTGAATTTTTAATTAAATTAAATTAAATGTGATTGAAATAAATGATTTTTAATGTTAATTGTAATTTGTAATTTTAATTTGTTGTTGATTAATTGTCTATTATTAGTGTTTTAATGAGATGACGTGTTCTATTTAGTTGCAATACTATTTGATTTTAATAAAATGTCTGATTTAATCGTAATATTAAAAACGATTGCCATTTAACAATTTCACTCCCATGCACGCTATCAAGAGCATTACACAAACTTATTGAAACTATGGCATACATTATTTCCGTTCCATTAAGTTCGATTAGAGAGATGGGAATATTTCCAGGCACACTTGAAAAAGGCAGTTAGTTATTAGGCCTTTATGATTTTATACAAGATCGGAGACTAATGTTGGGGGTCATTTATGGTTAGAAAATGCAATAAAAAAATAAAAAAATCTTTCAGCATGTGCTTTAGATTGCCTCTCTATATTACAGAAATATTTATATTTTATTGATCACTTTAGTTCTAATTATATTTTGTTATTCAAATGATATTAATTATCTTTTTTTTTAATTCAGATTGTCTTTTCTCACAACACGTGTTCACATATTTCTTTGGTATATCTGGTGTAGCGTGTCTCCACCTCTTGATATAATAGTACTCCGTCGATAACGCGACAAAATTCAAAATTCAATTAAAGAGAGTCCGACACATTATCATGTGTCGTGTTTTTTTTTACATATATTTGAACAAGTTTTTTAAGTTTCCGTTTGATTACAAAATAACAAAATAAAATCTATAAAATCACTTAAAAATCATTCTGTATGATAAAAAATGACTTAGTTAATAATAATAATAAGCAAATAAGATTCATAATAGAAAATAATTAATTTATATTGTTTGATTTATAATTACAAATAATTTATGTAAGACTTTCATGTAAAATTTTATGACACATTAGAATGATTGTGACATTATTAACTGCATACAAAAAAACTACCTCTATACATATATAACTATAGAAATTTATATGCATTTCTTATTATTATTATTATTTGTTGTTCTGTAGATGTAACACCTACGCGATGCATCTATCTATGTACGCTGAATAATCTATGGTGTTTTTGTAAAATATTTTTAGACAAAATTTGAATATAATTAACCAATTATTTGATAATAAACCATTAAAAATATTTAGATTATAAATGAAAAAATTTTATATTAATATGATAGATGGTCATGTCATATCATTTTTAAATAAACATCTAAAAATATATGCCTTAGTCATGATTAGTGTAACTGTGAAAAATTCTGAAAGGTGGCCCTTTTTTTTTGGAACCCGAAAATTTAAATAAATAATTATACAGTAATTTACTGTATAGTTTAATAATCAATAACAAATTCTCTTTCGATGCTCGCTAGCGAAAATTCAAGAATAATTAGGAAAATCTTTCGAAAAATACTCTCAAAATTTCGAAAACAACACTTTGGTGTTTATGGCAATCAATGTCACAAAAATTAATTTGTTTTATTAGAATAAATTTTGAATCACTTCTCCTTTTGTGCAACTAGAAAATTGGAGTTTTTAATGTATTTTTTAGTGAAATCTACACTTTATAAAGCAAAGCTTGTAATGCACACCGTTTTGTACATAATTTTAAAATTTTGTTATAAATTTTTCATAAATTTGAATATTAAAAAACCTTTTGTATGACATAAAATTTTAAATAAATCATACGGTCTTAAACGGTTTTATTTTTGTAGTTGAAAATCATATTATTATTATTGAAAAATATATATTATTATCAAAACAACATGATTTCGTGTATATTTTGGAGAAATGGAATTAGGTAGAAGTTTATTAAATGAAAAATCATAATTAAAAGTATAATGTTCATTTATTTTATTGTTTATATAAAATAAATAACTAACAAAATGGAATTTCTATGTGAGTGGCTCGTGGTTTTTTATTTTGATACAAAAAATTTAGGGTAATTGTGTTTTTTCATAGATTAACTGAGTTGAATAGATGAAAATATTGAAATAAATTATTTCTTATGCATGTATCAATGAAACAACACTTCTTTATATCTCATTTCTTTAACTTAATTCTTCCCATTAATTTTAAGATTATCACTCAAATGACAGTATTATAGATTTCCATTATCAAATTAGTTGTAATCCACGATAAAAGACATAATCAAATTACTTGTAATCAATGGATTATGATGAACGGCCCTCGGAATAACAGGTTTTTATTTGAAAAAAAGGTTAAATCCGAGCGCTTTTGATAGATGAAATATTTTTAAAATGGAACTCTACTCTCGCTTAGCGCAAATTTGTAAACTTTCGTTGAGCAGTTATGGAGATAACAGATTGACAGGCAGTTTGAGCAAAATGAAATTTGCTCAGGAAGTTTTATATATAAAAACATTGAAATCGAAAAAAAATTTCATTTCTTATAAAAAACAACACTATACTTTCAATATACGCCGAAGATTATAATTTTTCATAATATACCTGAATGCTTTTCATATTGTCATGCAGATATTAGTAAAGCAGTTTCATCATGGTCTTAAGATTGCAATCCTTAACCAAAGTAACCAAAAATTCAGTTCCAAAGAAAAAATTTAGGATCTTGAAAACGATTCTTCATTTTTTGCAAGAATTCTTCTAAAAACTCAAATATTATTTTATTACCTTTTTTGCAAGCTTAGCTTAGTTTCGAGTGCCTTTAAGGTATCTTTAAGTCAAATCTAAAGAGGTACGTACAATTTTCTACCCACATTTTAGGAACATTTTCAAATCTATGATTTAAAAGTTGTTAAATAGTTCAATGAATTCTAAACATTTGACTTCGATATCTATTAAAACTTGTATATCTATACAATTAACAATAAAACAAATATAAGTAATAAAATAATAGATTACGATTGTATTTTAAAAACCAAACAAACTAAAAATTATTTGAAACAAAATAAAATGCATCACACATTCGTGTACTCCTACATTATTTAAAACACTCGCTACAAATAAAATAACAAATAACTTAAGTATATATTCAAATAAATATATGACATGCTGAGCAAGTACACACTTAAGAGTAGTTACTCACCATCTCAGACATACATTTCACTTATTTACTTTTACTTTTAAAGAATGATGATATACTTAGGGTGCCAGGGGTGTTTACATACAAGATTCCAAATCCATTACTTGAATAAAATCTGATACGTTGTGTCACAGAGCACGGTTTTTCTTTTATATGCTAATCAATTATAAGCCATCTTGTGTTATTTTTTGTAAACAGTGGTTCAAAAAGAGATAGAGATATACTACTAGCTTACTTTATAACAAGAAACACCGATGCATGTAAATAAATACAGATTATTATTACAATATAAAAACAACAAATAAATATTTACGTACAAAAATCGGTAATTGTAGTTTTTTTCGCAAGGTATCTTGGCCACTGACAGAAATGACAGACAGAACTGATGGAGAACTTAAAAGGTCATTTCTAGTACAATTTACCATTGAAAATTCATAACGAAAATTGGATGGTTTAATAAAAAATCCGATTGTCAACGATCATTAAGTTTTTATAGATAAAATAAAGGTTTGAAAACAAAATTATTAAATCTACTTTGCTATACTTTATTGACAAATCACCAACAAATCACGATGTATTATTTTAGAAACTTTGGTATGTATATAGTTTTCTAATTAATTTTTTATGTTGCAAAGTAATCCTATTGGTATTATTGACTACTTTGACGCCCGTAGTTAGAAGTTAGTGTACTTAAACTGTTGTGGATTCTTTTACAATAAAATTAAAAATACATACGCAGATATATGTGTGTGTAGTATCATTATGCGTCGCGACGCATAACATGTACATATATATAATTCGTAACTCTAAACATATATACATGTCGTGTTTATAGTATGTTCAATGTTCATCTTTTTATTCATGATTCCAATAAAATAATGTTTTGGAATGCATTCATCAAAATAATAGTATACGAACACGGATTACAGAGTGTAGTCTTGATAAATTGTATTATGTAATATGTTTATCCTACCGTGCAGAGAACGTGGAGATGATCTTGTTAATCGATGAATGCAATAAGAGTACCTAAAATTTGTTATTTAACATTCGCATTCTAGACAATAAAATTATTTGTTCAATTGTTTGCATGTAAATTTTACAGCAAATATCAAACACAAAATAATGAATAATAACAAAATAAAAAAAATTAATTGGGTTGGAATTAGAAAGATTCATCGATTAGTTGTTATTTTTAATTGCAAATATAAATAAATAAGTTAATTTTATAACTGAATGCGATGATTCAATCCTACAGCATTTCTGTTACACAATATATTTTCTTCAATCCCACTTTGTAATGATTACAAAATACATTTAAAATTGGCTTGAAAACGACGTGAAATGCAACAAACCAATATTTACAAATATTTAACAATTTATTTTATTTTTTTTTTAGAAAATTTTCATTTCTTATTTTGTGTGTGTGTCAATTTAACAAACAACTGTGCTTGTTCAATTTATAATTGTTTTGAGTGTTCAGTAAAAGAATGAAATGATTTTGAAAAATTTGAAACAAAATTGTACTAATAATAGTAATACAACCATTATGTTTTCTCACTAATTAATTATTGTTGTCAAAAAATTGTGTTATTTTTTTACAAACATAATCAATTAATTTATTTGACTTACACTTTAGTCAGAGAGTTAACTATTCTATAATCACATATGGTCGACTGTAGATATTCTAAAATCATTACGCTTTTATGAATCGTATTCATCAATTCAACCATTTTTTGGTTTATATAAGACCAAGGTTACTCATGTTACCTGTATCTTTCAGTTTGCTTAAAGATATTTTATAGAAAATAGAAAAAAATGAAGAAATGCTTTTAAGGTACTATTTAAAAACATATTTATGATTTTAATATTACCAGGAAAAGTGTAGATCCATGATTGAAAAAATGATTGCAGTCCTCAAACAAGCACCAATCTACCACAATCGCATTTTACATTAATGTTAAATCAAATCATTATTTTTTAGTATGTAAAAAATTGAGCTAAAAAGATAGGAAAATTAATTAAAGAAAAAATTAGTACGTTATATAATAAGATTAGTCCATCACTCCGATGGACCTTTATTTAAGCTTTTGATTGAAAACGCACTTTTACTTTCTCTTAAGTTCATTTGGCTGTTACTTTCAAATGGTCGGCTCTTGGACTAATATACTGATTCATAGATAATTTTGTATGATACATTTAATGGATCGCATACTTTTTGTAAATACATTTCGAATAATTTGTGTTTTCAAAAAGCAACAGCAGCTGTGACGTAGATAAATTTTAAATTAAAATTGTTATTGTAAATTGATTTGATTTATTGATTTGACTGTTCAATATAATTGATGATTATTAAGAACGAAAATAGCTAAAGCGAATGTTCAAAGTGATTTTGAAAATCATTCGATTGTGTGTCATCTACAAACTTAATTTTTTGTTTTATTAAAAAGTATTCAGCATGAAAAATAATTTCTTCAATGTAAAAATTGAATATCTATACATATAAATTCTTGTTACCTTAACTATTATAGCAAAGTTTTTAAAAAAACTTTGAAAGATTAGTTTATAATCTTGTTAAAGATTTAGGAAAAAACTGTGAGACGATTAGCTGTAATAAATATCATTTTTAATCAATGTTTCTAACAAATAATCGAGTAATTAAGTATTATATAGGAAATGCCACCTCAAGTGTCGCTAAATCCGGAGATATACGTGCAAACGAAATCGTGATTGTGTAATATGTCCGCACATTAATTATTTATTATAGATATAAATCAATTAATTATATAATATAATACTAAAAATGATACTTAAATAATAAAGCTCTGAATTGAGAAATTAATATTATTAATAATACAAATTTTTATTTTACACAAATCGGGAGTTGAGAGAATACGATTTCTGGAGCCTGCTGATCAAATTAGGAGAGGTGAGTTTTATATGATATTTTCCTTGAATTGTGGATTATCAATGAACCTTCTGTTATGTTAAGGAATATAAACAGTTTATGAAGTAATATTTATAATAAATGCAGTTTGCTTTTAGATTAAGAAAAATTTTTTAGAACCAGTCTTCTAGACCAATTTAACTCATTCAAGAACTTCAATTCCACAAATTCAGCAGACTTTCTCTTATCCATTTTCTGTTATCTTGATGATGGACTAATAGATATTTTAAAATGGACTCATAAAACCTTCAATATTTTAGAGTTTATATATATATATTTCGTACATTTCTGATATATTAAAGATTTTTAATCAAAAATATCAATATACAACTCTTTCTTCTTCAAATAATACCCTTTCAGTAAAATTATTTATGCAATCACACACTTTCATTAAATAGGTATTTATTATATTTCATAAAAATTTATTATGAGAAAGAAAGTACAAAACATTCATCTAATAAATAAATGTTTTAAAAATAAATTTTCTTTTATTGTCACACTTTTTTTGTTTCATTTTCATCGTTACATCGCTTAAGTACATTCAATATAAAAATTTTTTTTGTCGATATTATTATATATAGTTACAGGTACTCACATATTCAAAACACTTGAATCTGCTTTACAAAAATTTTCAACCATGGTCGTGAATATTTTAGAAATGTATATCAAATTTTGTTTATGACTTTTCTAGTCGTAGTTCATAGGTATCAAAGTTAGTTCAAAACTCATTATCTCGTCATAATATTTTCCTCATTTTTTCAGACAACAATAAAAAGATTGGGTAACTTCTGAAACTTCATAGCTGGTTACTTCGTTCTTGTTAATTATAATTGACAAACTGCCACTGTTGGGATATAATATTGGACACAATTTCATATTATCTTCGCCTTTTAAATAAATTCGTTTGGCTTACAAATTGAATTTTCTCGTTACATTGATTCCATTTTTTTTGGAAAGTATATACATTAAACAATATTCTCATCAATCCATCTCTCTTCTACTCATATGTTTGTTTTTTTATCAGATAATATATATTGTATGTATAAATATATCTATATGTATATATATTTTAAAACATTTAGTTGTTCTTCAAAAAGTATATTCTTAGATCCATGTTTATCCAATTATCTGGCATCGCTATAAAACTTTCAATCTTCTACTAATAATGTAAAGTTGTGTATTGTCACACCAAATATATATATATACTGACGTAAGTATATGTGTATTGTTATACTTTTTGAGTTTTCGTTATAATTCGTTTGTTTGCGTATATAACGTAACGATTTATAATATAAAACAGTATAAAACATAAAGGAAAAAAAATAATGTACATAATTCGCTATATTATTTTATGTATACGAACGATATAGATAAAATAATATAAGATCATAAGTGTATAGAAACAAGGTATTCCAAAAATCTTACTAGATAGTCAAGAGATAGTCAGAGCAAGAGAATGGACATAGGCAATTTTTTAATGCGAAAAAATTTCCATTGAGAAGCTACATTATTCCCGGCTGACATATGCTACGTTTTATGCCTATATGTACACGTGAATAGGAACTACGCGGGCAGAACCGAGGGATGGACGCTAGTTAACTATAAATTTAATAAAACGGTATAGTATAAGAATAACATTCACCTGATTGGCTGAATTCAAGGTGAAATTATGCATATTATAAAAGAAAAATTTTTTATATAAAAATTGTGCGAAGGATTATTAAACTGATTTTGCATAGTCGCAAACTCAATATTTAGCTTTCCCCTTGTTTTTGCGTTATTTTGATAACTTCTATAAACATCTATACCAATATTTTGTTACTATTATTTTCTAGCTGGAAAATTTTCTAATATAGCCTCTCTTTATACGACTTTCTATAAGACTACTAATATAACCAACTCACTGAAAAAGGTGTTTGGTAGCTTTGTCATCAATGGAAGAACTAATCAAAAAGTTTTTCATCGAAATCATTTTTGAATTTCATAGTAAGAAAAGTATTTAAATTCAAACAATTGGTTATTTTAGAAATAGCTTGTGGGTTGATGAAATTCCAATTATAAATACTTAAATTGTCTTTTTGTATAAAATGATCCATTTTCTTTGGAAAAAAATTTGATATTACCATTTTCATGTGGTGTATTGAGACTAAAGTTGAATTGTTTTCGTTACTTTCGTTGGTTCATCGATTTTATTTTTTAGTTAATACAATTATTTATAAATCAAGCAACCAATCAAATTGTTGACTACAAATGTTCACGTGAAACTGAATATAAACACTTCTAAACAAGTGAATATAAACAAATTCAATACTTCTATCTTGCATATTTGTCGATTAATCAGTAACGAATTTTTTCGACTGACGTCGAAACCAAAGAATGTAAGATTAAGTAAATATGAATTAATGTGAAATTATAGAATATGTATGCTACCCAGAAAAGTCAATCTGGGTTACCTCAACGTCACTATAAATGCAATAACAAAATTTTTTATTCAAGATATATGATTCCTTTCAAATCAAGCGGACATGTAGGAGGATGAGATTTTAAATTTAAAAAAAACTGCATATTTTGACAACATAACAGATGGCCAAATTCAATCAAATTGTACATAATGGTGCAATAAGACTGGACTGAATAGCATTCAAAGTAATAACAATTGTAATGTAATGAATAAAATAATACATATTTTAATACTTCAAAATTGTACCATTAAAAATGTTTATATATTTTAAAATAATAACATATATGATGATACATCAGCAAAGTTTGGACACATTTATATCAATATCTTTGCATACAGGGAGATCTAATAATCATGACGTCCTAAAATTTTGGTTAAATATAGGCTAGAACAATTGCTAGACATAAGCCTTATAGGCCGAGCAGTGATTTTAGTAAATAGACTGCAAATCGTTGACGTATTTCAATTTACTGCCATTTTATTATTTTGATAATCATTCTTTCGAAATAATTCCGTTGCGCTTATTAAGATTGGCATAGTGCCTCGAATAACTGGTAAGAGAATTTGAGTTCTTTCTGACGGGAATTATATGCATTTTAAAGACAATTTTTTTACTGTATCGTGTTGTAAATTTAAAAATGAAAGCACAAATTGACACCCCTATTTTTACCTACTTGGAAGGGATGGATATTTTAAATTAACCTTTCTTAGTACTCCATTCAAGTATGAAAATCGACTGAAGTTTGCCAAAAAAACCACTTTTTAACTCAGAAATGTCACTTTTTATCAAAAACAAAAAATTAATTTATCATTTTCCTTCTTAAAGAGATACACAATTATTTATTGATCCCTAATTTAACCCATTTAAAAGAATAAAATACAAAAATCCTTTCCGAAGGGTTGATATAAAAACAATAGTCGATTCTGGTTAAGTTAAAATGAAATTGTCCTTTCCGTCCATTTATTTCTTGAAGCTAAATTTCAAGTTTTTATCTAATTTCCTATATAAAAATATTTTGTATTTTATATAAACGTATTTCGAATTCAAAGTAGTCATCATAAGTATGAATTAGCTGGTCGTAATGATTCTCCGAGGTTGCAACGAGCAAGAAGAGTTGTCACGAGTAACATCTATTCGGAAAATCATTGCGACTAGCTAATTCATTCTGATGATGGCTGCTTTGTAGCCGAAATACGTATCCATAAAAAAAAATATTTTTGATCTAGGAAATTGGGGAAAAAATTGAAATTTATTAGAAAAATCCTAGATTTCTCTTTAATTAATATTCATATTTAGATTTTTTCTATATTTGTTAAATTATTTTGGTTAAAAAAATACATTGAATTTAATGATTTTATTATTTTCTGTTTCAGATTTAATCTTCCTACGTTTTTCCTTAAAATTTCAATGCCTGGGAAAATATAAAATGGATCGATACCCTTCCACAAAATCTTTAAATATTTGTACATGCTGTATTTGTAAGACCAAAGAAAAAAAACTGATGAGGCTCAACGTATCACAACATCATTCTCAAAAACTACAACACAAAATTAAGTGAGAATTAAAATGTGTGAAAAGAGAACACCACACACATTAAAATAATTCAAACAAACGTAAAAAATGTTTTGTTATGTGTTGATTTGTGTTTTGTATTTAACAAAAAAACAAAAATCGTTTGCAGAAAACAATAAAATGATATTATTTTTAGTTTTTTATAATTTATTAAAATAATTAAAGTGGCCTTTTGTCTTCAATAACATACTTACTTATGTATGTATGTACGGACGTATGGACGGACGGACATAAACAATTGTATTTACTTTGAAAAATTCATTCAACAAATAATATGCATTAAAAATTTTATTATTAAATTTAGAAAGATTTATTTTTGAATTCTTTGCGCGAAGAAAAAACGACAACATTAAAACTACTGTTTCAAAAAATAGTAGAAAAAGTTAAGTGAACAATTTTCACAGTTTATTGCTTTAATACCCGATATATTTCGAATCACATATTCTATTATTGACTTAAGGCGGAGGTTACACCTCTAAAATAAGGGCAACCTCTAATGTAATGTACATTGTTTTTTGTGATTTTGTGAAAATGTATCCTATTTTGAAGCAGGCTCTTGATTTGGATAATGTTTAAAATAAACAAAGGCGACTTGACCATTGAAATCTAGTTTCTTTTTTCCAAAGAAACAATCACGTAATAATAATATCAAAAGGTAAAATTCTCAATAAAATCTAATTAATATTCAAAACACATAAATGAATTATAATTTTATGTATTTTTATTTTCATAAAAATATATAAAATTTACTATAAAAAGATTTATTTCCAAAAAAAAAAATAAAAAATATATATATATATATAGTAATAATAATCATATTGTCCTTGATATTTCTAAACTGGACTATAAATTTATTTATTTAATGTTGAATTGAACACAATTTGTCATTTTTTTCTAGCCACCGTGCAAGCAACAAGCATTGTCGGTATAATTTTTTTTATTTTATTTGTCTTTTGAGAGATCACCGAACAACGATACCCTCAAATCATGTTTTTTTTTTTTTATTACGCACGAGTTACAAATCATAATTATTTTTTAAGGTTTTTTATTTCTATTTGTAAATTCTATAATATAAATATAATTTTATTATATCAATATTAATGTTCAAATTGATATTTGCAAACTTTGCGATTCCAAAAACACATCAAATTGTAAGATGACTGTAATTCAAATGTAAGTACTAATTGTTCTTATTATAATAATTTATTCCTAATTAGAATAAAATTTTAACAAACGATACTTATACCAAATTACTTTAGTAAAAAGGTTTGTGCAAGCAACTGCAACGTAACTGCGTTCTTTTCGGATTTTCTGCCTCCTAAAACAACTTCTGTCTTTGGTTGTTTAAGTTTCTCTGTTATCAAATTAGATGCCTTTCTTTCACCTAAGAGTTCGTTTAGAGTCCACTTCACTGCCAATTCAGTTTTAATTTTCGGAGCCCTTAAAATTTGCGTATAAATCTCCACAAACTTCAAATTGTAGAACATTTATTTATTTTTGTAATTTGTTTTTGAAGTTCATTCAATAAAAAACGTTAAAACTATTTTGTGTTTCCTTTAAAAATACAGTTACATAAGAGTAAATCACTTTAGAGACAAAGTAAATATTACAATAATTGTTTGGTATTTTAAATAGATTTTATAAATATTTAAAAAAATCTTGTTTTTTTTTTATTAATTCAGCTATAAAGTGAATTTAATTTATTCAATTATTATCAGCAATACACGATAATAAACGAATATAAACGAGCCAATAAAACAAAAGTACTGATTTTATTTTTAAATAAACTTGTCGTTACAAAATACAATAAAAATAAATAAAATATTTTAATTAAATCAGATTTCCCTAATAAAAATTTAGGTCATATTTAAAACTATACACACGTATAGAAAAACATCATATTTTCCCCCGCTTTTCATTTCATTTCATTTCATTTTTTTTTTAAATAATTTGTCGTATCCATTCATTATTTTCTCTATCATTTCATAGACAATTACATCAAATAAAAATCTCAATAAATTGATTCACCTACCATCGGTGCGGTGTGGTGCGATGCGTCCCAAACTAACCCCTCCGTTTAACCAATACATTTTATCCCTATGATGAACATACAAAAAAATGGTTATAAAATAAAAATTTATACATATATAAATTTAAAATACATAAAAAAAAAAAAACGTATTTCCATTTAATAAAATTGAATTTATGATATTATGTTTTCCCTCGAATGAGAATTTTATTTAAATAAAGAATCAATTTGACCGAAGATTGAAGCCATTTAGGTATCTCCTTGCTACACATGTTATACCAAAAACCATTTTCAAACATATTTTTATACATATATTATTATTAAGTAATTCACCATATTACCAAAGTTTTTTTTGTTCCACCCTATGTTTTAGAATCATATCATACGTTATACCTCACACCCGCCTCCCCCTCGTTTATATTTGATTTTTTATATTATAACATAAGCTTATATAGGTATATAATATGCGAATTGATACCGATTTATTCAATTGTATCTGTATTGTGTAACATGTGGTATTGAAAAATTTACTAATATTTGGCTGAATTAAAATGTTATATTTGATTGTGAAACATACTTATAATACAGATAAGAGAATATTATTTAGGTTCTTCAGTTTTTCAAAATGTATTTTTTAATATTGTGTTAAACAGATGATATAAAAAATCTTTTGTAAAACTATTAAAAAATTATCGATAATTTTGATTAGACAATTCATAGTTTTAAGTTCCCAATTTTTGATTAACAAATTTTTAATTTTGGAATTTCAAATATGCTCGCTCGCTTCGTAAGGCAGTTTAAGTTGTAATCGACAATTGCAATTAAAGAACATTGATATACAAAAATGTTGAATATAAGCATTTGGCTATCTCTCCTCTGCAGTCTATTAGACCCCCCTCGTTAAATTCCCTAGTACTTTAGCCCATCAATATGTACCTTATATTCGCAAAAATTAGATAACATAAAAATAATAAGAAGAAAACTGGAATTGCTTTACATCCACCCCCAAAAGTAGAATAAAAAACAAAGAAATATCTTAAGTTTTTCAAATGTTTTATACAAAAGTTCCATAGAAAACCATTCTCATCGTCTCTTTTTTCCGGAAAATTTTCTTTTCCATTTTTTTATTAACCTTTATGGAACTGTTACGAATATTTGAAAAATTAATTAACTATTGACCATTTAGAATGACAACTATCCTCTTTCACGAACTGAACCAAGAAATACGTACAAAATTTCATTGATATCGACTTATCGATTTCGGAAATTATCCTGAAAATTAATAAATTTTTCGATATCTTATTGTGTTATCCTGAAGAAATTGTTAAAAATTAAATTGATATCTTTCATATTGATGTAGTTACACTTTAAATGTTTGTAAATTCTGTACGTATTTGAGTTAAAACTAAATAAAATTGATGAAACCATATATTAAAAAGTATATGTATAAACATTTCTATATGAAAAATCGACAATAAATACAAACTTCGGTCGTATAAATAGAAAATAGTATATACGTATTAAACACCTATAAAAAAAAAACTGTTCTAAAATAATTACACAATAGTTTATTCGTTTGTTCAAGTATTTAACAGTAAACTTCTAGCTAAATACGTAAATCCTTATATACAATCTTAATAAAGGATTATGTATTGATACATTATTGAACATTTAAAAGATGTACTTAACATTTTTGACATTTTACAAGTAATTCAGATTCAAAAGAGAATTTCGAAGAGACGAATTGAAATCAAGTGAAGAATTTATTAGACGATTCAAAAGATTTATTCCCTTTATTACCCAATTATCGCTCTTAATAAGATTGTACGAAATTTCTAAGCGATAAGAGAAATGAAATATTTTCTAGAAATTAAGTAATTCTATCACTACCATCGATTTCTTTGAAATAAACTGTTAAAATTATTGATTTTAAGTTATTATGAATATAATTTAAGCCTTGCCTAATCCTTAACAGTAGGACTTAAATATATTAACATTTTCCTCCAAAGCTGCCATGTTTTCTCTGATTACAATAGTTCATTATCACATATGAAATCTAAATAATAAACATACAGGTTTTTTTTCTGTGTTGCAGTGAGTACCTACACACACACACACAAATAGAATAAAAAAAACCATTTAGAACAGTTCGAATATTGATTTAACAATAAAAATATTTAATTTTTGTTTTTTCTACATATATGACTGTAATCAATTTTTATACGATTTGTACGTGTTATAAAAATTACATGTTCTACAACAATATCAAAACTTGAACATTGAATGAATGAATATAACATAAACAATATTGGGAGAATAAAAATTGAATTTGGTTTTTTATTCAATTTGTGGATGGGTGTGTGTGTGTATGAATACTCACACCACCCATGTGTTGATAGTGAAACAAAAGCTTTGAGTTACTTTATGATGAAATATAATTTGATTCTATAATTATTTCTCGGCATATAACCACTGTTAATACTGCTGTTTCCCACCTATGCATCCCTATATCTTCTCTATATTATTTCTAATTTTATCTTGATTATATATATAATCAAGTAAAAAACTACAACAAATACAACAAACTATTTTCACCCAACAAACAACACAATATCAGCATATTTTCATTAATTTTATTGACAATTTTCATTCTGTAAATTGTGTAGAAAGGTTATTTCATACTCATACACATGTATTGTGTTCAGTTTAGTTCTGTTTGAATAAAATTAAAATAGAAATAATTGTCTATTATGTAGACATTTTATATTCTAGTGGACACCATCATCAGAAGAGGAGGAATCAACATCATCATCATCATCAGCATCGCTTAGGCAAAATACACACATAGACACACCAAACAAAAGTCAGTCAGAAGAGTATTAAAATGGTCAGTTAGTTAAGGTAGGACGATCATAGTTCAAAAAAGGATTAAGAAAATTTAAGCGGTCTTAAAACCTAGATATGTATAGACAACGTGCATCAAAATATTTTCATTCGTTTTTATGGTATTTCGTAATCATAGAATCGAATGACAACGTTTTGATGCACTAGTTTTAAAATCAAATGATGTATAACTCTAAACTGATGTGTGATTGGTGTCTGATTTTACATAGAAAATTTCTCATCATTTATTAACTGATTTAAATGAATAATTATTTATATTTGCAATTAAAAATAATTACTAATTCAATTTCTTCAATCATTCTTAGAATTTTCAACCCAATAATTTCAATTAAATGTCTTATTTTTGTAATTATTCAATAATTTTTGTTTAACATTTGCTATACATTTTACATGCAAACAATTGAACAAATAAATACATTTTCTAGAATGTGTTTGTTTTTTTACAAATTTTAAACACCCGTAGCGCATCAATTGAGTATGAAGTACTATGTACTATGGCTTTTATTATTAGGAAATCTACCAAAAATACTTACCCATGAATCCTCTAATAGATTTTATTGAATTTTTTCCAAAAAATCAAAACAGTTGCTCCCGGTGCACGCTTTCAAAGTTTGTAATAATTTTGCTTTCGAATTAAGAGTCAACAATTGGGTATACCAAAATTTTTAATTAATTGCAATGAGTGACTCCATGAAAATATATCTCTTCAAAACTGGACCGTATTAGTACTGTAACCTCATCTGGAAGAGAGGGACTTTTATCCATTTATCTTGCAGGTTTTTTTACTGAAGAATATATGATATAAATTATAGAAGTGTACTTGACAAAACTATATACCAACGATAGGTTATAAAATAAAACTTCGACATTAATTGGATATTTTTTCAAAAGATTTGTGGCTAATTTGAAAATTCACAGTTTCAAAAAATTGTTCTAATCTGAAAGTCTATACAATGAAATATGACGCTGAAGAAGTACAAACAATAGTAATATGTAAGAAAAAACAATAAATTTTAAATGATGTTTTTGAATTAATAGTATTTATGCTTATCTTGTTCTAAGGAAGTAAGAATCCAATAACTTTACCTTGAATTACCAAAGTCTTTTGAACAATCAGCCTAAGTAAAATAACAGTTTGACTCGACTAATTCGATATTATTCTTTAAATTACAACCAGTGTGCGAACAACTTTACGTCTGTCAGTCAGCTATAAATGTGTATGTATGTGTGTATTATATTTTCATACCCATAATATGTTTAATGTTTTGTTTCTGATGTCTACAAAATTTTTAATTTTCAGGATGAGTTGATTCTTGCAATGATTCTGAACAAATAATATAATAGCAACAAATTAGTTTAATACAAATCGAGAGGATATTTCATTAACATTGTTTGTTGGTGGGTTGTGTGTATTATTATTATTACATGTTTGTAAAATACGATTATTATTATTGCTATCTTTGTTTTATTTATGGTTTTTTACTACTTGCATCATCATATTCTTTTTAATTATTGCTTTGAATAAATAAATAGTCTTTGTTCATCAAAATTTGTTCATTTATTTTTTACTTATTGCATGTAAAAATGAAAAAAAAATAAAAAATATGGCACCTGAATTTTTCCATTTTAAACGAATTTTTAAAAGCCTTCTTCTAAAGAAACTAACTTCGATTTATTTTTAATTATTTATGTTTAAAAAATTATCGAAAAAAAAGAAATAAGAGCTTTAAAAATGTTCCAAATTAATAGCTGTTAGAAACTGCACAATGGATTATTTATGTTTAACTATTTTTTTTTTACCCAAAATTTTTTTAAACATTAAAAGAAATTTTGGCAAAATATTTCATTTGAGATATAATTACAAATAGTATCGAATAAATAAAATTAAAAATTGAAAATTTATTTTTAGTGAAATTTGTCACATTATTAATAAATTCGACGTAAAAATATCGAATATTCGTCCAAATTCTATCTTCAAATAAATAAATAAATAAATAAATTATTTGTATTTTAACAAATTCATTCATTGAAGTCATTGGTCCTAAAACATTATTTCAAAAAATTATAACGATAAACGACCATTATGTTCAGTTAACGATGTTTGTGTATTCATCCTAATTTCACCTAAATAATTAAGTGTGATGCTTTTAATTGAGTAACCTTAAGACGCTTAAAACAATTTTATGAAAATCAAAGCCTAGACTATACAAAAATATATCTGATTGTATAGCTAGGGGATAATTTCAAAAAAAACTTGAAATACAACGACAAAATATTTTTCACAAATTTTATTTTTTCATATTTGACCCAAAAATATTTTTGTAATATTTCGAAGAGAAAACGTTAAGAAAAAATTAAAATTGAGTAAAGCTCTTAATATATGTCTCATTTAGATTTACGTTTTTGTGGACGTAGATAAAATCATGGTTATTCTTACCTGAAAATAATTTTTTATAAAGAAAGTTAATATAGTGATTTTCTGGTTAATGGTCAATTGAATTAAACCATCTTGTAGCAATTACTTTAAAAATTTAGCTGACTTATGACAGTGAATCTCCCAAAACGACGAATATCTCCTTAAACTTGTGATAATGTATCTCCCAAAAATAAATTTTTTATTAACCATAATTTTGCTTATCTATACCAGTAAATAATGATATCATAATCTTCCAATACCAATTAATTTTTCGAAGACTTTCTATTTTACATCGAAAAATTTGTAAATAAGAAAAATAAAAAATTTACATTTAATTTGTAATTAAAAATTTAATATCATATTATTGCAAAGAGAAATTTTGGTGATAACTGATTTTGAATGTCACTATTTATTGCCCTGTTTTATTTTTTTTATTTTTGCAAATAGGAAATTTAATAAAATTTTCTTATTGCTACAATAAATACAAGTAATAATTTTTATTGAAATGATATTTTCATATACTTTACTTTAAAATTTTATAAGGATTAACATAAGAATGTTGAACATTAGAGTGTAGTAAGTACTGCTACACAGTATCAAACGGTGCCAAATATAACTTTATGTATGCCAAAAAGTGTCAATTAATGTTAAGTTTTATAAAATAATTACATTTATATATACACGAGCGATCACAAGTACAATTTTTAATGTAAAATATCTGAAAATGTGTGATTGTAAACTAGTTGAAAAATTTTAAATTTCCTATTGTTTTCGGCAATGTGTTATTTTTAAGAGAAACTCAGAAGCAATATATTGTTTTTCTCAATTTTTGTGCACAAATAACCGGTGATATCTCAAAAACTATACATCCAATCGTTAAATGGATGTTATTTTTGGAATTTGCAGGTCAAACTATACTTATGTACATAATTTTATCAAAATTGGATACAAAAAATAGTTTTCGATTTTTTCGTTTTTTTCAAAGGGGTACCCCTTATGAAAATTACGAAAAATCGAGGAAATTTTTTTGTTTCCGATTTCGTTAAAATTATGTTTTTTGAACGTATTTTCACATGTAGATTTCAAAAATAACATCCATTTTACAATTGGATGCGTAATTTTTGAGATATAGTATGAAATTCGATCCAGATATCCTGGTATCCACATCCTGGAATGGATTTTATGCGATATCTCAAACACTACACAACCAATTAAAACATGGATGTTAATTTTGAAATCTCAAAAGGTCAAGCTTTGTTTTAAAGTCATAATTTGATCGGCAAAAAAAGTTTACCGATTTTCCGTGATGTTCTTCAAGTACTCTTCGAAAAAATCAATAAAATTTTATAATCATCGTTTTTCTAATTTATAGATTTCAAAAATAACATCCATTTCAAAATTTTTTGCTTAGTTCTCGAGATATTGCCCGAAATCCGATACTGGGATCAATATTTCGAAGAAATTTTAAGCCATAAATGGAAAACTAACCATCAAATTGAATTGGAAAATAAATGATACTTTTCACTTTCTTAAATATGAATTGATCTAGAAAACCTGAAATTAGTACCTTTTATTTTTTCGAAAAAAACTAGAAACACCGAAGAATACAATCGATCCCAATCATTAAGGGTTCGTAGTTTTTCGATATTGTATAAAATATGATCCGAAGGTGAATAATATTCCGGGTAATGTCAGGTGATTTAGCAATAGTAAAACAAGTGTTATTTTTTGTTTGTTTTTATAGATCAGAATTGCCCTAAAAACCTTAGAAAACAATTCACAAAATTTCCCTATACAGTGTTCTGAAAATAATATGTTAAAAATATTGGAAATCCTTCGGACATTCAAAACAATAGTTAAAAAAATACTAAATGATTTATATAAATTTTAAATACAATTTTTATTACTAAAAAAAACATTAATGAGCACGATTGAATATTTATAAAATGAAATAAACAAACACTAATTATCTATTGAATATATTAAATATTTTATTAAATTAAAAACTATGTTTCTTCTTCCAATTTCTACGAAATATGAAATAGAATGTAGGAAATATGAATCATTAAAAATATTACAGGCACTGATCCAAAAAATTATATTTTTATTGCTTTTCAAAATATGTTTGACAACTGTAAATAATTACGACAGGTAAAATATTTATTTTAATTACTTTTATACATACAATCATCAACTGATGTATATGACTTCAGTTCACTTTACGTTGAGTTACTTATTATTACTGATACTTATTACTTTGGTTACTAGGTAGTTCCATAAACTGTAGACCTCATCCAGAAGTAAATTACAAAGTATATAAATATTACAAAGTTTAGATGATTTTTGACACAATCCAACACAAGATCTTTGTTCGACAAATTAAATATGTATTAAATAAAAAGAAAACTATAAGCTTAGTGGTGAGAGAACCTGATTTCGTATGGTCCAATGTTCGAAACCGGTCAATAATTTTAATTTTAATTTATATATTTGTAGAGATAAAAATATATACAGTGAATTTCCTGAGTGTCATTAATGTGATTAACAAATTTCGTCAAAATCGAACAAGGTTTTCGAAAATTACAACTAGACAAACATAAATTGATAGATAAATACAAACGAAATACAAAATTGTCTAGTTATAGCATAGACCTCACTTCGTTCGGTCAATTATCATTATTATTTCTGTTTTACTTAAAATAAGTATGAAATATTTATGCAAAAATAATATAAAAAGAATAAAAATTCATTATTGTAGGTAATTATTCTTGAAAAATCAACAATTTTAGTAGCGAGGCAAAAAAAAACAGAATTGACGTGATGTAACAGTTTTAAAAGTGAAAATGAACGATTACCTAAAAAAAAAAAAAATTGAAGTCTTGTACTAAATCGTTTAATAAATTGCTTAAGTAATTTTTTCAATTAGAAAAATTAATGCAGTTTTTCCAAGAATGCCAATTAATTGCATAGAACAAGATTTCAAACTCAACTGATGGATGGTTCATGGCTGAAATAAAAATAATAACTATCAGAGTTTATTATTTAAATACCCAATATATAGTTAAGTATCATGGTTTGATATATTTTTTAGCATTCATAAAATACACTAAATATGCAACCATATAGTTATAATATTTGCTGTATAATAAGATGTACTATAATTATGTAGTTTTAAATTTGGATCATGACTATGTTTTAGCCAATAGAACTTGCTCTTTCGAGAACTTTTTTAGTCCAGAATACGTAATCATAATTTAAGGTTGCTTTGTCTTTTGAGTTACCTGCAAACGAACAAACGGAACCCCATCTATTTAGGTGCTTCTAAGAACTTACATATCAAAATTGCTTTTAATATTTTCTAGCAATACAAACATTATTCCCGTTTTTCAGTAATATTACCATACAAAATTGAAAATCTTGGAATAAGTAAAGGGTTGTCTGTTTTTTAAAAGCTATAAATATTTTCCCTAAACAAAAAAAAAAAAAGAGAATAATTGTTATTATTGTCAACGTTAAAGTAGTGAAAAGTAGTAAATGTTTATAATTTAAAATAACATGCATTTATAACAACCAACCCATGCTTATACTTAACTGGAGCAGGACCAAGGTGGACTTGAGTGTGCAAAAATAGGTACTTCAGTGTGTATAAAGAATACAGCACTGCATGCTGTCTATCGAATTGTATTAAGAATTATAGACATAAGGATTATTGCTTGAACAAATTTTGTGCAATTGTTTAAGACCCCCATCCTTTCTAGGTGGAATATAAGGTTTGGAGAAATTATTTCGATACTATGTTTACAAAAAAAAGTAAAGAGTTACAATGTCGTGAGGAGTTAGGTTTTCAAACACTGTTTTTCGCACTTTAATCGTTTTATACTATGCAAAGGAAGTGAAGAAGAAGAAAAAATGGACCAAAAATCGACCTCGGAATCCTAAATATTTAAGCGATTTTTAACACATTTTCATGGATAGAAGGCGGTGATCTATTTTTGCACACTCAAGTATCTCTAGATCCCGTTTTACATACACACATATGTTTTAACATGTAAATTAGTGTGTATGCATTTGAGTGTATTCCCTATTACATGTATTGTTATAACGCGTTCAGCATCATAACGTTTTTACGCTGATAATAGCTTGTAATATTAGTGTTTGTTGCGCTTACTACAATTGTGTGTCTATGCAATTTGTAGTTTGTGTGTTTATTTTTAAGTATTAAAAACAACAAAAAATTGTGGTACTGGAAATTGAGCCACTGGTTTTTAAATTTTTAACTAAAGATATTTTATAATATACATTTTTGGTGTAGTAATTTTATTTTCCTACAAATACACTAAACTTTTTGGACGAAAAATTATCATAAAAGGTACAAATCACATGACCTGTGGATTATATTGCCAAATATTGTTATATTTTGAATAATATTTTCTAATAATTAATAAAGTTAAAAATAAAAGGTAAATTTCTTTAAAGACACCACCGCGTAGGGTTTCAAACAGTGTTCAGTGATTATTGAGAATTAATTGACCGATTTATGGCATTTATGCATCTTAAATAACTTTTAAGGTCTTGCATACCTCATCAGGTCAATATCTGTTTTCGTTTTAGAGATTTTAATGACGGACAGGCAGACGAAAATGAACTTATTGTGTAATTCTATGAATATCTTTAATCAAGTTTTATAGTACCTTCAGTATAAGAAAGACTTAATTTAATATATCCTCATATATTCCATATATGTCAGGTAGAAAAAAGTATTCCTTTACGGGGAAAAATTATATTTTTTATATATTTCTAATGTAAAATTAATTTATTTCAAAAGAATTTTACTCAGAAACATTGAAGTTTTAAGGATGTCTGTTTTTCGTTTTGTTTTTAAAGAAGCATTTCATGTAGTCTGATTCATAGTCTATAAATTTTCCCGATTTTCAATATCAAGCTCCAAAATTCTAAAAACACTTGATAAAAAATTTCCTCATGCACTAGAACTTCCACACATTACATTAAATTTTCATCCTAATGGATATCGTCAAGGATACAAATTACTTGAAGAAGAATTAAAACTTTAATCGATTCCACCGTGTTACGAATAGATATTATCTTCATGAGATGTGTGTGTCTATATGTATTTAAAATGAGTGTACTATAACACACTTAAACGTAACACCAGTCTGTCAGTTCTTATTCGACTGGTGAAAAAAGAAACATCATCATACTACCAAGAAGTTTGTTGAGACTACACTAGTAAGTAGAAACAAAAATAACTACTGTATATAGCGCCTCTATTTGTAATTATTGTAATTACTGATAATGATGATCACACAAACGCTGTTTACATTTTATACAAATACACATGCAATATTACATAGTTTTGCAAGGGGTTTTTTGTTTTATTTTATCTGTTTGTAATCTTTTCTCCGCTACGAATCCGTAGATAAACATCAAGAAACATATTCAACACAAACTTTCAATTTCAGTTGCTTTATAAAAGCTTTCATAAAGGGATAATTTTTGTTCGAAATTCTGAATCGTTGACGTAAATGAATCATCTTATTAAAATCAAGAAACACATCTTCATCGATGTACAATATTTAGTCCAAAAATCCGTCAGGACCAAGTAAATTTGTGATAATTTGCAAGGATAATAATAAATTAATTATACTAAGAAGAAATGTTTAAAGAACAGAAATCCAATACCGTATATAAATAACCAGGATTGCTTATTCAAAGCATTTTTTTCTCCATAGCCCAAGATCTCATTTACTGATAGTTTTTGTCCTATTTAATGAATACTCTCAAACAAATTGTTGATTATTGTTCAAGGATAATTTTTAATTAATTATACCCAAAAGATAGATATGAGGAGAAATCCAAACACTTTCAAAATAAAATACAATAAGAGTTTTAAGAAAATTGGTCCGTTATTTCGCATATCCAAGCACCCACCTCATACTATAATATTTGAATCCCAAACGATGCACCTGAATCACATATTCTATAGAAATAGTAATAAAATAATATTTCTTTTTTTTTTTTTCATTTTTCATTTTCTTATTTGCATTTTATTTCTTTCGTTTTTTTTTTTAATCTTATTAAAGGTATCCAACATCAACTAGTAAGTAACAAAACTGACTACTCGAATAGATTGTAGAATTAAAATAATAATAATAATAATAATAATAGGTACACATTATACCACATAGTTTTCGATTAAGAGAATAATTAAAAAATGTCTTTTTATTTGTTGTTTTATTATAATTCCTGTATGATGTTATTCTTATACTTATTTTTTTTTTTTTGTTGCTTTCTATATAATAATAATTAAGTATAAACAATATAATTTTTAATATATCCATCTTTGTTCTACTTCTATGTAGATTCTACCTATGAATTGTTAAATAGTTTTATTTTATTTATGATTATTGTTTATAAGAAGATATTTGTTTAGTTTCTTATATTTTTTTTTTGTAATTTTAAATTTAATTAAAGTATATTTTTATTTATTGTAACAACATCCAGAACATCGAAAAATTAGTATTATTGACCAATTCCGATGGTCATTAACAAATGTATTTTTTTTAATTTTACTTGAAAAAATGTTTATATGTTAAAATTACTTCGGTATGTGAAGAAATTTTAGAAAACTTTTCATCAAATCTATAATGAGAAACAAGTATAAATGGATAAAAAAAATCAAACAAATAGGACTAACAATTTGCGCTAAATCAAAATCAAGCCATAAATTCAATCAAAAACCCATTTTATTAAAAGTAAAGCTTGCCGCTTTTATGAGTAATTAGTATTACTCATTTTTTTGGTGTTTAAAAGTATTTTTATAAAAAATATATTCAAAAACGACAATTTATATTTGTTGAATCTCCTTCACGTAAATCAAAGACAAATTCAAACCGGAAACATACTCAATGAATTTCTCAACCAATATACTTTTTTTTCAAAAACAAATCAATAAAAATACCAATATAAATGACATATTTCACAGATAATTACATAGAAATTCATTTAAAAATAATAATAAACTGTGTTGAACAACGATATCTATTCATTGAATCTTAATTAAGTTGATCAATAAACGAATTTAAACTAAACGATATTATTCTAAACATTAAAAGATTTTTATATTAATTAAAGTGATTATTTAATATTTTCATCTCATTAGAATTATATGTAATGTTAATAAACTAGCAGAGCAACCTCCACTAAACACGGAAATATAGATAATTAAGTAAAACTAAAATTAAGCGAAACGTATAATAGTTTCCTAACACTGTTTTTTTTGTTTGACTTGATGGGAGGTCTTTACCGTCATTTATATATATGTTTTCAATACACTTTGTTGTTTTCGTTAAATTTCGTTAATTTATTTTAACTGTTTTATTTTCTTTTTGCATACAGGTGATATATATTTATATAATGTATACAAGAATATACCTTTATGTATGTCAATCTAATTGTTCCGGATAATATCAAATATTATTAATTAACTACGAATTGAAACAACGAAAATGTTTATAAATTTAATTGAAAAGACCGTACACGTTTTAAAATACTGTAAATTTCGAATACTGTTCATTAAAATACTTTATTTGCTCAAAGTTCAAAGTGTTAGATTTCCCTTCAAAAATTTGGACTATTAGTACTTACATTTGGAAATCATGATTGCTTCAGTGAATCAACGAATTAAAAATAATTCCTGGAAAGAGATTTTTTTATGCCAGACTTTTTGTAAATTCTGGTGTTTTAATATTAGCGAATTACTGAAACTTTTAATATACATGTTAAATTTACCCAGAGATATCAGTCTTGGTTAGAATTTTTTTCCTAGGTTTTTTGTTTCATCATGGATGGAATTTTGTAACTCTCAAAATCAAGAATTTCAGTTTTCTTATTTCAAAAGAAACTTTTTGTCAATCAGACCCATGTAGAAAGAGAAAATTTAACAATAAATTTGTAGACCATGCGTATGTAAATAAGAACAAACTTTAAAAAATATTGATACTTTAGTAGAAGATATATTGTGATATTTGATTTCTGAGTTATGTCGTCATTACCACCTAATATTCGATTACACAGATTTTATACTTACAAAAAATATTTTCCTGTAAAATGCGATACTCAATATATACACTAATTTTATGGTGTATTTTATAATTTCTACAGTTTAAAATAAATGTTTTAGATAGATAAACTAAATTAATTCTGATAAACAACTCAATACCATACATAATATAAAAATCATGACGTTCTTGTATATCAAAAACATTCAATAAATGAATAATCATTGAAATAAATGTTAAAATTTTGTAGTCAAATAAGTCGTTAAATTGATATAAAAATGATATAAAAATTTTAATACTTTAAAAATGAAAATTCATCATTGAATACCAGATATTGAAAATAAAATTGAATTATCGATACGATTTTCGAAATAGTTACAAGCTAAATACAAAACCAAAATTATATACAATAACATTAATAATAGACGTTTGTACATAGTGTAATACTTATATTTGAACATGTAATCTAATGGCGTTAGATATAACAACATACCTTTACATATAGGTGTATAATAATAACATTGAATTGTATTAAACACCGGTAATAATAGTTCGCTCTTTAGGTACTGAATTTAATAATAATTATATTATTATTATTGTTATGTTACAAATAATTATTGTTGTTAAGCGTTTTAAAATATATATATTATTTAAATGTACAATCATATAATATTTATCTATATATTAACAATATAAGGTGTACGATTTAAAACTAACATGAATTGCATTATTAATATTAAGTACTTTCATCACTTTAGACATGGCATCTAGTGACTGGCCACTTTAGGCATGACAGATAATGTTAATACATCGGATTTATTTTATAATTATAAATAAAAATTGAAATAGCCAGAAAATTAATACATCTGACGCGAAATCAAAAGAAACTGTAACCTAGATATATTTACTGCCCATTTTATTTTTTTGAAATAAACCCTGAATTAGCTATCATTTATATAAAAAAAACGTTTGCAACTTAAAATCTGCATAATTGATTAATCCACGCCTGCCTGTGTGACAGTTTCCAATTACAAGAAATTTCATCTGCTATGGATATACCAAAAATAGAATAAATTTTCTTATGACACTTTTAAAATTAGGATACATTAAATGACACCCCGTATTTTAAAATCATTCAAATCGGTAAAGGCTGTTAAATATTCGATTATTTATTGGACCAAATATTGATACAAATCATGCTAGCAGAAGTATTAGGTGCTCAAATTTTTAACTAAAAAAATTGAGTCAATATTATGAACCACTGCCTTTAAATTATGCTAGCTGAGCAATGTGAAATATAAAATTTATAAATTTAAATTGATTTATTGAATTCACAACATAAAAGCACCAAAAACGCAACTTATTTTTATCCTTATATTATATTATAGAAGTTATTTTTTCACATTGCTCTAACAGCGTGATATCAAGGCAGCACTGTATAATAATGACTCAATTTTCCTAAATAAAAATTTGAGCACGTAATTTAATTCTCCAGTACCTAAATTGAATTAATACGGAAATTTTATATGGAATCAATCCGTATATGAACAAATAATTATATGCATTTATTTTCAGTACTATAGTTGTTTTATACAAATATTACATTTTATCAAAATAATTTTGTAATATGCGATGTCACTGTTCACAAATTTTAATCATATTGCAGATTCATAAACTTTGAACTTACTTTATATACAAATGTACACACATATACACATGTTTAATAGTACTACCTATATGTACCGACCAGTAAGGGCGTTATTATTCTACATTGTATTTGTTTTAACAATAATAATAATAACCTGAAATTGTCCAGGTATATATTTTTAAACATTTTGAGTTAGACAAAAATTTAATTGACAAAACAATTTACCCCAATTTAAAGCTATATACTGAAAATCATGTTGACAATGGGAGTAAGCGTATGAGATCTCTCTGGTGGTGTTATTTATAAGCATCATTATTTGTAACAATGAGTTGGTTTAATATTAGGTTAAATAAAATTTAAATGATGGTAGTATAAGCGAACCTTGACGACTAATGAATATTGTTTACAGAATGTTTTTTTATGAACAAACATTTTGGTACAGAATAAATGGAATGTACTTAGCAAATGTAGAAAATTAAGGAGAAACTCAACGAGTCCAATGACCATTTGCTAACGAGACTAATGACTATTCATAGGTAGAAGAAATTTCGACTATAAAAAATGTATAACATTTTTGAAATTATAAGATTCATCTAAAAAGACTATGTTTTATTAATTATCTACATATTAATTTTTTTTAATTTCTATAAATTTTTACTAGTTTTCCATTTTGTGATTTATGTGGTATAAAATACAAATTTCTAAAAGAGTTTTCTGAATCACTGAGAACAGTGGTCAACCCCATCTTTATTGCTCATATTAAATATTTTCCAAGTACAAAAATAATTAAATAATTATAATAATTACTATGCATATATATATATATATATATATATATATATATATATATATATATATATATATATATATATATATATATATATATATATATATATATATATATATATATATATATATATATATATATATATATATATATATATATATATATATATATATATATATTTAAAAAGAAACCGACACGAGGGCTATAATATGCCTTTCTTGCTTACCGGTGTTTCTATGTTTAATGCTCATTTGATTTTAAATGCTATTATTTTACATATGTGAAATTCATAGACTTACTAAGTATAAATTGCTATTAGATGATGATTGGTGAAGATATTTTTTTTAAATGAATTAAAAAAAGTATCACTTTAATTTCTTCTAACACCGAAATATTAATTTAATTCAATATTCGATAAATCTGCAAATATTCCATTTAGAGGACAATTCCATTTATAAAACTTTTAAAACATTTTTCATAAATGTTCATCCAATTTCATCCTTGATATCCAGAATTGTGTGATGATCGTTGAAAATTTTCACTTGTCAGGTCAAGAGAAAATGATTGTAAACAATCCAAAAATAGCCAACTTTTTTCATTTTTATAATTAAACGAATAACCCAATTTTTTAAAACAATCGCAAGAAAATTTATTTTGTTAAAAAACGTTCGTTTTAAAATAAATATGCCTTCTTTAACAGAAAATTTGTCCAAAATTAGTTTCGTAAGGTATGAATTTTCCTGGAAACGTTCATAATGTAAGCGTAACGAACCAAAATACTGACTTTTGAAAGAAATTTTGCTCAGGTTTTTGTCAAGTATGGCAATCTACAATAAATTTTGATACAGTTTAGAGTGCGAAATGTAAGAATATACGCATCGTTCAATAGAAGAATTCAGCTGTGGCAAACTTGGAACTCTGTGATTCTACACATCTAAACAGTAGGCATCGAGTGAGTATTCATCATATGTAGGTGTAGATGAGAGACAACACATTAAAATAAAATGAAAAAGACCAATGGTTGAATGGATAAGTGTTTTAATATAATATCTCACCCATTTTATAAATATTTCTATATATGTTTGTACGAATGTGTGTACACATATAATACTGTAAGAGATGTTTTTTTGATTATTACATTGTGAAAGAGGCCTTTCTGTCAAGTAAAACATGCATTTTCCACATCAACAATAATTTTAGGAAAATGGGAAAATATGTTATATATTATTATATTGTTTTACATTCATTCTTGTGGCCTTTAATATCAAATTATAAAAACCTTAATTGCATCTAGGCATATGGATTTTATATAGAGTAAAATTGTGAAATCTATTTAAAAAAAGCGAATATTTTCTTCTATTAGAAAATATTAGTAATCCGACAGTTTGCAGAGCAGTGTCAAATTAGTGAATTTGTCGGATTATAAAACCCACTATTGTCCGAATTTTTTTTACGAAAGAGTACCTTGTAGTCCGACAAATTACAGATCCAATGATAAGATTCTACATGTCATATACATGTGGGATTATAGGGGATACCGGATTAGCTAGGGACCGAATTATCGTGGGTCCACTGTATATATACTTTTTTTCCGAAAGAAAACCAATCAACTGAATTATCGCTGTTCCAAAAACGTAATTAATTTTCCATAAAAATATATATTCAATTTAGCATTAAAAAAAATTGCTTATGGATGTAGAGAATTTTTTTCGCGGCATACCCGTCTGTTTGTTTCGTTTGTTGGTTTATAACACAACCCTTAATGTTTGTTTGTGCTATTTAATATGAGAAAAGTATGCATATTATACAAATTAATGTAATGTAATGTTTATGTAATACAGGAAGGAGGAGAGAGAGATTCATAGTCGTATGTGAAACCTGGACACCATATCTCTACTTGCTTCTTCCCTCCCCCCTGCATTTCGCTGCTAAGGTTGTCGGTGGTGTATACTTTTGAGGTATATAAAAATAAATATATAGAAGAATGGATATTCTTTTAATGATAATAATTAAAATTTTGTATTCTGGCTTGCTACTATAGTAGAAGGTAGAAAAAAAAAACAAAGAAAAACATTCAATTAGTCCAAAAAAGTTGAGCTAGTTAATTGACCTGATGATTTTATGAGCTCCTAATTTTTGTCAGGAAGTGTGTAACAAGACTTTTCGTAGATTGGCTTTAAACTCATTTGAAAACGAAAACCAAAAAATAAATCGAAAAATTTTTCGTTGCCCCAAATATTCTATGGTAGTTTGTTCAAATTTCACTGTCCTCGTATTCTTATGTCAGTGTCAGAAGTTTCATATCCAGCAAAGAAGATTATTATTTCCACTATGAAGGCTTCCTTTGATCATATGGCTACAGAATAGAATTAATAATATTTATTTCTTTTAATGACTAAGTTAACTTATATACTTGTTAACTTATATACCTAAGGATATAGCTTAGTAGATTTTAAATATTTAAAAAATATATTTGACTCGTTCACATGATAATTAATGATATTGCTCATTTTGAGTACATATCTATTTTTACTCAAATAAAACCTTTTTGATTAATTTTAATATTTTTCTTCAATCATTACTGCAGTTTTTGTTTTTTGGAATTTTTTTTTCAGACGCTAAAGAAGTATAACTTCTAACGCGTGTACATAAGTACACACTCACATTTTTTACTTTTTCATTTCTTCTTAAATTTCAATTATTTTGTATAAATAAATTTGTACCGTAAATAAATAAGACAAAAATTTACATTTTTGTCTAAAAGTGGATTCAATTTTGTCCAACCCCACTATACTTTTTCCAGATTAGATGCTGCATGTACTTCTGTTACACACACATAATGTGTACCCATTTGGCGAGTGTGTTGTTGCTTTTTTTTTAAACTCCTTCGTCATGTATGTAATTTTTTTGCCTTCTGTAGTAGGGAAAAAATTTTTTTATACTTATTTTCCGGTTTTTACACAAACATAAGTTAGCTTAGGTTAACTCTCTCCGTCTTCTTCTAACAAATTCCCACCCACCCACTTGCACATATCATTCTTTGTACTGTGTGTTAGCCGTGTTGACTAATGCTTTTTTATTTTCTAAGGCTAACAAACGTTAGCTTTTAGGTAGAACATTGTGTGTGTGTGTGCTTTAAAGAAAGAAAAATTGTTGATTTAATATGTTATTTTCTACTGTTTTACTGCTCTTAGATGCTGTTTTAATATGGTTATTTAAATAATTTCATTTATATTAATATAATTTGTTTTTTTTTATTTTGTTGAAGTATTTTTAATAATTTTAAGTGATAGTTGTTGTAATTTTTTATAATAATTAAATTTGTTTCTTGGTTTTATGTGTATATTTTTTATATACTAAATGAATATTTCTAGGAAATTCTATTTTTATTTTATATATGGTGGTGGCTCCAAATTTAATAATGGCTATTACAATTTCTGATTGTTTTCATTCCACGGAATTCTAAAATCTTTACTGAAAAGCAGAATTTGAATAATAAATGAATACTTTTTTATCTTGTATCTATTCAGCTGGGAAAATCATTTATCGACTTCTGTAATTTTAATTTCTTCAATGTATTTCTAGATTTCATAGATCAACATCCAAAAACGAAGCACTTCTTCAGTGACATGAAAGGCCAATGGGTCTCAATGGTTTTAATATCGATTATAGAAAGGGGAACTGCGATAGTTCCAGTCAGCCAATGTTCCATCCTATTATTTGGACATGTACTGTCCTATATTTGAATTGTTAAAAAAAGAATAAATAAAGATTGAATCCAATTGAATTTAACGCTACTCAAGAGGCGATCTTACAAGTTTCGTTTAGTTTAGTTGACCGATTACAGTTGATCAATAAAAAGTACTATTTAATGTAAACACAGCGCAATTGTTAGATATCAAATCTCTACTTACAATCTTTAAAACATTCAGGATAATTGCAAAGGATAATTTTAGCAAGATATAGTGAATTATATGTGTTTTTTTTTAATTTTTTTATAATTACTACCGACATAAATTCTTAAAACACATTAATTTATTATATATATTTCATACAATAAACAAAACAAAACAAAAAACACAGGAAAAAATATAATAAACAGGACTTTACTAATAAGGATTAGTTTTATATAAAATAAGGACTAACAAACACAATAAATACATATTTATAAATAAAAATATATAATGGTTTACAGGAATAGAGTAAAAAAAAAAAACAAGTGAATAAAGAGTTAAGTTCCATACCAAACGTATACAATATTTTTCCATACCTACTTTAAAGGTGTATTCATATACACATAACCTCAATTATTTCTGATTGTCTTTAATATAATTTTAATGGGGATTATTATACCTCTGCAAAAACAAATCTGAGAATATGACTTTTTATGGTCAGATCTCAGACTTGTCAAACATTCAAAAGGTAAAAATAGTATGCAAAATATGTTTTTTATAGTAAAATAATAGGTTTTTTATAGCAGAACAAATAGGTCTAAACTGCTATTAATATTTTTAATTCTCTATTTTATATACAATTTCTAATAAATGGTTATTTTTCCTAAAATATTAAAGCATTATTATTGATATTATTAATAGAAATCTACAAATAAATCACGTTTAGAGTTGAAAAACTAACGTAAAGAATTCCGTTCTTGACGGGGTTCCAACGGTCGCACTGTGTAAGCCTTTGAATAAATGGACTCATAGCTACAAAATTATAATTGAAATCGAAATATGAGAAGGGAGAAAGAATTAATATCCTTTAATTCTAATTTAAACGTGTAAATATCCTTTTTCATCAATTACAAAAAAATTATTTTCAAAACTGGAATATAATTTGTTTTCCTTTATCTATCTTCAAATAATAAACCTTCCTTCTTTAATATAGGAAGATTTAAATACCGCTAATTTATTTTTTGAGCAAGAATTCCATCCATAATCCAGCCGTGTTTTTGGAACAATCAATTAACAATTTACTTCCATGTATTTGTTTTAAATTTTCAAATAACATTGTTGCTATTCTCTAAGATATAAAACTATATTTTTCGATTTTCTATATGCAATAACTTGCTATCAGTAACGTAAAAAGTGAGCAACACACACACAAACATAGTTTAATAATCGTAATGAATATAAATATTAAGGATTAAAAACCATTTGTTTTCATTGCAATTTAAAGGAATAAAAAAAATTATACATGGAACATATCACGAAGCGGTTTGGCGACGCGACGGACGGTATTAGAGGTGCGACCGGCTTGCATGTTATCGCATGTGTGAATACATTTTTTTTATTTCATAAATATTTTAAATTGTGCTTGAGCAGTAAATAGTACAAAGTAAGAATTTTTCTAAGTAACGACTAGTTTTTATTCTTTTTTTCAATTCTATAATACATTATGAGGAGGCCGTTCTGTTGTGGTGTTTTGTTAAATTTGTGTTGTGTTCAAATAGAATAAAAAAAAAAAAAGACTTTAATTGCATTTTAAAGAAATCATAGTATTTATTTATATGACATAGTAATGAGTGTCCTCCTCCAATGATGATATAACAATAAATTATTAATCATAATCAAGAAAGGAATTGTAAAGGACTTCTTAATCGATCAAAGCACCACGAGTAGCTTGAATTTGTAAAAAAATATGATTAATTGTTCAATTGTTTGCATATAAATTATATAGCAAATGTCAAACAAAAATTATTGAATAATTACAAAAAATGACATTGTATTAACATTTATAGGATGAAAATTGAAAAATGATTGAAGAAATTGCATTAATAATTATTTTTGATTACAAATTTAAATATATTCATTTTAAATTGTTAATAAATTTTAAGAACTTATTTTACCAAAAGTGCGTTATTATCAATACCAAAAACGAATAGGCTATTTTTTTTTTAATTGAAATTTGGTTGTAATACTGAAATAGATAAAAACTAATAGAGTTAATTGTTTTAATACTCGACATTTGATTGGATATCATTGGTAAATTTTATAATATGTATTGTAATTAACAATATGTGATATTAAGCTAAATTTGAGCTTAAATTGTGACGAACCCTAACATGATATGTTAAGAATAAGGGCAGACAACCGGAAATGTACTGATTAAATTTTTCTATGAACACCTATACTAAAATGTTGTATGTGCGATCAATATTAGGTTACAAATTTAAGACTAAAATTAATATACTCTATATATAATAAACATTTAAATAGTAAGTTTTATCACTTATATTAATTCATTTTTTTAATTGGTAATTTTTTCATGAATCGTAAATCATACACACATTTCACCTTACCCATGTGCAATTAGAAAAATATTATGCCAACACAATTCTAAATGAAAATATTCTATTTTTCTTGACAATATTATTATTTGTTCATCATAAATATTTCATATTACTTTTTTTTTGTGTGTTTTGTTATTTCCATTTTCTGTTTGTTTGATACTTATAATTATTCGTTACAATTTTTGTTGTTTTGTTGTTGTATTCTTGTTATTTTTTTAAATAATAATTATTAAAAAAAATAATAATAATGTACACAGAGGCACACGGCAGTATAAGTAATTAACATAAAAAATATGTACACACAATAATAATACAAACTACTGGAAACAAAAACAAAAAATATACATAGCCAGAACCTGTAGAATCTAGGTAATACTCTCAGAGTTAGAGCTTCGCAGTCATAGAAGTAGAAATAAACATAAAAATTAAAAATCAAGAGCAAAACTAACAATCATTTTTGTTGCAGTTCAGTAGTTAGAATATGTCAACTATTTTCGTTGTTTTATTTTTTGTTTTCGAGTATCTAGTTACACGGTAAAGCGTAAATTTTTCTTATTAAATTCACGTTAATAGTTCAAGTTTACAAAATTTTGATAATGAAGTACTCCGTCACAAGAAAGTAAATTCGAATTGAATGCTGACTAATTCTAATTGAATGTTGATTTGTATTCTATGATCACGCATTACTTTTTGACAAGTAATTCGATTTGAACTATAATTTCAAGTATACTTTTATGCGAGTTCCATTTAAATTTGAGCACTGAGGAAACTGAGGGTTGCAATATACATTTTTTAAATGAGATCACCCCAGATACATTTTCCGTGATTGTATGCTAAATATTCGAAAGAAAAAATAATTTTTACGTATATGAAAAAAAAAAATTCAAATTATACAGTTTTGTAAATTTTGTTTAAGTTAGTATGTGCAGTGTCTTCACATACGATTAAAGTAACGCTTAATGTGGTCGTTAAAATATCAATATTTCCTGCTCTGAATTTAATTTTCAAAATTCATACAATATTTTAGACTCTTAGAATGAATTTTTTTGAGTAATTAGCAAAAAGAATTAAAAATTGTTACATGTTATCATGTAAATAACAAACAACATGTCCATAATTTTTTCATTAATATTTACTCAAACACACAAAACTCTCCAGTTTAAATTTCGAACACCTACAATCTATTCAAAACCATGTTAGAAATATTTATAAGTTTGTATACATGTACAAAATATTTTCATTCAAGGTGTACATTATTTTTTTGTTTTGTTTTAATTCTTGCTCTATCAAGACGTAGTCGTAAAAACTGAGTCGTGTGGGCCGTGTGTCATCATCATCATCACCGTCGTCGTCTCATCAACAATTCTACCTAGTGCATCATCAACTGGAGATAATATTGCCTAGCGAACATTTTTCTAGGCTTATGATAATGAGAACAGTGATGATATATTTCTTTCTATGAAAAAGTTGCTTGGTAGGGTATGGGTAGAAAGAGAAGAAGATGTTTATTACGATGAAACGTTGTTGATGATGATGATGTCCATTCATTTGTTTTATAATAATTCTAGAGGCCAATTAAAAGTATGGCCTCATTAAGGTGTGTATCACAACACACTGATGATAATACGACAAACAATAATATAAACAGTTTTTCTTCTATATAGGTATTTGAATAGCATTTACCTTTGCACTCTTATTTGTTTCAGATGCAATTGGGTCATTTAGGTATAAAGCTGGCGAACATTGTTTGGAATTATTCTAAGCCAAAAATTAGTGTAGTCAGAAAAATAAAATCTCTATCTAGAATCTCATTATGTAGTGAAATTTAAAAATTGAAAGAAAATTTGGATTTTTTTTGTGTTTATCACCATAAAGGCAGGATAGAATTTTTTTTGGGCGCTGTTTTCATCAAATACGTGTATTTCACACACTTAACGTACGTTCGACTATCGTGCTTTACAAAATTAAAGCAGAGAAATTTTCCTTTATTTTTCATGCATAACGCTTTTTTTTGAATACAAACCGTTACATGTCTAGGTAAAATAAGGTCCTTTTTGAGACGCTGTAGCGGCCAAACGGTAATTTTACCAAAGAAACATTATGTTGACACATGTAGGAAATTTTGTCTACTTTTGTATTGAACATAAAAAAGTGGCAAAATTTGTTTAATAAATGTTCCCAGAAAACAAAGTTCCGGGCAAAACCCTTGCTCCAAAACTGAAACAGAACTTTTCTCTGATAACCCTAATATATCTATCCTAATATTAAATTTTCTTTATTTCAATTAATCCAAAGATTTATCAAAGAGATTTAAATAGATTTCAATAAAAACAATTATCAATCCACTATTTAGATGAATCCTAATTAATAACTCTTAAGAGATATTTCAATTTATTATTTTCGAAATAATAAATTGGCCTCGAGTATTAATTTTCATTTTTTTATTTTTGTGCAGAGGTACTGAAAATAATATGTAATATATATTCGAATTAATTTGTATAGTTTCCAAGAAAACATAATTATTATAACTACTAGAAAATGCACACAGAGAAAACATAGAAAAGCTTTATTTTATTATAGGTATATATGTGCCTATTATCATGTATATATATTTTCAATTGTCATCTCCAAATTGTTGAACAAAAGCCATAATAACTTCAGGGCAGGTGGATAGATCGTAAAAAGTGCCCTTTCATCATCAACAACATCATCACGATAGTATCATCATTAGTGTACGTACATAGGTTCAAACTATTGCTTTGCATATACATTGATATATTGTGAAAAACAATCATACAATTCCAAAAAAAAAAACAAACAATATTCATTGAACTGAAAATTTATGGAAAATATGACGATTTTAAATACATGACGGCCGTTGGAATTCAATAACTTGTTAATCGTATTATTATTAATAATAGAATTAATATTTTAAAAGTTTTATCTTTTCGAACTTCGAACTAGCAAAGTTTGAATCCTATGACTTAAATTCCTCTGCCCAGCTACATTATAAATTCAAGTTTAAATAAATTAGAAAAGTATTGGGCAACAAGTAGGTTTCTGGATTACGGTTTAAGCCGTACGTATTTATATTTATATAGTTACAGTTCGAAAACTGAGCCGAGATATATCGAATTCAGTATCGAAGAATAGGACATTTTATTTTACGCAATGTGCTCCCGATGTCATATATTTATCTACAGTGGTAACGAAATTTAATACGAGGGGAACCGCAATCGCGTCCCGTGTACCTAGAACTTTTGGTTCTATGTACCCACATTTAGAACACTCTTTCACCTGGTGGCAAAGATGCCCCCAAGCACAAGGTTGCTTGGATTTGAAACCTCCAGTCTAAGTAGCCAAATATTATCACAGTGGTAAATTAGGGCGAAGAAGATTTAGAGTATGATGAAATTAAATTTTAATACTTTAATCTGTTATTTGATAACACTTTCAACTTAACAGTTTTTTCAGTTTCACCTTAACATCACCTAATTTTGCCCATAGTTAAATTCAACATTGGATACTTTGCTCTACTAGGTTGACAGACATTGAATCAAGATGTCAATTTGGTGCTGGTGATTGCATCGTTATATCAATAGATTTGTGACAATTAAACATGGTTCAGTGAAATAATATTAACAATAATAATAATAAGAAGAATAGGTAAAGTTAGAAAAAGATCTTTCAAGTAGTATGTTGCAATTATTATTGCTTCGCTATGTGTAGCTAGGTATATACGAAGTCACTCTCTGATGATGATGACGACGATGTGTCTAAGTGGTAAGTATCGTGAGTATGTGTCGCTACTTTTATAGTATATATTCTTCCACTTTTCAACATAACAAATACATAACAACAACTTTACCTACCTAGCGAGTGAGCGTACCTCGAAAAAGGAAATATTATGAAGAGTTTTGGTGTTTAAAGTAGGATACATCCCATCTATCATATATGGGAATAGTAGTTTTTCAGGATAGTAAATTCTAAAAAGAGAATAAGTAAAATTGACGACAAATGTAGTGTAGATTGTCAACATGTATTTACAATACATGCAATAACCATATATGTCCGGTATCTAGTCTTTAATTTGATTTTATAACTTGGCAATTACTTACGAAAACGTGAAAATACGATTTTGAACCGAAAATATTTTTTAGAAGTGACGTACGGACTTCGTTTTTCACGCTGCCTGACTGATAATTTTGAATATTATTTCGTAATTCTGTACATTAATTAAGATTCTCGAATTTCAACAGTCTTTTCTCTTGGTTTTTAATCCTGTAGCCCAGTGCAAAATTTATTAGTTCCGGTACTTTTTCAGCATCTAGTCTTGTTTATTGTTTATTCCCCACATAAATATTTGTTTTAAAAATGCAGACAGTCTTCATCTTAATTTTCTAGAACGGATGACTGTTTTTAAAAGAACGGTGAAGGTATTAGTGCCTATACTCACATGACCACTGAGCCGGTTAGGCTAAATTTAATATACCATCATTTATTTCATTTATATGCAGGATATACAAATGACAAGAAAATTTTTCAGGCTTACTGAAACTGTGTTTTCTGACTCGAAATCAAAATCTTTTCAACGGATTTCAACCAAGTTTTCCACCATATATATTGTATATATTATAAGTACATACAAATAAAAAGTACCTTAAGCGCATATGTAGTTCTATGTATGTTTGAAAACATCAACAATACTCTTTAAAACAATCAGAAATAACTCAAGTGTCATTGTTAAACAACTGAAGGAAAATATTCTATTCCATGTATATATATTATGAGGAAACAAACAGTCTCTCACTATGATTTGTTTTGTATACTGCTTTAGTTACGAATACACAATACCTTCTCTTTTACCTACTTAAAGATGGAAAAGTAATAATTATAATTATTTCATGTTTTTTGCTTTTGTTTTTTAAAAAAAAAAATGGTTGGAATTAATTATTCAATAATCAATTATCGTAGCTTTGACGATCCTTTTACAGATTCTTAACAATTGTTATGTAAAAATTTTTTAAACCAATTGCAAAGATTTCAAACATCTAAATTTGTATATTAGTTTTTCAATCAATTATTTGCAAAACTATTTATAATAATAATGAAACAGGAATTTTTTTACTCAATATCCAAAATATGCCGTTGGAAGTTGATAATATTTCGAAAAATTCTACAGTTCGTGAAAGATTATTAGTGATTTGTTCATTGAGTTTATTAGTAGCCAAAATTGGCTCTAGACAACGTTTTTCGATTCCAATAATTATGTAGGATTCAAGAAATGGTTACAAAACCTCTAACATTTCAGCAAACCATACCGATTTGGTCAAATAAGATATTTAATTTTCGTTAAATAGTAAATAATTAAACTAAAAATCAAACAATAATTGGTATAAAATTTTATATAAAAAATTCTACCTTCTTTTGAATAATCGTACAAAATATTTTATTTTTACTTTCATCTCTCAGCCTCTCTGATAAAGGTAATTCGTCTACAATGGCAAATAAGGGATACTGTAACTACTTTTATCGAAAACCAATTATATATCACAGCTCGTTCAACTTGAGATTTGAAAGCCAGCTCTTCGAACTGTATTTGTAAATTTTTCAGTTAAATTTCAAATATACCTATTGACTACCAATAAATGTTTTTAATAGCTTAGCCATAAAACTGATCTCCTAGTATGAAATTTGTTATGCTTTTGTATTCCTTATTAAATATTTTTTAGAAATTCGACATTTTATATTAATTGTTTCAGAAGTGTCAAGAAATTTTCCACGATAGTAAAACAAACCTCTTATGATTTTACTCATCAAAATCTTGAACAAGTATTGAGAGAAAATAAAAAAATAAAATGAAAGAAATGAAAAATTCACAGTTGCCTCTTACATAAAAAATAATAATAATAATAATATTTTCATCATTTTCATACATCGAGATGATGGTTTTCTTCGTATTTTTTCTTCGTATTTGCAATTAGATGGATGGATTGTTGAAAATACGACCACACATACAGATATTATCGCTTTTGTTCCGTTTCGTATTAATGGTTGAGTTTTGTCTGTTAAGGTATGCTTCATTCACGTACGATATCTCCTATCATTCTGTTATTCAAGTGTTAGAGCTCAAGGCATAATTTGTAAGTGGGTGGGTGGGAATATGATGTTGGTGCACCCATTTTGCCACTCATATTCTCTTCAGTTGATCATCTTCACTTCATTTTCAATTCTAGTAAAATATTTTTGGCTATCAGCTATTTGTTTGCACTAACTTTATAGTTTTTTTTTTCGGATTGATAAGCATTATTCAGATTTAAAATTGTTTTATAAATCCAGAACTTGCCCAAATTCATGTAGAGTCATTGTTTAAATACCCAGCAATTTTTAAACTATTTACAGTTGTAAGCATACATAAATTTGTAGTTTATGGTGTACTCAATTTATAATTTGTTAAATAATAATATCTAGCTATTTTCCGCAGATTTGCTTGTGTGAATTTAGTTTTAGTACTTTCATAGTCTGCAGTAGACTTCTCATAGCCAATTTCACACAGGGTATTCACATGTGAATGCATGTGGAAAGTTCAACACGGAAAAAAAAATTATTGGTATGCTATTTTTAAGACTCAAAAATAACGAAAATCAGTTAAGCCTTTTGATTCCTGTCCTTGTTGAACTGTTCTTCATTCAATTACAGAATCAGTCTTAAAGTGATAAAATATTATTTCTTAAACGGCTTTTATAATATTAAAAAGTAAATGATCGAATAAAAACAATTTTATGTTGAATTTAAATAATAATTAAAACGCGTATTTATTGTCAATATATGGGGGAAGAGCAATGAAATAAACTAGAATTTGATTTTAAAACACTATTTTTTTTATTTTTGTGACAAAAGATTGTAATAATTTTTTATATTTGAATAACTGGCTCAATCCGAGATAGATAAAACTTAAAAAAAGCTTGTAAAAAGCAGATTCATTTAAGAAATAATTTGGTATAAATTTCAATTTTTAACTACAAAATTGAAATTTCAAACCTGCAATTTTATCCCATTTAGTCTCTGACTGTTAAGGGTTAAAGTAACCTTTGTCTTCAAGCATATCTTCTTCCCTTACAAATGCATCCAAAAGTTTCAATTAACAATATTTATCTTTTTTCTTAAACAATTTTTTTTAAAGATGTTCCTCATTCCCAATATGATTTACCACTAATAAGAAAACATTGTGTAATATCTAAGGGTGAACAAATAAGACATCACGATGGAGGGTGTACATTACAAGAGGTGAGGGAGGAAGTTGAACTATGATGGTTTATAGGTATCTTGTTAGTGGAAATAAATAATTATGAGAAGTGAAAAATATTCTGTTTTTTTTTTCATTTATATATTTGAGAATGAGATGAATTTGTTGGTGGTTGCTGCTTGTAAAATGTCATCGAAGTCTTTGTTTATACTGACAAATTTTTTATTATTGTATAGCAATACACTTATTTTACTCTTGACTCTCAACTTTTAATAATAATACTAATGAGAACAAGATACGAAAATGGAGAAAACTAAAGAAAAGGATGAGATAGAAGGAAGAAGAAAATTTAAATCTATATAATAAATTATTTGTAACATTAATTTTGACTGGTTTTGTACAAATGAAAGAAGGAAGTATTGTAATCCTGTCAAAATTTCAATGTGGAGTTTTCACTGGAAATTTCGGGAGATTTTTGTTCTTAAAATTATACGCATTTGTGTTACAGCGATTGTTTTGAACGCTTTAGACAAAATAAACCATTCTTGGTATTTCATATAAACTCTATTAGTACCGCGAAGCATTTGATTTAATCGGACTTCCACTTCAGGTGATTTTTCGGTTTTTTGTGTGTTTCTGGAAAATGGATTTGTATATTCGAGTTTCGTTCGCGTTCTTCTGGTTTAGTAGACTTTTCCCAGCATGATTTTGTTGGACACACTGCATTGATTACGCAGTTGAATCTCGTACACCAGTGTCATTTATTTAATATAACTCTGTAAATTCTTCTTATTCTAATTTGAAAGAAAACTTCTTTCAAATCTTCTCTGAATTTCTTGATTTTTTTAAGTCAAAGTTCAAAATAATTTGAAAAATGAGCTTTATATCCGGTATGTAGTCTTTAATCTACAGCGGCACTGTTTTTTTCCATACTGCTTAATATTTTTCCAAGCTATTTAAGTAACAGCTTTAATCGTGACACCTTCAATTTGCAGATCTTCTACCATCGTTCTTTCTGCCGTAACAGAAGTTTTTCACCTCCCATCAAAGACAACCATTTGAAATATCCACTCTCTAAAAATAATTAGGATTAATATAAAATTTGTACTCAAACATTCGACACAAATACTTCAATATATTTTAAGTATTGTATACTACTTTTTTTCAATTTAAAAAGCAGCCTTACAATCTAGACAACAAAACAGTGATTGTAAATATTTTTTTTTTAATGTGACAGTTGACAAACGCACCACTTAAAAAATTATATAGCTTACTCATTTTAATACTACCTCCTATCAATTGATATCTCTTTGTCTATTGACAAAGTACACAAGAACCTTTTGTTTTTATGTTTTTTTAAATTGTTTATTGTTTTCATTTTTTTTTTATAAGTGAGACGACAACGACGCCTACAAATGATGATGATGATCATCGCTGTTGTTGAGAACAATATTTTCTATTATCTTGAGTAGCAATAGACGTGTAGTATAATAAGTAAGTATACTGTTAATAATAAGTGCAATATTTATTTTTTATTTTTACAAATATTAAATATGGAAAATCATGTTTAATGATGAACAAATAAATGTTTCTACCAGACATATTTAATATTGATGATGAATTTTTTGTTTTGTTTTCATACTTCCATGTTTAAGGAGGTCGTTTGAGTACTACCACAGATAAAAGATTTGTAATGATTACAATTCAATTTGTTGACCATATATACTGTTTAACTCTTACATTATGGTGGTTTATAATGACGTTAAATTTATATTTTTAATTTAATAATGCAGACAAATGAGGTTTATCCTGGTTTGATTACTACCAAAGTACGTTTTTTTTACGGTATACTGAAAATATAAACTTAATATATAAATGTATTCATTATTCAGGAGTTATATATTTCAAATTCATAATTTTATACAAGAACTGTTATGTTCAACTGACCTCAAGTATGAGAAAAAAGATTCTACGTGAAAGAATCTATGGCAAATGATGAAACTGTATTGCCAATTACTAATAGTTGCCTACAAAATATTTGATCAACCTGCAGGATTTTCAAATTTAAAATGTGTTAAAAATACAAAATCCATTACTTATTCTCTACGTCATGAGACAAGAACAATATGACATTCACGATTAAATTTTATCCTGGTTTGTTAAGTCGTAAGGGATTAAGCCTGCAATATCAAAACAAGACCTGCAATTTCTCCCTTCACAAACTAATTTCATTTTTTTCTTGAATTTTCATTATAAAATAAAAGAGCAATAAACGGGTGAGAGCGCAATGAAATAAAACAATCTCATTGCGCTCTCAAAAAATTTATGTTTTATATTTTATCATCACATTGTATTGTCATCTGATAAAAGATTCATGCTCAATTTGAGCTCAATCAAAAACCAAAAAGTGGGTGAATTTGGACTTGTTTGTTACAGAATTACAAGACTTATGAATCTAAATGAAATCTTGTATTTAGGACTTTGACAAAAAAATTTTATTCAAACTAGGAGTGTTTTGAGAACTTGTATCATTTATTTTGTAATTTTGGATTATTCTAAGGTAACTCTATTTTCGTGACAAGATTCATAAAAAAATTTAATAATTTTTAATTAATATACCTTTTAATTGAATCTTCATATGGAGGATATTCGAGTTTGTGACACCAAAATTATTTTTTTCTGAAACAATATTGTTTGCTTCATTTAGTTTAATATATTATTCGAGTGGTTTCTTTGCTTGTATTCGAAAGAGCGCGTCGTTTTTTTTAATAATAATATTAATAATAATAATATGGAACGTCTCATTTAAAATATGTCAATTAAAGAAACAAATGGAATTCTATGTTTATTTTGTGCTATTATTATTATTATTTTTTTGTATTCGAATTATTGTTTTTGATAAAGCATGACAAACAGAGACATTTATGAGAATGATAATTGTCATATTTTATTTTTAGTACATGTGAGATGTGTCAATAAAACTTATTGTATTTTTTTTGTTGAGATAATTAGACTTATGAATTTTGTTTGGTAATGAAGATGTCTCGTCAATAATTATATTTAAATAGACTATATGTGTGAACAATTTAATATCGTTACGTTACAAATCATTAACTTTTTCGCAGTTAACGGTGGCATTGATTGATCGATTTTCACGTTTTTCAATTAGTTATTGTCGTTTTTTTAATAATCTTAAATAATAGATATTTTTATTAGCTGTGAAAATTTCTAGTATTTGACAAGTGAACTTTCTTTATTTTTATTTTCTTGAACTTACATAATACTAGCTTTTAGGTCTGGCGCATATTTTGGACCGTGTAGCACAGCGCGTCGCAACATGGCTCAGCATGTTTTTTTAATATACACAAATAAATGTGTCGGAACAAATTAACGACATGACGCAACGCAGCTCAATTGGCGAGATGCGACAAACGCCTGGCACGGTGATCGAGACCCAGTTTCTCACGGAAATATACGTTCCCCAATACGACGCATGTTGCGTGATTGCATCATACCACTCGCGTCATGTCGCATCGCGCTATGCCAAATGCACCGCAATATGCGCCAGGCCATACTTCCAAAATTAAAACCCCACGGGAAAATCCTCCAATGAATGACCCAAAAATAATTATACATGATTGAGTTGAATTTAAATCTTTTGATGTTCAATTTTAGGGTTTATTTCGGTGTTCAAAAAGTTTATTGATAGATACGATATATCTAATCGCATGGGTATTGTTCTTAATTACACCGAACAAATTACTTAGATAAATGTTTTAATTAAATCTTACATAATTAATATTTTCAATAAAACGATATTTTAACGATTTGGTTTGATACAATATTGTTATTAAATAACATAATTTTAGTTTAATAGAAGAATAACAATCTATATATACTGTATATACAGTATCGTCTCATATAGCGCTGTTTACAAAAAACTTTCAGATAATAACACTTTTAAAGTGTTTCTATTATTTAAAAATTTACATCGGGCTAAGCGAATATAAATATAAAAGTTCATTATGGGCGCATTCATTGTAGCCTTGATAGTTTAAAGCAATAAAAATATGCTTCGAACTGGACAATATTTATTAAGCTGAATAAAAACGCTAGAATTTATACTAGTAACTCCGTTGAGTAAGGGACGTCACTTACGGTGAGATCCTATTCTAATAAAGAGACACATATTAATCGTAATTGGTTTATGAGTCGTAGCCCTTGATGGATTAAGGTAGATTCCAGCATATTCAAAATTAATATTTCTGCTGAAATTAGAAAATTGAAAAGTTTCGATATACATACAAAAACAAGGATATATAATAGGGCAGGCGTCTTAAGAACGTTTCCCAAAAAAAGAGATAGATTGCATATTATAGACATGGACCCTATTCTGGTCGATGTAGAACTGAACGGAAGCAAATTTCCTTACGATTGGTTTAAAAGACTCAAAATTATTAATTGAATGTATAACAATTATATACAAAATTAGATACATATTTTTTCGGAACTTTTTCTCGTGACCAGACAAGTAAAAGATAACGAATCGGAAAAATAACGCAATGAAATTGTATTTGTTTGCTTGGAAAATTCCCTTATTGGCTAAGCGATAGTATACTTGACATCCTGTAAATAAATCATTTGATATAAAACATGTATGTGTAAATTGAACGAACATTTAACTACAATATCGCTACCATTAATGTCTATACATGCCTCTGTTTCTATCTATATTTTCCTTGCTATATTCGATAGATATACAATCATTATTATTATTATTATTATCCAAAACCATTATTATATATCTATTGAATTTTCTCTATAGCATACACAGCACAACCATTTTCATAAATATGTTAACATATTATATTTTAATATAGATAATATTATATTATTTTAAGTTTATTTATGTATTATGACGTGTTATTATAGTTTCTTTATTATGTTTCATAACTTAATTATCTACATATATATATTTTGAAATTACCTATAAATTAATTGATTCATTCATTTTGTTATTATATCTATTGTCTATGACTAATTTTGAATAATTTTCCAAATATTAATTAATAATAATCAGAGGTGGATTTTACTAATATATATTGAATTTCAGAATATCCATAAACTACGTGGCTTGATTAAGAAAAGGATAGATTATTTATTTTTGTGTATTTTTTGACCCACCATTTGGGCCAGAATGTTAAAACCTATGAAATATATAAATATATAATCTTTAACGAAAAAGCAAAATATCTTCTGTCATCAGTAATAAGAGAATCACGCGAGAAATAGGAAGGTATAGGCGGCAGACAATATGGTAAGATGTAGAGGTTCTAGAAAGTCGGGAATTGACCTATGGATTAAAATCGCTTCTACAAACACACGTTATTTTACTTTTAGTGTGGAGTACTATCTATACATCTTGTAAAAATTGTGGCCATCAATACTTGCCACGCTTTCCTGTAGTTCACTAATGCCTAGCTACCTAGATAATATAATTTGTCTCCGGTGTCTGAGAAAATTAATCGTTTATAGGAATTTTTCAAAAAATTATTCTTCAATGATCATTGGTTTAAATTTTGAATACTTGTTTGTAAAATAATTTGAAGAACTTCTACAACTTGTAAACTTGCAGTTCGAAAAATCAAAGAGCTCTGTCAGGAAATTGTGCTATCTACGATCAAAACCTTAAAATTTAGACATTGTTATCAGAGTATAGTCACCACGATATTAACAAGGCTGGGTCCTTTTTAACTTAATTAGAACCTCTTATATACTGATGAAAATTTGACATTAAATTAGTTTCGATACAAGAATCCACATATTGGGAAATTTACTATCCCCCTAAATAAATTTACGAAATCGTTGAAGGTACAATAATGGCAATATTTGTATTTTTCTATTTAATTTTCTGTAAATTTTATTTGCCTAAAAATTTGCTTTTCCTTTGATAAAAAGATTTCATGTCATGAAAGTATTATTAAATCACAGAGAGCAAAATGTTGGTAAAAATCAAATAATCATCAAATCTTTATCGCCACCATGTAAAGTAAAAATAAAGAATCGTTTCATTTTATGGCCGATTTCAATTCAGTTTTTTACCGAACGTAAATTGCTATCTTACGTACTCCAAATCGTTAAAAACTGGGTACAAAATTTAGTTCTTCAATTAAAATATTTTGAAAATAGATTAAAAATTAATACACTAACACTTGAATCATTCCTCTGAGTATAATAAATAAATTTTGAAAATTATTTTAATATTATAAAACACACAAATATTCCAATCTTGTCACTTGAACATATAAAACAAATTAAAATAATTTTCGAATAAAATTCTACACGGTTATAAAGATTTTAAGAATTTTCTAATCAAATTCAATAATTAGAAATGGACATAATAAAATTATATACGCTATCCACACCAACCCATATAATAATAATAATATTTCTATACGCGTGTTTTCACAATTTCGAAAAATTATTACGAAAGGGTTTTTGTTGTGCGAACAACAAATACCTTACTAAACATATTTTATTATACCTTACTGTGTGAAATTCACTTTACGAAGAAAGAATGAAGGGCAGATCTCATTTCATCCATGACTGAAAATGACCGTAGTATATTTATAGAGTAAATATATTTACAGTTGTAAAACTTACGACCAAAAAAAACAATATGTCCATATATCTTTTTAGTATGTGAGCGAGCCCCCTTGAATGTATACTTTTTTGGTCATAGTTGATACAATTACTGAATATAATTATTATTATGTTCATTGACTATAATAATACAAGAGATATACCTATTTTATATGGTTATTATTCCTGTTAAATGTGTATACTGTTTGGGTGATGTGATGGTCTGGTCGCTTTATATTGAGGATAACTCTTGATGACTACTTTTTTATCCTTCTAACATTCGCAAACATATTATTAAAACAGTCTTGGAATCAGATGATATAATAATACTAAAATTAGATTGTGTTTATATATTTTTATAATTTAATTTGCACCTATTCCACTTTAAAATTTTTGATTTGACAATTAAACAATTGGAGATAACAACTAACAGAGTTAATTGTTTAGATACTTGGTTTTTCAATTTTTTCATGTATAATAATAATATGTATTGTTATTACCTATATGTGTTGATTAACCTTATTTGAGTTAAAAATTTGAGTGGAGAGCTCAAACTTAGGAAAAAGTATTTCAAATAAAAATTATATGTTTCAAAAAACAAACATTGCTCGTATTAAAACTTTTCTCCTATCTTTTATAGTTTAGACGTTTGGTCAAGGATTTATTGAACCCAAAGAATCGATTTTGCTCATTCATGAACTAACTTACTTTTTATGTTTAGAATACGTTCTCCAAAATTTCAGCTCGCTATCTTTTATGTTATCGTGATGACGGATGGGCGGACACATGGACTAATTAAGTGTTTCTATGAACACCAAAAAATCGAAAATTTTGCTTGTGCGATAAAAACTCAACATATCACATTGATTCAAACAGGCATGACAAGCAAAGTTTTATTAATCGTTGTCACAAGTTTTGTATTTTAATGGTCTTAAATTCGATGCTAATGTAAACGAAAATAATGGCTATTCAAAAGTGTGCAAGGCAATTGTTGCACAACAAAGTCGAAACTGAGGGAAGGGGGAGTTCATCTTGACATAATTGTGGTCAAGACAACATAAATCTTCAAATTTTATGACATGTAATATGAAAAAATCTCCAAGCAATTTTTGTTACACAAAAACAATGAAAATCATTAAAACAATTTGCCCTCTAGATAGCCTTCCTTAATATTTTCCGTATATTCCAATTGTAATGTTTTTAAGTACGTATCTGTCTAGTAGAATAATGTATATACTATATTTACTAAATAATTGTAGTAAATAGTAAATAGAATACTAGAAATATGTAGAATTATATATATGTATATATAGAATTGAATTAATTTCTATGGTATTTTATTTACCGTGTTATTGTTTAGAATAAAATATTATACAAAATTTATAATATACATGTATGTAATTGTCTATTATGTACAATATACTTTTACGCCTCCGTCAAGCTAGCTAGCTGAGAGCAAATTATTCAAAATTGAATTTAAATATGGCTAAAATCAGATAGTTTTTAGATTATGCAAAATTTACTAAGTTGCTAAAATTCTCCTAAAGAAAATTGTTCATAACTTCTGACGTGATATCACGCTTGCAGACCAATTCTGAAATAAAATTATAATAATTAATTTTACCAAAATTACTTAAAAAATCTATGCAATCAATTTTTTTAAGCAATTTCTTTGGAAACTGAAAAATTTCCTTCGCAAAAATTATACGTCTTAAAAATATACCCAAAAACAATTTTCGTAGTCTATTTTTATTTAGCATTTTAGGACAAATTTTGTTTATGCAAACTAAATGTTGTAATTTACCATTGTTTTTAAATATAAGAATGAATTTCGTCCAAATAAAAAACTTCAGAGATTAGGAACATTTTTTTATCTGTTTTTCAGAGTGTATACTAATTTAAGACATAAATTTAGCATATATATTTAGATCTATACCTTATAGTTCATTAAATATGGAAATATGGAATGGACTAACCATAATTTATTTTGATACAAAACTTTTAAAAAACAGATTAGAGATTGAACATGAATGTATTCTACAAAAGTACAAGTAAATTACAAAATAGATAATATATTATATTGGAAGTCGAGAGACTACGCTTTACGATGATACAAACGAAATGAAAAGTGTCAGTGTGTAGTTTTAAAATTTACGATCTTAATGCAATTCTCAATTAGTGGACCTTTTAAAACTAATTCGTTGTATTGTATAGGGTAATTCAATTTGTTTGATGATAGGTAAAAACAAATAGGGTAGTTAAATATGTTTAAAAAACTACTCAAAATTGTTGATAATATTTTTCGTTTAAAATGCGAATATTACAATAATTAAAATCGGAAAAATTATTTTTCTGATATATTCGCCAAATTTAAACCGATTTGCGTGAACTTTTTTTGAAACCCACTAATTTTAGGTTATACTTTTCAATTTTAGCACTAATAATTCACTTGATTCAACCCAAATATGAAAAAGTATAATCTGACCCTCTCTATCTTATTATGTATGGCAGATATGTTTAATTTGACCAAAAATTTGAAAACTATGACCCAAATTTAGTAGAATTACATACTTTGTTTACTAAAATTGGATAAAAATTAGGCAGTATAGGGCAATATTTATTTTTTTAGTTTTGATGACGTCACAAAGTTTAAAAATTTTATTTTTTCGATATCTTCGTCAAATTTTAACCGATTTGCGTGAACTTTTTTTTGAAACCCACTAATTTTAGGTTATACTTTTCAATTTTAGCACTAATAATTCACTTGATTCAACCCAAATATGAAAAAGTATAATCTGACCCTCTCTATCTTATTATGTATGGCAGATATGTTTAATTTGACCAAAAATTTGAAAACTATGACCCAAATTTAGTAGAATTACATACTTTGTTTACTAAAATTGGATAAAAATTAGGCAGTATAGGGCAATATTTATTTTTTTAGTTTTGATGACGTCACAAAGTTTAAAAATTTTATTTTTTCGATATCTTCGCCAAATTTTAACCGATTTGCGTGAACTTTTTTTTGAAACCCACTAATTTTAGGTTATACTTTTCAATTTTAGCACTTATAATTCGCTTAATTCAACCCAAATATGAAAAAGTATAATCTGACCCTCTCTATCTTATTATGTATGGCAGATATGTTTAATTTGACCAAAAATTTGAAAACTATGACCCAAATTTAGTAGAATTACATACTTTGTTTACTAAAATTGGATAAAAATTAGGCAGTATAGGGCAATATTTATTTTTTTAGTTTTGATGACGTCACAAAGTTTAAAAATTTTATTTTTTCGATATCTTCGCCAAATTTTAACCGATTTGCGTGAACTTTTTTTTGAAACCCACTAATTTTAGGTTATACTTTTCAATTTTAGCACTTATAATTCGCTTAATTCAACCCAAATATGAAAAAGTATAATCTGACCCTCTCTATCTTATTATGTATGGCAGATATGTTTAATTTGACCAAAAATTTGAAAACTTTGACCCAAATTTAGTAGAATTACATACTTTTTTTACTAAAATTGGATAAAAATTAGGCAGTATAGGGCAATATTTATTTTTTAAGTTTTGATGACGTCACAAAGTTTAAAAATTTTATTTTTTCGATATCTTCGCCAAATTTTAACCGATTTGCGTGAACTTTTTTTTGAAACCCACTAATTTTAGGTTATACTTTTCAATTTTAGCACTAATAATTCACTTGATTCAACCCAAATATGAAAAAGTATAATCTGACCCACGCTATCTTATTATGTATGGCATATATGTTTAATTTGACCAAAAATTTGAAAATTATGACCCAAATTTAGTAGAATTACATACTTTGTTTACTAAAATTGGATAAAAATTAGGCTGTATAGGGCAATATTTATTTTTTTAGTTTTGATGACGTCACAAAGTTTAAAAATATTATTTTTTCGATATCTTCGCCAAATTTTAACCGATTTGCGTGAACTTTTTTTTGAAACCCACTAATTTTAGGTCATACTTTTCAATTTTAGCACTAATAATTCGCTTAATTAAACCCAAATATGAAATATTATAGTCTGACCCTCGCTATCTTATTATGTATGGCATATATGTTTAATTTGACCAAAAATTTGAAAATTATGACCCAAATTTAGTAGAATTACATACTTTGTTTACTAAAATTGGATAAAAATTAGGCGGTATAGGGCAACATAAATTTTGTTTTGATGACGTCACAAAGTTTAAAAATTTTATCTTTTCGATATCTTCGCCAAATTTTAACCGATTTGCGTGAACTTTTTTTTGAAACCCACTAATTTTAGGTCATACTTTTCAATTTTAGCACTAATAATTCGCTTTATTTAACGCAAATATGAAATATTATAGTCTGACCCTCGCTATCTTATTATGTATGGCATATATGTTTAATTTGACCAAAAATTTGAAAATTATGACCCAAATTTAGTAGAATTACATACTTTGTTTACTAAAATTGGATAAAAATTAGGCGGTATAGGGCAATATTTATTTTTTTAGTTTTGATGACGTCACAAAGTTTAAAAATTTTTTTTTTTCGATATCTTCACCAAAAATTTTTTTAGAACTATACATATTTAACTTTTTTATGAAAATGGATTTCGAAGAAAAGTATTTTATTTACGAATTAACGAATTACATGTAATTTAAAAATCCTGTAAATATTTCTATTGTTTTAGAATATCACCTATCTCATATATTTGTATTGTCTTTAATATTTTTAAGCGTTAATATTTTTAACTCTAATATAAATTAAATATGCCCAACATATTAAAAACACAAGGTATAAAAATTGTACTCAATTATCTACATATTCAGATTCCAAACCAATTTTTATGGCAACAGTATATAATTTAGTAAACTTCATTCCCCCGTTAAATTATTCGATGATAGTAAGAGTATATTTAATAAACTCCTCTCTCTCTCATCTCATAATGATAGTCTCGAAATTTCGTATTTATTTGTTGGGTGTAATAATTTTCCATACTTCATTCCTTCTGTTTGAAAATTTATAATTTAGTTACTACAATTATATATTCTATTCATACACTCTATTTCTCTCATACATTGTGTAACATAGAGCATCTATCCTTTAACCATGTATAATGTTATTTACAAATGAAAACAATTAATGGAAATAAAATAATTTAAATGGATATCCATTGATGTCGATTATTTAAATTTATGGCATTCCTAAAAATTTTCAACAAAATAACTGTGCATACACACAGTTCAACAGTTACAATATATTCGATGTTTAATTTATAGTCTTAGTGATATTAATATGCTCAAAACGTAATTAATTTTATTTGTGGATTATTTGTTGGAAAATTTATATATAGTCTGAAACATATTCATCTTCTTGTTTGTCATATAAATAATTATGTGCAAAGTAGTTGTGCCAAATGCTGCTCTAGTCTGGCTAACAAAATCATTTTTAAAAAGAAGGTCCAGCATAGTTCAAATATTATTAGCATTTACTAATGTTATAAATGTAGCCAAGTTTAAAGCTTGAAAGAAAAAGAAAAAATACAGTTCTCAGTTCGAAACTATAGGTAAGATGTAAAAATGTGTCTTGTCTCACGTAGGCAAAATGCATGATGAAGATTAAAATTAATATTTTGAATATATCGAGAACAAAATGGCTTGGTTCTATTTTTACTTATTGTTAAAACATTTCTTCATACTTTTCTACTTTTATAACATGATTTGAGTGAGTATTCAGTTCTTTAAAAGGTGAAATCTTTCGAAAAGTGGATTTACACTGTAATATCCTTAAAATTTCTTATAAATTATACTTGATATGCTCTATCGAATCAAAATTTAATTTTGTCGTTTAGTCTTTTATAAGGTTTTTTTATGTTTTTAAGAATAAATTTTTATGTAGAAAGGTCTCAAATCTTATGCTTCTCTGTATATTCGATCCTACAGACGATCCTAATTGTAGGTTGTGCCTGGAGGACGATAAAGTCTCCATTCAAGTCATTTGCTCCTGAAGAAGTCTTCAAGGTACTAGGTATAGAATATTCGGATCTGAAACACTGAATCCATTCATTATGGGAACAATTCCAGCTTAGAAGTTGAGGACTTTTTGCGTGGCTACTGGTCTCGATAAGATCCTATGGCATCAACTGGATGGTTATTTGTCTGCACCTTCAGCCAGAAAGGTATCCTGGCCTCCAAGTGATGGAATGTTCAAAAGGAGGGCATTATGGACCAAAATCTTCCCAATTAATTTTTATCTTATCTTATCTTACCTATATATTTCATCCAACCAAAAAAAGGTATGCTCTACACCTCAAAACTAAAATACTTTAAATTTTCTAACGCAAGATGTGTTCGAAATAGTAAATACAAAAAGCGCCAAGGGCCACAACCACAAAATAATAGTAATTTGATTTTCGGAATCAATATATCATGTCATTCTTGTAGAAAAAAACCGCGTATCATCTGTTACTTTAAAACTTATGTTTAGAAACAAAAGTATTAGACAAAAAACATTTGAATGCAAAAATACCACCTCCTAACAGAATATTCAACTGTTTTTAATAAAAAAAAAAAAAAAACTAACCGAAATCGAATGACAGACAATAATAAATGAAACCGGAAGTATTTACAAACATCAATAGGTTTTTGAAAAGATGTTTATAAGAAATAAATATAAATATATATACATCGTGGAACAGGTGTTTTATTCTATTGGCTTAAGGGGTCGTTGTGTTTTCAATATTTAATTATAATCATATGGATATGTGTGGCCGCTATAACATTCCAATCATTTTTTTAAATTATATCTGGTGAAATTATAATAGTAATCATTGCATTTTGATCGCTTCCTATACACTTCTTAAACATCAAAGAAGTTTACATACTTGACATAATTTTTATACTAGACATTAAAGCATATGTAATATGAATTTAAAGTTTGCAACGCTAGCAAATATTGACCGAATAAACGAAATTTTGGTTTAGGTATTCATAGAATCACCTAATTTGTCCATTTTCATTTGTTCATCTGACCCGTCTTCAAATTAACTCAAAAACAAAAAAGGATAGCTAGATGAAATTTTGGTGGCGTATTCTGAACAATTGAATTCAATGGACAATTGGATTCAATGGATCTATGTCCCAACTTTTGAACCAAAAAATAACTTTTGTTTGCGCATTTCTACTAAAATTATGTGAATATAATTCGATAAATGATTCGCAATCATATATCTATTGTTTAAACTATGAACTCTGTTAGTTGTTATCTTCACTAGTATTATTTAAGACGTAAAACACTGCCACTTCTATAAAAAACGTAAATTTATGAATAACGTCATTCAAATTAATTTTGTGGAAATTATCATTAAAATTCTGTGTTTTTTTTTTTTTTAATTTTTCTTTGTTTAAAATGCTTTACTATTTCTTAATCATTCGATTACCTTAAATTAATATTTGTTATTTTGGAAGTTATACTTCTTTAGACGCGTTATGAAAAAATGATGAGAGTGAAATATTAAGACGTGCGCACATCACCGTCACACAAAATTCACAGGTTGAAACTGTTGTTATGATTCATTTTACACTTAATATAAGAAAATATATATTTATTTATTGAATGTTTCAAATTTAAACTAAGGTTTATTGAGACTGTGTTGACTATCCTTCTCCAGTCCTTTTATTATTTTATTTTAATTAATTACTTGCATGCAATTAAAAATTGTTTTTTAATGATGCCCAAAAAGTATAACTTCTGACGTGCGTACATAAGCATTTATTTTAAATATATATAATTTTATTATAATTTTTAAATAATAATTTTTATCCGAATTAATGTTTTATTTCATCGATGTTAAATTATTATCTCAATATTTTTCTTATTATTTAACCAGAAATGAAGAAACTTATTATACAATTTGTTAGAGTGATTATAAAAAGCTTGTCTTTAAAATAATGGCTTCACCATTACACCACAAGTCGATATGTATAAAATAGTAATTGACATTTAAATATAAAACGGTAACAGCCAATATTTTATGTTTTATAAATAAATATTAAATGTATTCTGTATCGACATGACACGACAACCAACCAACCAACATACCATCGGTGGCGTGCCGCGCAAAGTCGTTTCGTTCATTTTCTAATCTGATATTGTATAGATATAGATAGATGGATATTATTAATAACGTATATTTTTGAAATAGTGATTAATTTTATTTAATTGGCATTTGAACAAGTTTTGGTAGTTTTGTATGTAGAGTTTTTTGGTTTTTTTTTTTTGTATTTAAAAATACATTCATTACATACAAAGTTATAAATATTCTAGAAGCAACTTAGAAATGCAACTCGAATTAGTGATCTCTGATGATGTCTCAAAAACTACACGTCTTATCGTTAAATCTGGATGAAAAATATTTTTTCGATTTTTTTACTACTACAGGTTCCTCCAGTTTATAGAAATTCATCAAAAACTTCCTGCCTGAATTCGATACAATTTCTAGTCTATTTTACTAATTCACATATTTAAGGATTGGATGTGCAGTTCTCGCTTAAAAGCGTATCCAGGCAATGATATTTCACAGCCATTTCAAGCGATTTCTTAGAAACTAAACATCTAATCACAAAAAGGTGTCTTAAAGATTTGTATTCGGTAAGAACCGAAAAAATTATTTAAAATTATTTTTTGGCTGAATATTATCCAGAAGACAACTTTAGGTTTTTCGAATAAATCTCATTTTTTGTATCCAAATTTCTGTATTAAAAATTTTTTGGTTATATAAATACGTATTTTGTCTACAAAGTATTCATCATCAGTATGAATTAGCTAATCGTAATAATTCTCTGCGTAGATGTAACTCGTTGCTAATTTGGAGACAGTCTGCACGGTACAGCTATTTCATACTAACGATGACTACTTTGTAGTCGAAATACGTATTTATAAAATACAACAATTTTTTATTTAAGAAATTGTGCAGTAATGCCAAATTTATTTTTTGGATGTTTAAAAATAAAATAAATTAATAAACAAAGTAAATATATAATTTTAAAAACTTGTTTTTTTAACAAAATTCATCATGTAACGATCATTTTCAAAAGTGGCGGCATTTTTTGTATTTAAAATTTGAAGTAAATAGAAATTCATAAAATTATTGAACAATAAATATTATTATGAATCAATTCTTAAAAACACAGTAAAGTATTTATTTAGATAAGGAATATTATAAACATTTCTTTGGGAATAATACTTTAAAATCACAATTTTTGCCCCTTTTGAATTATATTTGATAATTAGGAGCCGAAATATTATCTTTATCTAAACTTTGTATCGCATTCTCATCAGATTTTTATCATAGATGAACTAAATTCTTTAAAATAAACAACAAATTTTTGCTAATATACGTTTTATTTTTTTGTTGTTGTTATAATTTTTATTATATTTGTGTTATAATTTTTTTATATAAATAATAAAATAAATAATAATAAACACAAAGAAATTTCTCACTCATATGTATAATAAGAATAATAATATTAATGATATGTGATGTACCACTATATAGAGCAAGGTTTAGAGGTGTTTGAGTGTGAAAAAATAGAGCACGGCGGAATTATTGTGATAAGAATAGCCTTAAGATGGAATATAAGGTTTTGAGAGGTTGTAATGATTGGTTTATGTAAATTGGGTAAATAATAGCCATTTAAAATCGAAAACATGTCACTTTAAAGAATGGTATTTTTGGTATTTCGATTACATAATTAATATAAATATTTTCATTTTTTTCTTCACCCTGTTGCGAAATGGCACTAAGCAGGTTAACGAATCAGACTGACGCTGTGTCCTTTTTTCTTACTCATAGAATTTTCCATGTTCGTTGACTGATTTTCGCTTCAATCGCTCTTAACATGAAAACAAAGCATTTTTCGCCACAATGGTGATACGTCAAATGTGTTTGTTTCATGCAAATTGGATTAAAATAAAAACTCCTAACGAATACTTCAAAGAAAAGAAAAAATTTTTTATTAGAAGCAAACCAGTTTTAAAAATAATGTGTTTTTAAATAGTTTATCGGACGAAAATAATTGTATTTTTCGAAAGAATTTCAAATGAAAACAGTGCTTATTTTAGCCCAATTTAAAAAAATCCATAAAACAGCTTACAGCCCATTAACAAAAGTAAGGGGAAGGCGGCGACCAATAATCGTGTGAGTTCCATAATATTAAAGCTATTCTCAACACAATTTCATTAATAGAATGTAGTGATTGATTTTTGCACATTCAAGTACATCTGGAACATGCTCGCTAATAGCTAAGTTACCTCCAACGAATGAATATCATTCATTACCATAACAATTGATGCTTGAACGGAAAACATTAAAAATGAATTAAAGTTCTATTTTTTTTATAACATACACACATAAATATATTATTTATATTTATAAAAAATTTTTATTTTTTTACAATGCATGGACTGACTGACTGAGTGTTTATAAAAATATAATAATAATTCTTGCACAACAATTGTTTTTATTTTAAAAATCTATTTATAAATATATATTTTTTTATAAAATCATATTTTAATATTCAAAAATTTCTAAAAACTATATCATTTATATAATTTTCTTGACTATCCTATCTACAATGGTAATTAAATTTTTGATCTAAAATATTACAGATTATTAAAAAAAAATTTAGCACTAGACAGATTAATTTTTTCTTACATAATTTTTATTTCAAGTTTGAATTTTATCGAAAAAATATTTATTTGAAAATTTTTTTTTATGCAAAAATAGATTTTATACGTAAATTAAAGCATTTTAAAACTGTTCATAAGACGCAAATTTACTTGGATTTATAAAAATTTGATGATAAGTTTTTTATATATTTTTAACACTTTCGTAGTTTATTTAGAATGCCAAAACATAAAATTTTCTAATATTCCAAAGTATATTTTTTTTTATATTGAAGCAATTTTGTTTAAAATTTGTGATTAAGTAATCTAACATTACCCAACATTTTCGATAAAAATTTCAAAGTGATTGGATAATAGAGCCTAACATTAATGACTTAAAACTGATATCAAAATTCTGTAATTTGATTATTGTAAGATACAGTTGAATTTTCAACAGGTTTTTCACCTAGTATAATTTTATTTACAATACATTATAGAATATTTGCTTTTTGTCTAAGTAAATAATAAATAAAAATTGGTAATTGAATTAATTTATTTATCAAAATTTTTTTTATATTTTTTTGGTCATGTTTATTAGAGCATATAATTTTATAAAATCAATTTATTATTGTCAAATTAATTTAAAAATAGTGTTTTTATTAATTTATTAAACGCATTATAAATGGATTTTGTTAAGGATGAGTGTTTTTCAGATTTTATTGTATATTTTTTTGGTGATTATTAATACAAATTTCAAAGCCTGCTAATGATACAGTTTATATAACAGTAATATATTTCTTATAGTTTCTCTGAGGCTCTCATTTTTTCCCAAATTAATTTGTATGCACCATTTTGAGATTAAATGAACGCTCAAATAAATGTTGTGTATAAGTTTTGTGTACGTCCATGCAGTCGCAGGAATTCTAGAAGTTCACAATGAATCAGAGATGTCGCAGTTTTTTAATTGATTTGTCGCAGTTGAATTATTAAGATATAAAATAGTTCTCTGGCCACATTGAAACTACCTTAAGTAATATTAGAATTCTATCAAAATTGTTTTTGGTACAAAGAGAAAACACTGATTGAATAATAGTGAATTTGTTCAACTTATCGACAATATACAATTAATTTACGACCACAATCCATTGTGTACTACCTTGATCTACAGTGAATTCAGATCTGAGCCAATATTTTGACCTCCTCTGGTACACAGTGGCTTATTTATGTGTAAAAAAATGTGAGAAAATATATCTGCAAACTATAACAAAAGCAATTATGATACTACTGCAAAGTTAACATCTTACATTGAGCATATTTCTACATTCAGACATTATTGAGGTCCAAGCTAAAAGAAATGGATCTATTATGTACTACTTGACCCTACCTTAATTTTATATTTGCCTATTTTTAACTAATGATTCTCTTGAAGACCGTTTATGAAAATTGATTAATAAAAGGCTCAATTGAAACAGTTATTAGAATCGAAGATTATATACTTTATTTGAATGAAACTCAATTTTAAATCAAAACATGTTTATACAGTTCTTGTTCAGTTCAAGGACATTAATTGAAGAATCTACCACTAAATCAATCGTTTATAGAATATAAAGAAAAGCATTTTGTTTAATAAAATCTTTAAGTTCACTTCTATTTCTTATTATTATTCTTTATGATCAATATAATTCCAACTCCTTACACACATAGAATGTATATTCATTCAACCGACACACAGTGAGTGAGTGAGTCAGTCAGGTGACCTGTTTTAAATACACATAATATTTATTTATTTTAAAAAAAAAGGGGAGAGAATTCTATTCATGTTTTTATAATAATTCTATTTTTTTTAAAGAAACAGTTGTACAAATCATTAAAGAAGTGTATTCGTTCTTCATTCTCTTTGAATTAGTAAATACAAAAAAAAAAAAAAACTTATAAGACCATATGTTTGATATATAGATAAGCATTTATCATTTTATTGAATATTATGTTGGTTTTTTTTATTTTTTTGGTTCAAAAAAGGAATAGGTTTATTTTGGAATATATTTACTTTAAAATTATAATCGAAAATATGTATATCGAAATAAAAGAATAATTATAATTAATTTTTAATTATTGCTTATTTTAATATTAATTAAACAAAACTAGCAGACCCAATGACGCGTTGCTGTGACAATTTTTTACAGAAAAAATTTTGAAAAATAATTTTCCCATTTTATCAAACGATATTAGATGCAAAATTTGATGTAGATTGGACCAAGGAATCACGATGTCCCATACAAACATTGCCTCCGTTTTTTCACCCCCTTATAGAGATAGAATTTCGAAAAATTCCTTTCTTATCGAGTGTCCAGTATTTAAGTCTAATAGCCGGTATGATGTATACAAAATGGACCTTAAACCTTTTCTATTTCCTATACCGGACGAAGATAAATGCAAAACCATAGCTAGCCGTAATATATATAGATTGAGTTCTCAGAATATTACAGCTATAATTTCTATATTGAGCAGAATTTATTCGATAAGTCTACTTAATTTATACTGCAGATTTACTATTTTAATTGTGTTTATAATACCAAAAATTATAAATTGTATTAATGTCCAGATCCTATTTTTGGTATGATAAACACAATTAAAATAGTAAATCAGCAGTACAAAATTAACTAGACTAATCGAATAAATTTTGCTCAATATAGAAATTATAGCTGTAATATTCTGAGAACTCAATGGAAAGAAACAAGTCGTCTAATCCATTTGCAATTAATACTCGAAAGCCACTCATAAAGATCTTTTTCAAAGTTTCAAAAAAACAAATAATAGGTATCTTTAACGAAATATTATTTTTCATGTGATTTTAAAGAGCCTTATAATACTCGTGAAGCTTTGGCTAAATACAGTCTGTGGCCGTAATTCGACAAATATTAGATAATAAAAATTTATGAAAATAAGTTGATTAATTTAATAAAAATATTCAATCGTTTGCATTCATTTTGCACCACGCTGTATTTAATAAACATTTTAATAAACAAATCGTTTAAATATAATGTTAATGTTTATAGTCATCAAATACAAATTATAAATTTTTTTTTTAAATACTTAATTATGCACAACGCTTGTTGTTCGGCGGTCGGTGTTTAGTGAATGGTTGTTATAATTATTATTTATAAAAATTAGTGCTGAAATTATTATTTTTTTTCGGTTACAAACAAAAATCTCACGATGATATGAATCTCACATAAAAACTTAAAAAACACAAAATTAATTTTTTTTAGAAAATCATCAAAAAATCACACCATATTATGTGTTTTATAAATAAAATATATTGTAACAAATTTCTTCCATACATTGTCATTTTAATAATATTTTTTAGTATTACGAAAAAATACAACAACAAAAATCATAATAATAATTCTTATTACAATAATAATTATAATTTCTTTAAATAAAACAATAATTCATTAAATATTATTTTTGATATAATTTAGAGAGCATGTATGTGTATTTTTGTATAAGAAGAAACATATGGAATTAACCGTTAAAAAAAATTATTTAAAAATTAGTTAAATGAATTTTTTAAGAACAATATATTAATATTTACAAAGTGGTGCATGAAATGTCAACACTATATACATGAATAGAATGTTTAGGACATTGTAATTCTATATCATAAAACTACTGGGAAGCCAAAAATGATTCATTTTTGCTGCCTTTGGAATATTCATATTCACTTGAAACTCAAATTTAATGAGTTATTTTACATATTTGCAGTGTTATAATATGACTTTTGAAATATGATCGTGGACCATTATTTAGAATCGACATGTACCTTCAGTATTAAATTTATAAAATGCATATCATTTTTGTACCAAAATATATTTTTTCTTCGTCCAAATTATAAAGGTAATTAATCATATAAGAAGTATTATTGTATTTGCTTAAATATTAAAGTATGTAATATATAAATTTTTGTATTTTTTTTATTATTATTATTTTTATATTTTTGGTGTTATTATGTGATATTCATTCAAGATAATAAAACCTTGGAATTGTTCACTGAATATTTTAATTTTTTATCTATTATTAAAATCGTTCTTATTTTTATTACATATATATGGTATGATGTATTCAATATACAGAATGTCATAAAATAACTAACAGAAAGGGTCTATGGTCAATTTTTAAAACAGAAGACTATAGTCGATTCCATCATCTCTCAAACATCCTGAATAGATATAATACTTAATAATTAGTAATTAAGTTCTAGCTATTTTTCTTAATAAAAATTTACTTGCTGGAGATAGTAAGTGCTATTGCCTTGCAAATAGCTATTAAATTTATCTACCAGCTTTAGGATTAATATATTTATTAATGTTATTTAAAAATTGTACCATAATTTCCTAATGAATTTTTAAAATCATGACAATAACAAATTATGTTTGCCTAATACCAATATTTAGAAAAATTTCAGAGTGCTTCTTCAAAATTTGAACGTAATTTTTTTTTACATAGTTATTAAAAATTTTGTGAATTTGAGTCAAAATGTTAAAATTTATATGTAGATATTTTTGCTGTTAAATTTTCGTTTTTCTATAGTCCGGGAGGTAGCGTTGCAAACGACACAATCATTTTTAGTCGATGAATTCATGTTGGAATTGAATGTTTTTATTAGCTGCAGTCATACACTGTTATGAAACTCAGCAGGCTCCGAGAGGGTGGACGGGCGGATGTCATATTCAGCTGACAATTATTCCACCCGTTAATATTCTGTTGACTATTTTTTTTTTCTTTACTACATTATTGAAACTATTATTAATTTCAAGCGAACTGAAATATATTTTATTATTCTTCCACCTTGGGTGCTGAACCACTATTCGATTATCAACTTCATATTGACTCTCAATTAACTCGATCACCTAACTTGTGTTGATGTTACACAAAATTTGTATTGTATACTGGCCATATAATATTTGTTACTCTCTGTAAATATGATACTCTTCCTTTTTACCCAAAAAATTAATATATATTTTTTTTGAAATAAATAATTGCTTAGAATAAATTATTATTATTTTCAAAAGATATAATATAATAATAATAAAATATTAAAATTTATTATATTGAACACACATATATTTCTTCATAATACGTTTTTAATCGTATCGCGTCGTTACTAATTAGGTAATGATACGAATCTGTGGTAATTATTTTGTGCAACGTTAATTTTTTAAGTAGTTTTTTTTTTTGTTTTTTCGTAATTTCTTCTACAGGTACAAAATGATAAATTTAAGTATTTTATGATTTTTATTTGTTGAAAGTTGTAAATTATATGTACGGAATTTAAGTTAATGATTAAGAAAATAAGTGCACTTAAATTTCTAGCAATGTCCGACAAAGGAAATGATATTCTATTATGAAATATTAAGAATAATTTTTATGAATTTTAGCTGCATTACTCACGGCATACATTTGTAGACTTATTTAGCCTACTCTTATGATCATCAATAAAGCTACAATTTCAAAAATTATTGTTAAAAGACAATTTTGAATTTTTCTTAAAAAATTTGAAGTTAATATAAAAAATAAGCTCAAATCTTAAGTCCACAAAAGTATAACATTCTCCTTTTATCAATTTTATCATTTCTAATTTGGTTTTTCCAAAATCGTCTGTGTCCAACAAACCGAAATTCGTACCTTTTTAGCGAGTTTCAGAGTCTATACGAAATTATGTAAATAATTTCGATACAACTTATATTTTATACCAGAAATACTCTAAATATTGAAAAATAAAAGACATAACAATATCGAAAAAAAATTAAATAATCAGTCATGCTTAGAAATTCCAAAAGACCTTAAAAAAATGATTGGCATCTCTGATAAAATTACATCATAAAATATAGCCTATATTAAATTTTAATTTACAATTACCTATAACAAAAGAATCCGCACAATTTAGTCCTGTTAAAATATTCAAGAAAAAAAATTCACAATTTTTTAAATACACATAATATGCCAAAAAATTGGAACCACCTTGAAAATTTCCATAATATTCATAAATATATTTAAAAAATCATTTACAATTAGGTATATATTTAAAATTAATTAATTAAATTTATAATTAATTGAAAGAATATTAATAATTTTGAATGAATAACTAAATATTTATTAATATTCGTTCACATGTCTTCATTACCAAAATGGAATCAGGAATAAAATTAATAAATCTATTTTAAGCATGTTTATAAAAATTATGCAAGTCTAAATTTACTGTGATGGTCAGGTTAACCTTCATCAATAAATTTTATGTGCATGTTCATTCGGAATTTGTTTAAATTTACAAGGTGTTCAAAGATCATGTAAATATTTTACAAATTAGTCCTACAAGGTAGAACATTTCGGATTAAATAATCTTCAAAATAAAATCTAAAATGTCGATAGCATAGCTTAAATTTTAAAAGTGAGTTTAGGTTCATGAATGAGCAAAATCGTTCATTGAGTCAAATGCATCCATTATGCAACTCTAAAACCATAAACCAATAAAAATTCGAAGCCAAAAAAATATTTTGTAAAACAAACACCTTTTAAAACCATCAAAATTTCAGCTCAAATTTAGCTAATAAGCACATAATATTTGTAAAATATATTATTGTTTAATATGTATTTATAAGTGTGTCGACTGCATATTTAGAGTATTTTATGCATACTAATAATTAAAAATAGTTTAAAAAATTAATTATTTATAGCTATATTTCGTCAATAAATTTGTTATTTAATTCAAATTACATTTTTTTTGCGGACTTGCTTACCCAAACCTAAAAATTTGTCTAAGGTTACCTGTGACATACTGTAAGTCTAATAAAAATTTAATAAATTTCAAAATTGTATTCTTATAATATTTTTGGATAGACTTTATAATGAAAAAGAGGAAGAAAGGATAGTAAACAAGTTCCTTTTATATTCATTTAATTTATAATTCTTTTTTAATACGATCAATGGATCAGCTTAGGCCATTATATGTATAGAGTAGAAGAAATACTAAGTGGCTTAAAAAAATGGCTTTAAGTACAGCATCATATACAAGGCAAAATTCGAAATTTCGTAACTCAATTCCAATTAGAATAGGCTGTTTTTTTGCAAATAGACTGTTTAAATAAAATATCAAAATCAACTATAAAAATTAATATTACGAAATTTTAAAAAATTTCATTCTTAGCTGTTACATAGAATTCTTAGTTTTAACGGCGCAAAAATGAAGTAAGCAAATATTATACTTGCAAAATATTACTTATGTAAATATTTATAACAGGGCTACTATAATCATTATCGCTAGTTGACATAACGTCATTACATTTTATGCAAAATTATTTGTCGTATTTCGGAATTTCGAATTTTTTAATATGGGATAATCTATCTAGTTTTCTCATCAAGTTATTCAATCATCTCATTTTTCTGAAAATATCTTTCTCGAAAATTTGTGATATACCGGCCAAATCAAAAACTCATTAGCCATACAACTGTGAAAATTTGGATCTGACAATGTCTAATAATTGTAAAATGGCCAAAAAAATATACTAAATTTGATACTCAATATTTTTTTGATAGAAATCGATGATGGTCAATCTTCTATTCCGTTCCGCAGAAAATCATAAATTTTCCACTATTCACGTAAATCATGCATTAACTAAAATTGAAAAAGACACCTTAATGTAGCATTTAAAGAATCAGAAATAATATTTTTATATAAACTGAAAAAAATATGAATTTATATTTTATAAATTCGAGCCACATTGTATTGAATTGTTTCGATAACATTGCATCCATGATTCTTCATCAAATTTATAGAAATTAATAAATTATATATTCAAGTTTTTGTGATTCATTCAAATCGGTTTTTAAATTTTTAATGATGTATAAAAATGTTTTTTTTATATATTACCGTCACATATGAACAATATACAAAACAACATAAATATCCTGGATGAAAAAAGGGTGCTAATAATGGGAAGTACACATATACAGGATGATCGGTTATTCAATGCATTAATTTGAAACAAAATGTTATGATAAGAATCCGTAGCAGAAATAAAAGATACCAAAAATTATGTACTAATTTGTTAAATTTTTCTTCTATATAAACTTGTGGGATCAAAAAATGCAACACTTTTACCTATTTAAAAACATTAAATACCCGACTATTATGTTGTGTTGAGTTGTTTGTCAAATTTAATTTTGTTTATCTATCTTTCATTTTAATGTGAACAAATTAGAATTTTTAAAAAGCGTGGAAGATTCATATTGTTTTTTTGATTCCATGAGAATACAAACTATATTTTCAGACTCCTAAATTTAAATTGATTAATTTTCACCTGTTTATTATGACTTGATTAAAAAATACATTATTTTCGTAGTTTAATATATTAAAAATTAAAACTACTTTCGAAATATAAATATATTTAAACTTGGTCAACAACTAAACACAACATGAAAATATTTTATTTTATTTGAGAATTTTAAATAGATTTGACAGCTATTTTACTCGAAGGCTTCTTATAGCTTCGATATCAAAAAATTTGGTTAATGTTATTTTAGATGAACTAAAGCACTTTCCTAATCAAATATGTTGATAGCCTTTCAATTTCGATCATTGGTTTATTTATACACGAATCATGATTGTAAGCGAGTTGAATTTTCAACCATCCTATACATAAACATTATCACATTAAATAGAAGAGTATCAAATAGCAAAAGAGCATCCAAACACAGCAGCCATTAATATATATATGAAAGATATTACTTTGTATTGAAAGGGTTAAACTAAAATTAAAACTAGTTTTTATTATTTAAATAAATAATTACAACTGTTAAAATATTGATCGTAAATATTCATTCAATTTAATTTAAGATGGTACAGTTATTTCACAATATATAATAAAAACTGAAATTTCTGGGGAGATAGAAGCTGCAGTTTAGAAAAGCTGTTTTGATATCAAAATGGAACTATTAGATTATTGATAACAGTACACAAATATGAAAGTAATTGCAGGAAAAAATTGGTGCGTGTACGCGAGTCAAAAGTTATACTTATTTGGCATCATTAAAAAACAATTTTTAATTGCATGCAAATAATTAATTACAATAAAATAATAGAAGAACTGGAGAAGAATAGTCAACATAGTCGATAAAGCTCAGTTTAAATTTGAAAAAGTCAATAAATAAATATAGATTTTCGTACATTAAGTGTAACATAAATCATATCAACAGCTTCAACCTGTGAATTTTGTGTGACGGTGCACGCATCTTAAAATTTCACTCTCCTCATTTTTTCTCAATGCGCCTAAAGTAGTATAACTTCCAAAATATTTTTATTTGCGTTAAAAACGGTATGTATCAAAAATTTGTATGTAGATTTTTAGTCTTAATTTGTCGTTTTTCGTTTCGTAGTTTAAGACTGTTGGTACTTGACTGAAATTGAAATAAATTTAGTAAAATAATTTTCCTAATATGCCGTAAAAATTTCTTTATTACAATTACCAAGCCTTTGTTTTGCAACTGAAATAAATATTGAGTTAACACTGATTTTGTGATCAACATTAATTTCATTTGGACCATTTCTGAATTGTGTTGATTTTACACAGAATTTTTGTATAATAATTACAACAAAATTAATCTCCGTGGTCTTTAAGTATTTACATAATTACGCATTTGATAGGTCAGACATTTTAACACCAAAATAATCTACATAATTATTTATTTAGATCACTTGCACACAATTCAAAAAAATTCTTTTATATTAATGATCAAACAAGTTATAGACTTACATAATAGTCACCTTGTTTTTTTAAATGATGAAATTGATAGTCAGATTTTAACAGCTAATAATTTATTGCATAAAATAAATATCTATAGCAAAGAAATCGTATTTTTAAATATTTGTATAATTAAATCAATGATAATAATCATAAGAAATGAAAAATGAATACAGATTTCCAATCGAATAATTTTTCAAAAGAGTGTTATGCAAAGTCATCGGTCGCCTCACAGAAAGATTATCGTCATCATAGTTCTTCCGAATACAAAAACAACTATTTATTAAAAAAATAAAGAAAAAAATATGAAATAAGAAGTAAAAAAAATACTACACAACATTTTTATTGTGCCTATTATTTTTATTTACTGATGTGTGAAGACAATTTTTATTGGATAAAAACAAAGATATTGCTGCTACAAACACTATTACTCTACTCTATCTGTACTACGAACGTGTAGCGACTATGACAGTTTTTATTTTTACACAATATTATAATAATTAATAATTATTGTTGCATGCATATGTTTATTAATAAGTTTTATGTTGATCGGTAGGAATAAATCAAACACCATTTTTGGTGTTACAAATGGTCCATACAAAATTAACATTTATTATCTACACACAAAAAATTATTTTGAATTTGTAACACAAAATCAGAGTTAACTCAATTGTCAAGTACCAACAGTCAATAAAAACACATTATTTAATTTGAAAAAGTGAGGTTAGTTTACCATTTTATATAATTATAATCTATGCCCGGTAAATTAGCAATGAAAGACTTTCAATTTAGATACGAGTTTTAGAATAATCGATTTTGATATAATTTAAATTACTAATACGTACCACGCAGGTACATATAAAATTTCATCAAAATCGCATGAACGGTTAACAGGACGAGGCCATTCTTGAGATGATCCTAAATATCTCCGATATTGTTCCGAACAAATTTATTAATTTACGTTCAAGAGTTTTCAAATTATGTGCGTTCGTCTGAATGAGTCAGATCAACAGACCTTTAGATGGACAGACAACCAGAATGGCATTTGAAGCTTTTAACCATATTTCTGAGGGAAAAAATTATTTTTCACTTTTCAGTGATTGAAAAATTTGTAATTTTCAAGTATTATTTATAATTTTCTTAAAAAAATTCGAACCCTTCAGGTAGTCGTTTTGTAAATCCGAATAAATAATTTATTTCAAAAAATTTTTATTTGCGAAATGTTATGTTCACTGATTGATACTTTTTCTAATAATTATATGATCAGACTTAATAAGAATATTTTTTTTTATAACTTTTAATAAAATTTTATTATGAAAAAATGAATAATTTGTACAGAATTTTTATAAACTAACCATCAAATTTGTGAAAAAATTTAAGTATTTTGTCTTTTTTTTTTTTAATTTCAATGAAAAAAGACACGCATATTTAAGTTTATTTATTATTAAACAAGGATATATTTTGGCTAAATTAATTCTGCAATAATTTTACAATCAAAAATATACACGTAAGGTTTATGAAATACGTAAGACGTTTTTTTGAATAATTTAACTTCCCCTTCTGAGTTGAATGTTTGCATTTATAGCCTAATATTTTTGGAATTCCGATTATTTCTCTTTTTCCGATTTACTGCACCATAAGAACGTTCCTTTTCCCTTAATATTAGCCGTTCACAGTGAACCACAATTTTTGAAAAAATAAAAATCACAGTCCAAAACTTGATAAAACTCAGTTATGGGTTTTAATTTTCGAGGTTTCACAAAACAATTACAAACCTGGGTCCATACGAGCTCTGTAAGTATGTATAGACCCCTGCATTAATGCTAATTATTAATTGTATATATAGAATAAATAAATAAAAATTTCTAAGAATTAAACATAAGATTGACGACGTAGGGACGATGACATTTTTTTAATAACTCTAAACACATTCACATTGTCTTTATAATTTTATTTCTTTTATATAAAAACAAGTGATTGAAATAATGACTGAAAAAGTTAATTTACCTATATAAAAATTACATTTTAATTTATAATAATATACATAAAATTTAGTACAAATTTAAAATAATATGATTTATACGGTCACTGACATTTTGTCTTAACAGCAGAGTAACAAACATACTTTAACATTGCTATATACCTGTCTAATGTGTAATTAGTTTTTTTTTTATTATATATTTATTTTAATTTTAAATGACAATTTAGAAAAAATAAATAAAACCTTACAAAATTAAATATACTGCTATTTTTCCTTATATAACATTTATGGTTTAATAGAAATTTGTTTTAAATTAAATTGTTTTATTATTTTTTAATAATATATATATGAAGTCAAAAATTATAACATTTTTTTATTGTATTTAAAACATTATGGTTTCCAAATCAATGACTCAACAACCCAAAGTGGCCTCCGACTTTCCTCATAAATATTTTCCGAGCTGCTCTATCAAGGGCAACAGTGGACCAATTTCTTTTTGTTGTCTCTCTACCTGAGCTTAGGTCGTCCTCTGGGTCTGTCAAACATGTGTATGCGCACAGAAATACTCAAAAAAATAGCATGTGCAACTGACAACGCATTCCTATTTTGTCTCATGTGGCAAAGACTCACAATTTTTCAATTTTGTCTGTCAATAGACCCTTTCAAATTATAATTAGTAGAAGCTTTTCGCAAAAGTATTTGCATGGGAATTATCAATTTACCTGGGGTAAAAGTACCCATTAGAATACTTGTAAATGTCCAAGCTATACAACCGCTTCGATCGATTTTGGAAATTCTGGAACTTGAAAACTTAAAAAAATTCATTTTCTTTATGAACTTATTATCATTCTAGACTCATTCACTGTTGAGTTGACTGTTTGCGATTTATTAAATGTTAGTTGTTAACTCAAATTTCCAATATCATAAATAATACGAAACAAATAACAAAAATTAATTGTTTTAATCCTTGTTTGAAAAACAAGTATTTTAATAAAACTGATATATGTTATGTAGAATTTGAGATTGTAAATAAACATTATAAAGGGGTTATTATTAACAGTTTAATTCTGATATTCATATTATTCCAATTTCTAGTATTGTTTATCCGTAGAATGATGTTTGGCATATCTTAAACGAAGTTATATGCCAGAAGTTATTCAACTGGATACAAATATAAAACAGGTTTGGTCTTAATTGTGTCCAGACGGTTCTAAAATTTTATATTTGATTAAGCGCAAAAGAATCACCTGAAGGCAAAAGATACCCTTAAGCTCAAGGTGACAATTATATTGTTATTATATTGTTGGTGGAGCCAGTTACTTCGTTCGTATCCAAGCGACGACAGTCTGATCAACCAACCACCCCCTTTTTTTTATCTTATAATTGATCAAACTGCTCGGATTACAATCCACAACCTTCAGTCTGAGTACTCAAATGAGAGAAGAATGATATTAGTGTCTTTACTCACTTGGCCACTGAACTAGTGTGTTAGCCTAAGTGCCACTATTCTTCATCCAGGTCTTCCAGTACTTAGACTTTGCTGAAAATGACTTACACAGATATCCTGGCTGTCTCAAAACTCTCGAAAGATTATTGTAAAACTATGTATATAAAAAATAGACTGTAATATTCCTGTACACATGAGATACTCCCGAAAGACGACACAAGACTCAAGGGTGGTGTTCATTTTCATACACTCTTCGTATCTAAATGTCTCTCGAGCTACTCCACGATTGTATATATATATATATACATATTTAAACCAAATTCACAAATTTACTGATATTGGTTTGGGATGTTTCGTAATAATTAGTCTAGTAAAATACACATATAGAGGCAGGCATATGCGACACACACGATTTTAAATACTTTTTAGCAGTCGTTACAATAAACAATCAACAACGAACAACACACTATTTCGTCCATATACTATTGGTGGTATGGTTAACGTTTTATTACATATTCGTCGTAACCACATATTAAATGGTTTTAAAAAACTTTATTTTTTGGTGTTCTATATATATGTTGGTTTTTGAAAAGTTTTCTAATTATTTTCAATATTGAATGTGTATTTTAATTTTAATATGTCGCTTTTAGTATTTTGTTCAAATTTATTGATAATAAATTTTATTAAATAGTTTTTATTCGTTTTTTTATTGTTACTTTAATTCTTGTAATGATGGATTTGAAGATGAGGGAATTGTCTTAGTATTAATAAAAACAACATAGTCTTCAGAAATTTATGAATTTATGAACTTTAATTTCAGTCATTCAAATCAGTAAGAGCTTTTAAATAATTATTCTCTATATTGTGTTTTTTCCGTTAATAAATTTTCTCCTTCGAAAATTCTTAAATTCAACCATTTATTTTTGAAGGAGGTTTTTAGATTTCGAAGCAAGGATATATGAATGCAGAAGTTGGCTTTGATTGTAGAGATTTTCTGGATTTAAGTCATATAATATTTTAACTTGTAAAAATTTTGATATAAATTATTTAGTACCAGTGAAAAGAATACTAGTAGAGTTATGAAGTTAAAACTTATAATTCTCAAAAAAACACGATAAATGTCTTGAGAATAATATCGATAATTCTCAAAAATCGAATTCCACTTATAAAGTTTCTAAATAGCAAACTTCAGTCGAAAGCCGACGTCTATATTGATCTTTTTTATTTATAGAACAATGAAATAACGTTTTCAATACTGGCAAATATGTTTCTTAATCAATTTTATATTGTTATTATAACTATTAAACTATATATTGAAGTTCTAGTTTTTTTTTCTTAGAAGTTGTTTCACATTTACCGATTTGATTAATAAATAATAATAAAAATTGATATGCAAAAGAATACGTGAAATAAATATAGTTTTAAGAATTAATAAAATATATATTATTTAATATTCAAAAAAAAAAATAAAAGCAGCTGCCTAACGGAAATTACTAAACAATTTTAATAAATAAGAAACTATAAACTATACAAGAAGGGATGAAGAACTCACACAGACACACACAAACACATACATACAAATGCTAATTCATTTAATGAATATTTTAAAATTATAACAAAAGTGTATTTATTATCTATCATACATTTTGAATGAATCATAATGAAGAACAAGATGGGCCAGGTCAGGCCGGTTTTTTTTATGTGATTGAAATCAAAATATATGTTTAATTCAATAAATTATCGATTTTATTGGAACTTATTTTAAAAAAAATTATTAGTTTTAGTTTAAAGTTTGTAACGCTTGCAAATATTGAATGTAGCAGCAAAACTTTTGTAAAAGTTGTGTATAGAATCATTTTATATATTCCGTATGTCCTTCTGTAAATCCCTCAGTTTTGAGATAACCCAAAAACGGAAAAAGATCTCGTGCTGATATATTGGTGGCATTCTGGCTGATTGATATATTATACCTAAAAAGTGGGTTCGAGTAAGCTTTAAAAAATTAATACATATTACTATTATTATTATATATAGTCATCGGCTTCATATTGAGTGTATTTTATTAATGCTAATAATTAAAAATAATTCAAATACTGACACCAAACCATATATGTTGTCTCAATAATTAACATTATTAGATAATTCTAGTTTTTAATTCTGTGTGATTCGGGAAAACCATTAAAATCGAGAAAAAAATTGTGTCCTGTTTTTTTGATTTTCCAGACTAATTGAGGGCCAAGAAAACCAAAAATAACATTTGTTTTCCGATTGGATGGCTAGTTTTCGAGATATCGCTTGAAATTTGTGCAGAATATTGACCTAAAAATCGAATTTCAGGTGATATCTTAAAAACTACGTAACCAATCGTTAAATGGGTATTATTTTTGAAATCAGCAGGTCAAACTACATTAATAAACATAAATTTTATTGAAATCGGATTAAAAATAATTTTTTCAATTTTTTGCTTTTTCTTAAGGGGTACCCCTATAAAAAAATCGAAAAAATCGAACAAATGTTTTTCTCTCCGATTTCGATAAAATTATGTTTTTTAAGTGTAGTTTGGATTGTAGATTTCAAAAATAACATCCATTTCGCGATTGAATGTGTCGTTCTTAAGATATCATCTGAAATCCGATCAAAAGATCAATATTACGGGTAAATTTCGCACAATATCTCGAAAACTAGCTATCCAATCGTAAAATTAGTGATATTTTTGGTTTTTCTAGATCATTATTGCCTTAGAACCTAAAAACAGGAATACAAATTTTGGATTTTGGACGATTTTTATGGTTTTGAAACAGAATCGCTAAAACCCGAGTAGAATTAAACAAAAAACTTCATAATTAAACCGCTCGTATTTCACCCTCCTAAATTGTATAGCCAGCCAAAAACGAATATAATTTTATAACAGACAATAAAAGTTCTAAATTTATCAAATTTGCCAAACCAGACACTTATCAAATTTGAGTTTCTTTATACGATTTATACCACTTTTAAAGACAATTCGAACATAGCTAATGGCATAAAACGAATAAAACTTTCAATACATCAGATCTATCGTTATAAACTTATTACGTATATATAAATATTTTAATGTCTTTTAAAAACTGTCGTCTTTATAAATAATAATATTATCATCATTTTCGTCATAAAATTCCCGCGCAATTATAATTAATACTTATAAAACGATGTTGATAAGTACTTAGTATTTAATATTGTATATATAATAGCTATCTATATGTATATATATAATACCTTATATGACAATTCAACTGTATCGTTCGTTATTCACTGTGTAGGTTTAGGTTTGCTTATACCTACAATCTACATAACTACTATTGGTACAGGGTTGGATAACATTTTTAGAAATACGATAGTCGTCTGAAAAATTTCCGACCGCAAAGTAAAGATAACAGCACTGGTCAATAAAAGCTGGTGAATGTAGTTGTGTATCTTTTGACAGTGACTCATTAAGTTTTCAGCCCAATTTCATAAGCACAACAATTTTGGACGATGTTATTTTGCAGCCGTTTGAGGAAACGATGTAAGCATTTTTGTGACAATATAAAAAAAAATTTCCATTCCGAGTCCTGAAATGACTGAAAGCATGGTACGTAGCTGTCAAAACATGCACTGTCAAACTACTATCTCTACGTTGAGGTCTGTAACTTTTCAGGCCGTCCTCGTGACATATTATTTGTGCGAAAAATTTCTCAAGATAAACGTGAAAAAACACAAACTTTTTGAAAACTTTTGTTTTGTTCATAAGCTTATATGTTTTCGAACCGTGCATTGTACGTGGGAGGGACTTCTTAATCGATTGATTTTTTAACATGATGTTTGGATTTGACACAATTTTAGCTCAAATTTAGCTAATAAACACATATATGTTTACAGTAATGATTATGAATGATAATCATATGTCATGTATCTAAACAATTAACTCTTTTCGTTGTTATTTCCACGTTGTTATTCATGTATTCACCACTTTTTCAGGTGCTAATCGAATATACCAAGAGACATTTGTTCAATCCTGTACAAAAGTAATGTTAAACGGCATATTATTACATTTTATCAGAGATAAAATAATATATTATTTTTTTAATTGAATTTTAATGTTATTGGTAAAATGGTTACCACCCATTAAACGAAGAGAGACACAGACATTTTACTTAAATTTTATTGTTTTTATCTGTTTTTATCGGTTAACTTAATATTACTAATTATTTTTAACGGTTATATTTGTGTTTGATGACAACTAATTTATTGATAGGTAATTATTTTGTATTTTTTTGACGTACAATTAAACTGCGTATATAAAATGATTTTATCATGCGAAAAATATGTAAAAAAATAACTTTGTATTGCTAATAAATAGATGGTTTTACCTCCGAATATTATGCTGACTTAAGCGATGAACTTAAAGAAAATATTGACTTTGAAATTGAAATCTTTATGAAGAATTAAGTAGAGCTTATTAAGTAAGAATTAGGGATATTTATTGCAGTAAATTCACTAATAATTTATCTTTATTTTTGTAAATTTTCAAACGATCCTTTGTGTCGTTCATGTCAGGTTTATAGACCTGGATCTTTAAATATAAGACTTGAATTTTGTAAAATTTAATAAACAGTCTACTGCTCTGACCCTTAAGACTTACATATAAGTGTTATGCAACATCGTTAACCGTGGCTAAGCAGGTATGTAAGAAATACAGGTGTAACTTTTACGATCGTAATAATTGCCCATATGGATTAAATTGTTTTTAAATTAGTTAAAAACAATTATAGCTTCAATGTCGCTGTCAATCATCAAAATACGATATTAGAGATCCGGTAATACCCAATAACATTCAAACTAATAATTAGTTTAAAAAAAATTCAAATAACGCCTATAATTTAATATTTATATATATTATATTAAATTTTAATAAAAAAACCAATGATAATCTAACAGGAAATTTCCAAAAATTTACATACACGATACAATTATTACAGAATGATTCAAAAATGATGCTACAAATTTCTACGATAGATTCGTTACAATATTAGAAGAATTAGCTTAATTTTTATACAATATTAATATCAAAAAATATGACACCAAAATAGGAAATTGGTTCGAAATTATTTGAAAATTTAATTTGAAAGTTCTTTTACAAAAAAAAAAAAAAGAATTTCATTTTCAATTAATTTTCAGCTTTTTGTTTGATAAGCGTTTTGTATTCAAGAATTCTCATTATCTGCTCATAGGAAGTTTTATTATCTTTAGTTTAAAGAACCTCAAAGCATGGTATAATATTTTTGAATCATCCTATATACTATCAAAAAATTATTAATTAATTGGTTATTTTAAAAATTATTATTAATTAAAAATGATAATTTTGATACTTTAGTTTTACCTTGGTAAAATTTTTTAATACAATTATTAAATATATAACCAAAAAAACAGTGAAAAAAAAATTGTAAATTAAACATTAATATGAAAAATAAAAACAATAATAATAATAATAATTATTTATAAATATTAAAATTTACCTATATAAACAATAGCTTATTAAAAGATTCACCATGAAATATTATTATATTCTGGTAAATTCTTGTTTGTATTTATTGCTTACATCACAGTTTAAATAAAAAAATAAAATAACTTAACACATTAGAATTTGACCATTGCAAACGTATTGTTTTTTAATAGATGTTAATTAATAATATGGCCATAAGTATATTATTGATTTTGGGCACTATGTCAATTCAATATTTTCGCTGTAAATTTACAACGCTTTCATACTCCTAAGTATTGGATTTGAAGGAAAGGAGATGGATTTAAATGTTAGAATACAAATCCTTACTCAATTTTCTTAATTAAAAATTTGAGCACCTAATTTAATTTTTTAGCACCTAAAAAGCACCATAAAGTCATTTCCATGCGTTGCTACTTTTAATTTCAATAACGGACATTTATAATCAAAGTGGTGCAGTAAATTCTAGAATGAAAATCCGACATTTTCATCAATTTTTTATTCAAATAAGAATCATTTACGATTCACCAATTTAATTAAAACTCGCAACAATAATTAACATGATTAAAATTTCAATGGATTTCTTAAAATTAGTTTCGGATAATAAATATTTTAAAGGAAATAAACGATGTTGAAAACCTCAATTAGATTCACGTTCATATAAATATATTCGAATTTTCTAAAAGCAATTAGTGATAAATTTTAGTCGAAAAGAAAGCTTATGTTATAAAATATATAAATGTCTTTTAATCAAGCGAATAGATATTACTTCAGAAGAAATTTAAAGGGTGATATTATTTATTTATTTCAAGATGACGAAAAACGTGCTTTAAATATTGTATATAAAATACTAACGGTATCGTGGTGGTGGTTGGTGCATGTGGTGATATCACCATTATCATCAATGAGTGTAATCGCTGCTAGGTACCTCAGTAAGTATTTTCTTCACAAATAATAATAATAAATAATGATATTTGTTAAAGATTTACAAATTTTCCAGGAAGAAAGTCGAATTACGAATGTAGAAAATACATGCATACGTTATATTATGTATTGTAGATTCGTATATGAATGCGTATGAAGATCGGATTTTGTAGAGAGCGAATCATTAGGAATGGACGCAAGGCTTCTCATGTGATAAATGTATCCAATAAATTTAAATATTTTATAAAATTGATCTCGAATCGAATTTTCCACTCTATGGCTCAACTAGATACCAATTTACATCAATCTAAATTGTAAATTTCGAATGAATTCTAAAAAAAAATCTTTTTTTATGTTCTCTAAGGCATGCATACTCATTTCCTCATATACATAAAGTTTTCTGCCCTTAATAACTATTCTGGGCTGCAAACAGCAACGAAATCGAATGACTAAAGTATGGACGAAATTGTTTGTTACCCAAGGTAGTAATTCTGTGGAATTTCGATAAATTTAAATAGCATAGGTGACTGGCAAAAAAAAACTAAGTTGACTTGCAAAATCTACACTTAATATAGAAATATTTTTATCAGAAATGATGTCTATAGAATTATGGAAAGATGAGAGAATTCAGATGTTGTATAATTTTTCTACCTTCCATTTCCTGCTTTATCTATGCCTTTTCATGGACCTTAGAACTCCATATTTTTCTGCATTCCGCTATAGATCTTCATCGTGTTAATCACTGACAAACGGTTTAAGCTAATTTTGTATCTTGGTTTTTTGCTAAAAATTTAATTCTTATCAGGCTGTCTCCTTCCGTGTTTTGACATCAACGATCAATAATAAGACCTACCTAAATTCTTAACTCAGGAATTTTTTTAGTACATTTAAATTTTTTCTTCACAAATAAATTCAAACAAATCCAATCTCTACTCTTGTATAGATAAAGGGTAAAATAAACTCATAAGTACCAATAATTTGAATACAACACCATATATTTTAAACGATTTTCCAAAATACACCCATATTTACACAAATATCTATGTGTGTATTTTATTATCTAACAAGTAATTTCAATAATTCATTTGTGTGTTCAAATATATATGTATGTATATGTGAACGTCGCGTAGAAATACATTGAACGAACGAAGCAGTCTCCCTTTTTGTGTTACTAAATTAGTCTTTACTATGTGTAAAACTCTTTACTTTAAAATAAATATATATATATCTAAATGTTTGGTTTGGTATGAGATGAGAAAATTATAAACACTGTGTAACAGAATAAGAAAAATAATACTCTACATACTCAGAGAAATATACGTGACTGTTGATTCAATTATCAGCGTGAAATAGTCTGCCGTAATCCCGTACTTTTGCCTAGAAAATGACTATAAAGTTCAAACTTTGAGATGATAGATTTTCGATTAAAATTTTTTCTGCCCGATTACAATAGGTATACTAATCTACTTTTTAGTTATAATAATCGAACCTATAACCTCATCCTCAAAACCCAAAAATAACTCTTACTAATTCTCTTGCATTTTTAATTTTTTTTATTTTTTGAGGCGAAATTTCTTTATCGTTTATAATCCTTGTGATCTTCAAGAAACAGAATGAGACAGAAGTGTCTATAGGATTTGACGTGCAAGAGTATAAGATGGAACTCATTATACAGTGTTTATTACAGGGTTAGTATGGATGTGTATAAGGGTATTGTACCCATGTATTGTTTATATTATTTATATGAATATTTCTTTATTTTTATAAAAATATTGGATAAGTGCAATATATACGTGAATTAAATGCATAAGAATCTTAAACATGGTATCAATATCATCAGAAATAAACCCTACAATTATTTCTCTCTTGAAATTCTATATTTTTCTCCTTATCTTGAAGTTTCACGACTTTGAACTGAACACATTTTATTTAAATTTCTTGATAAATTTTTCTCGGCTATGAGATCTGGTTGGGATAAATCATATATCTGATACACCCTGTAATACTAAGAATATTTCTGTGTATATATGTATGTTTATTATTATTGTTTTTGTTGTTATTTCTTGTATCTTCATTACACTCGTTGTTTTTTTGGGATACAAATATTTAGAGTAGATAAAATAAAGTATCTATCTATTCTGTTAACTGTACTAAATAAGTATGAGTAAAGAATTGTTTGTTGTACCATCATCAAGTAATGATGAAGAAAGTGAATTGAAATTCGACTATTGAACGTCTATATTTCTAGACTTATCGTAGGTGGCGATGATGATATTTGGTGTAGTATTATCAAAAATGAGGTGTATGGTGTTATATTTGTTAAGTATTGCTATTACATACTGCTAAACATAAATAAATAGTATTAAAAATAATATTTAAATTAAGTATTAATTAATATACTAGGTATGTCCTTTTTGATTTTTGATTTGTTGGTTGAGACATCATCAAGTCAACTATATTTTTGATGAGCCAAATTTTGTATGATGTAAAAGTTACTGCAATGTTCTTCATAAAATAGAGTAGAAATTTATACGCTGTGAGAAAAAAAATTGAATGATAAAGTATTGTGTTTAAAACAACATGTCCTTAAAATCGTTAATAATGTATAATTTTTAGTTCTTTAGTAATAATATTTTTCCCTGACGGTATGTTATCCATAATGGATTAATCCTAACATTCAATAAATAAAATATTAAACGTTATTTAAACAAAACTTTAAAATTGCAACAAATTACCCCATAATCAATCACTGTTTTAATCAAACATGTGGGTAATTAAATATAAAGTGTTAAACGTTAGACAAGTCACAGATAAGTGGCTTCATATGTCTTGTTACGAATTAAGATTGCTACTTGTTATTTCGAGTAACTTCATTTTTATCAGTATGGACCATGAATAACGCAAATTTCACCTCTGAGTAGACCACTGCTGTGGACCTTTACAACAATCAACTATTCGATGACCAAACCATGCTTAAAAGTTGTAGACCAATAAATCAAATTTGGAACGTTTCTGGATATTGGACTTATTCGATTTCCAGATAATATATATTGGCAAACCTAGAATGAATATAAAATACTTGAAACCTTTAAAACAAAAATATAAACGATATATACATATATTCAAACATCTTCTCAGATTATAAAAACCCCCAACAATTGTTACCCCAATTTAATTGTAAATCATGCGTTTCTTTTCGAAACCAACATCTGGTGAAAGGGTTGATTCTCATCTTTAGTCTGCTGTGTAGAGGTGGTGGTGTAGTCGTAATATGTATAGCGTATTAGATAGAATGAGTATTACAACATACTGCTTGCTTGCTTCTTATACGTAATATTGATACCACCTTTTTTGTTGAACAATGTTGTTACAAAAGTATCATTAAATATTATCGAATTTCTATGTTGAAAAGTACAGAGAAGAATAATTTAAAGGAAGGGTTTCGAGGGTGCTTCTATATACAGACTGTTTTCTTTGTCACTATTTTGTTGAAATACTTTTAGTCGATTGTAAAATTATAATGAACAAATTTTCATTCTTAATATTGCAAAGAGAAGTAAGTAAGGTAACCTTAAAAAACGTGTACAAACCTTATAAATCGGCAAAGTATCGTGATTAAAAAACAATCTTATAAGTTTTAAGTTTTTTAGGGTAATTAAGGTATGGGAATTTTTCTAATTTTATATAGTACAGTTTATTAACTCCCATTTACAGATCGGACTCGTAGTTTTTGAGATATCATCTGAAATCCCATCCAGAGGACAATAAGTCCGATCAGATTCCGAGTAACATCTCGAAAATTAGCCACTGAATCATATAAATAAGGTTATTCAAGACCTCATATATCCTAGAAATCCAAAAAAAAGCTATTCAAATTTTTTCAATATTTTAGCAATTTTTAAGATTTTTTATCGAATCTTAAAAACCATATTTTATTGAACACTTATTATTTTAGCCAATAAATTCATAAAACTGCCCACGATAAAATCAGTGACATCAAACATCTCTTGCATGAAATTTTCAGCCATATTTCTTGGAATTCAAAACAAAATCATTTAAGTACTCCCGAAAAATTTGTGAGTAATCCCCCAATTAAACGAATATCCCAAAATTTACATACACTGTCCTTAATAATATTGCCGAAAAAATTAAAGTTGGCACAAACGGGCATGACCGTCATTTGTTTCCACACTCTTTAGTGAGTATAATTTTATTTAAGACCGAAAAAAAATCACATAAAATTCCTCAATTTAGTTATAAAACGGTTTTTTCTAATACACTACCTTCAAAGAAAATTTTTAATATTGTTTCATTCGATTAGAAAAATGGGTATATTTTTCGGCCTTAAGAATTCCAGGAGAATTGCCATGAAATTATTAAAAATATCAACCAGTATAGTACTTATTGGTGGTGATATTTGAAGATGATATACAATAATACTATTTTTGGGGGAAGAAGAATATACATATATTTAACACACCAGGAAGAAAATGGGATAAAATTGTTTACTTTTAACAGTACGGAAAATTACTTTTAAAATTGTGTGTAGTTGAAAATATATTATGATACCAATACGTAATATATTAGATTACATTTGTGATATATTTTCAGATTATTTTATTACTCATATTTATTTATTTGATGGAAGCAACTCTTATAAATTAGTCAACAAATGATATTTATAATGGCATCTAATATTAGGATTATTCTATTTCGTTAGATTTTCTTAGTTTTCCATTTAATCCAATCCAATTAAGACTACTAAAATTATTTTTACACTAAGCAAAAATTTACATAATCGACTTAAAAACGCTATAAATATCTTTCATGTCACCTTAACTTCCTAAATTTACAGTAATTGAATAGAACGAGCCCGGTTGAAGTCAATGGAAGTAATTTAACTCACAATTACAATTTCAAATGACAACAAATCCTATTGGATTTCTGGTATCCTTACCATACTTTCGATGAAATCTCCATCAGCAAAAAACCCTTAAAATCAAGATGAAATTTCAGATACACAAGAAAATACATAAGTTATTAAAAATTAACACGATATTAAGAGACAGGAAATAATAATATTACGTATTTGAAACAATTGAGAAAAAAAATAGATAATAATAAATTATGTAAATTATATATTAATAAATTTATATTAATTAACTAATTAATTATGAAACCTTTTATTAAAAAAAAACAAAAATTTGGTGGCCTCCGTTCGCGTCCGTTACATTATTATTAGTTAGTGTTTGATAAACGTGGTGGTGGATCAAAAAACTATTCAATTGTAATTTTTTTTATTTATTTTTTGTTTTGTTCAAAAATAATATCATGATGATGTATTAAAATTTAATTCTATTTAATTAATTAATTCTATTAATTAATTAAAAATTTATACACACATGTAGATATGTACAGAGTGTACTGAGGACTAGTCGAAAATTCACTGCTAGAACTTTCTGGTGATGTATGAATATGTTAACGTGTTCTGTACAATTTGGATTTGAGATCAAAAACCTAATGCATTGCTTCACTGGACTTTCTTTTAGCTAAAGCGTATAGCTAAATTTGATTAGTTGAGTTTTTGGTACCTTGTTTGAATTTTCCAGAGACATGTTACAAATAAAAGTTGTAGAGCTTAAAATTTTCTGTGAATATATTTATTTTGAAGAAAATCAAAAGAGCCATTTGCGAGAAAATGGTAAAAAAAAAACATGAAAATCACCGGATCAAAGCAGGCCACCCTGTTGTCCGATTTTAACCAAAAGCTTCAAGGCATAACTAGAGGTAATATTAAAGCAGAATACCAAATGTGGTGAATTTTGGATAAAAAATTCGATATGACACTCGGGTGGTTTTTGGGGTCGCTGAACACGAATACGAGATCGAAAAAGAAGTACTTCATGCCTGCAGTGAGTCATCCTCTGACAGTAAGGCCAAGCATATGACAAATATTGAAATAATTAACATTGTCAGTTGTTTTACCTTGTCAATTGTACACACTATACAGTAATTGGTAATATTTATGTTACTTTAAAGAAAGGAATGAAATCAAAAATGGTAAATAAATAATAATAAATTGCTAAATTCTATTTATTACTAATTATTTTATATTATTATTATTATTTTTGTAAAACGAGGTTAATTCACATGAAATTTTTTAATGTAATTAGTTATTTAAAATAATATTTATTTTATTTATCTATTTTTTTATATTCATTTTAACTAACATTGTGTCATTTTAATTAATGAATAAATTATGGCTCTATTGATTTGTAGGTTCACCAGATTTTTTCAGAATTCTATGCGGTCAGGTACAAAATTTGTTTGTGACTTAGTTTTCTTAGAGTTTTCATTTTCAATTATGTCCACAAATTTCTAATTGACAGATATTCATTACTTCGACTTGTAATGCGAAGATCATTCAAGAATAATAATGGTTCTTGTAATTTTTATTGAATACTGGTTCTATTGCAATACCAAAAAAAAAACAATTATGGAGTTTTAAACCCACTAATTTTGGATCATAATTTTCATTTTTATTACAATTAATTCGCAATCCATATATGAAATATATATATGAAATATATAAATCCATATTAATCCATATATGAAATATTATAACCTTACCCTCGCTATCTTAATATTTATTGAAGATATGTTTAATTTTACCAGAAATTTGAAATTTATGCTCCAAAGTTAATAGAATTACATACTTTGTTTACTAAAATTGGATAACAATTAAGCGTAATAGGGCAAAATTAATTTTATTTGTTTTGATGACGTCATAAAGTTTAAAAATTTTATTTTTCTGATATCTTCGCTAAATTTTAACCGATTTGCGTGAACTTTTTTTTGAATCCCACTAATTTTGGGTCATACATTTCAGTTTTTGTACTAATAAGTCGCTTAATTGAACCCAAACATGGAATATTATAACCTAACCCTCGCTATCTTAATATTTATAGAAGATATGTTTAATTTGACCAAAAATTTAAAAACCATGGCCCAAGTTTAGTAGAATTACATACTTTGTTTACTAAAATTGGATAAAAATTAAGTGTTATAGGGCAAAATTAATTTTTTTTTGTTTTGATGACGTCATAAAGTTAAAAAATTTTATTTTTCGATATCTTCGCCAAATGCTAACCGATTTGTGTGAACTTTTTTTTGAAATCCACTAATTTTGGGTCATTATTTTCAATTTTAGTACTAATAATTCGCTTATTTTAACCCAAATATGAAATATTATAATCTGACCCTCGCTATCTTATTATGTATGGCAGATATGTTTAATTTGACCAAAAATTTATGAAAACTATGACCCTAATTTAGTAGAATTACAAACTTTGTTTACTAAAATTGGATAAAAATTAGGCGGTATAGGGCAATATTTATTTTTTTAGTTTTGATGACGTCACAAAGTTAAAAATTTTATTTTTTCGATATCTTTGCCAAATTTTAACCGATTTGCGTGAACTTTTTTTTGAAACCCACTAATTTTAGGTCATACTTTTCAATTTTAGCACTAATAATACGCTTTATTTAATCCAAATATGAAATATTATAGTCTGACCCTCGCTATCTTATTATGTATGGCAGATATGTTTAATTTGACCAAAAATTTAAAAACCATGGCCCAAGTTTAGTAGAATTACATACTTTGTTTACTAAAATTGGATAAAAATTAAGTGTTATAGGGCAAAATTAATTTTTTTTTGTTTTGATGACGTCATAAAGTTAAAAAATTTTATTTTTCGATATCTTCGCCAAATGCTAACCGATTTGTGTGAACTTTTTTTTGAAATCCACTAATTTTGGGTCATTATTTTCAATTTTAGTACTAATAATTCGCTTATTTTAACCCAAATATGAAATATTATAATCTGACCCTCGCTATCTCATTATATATGGCAGATATGTTTAATTTGACCAAAAATTTGAAAAAATTGACCCAAATTTAGTATAATTAGATACTTTGGTTTCTAAAATTGGATAAAAATTAAGCGTTATAGGGCAAAATTAATTTTATTTGTTTTGATGACGTCATAAAGTTTAAAAATTTTATTTTTCCGATATTTTCGCCAAATTTTAACCGATTTGCGTGAACTTTTTTTTGAATCCCACTAATTTTGGGTCATACTTTTCAGTTTTTGTACTAATGAGTCGCTTAATTGAACCCAAACATGGAATATTATAACCTGACCCTCGCTATCTTAATATTTATTGAAGATATGTTTAATTTGACCATAAATTTGAAAACTATGGCCCAAATTTAATAGAATTACATACTTTGTTTACTAAAATTGGATAAAAATTAAGCGTTATAGGGCAAAATTAATTTTATTTGTTTTGATGACGTCATAAAGTTAAAAAAATTTAATTTTCCGATATCTTCGCCAAACTTTAACCGATTTGCGTGAACTTTTTTTTGAATCCCACTATATTTGGGTCATACTTTTCAGTTTTTGTACTAATAAGTCGCTTAATGGAACCCAAATATGAAATATTATAACCTGACCCTCGCTATCTTAATATTTATTGAAGATATGTTTAATTTAACCATAAATTTGAAAACTATGGCCCAAATTTAATAGAATTACATACTTTGTTTACTAAAATTGGATAAAAATTAAGCGTTATAGGGCAAAATTAATTTTATTTGTTTTGATGACGTCATAAAGTTAAAAAAATTTAATTTTCCGATATCTTCGCCAAATTTTTACCGATTTGCGTGAACTTTTTTTTGAAACACACTAATTTTGGATCATACTTTTCATTTTTAGTGCTAATAAGTCGCTTAATTGAACCCAAACATGAAATATTATAACCTGAGCCTCGATATCTTACTATTTATTGAAGATATGTTTAATTTGACCAGAAATTTGAAATTTATGCTCCAAAGTTAATAGAATTACATACTTTGTTTACTAAAATTGGATAAAATTAAGCGCCATAGGGCAAAATTAGTTTTTTTGGTTTTGATGACGTCATAAAGTTAAAAAATTTTATTTTTCCAATATCTTCGCCAAATTTTAACCGATTTGTGTAAACTTTTTTCTGAAACATGCATGAAATTTTCCTCAGGAAACATGAATGAAATTTTATATTTTCGTGATCTGGGATTAGATATCCCAATATTAAGACAAAAACAAATTCCTTCGTTTAAATAATTCGACCACTTATTTATAAACATATTCAAACATAGTCTATAATTTAAAATAAAAAATTGTATTTTAATTACATTAACTAATAATTATTATACAATAAAATAAATTATAAATAATAATGATTATTTTTTTTTTAACAAAAATAATACAATTTTGAATTCTGTAATCTAAAAACGTTATCTTTTGTATTCTAAAACTTACAAAAAAAACAAAAAAAAACAAAAACAACCATGGTATAATAATTTACGCATCACTCGTTGCATTTTAAATATTTATCTGTACATACTGATGTTCCCCTTACGGATAGATGGACGGACATACATTAAAAACCATTTAGAATGTCCATCAGTCCATTTTACATTTGTCTGAGTGTCTGTCAGTTTGTCTACTGTAAACAGACACACTCACATATATATAAAACACAAATTAAATATGCATAAATTAATAATATATATAACCAATTAGTGTATATATTTTGTATCAAAGAGTACAAGATGTTTTAAGAACTTCCTGCGATACGATACTTTTATTAGAAGATACTTTACATCGACCATTTCAAATTTTATGTTGAATATCTGATATATTTTATTTCTGATAGTTTCAGAATTATTTAACCTTAGGAAAGAATAAATAAACTTATACAAATTACTTCGAAAATTGAAAATTTTTTCGTAACTTGACTGTACATCATTTATGAGGTTAGTTTCTGATCAAAAGTTAAAACTGAAGCCGAGATTATCAATACCTTATCATTTTATAACCTATTCTTGCAATTTTCAACGAAAATATTATAATGAATTGTCATTTATACTTTCTCAATATAATTTATATACAAACAATCAAATAATACTTACATTTTTTTTTAAATCAATGCTTGTTTTATATTTTTAGCGGTATATTACTCTGCAGTGAATTTATTAACCACGATGTCAATAGATTTTTATACTTGACATGTATCTCAGGGTACATTAATTTAAGTCTAATGTTTGTAATGCTAGGAAATATAAAAGGAACAATCAAAATTTTGGTATAAGTGTTCGTAGAATCACCTAATTAGTTCATTACCGGCGACTCGTACGTCCGTCCAAAGTAACTCAAAAACAAGAAGATGGTCTTGTTCACATTGGTCAAGTAATTTAGTCAAGTTGCATTTAAATTGTCAAAAATCACAGTCATGTTATATAATTTCATATCACATAACTGTTTATAATGTATGACTGTACACAAACATATAACAATAAACAATTGAATGAATTTAATTGTTGTTCTAGTCACAGTCATACAATATAAACATAGTTATGTGATATGAAATTATATAACATGACTGTGATTTTTATTAAATTACAACTTGACTAAATTACTTGACCAATGTGAACAAGAAGACTTAAGCCACATATATTTGTTACATCTAATATTAATAGTAAAATACATGTAACTAGTAATAAATACTTGTTGTATATTAAAATATTATTATAAACATGAATCCATCTAGTATATTGTAAAATATATATAGTTATTTGACCAACTGCTGTGTTTTACTACTAACGCTATTTAAAATCAATTGCATATTTAATTATAGGCCCCTATATACATATATATCCTATAATATCCTATCCTCATCAACTCAATACAAAATAGTTAGTTAGCTGGAGTTAGTTAATATATTACTAATATACAACATACACATGTATTATATAGTTTATCATTAATGTCAAGTTAGAACAAATCATTCGCGTACAGGGTGGTTGGTAAGCCGAGAAACATGGACGGCTTGATTCTAGGAGATAGCTTCAGGGTACATTTTTTTAAGAAATATGGCCTTAGATAGCTCGATATGCCTCAACTAAGGTGCCACTGGAACAACAGCTGACTTGAATGATTGAATTCTACTTCTTAACACTGCTTAATGACAAATGTATGACTAGATTTCCATTTTTTTTTTTGGAAAAAAATTACTTTTAATTCATTTTCAAACGCTACTTTTTATTATTATTTCCATTTATCACGCCCAGACTGTGTAATAAAATATATGTCTATTACATATCAATTTTACTACAAAAAAAAATGGAGTCATTGTCATATCATAGACGCCGTGCATACCTAATGTTATTTTATCATAGTTAAAATATCGTAAATAAATTTTAAAACAATGTATTATTATGTGACTCATTATTAAAAAAAAAAAAAAAGTTCAATTATTATTAATTACCTCGCGTATATATTTATTTTAAAAAAATACATTAAAATATATCATTAATTAATTTCAAAAAAATAATTGTCACGATCGCCACATTACCTCCATATATACACATTAATATGTATTTCTATGTGTTAAATATATGCATGGCTCAGTTCGTTTCTATGGTTAAGAAATACTGTTTATCAATCAAATGATATATAAGTCTATGAATGATTTAGAATAGGGAATATCTCAAAATTTAATAACTAATACAATTTCTTCAACCATTCTTACAATTTTTAACTCAATAACTAAAATTAAATGTCATGTTTTGTCATTAATCAATAATTTGTGTTTGACATTTGCTATATAATTCACATGCAAACAATTGAACAAATATTTTCTAGAATGTGAATGTTTTATTACAAATTTTAGACACTCTATTTTACTACTACATTAAATACTACATACTATTTTTTTGTTGCAAAATTAAGGATTTTCGTACCAATTGTCTATAATTTCCATAAGTTTTTAACAGATGGCAGTGCAATTAACTTATTTGCTAACGATTTTTCTACTAAATTCTCTATAACTATTTTTAGAGGGATTTTATATTGGAAAAATTTAATGATTAAAAAAACGGTTATTAAATATATATTCTAGGCACAATAAAGAGATTTTTACATTCGATGTGGAATAATTAGGGGGAAATCTTTCTCAAATCAAAATTACTAATTAAACAAAGAAAGAAATGCCTAACGTATGACGTCAACTGTAAGTATCGCCATATAAATTACATGTTAAACATCGTTTTCAAGAAAGAGATAAAAAAGAAAATAGTTTTGTTTGGATGTTTCGAATCTATTTTCACATTTTCATGTGAAATATCCAAATCAAAATGTGTTTGATAAGTGCTGTTATTAAGGTCAAGCTAGTACTAATCAATATATCACATAGAGGTTAAGTATACCATATTTTATTCGATATCACAAATACACACAAAAACTAATGAATAGAAGTAAGATAGAAGCACACATTTTTTGTGTGTGTGTGTGATAAAAAATGTGTATACATACATACATAAATACATATACATACAAACACATCCATTACAAAGTATAAATATTATAAAAATCATTGGAGCGTTCTAATCAACACTTAGACATCAACATCGCAAAAACATTAATACATATAAATAATATATTCATCCAATTCATTATTTTAAATAATTAATATATCTATACAAAATATATATATATATAGATAGTTATATATTGGTTATATACCTACCTATATTAGAGGATGTTCAGTGTCCACTGTCCCGTAACGATGTATAACAAATATTATAACGATTGTCCACAGAATCATTTTCTGTAATGCTTTGTTGCAACATTGATCCAAGTAATTTAGTCAAGTTGTAAGTAATTTATTAAATAATAAAATAGTTTAAAAAAACTAAAAAAACACGCTCTATCCTTATTACTCTCATGCAAAGGATCCGTTCAGATGCGTTCTGCAGCCAACTTCAGAGAGTTACCTACAGACAAACAAACATACGAGTGAAGCTAATAAAAGCGTGTTAAAATCACAGTCATGTTATATAATTTCATATCACATAACTATGTTTATATTGTATGACTGTGACAGGAACAACAATTAAATTCATTCATTTGTTTATTGTTATATGTTTGTGTACAGTCACAGTCATACAATATAAACAGTTATGTGATCAAATTATATGACATGACTGTGACTTTTAAATAAATTACGTGCAACTTGACTAAATTACTTGACCAATGTGAACAAGAATTAAGAGAAAAAGAGAAAGCTTATATAAAAGGCCATATATACACAAAAATTTTAAGCACAATGTTATTATTTGTTTATTTTTAAAAAAATTTAAGAGAGGAGGTTTGTATATTAAAATATGTTGATGTATATGTAGTTTATGTATTTTAATATTGACTTCCCCTTTTTTATCCTATGTAAAATGATTCTGTGAACAATCAGTATATTTGTATATGAGTACATCGTAACTTTACATATACATTAGTGTGTTTCTATTCCCTACTTAGATACTTTTTTGATTAGTATACAATTTAGCAATATAGCAAATTTATAAAAGTAATTTAGATTAGCATATTTTAATATAGTTTATATTCACTTATTCAGCTAATATATTTATGTAACGGAATCTTCTTTAAGCCTCTTCCAAACATCGCAATTATAGAAATGTATGAAAAAGCGAGGGCAATACATACATCAATTAATAAGTCTCCGGTTTGACTCACAGATGACACTAATTTCAACTAATCCATGTGATTTCTGGCATGCAACGATACGTTTTTCATGGTATTTCAAAAATTAGCATTCACGTTAAAAGGATTTTAGTGAAATAAAATTTTGTTTTAAGACAATGCACTGCATCACGAATTCTTTACTCTCAGTACCTTTCATATCCGCCTCCCTGCGACCACACGTCTCAAAATGATTGCCCGAAGAGTGAATTTTGGCACAAATGACGAAATGATTGAAGAGAATGAGGCCATTTTTTGAAATTTGAATCGTGGGCACCCCATAAAAGCATCACCCAATTGTGGTACTTACATTATATTATAAATGTTATTTTTTCACATTGCTCTGGCAGCGTAATTTCACGTCAGCCGTGCATCATAATGGCTCAATTTTTTAAATTAAAAATTTGAGCACCTCATTTCATTTTGCAACACCTAAAAAGCACCTAATTTTGAGCATATTTAAATACAATTTTGAATACTTTGCTCTGCTAACTTGACTAGTATGAATGCTCGTTAAACTAAACTCTGATTTTGATCGATACGCTAACCAATAAAAACGAATTATTTAGACTCTTTTCAAATATTTTATATTTTGATTAATCAATAAAAATTATATCAATATAGTATAGAAAAATTACAATAGATCTATACAACAACAACAACAACAAAAAACTAACAATTTAGCAAAACTAGCCAACAATAGAATAAATTCACACAATCTCCCTATTCTTCAGATTTTTGCAATAATAGCAACAAAGATAATTTTGAAGTATCATTAAGAAGAGTTCATTTTTTGCATAATGCCACTTGAAAAAATAACCTATAAAATATTTAAAACGATTTATCTTTGTGTAACGATATTTAAAAAGATATATACAAGAAATGAAGAGGATTCATAGTACGGGAGCTAGTGTTTGCAAATGACATGAATCATTTCAAGTCGATTTAATTCATGTTGGATTTGAATGTTTATTAGCACAGTCATACAATTCGATTTTCGAAGAAATTTCGATTTTTTGGCCCCAATTTCCTAGATCAAATTTTGTTGTATTTTTATAAATATGTATTTCGACTACAAAATAGTCATCATCAGTATGAATTAGCTAGTTGTAATGATTCTCTGAGGAGATGTTAGTGTGCAAACCGTCACCAAATTAGCAACGAGTAACATCTCCTCAGAGAATCATTATAACTAGCTAATTCATACCGATGATGACTACTTTGTAGTCGAAATACGTATTTATAAAAATACAAAATAAATTGATCTAGGAAATTGGGGCAAAAAATCGAAATTTATTTTAATGTTATGAAAGTCAGCATGCTCCGAATGAGTGGACGTAAAAATTTCTAAGGAGTAGCTACATCTAAGGCAATCAAATGTCATATTCAGCTGAGACAATTATTCCACCCGTAAATATTCTGCTGACTTCATTTACTACATTATTGAAACTATTATTAATTTCAATCGACCTGAAATATATTTTAATTAATCCACTACCTAGACCTGAACCGCCATTCGTTTATCAACTTCATAAAAATGCACACCTCCCGGACTATATGATATCTATGTGAATCACAATAAAAATAGATCGTTTTCTTAATATCATTTGAAAAAACAAAAATTACAATAAATAGTCTAAAATGTACTTTAAAATATATGCAAAGGGACCTTCTACGTTTCATATCTTATGTATACAGTTTTTTTATTATTTTGATAGTGTTATAAATGCATATATTAATAAAAGGGGTGAAGATTGTGAATGCAGGGATGAATGACAACACACAGACAACAGTCATTCAGTTGTAAAAGGGTTATTATTGTTTGATATTTATCTAGATATTGCAATGATTTTTCATTTATTTTTATTAATGATATACATTAAATGATATTCTATAAAATATTGAGATCATTAATTATTCTATTTATAAGTCTATCTTGAGAAGCGATGTTGTTTGGTTCTCTTAATATCCGGGGTTTATTTTTTTTATGATGATAATGCTTAAGGGTTTAGTTTTGTAACGTTTTAAAAAGATCACGTTTAAAAGAATTTGAATATAATTGTAAATAATTTTTAATATCTTCCAGGATACTAAAAAATTCTTAATTTTATAAACATTTTAGATTCTAACATGAATAAAAATGCGTATTTATTTGGTAGTACGTCAAAACTGACCGCGGTAGATATTGACATGACGCTCGTCAAATTTTGAAGATGTCTGCTTGAAGTTTCGTTTTGCTGTTTTGACCTTCCCACTAAAATACCAGCTAAATTTTTATCAAAACGGTTTCATTATACGTAATTCGTATTTTTTTAGTAGCCCGTTAAAACTAACCGCGGTAAAAATTTATATCACACAAATTTTGAAGATTTCTTCTTGAAGTTTTCAAAAAAACCATTTTTACTTTCGTTTTTGCTGTTTTGACCTTCCTACAAAAATACTTGCTAAGTTTCCATTTATACGTTATTTTAAACTTTACCTTCTATGCGTAGATAACATCTTCATGCTAATACAAGATTTTCTCTTATTCCAAGATTTTCCACGATCTATTCAACGTGTCGAGGATTTTTTATAGGGCTTAGAAAACGATTCTTATCAAAGAATTCAGATTGCCTTAAAGTTAAAAATATTTTAGTGTCTATTGGAGGAGAAGGGCACTCTCGGAGCTATCAAATTGACTCTGCTTAAGAAATTAGAGATGAAAAACCATTAAAAAATCTTCAAAAAATATGCAGTGTAACACAAAATTTCAAGTAATAACAACATCGAGAAGTACCAACTTGGTAAAAGCTCTTTATCTGTTCTCAATCTTTATCTGCCCTAGTTTATCAAATAGAACAAGCTGGGCTTATACTTATCATTGAAAGAAACAAATATCAATTCCTTCTGCAGTACAAGTTTAAGATTTTTGTTTAACCAAAACATCAACGCTTACAACTATGGGTAATGAAAACATACCTTATAAAACTTGGACAAAACGAAGTGTTTTAAAAAAAAAAAAAACTATACAAAAAATGGGCAATAATTTTCGAGGAATAGCTTCTTAAATTTCATAAATATTGAACAGTTCTAACTGTCATTATAAAAGGGTTGGTCATTAATATACATACCGTGTCTTTCACCTGGTGAATATAGTTCAATACATAAATAATGTTTGTATGATGTAAGGTAAATATCAAAACATGTTTTACGCGTTAAACGTTAAAGAATATAATAATTATTATTCCGATATTACCAGTATAAAAATCTTTAATAAATGCATTTATTCAAGAATCAAATGTCCATAAAATTAATAAATAAATTTCTTAAACTTATACATCTGGATATGTTGTAACTGTTTTCTTTCCCATAGCAGACCCATAATAGATTTACTTGATGTATTTATTGAATTTCAATAAATAATAATTAATATTTATTTATTTTAATTGATGTATGCATAATAATAATTTCATCTTCATAACTGGTTTAAAATATTCTTAAGATATTCAAAAATACTTTTCCTTTTTATAATAAAGTATTTGCATACGCTGTACATACAAAGAGTATTAGAATTGATATTATAAATTTATTCAAAGATTTGAGATTGGGAAGAAATGTTGATTTTTTCAAAACAAAATTTTAAATATTTTATTTACATTTTATAATATATAAGCTAAGCAAAAATGGATTAACACTGAATCATATTTTCTGGACAATACTTTTGTAGTTTACTGTACTTTTGTGTTTGAATTAATTTTGTCGTTAAAGAGATTTTTGTAATTTTTCTTAGTTTTTTTTGGTTTTTAAGATTCCGTGAGAAACCAATTGCCATCAGAACCAGAAAAAAATTATTGTTTTAGGTTTTCTGGAATAATTAAGATCTAGGACAACCAGAAATAATATCTATTCTACGATTGAGTGGCTAGTTTTTTAAATATCGTCCAAAATTGGTCTGGAATATTGACCTCCGGACCAGATTTGAGGTTATATATCAAAAACTACACGTCCGATTTTTAAATGGATATTATTTTTGAAATCTACAGTTAAACTACCCATAATAACATAATTTTATCGAAATCGGAGACATAATCTTGTTCCCGATTTTTTTGATTTTTTAAAAGGGTACGTAGGGGTACTGTGAAAAATTTGATGAAACATGACTCAAAATCTCAAACAATCTTTTCTAAAGTACGAAAAATACAATCAAAGTGTTTTTTTATTGAAATTATTAGCTCAAAATTTATTGGAGTTATAAGGCAAATAATAATTTCGGCTCACATTTTTTACTGTTTTAAAGGTACTAGAGGCTAATATATTTTTGTATCCATTAATTAGACTAATTTTAATGCTCAAAAGAGCACAAATTATTATTATTTGGATACTGATGACATTAATTGAAGTCGAAATACTTTTTATTTATAATAAAAAATATTGATTTAAGATTGAGAAACGAGTTTAAAATTTGATATAAATAATATATTTATGTATGGTAATATCAAAACGAGTTTTTCGCGTCAACCCTTAAAGAATATAATAATTATTATTCCGATATTACCAGTATAAAAATCTTTAATAAATGCATTTATTCAAAAATCAAATGTCCATAAAATTAATAAATAAATTTCTTAAAGTTATCCATCTGTATATAGAAACTGTGTTTTTTTGTTCCCATAGCAGACCCATAATGTATATATTTATTGAATTTCAATAAATAATAATTAATATTTATTTATTTTAATTGATAAATGCATAATAATTTCATCTTCATATCCATAACTGGTTTAAAATATTCTGAAATTATTCAAAAATATCTTGTTTATAAAGTTTGTAAATCCCTTGTATATTTAAAGAATATTTAAATCGATACTAAGGGTTTATTCTTAAGGATTTTGTAGGGATAATATTGATTAAATTAATAAAATATTTAATCATTAATATTTATACGTACATTATAAAATATTAATAAATGTATTTTAATAATTTTTTTGTTTGATTGGGTCCAATGAATCCATGACCCAATCCCTTTAAACATGTAAAAGCTACAAAGTTTTGTTCTTATAAAAGATCAACTTTTCTATAAAACATTTTTAAAGTTATACTTCTTTAGGCGCGTTATAAAAAAATTATGAGAGTAAAATTTTAAGATTCGCACGTATCACCGTCACACAACATTCACAGGTTATGATTTATGTTACACTTAATGTAAGAAAATATATATTTATTTATATAATTTTTCAAATTTAAACTGAGCTTTATTGACTGTGTTGACTATCCTTCTCTCCAGTCCTTTTATTATTTTATTGTAATTAATTATTTACATGCAATTAAAAATTGTTTTTTTAATGATGCGAAAGAAGTATATATAATCAATTAACTCCTTTAATTATCTTCATTTGTGGTAGATACATATTTTCAAAATTATTAGACGTTTTTGGGATCTATTTTAAAGTGCATTTAATTATCCATTAACCGTCAATTTACCTCAACGTTTAAAAGGGTTGTAATTTTAAAAAAAAATCCCACTTTGGGAATTCAACCCAAGTTATAAATAACGTACATATTTTTTTCGCGCCAATATTCAAGAATATATTAATTATATCAATACCTTCCTTTCTGTTTATTTAATATCTTTAAATAAATGCATTTATTCAAGAATCAAATGTCCATAAAATTAATAAATTTCTTAAACTTATCCATCTGGATATGTTGAAACTGTTTTTTTTGTTCCCATAGAGCAGACCCATCATAATATGTATAGATTAAACATTTATTGAATTTAAATAAAATATAATTAATATGTATTTATTTTAATTGATATTATGCATAATACGTCAGATCCATAACTGTTCTATAATATTTACAAATTTATGCATATGAAAAATTAAAATTCAATCTTAGAAAACGTTTGTGATAATTCGATTAACATCGTATTACTTACAATACTGAATACCTTTTAGAATATCTATAGAGTGTTTATTAAAAATACATTCACTAAAAACTTTATATATGCTAATTTTGTGTATATCGTTAAAAATAAGGTACATTCGTTTATATGAACTGTTCAAGAAATTCTTTTTGTAGCTTCATTATGCATCACTTGAAAACTATTTTCTTTGATAAAAATTCTCGGGATCCAAAAAATTAAATGAACAATATGAAAATTAGCGAATATCTGTTTTAGGAAAATAAGATATTTTCTTTTTTCCGATATTTTTGGCCAATTAACAATAAAAAAATAATCTCTTCTTAATGTATTTTTAATTTTTCCAATTATCCATCGAATAAAATTTTTATTACTAGGCTTTAAAACACTACGTTTTCCTTTGAACTTCTACCTTTTTATCGCTATCCTTTCTTATCACCTTTGAGTAGTACAATTAATCAAAAAGCTTATCAGATATATTAATTTGATTGTGTTGCTGGAAAATTCAAAATGATTTTACAACTTTCAGTAAAAATTTTCACAACAGCCTGTGTATAAATAAATATTTAACAAAAAATTTACATAAGTTTAATTTACAAATATAAATCAGTTTCATAAATCTATTTCATTCTATATCTGCATAGATATGTTTTAATTTTAATTATACTTTAAGAAATAATCTACATATAATACAAAAAAAAAAAACGGGTTTTTCAAATTTATCCCTTCATCAAGTTTTAATAAAATAAAATCCTGTTATTTAAGAAGGAAGATGAAAAATATTTGCATATTTACATATTATTTATAATTCGTTATTGTGAATATAAGAAGAAGGTTACTTAAATAATATATCTTTGACAGTCATCAATATACAAAAAGTAACCCTTCTAGGTATTCGTATCGTTTTTATTTCATATTGTAAAGGGATGAAAAATATCTATCTAAGTACTTTTTTACTTATTTCGTTTTAGGAATAGCTTCGTTGAAAATCATCAATGGTAATTAACAAAATGAAAAATTATTTCTACGATAAAATCTTTGATTTATTTAGCTGTGTTTTTTTTAATTATTTATATATGTTGTTAAAAATACGATGTTTTTAACAACTTTTGTTGTATTAATTAGAGATAAATAAAGGGCCAAGTTTGTATAAGCTTACTAGATAGTTGAAATGACGATAATTGACTATTAAAGGGTGTAGTTGTCTACAATTGGAATGTCCAGAGTTTGAATCCCGATAAATTTTCGATTCTCGGTAGTGTTTTCACTTCTTTCCATCTTTTTCTTTAGGAAACCAAATAATTTCTTGGAACTGTAAAACCCAAATAAGATTATTTATCCCAATATACCATCAAAATCAAGACTAAGCGCAAATATAACACCTTTAGAAGTTAAGAAAAAATTATTTATTTGTTTTTAGTAGATGAAGAACATATTTTGAAAGGGATCAGTATTTTGCCAAAACAAATCTTATTCTGCTAACTTCCCAATAAATTGTTATTTTAATGTGAGAAATTTGGATAAATCTGTATATTTTTTGGTCAAATGAAACACGATGGGTCTAATTTGTAAGATCTAGGTGAATAATCTGCTTATAAGAATATGTGTTCTTGGTGATTCAAAGACCTGGTTGCAATGTAGTTGCTCTTAATCTCATGCCAAACTTTTTCCAATCACCTGGTAGAAATATAATGTTCTCAAAATATCCTGTCTTTTCGAGCATAATCTAAATTAATATGGCACAAATATTTTTTTCCAAACAGGCAAAACTAAATTTTGGAATCCCCAGGCAAAGCCTTACATGGCTCAATTCAAAACTAAATAATTTCTTATTAATAGAAAAATTTCACATACATTCTTTCGATTTTCAAACAACACCAAAAAAAAAACCGTTAAATACACACAAAATCAATAAAAAAAAGGGCCGATAATAATAATTTTTATTAATAATAACAAACAGAATATATTAATAGAAAAACAAAATTTATGGCCCGAAGGAAGGCGTTTCAGAGATTATCTATATTTACATATTAAAAAATATATTTCAAAAATTTTTTTAATCCCACGATGGATTAACCCAAAAAACTATCTATCGTAGCCAAAAGATGATATATATTTAAAAATAATAAAAATCAATCGATTCAAATGCAAAAATCAATATTATAAATCAAAGAGGCTTAACTCTCTCTATATGGATAATATTTGAATAGTAAAATAAACAAATTATTGAATTTTATATATTTTGATTTCTTTTCTTTCAAAGAATATATATTGTATAGTCAGTCTTCTCTGGTTTTTGTTTACCTATGACCTGTATATTGAACGTAAGGTATCTACTTACTATACCCCAACAACCACCACATCTGTTTAATTCTCTTCTTGAATCAAAAGGGTTAATAATCATAATTTTTATTTGTTCACATCGAATAATGTCTGTGATGTCCTTTGATCGGGTTTTTATTTTTGAACGTTGTGAATTGATATAAAAATATGCAAATTAATTTTATACTTTATTTAAATTTTTATTTATTTTTTTGTGAATATTTTAACCTACTTGGATTTTGGTTTAGAATCATGGATCGTAATCTTTTTTTGAAAGATTTTTTTTCCGATTAATCTTTAGATGAAAAATTCGATAAAGTAAGATAAAATTAATAGTTTTACATGGGCATCATGTCTACGGTTCTAAAATTGCTCCTTACTAATATAAATGCCAAACGAATTCTATCTGTTTGTCTGTTACTCAATTACGTCTAAACTACTGAACCGATTTAAATGAATTTTTGGTACAAAGATAGAACCTGAGAAAGGACAAATGCTACTTTTTAATGCTCTATGGGGTTGAAATAGGGAATGGAAGTTTGTATGAAAATTACGTCATTTTTAAAGCTAGAAGCTTGAAACTTACTTTTTAGGCTTTTGATTATATACAAATAAATACGAGAGTTTGCAAAGACTTTATCCTAAAGGAGGTAAAAATCCCCTATTTTTTTGGAAGATGACATTGGCAAAGAAGCCCTCTCAAATTATTTTAGCATTCCAGTTTTATCGAAATTTGAGAAAAAAATCGTAAAAATCAAGCTTTTAGGGTAAATTTAACCCAAAAACTTCAAAAATAATGTTTAATTAATGATTGAATGATTTGTTTCTGACAAAATAGCCCTAAATCTGATTCGGTGGTGAATTTTTCGTTGCCATTTCAGAATATATCTTGAAATCTAGCCACACAAATGTTAATTAAAGTGTAATTTTGTATTTTCAAAAGATACCGTACCGTATTTTCGATTTGTATAGTAATATTATATCACCATTCGTTCTTAACATACCTCGGTAATTAATGGATTATTCGGGCGTCTGTAAAACAGGCTTTTCTAAAATTTAGGGCCATGTAACACCCATTCAAGATCCTAAAAATGTCTTTACACGTATTATCGGAATACAAAATACACTTCTAAATATACTTAAAAGACACCAACGTAGATATGAGATTGGACGGTAAGGTATTATTTCATGCATACATACGCATGTTAAACAAATTTATAATGTAGGGTAGTAGAACACTACAGGAATGTAACGAAATATTCTTAATATATGGGCTAGACATGTGTTACTTATACATACATACACCTAATATCTACAAACATATATACATGGAAGACTATATGTGCGTGTAGTGTATCATCATCATCCACCCCTTGTACTTACTTAGAAAAGGGTCGAAACATTTTAACATTTGTTGAAGACGACCAAGAAAGATATTATTCTACATTCAGTTATTATATTATGTGTTTATATAACTAAAATATTTGTATATCTGTCTTTGTTTTACTAAAGCAATCGAAATTTGTTGTATCTTGTGTTTTAAGTGTAAATATTTTCTTCATGTACAGAATAATTTTCATTCTATTACTGTAGCTTTCTGAGTAAAGAAACAATTAATGCGTTTTACGAAATGTGCTACTGACACTTAAATCATATTGCATGCATGCTCTTCTCTCGCTCCACCCGTTTGTTTGTTATGATTTTGGACTGAGCGCTATGTTTATAGTTGTTTGTTTCTACGAAACGAATATTTAAAAGTTGCTACATTTCGACTCATGTATTTATCGGAAACTGTAATTTTAAGCGTAGCCTCGCATTTAGTCTTGGTCTTGCATACTCGGTCTTGATTGAGGTCTATGTCTTGCTTGTATTATAGTCTTATAGTTCTTGGTCCTGGTATGGTAAATCTCACAAGTGTATTTGAGAACTGCGAGATCGTTTTATTAAAAAATTCTCCATTTAAACTGTCGTTTCCAAGTTTGTCGCTACCCAAACTCGTTTCTTAAACTGTTTTATACTATTGATATTTGTTTATTCTTTTAGAAATATCTAACTCCCTGCCTCCGTTCTTTGTTACACTGCTTCCAAAGTAGAAAATATCTAGAACTTATGTAGTATAAACTCATTTTTTATATAAATATTTTCCTCGTCCGTTCTATTAATTTCTATTTATACTACAAATGCCGTAAACAAATTCTACGTACTTAGGTCTTGCACTCTATCAGCATACTAACTTTTATCAAATTAATTTATTAACACCATAATAATAATACAAGTCAACTGAAAAACTATAGCAACTATCCTAATCTTTATCTATAATACATCATCTTATAAATTAGTTACATCGAGATTTACATACATCGTTTCGGAAATGGAAAAGTTTTAAATCCCTGACTGATCCAGGACGATCGAATGATCCTGTATTTATATAGCAAATAAGATGGTTAGTTTTGGTTTTCCGTTCTACACGTTCTAATATAAATGTATTATATATTTGTAGTTGCAAATAACCACAAGTAAGCATGAATTGTGGTCTCAAGAACTGACCATCATTCCTTAACCACTGAATATGTAAATAGATCAGTGTTATTCACTCACATTGACCATCTTCATCTATACATACCTCTACCAACGAAATGTTATGGCGAAAACCGTACGTAACCTTTAAATTCATTATTAATTCTATTTTATTATAAATTACCACATATTATCTACAAATAGATATAGATAATCATTTTCTAATTCGAATTATTGAGGTGAAAAATACAAAATTATTAAATTAAACACAATATTTATGATTTTAAATAGATCTGAATGAATTTGAACGTGCAAAAAATCGGATTTTGTCAATCGTTTTCAGAAAAGCTTAAATATTAACGATCCACTTATTGTCTTTAGGTCAAACCTCGATTTATGACTCCCACATCCTTTTAAATGGACTATATCTCCTTTTTTCAGAACAAGCGAAGATAACAACTAACAGAGTTAATTGTTTGTATACTCAACATATAATTATGGTGTGGATGATTTTTAATGAGTATTCATAAAATACAATAAATATCCAGTTTTTACAACTAACTGGATCCAACATTTTTTGTATTAAAATTTTTCTTTTATAGTTTAAAAGTTGGGTCAAGCATCTATTGGACTCAATGCACCGAAATTTCATCTCGTTGTCTCTATTTGTTTTTGAGTTATCGTGATGACAGGCTGATGGACAGTTGCAAATGGACTAATTAGATGTTTTTATGAACACCTATACCCAAAATTTTATTTGTGCGGTCAATATTAGGTAGTGTTACAAACTTTAGACTAAAATGAATATAGTCTGACAATATGCCAAATTTTATCTTTGATTCCGAAAATTTGTACCTCAAATTTTGCTAACCACATTTATAAAAGGCATTTATCTCTTTATATTCGTAACATTAATTCAAAAAAAATCAAAATCAAAAAATAAAATTGAAAACCAAAACATCTTAAAACCTAATTAACAATAATCCAATTAAATAATTATCCTTTACTTAAACAAAAATAACAAAAACAATATCGGTAACACCAATAATTACCCCCAAAAAAAAGTAAACATAATACCACTAATATCTATTTAAAAAAACGAAAAAAAAGGTATAAAAATAACATTTTGTGTGTATAAAAGGCCTTTAAAAAATATCCTGTTGACAGATTAGATTAGATTTAACAATGTTAATACGCCTATTTTAGTCTAGTGTTACAAACATACATACACATTTTGTGTTCAATTACGTCACAATGAATAGGTTCTGTGCAAAAAAAAAAGTATATGTACCTGTTTTATTGAGTACACATATCAACCCTTATTTATAAAAAAACCACTTTACCCCTCGAAAAATAAAAGAACTAATGTAAATAAAGTAGTATCGATATATACAATTTGAAAAGAGGATGAACAAAGAGAGGGTGATATTGTATGGGAATTTTAAAAATAAAAAGTGTTACACTTATTGAATTGATGACCGAGTTTTTTTTATAAAGTTGAATTGATTAAAATCAATCGATCGATCAATGACATATTTAACATAAATATGTATGTAATCAATAATAATAATTTTGTGATTATGGATAATTTTATGGGACTAATATTATGCTATTAGTAACCATAATAATAATAATCGGGTTTCTTTATTTGCAAAAAAAAAATAAATTAACAATGTTATGGTAATTTTAGTGCAAAAATATTTTGGATCATTTGTATTAATTTTTTCTTTATGAATGATTTTCAGTTTGATTTAAAAAAAAAGTGTATTTTTTAACCCTTGAGAAAATATTTGTAAGACACGATATTGTTTACTTATTGATTGATTTTTAATTTCGATAAATTTCGGTTGAAATTATTTTGTATTCAACCTAAGAAATAAGAACTGTGTTTCCATCATTTGTCTACAACAAAATCCGGGCAATAACATTCATGATTGATTTAAAGGAACACGCTTTGGCAAAGATATTTCAAAATCTCCGTTTTCTTGAGGACCATGTTTCGTTTTCCCTGGCCTTCCAAAGGCTGTAAGGAAATGCATTCTTTGCTTGAATATGCCCCTAATTAAATACCAGAAGTAAGTCAGACTATTTTACAAGTCCTACATATTCAGCCCGCACTATTCTGCCCATACAAAGACTGCAACATTGTGAAATATTCACAAAGATTGATGTATACCAGAATCAATTTCTGCCATAAACATTTCTTACTTCTTTGAATTTTAATATTAGCCGCTTTCCAAACTCTCCTTTTTTTATCAAATTCACTAAACATCATTAAATCGTAGAAGTAGTATCGTAGAATCGTAGAACATCGTAGAAGAACCCATTTCGACTCATTCACGTTAAAGTCTAGATCACAGGCTAATATCTTGTAGATTTAGATAATAGAGTATGGTCAATCGATGTCCATTTGAGTTTTGAAGTATTTTAAAAATAACGATATTAGTTCGCCATAATTTATGCCTATTTTCAATTCAAATCATATCTGATTTAACCCCTTAGTCGTTTGTTAGCGAGGCTCAAGAATCCAATGGACCTAGAAAATTAGAAATGTTCGGAAGTTCGTTTGTACGAAAATCTAGATAAAACAAAGCCTTTCGGCAAGAAGTTTCCTTGATAACAGCATCCTAAAATTCTGCCCTTAATAAAAAGAGTTCCCAATTATTATTCGGAGTACATAAGTTCTGAATTCCACTGATTCCAAACTACACTAATTACAAATTGTGTGAACTTTTTACTTAATCCGGAATCGTTAATAGTTTTCTATATAAATTTACGACCTTGAAATTCAATTCCTTTGATAAAATTGTAGGATGTTCCGTATAAAAAAAAATATATACAAGTTTCAAATTTCACTTCGCCATAGAAAAAAGATAAATTTCAATATCAATGAAACTATCTCTATGAGAAAATATGATCACAGAGAATCCATTAAAGCGTAATGATATTTATTTTATGACCATAAAAAATCGTATAAAAATCGTAACTGTCACCAGCAAAACATATTTTGAAAATTTGCATATTTAAAATTATTCTTAGAATCTCTATATATTGAAAATCAAACCACATTTATTGAGGAGAGTATTTTTTACAGGGTTTGTTTAAAATCCTTTTTCAACAAATAATGCCATTAAGGGTTGATATCAATAGGGTGACATATTTTAATATGTTTTTTATTTGCATTTATTTTTTAAGAAATTCTCATGATTTTAAATATAAAAATACAGATTTTTGCATAATCTTCACATTAATTTGGTTTTTGAAAAATAATCTATTAATATCTTTTTTCAATCAATTTGCATATCACTTCATTCAAAATAAAAAAATCTCCGATTACTATTCGTAGTCTCGAATCGATCGCAAATAAATCATTATCTTTTTATTAGAATTTGGTGAGGCGGAAGTGTTAAAAAAGAGTTTATGTAAATTTGTTAAGAGAATCGATAGATTTATTGCTTATGGTGCTTTTATGTGAATTTAAGACGGTTTTTGTGGGTTTGGTGTCGTTTTGCAATAGCGTTTTTTTTTTTTGAAATTTGTCCTGTTTCTCATGAAAATATAATACCGATAAAAATTTAAATATTCTTTTATTATCATCGAAAACTTCAGTCACAATTCCTTACAATTTGACTGTTCTTGTTGATTAAGGCTGACTATGAATACTTGATAGCCGAAATATACTTACAACTTTTAGATAGAAAGTTATTGCTCTCATCCGGCTTATTAATTTTATTATCAGTAATGAAAGTCCGTATGATTTTAATCAGGAAGTTATGGTTTTAACCTATACGAGTCAGGCTCACTTTGGCGTAAAGGATTTATTGGACATAATAAATTTTGGTGTTTATCCGAATTCCATAATGAGCTTGACTCAACAAAATCGCTTTCGTTTGTCCATTGTTTGTAAACAAAAGTTTCACGTGAACATTGGTAATCTATAATTTGATTGGTTATTTTAATTGCTGTATAAAAGTTCTTCTAAATTAATTTTTATTGTTTTTATTTCTTAATTTTTGCAGCACACAAAATTACCGTGGCGCAGTGTGGTGGCGAATTGTTTGATTAACGGATATTTGACGTCAATATTATTGACTTAATCACACAATAAAAATCTTCACAAAAATATGTGAAAAAAAAACTGTTTAAATAGAAAAAACAATATAATTTAAAAACTGAATTATTAATTAAAATTTAAAATAGGAAGACATTGGGATTGGTTAAGAGTAGTACTTAGTAAAACTTAATGACGTAATTCTATAAATTAAACGAGTCGATTAATTTCAATAATAATAATAATATATAAAAAAATATTATTATTGCGGTTTATTAATTTCATATTTCTTACATAATTTTATATAATTAATCAAAATATATTTAAAATACATAGAAAAAAAAAAAATTACACAAAAATAAAAAAGAAATTGAATTTTAATTGATATTTTGTAAATAAACAAAAAATTGATTAGTTTTTTTTTTGATTATTTTTTGGTAATTTTAAATTCGACATTTTTCGATTTTTAATGTACTAAAGAAAAGGAGGAAATTAGGAACACTTTAGAAAAATTTGAAAAATTATTATATAAATACAAAATAAATATTGAATATTTTATTAAAATTTCATCACTGCCCATTTTGTCTAAGAAAACACTTTTAATTAAAGCTTCTTAAAGCCTCGAAATTATTGATTTACTTAATTATTGATACCAATTCGTTGGATAATTATCAAAAATTGTAAATTTGCCGAAAAATGAGAAAATGAATTCAATGTTTTGCAATAAAAAGAATCATTTCATGATAGAAACTCCAATTTATTACTATTTATTCTTACCCCGCTCTCCTCTACTCGTATTATTTTCGAATTTATCTACACACAAAAATATATAAACTATGAAATAATAAGAAATATTATTTTTCATCGATTATCAAAAATCCACACTATCTGTAAACGAAGAAGATATGATCAAAAATTATATTCAATAAATTTATTGACTACACAAGAAGCCGAAATAAAAAATTACTATACAATATTTGGCACTAATGCAACTATTCAAAAATTTTGTAATATACAATTTGGCATTACACATAATGGAATAATAATAATATACTTTGAGTGTAATATCATTATTTGATAAAGATCTGTTGAAATTTTTGAAAATTTTATTTTATTTTTGCACAAAATTTAGAGAGTACTTACACAAAAGAGAGTGAGCGAGGGTGTAGGTGAGTGTGTGTGTGTGTGTCTATGTGTGGCTTGTTGTTATAACAAAACAATTGTAGTAGGTCAACTCAGTTATTATTATTCAAAACATGTATATGAAGTAAAAATTTATATATCTTTTTAAAATAATTTATTTAACTTAAAAAAGAAACAAAAATATATATAAAACAAATATACTAACCTCTACCTCTACGTGTATACTGTGCTCAAAAATTATTGACCCAACGTTATATAATTGAAAATTTGGAAATCAATTAAACTACTAAAGTTATATAGTGACTACAGTGAGTATATATACTCAATCTATACAACAACAGTACACAGCAATCCTAGATCTTCACCCATACTGAGTCTGTTGTTGCTTAACTTTGTTGATCGGTTGAGATCGATAATTACGTTACGTCAGTCGTGGGTTTATGTGTCATAATCTTATTGGATTGTTATCAAATCCATTGACTCCAGTGATTCCCAAACTGAGAAATGTTTGGTCCGTGGAAAAGGTGCCCCATATAAAAGTTTATTTACACATATTAGTGACGTCATAGTTCAGTCATTCCCTTCCAGTCACAAATAGTATTATCCTGTGGTATCTAATGGAGGGTATCTATACTTGGCCGTCACAGTGCAACTTCAGTCACAGTTTCATCATTTATGTATGATTTTAGGGCATTGCTCCAATACTTGAACCCAAAACCTATTACTCCAAATACAATACGACCACTAAGCTGATTTACGTCAAAAATTAATGAAGTCGATCAAAAATTAATGCTGAGTCTACGCTCTCTGTATTACCGTCAATATTTCGCACAATATTTAATATATTGAATAATTAATCTTGCCTATAGACAATATTGCCAAGTATTGGATCTGCCATTATTAAGGCTGTCTAAGAGCCTTACTGTGTGCTTCGTGCATATGGCCCTTTTTTGTACTATATTGGGTATGCAATACATTATTAATCATATTGTGCATTTAAGCGCTCCTTTAAGTAAAATAGATCAGAAGTTAAACGTTAAATTTAAACAGTCATCAAAGAATGAGTTAATTTTTTTAATTTGATTGTACTTAAATATACTTAAGATTTTAAGTTACTTATGCCATTTTAAAACAGAAATTTTATTTTTTTTTATTATAATTATTAATAATAATAATAATAATAATATTATTTCCTATTTGTTTAAAAGTCATTTGGAAATTTAATTATTTATTAAATTGTTTGGTTTTTTTTATTTTTATTCATATTTAAAATTATTTAATGTTGTAGCAATTTTATTTCTTAATTTCTATGAAATTTATTATAACTTAAAATAAAAATAAAAATAAATAAATAATAAAAAAAAAAAAATATTATTTTTTTGTATGTATTTTATTTTATTTTTTTTAAATATCGAATACTAAGAAGTGTTTATAAAATATTGAACAATTTATGTGCATATTCATTTTATGTTTAAAGTTCCAGGTGTTGTGCAAAAATGTTGCTATTTAAATGCCCTTGTTCAATTGGATTTAGAACAATCTTACGTTGTTTGCAAATAAATATCAAATAAAAATAAAATTGACTTCAAAACAAATTAACTAAAATAATTTTAAATTTAATATTTCTATAAATACTTGTGACCAATTACCTTTCGAACACGAAAATTTAATTCGTTAACGTCAATTTTTCAGTGAAATATAATCACATAATAATTCGATTTGCCTCAACCCTTTTCAATAAGAAAGTATTGTACTTATCCAACGCTATCCAACGCTAGGATCTTTCCATATAAATGTCATCCAGTTCGGAATATACATCTTGATAATGGTCCTTATTTAAAATCTACTGGCCCGATTTTAATACCAGTTCAACTATTTTCTAAGTTTATAGATGTTTTTTCCAATAATTATTGTAGTCCTTGGATTCTGAGAAATGGATAAACATACAAACTTCCAATTATAAAATTTGGTAACTAGTTTAGAATGCCATATAAACTATAACATATGGATATTGTACAACATTGTGGGTTGAACTTACAGCTTTTGTAGTCGGTTAAAAATTTAAAGTTTACAAAATATTTATTATTATTTTTAAAAGATTTTTTTTATATATATTTAAAATTTAAAAAGAAATTTGTTGACTTATTAAATACAATTTGTTCTAGATTTTTCACTAGGAAGGCATTTAATAGGTCATCTTGTTAATTAAACAAAACTAGAAAATTTGTTGGTCATTTAAATAATATTTGCCAATTAGGTAATCATTTTTTCTCCATAGCACAAAAACACTTCAGTTGATTATTCACGAAAAACCTTAATTTATTATTAGAACCCCTAGAACCTCACCGATTCTGCCATGGGAATAATCCTATTGGGTGAAAAAGAAACTTAATTGTTTAATAACTTACAAAAAATCTAATCATCAATGAACAAAATTATACTATTTCAAAATTTTAACTTAATTAGTCAAGCCGTTTCAGAGATATAGCGATTTAAGTAAAGTTATTCCATAATGGATATTGCCATATAAATATCTTATATTCTAGGAATCTAGAACTCAATTTTTAGCTCCCCAATTTCCCAGATCGAAATATAGTTTTTACGTATTTCAACTCCAAACTAGTCATCATCAGTATGAATAAGCCAGTCGTAAGGATTATCTGAGGAAATATTTGCACCAAACTGTGCAAACCGTCACCAAATCAGCAACTAGTAACATCCTCTCAAAGAATCATTACAACTATCTACTTCGTACTGATAATAACTACTTTGTAGCCGAAATACGCATAAAATATTGGAAATTGGTACCAAAAAATGAAATTTCTAATTTACCTATTTCATATTTGATTAGTAATTAACTACAAGTCTATAAAAACTACAAGTTAATAATTAATAAAAAATAACACTTAAAACAAAGAATTTTTAATGCGCATGTGTTTGTATTACAAGAGACGGATAATTAACACAAGTAAATATAATTAAGCGCAAAAAAACAAATTAAATAAATAATATACATTCACTGTAGTAATATACACACATAGATAAGTAATAATTCTTGATTAAAATGATATATTTATTATTGTAAATTCATATATATATATATATTTTTTTTTTATATAAATATAATTAGTTAAATTAATTATTATTAAATTCTATATATATGATATGAGCTAATTATCAAGTGTATTTATTACATTACTTGTTTGTTACTTAAGAAAATAAATATACAATTTTTTTTCGTTCACAAGATTATTATTAACTTGCAGCTCTAACACCTATTAAATTATAATATTATGGAAAAAAAAATATTTAATTCTAAAACAAATCTAAATTATTTTTTAATATTGTTTTTAAAATTAATTAATTACAATAGAATTCAATGTTGAATTTTCTAATTTTTAGAAATATGAGAATTATGTGACAGCAAATAAATAATGCGAATTCTGGAGTTAAACTAGTTAATAGTTTAGATACTTGAGTCTTCTTGAGCTCTAAATATGCAGTCTATATAGTTATAAATATATATTATCAAAATATGTAGATTTTATAATTATGTATTGTGTTCATTGGCTAAATTTGAGCTGATATTGTGGCTAATTTAAACAGTATACGAAAAAATGTTTCAAACAAAAGGTTTTTTATGCTTTAAGAATTGGGCCCAATTCTACTATATTCACAAAATCTTTTAAGGTATATGCCAGCAAAATTTTAACTCGCTGACGTTTTTCAAATTTGATCTTTCCTGATGACTAACAGACAGAATTAACCCAAAGTATTTCATAGAATTACGTAATTTACTCATTTGAGTTTAACTGTCTGGTCGTCCTTAAAATAACTCAGAAGACACGTCTTATGTCTCTTCATTCTGGCGATGAAACTTTTACCGTGTGGTCTAAATAAATGTCTTCGTAACTAAACAAAACCTCTGCCTCAAGGATCCATGTCTTACCCTTTAAAAACCAATAACTTTAATTTGAAAAATTTATTGACAAACTGTTTAGATTTATCACAAAATCAGCTCCTCATTTCCATAATATAATATATCGAAGGGGCTTCTCAATCGATTAATGTCTAAGAGTGTCTAAAATTTATAATAAAACATCCACATTCTAGAAAATATAATTATTTGTTCAATAGTTTGCATGAAAATTTAATAGCAAATGTCAAACAGAAATGACATTTAATTGTAATTATTGGATTAAAAATTGGAAAAATAATCGACGAAATTGTCTTAGTAATTATTTTTCACAGACATATATATCATTTGATAGATAACGTAGTATTTCGTAACCATTGAAACGACAGAATTTAATGCACAATTCCCAAAAAATAAAACTCTCAGATCCAAATTGTCTGTATTTTAATAATAATTAATCCAAAATTAAAACTCTAATTTATAGTGTACGTATTTAAACAATTAACTCTGTTAAACTAAGATGTTCATTTGTATTAAGAAACATATTTAATACTCAACTACAATACAAAATACAATAATTAATAAATAATCTATGATATACATAAAGTAAGAATTTCCATAAATATTTCCATTTTTTTTAATATCCATTCCATATTAACATCATTACACATATATAGAATAGATACATACTAAATATGAACAAAAATATCTAACAATAATAATAATATGATGATGGTGGTGATTGTAATAAATGATAAATAATCATAAAGTCATGCAAAATTACAATTATCATTTTAAAATTATTATTTTGTTGCATACATTCATTTACAACAACACAAGGTATCTTCAATCTATCTATTTACATGTTACAAGGTGTCTTACATGAGTATACAAGGTGTGTATATTAGGTAAGGATCTATTCTTAAATTACGACTAAAGTCTTTCGATCATGCTCTTTAAATATAAACAAGAAATGGGCATTAAAAATTTGTTAGTATCTTTATATAAATTACATATTAAACATCGTTTACAAGAAAGAGAACAATAATATTTCTTTGACATTTTCTATACAATTTACATACAAACAATTGAATAAATAATTATATTGATTGTGAATGTTTTAGTACAAATTTGTGCTACTAGTGGCGCGTATTAATCGATATGCCTTAAATATGAAATTAAGTTAAATTTACTTACTAGCTTTTTATTCGTTATCGATCTAAAAAATCTATTTATGTAAAATATTTCTGATAAATAATAAAATTTATAACTTACAGGAAATATTAATATAAGGAAAATTTTATGGCACAATCACAGACTTATGATCTTGACTTGATTATGTTTATGTAAGACACTTAGTATATATGATGTTTATTTATTTGAATACACTTTATAGGGCTATGGAAAAACAAAGAAAATATTTCACATACTTATAATCTTATTAAAAAAAAGATAGATATATACTTATGCAGTACAGTAAAACCGGGTATTATCCAACCCTTGATCCACTGATAATGGACTTTCTTAAGTCGTCCCACGTCAAATATTTATGAAAGTTTGTTAAATTTTCACATTTATATCGGCACCGTGTATCAAATTGTTTTCATTCGTTGCTATGGTTCCGTTAATCAAAATTATATAAGTCTGTGAATGGTGTATGATTTAACAAATCGAATTTCTTCAAATTTATTAACAATTTTAATTGAATCATTATTTATAATTGCAATTAAATTTTCTTCAATCATTTTTCAACCCAATAACTACAAATGTCATTCTTTGTAATTATTCAATAATTTATGTTTGACATTTTTAATACAATTTATATGCAAACAATTGAATAAATAATTATCTTTATAATATATAATAGCTACTCATGGTGCATCAATCAATTAAAAAGTGCCTTTCACGAATTACATATTTCTTTCGTGTTATCTGAGGTAACAACTCATCGTGTTGGAATTATATCAGTTAAACGAGGTTTTACTGTACTATAAGGCTCATAGATTTATATGAATAGATAAATAGTAGATAACTACTATGTATAAAATGTGATTTACTAAACTATTTTTATTAGCTATGAACAAGTAAATAATATAATAAAGTAGCTTTAAAAAAAATACATAAAATATTAATTTTTTATATGCATAAATAATATTGATAAAGTTTATATGCAAAAAAAAAATAATGTATTTAATTAAAGCATAAAATGTATTTAATTTTTTCATAGCTAATTATTTTCGTGAATTTAGTTTTTAAGGGAAATGAGCTATTGGTTGGTATATCTTTTAGATTTAGTTTGTTTTTTTTTTTTGTCGTTTTAAGAAATTGGCAATGTAGGGTAAGGTAGGGTAGTGAGGTCTATGGTAAAACCAGGATATCTATTTAAGAACTTATCCATCTGTTGGAATTAAGCTATTGTTTTTGGTTTGACTTAGTTGTTTTTTTTTTGTCATTTTAAGAAATTGGCAATGTAGGGTAAGGTAGGGTAGTGAGGTCTTTGGTAAAACTGGGAAATCTGTTTATCTATCTATCTTTCTGTGTCTTTCTGTGGTCTTGATATATTGTAAAACATCTTAAAAATCGTCAAAAAATTTTTATTGCTATTTTTAGGTTTTCTACAGTAATTTAGATCTGAGAAATCCAAAAATAACATTTATTTTACGATTGGTTGGCTAGTTTTTGAGATATGGCATGAAATATGTCCGGAATATGGACCTCTGAATTGGATATTTAGTGATATCTCAAAAACTACTAATCCGATTGTTAAATGGATATTTTTTTTGAAATCTCCAGGTAAAACTACCCCTAAAAAACATAATTTCATCCAAATGTGGTACAAAAAATTTGTTTCGATTTTTTCGATTTTTTCTAAGGGGTACCCCTTAAGAAAATTGCGAAAAATCGAAAAAGTTTTTTTCTATCGGATTTCGATGAAACTATGTTGATAAGGGTAATTTGAGCTGCAGATTTCAAAAAAAATATTCATTTTACGATTGATTGAGTAGTTTTTGAGATATCTCCATATATCCAGTCCGGAAGTCAATATTATCGGACATATTTCATGCGATATCTCAAAAACTAGTCATCCAATCGTAAAATAAATGTAATTTTCGGTTTTCCCACACGTTAATTATCCTAGAGGACATAAATATAGCAATAAAAATTTTTTGAGATTTTTTAGCGATTTTTTATTAAAATCATACAATTAAAAAAAGTCACAAAAACTTCTCATTTTGTTTTTACTAAGACCAGTTAAAGATATTTTTGTCTGAAGCACTAAAATTATGCATTCTATGAGAAAAACACAAACGTAATGGGTCTTAATTGTTGCTCATATAAACAAATAAAGATTATAAGACTGCACGTCATCGGGCAGGAATCTTCTAATTTATTTGGAAACACTATAGTAGTGTATATTTGCAATATGACGTATGAATTTACATGAAATAAGTATTTTGAAGGCATGAATGGGGATGTTTGCAAACACATAAATTAATAAAATAATAAAAATATGTCGTGTATTTATTATTTACTTATTATTATTAATCATATATTATAAATACATTCATTGGTGGTGGTGGTGATGGTGGTGGTGTATATATGCGCTTACAACACCTGCTTTGTTTTTAATACCTGGTACATGATGGTCCTACACAAAATACACTTCTGTAGTATATATATCTATATACATATATATATATATATATATATATATATATATATATATATATATATATATATATATATATATATATATATATATATATATATATATATATATATATATACAATGTACAGTCACAGACAGGCAAACAAATTGTTATGCAGTCAAGCTTCTGCCAAATAAATAAATAAACAACCTAGATGTACTTCAGTCATTTGGATTGCATTGCTCAATAAATCTTTAAGAAATTTTCGCAAAAAAAACATTAATCTGCTAGTTATCAAAATTTTACCATTTTCTCCGAAACACTCTATCAAAGTTTGTGTGGCACATTACCATATCCCTGCCACCCAAAACTTCATCCAAATTTCACCAAACTTGATATTGTATTTTCATATTACCTCTTATTTTGCTGTGAAGCTTTCGGTTAGAATCACACTACCAGGTGTCTCAATTCACTGTGTGATTTTCAGATTGTTTACGCTTCTCTCGTAAACGGCTTTAACAAATTTCTTAAAACTTAGTAAGTTTGTAGATCATTTTAGACTGCACAACTTTGATTTGAAACATTTCTCTGGGGAAATTCAAATTGAGGGAGATTTGTTATTTATTTATATATATTAACATATTTAATACTCACTTTTATACTACAATTGTTTGTATTAGTGTACACATGTACATAGATTACAACGAACGCATAAGTTTAATCTTTACTAAAAATAGCTCAATGCGTGTAAAGAAGTTTTCACTTCAAAAAAAATAAATTAATTAATATTCCCAAAAAATATATAATAGTAAAAAAAAGTTCCTGTGACACATCGCAGTAGATATTTTTATTCAATGAGTACCTAATTTTTGCACATGTTTCCAAAACTATATCAGGTCGTTGGCAATTTTTGAAAGGAAAAAACCTAAGATGATTGCACTAAAATTATACCACGTATTGTTTCTATATATTGTAGCCTAATAAAATAAATGCATTTTATTTATAATTATTTATAACAATGAATTCATTGTTCTAGTGTTTTTCACGTAGAATGAATGATTTTAATATTACTTGCAAATTTTGATTGCACCGACAAAATTATTTGCAATAAAACTATTTAAAGAATTAAAAGAGAGCATTTTGTGAAAACCTTAAAAAATGCTAAAAAATCTCAAAAAATTTTTATTGCTACTTTTAGATTTTCAAAAATAACATTTATTTTACGATTGGATGGCTAGTTTTTGAGATATCGTATGAAATTAATCCGGAAAATTGATCTCCGAAATGGATTTCAGGCGATATCTCAAAAACTACACATTCAATCGTTAAATGGATGTTATTTTTGAAATCGGCGGGTTAAACTTCCCTTAGAAAAAATAATTTCATTGAAATCTAATACAAAAAGTTGATATCGATTTTTCCGATTTTTTCTAAGGGGTACCCCTTAAGAAAAATGCGAAAAATCGGAAAAGTTTTTTTGTATCCGATTTCGATGCAACTATGTTTAAAAGGGTAATTTGATCTGCAGATTTCAAAAAAAATATTTATTTTACGATTGGATGAGTAATTTTTAAAATATCTCCATATATCCAGTCCAGAGGTCAATATTTCGGTCATATTTCATGCGATATCTCAAAAACTAGCCATCCAATCGTAAAATAAATGTTATTTTTGGTTTTCTCAGATGTTAATTAATCCAGAAAAATAGAAAAGAAAATTTTTTGCAATTTTTTAGCTATTTTTAAAACACAATCACAAAACTACGTAAATCACAATTATAAAGCAAAAATCTCTCATTTTTTTGACAAAACCCAGTGCAAACACCAGGACCCAAGAAATCTTTAAAGATTTAGAGACTCCATAACAACGTAATAGTGACATAAATGTGACGTTTACAGGGTTTTATTAGTATATTAGATTATCGAATAATACAGTAATTGCTTCATAAATTCAATTTATATGAAAGTGACTATTAAATAAGTGTAGGTATGTACGTGTTTTTATACATGTATACAGTAAGTTTTCATTATTACTTTCCATAGTATAAAAAAGGGAAGTTGACATTAAAATACATTTATATAAAATGTACACATATATACAAAAATAATTTACGTTCATAACTAATACTATAATAATTTACTAAACAAAAAACAGACATAACCTATTTTTAAAAAATTTAAGAAACAGTTTATGTATAATAATACGTACCTAAGTTTCTTTAAATGTCCTATAGGCATCGTGCATACCATATGGAAAGAGAAGCTCAATCGTATGAGGCGCCACAAGTGATCAAATACGTAAAATAAAATATTCGTTTAGTTCTAAATTATGATATAAATCCTATTAAAATTGATGTGTCGTTAATTTTTAAATAATTGGAAGAAATAAATATAAATTTTAAGTTTTCAACAGGCAGTTAAAATTTTGAGCAGTCTAGAAAATGAATTAATACCATCAAACAAAAAAATAGAAAAAAAGAAGCTTAATAAATAATTATCTTATTTAACATATAGCTTTATTGTGTTACTATGCCACATTATTTAACAAAACTTTGAAGAAGTTGGAGTATCGATTATATTAAAACGATATTCTCGTAAGTTTATTAAAAAAAAAACGGACATTAATAAAACTACAGCTTTAAACAGGTACTTTTTATTACAATAATATAATAAAATATTTACACATGCAAGTAAGTGATCTAAAAATAAGTCTTTGACATTTTTTTAATGGTGTTTATATTATTCTTCTATAAGATCAATTATTGCTATTATTATAAGAAAAGCATTTTATTCTTTTAAATAAAAAAAGCTGTGAATTAATTATTTTATTATTTTTAATGTTATAATCATTTTAATCTGCACAGTACCATCGATTAGTGTATATTATTATTATGTATATTCTATGCATGTGTATTTTAATTATATTTCCCCTTTTTTGTTGTACAGTAAATGTTTGTGAAGACAATTTGTATATATATAATAATGTATATAAATATATTTGTATATTTATTTAGATTTATATAAAATGTTAGATCTGGTTGTCTCATTTGTAATTGTTAATTAATCTAGATAGTTTGTTGGTGAATAAATACAATAGCCATTATTATTAAACATATAATACATACATATGTATATAGTCTTATACATACATAGGTATATACTAGTAGGTAGTACATACTATAAGATAAGATTTAAAATATTATGTTAAAATGTGATAATTGAGGTTAGAAAAGTTTATTTTATATAAATTTTATGCATATTTATTTGTATTTTATTATAATTTTATACTTTTTGTTGCAAATATAATTAATTTTCTGTTTTACATTACATAAATTTTTATTTGTTTAGTTTTTAAGAATTTTTAACAATATTATATAGCGAATTTTGGGTAAAAAAATATTTATCTACCTAATTTTTTTTTTTTTTTATTCTGGTAGAAAAGTTATTGCAAAAAAGTTTAATTGATGAATTTGATTTAATTTAAAGTTTTTTTTAAGAGAAATTGTTTTTAAAAATCGTATTTTTAATGTAAATTTATTTTCAACGTTTAGTAAAAGCTATTTCTGGATTAAATTACGCCGTAAAGTTATTGCAAGTCGCTGAAACCGTTTCCTTTCCCGGTGAGTTACATAAAAAAATAATTTATAATTCTAACAAATTACAAGAAAAATTAAAAATCAGTCCACTGGATTAAAAGACTTGAAATTTTGAGCAGAGATTATAAATAAAATTTTATTCAATTCTTTTCAGATACTTTTCAGAATATTGAAATTGAAATTCAATACATTTTGAAATATTTGTTTTTTTGAAATAAAAATAAAATGGGCATAAATCATGCGACCATATTGCATCGAGAATCAACATAATAATTAAAAGAAATAAATATATATCAAAATAATTAAAAATTAAAATGTGAATGCATTATAAAAAATATATAAAAATTAAACTCTATTTGTTAAAAAAATATAATTTATTATAACTATTTTTAAAGGGAACTGGCGATATTGAACGAAGATATTATTCAAATTTGAATAGAGAATTATACGTTAAGGAGGGTTCCAGGGCAGAAATAGAAATAAAATAAATTTGTAGATAATGATCCAAATTTTTACTATGTTAACGAAAACATATTATTATATATAACAAAAATTTGGATACCTTGCCGATCATTTCAGATATTAATAATTATTAATTTAAAATATATTCAAATAATATTAAAAGAACTTATTTAGTGTATTTTTAATTAATAATTACTCTCTTAATTGATTGGCAAGGTACCCAAATTTTTATTTTGAAATTTCAAATTAGTCGTATCATTTATTCGGAAATCCTCGTAGAAATTTGACTAATAGTAGAGTAAACTATTCGAAATAATTGAAAAAAAAAAATTAAATATTCTATTTTGATTAAAAATTATAAGATTTTCCATTTTTGGGGTGAATACAAAGACTTTGTATCATTAAGTTATTAACTGCTATATTTCTTAAGAAGAAATTTGCTATAAGTTCTGCTCTTATTTGAATCTCTCCTTCAAGAAAGGACTTATAATTTATTTTCAATATTTAAATAATTAATTCAAAAATTATTAAAAAATATTCGTTCAATGTCGACATTAATTATTAAGAATTTATTTTTAGCGTGAGAATAATTGATTAAAAATGTATTTTTTTTTTCTTCAATTTTATAATGAAAATTCAGTGATTTGATTTTGAATTATTTAAAAAAATTGAAATGAATTTTGAATTTCGTGTATTCGAACAGTTAACAAAATTTATTTTTTTTAAGTTTTTGTTGATGAGAATACTCACATGACCTTCGTATTCAGAATATGTCAATGAATAATGATTTTTAATTTTGTTTTTGAAACGAATTAAATTCAGAAACGTCTAAAACCATATTTTATGAAATTTTATTAGGTAATAGAGAGTTGATAATTTGATTGTATGAAATAAATAAAAATTTATTATTGATACGAGGTGGCAGGAACGGATTTAGGTTTAAATTTACGGGAAGGGAGTCACCCGCGTAAAAGTAATTTTGTTTAGGAAAAATGTTGTGTAATTCTTCAAAAAAAAACTAAGTCAAATTCTTTGAAATTTTGGTAGATTAGATATTTTATTATCAATAAAGCAAAATTAGTTTCCAAAAACTCTGGATTTTATTCGCACTACTTTTGCAATGTGGCAGTATTTGCAATAGATTTGGTCTCAGGACGAGTTTAATTCGTTAATTAACTACAAACTTGCACAAAATTTTTACAACGATTTTAATGACTACTCAACGAAACTATTTTTAAATTATTTCAAAAAAAAAAAAAATAACTAACAGATTTAATTGCATGGATACTCAACAAATGATTGAAATTTCAATATTGAGACTATGTTTAATCTTTAGTATTCATAAAATAGTATAAATATCCAGTATAAACAGTTATAAATACATTATAATATATATTGTACTTATATATTGTGTTCATTATCTATAATTTGATCTAAAATTGTGACCAATCCAAATATTTTACGACAAAAAGGTTTCAAACAAAAGTTGTTTGTTCTGAATAATTGAATATTTTTTGTTCTTAAATTTTTCTTCTATCTTTTATGGTTTAAAAGTTGCGTCATGGATTCATTGGACCTCGTAGACCGATTTTGTACATTCACAAACGTAATCTCACTATTTAGGACCAAAATACACAACCAAAATTTCAACTCAATATCTGTTTTTGAGCTATTTTTATGACGGACGACCCAAAATTTTCATTTGTACAGTGAATACTTTCAACCAACTATATACTCGGACATATTCTATATATGTCGAATATATAAAATAGAAATTCGAAACTAAATTTATTGTACAAACTTAGGTAATATTAGATAATTTAATATTTATCAAATATACAAACAAATCTTTCGTCAGTCAATGTCTTGTTATAATATCAAACTTCATTCGTATAATATAATATATAATAAATATATGCTTTGCTTATATGAATATTTTTAGTACATATTTCTACCGTATACAGATTTCAATGTATATAGTGACGGCGCCACCTACTAAATGGACTAAAATGTTATTCACTTGTTTTGTATAGTGATGTCATGTGTATAAGAAACTGTCTTAATACTAGTTCAGTTATATATATGAATATTATTTGTATATGATGTTAAAAAAAATGCTGCTATAGAAGGGATACTTATTAATGATTTGTGAAAAATTATTGGAAAATTAAAATTGTATATAATCAGGGAAATTATTTTTGTGTGTGTTTCTTTTGAATTACGTCCAATTTGATGGAGTGAAGAAATTGAAAAACATAGTTCTAAAATGAGGTAAAGTTTGAAATTTAATTAAAGAAAATGGATTTAGAAAATTTAAATGTGATGGATTTTCATTAATTGGAGATAGAAAAATTTTGAAGAATTCAGTTTTAAATTTTATTTTTTGTCATTTAATACGATTAATTATTCAAAATTTGACAGATTTGAAAAACAAATGAATTTTTTTTTTATTAAAATTTATTATTCAACCCGTCGCAAAACTGCAATCAAAAATTATAATTTATCAAAACTTTATTGTTACAAAAATATTTCAAAAACCGAATTATTAGTTGATAGTATTTAATTATGAAATTTATAAGACCTTACGACGTAGGTTACTAAAACTGCGGTGACAAATCTATCAAGTTTCGATTATAATTTTTTAATTAATTTTTGGCGACTGTGTCTAAAACTAAAAAAAGCGATAAAAATAATGTCAAAAAGTGTTTACTGATCTCACTTTTAATGTTCTCTAAAAATAATTATTCTTGAAAAAAATAATTATTTATTCAATTGTTTGCATATAAATTGTATTTCAAATGTCAAACATTAATTAATAAATTCAAAAAATTTAATTGTAGTTATTGGATTGAAAATTGTAAGAATTATTGAAATAATTGGCATTAATAATAAGTTTTAATTGCAAATATAAATAATTATTCATTTAAATTAGTTAATAAACTTTGAGAAATTTCCTATATTAAATCATCACAGACTTATATATCATTTGATTGATAACGTCGTATTTCGTAACCATAGCAACGAAATAAAATAATTTAGATGCCCACAATGGCCAGAAAAATTTTTAATTATAACAAAATTATGCAAATTTTGATATAAAAATATTAAATTTAAAATACAAATTTAACGTAAAAACGAAATTTAACGGTAAATTTATGAGCTTATCTATTCAGCTTATAGCTCATAAGATAATTTTTCATAAAGTTCAAAAAAAAAAAACATAAACTTGTCGAAAAATTCTTTCCTCGAAGATTTCCCTGTTCGAAAAGTATGGCAAAAATTTTTTAACCAAAAACCTTGCTAAACATGATGTAGAAATTCTTTAGAAATATTAAAAATGTGATAAAATTTTATAAATATTCATGAAAACTTCAAAACTGTTTGTTAGTTTTTCAGTTTTCTTATCTCAGAATGCAAAGAATATGCAAAATACGCAAAAACTTGACAAATAAAAACACATTGTACGGGAACAAATCGATTATTGACAATCAATCATAATCGAACTTGTAAATATTATTATTATTTTATTATTTGAATTTGCTTTAATCAATTTGATTTTTCTTTAAATCAGTTTAAATAAATTATTTTTAATATCAGACAAAAAATAAGAATTGGAAAAATTGATTATTTATGGTGACAAGAATCCTTTGAAAAGATTGTCCGTAAAAAGTTGAAAAATTGGTTTACATTCAAAATCGAATTCGCAATACAAGAGAAAAAAAAACCCAATAATAGAAACGAACATCAATCTTTCGAATCACACAAAAAAAAGCTCCTTTTAACATATTAGCTCTAATACATATGAGAGCAGCTTCCAAGCTCTCAATACAACCAGTAACATCCACCAACACATACACATGAGAAAAAGTAAAGCAAAGCGCTAGGCAATATAATAATATAAAAAAATATATATACACTTATTGAGAAGAAAAATATCTATATATATTTAAGGGTATAGTTACAATTATTATTAGAGGGTTGTTGCGCACAATTCTTATGCGCTACGCTCATAATTTTTTTACCCCCATCACTGACTGATCACACACACATACACACACATGTATAAAAACGAAAACAAAAGAGATAAGCATTTAGCCTTTTGCTCTCTTATTGGTCGTACACTTAAGACAAAGTCAACGATATATAGAAAATAAATACGCACAATAAAGAAGTAAAGAAATATATTGTAATAAAGATGACAGATATTATATAGAAATGTATTAGAAAAAGATATTTAATATTTGTGTGAAGTTCAAGAAGAGGTGGAGTCATCATCGATGCTATGCTGTTTTGAATGAATCAATAGACAAAGATGGTGATATATATGGCAAGTAGATGTGTACGATGAAGAGAGATATATATGCAACTATTTTATGTGTGTTGTGTGATACACTGGTTTGACTGTTCACGTCTCAAACATACATGTTTTAGTATTCCTTGTTTAGTATCAGGGTAGGTTTTGACCGTGACAGACCTACCGAACACTTATCATTTGAAACCAGTGTGATTTTGTGTCATCACATTTTAATCAAATCACTACAAAATTTTTATTGATGACAATTAATAAAATATTTTTTTTTACAATCAACAGAGTGAATCATCAATTTTATTTAGAACATTCTCACAAGTGAACTGTGTGGGTCGAAAAAAAAACCGTTTTTCAACAATAAACTGTGAATTCAAAGAATTTTTTCGAAAAAAAAAAACTTTCGAAATTAGTGCAGTGACAAAACAAATTTGTGTATTGTGTGAAAACAAAGTGCGAATTTTCGATGCGATATTTTAAACGAAAGAAAAAAATTTAATCGAATTGTTGACTGACAATCAATCACAAACACGTTTGCGAACAGGAAGTTTTTATTTATTTGTTATTGAAGTGAAGTTTTGTTTTTGAAACTTGTTTATAAACAATTTTCAAAAAAAAAAATAATTGCCTTTTGTACGCACTTTGAAAAAAAAAAAAAATTAGTGCGTGTCAACAAATTAAAAAAACCAAAATACGGAAATTAAAACAATGTTAATAATTTAGTGCAAATGTACTGTTATTGTTGTTACAAACATGTTATTACAACGTACAATTGTTGTGTGGTTTGCTAAGACGACTTATCAAAACTGTGCAGTTTGTGCGAGCAAAAATGTGGTGTTCATAAATTTTTGAAATTTTATTTTCAAAATATTACGTTTAACGAAAAAAAAAAAATAAATTAACGGTGTGATAAATTCATCACGGCGTATTTAGAAAATAAACCACCGTCGGCGTTAACTACAACGCCGGCGTCTGTTGCATCTACGGCAATTGAGGTTGGCCGACCACCATCAGCCGGTCATCATCATACTGACCATCATCGTGCCGCCGAATTGTTACAACAATCGGCCCGTATGCAACCCACGGCCACAGCTTCCGTCCCAGCGCCCGGAGAAATGGATCTCCAGGCACTACAATCGATGGATTGGTTATTTAAAAAAGAGCGATTTCATTTATTGGCACAATTTTGGCAACATGTAAGTTTTTTCTACCATTATTTATAATTTCTTCCTTATTCCAAATACTTGCTTGCCACGTGATTGTCATTAAGTCGTAAATAACAAATTTTATCGCACGGATATATCATAAAAAAATGTTTATGAACGTACAAAATGACATTTATTACCGTAGATTTTTTAAAAACTTCCATGTAACTCCCATAGTTTCGACACAAATAAATCTTCAACAGTGCAGGTGATAAAAATTTCAACATTTTAATAAAAATTAATTCGAGTCGCAAAATAAAAACTAAAAATTATAAATCTGTCAAAATTCCAATAATTTGTAATAAAAATTTAACAAAAATAAAAAACCACTCTCATTATTATAAATAATCGGGCGAAAAAATTAAAAACAACACGACATTAATATGTCGTCTTGAAGGAAAACAAAATTGGAAAACAACTCAAATTACGTTCAATAAATAATCGTGAATCACTCAAAAGTGAGATAGCGACACAAATTGGCACCTACACGATTAAAAAAAAATTTTTTTTTTTTTATAAATCATCACGTCAATATTCCAAAAATAAAAAAAAAATTTCGAAAAAAAAATATGTGCCACCACGTGTCTGAAATTAAAAATTTGATCCAAATTTTTAATTGTATGTCAATTATTTTATTATTATTGATATAATTTAAAAAAAAAATGTTGTAACCATTTTTTTTTTGCCCTAATTTAATTTTCAAAAACAATAAATATTTATATTCAATAAATTTATAAAAAAAACAAATATGCTTACGTTTGCATATTTTTTCTTTTAAATAAAAAAATAAATTGATTTGCAAAATTTTTAAATTCCAAAACAATTGAAACACAGCGTGTTGTTTAAATAGTTCATGTGAAAACCGCATAGTGTGTTGGTGGCAGCACATCATGAACAACAAGGGTTGGTGTCAAAGTTGAAACGGTGGTTGTTGTCTATGCTTTATCGCACACACATAGTTTTTGAAATTATATTCAAAATTATTATTTAAAAGGGTTTGAGGTTAAATTGTGAGAATTTAACCCCTTTTTTCGTTCGTTCGTTCGTTCGTGTGTGTGTTTATTATTTTGTTTGATAATTTCATGTAACCCTTTAACTTCTGTTCAACTATTTTTCGATTGTTTAATCGAATAAATTGTTTTAATTTTAGATTGGTGTGATTTATATTAATAGGCCTAATAAAAATTACATAAAAATGGCATATTTTGAAGATTATCTCTTCAAGATTTATAGAAATTTGATTTAAACGAACACAGAAAAAATAATTTCTAAGTTCATTAAAAATTATTGGAGCTTTCGTTCATTACTCTGTGGTTGATGCTCCGATTATTAAAATTTTTTCAAAATCATCCCAAAATAGTTTGTAGAAAATAATTGTCGGAGTTTTAATCTGAAAGATAATTCAATTTTTCATCTTCTCTGTTTTATATAAAAAATTAATCTTGTAAAAAATCTTTCAAAGAAATATGAGTTTAAAGAAACTTCAGAATTTTCGAAGATAATTTATCTTAAGTGTTCTCGAAAAAAAATTAAAACTTTTATAGAATTTTTTGCTTATAAATTAAAAAATATTTGAGATAAGTCAAAGTGTTTTTTTTACCGGTTTCCAAGAAGATTCGATTTCTTCTTGCGTTGTTTTTAGAATTTTTTTTTCCAAGTTTTTTAAAAAAATATTCTAAATTATTTATTTTATTATAATTTAAAATATTCTCAAAAATTGGTAAATAATAATTCTTAAAAACTTTATAAATAGATTTTTGATTTCATCTGATATTTTTCGGAGTTTAATAAATTTTAAGTTTAAATTTGAATATTTTGTAAATTTTTTATTTTAATTTAATTTGATAAAATTTGAATGAAATAAAAAAAGTCAAAAGTTGCTTAATTCGATTTTATTAAATTTTTTCGGTATCAGTAGAAAATTATTATTTCACGAATTAATATAATTTACGTAATTAAAATTTATTTTTTACCTAATGTTTTGAAAAAACGATATAAATTTACTATTAATTAAAATTTGAAAAAATAGAAAAGTTAAAATATTTGCCAGGTAATTTTTTTCATATTCACTCAAAATTTTTATCGAAATTTTCCAACGATACGTCATATTTTTTTTTCTAAATCAATTAAAAACATAAATTAATTTTATTTTGAAAAAGTTAGAAAATTTTTTCACCTTTTTCGAAAATAATTCTACAACATTATCCATTAATGTTATTTTCTAGAAAATCGAATTAAAATACTGTAAATAGAAATAATACTATGTTTTATCTCTAATACGATAGAATTTAATTATAGAAAATAATATAATGTATATAATGGCCATTTGTGCACACAAAATAAACACATTCTCTCATTCCAATACTCGAAAAGTTTTCGCACAAAACTTCTCTACCTAAATGAAAAGTCCATTACGTATATAAAATATACTAAAAATTTTGTAGAAAAACAATTTTTCTAATTATTTAAAAAAAATGCAAAAAAAAAACAAATTCAATATTGAACCGTAATTTTCTCACAGTTCAATGAAAAACACAAAAATAAATAATACTCGAGAAAATGCGCTCTGCTCTGTGTTCAATAAGCTTTGGAAAAACTATTTTCTGTGTGTGTGTGTGTGTGTAAAAAAGTTATCTACGGTGGTAAAAACCAAAATATATTCTAGCATCATATGTTCTCGAATTCAATGTTGTGTGTGTGTACTATTTTAAATATCTTACTCGTGCAAAAAATAAAATAAAATTGAACTACGCGGTATGGAAAAAGTTTATTTTTTCCTATGCTATTGAGAAAATAAAAACAAAAAAATATTTTGTTTAAAGTGGAAAATATATTATGTATGGTACAAACTAGCTGGCCTGATTGCACTGGGTTGTGGAGATGATGAAGTAGGTAGCTCCGATAGGCTGCCCCCCGGTATCTCTCATAATTTGTATGTAATCGACGAAAATATATATTTTCAATAGTTTTTTCACCTGTGTGTGTGCGTTTTTTATACTTTCAAATAAAGGTAGAAAATTGTTTTTCATGTAATTTTAGATTGAATTTTTATACTCAACATTTATTGAGATATTAAGTTTATAATGGTAAAAATTTTGATATAGGCGTTCATTGAATCACTTAATTAACGCATTTCCCGGTTTTTCTTTCCGTCCGGATCATGAAGGTACCGCAAAGACGAAAAGAAATAGCATACTGGAATACTGGAAGTGAATTTAAATTCTTGAATGAACAAAATCGGTCAATTGGATCCAATGAATCCATAACTTTTAAACTATATACGTTAGAAAAAAAAATGTTTGTTTTTTGAAAACAAACAACTTTTATTTGAAACATTTTTCCATAAACTTTTTAGATTCAACACAATTTAAAGTTTTATTTAAATTGGTACCAAAAATAAATATTCCGTTTTCTCATAAACCGGTTTAAATTTGTCACAATTTCGAGCTCAAAATAAGATATTTGCTGAATAGTTTATATATAATTCTTTAGGTAATTTAACAAAATAATAAATAGTTTTATAAACATTTTAACGCCGGGTCTTTAAACAATTAAATACTTGTTTTGAATAAGTAGCACTTTTTAAAAATAATTTAAGGCATCATTTTTATTTTTTAATAAGTTTTAAATTTTCTGTGGTCAAAGATTCAACATATGGTTAAGGTCTTTTTTAGGCATATTTAAAACGTATTTATGTCTATATGAGGATGATTTTTAATTTTCTTAACGTCTGAAAACTGATTGATTTCTAAAAATTACCATCTTATTCATGACTCCATCTGGATTATGAAATTAACGTGAAAATATTAACTTTTTTTAACAATTATTTAACTAGTTGAATCGAGTAAAGCTTTAAATATCGGTAAACTTAAAAATCACCCCATAGAATTATCTATATATATATATATTTCTGCATATGTTTTTATTTCAAAGTGGTTATCTATTTAGTATTGAAAATTGTGGTTTATTTTGGAAAATTATTTATGCTAACTTGGATTTATAAGAACTTCTATATTTGAATATATATCATTTATAGTTGGGGCACTACTTTGGGTGAATACACGATATTTGTTTACAAAAAACAACTAAATAAATTTTCATACTATTTCAAATAAGCGGCAATTATTTTTTTTTTTTCAGTTTTTTCGAAAATTTTGCGATATGTAAAATTTCTGTTTAATCTGGAATAGAAAAACAAATAATCGAACTTCTTATAGCAAATGAATTGCCCGATAATGATAAAAAAAATTATATTTTTCATATCGAATGAAAAGATGATATACAAAATACACACACACGGAAAAGTGGGAAATTGATATAGAGAATGAGTTGTTTTTAAATAAAAGAAAACTCCGGTTTTTTTTAGCCTACACGAAACGAGTTTCAACTCAACGGTAATTTTATACCCTCTTTTCAAATCATATATATATTTTTTTGTTGATATCTCATACACAAAAAAAAAACACGGACCTCAAACCCATTCCTTCCAATCAAATATGTTGGCAAAACCCTTTTCATGGAGAATTCACCACCACCACTAAGTCGAATCGAAAAAACTTTTTTTTTTTACCTTCGAATCGAAAAGTTATTGTATTCATCGTGAAAATCGAAAATAAAACTTTTGAAGATTGTATTTTGCCGTTTAGTAGTTTTTGATATTATTCAAATAGTAGAAATTTGAGAATCAAAACTACATTTTCTCTGAATTTAGACTAAATTTCACATAGTGGAAAAATTAGGTACCTTCAAAAGCTGTTGGCACTGCTATCTGTTAGATACTTTTGGAACTTATAGACAATTAAGTACGAACATCGGAGAAATAAACTTAAGATATTTCGAAGTTCATTGCTTAATATCTATATCAATTTGGGCATTTCACAATGTTTATCTGAATTTAATTGATCTTACCTCTAAGGCTCATCCCAACCAGAGCTTGAAATATTTTTTCTCTATATTATTTATACAACTGACCAATACAAACATTGGACTATATGAAATGATAAAAATGATATTATCCATTTATATTGGATAAATGTATTTCGAGATATCTCTCTTAGAGAAAGCCTAAAAACTAAAAACAACAGCATCAATGCGGTATAGAGTTTTCGTCTGACCACATAATATCGCACCACCTTCATCAATGAGGGGATGGGGATGGGAGTTTTTTCCATAAAGCAATCTGCATATGAATTTTATGATAAATTAGTATTTATTCTTAAAGGGTTACTTGTTTTGGGAGATTTATATGAAAAAGGATTATTGATTCCTTTTTTTTTTAAATTAAGGTTCGTTTACTGTGTATTAAACAATTTTTTTTTCTCGTATATATAAATAATAATTTTTCCAATTATATGTAGAGCCTTCCTTGACAAGAGAAAAATTTTTATATTTATATTTATTTTTTTTGTTTTTTGTTACCAGAAGGGATAATATGAAAAATGAGGATTAAATAGGCTTCTTAGGTAAAATTTATTATGTAATTACAACGATATAGGTATCTATATACCTCGATTTTTTTCCCTGGTTATATATAGAAAATAGTTAGATGGGATTAATTTATTAAAAAATTTGTCTTAATTAAGAAATATATTCTCATGTAATCGATAATTTTTTTATTATCTCTTCAGCTACTGTGTTTTTTTATCCTTAGCATTGCTTAAATATCGTATATGTTGATGTATAAAGGTATTATAAATTTAATCACATCTTACTGGATTCAATAATAACAGTTTGGTCAAAATTTATGCTTTAAAATCTTTCGGTAAATTTCATTCTGTTCGATAGATCTCATTATATTTAGGTATTTAAACAATTCTAACTTTTGCTTTTCTTTCAATTTCAATAATTAAGGAATGATTAATTAAGAAATTCGAACTAAATAATGCTTTCATGCCTGCTTCGTTTCAAAATTTTCCTTCGTTTCGAAATTGACCCTCGAAATTGGCAACTTTGAGCTTAATTATATCGTGATCGAAGCAGCCAAAGATTCTACAACTTCTGGATTGCATAGATAACGTTATTCCACGAGACTACGTCATTAAACATAGACAAAAGCCGTAGAAAAGTGATTTCAAGATGAAACACCCTTAAGTTCAGTAAATTTTTTTGCTGATAATGTATTTTTTTTCTCACCCCCATAAAAAAACCAACCTTTTTTTTGTCACATTAAAAGACAATTAAAGATTATATAAGAGAAAAAAATTACCATTAGCACTTTATTACGAAAGGAAAAACCTTACAGTACAAAAAACCTCAATGACCTCTTCCTTTCCCGAACAGCAACACAAAAAAAAGGATATATGAAACCATCTTTTCTCTATAGATGTGATTTCATTATAAATTATGAATAAAGAATATAATTTCCAATCATTAAGAACCATTTGACCATTATTCTGACAGTTCAAAAGGGTTACTAAGGGTTACCCTCTAACACACACACACTGGTTTTCTGAATAGGGGTAGTTAACATAAAGCATGATATTTCTAAAAAACTAATACCATATATTCGAATTGGACATTCGAGTAATATAAAACATCATACAAAAAAAAAAATGAAACTACAAAACTCACCCCATTTTTACCAACCACCCACTCTGCAACCCTTAAGTCTCTCATTCCATTATAGCTTCTTTTCTATATATGTGTGTATGAAGGTATATCGTCTGACGTTATGCACATATACTTCACTTTGCGGTTCATATAACTCAAACCACTGCCGTCGAAAGACCAAAAACCACCCCTCACCCCCCATTACCAATATGTATAATATAGAGATAAGTATCGTTTGTAGGTTGATATTGCCCCGCATATATTTAAATATACCACCCCCTTGTTGCTTGCTTCATTTCAAACAGCATATGAGTAGTGTGTGTGTTGTGTATTCCGAATTTTCTTTTCTAAATGATAAAAAGAGAATTAAATATATTTTTATGTATTTTCCATCTTTTTCTGTGGAATGTTTTGATTTTTTTTTTTGTTCCTTTTTAAATTAATGTTATAGATTTTATAACAAGAAAATCAATAGTTCATTTAAGAAGGTTAAATGTTTTAATTTCATTAAAGCAAATAATTTATTCCTCCCCCTCTCAATTTGGCATGAGGGTGGTTTTGGGTAAATCAAATCAAATCAAAAATATTTGCACGTGAAATTGATTGAATATTAATTAGCTCATTATATTGTGAAACACATTAGTTGAGCGATTTGAGGAAAAATAGTTTTACTTGAATTCAATTCTTGTTTTTAAAACGTTACAAATGCTAGTTTGATAATAGCCAGAATTATGAAACATGTCACAATTTTTTGAATACACAAATCTTTCGATTGATCATCTTTTCAATAAATATTTTGATTCAAACAGATTTCGAATTCAAGAAAGAATTTTCCATAAAATCTAACACTTAATTTTTCTAGTTAATAATTTATTCGGGTAGAGATTTTTGTCACTGCACGTATATTAAAATCTGTATATTTCTATTTTCAAAAACTATAAACTTATTTAACCAAACTATAAGGGAAAAATAAAAGTTTTCAATTTTCATTGAAACATATTTTCTTATACTCTACGAATATATATATATGGAAAAACTTTTAAACACAATTAAATAAAATAGAATTTTAACTAATACATATTCTTCCACCCTTTTTATTCTCATTCCACTTATAAAAAAAAAAAAAAACCGCTAGTGCATTTTGAATATAAATAAATGAATAAACACTATACGTAAATATATAAATCAAATAAAGATAGAAAATCAAACAATACTAAGTTGTTCGAAGAAAATTTTCGTTATAGAAAAGGATAAAACGAACTTCTTGTGAGTGTGTACATCGAGCTAGTTAGTATTACACTCTGCAAGTAATATATTCTCACTTGAGTTGATTCTTCATCGTACACAATTACTATTAGTCCAACAGCTAACGACCAATTTTTGCGCGCACTATGAAATAATAAAAACCAACGGTAAAACTGGAATTGTAGTCGTTTGCAAACAATATTCTAGAAATAAAATTCTTGTACTAATTTTTGAGTTTTAATCTATGACCTGATATCTCAAAAAATTAAATTAAATTGTCCGACCTGTAACAGACTTGCAAATTCAGACGCCTAATATTTGTTGTTAGCTCCTCGACTAAACATGTATATGTCTAATATGTTTCTTTGTAGCGTTTTATACGAGTTTTCGAGTTTCGACAAGAGTTTCTTGTCTTCGTTGTTCGTTTTCTACATATAATATTTTGAATATTATTATTATTATTATTATTAGTACGTATTCGTAGTAGAAATCTTAAAGAAAGTATTGTTCAAATCATCAGTGCATAAGTAAGCTTATTTTCGTTAAAATATTAGTGTAAGTAGTACGAAACGAATTATACGAACGATAACTATTTAGTTGTTATTAGTTTTCATTTTATTTAGCTGTTGTGCAACAAGAGTTGTGTTCTTTGAATTTATACTTATAGAAAATTCTACTTATATTACGATAGACGACACAAATACCATGTAATGGAAGTTTGGGAAATAATCAAGGTAGAACAATGTTTAAAATACATGTACAGAAAGTTTTCGGAAATAATCAAGGCAAACCAAAATAGATATACTTTTATAATAAAGATAATCTCACTATTACATTATGTTTCGTTCAGTTGCTTATACGATATATTCTAAAGCATACCAATTTTGTGTATTTTAATAATGTTAATAATTATAAAAATAGTTCAAACTTTTCGAATAAACTTCGAAATATCGAAAAATAGAAATTTGTATTAACAATACGTAATTTATAAAATATAAATAATTAAAATTTATAAAAACTTATTTATATAATAATAAAAATTATTATATTATTATTATTATTTTTAAAAAGAATGTCACTTAGAACTTGCAGCACTCTTGAACAGTGTAGCTAAGCATTTAGTATATATCAATCTAAGCTGTTTTGATATTATTTTACAATAATTACTTGTATAAAAATAATAGTAAAATAACTTGAAAAAGTTATATAGAAAAAAAAAAAACATTTATCATGCAACCAGTAATCATAAATAAGAATTAAAATATTTTAATAATTATTAAATTGTATAAAAAAAAACAACAAAATCAAATGTGTCGGTTTATATGTTATATATATCGGTAGACCAACCGAACAAGCGATTGACAAACCGACCGACAGACGTATGTAGGAATCAGTAGGAGTTATACAAAGTCTTATGTGTGTAAAGTAATTACGGTATAATTCATTTAAGTAGATCCCGTGACATCTTGTATTTAATCAGTATTCTTTAAAATTATCATATGCAAATATGCTACAGTATATTATTTTTAGTCTAAAGTTTGTTACGCTAGCAAATATTGAAAGCACTAACAAATTTCTACTTGCTAATCAAGCAGACCTTCCCATCAAGATAACTCAAAGCCAATCCATTGGGTCCAATATGTCCATAGCCCAACTTTTAAACTTTAAAAGATAGTAATGATTAAAAATAGTTCAAACATTGATAATCAACCATATATCGAGTATTTAAACAATTAACACTGTTAGTTGTTATCTTCACTTATTTCTTCTATCTTTAAAAACAGAACAACAATTGAATAAAGTGAATGATTGATATTATAATAAACGCAGGTAAAATCCCCATGAATAATCGGTCAAAAAAAATATCTTATAATAATCTTTTAGATTGTGTTTGAAAATTAATATGACATGCCAAATTTATCATTGGCTACTGGCATCATTTTAAATGAATTATACTATAAAATAATAATAATAATTAAAATAATATTAATAATTAAAAGAAAAATAATTATTGTTCTACTGCCAATCTATACGTCAATTAAAAAATATTACTTCAATAATAGAAAAAAAAATTATTGTCATATGATTATTACAAAAAAATTACTAAAACTTACCTCTCTATTGTATTTTTTTTTCAAAGAGAGAAATCAAATTTCAAATTCCAAGATTATTATTTTTTTATTTCAATCTAATGAACAAAAAAAAAAGTGTTAATTTATTAATAAATTAATTATTCGAATCAAATGAAAAATAACGTTTCGTTTCTTCTTCCCTGATTAAATGATAATTTTTTAAATAAACACAAAAATACACTTTTTAATAAGTTTACTCAATGAAAATTTTATACTTTTTTGTGTGTCACGACGACACGATATGCGATGATTGTACGAACGAAAGAAAGGGGTTTCAATGTTTGAAGAATAGCAGAAGAACGTCGGATAATTTGTAATAATTTTGTTGATTTTTCATCATTTCTTTAATCATATTTTCCTATAATCATAAATTTCTTATGTAAACTTTACTTCGTTTACCCCTTGATCATAAATTAATATCGCATAATTTTACTCTTTTGTATATTAACAGATTTTACACTTATTTACACTTTTGATTTTTTCATGCATTACCTCGTGTAGAAACTGCGTAAACTAAATCTTAGATTATAATTTACGAAATCTACCACATAAATTTCCCAGTAATGGGTCCGATTTTGTGAATTCCAAATTTTGACATATTTTTACATTTGAAGATCGCTAGAAACCAAATTCAACGTTTTAACACAGAAGGCATTTTCATTCGACTTATAATTATAGAAAAAAAATCGGTCCAGCAGTTTTTTTTTTGAGGTTAGAAAAAACTAAAATAAGGCCAAAAAATACTTCATGGGTAATAAATAATTGGTTTTTATTATTCTCGTCATTGTGGAAGTTTGTCTTTTGAACCTTGCAGATTGCACCTAGATCACTTGGATGTAAACTAGGAAAGTTCTTAGAAGGGGAAAACGTAGGCCAAAATTTGTATATCAACATTTTATTCACCGACAAAAATTGAATCTTAAAAATAATACAAGACTTGTTAGTCGAAGCGGGTTAACTAGTAAAAGGGTTAAAATGTGAATATTTGAGGGAATTTGATAAACCGGAAATATTGTCAATTAATGCAAAAACATGTGAATCATTCAAGGAAACACCGTCTGGTAGAGGGAGGAGTATTGTTTCGACATTTCTACATACGACAACAAACCTTTTCGAAGAAATAACTTTAATAAAATTAATATCTAATTTATAAAATACAATTGTTTATGTCAGATGGATATATATATATATATAGATATATTACGATCAATTACCTTCAGTTCACATGACTTAATAATTTCATTTACTTATTTAGTTAAGCGCAAATAAGAGAGAATTTGTTAGTCGTCAAGTATACACACGTCTATTGTACCATCTTCTCCTTCATAACGTAGTGCACAGACACACCACGGTTATAACAAAACTATATATATAAATATCTTATAAACTCCTATCGTTATATGGTGTCAACAATTTAGTTTTTGGAAGGGTTCCATTGTTATAGGGAGTTAAGGAGGATGAGTTTAGGTGCCTAATATACTCTCTGTTGAAACCATCTATATAATAAGTTGCTACATTAGTTATTTTATTCATCTAAAGACGTTCTTGTAGTAAGAGAATGCATTTTGTGCAATGTTTCAACACACCTAAGAAATGCACATTCACACGTAAATCTTGATTTAATTTAGATTAAATTTTTCATTCATATGCATCACTTGAAATTCTAAATCATCGGTACCGAAAATGATCGGCCCATCTACTTTAAGGTTCTGATTTTTCTATAGTTTCAAAAGATAAACTTTGTCTGGAAAAATCGCCAGGTTATGAATGCTTAGATAATATAGTATATATCCGCCTAGGGCGCTGGTAATTATTGGTTTCTGAGCTCCAGAATACAGTATTTTTTTACCATCTTTGGATTAAACTTATAATATCTTCTTTATTTAGGAATATAGTATGATTATTCGCTACCCATCGTATTGTTTGGGACAATTTCAATTTTTACTGGGTATTTACTTTTTAGGAGATATGAACAGACAGTTTTTTGGACTCGTATAGGTTAATTTTCCTATATTAACACATATTTGTGGAAAATTTCATGTTCACTGAATAATGTAGTCATTATTTATAAAAACAAACAACAAGGGGTAATGACGACATATATCTGATCCCTATTTTATTTCTGGCATGTATATTTTTTCTATTACAACATTTTCGAAACTACTGATTTAATTCTATTTTAAACATAATAACAAACAGTCTCTGCAGTAAGTTTGCAATTCGAATTTATTATTATTATATATAACATCTTAACGATCTAAATGAACAATAATAATACATGTCGTTCATTTTCTCATATGCACCAAGCACACATCTAGCTGCTTCCATCTAAGCAGCACAAGGTAAATTTCCCCAGGTGCATTCATTTCAATTTGCACAACACAATTTATTTCTCTCCAACAACCTGTATATGTATGAAGAAGCTGTCAATCAATTAACGATGATATTTTATAATTAAAAAATAAATATCTTTACAATTCGCATATTTCAACAAATATGTGCACAAGTTTTCTACTCAATTCTGTGAAGGTCAAATTAAAAATCGAAAATAAAAACCTAATCAATTTCTTTCTGTATATAAAATAATCGTTCTCACGCCATAATAAAAAAAAATAAATAAAACTAGGTTAAAGAATTTGCAAACGTTGTTTATGTTTGTGTAGTATTTTTGAAAACTGATGATCTGTGCAAAAGAATTCACCCAAAGAAAAACTTGGTAAGTATTTAAAATACTTTAGCAAATATTCTTATTTATTGTGAACAAAAAAGAATCCAATGCAAGTCGTTACAAGATGATTCGATTTGATGCAATAGAGATGTGATTATTGATTGAATCAATGCGATAGACAAGGATAAAAATAAGTTTTTTATTTATTTAACAATATTGTCAATATTAGATAAAGGAAGATGGGTATGGATACTAAAGAGTATGGATTAGAATGAGAAAGATTTTTTGTTTTTAATACGATGAATAAATAGTTTAGATTTTTTGGATAGCTAAAAATTTGTTATTTCGTTCGACGACAATGAAGATACTTGGCCAAAAATTACAGAAATATTTTCTTCAGCTCGGTAATTTTGAACACGTTTTAACCAACCTTAGGATTGAAAACTGCAGTTCTTGTTGAAATCTCAATATGGACGTAGGACTCTCAGTCGGCGTATAATTACGTAGCTTAGATCTAGTTTAATTTTCAGCAAAATTGAGTCAAAATACTGACAAAATGCTTGTACTTTTTATTAATCACTTCAATCGAAAATTTAATCCTGTGGACCTCGATGGTCGCTTGGAGATTCCTGTGGAAAAAGACTTGAAAGGGTTTTTGCAAGCCAGGAAGAATAATTCCCTGGCTATCTTTTTCTAAACGACCACTGTTAAAATTTCATTCAAGAGAGTCATTAAAATTTGACCTAATAACACATTCAAAAGTGTGCTGATATTTCATGTTAAATCGAATAAATTCTATTAAATTAAAATCGAAATAAAGTGATAAAAAACAAGACAAAAAACATCTTCAAACAAATACGCACGCAACGAATAAGAAAACACGAAATGAACAACAAAACATCGAAAAACATCGAATTTTCTTTTGTATTACACACACAGAAAAAACATCAAAATGAACAGAGGAAAAAATTACCGAGTCCAGTTGTTGGGAAAAACTTGGTTCATGTTTTGTGGTGTTATAAATAAAAGGAAAAGTACTTGTAATAAATATCAAAAGAAAATCATCTGTCGGAAAAAGTTTTTCTTTTTAACTGTGATTTTATTTCCCCCTTTTAGCTGTTATTCTCTCTATTTTCTAAGTGGATGTGATCGCATCGCACCGCGCGGTCTGGTGTCTTATATTATTATATCGAAAGTATAGAAATCAGTGAAATTGTTACTTAAAGAAATGTCGAACTTCAAGAAGATATTATTATGTTGTATTCGAATCGTTTCATTTTCATCCCCCACAATGTTATAAATAAATAATACATTCGATATTATTAGGGGAGACTTGGCATATGCAACAGGAGGGTGGTGTGGATGTATTGGAAAATGGGAAAAAAAATAATTACAATGTATCACAAAATTTTTAATAAACTCTTGTACGCATTGTCCATTCGTTAATCCGTTGCTTGCTTTCATTAATGGCTAATTGATTTGGGACATATTTTTCAAGTTATAGTTCTTTCGGCGCGTAGTACACGAACACATTTTTTGGTATAATTTTCATTCATTTCTCTAGAAAAACATTTATCAATATGAAAAAATTTTTATAGAATTTATAAGCAAAATTTTGAGATACCTTGTACCAGAACCCCTTAAAAGTTTTTCTTATAAAATTCAACAGACATTACCACAACAATATATATATATATATATATATATATATATATATATATATATATATATATATATATATATATATATATATATATATATATATATATACTTATATATACGTATATATATATATATATATATAAGTATCATTATTACATCTCTAAATGGATTTTATTATATTTTTCCGATCGTTTTAAACAATTTTCATTTGTATTTTAAACATCTCAATTTTCATCTTTTATTACTTCACAAATTTTGAGAAACTGAATTTTATGCTTTTTAAATTTAATGCATAATTTTATTTATGAAATAAAAATTAGAAAAATATATTAAAATTATTTATTTCTGATTCAACTCTAAATTGGAAGTAATTATTTGTTATTTTAATAAATAGCCTTGAATTACTAATAACAAAAATAATAAATAATTTTTTGGTTAGATTTTTATATAATATTATAAAAATTATTAAAAAAATATTACTTTCCAAATAAATGAAATTTTTCAATATCAAACTACTAATAATCATAGTTTATTTTATTTGGTACTTACAGGGTTATTCAAATAACTGTATTCGTCATATGCTATGATTTCGAAATATTATTTAAAATTTCTAAAAACAAATTTAAATCAATAATTATTTATAATTACAATTAAAAATAATTACTGCAATTTCTTCGATCATTCTTACAATTTTCAGCCCAATAACTACAATTAAATGTCTTTTTTTTGTAATTATTCAATAATCTTTGATTGCGATTTGCTATACAATTTATACGTAAACAATTGTTCATCAATCAATTAACAAATCCCTTCCACTCGTTAATCATCTCATCAAAGCAACTGAATCACTCAGTAGTACAATATTTATAATTGGTAATAATATTTTTAATAATTATTTGAAGGTAAAACAGAACATAATTACATAAAAAATTTATTTAAAAAAAAAATTAAATTGATTTTTAATTAATTATAAATATACTCAAAATTGGACGAAAAAAAAAGTACATCTAACTCAGATTAAATTATTTAAAAAAAAACTTGAAGAATCATGAACTAATTTCAAGTAATATTTAAATACGATGCAATTTTTTTTAAATTAAAATAAATATTTTATTAAAATTTAATTTGTGTTTTCATAAAAAATAAAAATAAATAATATAAAACCGCAACATATATGTAAAAATTTATATAAAATAAATAAAATAATTTATAATTAAAAACAAATTGACACAAATTTCATTAAAAAAATATATATATATATATATTTGTAATCATAATAATTATATTTGATATGCATACATTTTAATATATATTAAATAAATTAATAATTAATATCAATAATTATTTTTAAATACATTTTATTTAAATTATTTTAAATATTATACCGTATAAATAAATTATAATAATTATCATTAATTATTAAAAAAAAAAAAAAAAAAATTAAATTAATTATCATTATTTTTTTATCATAAAAATATTTATAATATTTGATAGAATTATTTATTTAAAATAAAAATATTTGTCTATTGATATTTTTTCAAAAATATTTATTTTCTAATAAATTTTTAAATCAACTGTCAAAAGTTTTATTAATAAAAAAATTCTAAATTAATGAACAAAAACAAATTAATAAATTCAATTAATATCAAAGATCAAAAATAAGAATTTAATAAATCGATTCAACCCGTATTGTATGATATTTTTTCTCAATACACATTCAACTGTACGCACACACAGTCAGTCATACACACATATTTCAAAACAATAAAAGTGAAAAAAAAAATTCAATAAAACCAATAAATTGATGACCAAACGAATTTAATAATCTAAAAGAGTATTAAAAATTAAATTGATGATGATAATAATAATCTCAATAACACTCACTCACTCGCTATTACTAACTAACAAACAATATAAATATGATATATTAACTACAGTATGATCCAGAAGTCATTTATTGAGGCACTTACTGGATAAAATTATACAATATGTTATTAAAAATGTTTCACTGAAAAAGTGAAAACTTAAGTAATTTTACCTAGTCTTAATCAGAAATAATCAAAAATAGAATTTTGGTCTCTAATATTCAAGTGAAGTGTTTGGGCAATTAAAAAACGATTTTATTAACTCGACCAGTTTACTCAAACATTACTGTGGCCCGAATATTTCGGTACAAAAAAACTATCAATTACAATCAAAAAAATGAATTATCGATTCTCTCATACTCAAGTCAAGTGATTGACAACTAAAAAAAGGACAATGAGCTTAACAGATTTTATTAACTCTGTGTATCTCATTGGACCCAAATATTTTATTTTTACGTTGACTCCTGAACCATCCTGTATATAAACAGATAAATATTATAAAATGTTTGATCAAATAATAATTTTTTATGATCACAACGGCTGTTGTTATATATTTGTAACAAATAATAATATGCTATATAATGTTTGCTAGCTAGTTTGTTACATGTTTTGACGATGCAATATGTGGCACCGGATACACGATGTGACGTCATCGCCAATTTACTAATCGCCGCTCCATCATTTATTTATTAATAACAACTCAAATTACAATCATTATTGATACTAAAATGTTGTGTTGTTTGTTGAATCGTATATAATATTTATATTCATAAATATGTTATGTTTACGCTGCTACGCTGTATTGTATGTTGTTAGCTGGTTGCAAGCAAACAGTCCATTAATTCAACCATATATTATTAATAGGCTAATTTTTAATATTTATTAATTTATCATTTGTATAAAAATCAAATTAAATATTTTTAAATCAAAAGTTTTTATCCTAAAGTTGTTACGAAACTTAAGCAGTCTAATTTAAAGACGATAAGTGACAGTTGAGTAAAAACAATTTATTAGTACAGCAATACATATAAAAATTTGTACCATCTTTAACTATGTTTTTATAAAAAAATTTATTAGGATGGTTCAAATATTTTTTATGAATAGTTGTACCAATTTAATTGTTAAATTACTCAATTATCATCGCCTATAAATTAGGATGCTTAATTTAGGGACAAAAATTCTTAGGATATGTATTTCGTATTCTAAAAACTCCATGAAAATTGAAAAAAAGCAATTATATAACACAGTTTTCGTCAACAACGATCGCCGCATGTAATTAAATCTAAATAAATTATGAATCTTACGGGTATCAGCTAGTTACAACAAATAAACAAAAAATCAACAAATAATATTCAATAACTATTTTTTATAATAAATTCATAGAACTATGAATGAACTAGATAAAAACAGTGTTAAATAATTTATGACAATAGTAAATACATAATTTTTTTTATTAATAAAGAATTGACCAGATGGCTTCTTAAATCAATTGATTGACATTATGTGTGTGTGCGTTTTTTTTTTGTCTTTTAAACAGAGCGAACGGATGAAATTGACTATTATTATTATTGTATCTATTGACTGATGGTGGATGGATAGCTGATTTGATCAATTGAATTAAATCAAGCATCATCATTCATCACAATGAATCACTTACTTACTTTATACACAATTAGAATTATTTTATTTTATTATTATCAGTGTGTATTCGAGGCTCTATTCTATATCATCTATTCGAAGTGGTGGTGACTCTCTGCTGATCCACATATTATTTATATTTAAACATTTATTATCAAATGTTTTTTTTAACTGTGTTCATAAATAATTTTATTATTTATAGTCTCTCAATTTACTATTATTGAATGTATTTTATTAATTTATTTATTTAGAAGAAGGTTTCATCAAACAGTTGATTTTCAATTTGTAGAGTATTATTATTTTATTAAATAATCTCTTAGGTACTTTTATTATACTCAATGTATAGATAATAGTTTGTAACGCTAGCAAAATTTGAAGGTACTAAATTTTGATATAGGATCACCATTATTAGTCCAATTCTCTTTTAAAAGTAATAAAAAAAAATCAATTTTTAAGACAGTGAAAATTTTATTTTAAAAAAAATTCTAATGACTACTGCAAGGTTCGAACCGTGGTACTCTGTAGTAAATGTCAAGCATACTACTACATTATTGTTTCATTTATATAAACAATACTAAATAGTTTTTCTAATAAATAATTATAAAAATATGTGCGTTGGAGTAATGCATTTTATGCATATTTAAAGAAAGTTTTGTATTAATTAAACTGTTAAATATTTTATCAAATTTATACTCCAATTCAATCATTGTGAAAAAAAAATTTTTTGTATTCAAAGTATAACGAATTTTACTTAAAAAAACAAAACGGGTTTTGGTTAGTTTCATTTAAATGAATTAATAACTTTATTTATTGAATACTTATTCACAATTTTCAATCAATAAAACAATACTATTAATTATATTTATTGTAAATGTATTAACTGTAAAAAAAAAACTGATAAACTTGCTTTCAGAATCAAATTTTATTACTTACCTACTATTTGACATTTATGTCAAATACTTGAATACTTTATAAATCTATTCGTATCGTGCTTATTACTTCTTAATCGTTTGCTGCGCTACGAGTGGATAAAATTTGTAATAAAATATAAATTGTATAGCAAATGTCAAACAATAATTATTGATAATTACAAAAAATTGAATTGTAGTTTTTGGGTTGTAAGAATGATCGAAGAAATAAGATTAGTAATTATTCATTTAAATTTGCTAATAAAGTAATATTTTTTTATGATTAAGTTTGTTACATAATTTGACCACCAGATGTCTGTTTTTAAAACAAAAGAAATCTGAAGTTTGTTTTAAAAATAATTAAAAATCAAAAATACTTAAACTATCATAAAATACCAAATTAAAAATTTAATTGTTTATTTTTCTTGATTGCCAAAAACCGTAATCTAATTTTAACAACCTTCTCATATGATATAACAATATGAAAATCGTGTGTTTATTTTGATGTCAATTGATATTAACTCAAAAACTATTATTTCATACGAAATATTTAACACTTTTTCAAATAAAAATGACAGAAATGATGACAGTTATTAAGTTTATGAACAATTTTCGAAAATTTATGTGATACATTAAAAAAAAAAACTGTAAAATTTTTGATTCATTTCAACAATAAAAAAAAAAAATGTATATTTTTAATGTGCCAAAACGATAGAACAACGAATTTGTTCGTCTTCATACGATAACTGAAAATCGTTAGACTGACCATCATTATACAACAGTAAAGTAGACGACATGAGTGTATATAGAAGAATTCCTTAGAGAATGATTTGCATTCCAGAGATGTGAACCCTCACAGTTTAGTTTAGTTCAAATGGTTAACACCAGGAATGTTAGCCTCTAACCTCTACTCTATTATATTGACTATGTTTTATTAAATGTTGGCTCATCCCCAAGTCCAAAAAAACGTATTAAAATCTCTTATTTTCTGCATTCAAACATCAATGCAGAATTATAGACTAATTAACATAACATTTTCGTAAAATAACAAGTTTATTTCTTCTGTGTTAATTTGATTTGTGAATATATTTGTATGGCAGTACGATCACTGTCTCGCTTCTAGAAACTCCAGATTTTTCTCAAAATATTTCAAAATGGGAAAAATACGGTTCCAGATATCAGGAATCTATTATATTAATGATTATAGAAAAAAATCATTTATTTTTACTTCCCAATGAGAATTTCGTGTAATGATTCCGATTATATATAAGTCATATTTCTACTAAATCGGTCCAGTCATTTTTTGTTAAAATAATTGCCTTGGGAAGTTCCACGTGTGGACCTTGCGAGTACTTATTTTATACTCATTACCTAATATCAATGTTTAAATCGACAATCATTTATTTTTTTTGTTAATATCTAAAGAATAAAATAATTTATTTTATTGGCTAAGTTGATTGTATTTTATTGTTTGATTTTAATCTTTTGTTTGTATAAAAAAAAACGAACAAATCAATTTTATACTACGAACTTTGATATATTAGAAGTTTTTTTTGTGTGTGTTCTGTTCAAGGTCAACGGTCAACGCATTTTATAATTTATAATTTGTATAAAATACCTCATCCAATTCAATTCTTACTCGAAAATTAGTTAATTTTGACTAAATTTTCTTATATTCGAGTAGTAATGTACTTTGAAATCATGTTCTACAGCGCGGCGGGCAAAAACCTTTGAAACAAAACATCGTTTTAAATGGCCAGTGAAGCCATTCTTTGATGTAAAATATCATTCAATACATTACGTCAAAAATTTTTTTAAATAAAATTTCAATAACTGCATAACCACGATTTAATTATCCCGCTATTTATTAACAATTCAAAAATTTATTTAAATAATCATATCGTTTGTTTCCTTATCAGCAGCATATATTAAATAAAAAATAACCGTTCAATAGAAATTAGGTATACAGAAAAACATTGTAATTATTAGCATTCAACAAAACCACCCACATACCGTGTCGGCTAAGAAAAAAATTAAAATGTATAAATCTTTTATTTATTTTTGTCATAGAAAATAAAATTAATAGATATAATTGAATAGATGGTCAGTGTGAATTGGCTGCTTACATCAGTGGTTCCATACAATTTTGATTTTGGAAAACTCTTAGAAGAAATAAATCTTCACATTCTCTTAAAAACAGATAAGTTGGAATTGTTTAGCTACGGCAAATACTGTGGCACTTACTTAAGATTTATATTACTAGCGAAGCGACTTGATAGGTTTATTTAGAGCCGTAACAGAACCATAATAAAATATTATAATTAATCAATTTAAATTATTTTTCAATTAGAATAATCATTATTATAAAATTTATTTATCCGATGTATATATTTTTTATTTTTTATTTTTTGTAGTTTATAATTTATTATAATTTGCAATAAAATATTAACACGATATAAGATTTTATTGATTCACTCGAGTCGAGTGCAAATATATAGAAAAACTTGTTTTTTTTTTTAATTCCAATAAAACAGGATTTGATTATAAAACAATTAATATGTAATCAATAGATTGATGATCATGAATCTTTAAAATTCCACAAATTAAAATAATTAAATTAAAAATGTGTTTACAGAATGAAAAAAAAAAAATACATGTTAAAATTCTTTTTATAAATAAATTTTTTTTTTAAAATATAATTAAAGTTATTTAATTTGGCTATTGTTACATCTTAAGTTTAAATTAAATAATTTGATGCTAATTAAATTTTATAGCCAAAATAAAGACACTAAATTATTTTAGTCCAATTTTCCTTGTATAATGAGTTTAATCAAATTTCAGTACCAAGTATTTTCAAATTTTTCTTGGTAATATTTCAATTTAGGTTCAACAATGTCATAGCAAATACAATATTTTATTAAAAGATATCTATCTTTCTGAATAGTTTCTACAAGTTTCAAAACAAACGATGTGGTTCAGACAACTCGATTGAAGTAAAACTTATTTAGCTCCATCAATAGTATACTCTCTCTCTTTTTCTACCTTCACTAACTTACGTTCGCCTCTCCCGATCACATTTTTTATAACGCACTCGTCACGCATTCTCCTGCTTACTTCCCAAGTCAAGCATGTCTAAAGAAACTTTACTTCAAAAATTAATTTGAATTATGGCGTAAAAGTAATCAAATAAAAAGCAATAGACTATAAATATATATACGCACACATAAAGAATAAATAATTTTAATTAAATTACAAATAAAAAAACAACAACATCGAATGACATTAATCGTATAAGAGCGTAAGATTTGAGTCAAAGATGTAAAAATATAATTATAGACATGTATCTCATTCGTATACTCAAAGCCGCACTTTATTTATTGAGTGAACATATGTCTGTCTCTATCTTTCTTTTATAAACGACTTCGTATGTTCGTCGTTTCATACAAGATGTTAAATATTATTATTATTATTAATATTAATATTACATATGGTAATTTTTTGTTCGAAGATCAAAAAAAAAAGACAATTTTGAATGTCATTTTTTGAAAGCATGATGCATATTATTAAAACACATTCTTTTATTTGAGAGAAGAAAAAAAAACTATACGATTTGAAATATACTCTGTAAATGACTTCCTTTTTAAGAAGCTACAGTGAGGAGCGTATACTTAAAGCAGACTATAGACGTGACAATTCTCAAAAATATTGGATATCTTTATAAATTGCGTCTAATATTCTTACCATAAATTGTAGTACTTAGTAGTGATTAACCGATTCTTCAACCGAAGATTTTATCTAGTCCAGAAAGCATTTTCTTATGAGACAAAATCTGTAATATAACTCTATCAAAACACTTATTTCTTAAATTTCTTATATTGTGAATTTACAAAAGGAAAAATATAAAACGTCTATGAGACACTTTATATTGTAGTATGATATTAAAGTCTCACTAAGTAATGCATTTCTAACCGCGTTAAAATAAAAGACAAAATTGAACTGTGAAATATTTATAAGAATATTTTCAATCGGATTTTATTTGTATCTCTGTGAATTGAGCTAAGAGTGGCAAACTCTAGACACAAAAGAGGTACTCTCTGATGTAATCAATTCCCCCCAATATATATATACTTAGTTTTGTTTTTAAATATTTACATCGATTGGTGTCGCAGACAGTGTGTACTTGTTATTATTAATTCAAGGTTGTCCAATATATATTTATTTATTTAAGTGCTAATTCACCAACTACCTGGACATTTATTTTAGATACATCAAAATTTCTTTTTGTTAAGTATATTTATAAATTCAACGGAGTTGTATTTACCAACACTTGTGGTATTAGACAATGGACTCGATACTGAATCGCATAGAAAAACTTCGAACTTCGTAAAAAACTCAGCTGCCCTAATAGCCTTCTTCAGCTACATTAGACTAATTAAAATTGTTTCAAATAGATTGGAATAATCTTGATTGATGACGTGCCATTCTTCTAATCTTAGTTTTCTTTATTTACATTAATCTTACTATGATAATAAAACTTATAATAAGCGACATACCACTTTACTCAAGTTTATAGCGAATATAGAAGTAAAACAAAGATAATAGTATAGTATAGCAAAGATAATATTATCATCTAAAAATCTCAGATGAAGCTGCAGATTTCAGCGTGATGTACAAACAGACAAAAATAAAAAGAGAGTAAAAGTATATTTTTAAAAACATATCATCAATGAGATATCAATAGCACTTAAAAAAAACTTAAATTTGACAGAAAAAAAAATACAAATGAATTTAAAAAACATATTTTTCTGTTATACAAAATCTTATTACTAATATTTAAAAAAATACCGTGTGTTTAATTTAAAATGCGCTTGTTATGTTTTTTTTTTTAAATACTTTTTCGATTTTTAAAATATTTCATTTCTATTTTGAGTATTTTGAACAACGTATTAAAAGGTGCGTTTTTATTTTGGAACGTGTTTTCATCCTTAATTATTTGTCTAGAAATTTACTCATAGATTAAATGTGTTGCATTAAATGGAATTAATTTTCATTAATCATTACGTATATTTATTTATATAGATTTTTAAAGTTCATTAATCAGAGAGGAAAGAAAAAAATAAACACATTGGAATGGAATATACTTTAAAATAAAATGTAGTTAATATTACTTTTTAGTGATTTGATCAGATGTGAACGATCCGCTTCTAATATATATTTATTTAAATTTTTTTTTTACTTCTTTTTGATTTGATATCCTTTTCTAATTCATATACTAAGAAGACACAACATATCTCATATACAATTACATATTAATACTGAATGTTCTAGGAAGCAAATATTGGGTATTTGTGCCTTTTTTTGACATACTTTAAGCTATATTCTTTCAAATTTGGAACAGGTGCTCGAGAGCAAAGTACAGGATTTAAGTTAAAATCATTTGTGTGGATTTTGATGAAACTTGTTTGTTGTTATCAGCACCAAATACAATTTATTAATAAGTACGAAGAAGAGAACTATGTATTCCGATAAATTTGGGGTACTTTCTAATTTGTACGAATATCTAATATCCTATGCACGTTTATTTTATAAATAAAATATTTCGTAATAGTCTCCCTAAGTATGTTTATTTGGAGACTGGATCATTTTGTTATTCGCGTAGATTGAAGTTTAATAATTGAGCCTTTGGGTGTTTTGCCGTGATCAGTCTGTAAATATTTGAGGAATTGACACAAAACATGATGCTTCTATAATAAAGACAATCTGTAATGTAATATACAATGTATTTTTTCCAATTTTCGCATACAAATAACTAAAAAAAGGTATCTAAATGTTATGAATTTTGGCATGAACGATTTCATGTTAGGCAGTACTAAATCCCCTACCATTTTGATGAATATTTGTGCGTGAAAATAGAAATTAATTGCTCTTAAAAACGTATGATATCCGATTCTGGATGACATTGTATATATATGCCTGATTACATATGTGTATGTAATTTTTTACAAAAAAAACCTAGATGGGGGCTTTATAAAAACATGTGTTACACATTATTGGCTTGTAATATATACATTTCAAATGTGATTTTTGGTATTATAGATCTCTGATAGTCTCACGACAGCTATAGATTTTGTCTTCAGTACCGCGTATATTCATTATTACAATTGTTTTTTAATTCGTTTTTTTTTAATACCAAACAAATTTTATTTTCAAAGTCAATTTATTGATGATTTTAAGTCACTATTTTTATAATACGAAGTGCTTCTTTTTTTGTTTCTCTGATTTATTTTTGTCTGCTGCATATCATTACTCTGTGTTTTAACGAATAAAAACTAATTGAAATTTTCAATCTATTTTTGTCAATTATTTCTTTAAATGCACAGTGCCCAGAAAATGATCAATTTCAATTTCATATAAATGAAGAAATTTCATTGTGAATATTGCGCCAATAAAATAATATTTTGATAAATTCATTGAAGAAAAGAATTATAAGGTTAATTCATTGGTTCATTATTTCATAAGGTATTTTTGGCAAAAGACCTAATAAAAAAAATTTAACACTAATATATTTAATATTTAAGAATTTCGGGATATGAATAATATCTTAATGGAGTGCGAATTTTTTGGCACTGTTCAATATTTAATAATAATAATAATCGCACATATATATTTGTTGTGTATTCATAACACAATATTAATTGCGTTTTAGATAACAAAGCAATTTGAGTTGTATATCGTTTAGGTGAATTTTAAACGTAAATTTTTGTCAACAAAGTAATTAAGAACACCAGTTATTTTCTTTTCTAGAATTTTTAACTCTTTTATGTTTTTGTAATTATTGATGTCTGAAGAAAAAATTGAAAAATTTTGAAACGTCGCTCGAAATAATCTTAAAAATTTAAGAATTAATTAGATTAAAAAATTAAGTAATGGTATTTTTTTTTAAATTTTGTTGGTGGAGGAACAGATGTGTGTTTATAATACATAATATTTGACAACACAGTAGGGGGCGATGAAATGACTCTTCGTGTACACTGTTTGAACTGTGTGCTCTGCCTAAACGCCACACACTTAAAACCCATAATTATTACTTTCAATGTTTATTTATTTTTTGTTAATAATACCTATTTTCATAAAATCATAAAATATACCTTTTATTGACCCACATTTTTTAATAAGGATTTCGTGCTGATTTTAAAGGACATTATATCATTTAAAAGTAGCTTTTAACCAAAAAAAATAAATAAATTTTGTTTGAGCATTTGAGGACGATTTTAGTATATATAAAATATTTAAATAGTTAAGTATGTTGTTGTTATTTAAAAACATTTTATTTAGTAAAACAAACACGTGAAAATTGTATGCAGCCAACTAATTATGAAATGTAAAAAGTCCTTGTAATAATTTATTTTTAGAGATAATTTTTGAAAAGTGAAAAGTTTCATTTTTAAAGGGGGGGAGTGAAAAAAAGTGAAATTATAATTTTCACCATGGTCGTCGTCCCTATATCTCGTCGTATTTATATACACACACACACACACCAAATTCCATTTAGAGAGCAACCTCATCGTATCACAAACACTGATAATGACCACTTGTTGCAACCAACATACTATACAAAGTATGTACAAACTATTAACACCGTGCTACTAGAAATCGACCGACCCTTGAACTTTTAACTTCAAGGTGATGTACACAAAACTTTATGTTTAGAAAATTTTCAATTGAGAGATAGAAAATTTTGTCACATATTTAAGATTATTCGATTCTATGTGTTCTAAAATGGGTGGCGTGTACTTATGTACGTGCGTCACAAGTTATACTTCTTTGGCATCATTAAAAAAACAATTTTTAATTGTATGCAAATAATTAATTACAAATAAAATAATAAAAGGACTGGAGAAGGATAGTCAACACAGTCTCAATAAAGCTCTGTTTAAATTTGAGCAAATTCAATAAATAAATATAGATTTTCATTAAGTGTAACATAAATCATAACAACAGCTTCAACCTGTGAATTTTGTGTGACGGGGATGCGTGTGCATCTTAAAATTTCACTCTCATCATGTTTTCATAACGCATAAAGTTATTATTTACTCGCTATTTTCAGTGTCAATTCAATTTTGAATCAACTTGAAATTTCACAACATTATTTCTAATTCCTTCCTCAAAGCTTCCATCTTCATTTTCGAAAAATTATTGATAAAATATTATTTGATAAACTCGATAAATTTTCATTTGTATACACAGGATATTTAGGAACTATTAATTTTATATTATTGATTTGTCAAATCGAATAACCTTAATGCATGTATACTTTTGTGTGGTCATAAAATGGACTTACATCAAAACATCATCATAAAAAAAAAATGCTATAATCAATTTTTAATACATTAATAATTAATTTTCAATTAAATATTAATTTATAAAATATATATATGAAATTTTTGGATAATTCAAGGCCATACTGTTGGGTTATTTTCTATACGGTTCAATTCATTTGTTCTGTTATTTAATTCTATCTCTGAAGCCATTTTTTTTCTCTGACGTTCTTTTGTCTTTATTGTGTTTTTTTTGTTGTTATTTCGTTGAAGTAAAAATTATTATTATTTTTTAAATAATTGTAATAATTTTATTTGTATTAAGTTAATAACAAAATATGATAGTACGATAAAGATGGATTTATATAAAATATTATATTAATTTGCATTGTTTATCCTTGTTCATGAAACTTTATGAAAGATAGATTTTTGCAAGGTTTTGATGAAACTGCTTATGAAGTCTGTTTCCAATCATAAACACACAATAAAGGTAGTTAACAATAAAAAATTGTAATTTACATTCTAGAAAAATTCATTTAATTGAAGTTATTGGGTTGAAAATGATTGAAGAAATTACATTAGTAATTATTTTTAATTGTAAATATGAATTAAATTAGTAAATTTTCAGAAATGTTAAATCATTCATAGATTTATATATCATTTGATTGATAAACTAGAATTTCGTAACCATAGAAATGAATGAAAAGATTTTGTTGCACGGTGTTATCAGGGCTTTTAATGGCAAAGCTTCCATGGTCTGTATTCCTTTCAAACGTTAACAATTCATATATTACATTTTCTTTCATGTTATGATTGGAAACATACCATTTTCCATACATACAAGCGATACTACAAATAAAAAAAATTTATTTATTTTTTTTATTTTGCAGTAAAAGAAAACTAATTTAAAAATATAATTTCGATTCGTTAAAGATCGTATCATTTCGTTCGTCGGCCGCTATGGAATAGAATATACACAAATTTGACTTGTGTTGGTTGTTTGTATTATATATTGCTTATATTTCTTCATTTCATATCCTTTTCGAGTACCGCCCGTATGGAGAAGAACTTCAACAAAAAAATACAATTTTTTTTCTTCGCAATTCGCTCTTCCCGTTTACCGTTTCTCGTTTTCTTTTCGATATTTATTTTGTTATTTTAATGATTTTTATTATGTTATTTTATCGTAAATTAAAAAATTTAACAATAAAATTAATGTGTATGACATTTTTTGATATGTTGCCAAATTATTATAATTTGGAAATCAGAGCAAGAAACACGGCAATATATATATATATATATATATATATATATATATATATATATATATAAAACACGACTGATTTAATTTTTTCAACGTAAATTTTAATTTTATTATAATATCATAAATTTTATTGTCTTTATTAAACAAATTTTCATTTTGATTTTATTTTCCAAAAACCTAAGAAATACGTGTTAAATTTCCTTTTTTTACCAATCATCACAAACTTAATTAGAAAATTTATTGGTTCCAATTAAAATTTCAATCTTACGTGTTTTGACTCGAATGTTCGAATGTCAAATCATTCTTCCCAGAAATAATTTCGAAAACTGGCTATATCAAAAAGTATCCAGTAATTTATAGTGATGGACAAATATAAGAATTATCTTCTTATTTCTTTGACCACAGTCTTGTAAAATAAGGATTTATAAGACAATGGTGCAAAAAAGTTGGGAATCATAACCATGGGTACTATTTTGTAACATTCTGTACTTTATTTTGCATAGGTTATTATGAAAATTCCGTGTGAAGAACTCTAGGTACTGAAAGTTTAATGAAACACCTTTTCTTTTTTTATTGAAAGTGACTTCGAATTAAAAGCAATTAGAAATAAACCAAAACTTGGACAATTTAAGGATAAAACAACACAACTGATCAAAAGTAGCTTATAAATATTGAACTAGTCGCATTGCTTCTGCTGTACAAGTTATTCACTGCTTCTTCTCTGTTGCCTATTGCTTGCCTCTGTGTGTATGTTATTGCACTCAGCCAGCCAGCCAGCTAGCTAGCTAATATAAGCTACATATGTATAGCTTAGAATGGAAGTAGACCTCTTCTCTTCTTCCATATAGTGTTCAAACCGAATGAAAATGATGAAATGATATGGCATTGAGAGTTTATCGTGTATAAAAGTAGGCGGTAGTGTATTGTGGCGGTAGGAGTGAACTAACTAAATCAGCTCCGCCTTTTTCCAATAACCCTTTCTATATATATTTTATTATATATATAGATAGATATTTTATATAAAATTTTTCACTACTCTCTCTTCACCCCCCCTCTCCTCATGTGTATACCACCCGATTCAATGTCTATACATAATATTATTACTATAACAATATCGATAAGTTTATCTCACTCCATGTATATTTCTTATATATATATATATGTGTGTTCTAATGGCTTGGCCACTTTTTTTTATTATTATTATTATTCATTCTCTATAACACCTATAGAGAATGTCCAATCGCTATTTGATCATCATCTATGGTTGTATATGTGATCGTCATTTTTTTCTTTTTATTATATGAATTATTATGATTTTTGTATTTTGATTTTCTTTTGTTTGATATAAAGTTGTTGTCAAACCCACCAATAGATGGCTACAGATGATTATGATGATTATAAGTGATGTCAAGTCGGATTTCTTTTGTTTTTGATAGTGTTTTATTTTTTTATTAAATGAGATAATTAGTTTGATGTGAAGCTCTGCTACCATTTAGACGCTATTTGATGTTCATTTGTTTAGTGTTTTAGTCTAGCGAACGGTTTTTTTTTTTACTTCAATTGTTGTGTGTGCGTTAGAGTGAAATAGAAATAGAGTGTTGGTTGTTTCATAATAAAATTATGTTAGTGTTTATGTGTTTTCTTCGTAATCGTGGTAATTATTTATGGGGGAATTAAACTTTTTAAAAATAGTTTACTATGGTAATTTTACACTTTGTTGATAATTGGTGTGAATTAAAGGTTAGTTTTTTTCGATAAAATTGATGAATTATTTTTACCTAAAAATGTAGAAAACGGTTTTATTTGTCTTGTAGGTTTTGATTCGTTTGGAACAAGGAAAAAATCGTATATCGTTTACGAGATTAGCACTAATTATGTGTATTTGTTTAAAGTTTATTTTTTTTTCTGTCAAAACTTTTTCATCTCCAATTAGTTGGCATCATGTCAAGAGAAATATTATTTACAAAATGTATAATTTTTTCTGAATGGGATTTAAGTTGTCAACTCTGGTTAAAAAAATTATTATTTCTGTGTGTGTTTATCTTCCATTCAAACTTCTCTCACATTTACAAAAAATTCTAAAAAAAAGTTGGTGCACAAATTAATATGCAGCATCGAAATAAAATTTTTTGTTTTGTTATAAAAACCTCAAACAAAAATGTCTTAATTATCACATCATAATATTTTTTCTGACATCCAAAATTTGTAGTATTTGATGTCTTAAGTAATCAAAAATTTGTCTTGGCTATCACAACAACAAAAAATAAATGAATACAGATTTATTTCTAAATCAAATTTCCTGTTAAAATAAGTCAAATAAAATAGCTTCCCCCAAAATTCCAAGAAAAATTTATTTCAAAATAATTAACCTAAGCATTTATTATTAACAAAATATTTATATTTGAGATAAAAAAAATTAAATTTAAATTAAAACACCTGCAATTATAGCCAATATTTTTAAAAATGCTTTATATATCAGATCAAAATATTTTAATAATACCATTTTTTCGATTACGATGCAAATATACATAAATTCTGGTGGAAACGATTGAACTGCACTCCAACAATTTTTAAGAATACTTCAAACAAATTAAATTGCTAAATTATACAACTTTTGTTTGTTTCTTTTTAAACAAAAACCACACCTTCATTAAGTAAGAAGAGGAAGGCATTAAATCGTTTTATTTACAAGTTCAAAAATATTCAATGGTTCTTTTTTTTATTATTTATTAAATGATTTAAAAAGTTTATAAACACATTGAGTGCAAAACGGCATACAGTATTATCCAAAATTATGTGAACATTTACAAAACTTCCTACTTTTTAAAAGAACCAGATGATAACCGCTTATTTAGAAGATTTGTATTATTTTAGTTCAGATAGAATTTTGTAATTGATAAATCGACTTAGATACTTGAAATTTTTAACAATTTGAGTAAGAATTTGTGTAGTTTTATTAAAAAACCAGTTTTTAGTGATGTGAATAAATTATTTTTAATTTTTGCAAGGTTTCGAATTTTTCTTAAGCCATCATCAGGCATCATACGAAATTATAAAATAAACATTCTATATTGCACTTCACATGTCGCGTCAATATAATTTTGTTAAGTCCTGTACATGAAAAGAATCAAAACGTTACAGGCAGAGAACGACACATAAGTTTATTCATCTGGTTGGTCTTTTTTTGTACAAAAACACCTACATCTTATGATTAATATACTTTTGTGTATATTGTACGTTTTAAATACGACAATTATAATAATATTACTATAAACTTCTTCCACAGTCTGTCTATGTGTCTGTCTGTCTGCCTCCTCTACGTTCCTCTATTCCATAACGATTATAGCACATAATGTTTGTCTCTCAATCGTATTTAGTCATAGATATACAAAATATCATTTGAAAAATTATAATATCGATGGAATTTATGGATTTTTTGTGTACAGTATGATACAAAAAAAAAAATGTATAATAAATTGAATAATTATTACCTTGCTTTGGTTATAGAAGTCTGTGAATGATTTATGATTTAATATAGGATATATTTCTCAAAATTTATTAACAAATAAATTTATAATTAAAAATAATTACTAATTCAATTTCTTCAATTATTCTTACAATTTTTAATTTGGCTTTTGTCATACAATTTATATGCAAACAATTGAATAAATAATATTTTAAAATGTGATTATTTTATTACAAATTTCAGCTACTCATGGCGCATAAATCGATTCCTTCCACGAATTTTACTTGATATACTTCCAAATCAATCGAAATACTGCGAATATTTTTAAAATTATGACTGCATATCAATTATTCAAAACCGATTATGCGGTATTTTTCTATTAAATATTTTAATAATTCTAAAATAATGAAATAAATTTTTTCTTTTATATTGAATTAAAAAATAAATAAATTATGGAATAAAAAATAATATTAAATAATTTTTTTTTTTAAATCAAACATAAAAAATAATCACAGAGAAATATCGTGAAATAAAACTATTTTTTTTATTTTAAATGTAAAAATACACATTTTATTGAAAATTCCTCTATAGGCTGCAATTATATATACTTCATACCACGAGTTAGTCAGTGGATTTACTCATGCATAGTTCCCGTTTATGTCCCCCACATCATCATCAAACATACATAGTTTATAGATAAAACAACACATCTATCCATCCACTGTAGGTACTACCTATCAAGTCTATCTGTCTGTCCGTCTAGCAATGTTTGTCTATCAATCCACGAACATTAACGCTTATCATATGTGAATGAATATTCCATGAGTATTGGACTAATATCTGATAAAAAAAAAGGAGTAAATAGAACTGACTTCAAAAGAAAAAAATACACTAAAACTTAGAAGCTCCTATTTTTATGAAGTCGGTTAAAAATTATGATTAAATTCTAAAAATGTTAAAATATAGAAAATCTTGCGTTAATGAAAACTATTTTAGCAAAATTTGGACAATACAGATTAAAAAGACCTTAAAAATAATCCGTGCCTTTATTACTTCGATGAATAAACCGTTTTTCATTTTCAACGTGTTTTTCCAACTAATAAAAAAATAACTTCTGATCAAATAATTTTATAAAATCAGTTTTTTTTTCCACAAAGCGCTCCAAAAAAAATCCCCACAATTAAAATCCGTTTTTTTTTTTGCAATGTATTCACAGTGTCTCCCAAAACTATTGTGACAATATTATTTTTTTGTTTAATTATACTAATATATGATTTTTTTCTGTTTGTTCTAGGTAAGTGTTGATGATGTAAGGACCAAGAAAATTTTTTCTTTTTTCTACATGTTTTGTGTATCCAACTAAAGGTTTGATTTTTGTGTTTGTGTGTTTTATGTGTTTTTTTTTGATTTTTTTTGCATTTATTGTAAACCCTAAGTGTATTGATATATATATATATATAATACCTACATATGACACGTCAACTATTATTATCTCCATATAAATTACATGTTAAAAATCGTTTTCAATCAATATTAGTAAAATTGAAATTTTTATATTAATTTGATGGCTATTTTTGGAACACACAGTATCCACTTGTTTCAATGCATAAAAAAAAATCAAGTACTCCACGTAATATTTATATAAAATCATATTGGAGAGAATTTTCAAATGAAAAAAATTAGTTTTATAAAAAATAGAAATAGAAAAACAAAAAAAAAACAATTTTGATTGGTAATTCAATGATTTTATTTTAAATAAAAATATATAAAAGTATAAAAATTCATTTCGAGTATCAAATAGAATTTTTGTATCTAATAATGACAATTATGTCACCATTGACTGACTAAAAACAATTGGAAAAATATACTTTATACATCTATATATATTCAAACACACAAGTCAAGTCGTCCTCTGTACTTGTTTTTTATAAAAAACGATATAACTATTTTGTTATATAACTATTTTTATATATAATTTTTGTAATTGGGAAAAAAACGATGATTATTATTATTGCCTATTCGTTTCATATAAAAGTTGTATAAAAATGTACAAAAAAAAATATATATTTTGAATTCGATTTCAAATTTTGAACTATTGCAAAGTAATTGTATTTAATTGCATCAAATTTGTATTTGAAAAAGAATTGAAGATAAAAACTAACAGTGTTAATTGTTTAGATAGTTAATGTTTGAACTATTTTTTATTATTAGCATTCATAAAATACTCTAAATGTCCAATTGCTCACTATCTCTTTTCGTCTTAGAGTTATTTTGATTACAGTTGGACAGTTATTTCTGCGGTCAGTATTTGCAAGCCTTACAAAGTTTAGAGTAAAATTATTATACTCTGATATGTCGAATATAAAAATGTGGCCCTAATGAATGACGAATTCTGCAATGGTTTTTGGGTCAAATACAAAAGCTACTTAAAAATCACTTAAATCGTTTTATAAACGTTTATCAAACATTTTCCTAGAAAATTTCAATTTTAAAACACATAATGTTTTCACAAAGAACGGAGTAAAATGAGTACGATATAAGATATTAGTGCTGCCATCACGTAATCGAATACATTAACTAAAACTGTAAATTGCACAAATAAACCACTTTCAATCTTCAACAACCAACCAACCACCTCGTTTCATATACATAATGAATGGTTTTATTAAATACCATAATTTAAATGACGAATATTACCCTCTATCATCAGTTTTCAGTACTAAAAAAATTATTAATTATTGATAATTTTTTATATCAAAGAAAATTCATAAATATTTTGAATAAAAATTGTGTTACCTTAATTTTTGTACTCTCAAAAACGATTTATTGCGTTTCAGCATAAAAACGTGTATATAAAAAAAAGTCAATTATATCGACAGGTGTCAGTCATTTCGTGTGTGTGGAAAATAATTGATATGTTAAAACTTTACTAAACACCTGTTTGTGTGAAAATAATCTATGTCATAGGTGTAGCATTCAAAGGCGGTTTGTCACTTGTTGACTTACCGACATTGATGAAATATTTTTGTCCCCTGTCAATTTACTTTCTAATTTTTAAATGAAATTGATGATTTTTCGGGGTGCCTTTTATAAGCGTTATTACAATTACTCGAGCATTTTTTAGATCGTAGTTAAAATTTCTTTATATCAAATCGAAAATAACTATCTTACACGCCTAAAATTTATCATTAGAATTATTTTCTTTATTTTTTTCCCTAATTATGGGCACCGAAAAATGATTTTCGTTCTTATGGCTACGAAATACTACCATAATTAAATACTACCAAATTTAAATGAATAATTATTTATATTTGTAATTAAAAATAATTACTAATTATAATTTTCAACCCATTATCTAAAATCAAACGTTATTTTAATAATTCAACAATTTTTGTTTTGTTGTATAATTTATTTGCAAACAATTGAATAAATAATTATTCTAGAATGTTTTATTACAAATTTTATCTACTTGTGGCGGTGTCAATCGTCAAATAAACCCTTTCCATGAACGTTACTACAAATATTTCTCATGATTTTTCTAAAAACAATAATTTTAAACCGTTAATGCCCTTAATTCCATATGCATAATTGGTATTGACTGCTCATGGTCGCGTCAATTAATATGTAATATTACAAAAAAGTGTAGGAGATTAACAAACAAAACAAAAATAATACAACCAAATAAAAGAACTATTTAACACAAAAAAACATTTTATTAATTTAGGGCGGCGGGTGTATTGTTTTATTTTGACAGCCACAATTATATTTTATTTTTACTTACAAATTTGCATACGGATGTCATACAGATTACAAAAAGTATTTAAAAACAAATAAAAATGCTTGTGCAACCATAGCGAGTTTTGAATTTATTTATTCTTTTCAATAATAAAATTTATTTATTATTTAATTTATTTGAATATCAATCAAATATTTTTGAATGTTTTTTCAAATAAATGCTCTCTCTTGTAGCTGCTCTTTCAAACGGAAAAGGAAGTCTGTTAATGATTAGAGAAACAGATCCTACAACACTACTATGACATTCTATTTATTTTTGTATAATACAATTTATTTAGTAATAAAAAAAAAACTTTTGTATTAAACTTTTTTATTATGTTTAAATGAGAAGCGTCAAAATCTTTATCAAACAAACATCTATTGATTTTGTTTGGACGCTTTTGTTTGTAAAATATTCCAGCTTTTATTTGTGGGGGGAATTTTTGATAAATGGATTTTTTTGTCAATTGAATCGATATCAATTTTCAGTTCTTTTATTTTATTTTGTATGCAAATTTTTTTTTTTTAAACTGATTTTAGGGTCCTGTTTCAAAACAAAACAAGTTTTATGTGTTATGTAAGCATCAATGAATACATTTAGTTATTAAAAGTATTCTATGGACACAAAATACTTCTTTATCAGTCTATTTGATATATAAGTCTGTGAATGAAGTTAATTAATAAATTTAAATTAATATTTACATATAAAAATAATTATTTTAGCAATTTCTTCGATCATTTTCAATCCAATAACTTCAATTAATCATTTTTTTGGTAATTATTTAATAATTTTTGTTTGACATTTATTATATAATTTATATGCAAACAATTGAAGAAATAATTCTATTTTCTAGAATATTTTATTACAAATTTTTAGCCACTCGTACCGTATTAATCGATTAAGAAGGTATTTCCACGTACTGTTATTTTATTTGACCATTTTTATGTTTTCAAAAAAATTTTTTCTTTCTAAGAAATCAACATTGGTGCAATATTTTTTCAAAATATAAAAATATTTATAAAACATTTTTCGACCTTCGACAATAACAATTTAAATAAAAATTTTTGAATATATATATTTCTGTTTTTCATAAAAAATATAAACATTACTTTCAAACATAAATAAACAAGACCCAAGTACGTCACATTATATTTAAATACTTATGAATGACTTAGCGAGTAAAGAGTTTATTTATACAAATATTATATGATGATGAATAACTTCTACATCAATGTGTCACACATCATAGAAAAAAAGTTGTAATTTAAATTGTGTGTTGTATATTTTAAATTCAAAATATTTACAAGAAAGTACGGTAAAAATTATGAAAAATAAAAAATTGATCATTTGTCAATTTTTATTTATACAATTTTGCAATAATATTTTATTCTGGGTGGTCTTTAATAATTCTTCCGATTTTTATTTGTTTTTATTTTTGTATTATGAAAATATGACGACCTTCGAACGGTAAACAAATTTTTATTTATTTATAATAAAATTATTATTAATAAAAATATATAATTACTTATTAAAAAACAACAATAATTAAATTACTTAATTTTTGGTTTAATAATATTTATAAATAAAATAATTTATTAAAAAAAAACTATTGTTTATAAACAAATTTTCCGCTTGGTACTATTTTTGTACAAAAAAAAAATGCACTCAACAAATGACCCAGTTAGTTAATTAAGTTTGAAATAAAAATTTTGAAAAATTTTTTTAAATAAAATAAATTTTTATCACTTGAAGCAAGAAAATTGAGGAAATAAATGGTTTTTTTTTTTAATATGCAAAATTAATAAATTTATTTATTTTATTTTTAATAATAAAATCATTGTTTTTAAGTGTAATTATAATGCAATTTAGAATCACTTTCTTTAAGTAAACAGATTATTTTATTTATGTACTGAATAATTTTTATTGCATATGAGAGATTTACTAATTAATTTTTTTGTTTGTTTTACAATAGAAAAATAATAATTAATTACCATTTTAAAATCCATTGGGAAATTTTAAACGTAGTACATTCAACTTTAACTCTTACCAATTTTTGGGATTTTGTTATATGTACTTAAATAATTTGCAAGCTATTGTAGAATTTATTTCAGTTCTTTGTCATATTAATGTTTTACAGGACATAGTGTGTCATGTTTGTCTTTTTTAAAACATATATTTTTTCATGTGGATATTTTTGACGATAATTTTAATAATAATTGTAAATATATTCGAGGATACAGTGTGCCAACGTCAAGATTACGTTCCTTCACACTACGTCAATATACGAAAGTAAATTACATCACAGTATTTCAAATCAATAAACCCTATTTTAAAACAAATTAAGAACACTTAACAAAAAATACTAAAACACACACACATGGTTTATTTTATAATTCTCATCATATAAGGTCCTTTTACAAGCGATAGATACTCCAGACAACATCATCAGTGATCATCCTGACTGTATGTATGTTTATGTGCGTAGAAGGACGGAGACGAATAAATTCTTCTCAAAGATCATAAGTAGTTTTTTTTTAGAAGGTATTTAATAAACATTTCGTAGGGGTTTGTTTTTAAAATAAAAAATAAAAATTAAATTCACATGTGAGGGTTGATGATTATTGATTTATTGAAAGTTTTTTTTTTCTGCTGTGTCTCTTAAAAAAAACCAAACCCTCCTGTCTGTCTGCGACTTCATCATATGTTAGCTTAAATCCACTCATAAAATATTTGTCTCATATCTTCGTTATGATAATAAATAAAATATATATTAAGTACTTACGTTTTTTTTTTTATGTAAATTTGTTTATAGAAGAAGAATAAAAAAATAATGCTTGATCATTTTGTTGTGTTCTCTGTAAGGGTTGAAAATTAGAAATGTTTCAAAGAAAATTTATGGGGTGTGTTAATTAAATTTGATCATTAAAATCTATAGAAATTATTCTCATGGGGATTTTTTTTAAAATCCATTGATTATTATACTTTTTTTATTTGTCTTTTTTTCATAGTACGTCTATTTAATCAATGCATGCGCCACGAGTAGGAAAAATTTGCATTCTAAAAAAATATAATTATTTATTCAATTGTTTACATATAAATTGTATGTCAAACAAAAATTATTGAATATTTTGGTGAAAAATTCTTAGATTTGTTTTTACATTGGTAATATTTTTGTAAATAATATGATGCCAAATTTATTATGCGATTAAAAAATTTCCAACATTCATTTTCGATAATAAACAAATTATTTAGTTTTTATAACGTGTCCCATATTATAAATATGACGACAAATATTAATAAATTAAACAATAAATACACAATCGTATTAATATATCTGTACCGGATATAACACATCCTGATTTTAATAAAAAGCAATATGGAACATAAATATTACTAATATTTATTTTTATTCAATTATAATATGTATATATTTTTGATTTCGATATGAACATGAAGGTTATCCAAAATTATCAACAATATTTTATTAGTGCGTTTTAAAAAAAATTATAAACCGCAAAAAGTTTTATTTTTTGAATATAAAAATGTCTTTATTCAAAACGTGTATCATTAAAAAAACAATTTTTAATTGCATGCAATTAATTAATTACAAATAAAAGGACTGGAGAATGAAAGTCAATACAGTCAATAAAGCTCAGTTTAAATTTGAAAAATTGAATAAATAAATATATTAAAGTGTAACATAAATCATAACAACAGCTTCAACCTGTGAATTTTATGTGACGGAGATCTTAAAATTTCATTCTCAACAACAAAATTTCATTCAAAAACATTTCACATAAAAAATATTCATGGGGTATACAAATTCTACTACTAATATTATAAATGTGAAAATTTAGATGTTTGACTGTTTGTTACTCAATCAATCAAAATCAACTAAAAATTTGGTACTGATGTGTTTTCTGGACCCAATTAAAAATCAAATCTGCTTGCGTTGTTCATATCGTTCACATGAACGAAGTCTCGAGCAAATGCTAGTGGTACTATTTATTATATATTTAACCTTATTAATTTTTTATTCTATTTAATGATAAGGAAAAAAAAAAACTAATTATTTAAAACTAATTATAATTAAATACATATGCAGTAAATATATTTATTTTTAATAAAAATTTATTGTATGTAAATATCGTTAAGTACTGATAAACCATTTAAAACTCCGATATGTATAAATAAATATATATATATTGAAATAATTCGAATATTAATGATAAAAAATAATTATTATTTTAATAGAAAAAAAATATATATTTTACTGTGTGTTTCAGAATTTTTGGTCAAAATACATAATATATATTCAAACACATTTTTAGTTCATCAGTTTTTAACACCAAAATTCTGTTCTGATTTTACTGAAATTTTTATAGTGAATTAAAAAAAAGCACTCGAAAGAAATTCATTAAAAATTTTATGATTTCTATTCGAAACAAAACCACATAGCGGAGTTTTAAGTTTACATCCACCCTGTCACTGTTGAAGGGGAAATTTTTTTAGTATTAGTCATCATCAAAGTATCAAAAAAACCTCATACCCATAATAGAAGAACAAAACGTATAGATGATATTATCAATCATATAAATTATTATATACTAAGGTACTACCAAACCACACCACATAACAGAATGTATTTTGCATATTACGACAATATATATATAATATATACGCATTTATAACATATGATTCTAAGAATGCTTTACCCGTGTGTCTGTACATATATATGTATATGTATGTGGTTGAAATAATATCAGATACAATAAATCGTTAAAAATATAAATATTCATCAAAAATATTATATTATTTATTATAAATAACTTGCATTCATATATGAAAGAAATATTATATATTCGATATATTATTTAAAAAATATATAGGGGAGCTTGTTTTAAAAAGTAGATTAACCTTCATATGTAATGATTTATAAGAAGAGTTGTACGATGAAAAGTTTGATTGGAAAAACGTACTCATTCCCAGATGAATCATTTTTTAATTTAAACTGGTCTTTGTTATCTTAAAACTATGTTTAGTCATGTAATCCATTATTTTTGAAGATATACTTCTTTAGACGCGTTATAAAATAATAATGAGAATGAAATTTGAAGATGCATGCGCATCACCGTCACACAAAAATCACAGGTTGAAATTGTTGTTACACTTAATGTAAGAAAATATTTATTTATTGAATTTTTCAAATTTAAACTAAGCTTTATTGACTGTGTTGATTATTCTACTCCAATCCTTTTATTATTTTATTGTAATTAATTATTTGTATGCAATTAAAAATTGGTTTTTAATGATACCAAATAAGTATAGCTTAAATACACGCATTCATTTTTTTTTATAATGTCTACATATGAAAGTCAATTGGAGTAATTGTAAACACACAAAAAGAACAATATTAATTTTCTAAAATTTTCGTATGAATAATGATATTTCTGAGTTTTTAATATATATTTTTATTAATTCTATGTACCATTAAAATTTATTCTTATATATATATTCATCATAAATAAATTTGTGATGATCTAATATTTATTAATTAATTTATTAAAAGCAATTATTAGTTTTTATTGTTCATTTTTTGTTTTTTTCTGTGTAAATTCAAGGCATTTTCTTCGTATAGACAGAAAAATTTATTACGGGAAACAAAAAAACAGTGTACAGTGAAAGTTTTTACCCACGACTATATATTTTTTATATGATCAATTGATATGAAATATGATAAATTACGCATCAAAAATATGTATAATTATTTTTTTTTTATACAAACTATGCAAAAATATGTTATCAAAACTAATAATTATCAAAGACATTGAATAATAATGCTTGATAATTACATTTTATGTTGCTTTTTTTTTCACCTCTATATTCAGTAATCAACTACTCTTGTCTTTTTAGATATTTTTGACGTTTATTTTCATGAAAACAAATTATATGATCACCAAATCGCATTATCATTGGAAAGTATTGATTTTTAAGGGTTCCTTTTGGAATATCTTTGTCTGAAGAAGTTTTTTAAAATCCTATTCAAATATAATTTACGAAATCTTGAATTGATCAAATTTTTCAGAGCCATGCTAGGTTTATATATATATAGAGGCTGTATGTTTACACCAGTAATTATTTAGTCGATCAATATTATTATTTGTTTGTAGAATCATCAATTATTTTATGATAAAAACGATGATTTTTTGTATTATAAAAAAATATTATTGATGTGTGTTCATTCTACAATACAAACTCAATATGGTTTTTTTTATTGAACACGATATTCGTGGGAATATTATTTTTATAAATTAATAATATATATTATTTTTATAAAGTAATCAGTTTTGTTCCTTGTTTAATTTATTGTAATATTATTTATTAATGCTTGTTTTTTTTTTGTGTGTAAAGATATTTATTTAATGTGTACTTAAAAAAACAGTAAACTATTTAATTTGTTATAAAGTATGCAATGAAATATTGGAATTTTATTTGACACAATTGACACTTGAATCATTTCGATCTCAAAATGGATATTATAATAAATTAACGTCCTAGAATGTTTTAGTTTCCTGTACAAAATTGAACAATATAGCTAGCCAGGAATAAATGGTTTTAAGTGAAACGAAATATTAGTATTGTGAAATCCCAATATTTAATTGCATATTTTATAATCATTATACAGGAATAAAAATACAAGATAAACAAACCGCAGCAGTAAAATAAATGTTTATATAAAACCAAATATATACATTTTTTTATTCATGTTTTTTATTTGAACACATAGATTTGTGTTGATTGGAATTATAAGTATTTACACCTCCTATCAATAAGTATAATAAAACGTAATCAATATTGATTATTTGCTAATTAAGTTATCTTTACAGAGTGTTTGAGAAGATAAATTACATTATGTTGTATAATATTTTAAGTAAACATCAAAGTAATAAAACTCTCTGATTTCCTTGTACGATGAAAAACGATAGGAAAATTTTAATATTTAAAAACTTTAAAATTTTCTACGAAAAAAAATACATAAATAAATCAAATAATATTTGTGTTTATTTAAATTTTATCTGACATTTTTATTACGAAAAACTGAGGTAACATTAACGAGAAAAAAGAAACACAAACGCAAAAAATAATAACAACTCAATAATAATAAATTTTGATCAAAGTGTAATAAATTTATGCAAGACACTATATCGTATATAAAAAACGTGGGGCGCGATACATAAGTTATAGGTTTTTTAATATATACAACATACATAAGGATAATATTACCTATTTTTCTCATATATGATAAGCAATTTTCATTGTTTTTCTTGTTTAGAGGGTGAATTTTTGATGTATGCAAATTAATTTTCTCACGATAATGAAATTTTCACAAAATCTATACAAATTTGCTTCGAATATTAATTTGTTATCTGTGAATGTAACACAGAGTTAATTGTTTCAATAATCTTTATATTTTTTTGAAAATTATTTTGTTAAATTTATAAATTTTAGCATTAAAAAAGATTTTAAAAATATTATCATTTTCTGGATAGCTGTACCATCATCAAAAAGATATCTTATTCAATATTATGAGAGATCATACACGCGCATGATGTAATTGAATACATTATAGAATGATGTTATCTTAAAAAAACGTATCGCAGAAAAGAATTGAACAAATAATATAACGATAATATTGGAGCGAGTCAAAACGTATATATATTATGACTTGATAAATATTTATATGATCATAATATTCCTAATACCTAGTGCTTATAAATAAGGTTCATATGCTGCTAAATACATAGTTGATACGAGCAAATAAGTCTTCTCATGTTTTTTACCCTCGTGTTTTAAATATCATAGTAGACAAAAGGATGATTTTAAATACATAAATAAAAATTTTTATTTTATACATATAAACACTTTTAAACGTCTATTCAGAAACGAGTTTCAATTTTCTAAGAAAATTTCGCAGTTTGAAAATAATCTTACAAGCCGATGTCACAATAATATTTATTTAACATTTCAATTATAATGATTTTGTACTTTTTAGTCCACTACTAATTAAACATGTTTTCGTAGTTTTTATAAAACTAAGGCTTTAATCTCCAATTCTTTTGATTTTTAATTTTATTGCTAGATCAACATTGCATTGTGTTCATACAAATTTTCTTATGAATCAGCTTATATTTAACCTTAAATTCATACGTTAAAGTTAATATTATACATTCAACATAATACCATGCTATAGAAACAAAAAGATAGCATTACAAAAAATTTAACCCAAAAAGTATCCCATAAAAAACATATAGAAAAAATTAAGTTAATATAGACAAAAATTGAATAGAGTTGTATTCAATTTTATTGATCATGATAATACCATTGACAGTATATGTATATAACATTTATAAGAAAATATTCATTTAATCAAAGTGAATATATTAATGAAGCCACCTAATTAAGAATAAATCAATTCGTTATGAACAAATATTGTTCATTTACAATGTTATACACTAGAAAATTCTACTTTGATGTTTTTTGTGATATAGCAGCAGCGAGCGCGCGTTAATGAAAAACATTCGATCAAATATATAATTTGATAAAATTTTAACGCATCACTTAAAATTTTCTGATTATTATTAGGTTATGTGTGCTCGAAAAACAAAAATGTAGAATTTTTTTTACATCATATAACATCAATCGGTTGTTCTTTATAAAATTTTAATGAAAAGTCATCGACATTATTTAATCATCTTTCTGTATCATGTTGTTTAGTACTTAATCATTAATATATTAAATTGAATGGTATAATTCTTGAATTACATACAGGATGAATCATTTTACTCGTAATATGTCTCATATTTTGTCTGTCAAATATATTTATTTGTTCTTTGATTAATTCGTTTAATTGGTAATTCTGGGAAAATTTAATATATACTATGAATAATAATGGGAATTTTCTCGAATCCTACCTCAATTTCAATTTAATTTGTTAATCATGAATATATTGCAGACAATTTTGGTAATTGAAGAAAATCACCTTACGTCATTTGGATATATTGATTTGAATTTTTGATAAAGTGGCCCAGGCGTAAAAATTTACATACAAAAATCGAACAACTTTTGTTTTTAAACAATTTTCTACAAACTGTTTATATTTTCCATAATTTCAGCTTAACACTTGAATAATTATAAAAACAATTTTACATCATTCTTAGAACTACATATTTTGTGTTTTTTAATAATAATAAGAATTAGAAATAATCTTGATCAATTTTTGGGTATATAGGATTGTTTATACGATCATTAATTTATAATCATCTATAGAAAGAAAATATATATATATCGAAAATTCGATGTTTTTCTGTGAATCAAAAATTTTCTATATATACATTAAAATAAAAGATATACAACAGCCCAAACCCGAGTATCCGAATAACGAACGAATTTGAAATGAATAAATAAGTACTTTTTAGTTAATTAGTAAAAGTGATTAGTGATATTATAGACACAGAGAGAGGAGAGGGAGTGTGGAATTATATAATGATTATGATATAAAATGTATTATAGAGGGTATGGGAGAGAGAGTATGTATGTAGAATACTCTCTGTTCAAAAGAGGTTATATATATATATATATATATATATAAAAGTATATACTACTACTAACAGGTTATAACTCTTATGTATGAAAATCAGTAAAAAGATATTGGTTTTCACATTTTCACTGTATAAAGTATAGTAGAAAATATAATAAGTGGAAATTGGCTTTTGAAGAAAAGTTTTTAATTAAACTAAGCACATCAATTGGGAAGGCGGGAAGGGGATTGGGTGTTTTTCATTTTGAGTATTACATCATATCATCAACTCTCTACTTCTCAATCAATCCCTTTTTTTACTATTATATATATATATATATATAACTCCGAAAAATTAATACTTAAATACAATAATAATTCTATTTTGATATATATCAAAATTATATTATCAATATTATTTAACTTTGATTTCTCCAAAAGAGTTGATAATAAAGTTTTGTATTATAAATGAGATTTATATTATAGAAAATCAAAAAAAAAAGTTTTTTGTTTCTTAACCCTTTGATCACCAAGTGAAAATAAAAAGAAAATGTAATAGAAATATTATTTTATTTGTTTTTCAAAGACTTTGATTATTTCAAATATTATTACTTTAATCTTTATCCCAACCCATTCCCAACCGCTTTTTTGATTTTAAATTATATTTGTCATCTTTTATAGTTTTTCGCAGATACTACAATTTATAAAGATTGAATACTATACGTCACACCGGTCATGATGAGGTCTTGTATGCCATAGCACATGATATACCGCCTGCTTGTCGTTACACCCAAGCTATTTGTCCACATTCAAGTCAAACATGTTTTTTCTCTACCCATATAGAAAAGTTCTCTAATTTTATTACAACATGTTCACAGAGAATCAACAATGAGAATACACTTAATTCAATTATATAATTTTCCAGTAATAATTAATTTTCTTTACTTACTTCTTGTATTTTGTATCCAATAAAATGTATTTTCAATTTTCTTCTTATTTTCAATTGTACAATCACAGTTGTTTGTCACACGTGAATGGTGCTGCTTAAATGTAATCAAGTTTGTCTACTCTTTCAATTTTTTGATTTGTCAGAAACTAACTAAATGTCTTTTAATATTTGTCATCCGCTAAAAGCCATTGTATTTTGCGACATTTTCACTAATAATTTAATGTAGAATCTACTGAATTTAAAAGAATGCCCTTCAGTATAATATTTTAAACGTTCTTTTTTTTAGAATTATCGTAGACCAGATGATAAAATTTTGCTAAAAGTCCATGATATATCTTTTAGAATTATCATCGATTAGAAAAAGATAACAATATCGTTATAAATATGACAAAAAATTCAATTGAGCATAAATTATATATATTTTTTTTTATATTATTTCCAAGTATTGTAAATTAGTTTAATAAGAAAGAGATTAAATAGAAAGATATCGTATAATTTTGAAACAGAATGTAATTAATGGGATAATTTTGTATAAATATAAGTAATATAAAAGCAGTAATCAATCAATCAATTATGTCAATATTATTATTATATTATATGAAACAACTCCACCTTTTAAAATTGAAAGTAGGCGCTTACGCAAATAAAATTAAATAAGTAATTTATATATACATCTCCCTCTTCCAACCCAATCAATGTCACCCATTAACTCTTTTCATTTCATAATTGATTGATATAGGTAATGCTATTTTTTTTTTGGTGTGTTTGTAATGAAAAATGGATTAAAATTTACCTAAAAATTGTCAAAGTTTTCTTATTTTTGTACTTAATTTTTAGAAGCATTTAACTTACAAAATTTGCAATTTAATCTAAAATTACTACATACACAAAATTAGATAATTAATTTAGCAATATAAAAATGATTGTAAATTAGTTTTTTTTTTTATGTGAAATTATGATAAAATTGAAAAAACATTATTAATTTATAATTTAGCTGGAAAAAATGAAAGTAGGTACACTAATATCTAATATACAAGGTGTATCAAAATTGTATTTATTTATTTTATACTTTTAATTAACGTTTATTGATGCTTTATAAATTTCTATAAATAGGAAAATTTTGACCCTTTATGAAGAGAAACAAATTCTCAAATCGTTTAATAGTTTTAAAAAATTATTTGCTCATTTTCACGAGTTAACATGTGAATATAATTTTGAGTATCCGGGTAAAATAAATATATATATTTAAAAAAAAAATCTCAAATTGCATTATATTCAGTTAAAAGTTTAGTTTTATGAAACTGTAATGATTCATATAATCGTCGTGAGAGAGGAGATATGTTGATTATAAAATAATAGTTTTCTACGAAACATTAAATATTTCATTCAACAGATATCTTATAATAAAAGTATAAATATAATTCAATATGTCTGTTTGTATATCGAAGAACAAACATAACAGTAGGTTGAATACAGCAGTCTCTATCATTAAAATATTGTAATTATTTATTTAAATTTGATGACAATTCAATTACTGTTGTAAACATTATTTTAAGAAGACAAAAAAAATAATAATACAATGAACACTAAGCCATCATACTCACAACACGGTAGTAGATGATTTCTTCAAATTTTTGTTGCCACATAGATCAGAAATGTATTTATTTTTATCTAAATTTAGACATTAAATATTTACTAAGTAAAAACAAAAATTAGTTATTAAATTTTTCTAATAATTTCGCTATTTAATTTTTATTAAATAATCAACAAAATGAAAATTAATTGTAAAAAATCGACTATTTATAATGAATCTAAAATAATCTTAATATAAAATATTTTAATTTTAGAAAATCTATTAAATGATTCATAAACATTCCAAAAATAAAACTGCAATAAATAAAAATAATTTTTTTTCCTGAATTTACGTAATTCCAATTAACCATCTGATACACCAATCAATTACAAGTATATTTAATGTGAGTGCCAAAAAATCGAAAGACTAATCAAAGAAGATTTAAGAATTGAAACACACACATATGTATAAAACTAATTGGCTTTATAAATACAATATTGAATAATTAGATGAACATTAATTAAATATATTCACGGAGAGATCAAGAATAAAGGTAGAGTTGGCATTAAAAAATATTCTTAATTGATTAATAAACGCATTCACACAACACATATCCGGTCTCTATGGACTGCGCGATCATTTATTTTTTTTATATTTTTCTTTTTTAATATTGGAAATTAAATGTCAAATTGGAGAGAAAATAATATGAATTCTTATAATAAGTAAATTTTTTTTTCTTCATTTTGCTGTAATAATAAAATTTAAATTACATTATTTATTTAAAATAGATACTGAACAAAGTTTACTAGAATGTAGAATATGATCTATTAGGTTCGATAAAAAATAACTTGATATTATTAATCAATGTATAAATTTGAATGTAGAAAAAGAACAACCAAATACGTAATGGAGAGAGATGAAGAAAACTAGTAGACAATAAAAACTATCCAGAATCTTAAAATGAGATTCAAGTACCAATAAAAAGAAATAAAATTATTTTCTAGCAATATCAATTCTTACATCATTTTAATTAATCAATTTACGTATATTTTTGTATGAGAAATCATGTTTGTAAGATAAAAACATTTTTTTTTTTTATAAAACCGCATGAATCATTTCGTACATTTTTTGATTGATTTATTGTTATAGAAATAATTACATTTCTTGTAAAATATCTAATTCATTTATCATTCTTGTCTGTGTATATATAAAAGAGATATATCAAGATAAATATATCGTACATAAATAAATATATTGCTTTTGAAAATATCTATCTATCTATCTATACTCACGCGTTTAATGCGCCGCGTCGCGCAATTTCAATATTAAAATTGCACAAACAATTTTTCAAAATAAACACCAATTACTAAATTAAGTGTCCCAAGAAAACGTTATACAAATATGAAAATACAAAATGTAACATATCAACCGGCCCCCTTGATTTGGGCAATAATTTAAGGCACCAAAAAAACGGGAAAGAAGATTGTAAAATAAAATTAGATTGTTGGAAATATTGTGAAAATTGATGTGGTGATAATTTGATTAATTTTATACTTAACAGTATATCAACCAATTAACTTGTTCTTATCAATACTTATTAAAAATATCGACCAATAAAAATTTATATTTAAAGTATACCTTGGATGATGTATTTTTTTCTAGAAGAATTATTTTAACAAGTACGGTTTTTTGTCGTAAACATGGGCTCCCCAATAAATGAACTTAAAATTGGACACTGAACCAAAGAGTTTTAATCAAAGCGGTCTAAAGTGTGTACATCCTGAAATTAAACTTCTGTTTAACTTAATGATACAAATTCTTAAGTTTCTTAATAAAAATTTCGCAATAAAATTTTGTCAATAAAGCCATCATACATTATTCCAATCGGAAACTGTTGAAATAAATTTAAATAACGCATAGCGTGGCGTCATACATGTGTGTCTTGTTGGCGACACACGTATGAACTAAACAGCTTCCAGTCAATCGTAAAAGAATACCTCTTAAATAATTTTTCAAATTGATTTTTGTGGTTTCAACTTAAAAAAAAAAAATAAAATAAAATAAAAAACTAATAATGATGTATAATAGTTTCTGTAAATCTATCGTTAAATTTTAATTTCGTAACAGTAAACTTATTTCTATACTGTTAATGAATGAATTTTATATATCGTTCAGAGTTTTTGAATTGTCGTTATTTCTTTTTCGATGTAATTAGTGGATGAACTGATTTTAGAATTATGTTTTTAGAATGAAATTGACTTTTCAACAAGCCCATTAAATTTTATACGTTGTCTCTTTTAAATAGATATTAAGACATACATTTTTATGTTAATTGATTTTTTTTTTTGTTAATGGCTACTCAAAAATAGATTTTCATTTTTATATTGTAAATTATGTCGTTGAAATTTTATTTATTGATTAGTAGATTATTTGAGGATATTAATTCATATTATTTTCCAACGTTTGATGCCATCACATACCAGTTAAGAACTTAATAATAAATGTCGAAAACCGACTCAGTTGCCAATTGAATAAAGGCACTAATACCTTTATCCATTGAACTACTTATAAGAAAAGGGGATCACACTGTCGTCGCTTGGGTAAGAACGAAGTATCCAGCTCCACCAACAACATAAGATAGAGTACAGAGAAGACACGGTTCCTCTCTTAATAAACTCACATGTAACCTGTGAAATTAAATGTGAAAATCTTCGAGTTCAGTTCAGTGTAAATTACATTTTCGATAATAAACTCTCAAATAAATAAAATTTGATCAACACACGTCAAACAAAATGGAATATAGACATTGGCATTTATGTCATTTTCGATGGTGTTATTCGACTAATATACAGTTATAGAATTATAAAATATCCTCTCCGAATTTTCTCCATACATTTCGTATTAGTAAATAAGCAGCAACATACAAGTTGTCGTCAGTCACAAGCTATTGATGACGGACCGATCACCCACCCGTTTGCCACCTTTAAATATCAACCACGTTGATTTTTCGTATTTGTTTTAGAGCAGTGTATACGACTACTAACCCACCATCTCATTCTCATTTAGTTTCTCGTCAACCCTTTGATAACTAATTAGTGATTCCCTCTTCTCACATAACACACACACACACACACACACAAACATCCCTTCTACACCTACCCTTATTTTATAATCATCTCTTCTGTGTATAATATATGTTGTTTTTACTCATTTTGTGACGATTGACAACGACTGACGACAAATGAATACTGCTTGTGCTTATACAACTCACTGTATACCTTCACCGCAGTATGTAAACCCTTTTTCTGTGTGTCTGTATGTATTTCACATCAAACCCAATTCGAATATGACGAGCACAGTAGTACAAAAAAACATAATCAACCCTTGCCTTGCACTCCTTATTAAGTCCAATGGTCTCATAACACCATTTCTCCATTGTATTTATTTATATTATACGTAACTCCTTCATCACACGTTTACCGAACCAACCCCTCACTCCATTTATCAATGGGTCTTTATTCCGTTTGCTTTTTGATTTTAAATCCTTAATTTTTAGTTAGAAGAAGTCTCAAAACACTGCACGTGTTTGTGGATTTATTTTAATACGTAAGTTGGCTAATAGGATTTGTTCTTCATTAACTAATGAAGAGCAACTAGAAATTCGACCTCTTTATTCGATATTAGAATAAAGTTTCTCTCAAAGGTCAGATTTAGGTTTTCTTAACATCTATACTTACATTAATCACCCTGTAAACTGGCGCCAATCAAATTTATCCAAACAACTTTGAGAACGCATACAAAATATCTCCAGGTTTTGAACTAGCTATCTATATTTTATTCGGTCTGTACAATCTTAAATGAGAAACTGCAATAATTGGGTATTTGCAAGATACTGGATTGAAATTAGATTCAATATCATAACAAAAATTAAATTAAAATTGATTAAAGAACAAAGAAGTTATGAGCTAACAAAGATTATTTTCCATCTCACTCTTGAAAACGATGTTTTACATGTAATTTATTTAGAGACATACAAAATGACGTCATAATCCATATATTTCCTTCCTTGTTTAATTACGAATGACAGCATCTTGGTTATTTATAAAAAAAATTTTAAAAAATAATTTCAGATCCAATTACGGAAAAACGTTTCAATTGAAGAAATAGGAGTTAGTAAAAAGGCCTAAGTAGACTAAAACTAAATGACTCAAGTCTAGATAATTTAAAGACTTGATGATTTGAAAATTTCAGTTATCAGAACCCTTCTGTACTTTAATATTATTAGCAATATTCATTTAGAAATTTAAATATTCCCTTCGGAAACCTTGTAAAAACATCTTCGAAAAAAAAAAATAAGTCGAAACAATATAATTTACATACACAAAGATAAAATCATTATCCAATGTATATAAAATATATTCAATACGTACAAAACGACCCAAGTCATATTAGGGATTTGTTAATTAGCCCCTTGTTCTTTGCCATCACTTATTGTATACCCACATATACATACGTACATAATATATGCAACCTTACCTCCCCGTCCTCCCCCTTTAAAAACATACTGTGTGTATATATATTTTTCCAACATTCCTTTGCCATTTTGCACAATAACATTTTCTAATATATTATTGAAAATATATATATATAATAAACAAGAGAGAAGGAATTACCAAAAAAACAGGTACAAATATTATCTATAATAATTACAATCATTCCAGAATATTGTAGTTAAAAATGGGACGGCTGCGGACCTCTTATATAAAATAGATATGTAATAAAATATGTTAAATTATTTTCATCCTTTTTTCATCCATCCCCCCATTTTACTTTCTAACAATTATAATCATAATATATTTAAATATTGGGAAAAATATTGGATTATTCATTTTATTTAATTATAGTCCTTCAATAAAGATTATTATAGACTGTATAGAATTTTACCACGAATTTCCCTGTATTATAATTTTATGAATATATGTATTAAAAATGTTTTACCTAATTAGAACCTAAATGCCAGTATTTATTAATTTAAATCATTATAACAGACTTATAAAATATTATAGAAATTACAAAATATTGACTATAACTCTCGAGCTAATAAAATAAACAATTTTCTTTTTAATGAGAATAAAAAACTTTAAAAAATTGAAAATTTCAGTAAATTACTTTTCTACACGAAGAACGCAAAATGGATGAATACAAAAAGATATAAAAACATTAAAAGTTTACTTATGAATTATCGATGTAGTTGATCTCAAATTTACTGACTTCATGCACTTATGTACCAACTGATGGCATTAATAAATAAGCTCTAATTCATGACATGACCGCTCTTATAAGCGAAAACACAGACGTAATCTGCGCCTATAATACAAATAAAAAACTCCGCTAAAATTACTTAAAATTTATTCTTGGGATAGACCATTTAATATTACAGTATTAGCATATTTTGTAAGTCTATGGACAACATTTTATTATATATATAGAAATATATTTTTTTGTTCATGAATAATTGAAGTAAATTTTCCAACAACTAAATATACACAAATAAATAATTTTGTTTTCATTTTTCATGCATTTTAGAGGTTAATAAAAATTGACATACGTTCATTTGTTTCATATGAGAATGTCACTCAGAAACTGTTCGTTGTTTGTTTTTTTCTGTATTATTTCAATTCTTTCTTCTAAGTTATTTTTATTTTTACATATCACTCAGTTGTATCTGATGATGATTATTGTCTGTCTGTATGAATGATTGTGACACACAGACACATTATATGATTATATTGAATGAGACACACACACAGATAAATTATTTGTTCATAAATTTCTATGTCATATGCAAAATAAACCGGTTCATATATATAAAGACATTTTATTCTAATTCATAATAAAAAGGATTTTGTGTGTGTGTGTGTTTTGGCGAAGAGAAAAAGGCATTGACAAGTATCATTTCGTTCCCATCAGAAATTTCTCAAATAGTTTTTACTTTTTTTCAAAATTCATTGACCTCTTCACAACTTGTGTGTTTACTTTAAAAATTAAACGGCGGGGCGTTGTTTTAATATCATCTATCAAATTTTATTTCTCGCCTACTTTATTATGTCAATAGAAATTATCTTGAGTGTGTGGAAAATACATTTTTTTTTTTGTAAATAGTGTTATCATTTTTTTTGTCTGTTTACTTGCTTAGGCAGCCATTTACCATAAAGTAGCTTTTATTTGTGTGTATGTGTGTTTTTTTAGAATTTTATATTTTATATATTCAAATTTTAACAAGAAATGAATTTATCTAGAGATACAAGAAGCAATTTTGTCGATAAATTTTTGAAAATGATCATGAATCGTGACAGCCTGGATAATATTTGCCCATTCTTTAATTTAGCATATCTTCTTTAAATTTCTTGTCAACTTCATCAATCTATCGTAACTTTTATGAGATTTTTTGATCTAAATTGAACATAAGAAATTTCTGAAAATTGAAATAAATAATTTCTAATTAAAAATAATTATTAATTCAATATTTTCGATCATTCTTACAATTTTCAACCCAATAACTACAAATAAATGTCATTTTTTGTAATTATTCAAATAATTTTTGTTTAACATTTGCTATACAATTAACAATTGAACAAATAATTATATTTTAGTACAGATTTTAGCTACTCATGACGCCAGATCCCAATTAATCAGAAAATGAATATTAACCGTACCATATATAACATACATATTGCATATATTATTCTAAAATATGTAAATGATTTTGAAAAGAAAACCTCACATAATAGAATTATGAATATGAAATTTCTATATTGAAATCAATTTTAATGATTAAAATGAGACATTATTATTATTTATATTTATTTATTTGTATCATGTAACAATAATAATAATAATACCTACCATACGTTTTATAAATGAATATGGTTTTTTTTTTTTCGACATAATATACACTACAAGGCTTATTATTGAATAATACAAAATATTATTATTATAAAGGTATATAGAAAATAAGTGTATATATAGGCAATTCACATTACATAATATGCATAATTTTTTAGTATACAGAATGGTTCATTAAAAAGCAAAAGGACCATACTCAAGCAACAATTTTTGCACACAAAACCAATTAAATATCACAAAAAATTAATTGGAAAATTGTGGCAAATTTTCTATTTTCTGTGATTTAAAATTTCAATTTTAATAATTTGAAGTGAACTGCATTTTTAAAGTTATACTTCTTTTGGCGCGTTATGAAAAAGGGAGTGAAATTTTAAGATGCATCACCGTCACACAAAATTCACAGGTTGCAAGCTGTTGTTATGATTTATGTTACACTTAATTTATATAATTTTTCAAATTCAAACTAAGCTTTATTGATTATGTTGACTGTTCTTTCTCCAGTCCTTTTATTATTTTATTTGTAATTAATTATTTGCATGCAAATTGTTTTTTTAATGATGCCAAAGAAGTATAATTTCTAACACGCGTACATAAATACACGACACCCATTTCTTTTACTAACCAAATGCGTTCATTTATGGACACTCCATATATGCTGATAATTGAGAACAATTGTATTAAACTCAATACGAAGTTAATATGGACGAACGAAGAGTGCCTGGTAACTCAATGGGGTTTTTTTTGTGTCTATTTTAATGATAATTTCTATTTGACTAGGTAAACAATGTTATATTTCATTGAGTTACTTGTCTTCGTTTTTCTACTGTTTTTCAAAATTATCATTTGAAAATGATTTGTTTTAGCATACATTTTATTGTTTTTACAATAAAATTAATATCATTACTACCTATATGTTATGCAATTTACATTACCACACACATATGCTTAGAATAATTGTCAATATAAAGTATCTTTTGTTTTGTGGCATGCAGTGACTGATTATGTAAAACGAAACCTTGAAAACGAACTTTATAAACAAATACTTTATAATTATATATTCATTAAAATGTTTTTGAAATCCAATTTTTATGTAATTTATACGAATTTTGGGGTCTTTTCTCAAAATTGTGTTGATATTTCTTATGATTCGGGACATATAAATATTTTTACCACAATAGACCAGGGTAAAAACCTTTAAAAATGGTGAAAAGTGAAAGAAAAAATAATTTACGAGCGATCTGAGGTCGGGAAGTGGAAGGGAGTGAGTTTTTAAGGGTAAAACACGATTTATTTCGATAAATGGCAAAGTTGTAAGTACTTAAAAGATCTACAACTTTTGTATTTACACTTTTTTCATTTGACCTCAAAATTTTTCGATTGAAAATTAGGTTGCTTTTTCGATATTTATAAGGTGAAAAAATAAATATTTTAAATTAAAAAAATTAGGACAATGAAAGAAAATAATGACATTACAAGTACTACATTTATTTAATGAATCAAAGTAAATACTTAAAATTCAATGAACAATTTAGAAATATTTCTAGTTATTAATAAAGATGTCCCCTCTTCGTCTCCACCATTTACTTGTCCATTCCATTACAAGACAGAGAAAAATGATGTTTTATTATTATTATTTTTTTGTTTTTTTAATGTAAATCGTTGATAGTTTTAATGTCAAATTTTAATAATAAAATATAAAAAAAATAAAATAAAATAATCATTATAGTAAATAAATAATTTTTCACAAATGATTTTTGGATCATTGCCCGAATTTATTAGTCATCATCAAATGATCATTGATGATCATCAGAGGCATTAAGTCAAACAGCCGTATAGAGAGCGCAACCAGCATCGTATACTGTTTTTACTCGTTGTTTTTGCTTCCTCGATGACTTTTAAAATTTATGTTATTTTATTGTGTTACGCACGCAGATTCGACGCAAAGACTTATGTTTGTATCATAAATAAATGTCTGAAAAAGCAAGACAACAAAAAAAAACATATTGAAAGTGTTTAACATTTTCGAACACAGATCACAAATTTTATTTATTCAAAAAATATAAAACGCGATATGTAAGAATTGGAGAAAAAATAAACGACTTTGCATATTTTTGTGAATGCTTATAATAATAATAATAATATTTAATTGGTGGTTTTATTTATAAAATATAGAATACCTATCAAAAAATCAAAATTTTTTGGTTCGATACAGAGTGCTCAAAAAATGAGCTTAAAATATTTTTCAATAAAAATAATTTTCTTTGTTAAAAATGCAAAATTGCCCATCAGAAATAATGTGTTTAAGTTTTTCCAAGCTTGAGAAAGAATATAAACTCGTCTAACTACATTAACAGATTCTCCTTGTCCTTTTCTCATTGCCTATTGCTACACTATAATGGAAGAGAGAAAAGTATACTATAGCGAGTCTACAGTTCAGATTATAGTTCGTACTGCACTATAAAGTTTCTTAAAGTTGTAATTCTTTAGACTCGTTATGAAAAAAATGATGAGAGTGAAATTTTAAGATGCGAGCGAAACACCGTCACACAAAATTCACAGGTTGAAGCTGATTTATGTAACACTTAATGTTAAGAAAATATATATTTATTTATTGAATTTTACAAATTTAAACTGAGATTTATTGACGTGTTGTCTATCCTTCTCCAGTCCTTTTATTATTTTATTTGTAATTAATTATTTGCATGCAATTAAAAATTGTTTTTTAATAATGCCAAAGAAGTATTCTTCTGACGCACGTAATAAATACACTTATTGACAGTTTTTACTTACCATAAAATTTTTTTTCCAATTTTCCATTCTTTTTTAGAATTATAAAAGTATGAATTCAAAGAGAAAAGACCAAATGTCACCATTTCGGGACACTCTGTATCATTTATTAATAATCTGTTGTGTTTTTTTTTTTACATATTTCAATAAAAAAAATACAAGCAATTCTTTCCACACAAAATAATTTACACAGCAAGAAAAAAAAAATAAAACTGGTCCAAAACAATAAACAAAAAATTCGATTTCATTAATTTTGTCAAAAATTATTAAAATGACTTTTGACAAAAAAATTTATTGGAATCAGATGTGTGACACAGATATTACACAAAATTCTTGTGGTTTTTTTATAAAAGAAATTGACTTACTAAAATAATTATTTTCTATATTGTTACAGAGAGCGACGTTAGCGGAAAAAGAAAATGCATCATTAAAGGAACAATTAATAAATAACGCGAATAGTGGCGATCATAAAGACATTAGCAATATGGATAAGGAAAATAATTCACGATCGAATTTAGAAGTAGAAGTTGCAACCAAAGATAAAGAGGTATGTTAAATTTTATTTTATTATGTCATAAAGACAGATTACGTCAAATTAAAACATTAATTTTTACAACAAACTAGGTAATTAATTACCTAAGTTTTTTGTTGCTACAAATTAAAAATACATTAAAATATATGAAATAATAAATAGAGCATTGAAATTAACAATTTTATGTAAAAATTATTTGTTAATATTAAAAAAAATATATGAATTTTAAAGAAGACACCCACAAAATATGTTGAAATTTGAGTGCCTAAAGCAAGAGTTATAGGATATAGAGACAATTAATTCATGTAATAATATTTCAACACACCATATTCGATAGTTATCTGCAATATTTTAATTGAAAACGAATTGAACACAAAACACAAACACGCAGATGAATGAAATTTAATAAAAAGCGACACTTTTGTCAGTCAAATAAATAAGAATTACTTTAAGTAGTCTCCATAATTAAATTAAAAAAGACATTTTCTTTTACAGATGTGTTTTATATTTATACATATTATATATTATATGTATACCTATATTAACAACACTTCAATCGTTTGTAAAAACCACGACATGATCTGTAACGATGAAACGCATTTGTTTTTTTTATACACAAATTTGAATCTTCAATCTTTTATTGATCACAACGTTTCGAAATTTTTAAATTCCATCTTCAGGCAACTAATTAAAATAAAAAATAATCTATATTACCTCATAATGGCTCATTAAAATTGGCATCAATACGAATTTTTAATAAAATTCGATTTTGTGCTAAAAATAAGCAAATAATTACACTAAATAAACAAAATACAAAAACAATATTAAGTGTAATAAAATCTTATAATATATGATAGCAATTACATATTTTTTTTATTGTAATTTTTGATTTATTAATCTTTTTTGATGTACACGAATTATGATAATCATAATTTTAATAAAAAAAAAATGAAAAATTGCTTAAGAAAAATATTTTAAAAAATCATGTCATGCTACAGACGCCAAATAAATAATGGTAACACAAAAGAAATATTTAGAAATAATTTGATAAATTTTAATACATAATGTGTGGTGTCATATTTTTCTTGCTTTCGTAAATAATCGAAATTTACACCAGTTTTAATTATTTCTTCTTTATTTTTTTTAATTATTAATTACATAAAATTCGTTTTTGTTGCAAAAATATATATTTGAGATAAAAAAGAAATATTGTGTAGTCGATAAAAAATATTAATTAAAATTAGAATCGAAAAAGTCGACAACCAAATTGAACGGATGTAACTTTTCAAACATTCAAAGATAGATATATATACATTTATTGACTGACTAAGAACTGACTAACTGAAAACTACCTACTAATAATGTACTGAAAGTTTCAGATTTATTGATAGTAAAAAGTATTCTTGTAAATATATTTTCTTTCAAAATTTTTAATACTTTTCATTTTAATCGCTCATAATCCTCAAAATCTATTGAAAACACCACACGAAAATCTGTAACTTTCTACTTGCTGGTTGGAAGGTTTTGAGTTTGATTTCCTGTGCGAAAATCTTTAAATCTTTCAATATAAAGCGGTGTAATTTCTACTTTTAAATATCTTACAATCGTTCACAAAATAGAAACAATTCGCTTGTGTTAATACAAATTTTTGTTTTAACGCCAAATACTGTTGGTACTTGACTAAAATAAAAAAAAAAACTAATTTTTCTAAAAAAAGCATTAAACATTTCTTTATTTTAAATTAATTAACTAGCTTTTGTATGGAAACTCAAATCATAATTAAATTTTTTGTTGATTTTACTCAAAATATACTCAGTATTTTCCAAATACCCTGTATACTATATATTTTTAGTAAATGTGTATCTACATTGTATGAATTATTGGTTTGGTATGTCGCCCGTTCAATTCCTTAACTATAATAATTGCCATCCATCCATGTGCACTTTGAACAAAAACAAACTCTTGACACTCATTAAAAAGTGTTTTTCCATTTGGCATCAGTCTCACCTGCTCTTCTTCCACCACTTTGGTCGGTGTTGTTCTTCATTCTCTTATAAATATTATAAACATCATCTTATAAATATTAAGAAACATTATTATATGTATTTATTAACTAATAGACATTTTACAAAAATAACTTTTTTGAAATATTATTATTGATAATTATTTTATTTTTGATGAACGAACGAACCAAACGGCGGAAATATGTTCGTTTTTGATAAAAACAAAAAAATAAAAATGTATTCTTAATTTTATAATCTTCACTCACGCACGCCACACTCAAACAAAAATTTTTTTAACCGGAAATCATCAAATGATAAATAATAATGGAAAAAAAATTATTTTAAAATTATTTTGAAAGAATCAATTGGTGTGAAATTCATTAAATTATTAATTAATAAATTTTATTTGTTCTTTAATCCAATACACATGCCATAATTAATTAACCTTGATTTGATTAGGTAATATACACTTTTTTTTATTTCTGTTCAAATGACTTAACCTAAATTATTGCGTTCTTCAAGTTTTTTTTTTTTATCATTTTTAAATTACAATAAATAAATAAATTTTTTTAAAAACTATGTAATAAAAATTTGATAAAAATTATTATTTTATTATTAATTCAATTGAAGGGGACGAAATAATTCTAATCTTGGTATTGAAATCTTTAGGATGTTGTAGCGATTCAGTTTTGGTGTTGTAAAAACGATCCACACAATTAGTTTTAACTCAATTATTATTTGAGTTTCAATAGCTAGGCACGAGTATATTAAGTGGAGACTTATAACCGCCTCAACTTACTTTATTTCATGTTTGAAAATCAAGTAACAAATGAAAAATTAATAAACACACAAAAATTTAAACATCATCGTAAGTAAGCAACCTCTTATGTAGTGGTCTAGATTCAGACTTTATTTTTGATTATATTTTTTTGATATAATCTCATAATTAATTATTTTACGTTAGTTAATAAAAATATTTCTAAACACATTTACGTAAAAAAAAAAAATTAACGTATTGTATTTTAATTAGAATCGAAATTATTTAAGATTATGAGGAGGAATAATTTAATTGTTTTATTTTTTTTTTTTAATTACTTATTATAAAAATTAATTCGTGATATAACAAACTTACGTTTTTTTTTTTAGTGTGTTATTTGTTCACACAATTAATCGATAAAATGGAATGCGATATTATTTATAATAAAATAATAATGATTTTTAATGGACATTATTATTTTATTGAATCGATATCTTAATTTATGTATCGAATTACAGCGTGAAAATAAAAACAATTATTGAATAAATATTTATACTTATTAATATAATAATTATTGATATCATGTTGATATAAAATTAATATCAAACTTATTTTTTATAATAATAAATAATTAAGATTAGCCAATTTTATAAATATATTTATACTTTTCGATTTTTATCTCAAACAAATTTAAAGATATAAGGTTTCCAATATTAGTCTCGGTACCTCGTACAACTAAAAATTGGATTTTGTTAAATTTAAACCACCAATAAAAATTTAAAATAATTAAAAATAAAACTTTTTATAATATGTCAATATCCTTGATGTATGATTTGGGGGTATTATAAAATAATAAAACAAAATTATTAAATTTTGTGTCATTGATCAAAGTGTAAACTATTTTTAAACAATTTATTGTTTAACATTAATTGTTATATATTTTAAATAATAAATAATAAAATTCAAGAAATACGCAATAGAATAAAAAAAAATTTCTAAACTTATTAATTTTTCTAATATTTAAACTATAATTACATAATTGAAAACCCCTTATCAATCGATTAACATTTTTTTATGTTAACTTTGAAGTATTTTCATCGATAAGAGACTATAAAATGACAATATTTGCATGCTACATTTTAATATAATTAACGTATTTATATAGATAATTAATAGCATCGTAAATTGACTAATTAGTTAAATATTTAATATTTGATTTAATTATTCAGATCAAGGTGTACTTTTTTATGTTATATTGGTTTCATAAATATTGTTTGTCATAAATTAAATCATAAATTTTTACTTATCATAAGTTGAGTAATTATTAAGAATGGAATATTAAAAGTATATAAGCATTTCCAATTCCAGCTTATATTCCGTATTCGCTTATAAATATGATGATATGTGATGTCATGAAAATTTATGAAATTTGTAGGATAATTATTGAGATTACAGATCAATTTAATTTTTAATTAAAAATAGAAATTGTGAAATATTAAAAATAATTTATAAAAAAAAAATTCCTTAACAATTGAACATAATTTCTATAAAGAATTTCAATAATAATTTATTTTTATTATAAAAATGACATTGTATATCATATATTAAATACAGCGTGTAACAGAAGACATGGCTGATACTAAATGGCCTACCGTCTGTGCCATAGCTGCTTAACAAGCCCTCCGATTTACGCATCCTTTACACATCAACTATTTTTGTCAATTATATACAGTTAGCAATTTGTAAACTACCTCAATTTTCGATATAATTTTGAGTAGTTCAAAACATCGAAATTTATAGATCTACATTAAATTCATACAATTTATGTGAAAAATATTCACAATAAATTACTCTGCTCTTAAAATATTGCAATATTTTTTATCAAAATTTCAAGTGTATTTATAATTTTGTTTGGTCTATACCATCCACTTCAAAATTAAGGGATGTTTAAGGCGCCATAATAAGTATTTACAACAACATTTTTTTATTTATCGGTTTTAAAATACTTTAAATCATTATGATTGAATTTATTTCTTGTATAGGTAATGAATTTTTAGCCCTAAACATAAACATGTTGATTTATAAACAAAAAACATTGAGATAAAAACAAAATAATAATAATAATATAATAGATGATGTAATGATTTTTTAAACAGAATTAAATAACCATAATCTCATTACTAACTTCTTGTAAGTGTAAAAAATTAATTAGAAATGATTATTGTTTAAATAATAATAATAAAAATTTATTATTTTTTTTTTTTGTTAAATCAGCATATCATTGATTATTATTAATATATATGTTTGTTACAACGAGACCAGTTCGGTTTGTTGTTAGTTGATATGTTTTGAAAGTATTATTATTTTAATTGATACACATTAATAAAATATAATACATAATTATATTAAAAAAAAAAAATTTTTTATACTATCATAATATTTAATAAAAATCTGCAACCGAATTTGCTGAATATTCATTTTAAGATAAAAGTTTTGTAATATAAATAAAATGATTTGTTTCGAAATGCCAACTACTGGAAATTGAGATTGGAACTTATTTATTCGAATAAATAACTTCTTCTCCGAATTATCTATCTAAATATAAGTCCATTTACGTTTATTTATCTGTCTAAACTTACCAAAAAAATATTTCAAATAAAAGTTGTTAGTTTTTAATTTTTCTTTTCCATGGTTTAAAATTTGGGTCATAGATCAATTGGAGGGATTTTCAAAACTAAAATTTTACCCCGCTATCTCTTTTCGTTTTCGAGTTATCATGTGGACGGACATATACTTTGTAAGCGGCTTCAATAATTTATAGCGTTACAAAATTAATGATAATATTAATTTAGCCTGACATATTTTATAATAAATCAATAACTAAATAATTTATAAGCAAATATGTGAAAAATTAATTTCAAAATCAATAATTATTGTATTTTATTTCTACATTTTTAATAATAATGAATTTATTATATATTCTCAATAATATGCAAATATAAATTTTCAAAGTTGACATAATCAGAACATATAATATAATTTTTCACAATAATATCTACACCAATGTTCTAATTTAAAAATATGTATATAATAATAATTATTATTATTACAATATCTATCAACACAATATTCCCATACAAAATCTATAAAGTTTATTTTTGTAATATTTATGAAAAAAATAAATATTAATATCATAGATATACAAGTTTTAATAGATGTATTAAAATTCTTTATATTGTTTGTTCAATGTATATGTTGACTTCAGGTACTTAAGGAGGTCAGATAAAGTTTGAAGAATTAATACATTTATAAATTAATGTTTATATTTTCATTGTATCGTAAAAAAACACGTATTTTCACAAGGTTTTCCATAAATAAGAAGTGTGAAACTCGGGAATTTTCTCTTGCACAAATTAATATATATATTTTTGCATATTATAAAATTCTGGTACATTAAGGAATTCAGTTGAAGTAAGTTGAACAGTTTTTGGTATTTATGGTCAAGAAATGGAATAGTAAATCATTAAAAACCTCTTGTCTATGGTAGTACTCAACCTCCTAATTATTAGCCTATTATTGTATCATCAAACCACTTAAGTCTATATAAACATAGTAAGTCTATGAACTAAAGATAGTATAATATACACTTTCAATATAAAAACAAAAAAAAACACATGTTTAATAAAATATTGTTTATTTATATAAAATTGGAACAGATATATATATAATATAAATGTTTTAACACAATTGTTATCTCTATATATTGACTGCCTTTATTGAAAGCATATTATTTTATGCATGTAACCATTTATTGTATATTATATATCTAATATAATACTACTAGTAGAAACAAACACTTATACTTATTATTATTTGTACACTCACTTTTATTAAAATACATAAATAAATGAAAAAGACACCATATGCATATACTTTTTGTATACAATTTTATACTATTCTCTTTATTTATTGATAACCATTTAACGAAAGTATTTATTTGTTTATATTATTTTAATAAATATTTTATTTATTTTATTTTTTTTGTCATAATAAAAAAAAGTTTTTTTGCAAAGTATAAATATTTTCTATTCAATGAAATTAATGTTGAAGTTTACGTAATAATATAAAATTACTGAAACATCACTTTCATTGATTGGTACTCAATGGCTTTGTTAACAAGTTTAAATAATCTCTAGTATCAATAATTGATGTATTTTGAACCATTAGAATTAAAATACACTAAATATACACTAAATGCTATAATATACTATTCAACTCGCTATTTCTTTGAGTTATCTTGATGAGGGACGAACATAAATGGACTAATTTGGTGATTCTATGACCATCTATGCCAAAATTCTTTGGTTCAATATTTACAAACATTACAAACTTAAGACTAAACCCTGACATTATTTGTGTCGAGTATAGAAATCGTGTTTTGGGTTTAAAATTTTTTATAAGATATATATTTTTATAAGATTAGTGAATTCAATATACATTATTTCATAGTCTATAATTATTGGAATGGTAAATGGCAATATAATATAATGGAAGAGGACTACTGACTGTCGACCGGAACCGGAAGTTCGTAGCACAGTCACTCGCCAACAGTCGTCGACGTTTGTGTTTGTTATCGCAGAGTAGAGCAATAATATATATACATAGAGTTTCTTATCAGTTTATTTCTGTTTGGTTGTTGTCTACACTATATATAAGAGCTATATATATATTTTATGTATAGAATTCAACTTATTGGTTTTATTTTATGTTTGTGTTAAACATTTTATAAAAACATTTCAAATAAAACAATATATATATAGTTTTTGAAATAAACAATCATCACAACACGTGTGTGGGATATTGTTGAAATAAACTCTATGCATATAAAGCTCTCTCTGTATGGAAAACTTTTTCTTGTAGCGACAAAAAAATATATATTTTATAGATAAGATAATTTTTTTTATATTTTTGTTAAAATTTAAACTTTTTTTTTTTTAAATTATTAATCGCTATTTTATGATTTAATATCGATTACGATATAAAAACTATGGCGTTTTTTATTTATTTTTTTATTTACACGTGTCTAGAGTTAAATTGTTTCACATAATTCTATTGTTTATTGTTAGTCGTATTGTTGTTTGGCATTTAAAGCCAATTAAACAATTTAGTTTGTTTAATTTTTTTTTATCTATGATTTTAATTTATCGTTTATACGTTTTTCTAAATTATTATGTTATTTATTGTTTTGTTTTTTTTTTTATAGTTTCAATATTAATCGATTTTATTTAATTGGTTTTTATCCAGAAAAATGATAGTCAACCATTTCTGTCGTAAAAAAAAGCATAATTTCATCAGTTTTTTGTAGTGTTCAATTGTTTAAATATTATTTTTGAATTTTGTATGGTTAACATTTCGTATAATCAGTTTTCATATTGTGAATTTTATACGAAAATTTTATATTTTATAATAAACTATTGAATACTACAAGTAGATGACGATATCATATTAAAAATGTATTATTTTTAATATCATTTATATAATTAAAATTAATTCTGTTTCTGAAATATTTGTATATCAGTTAAATAATAATTTAAGTATGCTATTTTTCAATTTTATTTTAAAATCATTAAAATTTGCTTTCAAAATCAAATTCATGCCTTACACGAAAGAATACTTCGTAGAATCGAATTAAAATGAATAAATCTTATAAATAATATGAATCATTCGATATTATAAATTGTAACAAATACATATTTTTAGTACAAAGAGCATTAAAATATGCAAACAGGTAAAATAAATATTAAATATAAACTCCACCATATACTGTATGAATGGCATATGAAATATTTTATAAATATTATCTTAAAATATTTTAGTGTATTAATAACTTGCAACTATATACACACAGTATGTGTATCAAATCATTCGACCTTTGATCAAATCATTCGACGTTTGATCAAATCGACTAAAAAATCTAGAATAATCAAATAATGTTTAATATGTACTTAATGTCAAGAAAAACAAAAAATAACTACAATTTTACGATTAGAATGCCTAGTTTACGAGATATCGCTTGAAATTTCTCCGAAATATAACACCTCCGGATCGGTTTTCGGACGATATCTCAAAAGCTACGCGCCCAATCGTAAATTGGATGTTATTTTTGAAATCTACAGGTCAAACTACCCCTATAAACATAATTTTATCGAAATCGATGACATAAAATATTTTTCGATTTTCTCGATTTTTTCAAAAGGGTACCCCTTAAGAAAATTACGAAAAATTGAGAAAAAATTTTTGTGTCCAATTTCAATAAAAGCATGTTCTCAAGGGTAAGTTTGATCCGTAGATTTCAAAAATAACATCCATTTAATGATTGGATGCGTAGTTTTAGAGATATGATCTGAAAACTGTTCCACAGATCAATATACTTTTACACTTGTATTGATTTGAATGTGGCTTTAAATTGAGTACACTTCCTGTACGCTTTTACTAAACTTTATAAGTGGTAGTTTGACTTTGAGGTTGTGTGTTATTTCAAGTCATCGGAGTCATATTATAAATACACCGATATATATATATATATATATATATAAATATATGTAATATACATTATATATATATATATATATATATATATATATATATATATATATATATATATATATATATATATATATATATATATATATATATATATATATATATATATATATATATATATATAAAATATTTATTTCAGTTTTAAAGTATATCAGTAATGAGAATCTATGAACGATAAGCAAATAATTCCCTGTTATATGAATAATTGTAACATTTAATTTATGACTTTTTCGGTTTTATACAACTACTTAGGTTAGTTTTCACTATGAATAATTACACAAAGGCGGATATATTTTATTATTCTCTTGTTTAGAAAATAAATTTTTTTTTTTTTATGATTTAATCAATATATTTTATTTGTAAGAAACTCATTTAAAAAAAATTTTCATTTTATGTAGACAAAAAAAATTTATAACTTCAAAAATTCATTTTTTTAATATGTTAATTTTCATTAAAAAAAATTTTGATTTGATCCGCCACTGATAATTACAATATAGGGTACATTTAATACGACTTATGAAAATTTATTACATCTAGAAAATATTTCCAACCTTTAAACATATTCCTCCTAAAAATTTATCAGAAGTAATCAATAACATTCATTTCTACTTACAACCAGCACTCTCCCTCGAGTACTTCAAATCAAAATTATTATACTTTATTTGTCTTGTAATTAGGTATTTAAATTCATACTTGAATAGCCTTGTATTGTTTAACATTGGTCATATTGCGTGACAAATATTTTCTTAAACAACTAGAGAATGTTACGACGGTCTCTTCTATACCAATAATTTACTTTCTATATGATTTAGCAAAATTATTCACTTTTATTATTTATCTTCCCCTAAAATATACAATTTTAAAATATGCAATTGTTTATTTTTATGCACATTTTTTAAGCTTTCATGATTTGCTTTTTTTTATAAAAGATCAGATAAGAATAACTTTTAGCATTGTTTAGTTAATTTTCATTGTAAAATAAAGCTTGATGGGTTTGGGGGCATTATTTAAAAAATAGAGTTTGTAAAAACACGAAATTCGTATATTTTAGTTATTTTTAACCTGATGACGGATACTTTTATTGTGTCGAAACAATTTATGTAAATTAATAATTTTAGTAATAATGTGTTTAATTTCTCACTTAAATACAAAAAAAAAATACTTCATTCAAAGATATTATCAGTAATATCAATTATATAATTGTCAACGGAAATAAAGTCATTATACGAAATAAAATAAACTAAATTTGACAAATATTTACCAAAAAAAAAAATGATTATTCAATTGGGATTTTAAAAAAATAATATAGAAAAATATTAGATAATTGTCGATATAAAATATAAAAAATAACTAATTTTAATTCCCAATCGAGTTATTTTCTATTAAAATAAAATATTTATGGGTAAAAAAACATATTTTTTATGTTTTATAAATATATAAAACACAATAAAATTATTGAATACTGTTTTTGTTGATATTTAATATACCTTTAGTTTGACGACCACCATATACTTAAAATAAATGTTACGAGAATATATATTATTTCGTTTATTTAACGATACCAATATCTAACTATTAAATAACAACGTTATTATCTAGTTGTTCGATCATACAGAGTTGTTAATATTATTATTGTTTTTGTGTGTGTTGAATTGGTTGTACTTAAAATATATTTGAATACATCACGTCACTTCAATTATAGTAATAAAAAAATATCTACACTTATTTTAACACACACAAAAAAACATTTGAAAATTTACTTTCTCAATAGATTTTGTACAATTATTGAAAAAAGAATTTATTTTCTGAATATCAAGAAAAGTAATTATCAAAATACAAGTTTTAGACGTCACGATATTAAAAATATACTCAGTATTAAACAATTTCTTATCTTATCACATATTTTTATGTGATTTATATAACAGTTATGTAGATTACATTGCCTATCAATTATAAAATTCTTTACATTTGAAAATGCATACATTTATTATAAATATGGTAGTCAAGGTAAAATTTACAAGAAATAAATAATAATGCAATAATAATAAAATGGTATCATAGTAATGTGTACAGGAAGTTTCAGCGAATACTCTAGTAAATATTTTGTTATAACTTTCAGTATTCTTTATTCTAGAAGAAGTATTTCAGACAAAATCAGGTTTATACTCGACTGATATTATCTAGAATGAACTCTGGGTGTAATAATGTATAATAAAGATTTTATCCTTTTCAAATATACTGGAACACATTGTATCTAAAAGTCAAATAGTAAATATTAATATTTATTTGTTGTGTCCTCTAGTGGTAATTCATAAGAGTATCACACATACACACAAGTAGATACAACACCCCAACCTCCCAACCCCCCATTAAAACATGTATGTACATGAAGGTAGAGTATGAGTCGATGTATGTGTTAAAACACAACTTATATAGTCTTGTTTACATTGTTACACACATTATATGATGGTAACTAACTGTATAGTGTTGTTGATGGGTTGTATATGGCACGATGAACGACCACCGATCGACGGCCATACCACCAAAACCACCACCTAGAAACATCGAATGGAATGGTATGAGAACTGTATACAATTTCCAAGTTATATAGATCACGCGACATAGTTAGCATGTTGGATTGTCGTAGATAACGCCTTTAATATTGACTTTATGTCACCGAGTTCACCGAGGAAATAATGATTTTAGTGATAATAATCTTTTGTACATACAATAAATACAATTTTTTTTTTTTTACTGTAAACCCCTGAACAATAAACAATTTTTATATGTTCAATAAAAAAAAAAATTTCACCCCCCGTTTTTAAGTTTTTCTATGAGAAAATCATTTTTCGATAGGTGTTAGAATCGTGATTGAGCTAAAAACAATTGTACTTAAATTATTATTTAAGTGATATAAAAATATTTGAAAAAAATGGGTGCGTGAACTAATGTACGTTATACTTCTTTGGCATCATTAAAGAACAATTTTTAATTGCATGCACATAATTAATTACAAATAAAATAATAAAAGAACTTGAGAAGGATAATCAACACAGTCAATAAAGCTCATTGAAAAATTCAATAAATAAATATATATTTTCTTAAGCGTAACATAAATCATAACAACAGCTTTAACCTGTGAATTTTATGTGACAGTGATTCGCTCGCATCTTAAAATTTCACGCTCATTATTTTTTCATAACGCGCCTATAATTAACTTTTTATAATTGTTTGATTAGCCCTATTCTATAAAAATAGAACGTATTTAATATTACACTTAAAACATCTAGTAAATATTTTCCATATCTACGGAAGTACAAGAAAACCACACAATGTTAATCGCATTATATTTTATCAATGAAATTTTCTTTTTTCTTTTTCAATTGCTTTTTATTTAAGTTTTTCTTTTTCTTGTAATGTGTAAATAAACACACAAAAATTGTTTGAAAAGAAAAACACACAATTCTTGTGTATAAATACAGAGAAAAAGTTTATTATTACACAAGGTACTTAAAGACAATCGGCTTTCTTTTCACACACAAATACACCGTGTAATCGGTTTTTCCAAGCTGATTATATAATGTTTTTCCTTTCATCATCAACATCCCTTACTTACTTTACACTTTGTGAAAAATGTGTGAAAATCATGATCGAAAATTATTAATACTTTTATAATACTTTTATTATATTTTCTTTTTCATGATGTGTCGACAAAGCAAAGGTGAGAAAATGACTCATCGATGGGTTTTATATTATAACTTTTTAAATATTATTTTTTATATATAATATGCCAGGGTATAGTAATTTTAGTCTAACTTATTTTACACAGGTGTCCATAGAAACATCTAATTAGTCATATTTCCTACTGCCCATCCGTCATTACGATAACTCAAAAACAAAAAGAGATAGTGAACTGAAATTTTGGTCACGCATTCTAAACATACTAAGTGAGTTTTAGATCGTGAATGAGCATAATCCATGCATTGGGTCCAATCGTTCCTTGACCCAACTTTTAAACTATAAAACATACAGAAGTAAAGTTTAAATACAAATCCACAATTTTAGCTCAAATTTGGCTAATAAATACATATAGGTAAAAACAATACATATTATTATACATATATACAACTGTATAGACTGGATATTTGTATTATTTTATGAATGCTAAGTAAAAATAGTCCAATGAAATTCAATCATATGTCGAGTATCTAAACAATTTACTCGTTTTATTCCAATAAGCAAAATTTTAAACCATAAAATTATTGTAGTAAAATAGGACTTAATTACGATCTTTGTTACAAATAATTCGAATTTCGAGTTTCGAATATACGTATTCAAGAAAAGAATCGAAACATTATCAAATTATTTTCGGGATAGTTTTAACTTTAGCAAGAATACACAAACCACATGAAATGGCCATTAGATAAAAAGCAAGAATAATAGAGAGACAAATGCAATTATTATTATTATTATAAAGTGGACTAAAATATTTCGATATCAATAATAATTATGATTTAAAACCACTACTACTTGTGTAGTTTTAGGTCTACATTTATTGTGCACACGTGAAATATGATTGCAAGTTCAAATGCATATGGAATATGAGAAAATACATGGAGATAAATAGTAACTTTTAATTTTATGTCGAACCACATCATTGCTATAGAATTCAGAGAGTCAAACAACCTTTATGATGCTGTTGGCAGTCAGCCTACAATTTTCTATCTTTTACTATCATTCCAACAACCCCCTTCCCCCACGAATTTTCTCCTTTGGACTGATATAATAATAATAATATACATATAATTTGTATTGTTTTAAATTATACAACGTGCTCTAGAAAAACAAATTTTTGAAATTGCGAGTCAATTATTTTTTTTTTAAAGAAATCGTTCTCATAATTTTTCAAAATGAAAACTTAGGAATCATAAATTATTTTCGATAGCTTATTAAAAATTTGAATTTTAACATCCAAAATTTGACAACCAACTACTTAGCCTAATTCAAAGTATCAAGAAGAATATTTTTCGTTCAATTTTTTTAATTCAGATCAAAAATATTTTGAGACACTCAATATAATGTCTATTGTAGAAATCGTTTGCAATTATGTATCGTAATATCGTAATTGACAGAAGAAGAAGAGTTAGAATTGTTACTTTATTTCTCTGTAATACTACAAATTTATATATACACAGATCCAAAAATATATATACTGTCCAATTATATTATTATTATATAAAGAAATGAAAATTTTATACTTAAATTATTATTTAACTAATATAAAAATATTTTAAAAAGATACTTTTTTTATTGGAATAAAATGTAATAAAAAATCTTGTTAATATACGTTTTTTAAGTCATAATTCCGTCAGCTACTTGTAGTATCCAATTGTTTTATATAAAGAAATATTTATCCACATTACTATTTTCTAACTACGCACCCGATAATTTGATTTTCAAAAGCTTTATAACAATGAAGTATTCAAAGATTGAAAGCTTGTATTATATTATTGACGCTCAAAACAATAAAAAAACGAAACAAAAAATCGATGAATAAATAACAAATTATATATCCATCTTTATTTAAAAATAATAAAGTATTATATTTATCAAATATAATAATATTCTATGGAGTAGTTATGTTGTAACAGTTACATTTTGTTTGAACTGACTGTTTGAGGACTGAGAACTGAGCACCACACTGAGGAAGAGAATATAATATTTTGTATTGCATATATACTAATATTCATCAAATCTATACATATATACCAACATTATTGTCTTTCTACGGGCATCCATTTTCGCTATTGTATAATTTCTCTAATTTATTACTTCATATCGGGTTCTATTTTAACTACCCATCATCTACACGGAGGAGAGTTAGAGAGAGCTATATGATGATGCACATATACTCATAAAATCTCCCACTCTCTCTCTTCGTTGAGCTTACATACATACAGAGAAATCCACATCCATAACTAACCCTTTCAAAGTAAATTCGTGTGTAGAATCTCATACTGAAGTTACTCACACACACAGGGTTTTTACGAGCCAGTCGATGAGATGGTGGGGGATGGGGATGGGGGTATATATTGAAATAAGGGGAAGAAGATTCACTATACAATCGAGAAGAAAGAGTTGAATCAATGAACACACACACACACACACACACTGCTGCTGAACGTTGTTGGGTTTTAAATGATGTTTTGTGTATTGAAGAAAATATGAGTGATGAACGATGCTAAAGGAATGAAACGCACCACCACCATGATGGTGGTGGTGAGAGAGAAGTGTAAAATTTTATTTGAAAATGAGAGACAACTACCTCTCATTTCTCGTTTTCTTTTCTCGTTCCAATTCCAATCTCCCCACATATATGTGTAATATTTTCTGGTATATGTATGTGGATCTCTCCCTATACTATATTTGTGTAAAACCAATCTTTCTCTTACATATAAATACACTACTCTTCGTCCTGATGGACGTCTACATTCATTGAAGAGGAAATTTGCATATGTGCAAGGATATTATATTTCTCTACATGTATATGGTGTTATATATGTTGTTTTTTTTTTTTCAAAAATAAAATAATTTAATTTTAAATTATCCTAACAAAGCTTACTACTACAGCTGGCTCTCTCAGCTTGTGTATAGAATTTTCTAGTAACTATTTTATTCCTGAAAATGTAAAAAAAAATTATTCCTTTTGACATTGTATTATTTTTATATCATATGAAAAAAAAAACACACTTCGCCTTATGTTCTTTTACAATTTAAATTCACTCTGCAAATGGTGAAAAATTTTCAAAATCACATCAAGTTGAAAGACTTACATCTTCTACTGTTAATATTTAATCAATAGGAAATCATATTATCAAATTTGGTCAAAAATTCCATTCGATTTTTTAGCCACCATTTAGTTTTAAAAAAAACCCCCTGATATTTTAAATAAAAAATTATGATAGGTATTTTGTAGGTTTATGAGAAAAATTTATGCATTTTATAAAAATTAAAATTCTTGCTTAATTAAAATTCATTCCGTTTCTTCAAGAATAAAAAAAATCCAATTTTCGGAGAAAAAGGTAGATATTTTAATGTAAAAACCATTTTCATTTGAATAAAACAATTTTGACTGCGTATACATAAAGAGAAGAGAACAAAATTAACCAACAGAGAGGAACATTAACCACAAAATTATTGGAACCATTATTTAATAAATAACATTTATTAATAATAATAATAATTTCTATATTATTCTATATCCTTCATCGAAAATTCAAACCTCTCTTCTAAAAAAGCATTTGCATGTATTACAACATCTCATTATTATTACACATTCCCACCTCCCCTCCCACCACCGTTCTTCAAATTCGGGTTCGAATTTTATTACTCCTTATATGTGATGTTGATGATAATGATAATAATGATGATAAAACCACCCCCACACACACATACACACCCATTATCAAAAAATATCATTCCATTTCTGCACTTCCCCCCATTCCCCCATCAACTTCATCAGTACTATTACTCCTAAAAATACTAATTTCACCTTGTGATTGAACCCTTTTTCAAAGGATATAACACGAAAACCATATCACTTTTAAAAGGGTGTTATGTTTTTGCCAATTTTATTATATACCTTCGCCTGATGTTCTAGTAGCTAGGCAGTTGTTACGTGTGTATGTATGTCTATCCGTCTTCTGTCTTCTGCATCTATCTCTTATTGATGCTTATTGTTTGGTACGCATCGATCTTTTTACGAATATGGCAAATATTTTTTGGAAAATTAATGAACTTATTATATATTTATGATTATATTTGTGTTATCATTATTATCTTGGTTACAACCATTCTGATCATATATTGGTTATCTCTTTTTAATTTATTTGTTATATTTTTTAATATCTTTGTTTCAATTATTCATATTCAAAAATAACTAAAGCTTCATTTTTACCCTAAAAAAAGATATTTGTTAATTTTATTTCATACATTTTCATGCAAGAATTTCTTAAACAAAACATTCTGTAGAACATTCCCAAAGGTAATGCGTGCTCAACTTATTGAGAATTTAGCCATTACTTTTCTAAGTGCAGAAAAACAAAAGTAATTTTGGTAAGACATTTTTCGGATTCGATATCCTTTACTTGTCAGGTCATGAGAAAAAGATCGTCTCAATCAAAATTTAATTAAAGTGCTTTAAAGAGAATCGTTAAAATTTGATCAATTTATTTGTGTATGAAAAAATCTCTGTTATATAACAAAAGTTGTGAAAACATCAATTAATATTTTTTCACAATAAGTACAAAAAATTTTGATAGTAATATTCCTGATTCTTTAATAAATTGACTAAAAATGGCTATATGTAAACAAGGAAATAAACAGAACTTTACTGCTATAAAAATAAAACGTAAAATAAATCTATTTCTTTTTGTTTTTTTGCGTGATTAAATGTTGATTTAATCAAAAAAAAAAACGTAATCATTAAAACTATTATATTATTTAAATGTTTTACCAAAGTTCATTGAATTTATAAAAATTATCGTCCGGTTCGGTCCACACGCAGATTAAGCTTGTTAAAATACTTAAATTAAATTGAAAAAAAAAAAAATACTAAATCCAATCATCACGAAATGTATTGATAAACTATTTGTTTTCTCTCAAATCAATGACTTCTATGATCTTAAATCTTATTAATAATTATATATTATTTATTATAAATATTGAATAGAAATTTTGACAAAGGTTATCAATACCAATTGGTCCATTCCTATGTCTATGATGCGTGTTATAAAACTATTAAATCAAAGAAAAAAATTATTATTTTTGGTACATATAGTATGATTTTAAAGTTATTTGACAAACCATTATTTAAGATTTCATTAAAACGTGTTTAATTTTTATTTCATTTACTAACTTTTTTTTATTTTGTTTCAGGTGAGTGTTCGAAGTACTCAAAGCTGGTATTTAAGGTTTGATTTTTCCTGTAATTTAAATGGTTTTAATTGAATTTTTCTGGGTATATTCAAAAAAACTTTTAATAAAGTTAAATAAATCAGTAAACAAGAAAATTGGAAAATTTTATCGTATGAATTTTCTCCCTAATTTTAAATACGATACAGGAAAACAAAGAATATTGAAAATAATTCAATTAACTTAAAATCTTAATATTAATAAAACAAAATCCATGTATATTTAATCGCATCGACTTAATAACCACCCTATATTATAACTAAAAATAAAATAATTTAATTCATTACTTTTTGAGCGTCACTCTTTATTAATCCTAAAATATATCGATTTTTTTTTATAAATAATTATTTTTGATAATACATAATTTTTTTTTTGAATCATTATTTTCAACTCCGTAGAAAAAAATTATTACATTTTCTTGCGCGTATAATTTTCATTTGTATCTTTTTGAAGCACAAATTGTTAACGACCAAAATGTGTTAAATAAATTGACAAAATTTCTTAAAATCAACACACAAAAGTTTATATAAATCAAATATAAAAACACCAAAATAAAGTATGAACAACTGAACCCCATACGAAACTTTTGTCACCACTTAACTTAATTAGAATGATTATGAAATTAAGAACTTTTTTTTTCTTCAAATCCTATTCATAAGTTCAAATGGTGTTTAGTTATCGATTAGTGATTAGTGATTTGTTGTTTTCGATTTAAAAAAAAGAATTTATTTGTTTTTGGTAAGTGTTTTCGAACAATTCATTTTATCCAAACAAAAAGAAAATTGAAATTAACCAAAAATCATCAATAATAAATAAATTTTCATCGTCTTTTCATTAATTATTAAATAAATTATTCGTGCAATTTAAAGAAAATACAATTAATTATACAATGATTGAAAATAGTATCATTAATTTTAAACAATTCAATCTGTATGAAATTTAATCATATAAGAATTGAAATGAATGTTGTGGAGGCCAGAGGGGAGAGGGGTAATGGGGGAGGTAATCGGTTGGTGGAAAATGACATAGACAATGAAAAGAAACACAATATTGTCATTGACAATAAAACCAGAATTAATTGATCATCTATAATTTAAACTTACTACCAATAATAATAATTTTATTACAAAAGATGCTATCATCATTTTTCCTTCATTTTCAATTTTTTCCATTTGTTTTATTATTGTCATTTTCTCATCCCCGCATCAAATGAATTACATCATTAATTTTTTTTTGTGTGTAAATCTTCTGTGACAAAAAAGTTTTAATGTAATATTTAAAATATATTTTAATTTGAATTTGAGTTTTTCTCAATAATTAAAATCTCAATAAGTTATGATGATTATTTGACGAAAAAAAAAATAAAAAAAAATACTTACTTTAATATAGGAAATAAATGAAGTAAATATTTACGATTGTTAATTAAATTTCAATAAGTTTTCAATTAATTAATTAATACTAAAATTACGTTGGAGAATTTCTTTTGTATTATTTTCGTAATATACAGTGAATTCGTAAAAAATTGATAATCGAATTTTAAATGATTTCTCGAAAAAATATTCATTTTAAAATAATTATATTGGTGGTTAAATTTGTTTTATTTTAACTATAATTTTACCTAACAAATACAAGCTTGTCGGGGCCATAGGAAATATTGAAAGCTCCGAAAATGAAAAATGTCTACTTTTCAGAAGGAAGGAATTTGTTACACCAATCAAGCTATATTTTTTTTACAATTTATTTGACATGCTTGTGGGTACCCATTCTAACATAGCTTTTTAAGTGAACTCAATAATTCAAGAACTCCCTGTAAGATATTTTAACTATATACGTACAAAGTATTATATATAAAAGTTTTATAAGTCAATCATTTAGTAATATAATATATACGTCGCCGATATCGGTTAATACCCTAGCACTGATTTTAATTACGCCAATTAGTTCCATGAATTCTTAGTATATATATAATATTCAACTTATACGGTTGCAGTGCCATCATCTTCCTCATTCTTATACATACAATAATGTGAATTATGTGTGGGGGTGGAGTCGGGTGGTGTTTAAGAGTAGGTAGTGATCTTATTCACTCTCATTCTACATGGAAATGAAATCAAATTTATATCAAGACCAATCACTTGGAAAATACTTCTTACTAACCATTTAACATCTGATATACCTATATATATTTATTACTACGTGCAACTTTACTTGTCTTTGTAACTGTAATACGAACGAAGAAAATCTTTGTATACCTTGATTCAAATATAGTTTATTAAAATGAAAATTGATATAATATTTTTAAGAAAAACTGTTTCTATTTGTTATCAACATATAAATTCGGTTCTTGACTTAAACTTTCTAAAACCGTATCGAAAGTGCTTTGGACTATGGATGGAACTTTTGAAACACGTTGGATCTCTTTGCTCATAAAAACTCATATCTCCATTTTTTTTAATATCAATACTAAAATTATTCTTAAATTTCATAAATTCGATTTAATCAGAATTTATAAAATTAAAAACACAAAAAATTTATGATATTAAGTCCATTTCAAATTGTATAAAGTATAATTTAAGAATTTATATTTGCAATATATAGGGTGGTTAAATTACCAAAGGGTGTATGTTTATTAATTAAAGAGGAAAGGAGAAATCTTCATAGAATTATTTTAATACTCATCTTATAATTTATTATTTTATAGTATTTCTTGCTCTTTATCGATATATAAAATAGGTAGGTGTATCTTCGACAGAGATAGAGCGAGCGGATACAATACAAACCAAACGTTTATAAATATTACAGACAGAATTTTATGTATACAATAATTTTCACTTCTGAATATTTCGAGTAATTTAAGACAGCTGACAGAATACGATCGCCTATTTAAAAATGAATATATATAGATATGTATATGATTCTCACTTCACTTATTTTGAATACCACACTCACTATAAAACCTAACTTTATAAAATGTAAGCGAGGTGGATTGACAGCCGAAGTAAAATATCATATGTATATAGAAGAAGATGAGATGTAGTACGGTATTTGTTCTTAACAATTTTACAGGTTAAAATTTCAAAATTAAACTGACAATGTTAATTATAACTTCAATCAAATCATTTTTGATTCTTATATTTCTTCTTCTATATAAAATGGGTTTCTTACTTCATGTTGTTGTATATTGAGATGAACGTTCAGAGAGAATTTATAATAAAACACAGGAAGGATTTAAAAAAAAAATAACTCAAATCATACGATTCAAGGTGTCTTCATAACCCTATTAAAAAAAGGTGTGTTATGTTTTGTATTTTGAAGGTTTCGTTTTTGTTTTTTTGGTCTTTTGTTTAGAGGTTGTAATTAATAACAAAAGAATTTGTATTTTTTCAAAACCAAAAATTTTATTTTATATATATTTCTAATTTTTGTTGTACAAATTGAAAATTTTCTGTCCAATGGATCCTTGTACTAACTATAAAAGATAGAAGAAAAGTTGTTTGAAACATTTTTTCAAAAAATGTTTCAGTTCTTCACAATTTTAGCTCAAATTTGGCTAATAATCATATATTGGTAATAACTAATTAAAAATAATCCAAACAATAGTTCATATGTCGAGTATCTAAACAATTATTTATGTTATTTGTTATCTTCACTTGTTTATATAGAAATTAAGTAACAATAAAAGGGTTCTCAATAATGGCAATTCTGTCTCAGTTGTCATTTGATTAATTAATCCTTTGATTTGAGTCAAATATCCATGATCAAAATTTGTTACAAAATATTTGGAATAATACAAATTTAATAATCACCTGTATTTACGTAAAATCAATCAATTAGAAAAAAAATCATTATTAATATACACGCGTATCTAATAATCAGTTCCAATTGTTGTTTGTAATGGAGTTAGGGAGAAATATGAATATCTTACCATTGAACCGAAACAATTAACAATCAAATTATTATTTATTTAGAAAAAAATAAATAAATAAATTACAAATAATACAAACTAATATTTATTTTATTTAAAAAAATAATTACAAATAATTTTTATTAAATTTTATTGTTAAAAATGATTTTTTTATTTTAAATTAAATATTATTTATTATTTTTTTAATATGAATGAGTTTATATATTTTTATATTATTGTTAATTACATTATTATGGAAGTACCGTGTATTTCAAAAATTGCATAAAATGATATTATAAATCAAGGTAACATTTATTAGTTATTCAGAAATATGAGCAAGCAGGCAGACAGACAGACAGTACACGATTGGTTTATGGATTATTTCAGGTGAATGAAACAGTGCGTAACAGAATTGAATATAAAATATAACTTTAAAAATCTATTTCGTTACAAAGAATTTATTTTTATACGTCATATGTTGTTGTGTGGTGGTGGTCTTTTGAAATTAACCAGAACGACTTTTGATAAAATATTATTATTCAACGGATATGTTCAAATAATCTATATTTTGCATTCAAATACAAAGTTTTCGTACCCGGTATCCAAAAATTGCGAAATAGTTCAGCATAAATTTTTGAATTTTGCTTTGTCTACGGTCTTTGAATCTTCCTTTTCTGTTGTAAATTTTCGAAATATTTCTCTCAAAATATGTATAGGTTAGTGTATTATACAAAAAAAGTGTCTTGTTTAATATTCCGATCACGTGGTCTATTAGAAATAATAATAATAAATATGTACAATATTTCCATTAATTTAATATACAATTAATGATTAAATTCAGTTTTTTTTTTCTAATAAAAACTTAAACGATGCGAAACGAACCGGAAATATCCAATATGAATACATTGAAAATATTATTGAGAAAAAATTACCCATAATTAATATAGACAAATAAAATATACCTACCAACATTATAAAAAAAAAAAACGATATACGATTATTATATTATTTTATAAACAATAATAATAAAGTCTTTTGATAGATCAGACTCATTAGCCAATAATGTAAGTAAACTTTTATCTATGAAGCGGTAAGTGTAATATTAGATAGACATAGAGAATATCTATACGATGTATGTACTTAATCAGTCAGTCAGTGCACTTCAGAAAAGTTAATGGTGCATTATTTTATTACTACATTTATGAAATTATACCACAAGTTCATGAAAAGTTGGAAGGTGTCATAAAAAACCACATAAACAGCCATCTAACTCCTTCTAACTTCTACATTCATTTTTCCCCATACAGGTCATAAAATTGATAGTGAACACAAGTCGGAGGTGTTACATATTTTCGACACAAGCCAAAAATTAAATTTGCTAGAATCTAGATCTTAATAATTTCCTTTTATTAAATTTGAAATTATAAATATCGTAAAAATATTTATCAACTCCACCCACAGTTTTTTCATTTACAATAATCTTACCTGCTTTCCTCCCTATATATATCCTAATTAAAAGACTAATTATTCATTACTTGTTAATGACGAAGTCAAAAGTGCACACATTTAAAAAAAGTGAAAATTAGACAAAGTTAAAAGTTCCATTAATTTAGAAAAATGGATTTTCACAAAATAAATAATACATCTCTCAGTTTTCTAAGTTGTACTTGTATAATCAATATTCCGTATTATAAATAAATAAAAGTACATAAAGAAGGTACAATATTATCCTATGATTTGTGACGAAACACTTTGTAATATAACTATAAACTTGTAACTATTAAAATTATACAATAATTTATTATATGTTCGATTTATTTATCAAGTTCTTCACCCCCCATCACCCCGTTCAACCGTCCGTCCGTGTGTGTTAAAACTTAGTTCACTTACTCTGATACTTATTGGTCCAATAAACTTTCATTAAACCATGACAATTAATTATTAAATTAAAAAAAAAAAAAAAAAAACTTAACGATAATATTATTAATTGAAATTTTATAAAACTAACAAATTAATATTGTTTTGTTTGTGGAACTTTCACAAAATGTATTTTATTTACATTTTAAACAAATAAATGAACTTTTAGTAAAAATTTATACAAAAAAAAATGGATTTTTATTGTAAAAATAAATAATGTCATTTGATTGTGTATTTTGTGTATTTCCGTTTAATGTAATTTATGTAAATTAATATTTAAAATTACTCATTAATTTATTTTATTGAAATTTAAAAAAAATAAAACGTGTTAATCACATTATTCAATCTTAATTCATTTATAGAGATCGGATTTTATTTTAGAAAATACAACAAAAGTTGTTAAAAATATCATTTTTTGTGACAATACAAAAATTATAATATTTGAGTATATTCAAGTAATTGGAAAGATAAAATATATATAATTAATAATAGCGTTTTTTTAGGGACTTTGTTGTAAATTTCTAATAAAAATTGTAACCTTAACTTCAAGTCCGTTCATTAATAAGTTAATTTATATGTATACCTAATAAAATCCAGTCATAAAAATGATATATATATAATCAAATTAAAATACATTTATATTGTAATTTTGACCGGAACTAGTTACACACAAACACTAAGTACACACATAAAAAAATAATAATAATCAAATCCATTAATTCTGCTTAAAAATTGAAAAAAAAAAAGAATTACAGGTTGAATCATCATCATCGTACACATATAGTTGCTAATTTTAATGTATAATTCATGAGAATATTGATACCATTAGTTGAAACACAACACTTTTTCTACTTCAAATAAGTATATACACTTAACTTTATCTAACTAATTGAATCTTACATACTTATAACACTTGTTTAAAACTTATATTTGAAATTTATTGTATTATTAAAAAGGTTACTTTAGGTCTTTTGAAATTTGATTTAAAATATAGATTAATAAATTTTTTTTTTTAATATTAATTTTCATATATTGTTTTATATTTTTCCCAAGCATTATAATTTATTATTTTTAATATAAAAAAAAAAATTAATTAATTATAAAAATATTCATTTTGCGCTGTTAAAAAAAAAATTTAAAAATATTGAATTCTCTAAAGAATCTAAATTGACGTTTTGCGTTTCAATCTAATTACATGATATAGACTATTTAATGATACAAATATATTAATTAGTAATTAAAAGTAATAAATTAATATTTTTTTTCGTTCCAAATGAAGTACTACCATTTCTAATTTATTTGGTCACTTAAAACTCAACCATTAAATTATTATTTTTTCATATTCTTTTCATTTCTTACATTTTGGTCCTTCAAGCCGGATCAAAAGATCTATCAAATACAGCCAATATTTTTTAATTTAGAAAATCACCAGTTTTTATATAGTGGGTGAGATTTCAATTTATTCAATTTCATTAAATTTTAATAAATTTTCTCACATTAATAATTTTTTTGATTACAATCTTATATAAAAATAATTGAAATATTAAAAATTCACGATTAATGGGTGCTTATAATATAATAAATTTTTTTAGAAATTAATTAGATTTCACTAAATAATCTCAAAAAAAAGTAATAATTTAATTTGCAAATATTATTTTTTTTAATTCATATGCATGTACAAGAGTCTGCGTTCATGCGTTAAGAATAAAAATCGTATCCTCTGGAGAGATTGACATCGTAAATCATCGAATGATAATTTAAATTAGAAATTGAAGCACAGTTGTGTTATTTTTTTTAGTTATGCTTAAAGGCATATGATAATAAATAAAATGATAAGCGAGAGACATCTATGTATGTTAATTTTTTGTTTTTTTTTTTTTGTATACAGAGTGTTCGTCGTAAAAATAGAATCTGATACATCGTAAATTTTCAACACTTTATTTCTAAATTCTTGTCAAATCATTTCAAGTTTTTTATATTAACTAAAAATTATTTTAGTAAAAATTTCTCCTTATTTAGAATAAAATTGCTTATTAATTTTTTATTTATTAAATACTCGCTTGAGTTATGCAATTAGATATTACATGATCGTAATAATAGATAACATAAGTTCACCTTTAGGAGCTTTGAATAACTCTTATGGTCCTTCAAGCCGCATCCATCAAATATCTTGACTATATATACATAATCTAAATTTTCAAATACCAATGACAAATTTATCCTAAACACACTGTATATATATATATGGGATAAATAAGACTTTTTTATTTCTATAATGCATTAAAAAATAATTACAAATTGAAAATAAGCAGGAATCATTTATATAAGGGATAAAATTGTTATTATTCGTTATTATTTAGATCTGCATATATGGTATGTTGTTTTATATCGCGTTCTCCTCGCTCTCATAAGGGTAGATTTGTATATATGTATATATTATATATGTATATATATTTGTATAATAATAATATACACATAGATAGATATGTATATATACGCTAGGCAATCACATAAAAACAATCTTAATTTAATTCCTCTGTTCCTTTTATGCATATAGATTACGATTTTTTGATTGAGAATAATACCTCTCTGTGTGTGAGAGTGGCTGCTTGTCTGTACTCTATACAAGATAGAAACGCTTTTATTTTATATTTTTTCAAATATAATTCAATTAGTTATTCAGTAGATTTTTTTATGTATGATATTTATTTATGGTTGATTGAAATAGAAACAAATTAAAACAAAATATTATGATATAAATACAAATCAGCGTATACATTTTTTATATAGCTTAAAGGTGGGTACATTTTGTTTGTACCTGCCATACCAAAGTACCAAAAATTTTAATATCTTACTCGAATTTGTAAAACCAATAAAATCACATCAAAAATTGTCTAAAACCAAATAAAATTTAACTCTATAAAAATCGGCTAAAATATTTAAGTAAATTTTTAACATTGAACCACCGTACTATAAATTTCCATCAATAAAAATAAATAAGTATACATAAAAAAAAAACAAAAAATTTGTAATCATTAAAATCGAAGCAATTACAATACAACCAACCCAAAAATAATACACCAAGTACTAATGCCAACTTAAAATAAATATATATACATAGATATAGCATTTAAAAATAATAGCACTATGGGGACTTGATTACAATTAAGAGAATTGGTATTTCACTATGCACATATATATCTAGATATATAAACATCTCTCCGATATTATTGAAGATGAGAGACAATATATAGATAGATAGATATACAGTTAAACTTCTTTATTGAATTTCTACTCGTATTTCTGCTTAAAGTATAGTTTAAACATATTTTGGTCCTTCGAGCCAGATAGATAGTAATGATTCTTTATTGCAGTTTTTTTTTTAGATAAGTTTCACTGTATTTCGTTGTATAACGCGACGTCAATATAACCGTAGTCTAACAACTAACTGACTGAGTTCTGTAACAATTTCTAGATTGAAGGCAAATAGATAAATATATCGATAGTCTCAGAATGGTCGAACCAGACTTTCGATAATAATAGATATATATATAGACAAAGACAAAAATATTATATCATTAAGCTAAATTATATACATTATTTATATATTAAAGAAAGACAATATGATGATGATAATAATACCTAGAAAGTTCGAAGTTTCTCAAACTGATGTTAGGTATATCAGATAGATAGATATATATTGATTCGATATGGTGATATACCTCTGTAATATTTGCATATGTATAATAGATATGTAGAAATAGATGGACCATCATTGACTTTATTTATATCGCTGTCATGAGTAGGTAGGGAGTCGATGCAAGTCTATTAGAATGAGGAAAGGAGTACCAGTAATAATATGCTGCTGCTCATTTATACCTATGAGATAGAGAGATACTTCAATATTATTTTCTCACTTATATATATATATATATGGAAAATTGTAAGCACTTTTTGTTTTACTATTGTTTCAAACTATCGCTACCCACATGAATGATAATATTATTATCATCATCACTATCAGTTCGATTTTACCTCCCATCTCCCAATCAAACTTATATTCTATTACATCATTTACATTGGATATTATTAATATTTATTTTTGCATACACGACAGATCATTCATTTACATTAAAATACTCATTAAAGCTTTCAATATATATTGATAGTTATATCTAAAACAATGATTTTATCTGGCTCGAAGGACCAATAATTACAGAAGGACATTCCTGATTACCAATTCCTATTCTCTTGCTTTGTTTAATGTAATTCAATCAAAGAAAATATCTATAAAATAAATACCCTTATCATATAAAATTTAAATTCCCCTCCAAAATAATATTCAATTTGTCTTGATTTATAAAAAAAAAAACGCAAAACATTTCATTCAATTTATATACAATAATTATATAAATATAAATTAGTCATCAATATTCAATAAATATTTATTATTTATTTCCAATATTGAAAGTAGAGAAAACATCAAAAATAATAACAAATAACCGTGTGGAAAGGAAATATAAAATTATTTTATGACAGACACTGAGAGAAATAATCTTTACACTAAATTTATTATATTAATTGTTGTCAAGGCATAGTATAATAATAACCAAACTATATTCGATTCAATAACAATAATATATTTGAAAATTTTCAAATATATACATATTTAGATACTCCTCTCCGACTCCATCCTCTTCCTTTTTGTCCTGAAAGGGATACATGATATACAATTTACTAATAAATATATATATATTACTTCGAGAGTGAATTGTGTGATGCATCTATCGTTTTTGGTATTGAATATTATTATAATTGTTACTTCTGATAGATCATGTCTGCACGAAAATTGATATTAGAAATATAATATAATTTGATAGTTTCAATACATATACATATAAATTTATATACTACTGAGTCAACCAGAATTTATTTTTTATGGTCAATTTATTATTTTCATTCCTTGAACCTCGCACAGTTATATAAATTGTTCACTTAAATCTATCGTGGTTGAAGTTTGTCTTTTGCAACCATTATTTCCTACTTCTGTTATAATGTGATACAACAAAAGTTGTTAAAATAACTATGAAGATTTTTGATCATACAAAAAACAAATCGCTTGTGTTGGCATACTAGTTTATCTTTTGCAACTGTAAATTTTCTACTTAATATAATGTGATATAACAAAAGTTGTTAAAATAACTGTCTATGAACATTTTTGATGATAGCTTACAAAAAAATTACTCTGAAAGTGGGTATTATTTTGTATATCCTGGAACATCTTATATCAAAATATCAGTTATGATTTTAGTGTATAATGTCCTTCTAAATACTAAACTACATATATATATTAATAGATGTTGATGGAGGTGGGGTGGGGTCCTCATCCTTTGAACTAATAACAACGCCACTTCTTCAATACGTTTCCAATTTACCTATATAGAAAATCACCTTCCTTAATAAAACCATACCATCGTACATAAACCACCCACAATTTTCTCCATTCAATCGTCTATTTAAATGTTCATCGTCATTTCGATTTTAAATAGTCAGTCGCAAGCGTCGCCGTCGTGTTGGTTGTGTGATAGAAGTAAATTTAATTGATAATTGATTAGTTTGCAAATTCATTCATTTTATTATTTACTTATAAAATATAAAATAAATATCAAATATATATTATATTTGTCAATATTGTATAATATTTTGCATATTATTTATATAATTATTATTATTTTATTGTTATTGATTTAATAAATGAGATATATTCACGACCAATCAACTTATATAAATAATATATATTTTAATACGTAATTTTCTCTTAGTTTTATTTTGATTTAATTTTTATTGAATTTATCGTTAGTTTTTACATTTTTAAACGATTTTTAACAATTTTTAAAAGTTATGGAACAATCCCTCCCCCCTCCTTCATTTTAAATAAATATTTTGTTTATATATTTTTAAGTATATTTTTAAGCTACTGAAGATGATTGTAAAGGTCGATTACTTCGGATTATTAAATTGTCTTTTAAATAGTTTTCGTTGATGATTCATTTTACGATTAATAATATTTTGTTTTTGGTAAAATATATTATTCGAGATTTATATAAACGAACGTAATTCATGATTATAATAATACCGAAATGAAACAATACAGTTTTTGAACCATATTTCGGAGATGATCTCTCATTTAGATTCGTATATATCAGACCACACCAACAATATATATATTAGTGTATGCAAAATTTGTCTATACACATTATGTGATGTATATTTACTCTCTCTAAATGTTAATAAATAATAATATATAACAATTACATCTATCAAAATACTGGCTGGCACTACATCTTCAAATTTAATTCAATCTTTCATAAAATTTAAATAAATAAAAGTTATTTTCTCATTTCAAAATTTAATTTAGACGGAGATTATTTCGTTTTTTTGTAAATATACACCTATATAAATAATAAAATGTGTTACGTCTTACGTGTGAAACTATAATGTTTTTTTGGTAAAAATTATTTAAATTTTAATGTGTGCGGGCGACACTCTGTATTTATATGCATAAGAGAATCGAAAATTATATTTCTTCATAAGCATTTATGATGCTATTTATTAAATCTTCTGTTACTACACAATACGAATTATTAATACAATTTAGGATAATTCTTCAATGTTATTGAGGAGAATCACTATAAATATCATACTAAATCAAAGACATAGATAGAAAAGGGGATTTGAAAATTAGAATTTCATTTTACATACAAAACATTTGTAATAAACCAGACAAAATAAGTGAGAAATATTCTGAACCTTTCTCAATAAATTTCAAAAAGAGTTAACAACTGTAAAATGTTACAAAGGATTCGTAAAATATTTAAGGTATATTTGCGAACATCTTCATAATTATCGAGTATAAAACTCGAATATCAATAATTTACGAAATCCATTTATTAAACAGAAAGACAATGTATTTAAAATACAAAAGAAAGAGTGAAATACAATTATATTTACAACGACTAATCTGCGAGAAGACAACAAAACATAACCAAACATTTTTACCTATTTGTTTTAAATCATTCATTAGACACACACAACTATTCTTATTATCTATCTTTGTCTAGCTAGTTTGATTTTCATCTTCGATGATGACTACGACGGTACACCTTCAATATTTATAGCACACGGGGTAGTACAAAATGATAACTCTTTCTATTACGATACAACATGTTCATGTGATGGGTGTTCAAATCCATCTGCAACACCACCATACTACACCATCGACAAGAGGTAGAAATTATTGGAGAAGTATTACGTCTCACATTCATTCATTCATTCATTCCCTCTTCTTTATATTTGAGTATAATTATTGATTATTGGAAGCTTAGAATGCATGCATATACACAATTTATGTTTATATATCATACATCATGTATAGAAAATGTTATGGCAGCCATACAAAACTATACTCCATTCTACTTATCAAAACCGTCTACTTAACCATACCAATTGGTATCGCCTTATCAATAGGACATTGATGGCATAAATCTGATACACTGAACTAAGTCTTCTAACTACTACAAGTCACTAGTAATATGCCAGTCTAATAACCAAAATCGTCTCAAAAGAGTATCTTGGTTTTGCTTCATCTCTAGCTGATCTGCATCTTTGACATGCGCTATCTATAGTTTAATTTTTTAATTACTGGGTACATAATATTTTTTATGAAAAACAATTGTTCCAAAAATTCGCCAAAGAATCATTTGCATTAATTTCTTCTTGGACGTTAGATACATGAAAGCTTGAACATTTTGTTCCTTTTGGAAATAGAAATTTTCTGAAAAATATCTAAGACTAGAAAACTCCTGAGTAATATTTTCACATATTTATTTGTAGTTAATACAATCCGTGTTTGTTGTTAAAAATAAAGTAAGATAGTATTATATTTCTATGTCTTTTGGAACCACAGTTTACAAAATATAACACAAGATGGCAATAATATATACATTTTATCCAAAAATTATCCCACAAAAATACGTTCAGTGCTACACAATGATTTGATTTCTACGTTCTTGCTGTAGAATCATACATGATGCATATTGCTTATAGTTTAAAGTTTATGATCGGATATCGGGAATCGGTGGTGTTACAGAGGAAGGAGTTAGGAGTGTATAATGATTAAGCTTTTATGTATATGCAAAAAGGTGTTATATGTTGGCGTTAATATACATAGATAGATACACGAAAACTTGTTATGGTATGAGTCAAATGGAAGCTTGTTTGTTTTTCCATATGATTTTCTATCACCTTCACATTTTCTCCTCTATGAATTTGACAGTTGTAGATAGTTAAAATGTAACAACAGCACTTCTTACCCCTTTTTTCCCTAAAATAATAGTCGAGTTTTTAGACAAGTTACTTCAATATGAGAAATAATAAATCATAGAGAATATATCGTCATTTTTTTTGTCATAAATTAATAAAAATAATGTACCATAGAGAATGTGATACTTGAAATGAGAAGTCAACAGAAGAAAGACTATAATTCCATAGAGACAATATAACATATATAAAGGGATTCACTCTCGAAAATGTGTATACAATATGTATATAGATAGAGATACATTTTGTTGTAATATGTTGTGCTTCGGCATATGATTTGATCGTTTTTTACCTCCTTTTCTCCGTTTTCTACCGTTCATACTTGATTGTCCCCAATGGCTTGACTTCACTAAGCACCCGTTGCGCTTCTACCACCCATCTACTCTCTTGTTCGTACACCGTTTTGTCTCCACCGAACCAATTGTCTCCATATAGACATATATAAATTGTTCGTATATATATACACCTTCGTGGTTTATACCTTCTTCAATGGATACATATTTGATTTAAAAGGATGCACACATGTATATATGTGCTCTTTGTATTTATATCCTAAAAATCATGCTTCTACCTTTTCATACACTCGAAATATTTCTATGTCTGTATCATTTTGTTCGTTATTAATAATTATTTGTTACTTTAACCTTTTTCAATCTTGTTATTTAATTGCAATTATTGAAATATCAGATTGAATTTTTTTTTGTGTTTTTTGTCTAGAATTTTAAAAAGGGTTTCGATAGTGATTACTTTGTTCTCAGAATATATTATTTCTGTCACTTGAGACAATGTGTCGGTCAATAAAAGACTGCTTAGTGATTACATCTTGCAACATACTACAGGTTTCGACTTTTCATTTTGTTTTTTCAGTAAATACAATTTTCTGTGAATTATGAATGTGAGTTTCTCTCAATCGCTTAAATAATTTATTAGTGTCTCCAAGGAGAGTAGCGAACGAAAACTTACGATAAATAATATTTATTGATTTTAATCACTTGAATTGATATTATGATATTTACATGACATCATGTGTAATAAGAAAAATACAAATTGTTAATAAATATTTATTAAACACTCACTTCACCTCTATGTACAATATAGTAAAATAATAATATACAAATTTTCTAGCAATCTTTTCGTCTTTATTTAGTTCTTAGACCAGCATGTTAGGTTTGAGCTTCAAATAGTGTAAATTAATGAAGTGATGCTAATCATTTTTTCTATGTATAGAAGTAAAAATGATTGAATGAATAATATAAATATGATTAATTTTCTATATAGAAATAATAGAAAATAATAATAAGTGTACATAGAAATATTTCTATATATATATTATTGTATGAAGATGATTCATTCATTCAACATAACATTCATTGAACGACTATTTTGCATATTGGTTATATTTATGCAACGTTGATTTCATTCCTTATACAACACAACAACGAAACCAAACACAACCCCCTTCACCCCCGATATTTCACCCCCTTATAGCCGTTCGACGATGATGATATAGAAAACACCATCATCCACATACTAGTTCAGTAATCACCTCATTCCAATTATTATTGATGTTCGTTACAGAGCTCTAAAATACTCACAGAGCGTGAGTATGAGTGACGCTTACCCCTTTTTCCTACTCTATACAACAGCAAGCCATGTTACTTATTACATACATAAGAGTCTGGCTGGCTATACTCGTTAGGTAGGTAATACCTTCATCAATACACAGTGTATTCTCTATGAACTGTCGTGTGAGAATTAGTGTATATGAGAAGGTGATTTGAAAAACTAATGGAGTGGGGATAAGAGTGGGAGTATTATTGGGTGGTTGGTTATAGATTGATATTCATTTTATAGAATGTATTAGAATGTGCAATAATATTATAGGAAATATTGATTTGATAGTTGTGTGTTGTGTAGGTACTAGCTTATTGTGTATTTCGATGTTAATTAATTTTCATATTGAAATATTTCAAACCATCTCTCTTTTTAAAATCATAACATGTACCCCCACACCTCCCTTCTCCATCATAAATACACAAACACCCCTTATATTTCTTTGATTTGCCCCAATCTATATATATATATATATGCATATTTCCTCTTTTATTCATTATGATCAATTTATATCAGAACGGGTTTTTTATTCAATATCCATGCACGCGAAACCTGTTCTTGATTTCTCACAAGCAGGGTGTGTTTTAGACCAGGGTCGATAATTTTTGAAACCAAAAAAAAAGTGTAAATACAAGATCTTTTTATTACCTACAACTTTACCATTTACCTTTTTTTCCATAGATCTTGTAGTTTTGCCGGAAATCCTATAGGTTTTATCCTATTTGTTTCTTCACTTTTTACCATTTTTAAACGCTTCTATTATTCATTTGTTTTTTTTTTTTTAGTATCCAAGACACAAACCATTTTAACCAAAATTCACTTGTTTAATTTGCTAATGAATTAATACATTATATTTTAATGAACGTCGCTGAACCATAAACTAATGCCATCATATCTAAGACGAAGAAAAGCGATACAAATCACCTATTTAAAAAAAAATATTAAATAAACAACTTTATCAGAAATTATTTGCCGTGCAAAAAAAAACAACATTTTATCCATGCATGAATAGTTTGTTACTTTGCGCTGTTTGTATTTCTAATCAGTTGTGGTGATATGTGATTATTCATTTTAAAGTATTTATGACTTGTGGCGCCACTATATATTCATTTTATAATATTTTCAATTTATTTATAACGGATTTAAATAATATGTTCAATTATTACTTTGTTTATTTAAATTTACGTTTATTTGTCAATTGATTAAGTTTCATATTTATTTTTTATAATAATAAAATTAACAGTTGTAACTAACTAAATATTCTTGGAACGTGATAAATTGATTTTTCTTTTAATATTAAACCAAATGTGCTCACTTCGTCATGTTACATATTTTATAACTTTTTTTTTAAAACCATTTTGAGAATATTTTTGGGGGGATAATATTAGATTCAATTTTCCCATGATAATGTAATAACCTGTAATATAAAGGTTTGTTTATTCACTAAGTTACAGAACTAATTTATTACTACATATAAAAAAAATAATAATATCTCCTATATATAAATTTTATTACAATTCAAAATAAATATTTGTATTAAAAAAATAAGTTAGAAAAGTGTATATTTATTTATGGCATCCCTATAACGACATATCACCACACAATATTGTCGCCATAAAAGTATTAAACATTCATTATCTAAAATACAAACTCAACAACTATAAGTTAGATAACAAAACCTTATATACAGATATATTTTTTTGAAAAAAAATTATAGCGAACACAAAAAAATATATTATTCAATTTTTACTTAAAAACAAAAATATGGTTTAATACACTCATGTCACCTCTATGTGCATAATCAAATATTTTAAAACAAAGCTGCCAAAACTGTTTGATATCAGTTGGAATTCAAAAACAATAAAGCCGATGATACACGGAGCAACAGTGGTCACATATAAATCAACAAAACTAATATGCAATAAACAAAATATATATACAATATGAGATTGGCCACAAAAACACGGAAAACCAAAAACCCGGAAACCCTTACAAATATATATAAATTTAAAAAAAAATAAATTTTTTTGGAATGAGTTCAACTATAGTGGTAAAGAAATGAGGTTACTGTTTGTTGTTTGTTGCCATCAACAATCATAGAAGCATTTTAAAGCATTTATCTCACCCCCAACCTCCCCCCGAACTCCTATCACCAAAACAGTATTGAACCCCTTAATATATATATGAATACATATATATCACTATACGTAATTTTCATCTTCCTCTTTAGCCATACAAGTTATGATAAATATTGTCCAATATATTATACTAAATATTTTAGATATAGAAAAGTTAGTACCACTGACCGAAACCTCTGTTCAACAGAGAGAGAGAGGACGAGAAAGGGTAGTGCAAAAAATATGTAGAATTATTTTATTTTTTTTAGGTATGTATAGAGAAATCTAATAAAATGATATTTTGTGTATTTCAACCCGATCCCCCCACTCATCCCGGTACAGTTTGATTTTACCACCCTTCTGTTGTTGTATCATGGTGGTTATTTATTTTTTTGCAATTTATACCTTCAAGCAATGACCATCGTGGTTATTTTCTCTTAAGTTTGATGATATGTATATAGTGAAATTTGTTTAACACTAAATTTTTCGAACATATTTAATATATACCGTAAATTATTTTGGGTTTTTAATTTCCCAGTTTTTTTAATTCCAAAATTTGCAATAGTAAATAAATCTAGTAAATATTGCTCAATAAAAAGCTCTTCCAGCGTTTGGAAATGAACAAAATTTGGGTGTTAGAAACGGTTCACACAATAATAATGTTGATGATCTACACACGCCAAAATACATGTTGAATTTTTAACACAAAATCAGTGTTAACTCATTTATTATTTGAGTTTCAATATACAAGTTTGATAATTAATCTAAATTATTAAATATTTAATGGGCTTATTAGGAAAATACCTCATAAGTCAAGTACCTACCAAGTCTGAATTACACAAACTAAATGACTTAACAATAATTTCATGTTAAATGATTTTGACTATATATATTCAAATTTACTATATTTGATAAGAGCAAATAATATTTATATGATATAGTAAAAAGCTCTCTATACTACCTACTTACTTACTACATATAAAACAAAAACTAAGCTCTGACACATAAAAGCATGTGTGCTTTTTTTCTCCTCTCTAGTAGAAAATTGTCGAATCAATACACACACACACACACCCGAAAACGATGTAGTACTATTTTTTCTCCATATTAAAATAATAAATATATGAATTTGAATATAAAAAAAATATTACGATAAACTCACAAACTAAACCGGAACCGATAACAAATGGTTAATTTATATCTCTCATAGTATAGAACAAAAAATTATGGTTTCATTTCATTCTTCTTTACCCGGACAAAATGTAGCCGAATGCTACATATAGGAAATAGAATTGACCAAAACTCTAATTGTGTGAAAGTTAGTTTTTTTTTTCGCTATATTTAAGGATTTTTATTTTATGTTGGCAATATGTTTGAACAATTGTAGAACTACATATACATTCATTACACAGAGATAGACAGAGATGAAGATAAGTTTTTGTGTGTGTAAAAAAACGCTTGCTTCGTGTAATAATAATGTGAATCGGTCAGAATAGAAAAAAAAATAACATTATGTATGAGTAAAAAGTTGTTACCATCATATATATGAAGCTTATTTTTCCACCTTTTTCCACGGTGTTTTCCCACCTCTATCTATATCAAAATGAAGTTTGACTTTTTTAAAAAGGAAATCATATCATATATAATATGCATGGAGCGGGGGATGGGGATGGGGTGGTAGGTGGTTATTGTAGAGAGAATATGTGAAATATGAAAAATTATTTTATTTTTTTCCTTTACAATATGCAAAAAAAAAATAAATTTTTTGTTTTGTTCTGATAAAAGGAATAAGTTTTTGATATTCATTTGTTTTTGTCGGTTTTCATATATTTTTTGTAAATCAATTGCTATAAATTTTTAATTTCTAGTAACCTCTAATGTTAATAAAAAAAAAATATTTTTAAAAAACTTTCTTGCGCCAAATACATCATTTATTTTAATACCCAAAGATGATATATTTTCAATTATTTAACAACAAAAAATTTCAAAATTAAATTAAGCCCATAAAAATTTTAAAATAGATTAGGAAATATTTTTCCGTTTGATAACAACATGTGCCATAATAAATTTTTATCAATACATAAACAATTGAAAACAACCAGGTATCTCTCTCTATCTATAATTATTTTATTATTAACGTAATCACCAAACAGCTAATTTTTAACTTAAGATTAATATTGCAACTGATAATATTATAAATCTTGGTTGAAACCTGTTAAGCTTTCTCATCTCTGTACATATTATTCAAAGTACAGCCATTTTTACGTCTCAATTTGAACCCTGGTTAAAACGTAAGAATTAATTTAGACAGCAAAACTTATGAAATAATCTCAATAGATAGATTTAACCATAGCAATTCCATGCAAATCGGTCTCATTCGTCGAAATTGGATATAGAACATCGAACATTCATTAAAATAAATGATAAAAATAATTTTTTTTGTAAATAATAGTTTGATAATTATAATTGGTAGCATCAAAATCGTAGGTGGTTATTAAAATTATTGTTTGCTAAGAGGCGTCAACAAATTAATAAATGATAAAATTTATTTTTATTATACAATATATTTATTAAATAAAGTATAATATTTTATTATTATTAATCATATTTTTTTTTTATAAGTTATGTACGTTTTATAATACTTTAATTTTTTATTTATTTTATTATTATTTATCTCAAAAACTATATTATATGTTTAAGTATGTGTGTGTATATTTAAATCCGTAGCAATAAATGAATTTTGATTGGCTAATATAAAAATATTATGAAATTATTATAAATATATTGTTCTTATAACATTGACATAGCCACCATGTATTTTACGATATATCTAATCTATTTTTTATATTTGTAACTTTTTTTAAAAAACAAACTTTAATTTTTATTGAATTCATCTAAGTGATTTTTTTTTAACACCATGGTTAGGTAAATTTTTGGTTATTTTTTAATATTTAAGTAAAAAATATTTCAAAATAATTTTTTTTTTGTTTTATTCAAATAATCTTTAGTTTAATTAAGTTTAAGGGGAGATTTAAAAATAATTAATAATTTTTATTTTATGACCGCATAATAAAACCAAAAAAAAAAATGTAATATCTTGACATTTTCATTTTATTTTTATCAGACACACGCATGAAAAAAATAAAAGGTCTTTATTCTTAGAAAATTAAACAAAAATATAGGTAATAATTGTATTTTTTTTTTTTTTATAATATTTACAGTTTTATTATGTGGCAATAAGATTTATTTTTTTTGATTAAAAAAAGTTTTTATTAATATTAGATATTATAAATTATAATATAAATATTGTGTGTGTTTGTTTAAATAAATATGAGAGATCAACATTTAAATATTTGTTGATTATTTTAGAGAGACATCTATTGATAAGAATAATTTAATTCTTTTTAATTAAGGGCATTTATTTATGTATTTACTCTTATTTAATATTCTATGAGTTCTTTGTTAAAAACCTGATGCATTAAAAGAATATAATAAATTAATGATTCGTCCCCGTATGTTAAGTAAGCCAAAGGGGTGATTATATATTGATAGTATCAGAGTGTTCTACTAACTCCATTCCATAATTTCCATCTTCCAAACAACTTTATCAAACCATCATGATGCATTTATACATACACATTTTGCCACCCTCCTAATCGAAGAACGAGTAATTAATTATATTACATTAAAAACAGCTCTCTCTGTGTGTTATAACATAGTAGTGTAGTATAGAGACACTGTTCTCTTCTCTTCTTCACTTAGAAATTCATCCACCATGTGAAGGAGAGCGAATTCTCGTCGTGTTCTTGATTTGACATGTCTATCTATAAAGTCGTTATATAATAGTAGTTGCTTAGTTATTATATATACATTTTATATATCATTTATATTCACCAGGTTTTTTTTTTTTTTATATATTATAATCTTTTACTTTCATTTGAGTACATTGTGATGGAAGAAGTATTGGAAATTTTAGTTTATTATTCTCTATCTTGCAAAGGTTCTACAATTTATAATTCTGATAATCAATAAAGTATGGATACAAATCACTTCCTGGCGAAATGTAATTACTGATCTTAATCGATCACCAAAGTTAAGCAACATCAAACACAGTCAATTACTTGGATGGGAGACTGCCAAGAATTGCTGTGTGCTGTTGTTGTGTAGAATATACCCACTGTAGTCACTGTATGACCTATGTAGTTGAAGATTGACTTAAAATAGGGAAATAAGAGAAATTTTTGGGAAATTTCTTTGAATATATTTTTTTAATTTGTTTTGTTTATTTTTCTGTTACAGATTGTGCAATTAATTGAACAAATACATCGATTACAAAGTACATTACAATCAATTAAAGAGACATCTCGCACACAAATACAAAGACTTGAAGAACAATTAGAACATAATAGACAACATATAAATAGGCTAGAATCACGTTTAGATCATCAACGCGATTATGATGATATTAAACGTGAAATCAATATATTACGTTCGGTTGATTTATCGATTGTCAATCAACATAATGATAAGCAACCACCATCGTTAGAATTATTATTGTTGGAACGGCAAAAGGCAGCTGTTGCAGCGGCTACGGCGGCTGTAGCTAGTGCTGCAATTGTTAGCGAAACAAATAACAATACTACAACAAGTAGTAGTAATAATACTACATCAACCGTAGCATTGTCACCGATTATTACGACATCCGCAACGACGACAACATCATCATCATCATCAGCGTTAACGTCATCCACCACGTCAAATCTTACGTCGTCCTTATTGAAACCACCTTCTACACCTGAAACACCCGGTAAGTTTTTGAAATTTGTTTTTTATTTTTTTTATTTGATTTTCTTTTATATAATCCCTTCTTTACCTTGATACCGATCGACGTCCGTGCTCTGCTAGTGGTAATTTTATAAATCGATCAATTTACCATTAGTTGTATGAACAAATAGTTCGTTAGATATATAATAGATGTCACTAAAATATTAATGATAGCAATTGATAATTAATTATTATTGCAGTTTTTTTATTCAACAATTATGAAAGACAATTTTAATGATTGGAAAATCGACTTGATAAAATTGTAAAATTCACAAATAGAAAGAACAAAATAAACAAATTTTTCACTGATTTTCACGGGGATTCTATTAAATAACCATGATCAAAAATATACAAGATCTGTTCATACGCATCTTGTTTTAGAAATCAAATCAGAGGTTTTTGAATTAAATTCGATTTAATTTTAATAAAAATTTACGTAATTAATTGTTTTCCACACAAAAGAAAATGATTATTTATCTTTTTTTATATTTACAATAAATATTTGATTATTTTAAATGAATCAGTTACAAAGCTACTTGTGATTACTCGTTTTAAATACATTTATGATATTATTCATTTCAAAAAAAAAAAATTAATATTGAAAAATTCTACGGAATAAATAATATTCATTGTTCTATATATTTCTATTTAATTACACAATGATAATATTCTAATTATTATAATATAATAAATTATAATGGTGACGCAACATTTTATAAATACTTTATTTTTTATTAAGAGATTTTTAATATTTACATAAAAATATAATTATTTTGAAATGTTTAATAAAATATTTTTCAAAAAAAATTATTTATTTATTTATTAAAGGATAAAATAATCATAAAAAAATTTTGAAATAAAAAACTCATGTATTTGAAAATGGTTATAGAGATTGAAACATGGCACTATAATTACGTTACTAATTTTAAATGAATATTAAATTGATTTTTATAATCTAAATTAATACGTTTAAAATATAATAAAATAAATGATTTTTAATAATGTTTGACATAAAGTTATAACAAACAGATACAAAACACTTTCTCCTCTTTGATGGCGCAGCAATTGTGTGAGAAATGCATCGTTCCTATTGTTTTCAATAAAAATATATAATTTTTCATATAAATCAGATGATAATGTCAAACTTTCAAATATTAAAATGGCCTATTTTTTAATTTAATTTTTTTTAAATAATTTAATGTAATCTTAATGATATCATAATATTTTTGCACAATTTTTGGATGAGTACTTGATTACGAAATATAAAATTTAAATGTCGTCATTTTTCGGTTATTAATTCATGTAATTTTTTTTTTTTAATTTAGGAAATTAATTTGTTATAGTTTTAATTTATTGTGGTTACTACGGATATTTAATATATATTACTTATTTTTTTTTTTAATATTTCATAATTATTTTTACGAAATTTTATTTATAATAATTTAATTTCCAAAAAAAAAATTGCATATATTAATTTTTAATAATTTTAATTTTACAAGGTTTTATATTTTTAATTTTTTGGTATTATTATATAAAATTATTGATTTCGTCCTCTGTATTAAAACAAAAATATTTTGAAAAAAACAAAAGGCCTTAAAAAAAAATGTATGATCGAATAAAAAAATCTGTCAACTAAAATGGCCGTAGTTTTAAAAACCAATCTTTATAATAATAAATAATGTTCTTATTGTCTTAATTTATTACATATCTCTCTTTTTTTTGCAAAATTATTATAAACAATAGTTTTTTAAATTCCCATAACTTGTGCAATAATTGGTATAAAATAATAATTATTTTCTCATTTTTCATTCAAACTAAATAATAATACTAAGTTTGTTTTTTTGTTTAATAATAATAATAATATATAAATGACTTGATTTCAATGATTTATCATTTCAAATATACAAGCAAGCAACACAACACAACTCAGTTGACACAATTACGTAAAAAAAAGACAAACGAAGTAAATATGAAATTTAAATATAATTATAATTATTATATTTTTAAAGAATTAATAATGTAGGTTGAGATTGTCTTATATGATGGTGTATTTTACATAAATCATACGGTATATTTTATTAGAAGATAGATATTTTTTTTTTTTTTTGACGTAAAATTCTTCGAATTTATTTATTAATTATATTTATTTAGCTTCTGATATGCGATAAAATCATTATTCACTTGTTTTATTAATTACAAACAATATTGATAGTTAATTAAACTAAATATTCTTCTTAAAATTAATCATTTTACAATCAAAGATACTGTAAATATCTGAACCAGGGTGCAACTTCTTTAATGAAATATCAGAATTATTATAAATAATTCTATGAAATCAATTCCAAAATAAAATACTTTATAACATTTTAATCTTAGAATGTCATCAATTAAAATTAAACAATTTTTATTTTTTTTAATTGAATAATTAATTGCAATTTTAATTAATAAAACATGTCTGTGTCTAAAATATACATACAGACAAATTATAAATATATAAAATATATTTATTTGATTTAATTTTCAAAAAATATTATTAACTATTTCTGTAATTTTAAGGTTATTTAAGAAATGTTTTTTTTTTTTTTTAATATAAATAATAATGTAATTATTTGTAGAAAACATCGTAATTCAGTAATAAGTAGGTCTTTTAAGAAATACTTAAAATAAAAAAATGATTAAAATCATCGAAGTTCATCAAATTGCTAATAAATTTATTATTACTCAAATAAAATGAAATATAAAAATAATATTATTATTTTTTTTATATCTATATTAAGTGCCCAGATAGACTTATGTATATCATATTTACAGGTAAAACTTTTTAAATGATTTCAGAGAACTTCTAAGTTCTATGATAAAATCAATTTTCGGTAAATATATAATCAAAAATAAGACATCATTAATATATTTAAAAAAAAATGGAAATTAAAACAATTAAATTGTTGTAATATCATGCTAGTCTATCTGGGTATCTTTGTAAAATAATTTTTACACATATAAGGAAGTTATAATTTCCAAATATTTATCAATAAATTCAATCTTTATTATTTATAAAAAATATAATAATTATTATAACAATAAAAAAATTATATTTTTAATATAACATAAATCACTTTTAGTAAAAAAAACAAGAATATTATTTAGGTAATTGTCCTCGAGAAGTTGTTTAATTAGATCGACCTCAATTAAATACCATTTTTGGGATATCTATATCAATTTTATTCTTTTCATTATGCAAGTAATTAGAAAGTTTTCATACGAAATTGACCTCTTTTAAGCTCTCTAATGATGGAATAACGTCAGTTAAGTCATGCGCAGTACATTTTTTATTAGAATAAATGAAAAAATATTCTCATTTAGCCAAAAATCTAAACCTATAGACCTCCCCGAAACGTTTTAATAATTAGTTAAATTGAAGTTGAAATAATTCACCTTCATTTATTGAGCTTTTTTTATTTTATTTTTTTCTTATTTAAGCTTTCGTGTATGATTATTGGATTGTTGATAGATTTGCATTTTTTTTTTTATTTTATAAACAAAATATCATTTTAACAAAAAGCTTTTAATTTTTTAATATAATTTTAATTCTTTTACAAAACTTTCTTACAAGCATGAATTTTAATTTTTAGAACGCAATAATTGCTTTATTAGCGCTAATTAAAAATCGTAAACAAATTAGTTTGTTTTTATTTTTTAAATTTTATTTTATTATGTTTTTTTTTTTTTAAATTTATTTCTTTTATAGCCAAGTTTTAATAATAAAAAAATGTGACATCAACTATATGGGTGAACGAACAAGTTATAATCACTTAATGGTAAATTTATCAAAGTTTCCTGTATCCATAAATCCTTTATCCCCAAAAAAAAAGAAACAAACCTGTTCCCGCTGTTGTGTTGTGGTAACCAAAATTTTTTATTTATTTTTCTTTATAAAATAATAATTTTGCTAATAAATTTGTTCATTTTCTTTTTGAATTCAGGAGTACAAACACCACAACCAAGTCAGACTCCCGAAAGTCAACACCATCAGGAACATCCTAACAATTTAGTAATTAACAACAATAATAATTCAACAAATGAAACCAACAACAATTCAACCAGTAATAACAATAATCAAACAACAACACCTACCTCTCTCCTACCTCCGCCATTACAAAATGTCGAACAATTTGGTTCATTTTTGGGTGAAGAAATTGTTGCAAATTGGCGGCGAACTTTAGAACGACCATTACCACCAATGTTAACGAATTCACAACAGCAATTATTAGCTGCAAATCATCTGAACACAAATTGTAACAATGAATTACAACAATTAACACGACAACCGCCGGCGCCAACTCCATCACCTGCTCCACAACAATTGGATACACCAATTAAAGCATCAACGCCAATTATTTGTGCACCAGCCGATTCAGAGAAGAGTACTGCAAGTACTCCAGTCCCTACCGATTCAATATCATCAGGGGCACGGGCATCACCCACAGAAGCCAAAAGTGAACCTGAAGATAATAATAATCACCATTTAAGTAATAATAATTTAAGTGCATTAAATGCGGCAGCCATGTGTAATTTCTTACGAAATAGTGAAGATGTGAATTCGTTAAAAAGCCCATATCGTTTTGAGGAACATCGAACATTTCGTTTTGCTGATGATATGGGTGCAATGCCACCCGGTGCAATGGTTGGACGGTTAGGTGAAAGTTTAATACCAAAAGGTGATCCAATGGAAGCTCGCTTACAAGAGATGTTGCGCTATAATATGGATAAATATGCTACACAAAATTTAGATACATTGACAATAGCTCGACGGGTTCGAGAATTATTATCAATACATAATATCGGCCAAAGACTATTTGCCAAATACGTATTGGGATTATCACAAGGCACAGTTTCTGAATTATTATCGAAACCAAAACCATGGGATAAACTAACAGAAAAAGGACGTGACAGCTATCGAAAAATGCATGCATGGGCGTGTGACGAGAATGCTGTTATGTTGCTCAAATCATTAATACCAAAAAAAGGTGAGTACTCTTTTTCATATTTTTCAAAAGCTCTGCCTTACAAACTTAAGATTCACAACAAACTTACAATTTAAAAACAAAAAATGCATCATAGTTTATTTATTTTTTTTATTTTAATGCTCTATTTTTGCTATCTACTCTTTTTTTATTTCTTACACACTAACAAAAACATCTTTCATGAAATGAACTATAAATGTATTCATAAACTTATAAAATACATATTTTATAAGTTTATGAAAAATCAATTTAGTATGAAGCTAATTAATTTTATTACACTGTTTTTTTTTTTTCTACATAATTTTTAATTAATTAATCGAACCGTGAGATTTTTTCAAATAAAAATTCCGTACTGTCATTGAGTTATATCAAGATTTATTTGATAGGTTCACCAAAAAACCCGAGTAAATTCAGCTAATTAACCTATTGTTTATTGTTCAAATACTGTCTAGTGAATTATTACGTAGACTTTCAGGCTAAGCATACAACTAACTAATGAAACAATTAACATGAGTGACACGTGATGTAAGCATTTTTATTCGCAATTAAAAACAAAATGGTTGAATTTATAATACTTATCAATAATCATGGCATATAGAAAACAAACTAAGTCAAGGCGCAGATAAAAACTGTTCGTCTCTGAATTATAAAAACAATTTAAGACAACAAGTTTTATCAAGGCTTGTTTATTCAACAAACAATTTATCCGGCTCAAAGGACCAACAGTTTAACATTTGTTTTTAATTGCGAATTATTCGTAATTTATTTTGCTGCGCACATAGAATCAAAAATAACTTTCAATTAACTAAATTATGAAAAGTTTTAATAAAACAAAGTAATAATTATTGTTACATTGTTACAACACTCCAGACGCTTATAAATATTCTCATCTGAAGGATAGAGATGATCAGTAAATGACCGTTAGTTACACATATATATATATATATATATATGGACGGGGTGGGTGAGGAGTTCAAGTGTAAGGATATAGTATAAATGTTATTACATGTATATACCAACTCAGAACTTTCATAATGTCTGTTGATGATGAGGGTGGTTGGTCATTCAATAAATAAATAACAAGTCAAATTACACGAATAACCTTGAGAGTATGCTAGGACCTAGGGCTGATATGTTTGCTTGAACTGTCTAAAGTGACTAAATATGTAAGAACAAAAACCACTTTACTTTCAGTGTATATATAATGTGATATGTTTTTGTTGTTCTATTATTGATGGGAGGAGGTCATTAAATTCCCATGAAAAATGTTATAAAAATCAGTTAATAATTACCCATTCAAATGTTATGTTTTTTTTTTTCTTTTACTTTAATAAAATACATATTTTATATTGAAATAATGTTATTTACTTCAAATATTATGTGTAATAAGAGTAGTAGCATGTTTAACGATTATGTTTTTATTGAATACAATGGTATTCAAAAATATGATCATAACCAAAAATTAATCGGTGTCTTGGACACGGTACCTAGTCACAATTTTAATCAAGGCATTTAAAATGTATGAGAAATAGTTGTTAACAAATTATACTTGTTTTCACTGATAACACAAAACTATTTTATTTTGAATATAAAAAGGGTTCAACTTATTACTTTTGAAATACACTGTATAATATATAAAATTGACCAATTGTGTGATATTCCACCGAAAATAAATACAATTTTTTCTTCTTCAACTCGACAATAGAAATTATTTGTGAGAGAGGATGTCAATACGATTTTTTTGTTGTTGTTGTTGTTGCATTATAAAAAAAAAGATCGCATGTGTGCAAAACAAAACGTTTTTTTTTTCCTACAAAATAGAGGAGGTAGCAAAGATATATCATTTTATAAAGAACAAAAAAACAAACTACAATAATAAAACTAATAGGTAATAATCAGTGAAGAAAATTATATAGAAAAACGATATAAGAATATATGGGATGACATTATTTTTATTATTTGTTCATGTGATCTCAATTCATAGATAAATTATACCCATTGTTTTGAGACAAATAATTATTTTAAGAATAACGGATTTAAAAATTCACTAATTTTCTCTTTTATAGGAATCATATAAAAAAATGTATTTTTTTAAATTTTTTACAACACTTTACAAATATGAATAAAATATATGCATATATTCATACTCACATGTATAACACATTGCCGATATTGTATAAATAATGACACAAATGTTTCCAAAATACACAAAACCCATAAAATTATTTTTTAATAGTAATATTAAATCAATTTTTAAATAATATTTATTATTCAACCACTACAAAAAAAGATAGATATTACATATACCACCAGATGTTTGCAATAATAAAAAAGTGGCAATCTCTGTCTGTGGATTTAGTAGGAAAAATGACATCAGTTTTTTTATATATGTATTCCAATCAAGACATTTCATTTGCATAAAAAGTATTATTGATTCTGTTTTTATTATTATTATTATTTTTTTTTATATATGTAAAGTGGAAAAAATAATCACACTTTTTTTCGTTTTGTTTATATTAATTTATCTTGTTTTGAAAATGATTTTTTAATGTTAACGATCACTTACAAAAATCATAGCGAATTTCAATTGCTCATGTTTTTTTACAACCCTTTTTTATTACGAACATATTGAAAGCAACCAATCAATAATTACAATCACGTAATATATATTTTTCTGTTTGTAATAGTTTTTGTAATTAATTCAAATCGTTATATAGAACATTTTTTGTTTTTTCAATTGTAAGTTTGTTGTAACATATACATTTGTCCTTGAAACACACATGTCTGTAATATAACATAAAAAGTTTATCCGGCTCGAAGGATCAGCACTTGTTTTTACAAAATTATAAGGGAACCCTAGTCGGATCGATTTATAATACATTTTTTTTTCGTATATTGATTAAATTATAGTCTAAGTAAACAAAAAAATGTATGTCTCCAAGAATACTGGAATTTTTTTCCAATAATAATAATAATAATGTAACAATCATTACAGTGATTGTTATAATTTCCGGTTAATTAGTAAAATAAGAATATTATAAATACATTTTTGTATATTTATACAAGCACGTAACTAAAGATAATAATTGAGGAGTGAGATTTTCTAAAAATTTAGACCTTTCGATTTGCTAAATTCAAATTTTTTTGAGAAATACCATAAATTAAAATAATTATAGTTCTATTGAAACCAAATAAATTTATTTTCATCATAACTTCGATCCAAATTCTAAAACCTATAAGAGATGTACGATCGCCTTTTATCCAATTAATTTTCCAGAGGGTGGCTTATTCTATTTTCCTTAAAAAAAGATACTAAAAATATTATGAGCCCACCTAAGTAAAGTATCTGGCTACGTACCTGAGTTCATAATAATAACAAAAAAAATAAAAATAAAAAAACAAATCAATTTTTTTTCTTCTAATAATTGGAGATTATTTTCTTCAATAAAAATAATTTTACACAAAAATCACTTGTATATTAGAGTTCGGTATATAATTTATTAATCGCGTGACAGTATCCAACTACCCATTGCCTAGCTGCTTCTTATTGAGATTGCATGTGTAAAAATACCGTTAAATTCTCGTTTTTATATAGTTTTTTGTTATATTTTTATTTCTTTATAATATTTGATTTGTTTTTTTTTTTTCCTCAATAAAATAAGCTTCCCTCGACAAAAACACCCTCAATAACTGCCACCACCCACCCAATTGCACCCCATTTAATATGTTTAAATCAATTTTTGTTGAATATATTTCTAAGATAAAAATATAATTTTAGTTTGTGTTCCAGGCAAAGATACTGGAATGCCAACATATGGTGGTCGAGAATCATCAGACATGACCGAAGAACGGATAGCACATATTTTAAATGAAGCGAGTCACATTATGAAAGCTGATGATACGCATAGCAATGAAGATTCAAAATCACCATCGCATGGCCAATGTCCAAGTCCATTCTCAAAGGAATCATCTCAAAATCGAAAATTGAAGAAATATGAAAATGATGACATTCCACAAGAGAAGGTGCTTCGAATATATCAAGAAGAATTAGCGAAATTAATGGGACGGCGTATGGAAGATATGCGTAATACAAGAGAACCATTCACGAAGTAAGTAGAATTTCTTTTTACTTTTAATAGAACAATTGGCTGATTTTGTAAGAATGACAAAATAAAAGTCAACTATCCTATTAAAATCATTATTTATCCAAAATTTTTATTGAGAACAGCTTAACTTAAACTAACATATAGTCTCTTTTTTCCACATCTGTTTAGTGGCGGTGTCGCAATGGATCGTAATCAAGAAGAAATGCGAATCACTTTAGATGCATATCATCGTGAATTAGCAAAATTAAATCAATGTCCACCAGCACCTGGAACTGTACCAAATTTACCTGGTTTACTTGCACTTCAACAACAAGTCCTAGCTCAACAGAATCATTTAAATGGTGCCCAAGATCTATCATTACCCAAAGAGAAAAGTTCAAAAATTGTCAATGGTACACCAGAATTAGTTGAAACACAACAACAAAAAGAAATGATGCAAAAGGAGGATTCACAGGATCCAACAAGCCGACATAGTGGCAGTGCATTTAGTTTAGTGCGACCAAAAATTGAACCTGGTGTTGTACAATCAAATACAAATTCATCAGCACCTAGTCCGCTTGGTAATAGTATTTTACCTCCAGCAATGACGCCCACAGATGAATTTTCTGGTGCCGCTGCGGCAAGTCCTTTGCAACGGATGGCATCTATTACAAATTCATTAATTTCACAACCTCCAACGCAATCACATCATAGTCCATCTCAACGACCACTTAAAGCAGTTCTACCTCCAATTACCCAACAACAATTTGATCTCTTCAATAATTTAAATACCGAGGACATTGTAAAGAAAGTTAAAGAACAACTTAGCCAGTATTCGATAAGTCAACGATTATTTGGGGAATCTGTACTTGGTTTATCACAAGGATCGGTTAGTGATTTATTAGCCCGTCCAAAACCATGGCACATGTTGACACAAAAAGGACGAGAACCTTTTATTCGAATGAAAATGTTTTTAGAAGATGATAACGCTGTACATAAATTAGTTGCAAGTCAATATAAAATTGCTCCAGAAAAATTAATGCGAACTGGAGGCTATGGTGGAAGTCCTTGTACATCAATGGCATCAATGACATCAATGACATCAATGACATCAATGACATCAATGTCCAAGCCACCAATGCCACAAACACCAAAAATGATGTCTGAAGCTGCTGGACTTTTAAATAAAATCCAACAAGAAAATCATTCAGCATTGTTACCTCCATCATTACAATTAGGACCACCAACAAGTCAACCAAATATGGTACAACCACCTCCACCACCGATGATGTTGACACCTCCGGGAATACCACCACATCATCCAATTAATTTACAAAATCCAGAACAATTGAAGAAAAGTCAAAGTCCACATCCTGTACAACATTCACCAATGGGACAACAAAGTTCACACATGCGTTCGTTACATCAGCATATTTCACCGAGTGTTTATGAAATGGCAGCTCTTACACAAGATTTAGATACTCAGACAATCACAACAAAAATTAAGGAAGCTTTACTCGCTAACAACATTGGCCAAAAGGTACGTATTTGTCCATTCCTCTAATTCCTCCAAATTTGTTAAACTTAACTCGTTTCTAACACTTAATTATTTTTTGCAGATCTTTGGTGAAGCAGTTCTTGGTTTATCTCAGGGTTCAGTCAGTGAATTATTGTCAAAACCAAAACCATGGCATATGTTAAGCATAAAAGGTCGAGAACCATTTATCCGAATGCAATTGTGGCTAAGTGATGCCCACAATATCGACCGATTACAAGCATTAAAGAATGAACGACGTGAAGCGAATAAAAGACGAAGATCAACGGGACCAGGCGCACATGATAATAGTTCAGATACATCATCAAATGATACTTCCGAATTTTATCATTCGAATTCACCGGGACCAGGGCCAGGCCCACCATCAGCTAAAAAACAACGTGTACTCTTCTCTGAAGAACAAAAAGAAGCATTACGTTTAGCCTTCCATTTAGATCCATATCCAAATGTAGCTACCATTGAATTTTTAGCAGCCGAATTAAATTTATCAAGTAGAACAATTACAAATTGGTTCCATAATCATCGTATGCGATTAAAACAACAAAGTCCGCATGGAATTCCAAATGATATACCCGTGCGTGATCAATCTGGTAATCAACCACCATTTGATCCAGTACAATTTAGACTGTTATTAAACCAAAGATTATTAGAATTGCAAAAAGAACGTATTGGATTAGGTGCGGTACCTTTACCATATCCACCATATTTCGCAACAAATACAAATTTAGCAGCGTTAATTAGTCGAGGATTATTGCCTACCAGTGATGTTGATTTATCAGCATTAAATAATGCTGTCAAAGAAGAAATGAGTGGCTTAGACTTATCAATGACCACGTTAAAACGTGAACCTTCTGGTGAATACGATGACGAAGATTGCGAAAGTAATGTTGGCTCAGAAGTATCAAATATATCTGGCGGTAGTTTACATGGTGATGTTAAACCTGAACCAAAAGAATTACCGATACCTCAAATTGGTAACACACCCAGATCGTCTCGAAGAAAACCGGCTGCACCACAATGGGTTAAACCGGATTGGCAGGAAGAACCAAAAGATAAACCCGCTCAACCACCTCAACCTCAACCAACGGGTAATGAGGTTATAATAAATGGTGTTTGTGTAATGCAAACTGAGGACTATGGACGATTAAATTCAGAGGAAACAGTTCGTGTTGAACCAACCCCTGTTATGGACCGTTTTGATGACGATCGAAGTGATGCATCAAGTGTTAGTGCTCATGAAAATGAAAGTATACATGAAACTGAAAGTTCTAGAATTACATCCCATAATAAAGAACATGAAGATGATGATAATGATAGAACCGATTGTCCCCCTCCCACATCTCTTCCTCCCACAGAAAGTGAATTACCCGAACAGGATAGCGAACCTGTTACAATAAAAACAGAGAATGAAGATGAAAGATGGGACTATTAATTTTCGTTAAAAAACAAATAAAAAAAAACTGTTTTTAATTTAAAAAAGTTTTGTTGCATAGCAACATAAAACAAGTGATAGTGTTCTTGTTAAATACGTACTAAAATTTAAGGGACAACCTGTATATTTATGAACTTATATAAGACAAAGTTATATTTTTAAGGTTGCCTTTTTTTTATAAATGTAATTAAATGATTAATTATTTATATTAGTTAAGTTCAAAGTGCAATCAATCATCGAATATTAATTAATTTTTACTGTAAATTATGATTTACAATTATAATTGTGATTAAATTACTTATTTTTTTTAAGGTTATGTGTAGTTTCCAAAATGGCCGTAAATTAAAATTTTAAAAACAAAATGTTTAACGATAAATAAATTATAAACATTTTTTCAGAGTAAATTGTTGAATTAAAATTAAGACAAAATTATTTTATGGCTTCGGCATTATTTAGTAATCATCTAAATTCAAAAATCAAACGGGTAAAATTTTATCACATAAGGTGTTTGAAAACGATGAAATTGTCTTGATATTAATTTGAAAATTTACTCCAAATAAATTCATTTTTACAAAATAGAGAAAACGACATAATTTTTTTCTATTATGGCTTCTTTTTTTTTTTACACAATTGTTTTTGTTTTGTTTTTGTCAATTTTTTTTTGTGTACTATAGCGAATTAAGTATATATTAATAAAATATATAAATATATATTAAAGACTGTTACCAATTTAATAATTATTTAAAAAATATATATATTATGTATAAAAAAAAAAAATTAATATAAATAGCCAAAAATTAATTAACCGATTATTATTATAAAAAAAATTTTAAAAACAGATAAAAAACAAAATAAAAATTACTTGGCTATTTTGTGAAGCAAAAAAAAAAACGTTAAATTTAAACTTTGTTTTTCTCTTTCTATTTGAATATAAAATTCTGAAAAAGGTAGAAAAATTCTTATCCTTGATTCAATTTAGAAATAAAAAAACAAAGACATAACATATATTGTGATAATGAGCTTAATTGTTTAAAACTAACAAAAACGTAAAAGAATGTGCTTTCCAAAACAAACAAAAAAAAACAAAATTTTCAAGGCCAAATATGCAATTTAAAACAAAAAGTATCGTGCGAATTTACTCGTCACACACAAACAGAGTGTGCGTGAATACGTTGTGTGACGGTGAAAGTGTCAAAAAAAGTTTTTATTTCAATAATAATTAATTAAGTATTTTAAAGCAAATTTTTTTTGTCCGTTTTTCATTGTACATACATTTTTGGCAAACAATTTTTTGCTTACAAAATTTAGATTAGCTTCGGAATAGTTCAATTCTAAAAATAAGAGAATTCCAGAACAAACAAAAAAAATGTAAACATTTTAATGTATTCTAAAAAAAAAAAAATAATTAAACGCAATTTAAAAAAAAAAAAAAAGTTATATTGTCTAGTCTAGTGTTTTAAATTAAAACATAAACTGAAAAAAAAAATGGGCATTTTGAGCAACTTTCTTCTTTTTTAATTTAATTTAAATAAAAAAAAAACAGTATTTATTTAACAACGATTTTTTTTTAATTAATCCGTACACACTCGTTCATAAATAGAAGATCTCAATTTTGTATATCATTCAAAGAAAATGCAGAATAAATTTAATTTATTTGAATAAAAAAAATTAAATTGTAAAATAAAAATCATCATATGATTACCCAAAATCATTTGTGTCTCTTTATAAACTTTGTTAAGTTTTTGCATTTGTTAATTTGTAATTAATTAATTATATCTGATTACTATTTTAAGTAATTAAAAAAAAAAAAAAACAATTAGGTTTAATAAAAAAAAATCAAAGCATATCGATAGATGTAAATTATACTATTAAAATAAAAATTATTTTAAAAAAATATTTAAAAAAAAAACTTTATTGATAGATCAATTGATTCCACCCAGAAATACAAAATGTAAAATATTTTTAAAAGAAAATTTAAACAAAATCCACTACACAATTTTGTCCTTTCCTTTACCAAAAAAAAAAGTTTTTTTCCTTATGGAGAAGAAGAGGTTAGTTTCACTCACATGGTGAGCATTAAAATAAAACTATTCCAAATTTCAAAATCTTCCATTTTTATGTCTTTATATAGAATCCAAAAAAAAAAAAACAATTATCAATTTGTATAAAATTAAAAAAAAAAAAAAAAAAATTAAAAAAATAAACAGATACGTAATTGTAATATGGAACTATTTTTCCAAAAAAAAACAAAGTATATAAAAATTTCTCAATTTGTAAATAAATTTGCATGATGTAATAAATTTAAAAAAAAAAAATAGATTTTTAAAAATGATGAGCAGCCGTTTTTTTTTTATTCGAAAATTATGCCAATTTTCCAAATATAATTCGTCAGGTAGTTATTCAAATAATTTATTTTTTTTTTTTTGTATAATTTTTGAATAAAACAAATGTCGTATGTTAATAAAAAATAAACATTTTGAGTTGAATATAATTCTAGCAATGTTATTTATATACATATATATATATATATAAATATATTAATAATTATGGAGCATATATTTGCTTTCAATTGATCAATTGATCTGTTATAGATCAGATATTAGTGATGTGATGTCATGTCAAATAGAAACAAAAAATCATAACTTGTATATATTTATATTCATATCATTATTGTCTCTTCTTTTATCCATTTCTAAATTAAAACAATTATCTGTATTTAAAAAAAAAACTTATACCGATTTTTATTTCAACACCCTATATATTTATTTCCAACTGATAAAAGGTAAGTTACATTTTAAAGCTTTAATTATTATAAGAACAATTTAACTGTGAAAAAACCAATTTAGGTGAACTGAATTCATCAAAACTTTTAAGGTTACACATATTTTATTTTATTTCTTTTCTTTTACTTTCGAGGAAACATTTTTTTCGACACGGATTGATTGTATATTTGATAATGAGTTAAAAGTCGATAAGACAGAAGACGCACTTACTTACAAAATAATATGTTATAATATAAGCACAGAGATGGCACTCGTATTCAATATAAAGTTACAACAAAATTATATAAAGCTCGTTTAAAAACTTTGAGCTCCATCCTGTTAGTTCCCTTTGTCGAATTTTCTCAATTTTTATTTATGGAAATAGTTAAGTCATGATAATTACTATCATCACTTGTATTATTTAAACGCCATTTTGTTTATTTTGCTGATCTTTTTTTTTGTTGTATCATTTTGTCATTTTTAATTTTAAATTTTTTTTCAATTAAAACAATACCTTTACCCAGCACCCCTTTATCAGATTTTTCCAATTTTCTTTGTGGAAATTTTTTTGTTTATAAATAATTATTAATCGTTTGTTTTTTTGTTCTTATCCCTTTAAAGTATATAATCTTCGTAGAAACGAATGAATAAATACAGGGCCATTGGCCAAAAATGATTTAAATAACAACTTAGAAAAACTCAACAAATAACCGAAGAGGTGATCGATAAAAAAAGGAAGCAAAGTCTGAATTTTAGTGTATGTAGTACACTATTCTTGTAAAATTAGAAAAATTTCTTTGATAATTTTATTGAAATTTATTTTGTTAGTAAAATAAATTTATTTTCGTAATATATGGGTAGATGTCTGTACATAGACAAAAATAAATTTACAAAATTAAAATTTAATTTAACGTAACGTAATTACAGACCTAGACCAATCAATAAGTTAAGCAACAGAAGTCTCTGTCAGTATTTGGATGGGTGACCACCTAGAAGTTAATTTAGTGTAAGTATAGACATCTACATAAAAATTGGGAAAGTAAATTTATTTTACAATTATGCCAATAGATAGTACGGCATATACAAAAATTAATCGAACTTTATTTCTACTTATTTTAGTGTACGTACAGACATCTACATGCAAATAAAAGAATTAAAGTTATTTCGATATTATGTCAATAGATGGCCCTACATACACTAAAATAAATTGGACTTTTTTCAATTTATAATCAACATTATAAAATGACATAAAACAGGTAAGAAAAAGGTACCTAAGATTATATTTAAAAGTGAATACTATGTTATTAAAATTGAATTACAGTAATTAAAAATATTTTACATTTTAAATCATTGAAATTTGTACATTATATTCTTCAAATATGAATAAACTAAAATAATAAAATTTACTTACACTAACTACAGAAATTCTTAGATTATATTCTCCTAGTAAAATATGAAATATTTCTTTGATAATAGTGATATTTACTTATAAAAATTTTTAGATTATATTCTCCTAGTAAAATATGAAAAATTTTTCGAATTTATTGAATAAAATTTATTTTAATTATAAAAAAAAATATTTATTTATTTTTAAAGTAAAAAAAATATTTATTATGCAAACTTATGAATATAAAAAATTTAGTGATTATAAAAAATAAAAGAAAATTTTCACTATGTTCTCCTAGTAAAAATCGAAAAATTTTATTTAAAAAAAACACATTTTTTTTTATTTTTACTTTTTAGTAAAATTTATGTCAAATAAACAAACAGGAACCACGAAAATTTCGCCCTTTTTGCTCTAGAACCAACCGTTATCGTGTTATATCGAATTTCCTTCGATATCAAATTTTCTTAATTACAATCAATTTTTAAACTGTCTAGTTAAATTGATTTTGTATTAGGAGGATATGATGAATTCGTTATATGTAAAAACATTAAAAAAATTATCGTACGCGATCGGGGTTTGAATGCAATAATTTTGTTACGGAAGGCCAAGGTAATAACCACAATGCTACAAACCTATTGATTTAAACAGCTTATTAGAACTAAAATATCTAAATATTTAAGTAAAATTGTCTAAATATTTAAGTTTCATATTGATTAATATAATTTAAATAACAATTTTTTTTTAATGTAACATGTGAAGAATATAATTAACTTACCTTTACTCACCTTTTAACTAACTCACATTGCTTCTATAAAGTTACCGACATCTTAATAAAGTTTATATTTTACTCAACTATAATTCTAATACTTACCTATTAGTAGTAGTTGATCAAATCCTAAACTTCTAATAAACTCTTTCTTAATCCTTATATAAATCTGAAATATTTGATTAGATTAAAATAAAACACATTAATTCTATTTATATAAACAATATATTTTGTTGATTCCCGTAAAATAATCGAGAATTCGCTCCTAATAAATCTTTTTTCCTCAGAAAGCTTCAAAAACATCACTAGGTATGCAACACCAGGTTGGGGGGGAGTGGTTAGCTACAAGTGTTTTAAATTACCAATTAAAAGCAATTTTAATCTATTGAGTGATAAATTGTTTTAAAAATTCTCCATTTATTTGTTAATTCACAATCTTCTAAATCTATATAAAATAAGGACGAAAGTTGTAATCAGTTAAAAAAAGAAACAAATATTCATTACAAATTTTTTTGTTTAATGACAATAATATGAGTAATACAAATTGTAAAATTACAAAATATATTTGTCAAAATATATTAGATTTAGCAATAACAAAAATATAAACATTTATTATACATTTAATTACAGTATTTATTTGTTTTTTTTTAATTATATTTGATTATTTTTATTAATCACACACAACAGTGCAATCAACAGGAGCGGTAGTTGATTAAAAAAAACTAATAATAAAGAAAAGTACGGGAATGATTCAAAAAATTATTTTCAATTTTGTTAATTTGATTATTGCACTACAACATGAAAAAATTACTTTTCACAATTAAAAAAAAAACAAAAGAAACAAAGGGAAACAGACATAAAATAATCTCTAAAATACATAACTGATATAAAATCTTTTTTTTGAGTACCGAAATTTCAATTTCAATTGAGTTGAATTAATAATATAAATGCCATACAACTTTCAAAAATCTATCAACTTAAACATTTCGATATGTTTTATATACGATCATAAATCCTCAAATTTTAAACAAGAAATAATATTTAATATCAAAAGTAAGAACTTTTATTTGAATCCAATATTTGTACAAGCAGAAATTACTCCTTATATTATAGTTAATATCTTATCTTGAGATTTAATATACAAAAAATATTTTAGTTATTAAATAAACAAGTTATTTGTTAACATTTTCAAAAAAAAAAAATAATTCCTAAAATATACCTGAGAAATATGACAAACGAAAGGAAATATTGTTTGTACAAACCCTTATGAAATAGGCAACCTAATTTTATCAGTTAGTTTGATATTTCAAAAAAGATGACAGAGCTTATCTGCTCAAATTGAGTGTGTGTGCATGAGAAACAATGAGCCCGAATACTTGTTTCTGGATGCTTTTGGTTATAAATGCAAATGAAACTATGGTATCTACGCTTAAACTGGAATAGAAAAATTAAATAAATAGCGATTCTACTAAAGAAATCACATTTATATAAATATCAATCCACGATTCAATGTTATAAATTATCAAATATTTTATAATTAAAGGAATGTTTTTTAAACTAGACATAACATAAATTATTTTGTTTTGGAGTAGATGATAATTTGGTATCAGAGCCTCAGCATGCAATTATCAGTCAAACATTCGAATTATGTTTAAAATCCGTATCAAGTTATATTTAAAATCATCAATAACTTACAATTGTATTAAGCTGCGTGTATCAGATAAGAAGTAATCTCTGTAAAATATATTAAGATCTCTATAAATTTCAATTATTATCATCTGATAATTACAACCGTTTTATCTTTTATATTTCGTAAATATTTCCATTTTTCATATAAATTAAATGTATGGCGAGTAAAATTTAAAACGAAAAACAAATAAATTTATCTTTTTTTTTAAATAAATTATAAAAACAAATGCGTATTTTTGTTTTATAATAAAATGGGCATCAGTCATTTTAAAATATTTATTTTTATATAAAAAAAATTGTGTCTCGAAAGAGGCACATTCTTTAAAATTGGTTTATGGCATTGAAAAGTTTCAATAATTCAATTTCAGACTGTCGGCAGTATTATTTGTGATTTAATAAAATGACAATACTTCAACGACGTCATAGTTTAGTATTTGTTGCTAAATTCACACAATATGACCTCTAATGGATACACTAATAAATGAAAATAAATAATTTGTGACATGTAAATCATAATAAGTATAAAATGCAGGTCAATAATAATATCGCTTATATTCTGTCAAAGTTACATAACCCAAAAAGTAATTGGCTATTCCTGATAACTATATAATCCAACAAATGCTTTTTATCACTTATAATTTTTACAACGGAATGTAATTTAGAACTATGTAAAAACAATTAATACAAACGTCAAAATACTCTAAAAGCAATAATTAAAAAATTTGAGGCTAAACAAAATCAAAATTGCCCTAAACCTATTTATGCCCACATTCACAGTGTTCAATTTAAAAATAAACTAATTTGGCATTTATAAAAAAATTAAATTTGGAAACAATTACGGCCAGACTTTATTAAATACTTCCATGAAACTATCATAAATCATAAATGTTATGGCAACATCTAAACATACTCTACTTAAACGTGGTACGGTGCCTTTATAAAAGGCAAGTGGTCCTTCATTTTTCCATATTTTTACAGCACAATCTAATGTATTTTTGTATTTTTTCGCTTCTAAGCCTTGCATTCTTGTTTTAACTACATCTATTGGTGTATTACCAAATACAGAGGCAGCACCAGCAAATGCACCCATGACTCCGATTACGTATTTAGGAATATGTACATTTGGATCTCCACCTTTGTACATGTCTTTACATGTTTCCATTACAAAGAATCGTATTGCTTGATTACTTCCCTGTTTCATTATTGTGGCTGTCAAACCTTTGTACACGCCACCAACACCTAGAAATACATTTCGTACAAATTATTTACGTGATTCAAATCACATTACCAAACAATAGCTCTTATTTGACGTTTAGATTATTAGTTTCTGAGATATTGCTTGTAACAGCTCCAGAATATCTTTTGGATGCGATTTTAAGCGATAATATTTCAAAAAATATACATAAAATAAATTTTACTATAAAAAAGTCAAGAAACAAATATTTCGACTTATAATCATTTAAAAAAGGCGATTTCTTTTAAAAATTTAATAATAAATATAAAAAAATTTGTAATATTTACCTTCTTCTTTTACGATCATTCTAACACCATGGAAAAATCCCTTATATTTTGGATTAGGTGATCTCTGATCATTAATAAATTTTACTTTAACAGTTTCCATAGGCGTCACAGCAAATATAGCTTCTGAGACTCCAGCACCCAATCCAGCTAGCAGCCTAGTACCAGGTGATAAATTACCTTTTTCATCAGCTAAGAATGATTTAAATTTTTCAAACGCACCAAATCGCACAGCTGATTTTGGTATAGATCCATAGATAAGAACACTAAGTCCACGATATAATCCCAGAATACCATTAGTTTTACATGTTTTTTTTGCACAATCTATTATTCCAGTATATTTCTTTTGGCCACCTTTTTCATCTAATTGTAATTGTGTTTTAACATATTCCGTCGGATATGTTATACAAATTTCGATTCCACCTTATTGATGAAAAAAAAACAATGTTTTTAAACCATATTCAGATAATTATAAAGAAAGATATGGGATTATCAATATGAACTTCAGGAAAATGAAATCAAGTTGGGAAACTACTGCGATAACCATGGTGAGATCCAGCGTCAAAGGGCAAAGTTCGTCTCATTTCTTCTGAAAATACGGATCTTATGAACTATACAAAAATTTACCTAATTTTTTTTTTATAAGAATCTAATTTTATTAACGATTTTACAATTCGTAGGTGTATATATAGGCCTGTAAAATATTTTAGATGTTTATTTTATAGAAATTCGACTACGTTTAAATTATAACAGGTAATAATAATACAGGTTATCTTAATTTAAGGTATCTGTTTACAGTACTTAGTTACCTATGTAATAATAGTCAACCATAAGATTAAAAATAACTAATAAATATACTTGAGAGAGTTTACTATGATATATATCTATATATCTACAACTACGTATTATTAAAAGTACATATTTACAAATTTTTAAATTCTCCAGGTAGGTAAGCTACTAATTTGGTTAGAAATTTCTGCGACGTATAAACGGGTACAATCATATCAAATAAGAGGAAAATGATTGTTTTTAGTATATTATATTTTTTAATTAAATACCCCATACGGCAGTATGTTTACGTCCAATGTGAAATTTTCAGAAAAGGATAACAGGAATTTGGTCAGTAAATACAACCCATTAAATAACATATTAATCTCTATATTGGAGTAATTTAAAATTTTATGAAACACGATGAATTGCAAAATTAATTTAACAATTATGACATCAAGGTTGTTTAAATAAACTAGAATTTAATTAACTAAAATGTTAATCAAATAATTAAATATTAGATTTTACTGACAGAAAAGTGTAAATCTTATTTTGAAAATGTAAAAATAAAATTGTATTTTCAATTTTGGACACGTTAAAATAAATTTAAACTTTGGACTTTTATGTTAAATGTTTTAATTTACAAACCTGTAATACCGCCAGCAATAATTCCTTTAATTCCAGTATTTCCAGGAGCCGCCGCCGCAGCACCATTTTGATCTAACCATGGACGATTTCCAAAAGGATTTCGAAAATTATTTAACCGATTATAATCACCGTAACCCATTCTGTTTGAGCGTTTTTTACTTCTTACATACGTCACACATGCAGCAGTATCACAAGGTGTCTTGTATATGAATTTGAAAGTCAGAACTCGTTAGTAAAAAACTTAAAGACTGATAAGGAATAAATTAAGTAATTTTGTGTAGAATACTAACCAATTAAATAATCTGGAATTATCACTTTGTACTTTTTTCAAATGTCAATTATTTTATTCCATCATACATTTATTTCACTCAACTTAAGTATGATATTTTTAATTATTGAGCGTGATTCCTAAAATAAGTATGAAAAAAATAAATTGACACTTCATAAATGTTTTACAAAAAATAACTACGCAAGTTATTATGTATTTCAATTTGGAAATTTACTTACTTTTGTATACTTATGACAGAATAGTGTATCAAAATAAGGAAAATAATATGTTATATATACATAAATAAGGGCGAACTTACATAGAAATAATTTTCTTCATATAAAAAAATCACCTTATTTTTTGTTACTTTTTAAATCCATTCTGTTTTATTGCTACTTTTCAATTCTGATACACAAAATATAAAAAATTCTAAAATTTAAATTCGCTGTCATCTTAATCTCTCTTTCTAGTAATAACTCGAAAACGAAATATCTTAGGTTTCCGCGCCATTAGACAATTGAAAACTTAAGTTTTGCGAAATTGCAAGCAAAAATCGCCTTATCGGATTACTGGATTATACCTGGCTCATCACTTCAGATGTTCAAATTCTCAGAATACATAAAAATGTTCCTCTACTCAGCATCAAATAAAACTAATTTTTTTTCAGCTCACTCACAGGTAATTCAAATGAAAATTGAATTATCGAAAGTTGTAGCCCAGCCCATATGAATCAAATATAAATGTTGTCTCGGATTTCCACTAGGTATGAACGATGTACATCCTTAGTAGAAATCCTCCCTAGATGTTTTTTAATTTTTAGAATTTGGAAAATTTGACAGCCCGATGTTGATGTATTTTATTAACATCTTTACTTTAAACTATACTTTTAATTAAAACAATGAAGACTAATTTTTATCTTCACACTCTTTCCTACCTGGAAAGGAAAATAGGTCTATGTTTTACAACAAACAGCGGTTTCTCAAAACAACCGTTCACAAAATTTCTCGAGAATACTTCCAGACCTGTATCCAAATAATTTTTTTTGATTTATTGATAATTGCAAAGGCTCGTTAAATATTTTTCCCCACTCAATGGCATTATTTTTTTTAAACGAAAATATACGTTTTTATTGATGGTTCCCCTTATTGATTATAATAATGTGATATCACCCTTAATTTAATACTTGAAATCGAGCCTTTTAATCTAGTAATTGATTTTATTGCATAATTGTTAAATTATTAATGTATTATTTTAAATTTTAATATTTGCATACTTTTTAAATTCGAACAATTTTATTATTAAAACAATAATAATTATATAAATATGAATAACATTGATATCGAAAAAAATGCATGCAATTCTTTGATAAATAAATTGATGAACCTCGCAAAATTTATATTTTATAACGATAAGAATTGTCAAACCAGTAGTAAATAAGAATATAAATCATTATTCAAAAATTTACTAGACTTTGTATTAGTCAGTGAATCTACAAATTAAATTGTATATATTGATTTTTTGCAAAAAGTTTTATACATCCGTATACAAAATACAACGGAGTTCAAAATAGAATATTCGGTCTATGTAGAACGCAAGCCAGTATTGCAGGTTCTTACTAGAAATACTAAGTCTAAAGGATTGTCTTTGTACTAAATAATTACTAAAAATTACTTTTATTTCGAATCAGTATATTACATAATTAAGTATATTTGTTTGTTCCACTGTCACTTTCGAACACGTTCTCCGATTTTGATCAAATTTGGTAAACATTTTTATCACAATCAAGATATTTACTCCAAAAATATCAACTTTTTTCTAATTTACTAGAAAAATGCGATCGGGTTTTATACACAATATAGGAACATTTATTATACGATACTTCACAATTTTTGTTTAGACAAATAATTTAGAAAATTTATTACCTATCAACAAAAAAATAACTGCACTTTAGAAATAATGATACAACAATTGAGATATTCTCACCCCTCCCTTCAAACGCCGGTATTACTAAATGCTACCTACCGTAGTATTATATATGATTTCTATGGACCTACCACACAAATTTTAATGCAAAAGGAGTTTATATATAGACGTGATTATGTGATCTGAGTGTTCGTAATAAATTTTCCCCAAATTGATATATAAGTAGATTAAATAACCGGATTTTTGAAAGCACAGCTCATTCTTCATATAAAATTGTAATTAAACGCACTAATTTTGTTTTTGAAATTAAAATAGTAATTAATTTACGATAAAACTTAGATTTTTCCATTTTTTCAATTAACCTCAGTATATTATTATTCTACCAACGTTGTTTAAAAAATATAAAGCTGTACCTATTTAAAAATGTATTTTAGAACAATTGAAATAAAAAAGCAAAATATGTAAAAACTTAAAAAAAAACGATGATTTAAAAAAATAAAATTTTTTTCAGAATCTTGTATTTCATGCCATTTCAGAACTAAGAAGAATTCTATATTATCTACCAACTTATGTTTATGTATTTACGTCAACTATTGTATAGTATAAAATAAAATATTGTGTATATTTTCAATTTTATTGAGGCTTTATTGTTAGAATGAAACTTTAAAAATGGATAACGAAGCATTTGCTTCGAACATAAATAATTCGGATTCACAAATATTTAAAAATATTAAATATTATGTTGCTGGAGATGTACCGGAGAAGGTAACCTCACGTTATTTGTTATGGCGGCAAAAGATTTATTTATATATCATTTAAATTGATGTTAATTATAATATAATTAGTAATTTACTCAGAATATTTCTTATATGAATTACATTATTTAATTAATTTAAATTTATACCTAATCTTTATGTTCGAATGTTCAAATATGCATGTTCCGTACGCAAACACAGATTATCCTTTTAATCAAATTTGAAATATATTTAGTAGCGATAGTTTGTTTTACAAAATAATCTAAAAAATTTCTTTATGCTTATTAACAAAATAATATCATTTAAAATCATGGCAATATAATAATTGGTATTTATAGAAATAAAAGTTAGACTAGGTTGTATAGTGAAGTCTTTTTTGGCTGTCAAAATATGGTTTTCAATCATTGCAAATTTTTTACAAATATAGCAATCTAAAGAAACAAATATACAAATATTTTTAGAAAGTGATTTCTTTTATTCTATTCTTATCCTTCTTTAATTTCTGATTCTGTCAGGGAATATTTTAATCTAAATAGTTTGTATAAATATAGTTGATTCGTAGGTATTGAAAATTAGAATCAAAAAGATGTATGTTGGGATAAAACTTATTTGAGTAAAGTACTGATTCAGTAGTGGTAGAATTTTTGGATTCAAAGTTTTTTTTTACATTATAATCATTTCGTGTCATTTGCATGCGCTACTCTCACTTTTTCGTGTATTTCTAATTTTCTAATGTGGCTATCAAGCTTTTTTTTATTGACCAATATAATACTGAATGTTCACTCTTATTTTCTAATCAAGAGAGACTAAGGATTTAAAAAGGTTCTCGAAATGAAAAAAAAAATATTTTGAATACGAATGAAAGAGTCGATGACGCGTATAGTGTTACATTTTACACTCGTCCTTATATGGAAATTCATAATTACTAGAATAATTTTGGGCATCTTGATATTGAATTTCGAAACAAAACTTTCGCTGCAAAATAATTACTAAATTTGTTTCCTTTAAAATTTATCTTTTCGGTATATAATAAAAAGTAAAAATAACTACTTTCTAACATCTGAGTTAATGTAAATTTGAGATTCTCTCGAAATAATATTAGATTGGGGACTGTTACTTATTATCAATTTTGAATCGTTTTATAGGTACAAGATATCTTGCGTAATGGCGGTGCCGAAAAGTTATGTTACTTCAGTGATTTCGTAACGCATATGATATGTGGCAAAGACGCATCAGAAGATGATTTGAGTTCAGCGCGAGAATTGTATGAAATTCCATCTGTACGATGGCAATGGGTACTAGCTTGTGCAAAACTCAACAAACTGTTGGATACAAGAGGATTTATTGTATCTGAAACACATTTGTTCTACAAATTGATATTCTCATTTTCAAACGTAACTACACATGATCGTAATCTTTTATGGGCATTGATTACGTATAACGGTGGTATCGTACAGTTGAATTTTGATAGCAATTGTACCCATTTGATTACCACTGTAGCAAAAGGAGCAAAATATGAAAAAGCCTTAAAATGTGATACAATCAAAGTTGTTACACCTGATTGGTTGTTAAACAGTATAAATAGTAAACAAATTGCTCCATATGATGCGTATCATCCACGAAAACTAGTTATACCACCGCCACCACCTCCTGCACAGCCTGTACAGCCCCCACCTCAGGTTACAACATCGCAAGTAAATACTGAAATTCCAACTACACCCACAGCTCAAATCACTGGATTTGAACCGACTGAATTGCCAACAACTTCAACATCTAATCAAGCTATTTTAGATCAGTTAAAACAACGAATGCCATGGAATCAACAAACAACTACAACTTCCATACAAACTTTACCATCAAATCAATCTCGACCATTGATGCCATCTCCGCAACAACATCAGAGAAATTTCCAACTGATATCATCAAATCAACCACAGTTTACTGCAGCCGTAACAACAGCCATTGCAAATATGACACAACAAAAAGCAGCTTTGTTGAATCAACAACAATCGTTACAAAATAAAATCAATCAACAATTGCCTACTTCCATTCAACAAGCTACGACGCAACAGATATTAACTACAATGAGTAATCAAATTCAGCATTTAAAACAACAACAATTGCAGGCCCAGGCAGCAAATCAACAGCAATTGCTACCACAATTACAAGTGACTCAACAAAACTTGATATCACAAAGTAATCAATTACAACAGCAAGGTTTAAATCAAATTCAACAAAATACAAATCCACAACAAATATTAAATCAACAAAATCAATCCAATCAAATTCAACAAAATTTAAACCAAGCAAATCAAATTCAGCAAGCAAGTCAAATGCAACAGAACTTGATTCAACAACAAAATCAAATACTTCAACAAAATTTAAACCAACAACAGACCATTAATCAACAAGCACTAAATCCACAAAATCAAAAAGCATTGAACCAACAAAATCAACAACCATTAAGTCAACAAAATCAACTTCAACAACAACAAGTTATAAATCAACAAAATCAACTGCAACAACAACAACAAAATATTAATCCACAAAATTCACTTCAACAACAACAAACTATTAATCAACAAAATCAAGTTCAACAACAACAAACTATTAATCAACAAAATCAACTTCAGCAACAACAAGGTATTAATCAACAAAATCAACTTCAACAAGCTATTAATCAACAAAATCAACTTCAACAACAACAACAACAACAACAAGCTCTAAATCAGCAAAATCAACTTCAACAGCAAGCTCTTAATCAACAAAATCAACTTCAGCAACAAGCTATTAATGCACAAAATCAAATACAACAACCAAATTTAGTAAATCAACAAGTTATTAATCAACAGCAGAATATCATTTTAAAAACATCTCAAGGTCTCCCAACATCAGTATCATCTCAACAATTGTTACAGTCACAGATGGTAAATTCGTTTCAACGTTCTCAATTACAAGGAAATACTGTTCACCATCAGTTACAAGCTAATCAAGTGAATCAACAACAGTTACAGGCTGCTGGATTACAGAGACAACACATTCTTCAAACAAGTTTGGGTCAACAACAGCTTCAACAACAATTGCAACAACAACAGCTTCAACAGCAACAGTTGATACAAACACAACAACTAGATAACCAACAAAAATTAAGTGCTGGTAGCAACAATAATCAATTGTTGTTAAATGAAAATCAACAGCAGAATTTTATTACAAAAAATCAACTTCAACAAGATGGCTCACAGCATCCAGCATTACAAAATCAAAAAATTATAATGTCTTCAGCACAACAAATACAACAACAATCACAAATCAGCACATCTCAACAAAATCAATTGTTACAAAATAATAACGTAATTCAACATCAGCAAATTACAAGTGGCATCGGACAATTACAAACAAATCAACAACAAACAACACAAAATCAACAATCACAACAAATAATTACACAGAATGTTGTTGGCGGTGCAACTGGTGTTCCACCGCCAAGATTAGCAACACCACTACAACGGCAACAACAATTACATACTGCACAACAAATAGCACTGAATAAACAAAATAATGAGGCAATGATTAAACAGCAAAGATTGTTGCAACAACAGCAACAATTACGTATACAACAATTGCAAAACTCACAAAATAATCAATTTGTTGTACAGCAACAAGGAACAATTGTGAATCGCCAACAACTACCACCGGGTGCTGTGAAACCAGGTATGCCACAATTAATAGCATAATATAAATTAATAAAATAAATATTTGTTTGTCTGCATGCGATAATCTTGAAAATGATAAGGTTATAATATTTTCGTTATTTCCAATTGTATTGGAGTATTTAAAAATACTGTTTTATTCATTACAATATTATTAACAGGTACGACTCAATTCGTACAAGGGCAGCCTCGTCCAATTGGTTGGCAACAACAACAAGCTCAAGTTGGTGGTCAACCTCAACAACAGATATTACTCCAACATCGCCAATCTGGTTTAGCGGGAACAATTCAAAGACCACCAGGATGGGTGGGCCCAGCAGGACAGTTACCTCAAAGGCAACTTATTCAATTAGACCCACAAACAAATGCACAATTACAACAAATGGATCCACAACAAAGACAATTATTTTTGCAGAAAATTCAAAAGCAACGGCAATTTTTAATGCAACGACAGGTTTTGCAACAACAACAGCAACAACAATTTGCTGTTATTCGCGGTCAAGTAGTAGCTGGTCAGCCTCAGGTAAATTCTGAAGTTTATTAACTTAACTATATTCAATTGAATTAATTTAATATTATTAAATTGAATGCATTGTAGAATGGGCAATGGCCTCAAGGTGCTCCGCGATCTACTCTTGTTGTGCAACAATCTCCTACAGCTACGGCTACACCGGCTTTACGACTTCCAGTCAAACCCGAGGAACCTCCACAAACAGAACAACCACCACTTGTAGTTAATGCAAAAACTAAAACTGCATTGGCAAATATGCTTAGCATTCGATTACAGAGTGGTGGGCCAGCTGTTGATGGTGCTACCGTTAATGAACCATCTGCAGCGGGAACTTTAAGGTATTACATAATAATGAGCATTTAAAAAAATATTAAAATAATTTGGATAAAATTTAAAATGGACTTTATCTAATTTAATTTAGATTAATGACTGCACAACATAATGCAGCATTACAACAGCAACGGCGTACATTAAACAATGGTGTAGCAGTTCCTACAGCTGGTGTTGGTCCAGCACAAATTCGAACTCAACCACAACCAGCGGCTCCAGTACCACAAACTCCACCCATAACAGGACCGCCTCGTGCACATTTTTATGGTCACAATCCAAATTTAAAATTACCACCGAATCTGTTTTTATTAGGTTGTGTATTTTTTGTTGTGGAAGTTGAAAATTTCCTTAATAAGGAATTTCCGACTTGGCAAAATTCAATACGCAAACATGGTGGAGAAATTGAAACTGTTTATTGTGGGCGAGTCACGCATGTATTGTGTGAATCACAAAAACATGGTGTAGTCATGCAAGCATTACGTGATACAAAACGGTGTGTCACTATGTATTGGTTGAATGATGTTATTAAAAAGAAACAAGTGGCGCCTCCATGGTTAGCAATGCATTTACCCACCTTGTATCCAGATGAATCACCTGGTGCTCGACATTTAATTGCCACTTCGGGTTTTAATGAAGAAGATAACACACAAATCAAATTGATGATTCATGCAATTGGAGCTAGGGTAAGTTTTGGAGCTACTGTTATCACATCTGAAAAAAGAAAAAAAATCTCTTAAAAAAATATTCTAGATCTATTTTTTAAATTTGTTCATTCTTTATGAAAATGCCTTAGTTATGTGGCAGGGGGCAAACAAATTCTAATGATGTGTTAGAACGTGAAAAAAACATTATGTAATTTATGAATTTCCACTAGCACTTTGACAGTTTTTAGGACTTTTCTCTGTTTTCCAAAGATATTTTATGTTAAAAAAATATTTTATGAATCATTTTAATATAAAATTTATGCAAATTGTGTTATTTTTTGTTTCCAGTATACATGCTACTTTTCGAAACATAACACCGTACTTATATGTGCAAAACCTGAAGGTGATAAATTTAACTTAGCGCGTAAATGTGGAACCCCAGTATTAAATGTACAATGGTTAAGTGATATTATGATGGGAAATTTAACAGCATTAAATCAAACTGAACATGCACGGTATCAACAATTTAATGTACCGAATCCATTTTCAATTGATTACAGTTTAAATCCTGCTCTAATGCGTAAGTTTGTTTACAATAATTTTTTTTAAGACTATTAATACCACAGGGCTTTATGAATGTATATTTTATGATTTAAGATGGATGGAAAATGCCGATAAATATTACGCAAGAATCATACGAACGAGTTAAACGTTCTGCATCGCCAGTAAACCCACCGAAACCTAAGAAACCGAAAATTGAAAATACTACTAATGTTTCACGTGATGGACCTGAACCTAGAATTTTATTCTCACAAATAGCAAATGTTGTTGAATATGAAAATATTATAGCGTAAGTAAAAAAAAAAACATCTACAATAATTTCTTTTTTAATTAATGATTTATTATACTTAAATAATATATGATTTTCAGACGTCTTGGAGGCTCAATAGCAACATCCGCAAGAACTGCAACACATCTAGTAATGCCAAAACTATCACGTTCATACAAACTTGTACAGTGTGTTGCAAAAGGTGCATATATTGTGCCTGAATCATGGTTAAAAGATTCCTCAACAGCAAATAAATTTGTTAGCGAATCAAATCATACATTTCATAATATCGATGATTTCAACCGTTCATTCAATTGTGATTTTAATAAACTTACGTTGTGTACAGATCGTGATAAATTATTTAAAAATAAAATCTTTTATTTAACACCAAGTGTATTCCCACCACGGCAATTTTTAAAAGATATGATTGAATTATCTGGTGGTATTGTTGAAAATAATCGACGAACGTTTACGCAAATTGAAGAGTTAAATGCAACATCGCCACATTGTTATTCAATTATTACCGATAAAGATGATTTACATTTAATTAATGATTGTTTAGTACATGCTAATTCTGGCAAACCTAGTATTGTATTTAATACAGAACTTATATTAAGTGGTATACTGAAACAGCAATTATTATTTAATGAAATCAAATTTGCTGTTGTTATTTTAACAAAATAAGTTTTTATTTTATGTGTATTTTACGTGTAGGAAGTTTTTTTAATTTGATGGTAATCTCAAAAAGAAAATGGCTGTATAAAAATTAGAGATATAATATTATTAAAATCGCTTAAAAGTGAAACTTTTCCAATCATAAATTTCAAACAAGTGATAGTCTAAGTTCAAAAATTAATTCTTAAACTACATGCTTGGCGCTAGAAATACTGATTTCAAATACACACCTAGGCAAAGAAAAATTTCGACAATTTCATATAAACAATTTAAAAAATATACTCAATTTCAAAAAATGATATAGTTTTTTACCAATAACATGAAAACTATTAACGTTATAAAGAAAAAAGTAAAAAAACATTAAAGAGGGCGTAACTTTTCGGAAAAATTACAATCATTGAGATTAGGAAAATTAACATTTATTCTGTACAAAAATTATTCTAAATTTCGTTTGTTGATCAACATATTTTTCAGAAAATTAACTTAAAATTTATTTTTGAAATCATAGTTACGAAGAAAAATTTCCCACAAAAAATATTATTACATCAACTTTACACAATTAAGGATTTTATGAAAATTTGAAAGACATGTTTGCAAACTTGAAAATGTCATGTATTTTGTAGCTTTGTTTATTCAATTAAAAATATTATAGTTACCAAAAAAAAAAAATTAATTGGAAGAGTTTCTCTTTTATCGAGTGATATTCTTAATTTCCTTTTCAATTTTTAAATTATTGTTAAATTTGAAATTTTTAAAATGATTTTTTAAAACGCAAGAAAAAACTTGATTCAAAACAAAAAAAGAAGCATTATTAAAAAATTGTATTGTTTCATTAAGAAAGAAATGATAACTCGAATGTTATGAAATAACCATAGCAGGGTGGAATGAAAAGTTTCCAACCTCAACGCGAAGATAGCAGTACTCGTCAATAAAATCTAGTGAATGCATCTTTTGATTAACAGTGTTTTTAAGAGCATGTCTTAATGTAAATAGTATTTTTTAAAGTATCGACCGAATCAATATTACTCCAAACTTTTTTTGTTTTATTTTTGTATAATTATAAGATTTTGAAGCGTATGAATAAAATATGAACCAATATTTGATTCAACAAACATCTGGAAATTTTCGAGCTAAATAATAGACGGAAAATTGCATAATAGAAAAGTCTTATGTTTGTTTTATAACCAATAAAACTCTGGGTTTTGTCTAGTTCGCAAATTTTCAAATAATATTTTAAATATTAATTTTTAGTTAAATTCTAAACATTCTGCATAATAAATTAAGAAAAAAATATTTTTATTACTCAAAAAGTTTTTTTTATTCCTGCTTTCATGCAGACTGATTTGTGAGCAACTATTAATTAGTGGCCATTTAGAACTCTTGGTTAAGTTTATTATTTTTTTTTTTTTTGTGTTTATAATTGTATTTTCAGATTTTTATTTTATTTTTGTATATAAAAAAAAATATATCGTATTTTTTAACTGATAAAAATTTGTATAGAGAAAAAATATACTACACATTTTTGAAATGAAAATTTATAATATTATAAATTATCTAAAAGTAATCAAAAATTCTTTTTAATTTATTAATAAGCTGTTTTTTCATTTGATGGCATTTAAATTTTACATAATTTTAAGATACTTCTTAATGAACACAGAATGATAAATTGGTATTATTTTGTAAAATTTATAATTATTGGTATCATTCTATTTTACAATTCATAGTAAAATAGCAAAAGTGATTAATATTATTTTGTATATGTAAATATTATATATTCCGAAACAATACAAAAAAATGTTTCATATCTATTTAAAATTATAAAACAAGTTGTTTTCCAAATTTAATTTTCTTTTATTTAAATGAAAAAAATGATTTTTCTTGGCATTTATTCTAAATTATTTCCTACTGAAACATGTATGCGAAATTAACTGACCCGACGTAGAAACCTAGAACTTTATATCGAGTAGTCTTTACGAAGCAAGAAAATTAAGAAAGCAGATTCATTGAAAATAAAACGAAATTATCGAAAATAAAAGTTATTATACTATAATATCAGCGAAGTGAGGCAAATGTCTCATTCATCTGATAAGGTAGAAAATAAATTATTATATTTTTTAAAGACTTAGTATTTCCGGTTTAGAATACCATCTAGTTAGAATAGGACGGCGTTGAATACTAATAATTATTTCTTTCGTTTCAGTGTGAGAATTTCATACTTTGGCAGAAAATGAGTAGTTTCTTCTTAAGGTTGTCCATTAAAAATGTATGGAAATAAATTTATTTCCAGGATCAAAAATTTTGACAAATGTGTATCCTTGTAAGTCCTCTTCGTTGGTAATAATGTATACAAAAGTTAATCATATATTCGTATATAAATTAACAGTTTCTAAGCTATTTAAATAAAAACTACAGATGAAAATACGGGGGAACCAAAATACGTTTTTTAAATAAATGCTATCAATTTGGAAAAATGTTTAACGTTCAAACATAAAATATTTTTGAGAAGTTTCAATTGAATTGAGTAACTACTTTTTTGATAAGTAACCGTCTGCGTCCTACTTATTTAAAAAAAATCTCGAAATGTATTTGCTCTAATTCAGAAGTCATTTCATTTTACCCGGCATAATAACTAATCAATTTTATGTTGTTCTTAATAAGGAGCATCTTTTGATAAACAGATTTTGTGATTATATTTAGAAGTCTGTGTTTTCATTGTTAATAAAGCTTTTCAAGTTTCGTTGTATTTATTTTCCTTTTTCCGTTAAAAAATTCACTCACTGTTTATTCTATGATTTATTAGTTCATTATATGAATTACTCAATTTGAATTTTAATTCATCAATAATTTCCTAAATTGCAAAACGAATGAAATGTTTACTATTTTATAATAATTTTTCTAATTTATTATTAGCGAATTACTTGTAAATGTTTTTTGTACCTATTAATATATGTAGACTGAATTTTAATAATTAATCTAGCATAATATTACATATATTAATTAAAATATATTCAACATAAATTTCTTAAATAAATTGTAATATTCTAATTATAAAAATAATTAATTATTTTCCCTAAATCCTTATATATATAAAAGATATCATATTTCAAAAAAACCGTAACGACAAATCTAGGAAAGATTGGTAAATAATCCTCTGTCGCAGAAAAATGACATTTACAAAAATTTAAAGATTACCAACAAGAAAAAAATATTTTTAGATATAAATTATTAAATACATGTTTGAATGTTCCAAAAATTCTAATATAAATTTCAAATAAATAAAATTACAGAAATAAAATAATACTTGATTTCTATAACATTTTTGGATTCACTGCTTCTACAGCAACATGGCAGCCAGATCACACGTGCAGGGCAATAGCGTCTCCGAAAGGCGATTAAGGCCTATTTACGGTAAATTAATATTTTAAAATTTATAAGATATTAAATTACAATATAAATAAAAATTTCATATATAATTTTAAATATTTGTGTTTTGTACTGTTTTTTTAGATTGGTTAGATGGTGGGCACAATAAAAAGGCTTTACAAGAAGCCGATAAAGTATTACGAAAAACTCCAAATTTACAATGTGCCCGAGCATTAAAAGCATTAGCCTTATTACGTTTAGGAAAAGAATCAGAATGTACAACAATATTAGAAGTTCTGGCTGCCGAAAAACCTTCCGACGATCCTACTTTACAAGCTTTGACAATCTGCTATCGTGAATTAAACCAATGTTAGTAATTAACAAATCATCAATATTTTTATAAGTACTATAAGAAGTTGTATCCATTATTTATTTTCATTAAATTTTATAAATATCTTATGTAATTACACAAGTTGAAGTGTTTTGAAACATTTTCGAGGTACTACAAGGAGGTATTTGTAAAATTTGAATTTATATTGAAAGACTAAATTAGTTTGTAAAAATTTCACAGCAGCTAAATTGAACAAATGTAATAACCGTTTTAAATGTGAGATTTCTATATACGAATTGACAATCATTATAGGAATGAAGGATAGTAATTCTACTTGAACATTTTCTAGGTTTGAAAAAGATTCGTCTTTGCCCTTAATGTATCCCTTTGCTCTTTTTCAAATATATGAAGTTCTGAATAAAGTATCTAATGCAAAAAAATCTCAATTCAGAATATTGATTTAAAAGGATCGTGTTATATTTTAAGAAAATATGAAAAGATTTTTTTAATATTTACAGATAGTCGAGTATGTGATTTGTATGAAACCGCTGTTCGGCAGGATCCGACAAATGAAGAATTACATACACATTTATTTATGTCTTATGTACGTGTTTTGGATTATAAACAACAGCAGCAGGCTGCAATGACTTTATATAAATTAAAACCAAAAAATCCATATTATTTTTGGGCAATCATGAGTGTAGTGCTACAAGCAACACGTGATCCAAATAATGATAAGAAAAAAGCAGATTTACTATTAAGTTTAGCTGAACGTATGGTGGATAAACTCTTAAATGAAAATCGTATTGAAGCGGAACAAGAATTGCAATTGTATTTAATGATTTTGAAATTTCAAAATAAAAATGAGGAAGCTTTAAAATTATTGGAAAGTCCTCTTGGTAGTAAATTATTGACTGGTGCTTCCACTCACGCAAAAATACCTTTTTTAATTAATTTAAAGAGATGGCGGCATTTAAATACATTATGTTCGAAAATTTTAATTGAAAAGCAAGTATTGTATAAGTACAAAATAAATATCAAAAGCGACATCAAAATTATTTTGAAAGAATAAGGAAATGTTAAAACTCATTGATAAATTAAGTACAATTAACAGCTAATTTTATCGTTGAGGTATTTTTAAGCAACAATTTACCTTCTTGAAACGTGTTGAGCTTAATAAAAAACTAGTATAAACATTAACTACTTAGATTTGATCGAATTTTTTTGACATCGCTTAAAATACGATTAGTTTTAAAATAAAAAAAATTTTTTAATAAGTCAAAATGATTTTTTAGCTCAGATTTATGGGACATTTGGAAATATTATTTACAAAGTGTATTTGAATTAATGAAATTAAAAAATTCGGATACAAAAATTGAAAATCATGTTGGTGATTCGTTAACACCAGACGATACACCAGAAAAATGTCACGATTTTATTTGTACATTAATGGAATGTGCTGATTCTGGTAAAATTTATAATTTGTATATGTATTTTGTACATTTTATCTTGAAATGTGCGTACTTTTAGGTCGAAAAGTACGTGGACCATGGTTAGCTAGATTGGAATTGTATATAATGATGGAAGCACACAATTGTAATCCTAGTGATTTGTTGGGTGATTATTTAGAACTATTGGTTGAGTATTTTAGAAAATTTGGTGACAAACCATGTTGTGTTTACGATATGAAAATTTATATAAAACATTTACCGATCTCAAGACGAAGTGATTTATCTTCAAAGTTATTAAAAGATGTGGGAATTAATTCGACAACTTTACCACAATCCGTAAGTCATTCAAATATCTCTTATAAAATAATGTTAGTACACTTAAATAATAAAAATCTAGCGATAAGTACATAGGACAACATCTAGAAAACCACTGTCTAAAACGTAGCGTAATAACATTTAGGTAGTTTTCAAAAGACTAGAATAGCGGAGGTTAAAAATGTGGAATTTTACCAACTCTATTGTTGATCTCTAGTACAGATCTATTATTTATGCCTTTTTAAATAAAGAATTGAGATATTTTCGCAGGTTGATTGATGCATTTATTTTTGTTTTCAGAAAGAACAAATGTTACGTCATATATCATCACTCGAATTATCACGAGTGTGTGGAGCACATGAAAATTTAAATAAAGCACATCTTGTAGCATTTGTTACAGCTCTTGCATTACATTATCAACATGGTTCGAATACTTATGAAGAACTATTACCAACTGATGTTGGTCCAGCCGCATCGTATGCAATACTTAGTGCACATGTATTATACGATATATCAATGCGTGAACAATCATCAGCTCCATTAATTTTAGCAATAACAATATTAGAAACTCTATTAAATGCTAGTCCAGCCAATCATCATGCCAAACTATTGTGTGTACGATTATATCATTGTTTAGGTGCTGGCTATGCCGCTGAACAAGTGTATGAAACTTTAGATATTAAACATATTCAGTTGGATTCGGTGGGGTATTTACATTGTGCACAGTTACCAGTGGTTGGACCATTATTTGTGAATTCCCATTTATGTAATAGTACTTGTACATTTTTCAGTGTAAATTATAAGGACGTAAGTTTTTCTCAAAAATAAACAATGCCATAAAAAATCTGATAGAATGATTTTTGTCAAGCCGAAAAATCGATAAAATATTTTGAACAGAAAAATTACAACAAACATCGAAGCTAATTAGCGATTAAATAGTTTTTATGATACTTCCTGGAATCAAATTCAGGCAGCAGTAGTTTGCAAATTCAGGACTCGCCTCTATAATGACATTGTTTAAATGTATTAATTATTTAACTCAATTTAATAAAATTGTATAATTTCAGTTAAAATTTTCACTTAATTTTTTTCAGACAGCTGATTACTTAACGTTTTCTTATAAATTCGGATCATTTTTAAAATTAGAAGAATTATTAGATTTTCGAGAGCGATTAAATAACAGTTCACATCGGTACATTGTATTTACGGAAAAGAAATTTATCGATTTGATATTATGTTCGAATTTACAAAGTGTACAAAATTTAGAATTTAATTTTACAAACGATGTGGGTGATTATAACAATATTCGGTTAGTTAGAATAAAATATGTCTAGAAAAAAATCCATAATTAAAAAATAATTTGAATATTTTTTTAGTGATAATCGAGATCTAAAAGCAATTGTTGCATGGGATCCAATTACTTTAACCGATGAAGTAGATAAAGAAAATCAAATGATATTTGAACAAGACAAAGAAGTGATTCGATTACGAACCGCATTATATTATTATATTTTATCATTATTAAAAGTATCAACAGCAAAAGACGAAGAACGTAAAGAAGCCCTTGAACTGGTTCAAAATTATAAGAAAAATTATGAAAATGTATTATTAACAATCGAAAATGCTAATCATAAACAAATTAAGATGGTAATTTATTTTTTTATAAGAATGTGGACATTTATCCGTGAAATAATTTGTAACTAAATAAATTTTCTTACTGTTGACGCCCCTTTGACTTTTGGTTTTCATTTCTCATTTCTTAAATAAAAACGAAAATGCAAACATTTAATACTTATATTTCAGAGCAACACTTATAAAGGCAAAAAATTATTACACGATACGACATTCACATTTTGTTTTTTGAGATTTTTTTCCAAAATATATAAGAAAATTTTTTTTGTATTGAGTTATGATTTATTTTACATATATTTTCGAATAAAATTCGTTTCATTAAATGTAAAATGAGAATTGAAATTATTGAGAAGTAGTTTACGTTGTGTTTTTCTCAATATATTTTAGATTATTATAATTATTAAAAAAAATAATTTTTAGGTACGTGTGGCTGGCCATTTTCCATCTAGATTACATTCACAACTTCAAGTACCTTATAGAGATATTTTAGAAAATTTTGTTGATTTAATTTGTTCATTAGAAAGTCCTATTGATGATACTAATTCAACAATTGTACAAAATATTGTACAGCAAACAGAAAAAATCGAACTGCGAATAAAAATTGTTACCGATGATATATGTAAAAAGATTAACGAGCATAGAGACTCAGAGGATTACCATTTACAAAAACGTGATGTAACAGAGTCAGTTTTAAACACGATGGAGGTAAAGATTGTCTAGATAAAATTTAGTATGAATTTTACTATGTAAATAATCCCTTTATAGATAGATACTTCACCCATTTTGGATTGCGGTAGTAATTGGTTACTGTAACCGTTTAGTTGCTATAGAAACTAGAAAATTTATTATTATGTAATTGATACTAATAAACTTTATTTTATATTTTTAGCTAACTTGTATCCTAACATTTTTATGCGCTTCGTGTTGCAATAAACCAAGTCAGGGTAAGAAAATAAAAAAAAAAGGTGCTCCAACATCATCAACGACGACAATTTTCTCACAACTAAAATTGTTAATTAAAACAATGAAAACACACATTGAACGTTTCGATGAAGCATTACAATCATGGTGGACAACAAATGATAATACAGCAACATTAACTGAACGTTTAAACGCATTAAATTTATCTGATTGTTCAGAGTTAACAATTTTATCGAAATTAAGTAATAGTCATACGGTTTTGGTAAATAATTTACATACAATACTGAAAGAGAAATTAAAAATATTAAATGCGTATTCATGAAACTAAAACACACACACATTATTAATTTGTATTATGTTTGTCTTAAAATTATGTTATATCAAGGCTATTTATAAGAAAAATGAAACAAATCACGAAAAAGAAGGAAAAATTATGTAAAAAAAATTTAGATTGATTTATTAAATATTTTTTATTCATAAAATTGAAAGCATTTTTTTATTTATTTTTTTTTATCACGTTTATTTTGGTGGCAGTATTAAATCTAAATTTGAAAACTGCTGGTGTAAGATGTTGTGTAAAAAAGCGTCTACGCCGACTTATCATAGAAGGGTTTAATTAATACTTAAATGATTACTTAATAAATAATTAATACTTCGTATACTTAAATGATTAACATACTTAAAATATTATGTCTAAAATTGTTCATTGACTCCAGTGTAGCTTTGTTACGATAAAAAAAAAAAAATTTTTGAACGTTATGCCCAAATATAAAATTAATCCTAGACGCACACGATAACATTTTCTAATCAGGAAATCTGATGTAACTCAAAGCTTGCATTTTACATTAAACCCCGTATACGGTTAGAATTCTTCATGTTTGAAGTAACAAATAAAAAAAATAGATAATAAAAAAAATGTAAATGATCAATTTAAAATAATTGAAGGGTATAAATAAAGATCAAGGTATGTCCTAATGAATTGAAATCGAGTAAAACCATCGTAATTGGTCAGTCAATTTCGAAAGAATAAATGTGTAAATGATAACAAATTTAAAAACCGATATTGATGTTCGTTTTTTATATATGAGGACTGTATACGCATCACTCATTTAGCATATGCTATTTAAAATAACGAGAAAGATTTGACTCTTCGCTTGTCAGGTTTTTAATAATCGAACGAATAGAATCACGTACAGTGGCGAAATCATAGTATAAATGTTATTTGTATATCAATCTATGATAAATCAATCATCGTTCGTATTTTCAATCACATCACGCATCGCTCGTCGCCCGAGTCATTGATGTGAATTTATTATAAGACGAATTATAATAACTAACTAATAAAATCCGTTTAGAAAAAATTTAATAATGGTGGGTTGATTAGACTGAATTATACGTAAGTGCTTACGGAGTTACTAGTACATGAGTATCAGCCTTTATACAATTTTAAAATTTATTTATAGTATTTAATTAAACTGATAAGTTGGAAAATCAAATAATAGGGCAAATTATAAATAGTATTTAATGACTAAAATATAATTTAAAAAGAAATTTCAAAATATTTTTGATAATATTAAAAGTTACCAGCATATCAATTTTGGATATTTGAAACGCAATAACTTTATTATAAACTGTTCGAAATTGGTGAAATAAATGCCCAAATTGTATACTTATTTTAAAAAACGCGTTTGGAATTTTTGAAAAATGTGCTTGTTTGTGATAAAAATATAATTTTGTCCAGAAAATGCTCATAAATTAGCAATTTCAAAAAATCTGTCGAGTTTGCGCGTCTTAAAAACAAGATGTCGGTACGGCGGCAACAAATTTTATTAGAAAATTTTTTGACAATTCGAACGTCAAACCAAAATAAAGTTCAATATGTAAATGAAAAGTAATGATAACTGAAAAATTTGTATATAATGTTTATAATTGAATACTGCAATATCTACTTGTGTAACATGAAAGTGTGATATTATTTAAAATTTTCAGGTTGACATTTGGATGTCATTAAAGCATAAAGACAATTTAATTTCAAATGCTGTAGATTTTTAGGTTTTTGAATGTTATTTAGTGTTAGTTAATTGATAATTAAGATGGGCGACGTTGATTATGATCTTGACACTACTGGAGGTCTTATGGACGTAAGTTAAAATTTGATAAATGCTATTCTTGGAAGTGTATCAGAAAAATGGCTGCCAAAATACATATTTTAATTATTTGCAGCAAATACAAGCTCTATTAGCACCACCGACGAATGAACAAACTCCCCCGAAAAATGGTAAAGAAACATCGAAACACCCGTACTATAAACGACCTGGAAAAGGCCATAATCATGATAGTTGCGATGCTTGCACCGAAGGAGGTGATTTAATATGTTGTGATAAATGTCCAGCAAGTTTTCATTTACAATGCCAGTAGGTTGATTACAATTTATTATCGATACTTATACAATAATATATTATAAATTCATATTTGTTGTCTTAATTTGCATACATTAATAATTGCATTATTTTAATAATTATTTTACATGTATATTATACAGAATAATTTTTATTTGTATTTATTATTTCCTTTCAATTACACAGCGTTTTCTTTTAATGTAATGTTTCTAGAAGCTTTTTATAGAAAACGCGGCAAATATTAAGATCTTAGTAATTATTGAATATTATAGTCAGCATTTTGCTTGGACTATTTTCAAATGAAGATACAATGCAATTTTCAAATTTCAAATATCTTTTACAAGTAAAAAATTTTAAATAAAAATATCTATATAATTTTATTAGATGTAGTTATTAAATTAGAAGTTTGAAATAATATGTAATTGTAATATTTTTCAAATTTATGTTTATTGTTAATTATTTGAGGTACAATGCATTCTGTCATTCCTATTTTACAATAATGGGCAATTCTCTCAGTTTTATTCCCTAAAAAATATAGAAATATTGCTCGTATATACTTCTATAGATTTATGCTGAAGCTGGCTTATGTTATTACTTGTATTACTATGTTTCAATTTCGGCTTCTCTATATAAAATCTGTCTTTTAGAACTTTATTACAACTTTTAATTGTGAAAAGAATGCATAAAATGCTTGCTGAGCTTTATTAATAATGAATTTTACTTTCAACTGACGTTATCTTTCCCTTTAATAACAAATAAACCATTATCAGATAATAATGAGAAAGATACATATTATTCCATACTGAAAATGATATTCGCAGAAGATTAAGTTGCATGAAGACTTAATGTTGATCTCTGAATTATACATATGTATGAACATATCGAAATAGATTCTTTATTTCAGCATAATTTTGCATAATTTCTTTTTTTCAGCGATCCACCATTAGAAGAAGCTGATATACCACAAGGTCAATGGCTATGTCACATGTGTCGTAAAAATGCTGAAATAAAAGTGAATAAAATTTCAAATTCCAATGAAGAGTCTGAAAGTTCACGAAAACGTTTACGTCGACAAGCATCAAGTGCAACGGCATCCACAACAGATGTTACGAGTGCTGCTCAAAATATATTGTCAACGAGTTCTTTACGTTCTCCAAATAAAAAACAAAAACCGAATCCATTAGAAGTTCTTGTACAAGCTGCGAGTGTACTTAATCCAAAACAATTTGAACTGCCTAAAGCTCTTACAGTTCCTTGTCCATTTCCTGGTACTGATAAAAGTAAGTATCAAGCCAATAAGTCGAAAATAATCATTACTAAAATCTACTATCAACTAAGTTTAATTTTCATGGAGATATTTACATTTAAAGATAATATTCCAAACCTGCAGATACTAAACAATTATTCAAGTATTGGAAACCATTGTTCTTACAGATTTACGTAAATTTTATAAAAGACAATTTTGTGAAAAGTAGCTTAAGATCAAATTTACAATGCTCTCCTTAGAAGGTTGATTATAATATTTAAAGTTTTAGGATAACACTTTTTAATAATAATTTTAATGTTTCCAGTTGAAATTTTAACAAATCGTAATGGCCGCCGTCAACCACCTCGTTCTAACGGAAAACAAATTAGAAAACCTCATGAGTTACAACCAGGTGGCATTGTACCATTACCTGCACGAACGTGTTTTGAATGCGGACGCTCGTGTCGTGTTGCTCCTCTTTTGGCTTGTGATTATTGCCCATTATTTTTTCATCAAGACTGTTTAGATCCACCGCTAACTGCACCACCCACAGGACGATGGATGTGCCCAAATCATGTAGAACAATATATTGTAAGTTTTCTGCATTACAATCAAATACAATTCATTTTTAATTTTCTGATTAGAAATTATTGTTTGCACACCGTCAATAATCTCACGGCTTGTTACTCTAATATTATTTTTGTAGGACTCTAAATTAGTGACAACAGTATCAGCTACAGAACGAATTAAATTATGGGATCGATTCACTGGCCCGATTGATCAAGATACAATCAAGACAGAATTTATACGAAAAGCACATTGTAGGAATCCACCATTTCGAATCAAAGTGAACTTGGGTACAAGAAGTCGTGTTAAGGTTCCAGGTCTTGTGCGATATCATTACAAACATCCTGTTGATTTACTGCCCAGTTTACGCGATGTCCGTCGTGCTCAATGTGTACTTCAACGAACAGAAGATCCATTTTATTTTGAAAATAGATCTGATGATTTTTATTATGATGAGGTTTGTCCAAAAATTTTAATACTTTCCCGCCAATTTTTAAAGAATATTCTAAAAGTGCTTTGAAAACAAATGAATTTTGATAAATTATTTCAGTAAAAACTGTCATTACAATAATGTTCTTTAAAGTAAGTAATAAATGTTCATCATTTTGACGGGAAAGGTTCACTTTAATTCCAAATCTTTTAAAATTCTGTAAGTCAACGTTGATTTTTGTGATTCAGGTGGATGATTTAATGAATTCGGATCGAACAGGTAATTGTCAAAATAGTAAAATTGAAACATCGTCTCAAGATAGCGGAATTGTTGATTACGAACATGGAATTGACAGCAATAATAGTGCTGATATTAAACAACCACCTTCAACAAATACTACCCAATGGAACGGTCGCCGATCAAGTAATTGCAGCAACGGTAGCAATGATGATACGAGTTCACAAATTTTAGCTGCACTGGGACATGACATTAAACTTCCTGATGTTGTATCAAATATTAGTCAAGATGGTAAGAATTCATATTTTGTACAAATTAAAACTTATACGTTAAAAAAAAAATTAAAATACAATACGTTACAAATTAAAACGGACATTTTTTTTTTAGTGGATCGTGAATTGAAACAGCTGGATGATCGATTGGTACGATTTCTTGCATATCAACGATTACAACAATTATCCAAATCCGATTTACCCGATATAAATAAACAAAAACCACATAAACATATGCCCTTACCAAGTGAATTATTAACACCAGCTGACATTGAACGTATTTCAAGAGTATTCCTTAGTCCTACTAAATGTAAATCACCTTCTCCAACGCCGCCGCAACCCGCACCACCCACCGTACAGATAAATACTGTAGCGACGGAACAACCAATTACAACTTCAATACCAACAGTTGATCTATCAGATGTGGATACACGTGTAAGAGCACGTGCTATTTTATATCCAATTATTACGAAGAATATTATTGAAACAGTTGAAACGATCGATGAGAAATTATCACAAGCGACCGCAATGCGGTATCGATCGTTGTCAATTGGACGAGGCCCGGCAAATCATGTTGACATTGATCAGTATGGTAAATGTAATTTTGTATCAGCCAAGCATGCTGTGATATTTTTTGATGAGGTAAGTGTTAAGTAAATTTTCACAATCTTCAAATAGCGTTTGCGTTTGTTATTCCCATCATTATACTGATTGTATTTTAACCTCATACTGCGAGAGATGAGACACATTATGGTGTAGAGAAATAGTCTGTTATCAGTCCTCCGGATTTTTTATGATATCTAACAAACTGCGGAATCGTTAAATAGTAATTTTTAAAATCTACGATTCACTACCCTTATATATATAGTTTTTTTACCAGGTAGAAAAATTTTTTTCGTATTTTTTTAACGGATATCCCTTTAAAACAATCAAGAAAATCGAAAAATTTTTTTGTTCCCGATTTGGATGATATATATGTTCTTGGATAGCTTTATCAGTAGATTTCAAAAATAACATCTATTTATAGATTGCATGCGTAGTTTTTGAGATATGGCAAAAGGATCTAGAGACCGATTTATCGGATGTATTTCATGAAATATCTCTAAAGATCGTCGACCGATCGTAAAATAAATATTATTTTTGAATTTTAGTCATCAATGCAACTGTTTTTAAGGTTATTCTTAAATATTTGATTTTTATATAAGCTGTTTAGGTATTTATTTTTATTATGTCAGTAAGAAGTAATAAGTTTTTGTTTTACAGGCAGCACAAAAATACGAATTAATAAATTATTCAGAGCATGGCACTTCTGTAAATAATGTTTTATATACATGTGATTTTTCAACAAAACGGACAAAACATCAATCATTAATTTCTGATATTGTTGAAAAACGTAAATCAGCAAAAATGGCTGCCGATAGTAGTTCCTCATGTTCAATACCAGTGCATAATAATAATAATAATATTAATATTAGTAGTACAAAATTAACGTGTAAGTGTGGCCAAGGTGTACCTCCAGAACTGACTGAAGGGTGGGAAGGTACAGCAATTTTATCACATGGTACGTTATTAAAATTCGGTTGTATATCATTTGTATTCTCTATTACTGATGAAACTGGTGTATGAATTTAATATGAATTCAAGTTAATTAGTTTAAAACAAATGAGCGTAGCCTGAACCAGACAAACTTTTCTACGATTGAATTCATCATGTATGTATATCGCTCAAATTTAAGAAAACAAAAATATTAATTAAATAAAAAATAAAAATGGTGCATAATATTATTATTAAATGTATGTGAAATCACATTGTAATTTTTTTTTTTTTAATTAAAAAAAACATAATTATTAGGGAAACTACATTAAGGAAATCAAGTTTAAGAATTTTGTTTTTTTCTTTTTAATAATACCAGTTAACAAATAATTTATAATTCTTCTAAGTAATAAAACAAATGGTTGATTATTATTTCCTTTTTATTTCATTTTTGAATGATTCACAACATCATAAAAAAATTAATTTTTGGTGATGTATGGCAGCTTTTCAGAACTCATATTTGCTCAATTAAATAATTATTTTTCAACAGCGATAATCAATTCGCTATATAATAAATAAAGATACAAGTCGATTATCCCGGTAATAAAGAATAAATTTTTATTATTCGATTATATGGTTTTTAGAGAATTGATATAGGTAAGTTTCATAAGTAAATTGAGACTTAAATTTCAGTTTTTCCATTTTATTTGTCGACAATGTTTTCAGTCTGATACGTTAAAAGAAAGTGCGTATGCGCGATTGTTTTTTTCAGTCTCGATTATTTCAAGAAAAAATAACGCAATTGATGTAGAATCACCTTCATTCGACACGTAATTACGTAGCATAAAACTGGATAGCTTTTCTGCAAAATCAGTCCTGCAGTTTTTGTTGTTGAGGATAATAAAACGAGATCACTTGTTCAATATAGCACTAAACTAGACTTCATAAAATTCATTACTTAATATTTATCTGCTAATTTTCTAGATATTACTATTTTAGGAATAAAAATTCATTCACAGATTATAATAAAAGTAAAAGGCAAATATCCGCAAAACGTACTTAGAAGAATTTTATATGTAATTTTAAATGAAATTGTTAAAATATCACACAAATAAATATCAAATATCTATCAAATGTAAATAGTAATTATTATAAGTTATGGAAAAAATTATATTTAACAGAACTGATTATATATTGATTTTGTTTGTGAAATTTTATAATTATTAGTTACTATAATTTATAATCCTAATGTATGTTTCTCAATAAATCAAATTAATTCTGTGTGTAAGGAAACAATTTCTCTAATAATAATTATAGTAATTTAATATTTAAATCGAATGAGTCTGATATAATAAAATGTATTTTTTATTTAAAAAGTTCGGTATTTCTATTTTTTATATTAAAAAGTGTAAATTGTGTTGAATAAGTGCATACAAAGTGTGAAGTTTCCAAATAGAATGCTTTAATAAGAAAATAAATGTACCAAACTGAAGAATGCAAACACCCATAGAAGCTCATAAGTTTAATTTTTTTGTATTAGATATATTGGTATTTAACATTGCCCGACAGATGGCTATAGATTTTTGATGTCAGCAAAGCATTGGTATCTGTAATCTTTGATAAAACGAATGTTATTTCTATGGGCGTCTGTATTTGACGAAACTTTAAATGTGTACTTCAAATTGTTACACAATTAACGAAATCAAAGTTTACATTCTTCGCATTTTAATGGGAATTTTTGTTATCTTTCTCTAGGATTCTTTACCAATGTAATCTTTACACTAATACAACATTTTTTGAACCGTCAATTAATTTTAATAATACTAATAGTTCATGAAAAAACCGTTTTATGATTTTATAAATGTAGTATTGTCTGTAAATTCTTCTATTTCATCGAAAAACACAAGTAAACATTAAGAATACTGAGCAAACGTCGTGATTATTTTAATATGACCATAGATTATTATTTCCCTATCTGTAAAAATTTTATTCAATTATTATTGGTTGTTATATAATTCTTATTGGAGAAATTTTGTTAACTGAAATTGGTATAAACGATATATGTTTGGAAAAAAAAAATGTCAATACACTTTAACGAAAAATGTCGCCGAAATTTTTTAATTTTAAGGATTGATATTTTTAGTTGTTGATAAAAATTTTTAATTTTTGTAAATATTAACAAATATGTAAAACAAAAGTTTATATTTGTGATGAATAATGGCAAAAATTCATACGAAGTATAAAATAAATAATTTTAAAAGAGATTAAACATGCTGAAAGCACAACATCTATTTATGCATATCGACAACAAATATTTAAAAATGTGCCGGCGCAATGTTTTTTTAAAATGTCAATACTGTAAACAGCAATAAAATTTTGTATAGTATTTATGCTACTATCACGTAACTAAATTTGGTTTACAAAATGATCATCAAGTTACACACAATTTACGATTACTTATCATGATTAGTATTTTTTCAGAAACCTACATCTTCTCAAATATTGCTTCGACCACAAGCAACAAACAATGTAGAGTTCGGAATTAAAAATTTTATACTTCGCATAAATTTGTCAATTTTTTTTTATAGAAAAGTGTCAAATTTAAAAAATAAAGGAGTAAATCGTCATGAAATCATTGAAGAAATTTCTCGAACATATTTTTATAATCATTCTCTGTATATTGAGTTTTATGAACAATTAAATTTGATCTCGTATCATACACGAATTCTTGACGACAATCCCCACTTTTTTATAATGTTATTTGAAAAAAAAATTTTATCTACAATTTTATGTATATAGTGCCGCGATAACTTGTAATATTATTTAAGCATAGGTATATATATATATATAAATATATATAGATATTATATTTGTGGTTTTACAAGAAGTATGTGATGATGTTGATGACTGAGAAAAAGTGAGTTATGTTACGTGCCACTGGTTTTTATTTTTTTTTTAAATCCTAAATATATAATTCTTTATTTTTTAATTATAATTGAATTTATCTATTCGTTCAAGTTTATCTTTCGCTATTGTATTTTTATTACAAGTTTTATAATTGTGATATTTGAAAATAGATAGCTCTGTAATTGGAATAAGACTGAAATATTAACATACTGCGAAGGTAATGTGTTGTATAGTGTTGATGTAAACCGAGTGTTTGGTTGTTTTATGTTTCAAAACAAACTACTAATAATTAAAACCTTTGGAGATCCCATAATTATTTAAAAAAATTAATCTAAAATTCATATTTTTAATTTCGCCAAGATTTTCTTCAGACATCTATTACAATATAAGGATTGCGTATAAATATATTGATTTTATTAATTGATCTTATAAACAGGATACAATTTTGTGAACGAGTTCATTGTTCACTTTTTTTATTAATAGAAGTATTTGATATTTGACAATCACTCAAAATATGAGCTATCTAGATAATTTAACTAAAACGTTTCTACCAGTTTGTTTTAAATAGAATCAAATCCGGTTTAATTAAATAACACCATTAACGTGGTTTACTTGGTCTTTTTCTGTAATTTGTGATGTATAAATAAATCTTCTTTCACCAGTTTGCCGTACTATTTTCGAAGTAAATTTTAAACTTCCGAATCCAGCTAAAAAACAGACTCTGACATATTTTACAATTGGAAAATTTTTTCGTAGTATTGTCTATGGCAAACCAAATAATGTATTCATATTTTTACTATGTCTGTGAATGAATTATTATCTTACTAGACCAGTAAAATGAAGTTGATTTAACTTATAGTTTCTCTAAATCGGAAGTGGGAAAATTGCACCTTCTGATTAGTGGAAGTTGAAGTAGTTATTTCATCAGCTGCTTACTATTTGACTGTATAATTGTGAACTTAAGGGTTTTATTTTTACAAAGCTATGCTTCCAAATAATAACAAAATATACTTTGCTTCTAGTAATTTTTTTTTATTCTTAAAGACATAGCGTTAGATAATTTTGACGATGTGACGATTCTTACATATTTCTTTTTCGAAAATACATAATTTTTACTTGCAACAAAATAAAAAGAACTATCCTATCAATTTTTCGTTTGAATTGAGGGATGGGACATTTCTTTATTGGAAAAATTTTGTTTTTAACAGTACAATTTGTTTTATAACCGATGAATTTAGAAATATAAAATATAATTAATATGAGATATTTTCTTTTTTTAAGTGTACATAATATTTAGATTTTAAAATTATTTATATAGTTTTTGTTAATGAAGTAAGTTTACAAAAATATAAAAAAAAAATCGTTTGATAATGAATAACAAAAAAAAATAATTAATAAATAATAACTATAATAAGTTCCAGTGAACAAATAGTATTAAATTATGATTTTTGGGCCAAGTAAAATTTGATAAAAAGATTGAAATGTAAAATAAGTTCCGAACTGGCATAATTTTTGTGGATACTCAAACGTTTTGAAATATTCTCTAAACATGAATGTGGGAAACAATCGATATTTTCCGAGTATATTTGCAACGACCAATATTTTAGATTTAAAACAGTATTTAGACTTTTTTTAGTCGTTTGAAGAAAACGATATGATTTGTACTAATGTGAACACCGTTCTATGTTTTAAAAACTAAAATCGATCAAAGAGAAAAAATGAGACTTTCCACTAAAATCCCACTTGATTGATTTTAAAAAAGAAAATTAAAATTACATATTTCCTTACATTTCGATATTTTTAAACAGTAAAAAGTCTTATTTGAGTTATTTTAAAGCTCTTGGTTGGAAAAACTTAGTTGTTTTTAAGTTGAAATGCATTTATTAAATATGGATTTTATTTTCTACAATTATGAGAATAAAATTATTTACATAAGATCTATTTAAAATCATTTTCGCGGATCAACTTTTTTTAAACTGGAAACTCATTTTTTATTGCCTTAACTAAACGAATTTAAAAAATATACTTCATTTTTTCAATCGAAATTTGTTGTTAAATTTGAAGAATTGGTCCAGTTCTTTTTTTATCCACGTCATTATTGGTTTGAAAGGATAATTTTATTAAATTCTGAAAATATTATTTGTTTTAATACACTGTAAAAATGTTCTTTGGTGGAACGTATTCTAAATATTTGTTTTCAGAACCATAAAACAATGATTTAACACTGTTCTAATTACTTTGAAAATTTATTGTTTCAAAAAATTTTTAATTTTCTTATGAAATTTAATTTTTGTAGAAATGAAATTAGAATGATTTCAATCAAATTGTTAGAAAAAATTGATATAAAAATAGATTATCGATCTAGAAATGGATTGCATGTTTGTAGAAACATAATTCTATGTGAGTTTTAAAAAAATTTAGGAATGGAATCATGCTATTGTAAATGCAACGAAGGTAATAATGTTGATTAAATAGGGTGTTCTGTAATGAATGAATTCGTATATAAAGAATAAAATTTTAATCATGACCTGATTAATCTGATCTGTTCTTAATTGAATATTTGATTTAGTCGTAATTATTGCATGAACTATAATAAAAAAAACTATGGTACAAAATGGAAATATGACCGAGGCAAATTTTAAGCAAAACTTACTAATTTAATATCTTGTTACATCAGATCGAAAAACTTCTAGAATTTCTCCATTGATTTTACTAAAATTGAAAATTTTATGAAAAACAAATTTTTTTCTATTTGGTACTAAAATAAAAAATAAAACCCACCGACCTGAATCTCATATTTCTTTAAATTTAAAAAATGGACATTTTTAATGGTTTTTAAGAGATTTTATGTAGTATAATTTAGGTTAAAGCCAATGTTTTAATATAATAAAGAAAATTAAAGTTCGTAGACAACTTAACACGTTATAAAAATTGTGAAATTTGTAATTTTAAATAGGTATGAACGATTCAGGAGTCGCATTAATTTTTTTATTTCTCTTTTTTAATTAAGTATTGTTATCTCACCGAATTCATATCACTACAGTATAGCCTACATACAAAGAAAATTAGGTAGGTTTTTGATCTGCCAGGTCTTAAGCTATCATTCATTTGAAAATTATAAACAATATTTTGTGTTTTTTTTTTAGTTAAGAAAAAAATTAAAAAGGTTATTCAATAAAAACGACCATAAAATATTTTTGTTTAATTTTAAAATATTCTGAATAAAATTTTCTATGAAAATGTTTATCTACTATTTTTATTTCAAAATTAAGCTTTTAGCAATAAAACAAAAAAACGAAAAAAAAAATTGTCAACGTACAAACAGATATTGTTAATAAAAAATATTTGTACATAATATGTAAATTTTGCCTGAAGTAAACATCCACATATTTGCCATATTTTTGTTGTTTGTTTAGTTCAATATTAATAAAGGATGTTTTTAACTTGTACGTTTTAAACTTTTTTCCATTATTATTACAATACTTATAAAATTAACAAAATTTTGGACTAATAATATCATTTTAAAATATTTTTTTTGCGAATAATTCAAAAGTGAATATTGGCTTTTAATTACAATCCGAACAATTATGACTCAATTTTATATTTTAAAATTAAACGCAGTTCAACTGTTACATAAATTGTTATCAAACTTTTCGTATTGAAGCTGATTTCAAATTTCCGTCTTAAAATAATGTGAACAAATATTTTAAAGCACATTTAAATTAAAAAAATTGTGTTTGAATTAAATGAGAAATGTCCAAAACATTTGTATGTACCTGTTTAATATCTCAGCTTGGAATTACACTTTTTTCGTTTTAATCGTTATAATTATTTTTCATATTTTAGAAAATTTACAACTAGTTCACACAAACTTTGTGGATTTTCCACGTGAATCATGTGACCTGAATTTGGCAAGAATTCAATTATTGAATTAGGAAAAATCTTTTTAATACCATCTACATGTGATTTTCTAAAAAAGTTTTATTAAGAATTATTGTAGGTTTCTTAGGTTTTAAAAATCGGATTTTTGAGGTAAGGGAAGCGTTCAAACATAAACAATAATATCAGCACTTTGGGCCATTGTTCTTGGATGATTTTTATTTTGTTTTCAAACACCTATTTGGTAGAATCTTCTTGAATAAAAACAAGGAATAAAACTTTTTTCACTAACTTCATGTAGTATTTGTAATAGGAAAAGTGAAATATATTCCAGCGACTTCTCGAATATTACTCCAGGTGTACATTTAAACATGTTTTTGAACTACGATTCCTCATATCTCAAAAACCTGCAGTTTAAGGACTCATTAAGAATTTTCAGAATTTATTATATCAAGGAGGTTAATCAGAAGTCATTTCCAGAAATTTCAATTTCTTTTAAATATACTTACGGTACAAATTTTGATTTTTCACCTGCAATTAACAACATAGGTTTATCGTAAGTTAACTTCTCAACTTGTATATTTTTAAAACTAGAGTAATTTTCTATTAATGTAGGGATATTTATCTTCCACCCATAACTAAAGATTCGAGATTTAGATTTAAAAAAATTTTTTTCTAATTACAACAATATGCTACCTTCCATCAGTATTATGATTAATATTTTGTAATAAAAATTCTCTGTATTCTGGAGCATTGACTGCTATTTTCTTTAGTTCGTTGTCAACATATTTCCGAACTTCAAGTAGATTGTTTCCAGTTTGTTTCTTCAAATCAAATTTTGCTAATGCTTTAAGAAGGTGCAATGGTTCAGCTAATATTTTTTTCATATCGTCACTTTCCTCGATGGGAGAAATATCAATTATTATCAAACTTGAAACTTTATCAGGCTAAAAGTAATTTCGTTACTTTAAAAAAAAAACCCATTTGTCGTTTACTAAAACTTATAGCTAGACTATAAATACTATTTTTCTATACACGCAAGTTAAATGATTCTCCAAGATTTTATCAATTAATGATTTTGATTGAATTTAATCAAATTATAAAAGTCAGGATGATTGTCAATTACTTTTCTATACACGCAAGTTAAATGATTCTCCAAGATTTTATCAATTAATTTTGATTGAATTTAATCAAATTTTAAAAACAGCATGATTGTCAACTACTTTAAACAATTTTTTCATACATTAGGAACAGTTTACTGTGTAAAATAATGCTTTATCACTTGAATATATATTAGGGACCATAAAAACTAAATACAATCTTACATGTTTTAGAGCAGTATACATACAAGCTCGACCACCCATTGAATGACCTAACAAAACAGTTTCTTTCAAGTTTAAAGTTTTAAAAAATTCTAAGTAATCTTCAGTCATTAATTCATAACTATGGCCTTGAGTATGAGGACTATTACCATGATTTCTATTATCAATTGTGTATATTTTCCGAGGTGGTTCAAGATCTTCAAGTAAAGAATTTGAGATACCTCTCCAATCATTGCTTTGTCCTATTAAGCAATGCGATATTATTATAGGATTTGCTGATGTGTTTTTTGACCTGTCATCTTCAAATAGTTGATATTCTAAATTAACTGCTGTTTTTCTTTTGACTGATACATGCAAATTTCTTAATTTTGATAATAAATAACTATTTGTCTGTTTTGAATTTGGACAACGTTTTAATAAGATCATTTTTGCATTAAAAAAAATTCATTAAGCATATTTAGAAAATCTTCGTATCCAATAAAATAGCATTGTACGTTTTAGAACTCGTTTAGTCAATACATTCCATGGCAACGAACAGCAAAGATTCAAAAATCATAAAAACTGAAGTATCATAGATAACAATAACCCAAGAAATCATAATATGTGTTAAGTATATATTATTCAAAAATAGCATCCGCTAATTTAGAAAACTATTTGTCATATAAAACCTTTCAATTAGGATTCTCTTTGCTTTTAATTTCACAACAAATTAATAACACAGATATCCGCTCCTCAAAATTAAAATTTTAATAGTTTTTTCGCTTGACCATGTTCAAAGCTTACTTGAATTCAATTAAAAAAATTATTAATCTTTAATTATAATTTAAAAATTTATACAATTTAACGCTTGTTATTTTATACATTATTATACTTAATTATTTTTCATTTCTAAGAAAATCTATCACATATTCGCAAAACAGTTGTGAATATTCCATATGAACCAAATGACCAGCATTTGGAACGAATTCAATTCTGACGTTGGGGAAAAACTTTTTTATAAGTTCTACATGCGATTTCCTGAAAATTTTAATAGTTTAAACTTAATATTATTTTTGTGTTAATTTTTTTTATAATTTCACTTACGGTACAAAATTTGATTTTTCCCCAGCAACTATAAGCACACGTTTATTGAAAACTAAATTCTCAAATTGTACACTTTTTAATGTGGAATATTTATCTATCAATGTTGGAATATTTATTTTCCAGTCCAAACTATAAAGAAGTTATATTTTATAGAACAAACTAAAAAATTATAGAAGTTAAGAACATCTTATTACCTTTGATCGGGATTTTGTTTCAAATTCTGTAATATAAATTGTCTAAGACCAGGTCCATCAAGTGATAATTTTTTTAATTCATTGTCTATATATTTTTTATCTTCATGTAGCTCAACTCCTTTTTGTTGACTTAAATCAATCGTTGCTAGCTTTTTAAGAATATTTAAAGGATCAGCCAATATAGTTTTAACTTCATCTCCTTCGACAATTGGAGAAATATCAACTAGTATTAAACTTGATACTTTTTCTGGCTGAAAATTAATTTTGCTGCATCAATTTAGTAAAAAATTATGGATTACAGTGAGCTGCAATATTTTGTGGAATTGTATTGTTTTATTTATATCCAGATCAAAAAGTAGAGTTTGTTCACTTTTAAAGTAACAATTTAGTTAAAAACCTACATTAGTTAAAGCAGCATGCATAAAAGCTCGCCCACCCATTGAATGCCCTAATAAAACAGCTTCTTTTAAACCTAAAGTAGCATAAAGTTGCAAGGTATCTTCGGCCATTAATTCATAGCTATGATCCGAAGTATGTGGGCTATTGCCATGATTTCTATTATCAATTACATATATTTTACGACTTGGTTCGAGAGCTTCCAACAAACATTTTGAAACACTTTTCCAGTTATTACTTTGACCCATTAGACCATGTGAAATTATATTAGGATTTGCTGATGAATATTTTGTCCTTTCATTTTCAATTATTTGATAAGCTAAATCAACTGCGGTATTTGCTCTAATCGATACATGTAAATTTTTTAATTCTGATATAAAACAATTTTTCATATATTTTGTATTTGGAAATCTTTTTATGGAAATCATTTTGGTGAGAAGATATGTATTTATAAATATAATTCACATTAAGGAAGTGGTAATTTTGAGAATACAAAATAAAAAAATAATGAATAATGTATTTGACATTTAACCTTGATAATTATCTTTATGACACTTTTATCAAAAAGTACAGATTAAATTTTATTAAATTCATGTAAAAAATAAAGGTTTTATTCATAATTTTTTTAAAAATAAAACAGGAAACTATTAATCCTATCTGACCAGAAAGGTCTCAGGGATTTACAATATCTAGACAATTTCTGGAAAATATTCCAAAATTTTTTGCATTGTATATTTGTCGAAAAAAATTGCATAAATTCCTCTATTTTATGTACTAAATAGTATATGTTTAATTTTTACCCATTCTACCAGTGTGCCACTTTGTTATGAACGGAGTCTACCAGTATAGATTTGATAAACATTGTCTAGTAGACGAGCGATCAAGAGGTAACACTGCGTTCCACTGAACTATATGAAATGTATGATGACAACATAGACTAGTCAATTAGCAATGTACGTCGGCGTCTTCCGAATATTAATTTCAGTAAGCATGGACGCAGTACTTGCTATTATGTACCCCATATTTATCTGGAAAAAATCGGTGTTAATTTTTTATTCACAGTCAAAATTATTTTATTAATAGTTTAAAATTTTATGCACAGTTATTATTATTATTATTTTTTTTTTAATAAAATAACTTTCTTTATTTACAGTACAATATATTTAAAATCTAACGTAAAATATTCTTGCTATTTACAATTAACTAATTATAATACTTGATTGAGTCATTTTTCATGTTTAAGAAAATCTATAACATATTTACAAAATTGTGGTGTATTTTCCATATGAACTAAATGACTTGCATCTGGAATATATTCTATTCTTGCTTTAGGAAAAATCTTTTTAATAGGTTCTGTATGTGATTTTCTGAAAATCATTAATAAAAAATAATTTTTTGATATTATAAGAAAATTTTTTAATGATTACGCACATTTTAAATTGGAAAGTAGTTCTAAAAATTGAATTGTTTGAATGATCTTCGCAACATTTTCGGATACTTTGATATTCAAATGGAATTTTTTGTTAATTGCAATGAATACAAGAATTTTGTACATTTGTATAACTTAATAGTGATATCATATTCAAGAGACGAGCAACGAGGCCATGCGATAGCGTCAGATCAATAAATTGTATAAAATCGTAATTATATTAGTGATTGATAAGTTGAACAGAAATTAAAAAATAAGTTTATCTGTTTTTGGAGTATTTAAAAAAATAAAAAAAATAATTTATTCACAATTGGGTAGCTAGTTTTTGGAATATCGCTTGAAATAGCTCCGAATCGTTCTCTGTACACGATATTAAGCTATATCACAAAATCACCCAAAGTCAATCTTCAAAATTTTCAATTTTTCTACCAAGAACCTTTTCCCATATAAAAACGACGGGGTGCTTATTGTAAATAAACTTACGGTACAAAAGTTGATTTTTCACCAGCAACCAACAATACAGATTTATCATAGACCAAATTTTCGAAATTTAATTTTTTAAAATTGAAAAATTTATTGATTAAGGTAGAAAGATTGATTTTCCAACCAAAACTAAAAGAAAAAGGGTAATAAAATTTTAAATAATGTTCAAAAATTATGAATAGTTAGTTTTAAATAAGTGTTCTATGTAGAATGGCGAATGTTTCTGTTTGGTGCAGACTAATCTGTTTCATCTCACCACATTCATCAATCTACTTTTGTAATGTTTGAGCTTTTGACCATCATTTCTCACATTCTTGTGGAAGTTTGAAATAATAGACCTGTAAATTTAGTAAAAATACTTTACCTTCCATCTTCATTCTGTTTAAGATTTTGTAATAAAAATGATCTAAGTCCTGGACTATCGATTTTCTGTTTTTTTAATTCGTTGTCTGCATATTTTCGAACATTAGATAAATTTCCACACTGTTGACTTAAATCGATATTGGCTGCCGCTTTTAACAGCTGGAGAGGTTCACCTAATATAACAGCTTCATCTTTTCTCACAATAGGAGAAATATCAACTATTATTAAACTTGAAGCTTTTTCTGGCTAGAAATGATTTCATTAATTTTAATCTGATATAAAGAAAAAATATATATTTTTTGACAGAAAATATGCAATACTTTAAGATAGGGACCTTTTATGGTTTTTGTTTTTCTTTAACATTTTTTTCAATAATTTCTTTTGTCATTTTCTTTAAAGGTGAATTAAAAAAGAAAGAAACAACTTTCATTGATAATTTAAATTTCTTCAAACCTGAAGTGGAAGCTAATTTAACTGAATTGACAACAAAATTTTTAAATATAATACTTACATATGTTAAAGCAGTATGCATAAAAGCTCTTCCACCCATTGAATGTCCTAATAAAACGGCTTCTTTTAAACCTAAATTTGAATAAAGTTGCAAGGTATCTTCGGTCATTAACTCATAAGTATGATCTGACGTATGAGGACTTTTACCATGATTTCTGTTATCAACTACAAATATTTTTCGTGGTGGATCAAGCTCTTCAAACAGACATTTTGAGACACTTTTCCAATTCATACTTTGACCGATGACACCATGTGATATTATTATAGGATTTGCTGTCGATTTTTTTGTTCTATCATCTTCCAGTACTTGATAAGCTAAATTTACAGCCTCTTTTCTTTTGACTGACAAATGTATATTTTTTATTTCTACTTTTAAAATATTATTAATAAGTTTTGCACTTTGTTTCATAAAAATCATATTTACAACTTAAAAAAAATGAGGTTAGCTAGGGATGACATAAGTATTTGACATTTAAATAAGATGTCAAAATCCACAAAACGAGCGCTATCTGTTGTAAATCTGTTTATGCAAAATATATTCAGAGATGTACTTAGTTAATTTAAAGTAAAAATCTTTAAATATCGTAAAAATAAAAAATAAGATAACTTTAGTCTCTAAAACTTATTTCAATCGTTTTAAAGAAAAATAAGACTGCAAAATGTAATGTAGGCAAAAGTTGTATTAGATAAACGCAGCCAATTATACCTTTCTTTGCATAACTTTTTTGCTTGGTGTTCTATTTATTTACCAAGGATAGAAGAAACAATGCTCCTCAAACTTATATACGTATATATTAAGATAAATAACTCCTCTAAACTCAATAAAAAATAGCAATGTAATGCTCGACTTCAATCAATCGGTCCAGCCAATCAAACCGAATTAAATTGGGTTAAGTCATGTTGGGTTAGGCTATCTTGGCTAAAACCTTTTCCAGAGATTGATACAGTTTGATTAGTAACATTTTACAAGTGTCAATTTGGAATTTGGGATTTTACTATGAGAGATAGCTGACAAATATAGCTTCTGATTATTTACAATATATTAACAGTTTCACAAGGTTACTTATATAAAAAAAGTTATCACACTATTTGAAAGTAATTGATATTTTGTAACTGAATACACATCTGATGGTTGATGAAAGAAAAATTTAAATGGCGGTCAGTGCTATGATTCGTGACATTAGTGCGTCATGTCATTCGGTAATAATTGAATTAAATAATTTTTAACAAAAGTTTTTAACATTTTATTTTATTTTTATAAATATATATGTATTTGAAAAATGTTTGATGTATGTATCATTAAAATATGTGTACATGCTAATTAGAAAATTAACAATTTTAATTATATTTGATTAAAAAATATCCGGAAACATGGCTAGGGAGTATGATCATTTATTCAAACTTCTTATCATTGGTGATAGTGGTAAGTATTAATAATTATGTAGGTGGGGTCTGGATAAACACCCCTCAATTTAACGTTTAATCAAATTTAAATGATCTATTTCAATAATTTAATATGATAATTAGGTGTTGGTAAAAGTTCGCTATTGTTGAGGTTCTCTGACAATACATTTAATGGAAGTTATATTACCACTATTGGCGTTGATTTCAAAATTAGGACTGTGGAAATTAATGGTGAAAGAGTCAAATTACAAATATGGGATACAGCTGGTCAAGAACGCTTTAGAACTATTACAAGCACGTAAGTTCTCGAAAATTTTTGTTCGTTTGTTATTAAAAAAGCTAATAAATACATTGAAATTTTAGATATTATAGAGGTACACATGGCGTTATTGTTGTTTATGATGTTACCAATGGGGAATCCTTTGCAAATGTTAAGCGATGGCTACATGAAATTGAACAAAATTGCGATGTAGTGAACAAAGTATTAGGTAAGAGAAATTTTGATCGCGTTTCAATTCTATTATTTAATTGAAATAATGAACTTCTAGCCTTGATAAACAAATAGAGCTTTTACTCGATAAGCTATTAAAATTCTGATTTGTTTAATCGATATAACATAGTTAACAGCATATTACATTAGAGAGCGTTTGTTTAGTTTCATTAAAAAGTTTTGTTTTCAATTTTATGACCATGATAAAATTGATTTTAATTTACTTTTTCCTACTTTCAAAAAAAAAAAAGAATTAATCTCCTTTTGAAGTTTTATGGTGGATTTTTGATAGCTCTGGAATAGATTAACCGGATGAATATTTTCCTAGTTATATAGAACTGTGATAAACATTTCAAAAGAATAAAAAATAAATAAATTTCTACGCATAAAGGTTGTATGCAGTCGAGATTTTTTCCCAATCTTAAAAATTTTACTTATTAAGATACGAGTACAAAATTTTTTATAATGTAATAAAATTTTTAGTTGGAAATAAAAATGATTCACCTGAACGAAAAGTAGTATTAACAGAAGATGCAAAACGTTTTGCCGATCAAATGGGTATTGAATTATTCGAAACATCTGCAAAGGACAATATAAATGTTGAAGAAATGTTTTTAAGTGTTACAAAACAAGTATTAAAATCAAAACAAGAATTACGCGAAAGACAAAACATCAATGCACCAGATACATTTAAAATAAATAGTCGTAGCAAACCAGGCAAGAAACGGTGTTGCTAACCAACGTTTACGTGATTGGTTTATATCTAATGTAAAAACAAATTTATAATATACAAACAAAATAAACATTTTACAATATTTTGAGAATTCAAAAACAAATTGAGTGAGAAATTATATTCTCAAAAAAAAAAAAAATAAGAATAATAATAAAAATAACAAAATCGTTGTATATTTATATATATAAATGTTAAGATGAAATATATATTGTTTGTGGAAAATAGTTAATATTAAAAAAATATTCTTAGCTAAATGAATTTTTACAACAATGTGGTTTTCCATTGTTGTGTAAATTAAAAAAAAAAAAATCTGTACAAATAAACATCGCGCAAAATCTTATTTTAAGTGGTCTAAAAATAAATAAAATAAACTATACTCAGTTTTTAGTTACAAAATCTATTAGCGATTGTTAAACACAATTTTAGAATACGTTTTTGTAAATTTTACCAAAAATAGAATCGTATATGATTTTTTTTTTAACTGAATTTCAGTAACAGATGAAAAATGGGAAGAGCAAAAAATGTTACAATGCAATAAAAAACGGAAATTTCCAAAAGTAGTACGTTAATAGAATATTAATATTGTAACATTTTTTTAAGGGAATTTTTTCAAAAGTGGTATAATTACAAATAAAGTTTTTGTCATGTTTTTATATTTAATTTGTATTAATTGAGTTTCTTAAAATATTTTTCCAAATTTCAGGAGTTAATTTTATGAATTTCAAACCAAAAAATATTTCCCGAATTGAGTTGTTTTTTCTCATTTTACATTTTTTACGCATAGATGTAGAATTACTTTTGTAAAACTTCCAACATAGAATATTTTCTTCCATTATAACATTCCGCAAAATATAATTTTGCAACAAATTTTTAAAATCAAGAGTTCATATTTACCAAAATATACTGCCTAAACATGGTTTAAATTTTGATATATACCTAGTTTTTCCATTTAAAATGAATTTGTTTAGCAGATAAAAAGTGCATTGGTGCGTTTAACGTTCAATCAAGTACGTTGCCCTACTTTCTATTTGCTAAAAAGAACCTATATAAATGTTAAAATAAGAAGAAAGATGGTATAAGTTAGGCTCTCTCAAAAATTGGCGCGGCCATAATATTTATAATGACTGTAATTTTGATGTTCGTCATGAAACATTTAAATGTTGGAAATATTCCTTTTCAATGATAGTAAATACGTAAAAATCCGCAAAATAAGATTTTAATAATAACAATCTGATGTTCTTTTTTTATGAATATTATTAGCTATAGATAGAGAGTTGGTAACAACTATTTTACAGTTCAATTTTGTATTTTTTGAAATTCTATAATAATGTATTATTTGGAATATGTCTTTTTTATAAGCAAATGAAGCTAAATGTCGAAGGAAGTGAGGCCAGAGACGACGCAAATCAAGTAAAGATATTAACGCGGATGAATTTTAAGTTTTTGATTCAAATAATTTGTATCTGACTATAGTTTATATTGAAGAGATAAGTTTCATCATCCCAAATTGAAAAAAAATATATAAATAGAATTGCAGCACTAAACGAATCTCCAAGTTATTATATTTTAATAATCTGAAGAATAGAATGATAAATTATTTTAATTTTACAAGTGTCAATAATTTTTGGGCCACCTTCTTGTTATATTAATTCTCTTTTTGTAGAATGTTACAACACTTCATTTTTAGCTTGCTATTGCCTGGATACTGAGAGTAAAGTTTTCAATAGATATATTACAGTATTTCAACAAAATACAAATCGTACTGAACATTTTTAGCAGAAAAAGTTGCATCTGATAAAAATTATAAATAATTTTATTTTTCAATTATTATAGCCATTCCTACAGTAAAATTGCATGCGTTTTTTATTTTTGCTTATTGAAAAATTCAATTTCATTTATTCCAAAATAGGTGTAATCGGATAAACATTGCAAGCACTATTAGTGCATTTTCTTTCTACATTGCTTGCAGCATTTTTATTTGGTGCCCCCAATAATTATTTATAGCTGTTTATATTTTACAACCTCGCTTCGTTCTTATTCCCAAATTTATTATTTATTTTAGGTTTGTTTTAACTTAAATTATTTAATATTTATGTTATTAAGGTAAAACAAACATATCGAGTGCTTTTTATGAATATTTATCTCATTTTTGTTTGTTAAAAATATCATGATTATTTGAAAATTTTAGTATTGCTCAAATATTAATTAAGAAGAGTTTTATAATTTTATAAAATATAGTTTTAATATGTTTGAAGTCAGTTATTTGTAGTTTTATTCGATTTAAAAAATAATATTGTTACCACTTTAATATGTTGATTCAATTAAGCTTTATTTACTTCAAAAGTAACACTTTCATGTAGCGAGAAAGAAAATGGATTATAAACATTTTTTAAAGAAAATTTGGCCGAAAAAAATCATTGATAATAATGGAAAATCATCTTTATAGTTCGAGTTATTTATAAATTATTTTTATTCGCATATATATGGAATATATGATGGTGTATTAAATTTAGTCTAAAGTTATCAATACAAAAATTTATCTACCTGGCAGTTCGTCTTAGAGGCTTCTTATTTGATTTGAAGGATAATTGTAAAGCCAACAAACATAATTTAAAATTGCTTCAAGATTGTGGTGCTTTTGAGGAGACTAAAGTTTAGGAAAATTAAAATTTTTTATTATTATTATTTTCCTTTAACCGTGCAATTATCTTACTTTATATAAAATTGTCAATAAATTCAGAAAATTTGAGTACCACGACTTACCTCAAATATTCAACAAAGTTCTTCTATAACTGCAAGACGTTTCCTTTATTAAATTTATTTTCAAATTATGCAATTTTATTAGTATCATTTGATATCATAAATTTTTGATTGAAAAGAAAATTTAAATTAAAATCTATATATTAAGCTCTTGTATTAAATGTATTGTGGAAAAAATTGTAATGTTTTGCGAAAATGTGTGTGAAACCAAAGAATGTGGTCAATGATAGATTATGGAAATATGTTTAAATTTTGTGGTCGGATGAATAATTGATTTAGATGTGGAATAAAATACTTAGGTGACAGAAATCAAGTATAAAAATTTAAAGGGTTTGTTTTATATTAGTTCAAAAGACAAATTTCATAGAAGAGTAATTTTTAATTTGGCAAATGATGAAGGTGTCTCGTTATTATTCAATAACTTGGAAATAATAGACTTTTCCAACAAACCCTATACTTTCTCAAATATTTATTTTAGATTCCAAACCACGATTGCTCAGAAGTCTCTTTTTGAATTTACAACACTGTCGATTGGGTTATATATAAATTATAATTCGCATGAAAATTGTACCTCGAATACGTTTATATGTAATTTTATCTCACGTGAAATGATATTGTAATTAACTGCCTAACATATCATAGTAATTATTTTGAAAGATTCTCTTACGTTGGAAAAAAACGGCTTATTGTGAATAAAATTTATAAGTAAAAATTTTGTAAATGGCCTTGTAAATATCTTTCTCAAAAAGTAATTTAGAATTTTGGTGAAATACTCACCAAATAATATGACCTTAGAAAAAAATTATCCAAAGTTAGCACACTTTAGATTCAGCAAAATTGCTTTACAAATTTACAAAATAAATTTTTTTTTATTCATAATATTTTCTGCTTTACAAATATGATTCAGAAATTAATTAAATGGATATTCTAATTTAGTAGTGATTAATGTTACTCCATAATTGATGAGGAATCAGAATTGTTCAGCCTAAAAGTGTGATTCTGTTGAGATAATTTTTTCACAATTTTTGAAATGCTTGTGCCAATATTAATAATGTCGATCTAATTTTTATCCTATTTAAAATATATTTAATGTGATGTGTTTTCCTATATTCAAAATTTAATTTATGAATTATAAATTATTAAAAAGTGTCTATTTAAAACCTAACATGCAAGTATTATGACATGTATGTAAACGGCTTACAATTGATCAATGATTATGAAACGCCATGAGAACATCGATTAATCGATTAGAACCTTGTTTTAAACTAAGTGGTATCTAATAAATTATGATACGATTTATTGCTTGACTGTTCCGCAAAATTTTAAGATATAGCTCGTTAATTAAAAGAATAATCTGTAAAATTGAAAAACTGGTATTTTATTCTAGGTTATCACTACAAGTGTAATCCAAAATATATCCAAATTTTTAAATAAATATTAATTTTCAGATAAGGTGGTTTTTTAGGTATTTGTGCTCTCGAAAGCCTGATCTTACAAAACTGTTTATTCTAGAGCACCGATACTGAGCTCATTATATTCCTAATTTGTAGGTACAATCATTTTAAAAGTTGATTACATTATTATTTGTTCCTTTAAATTCGCCATATTTTTGAGAACTTGTGTTCAGTTCTCTTTGCATAATCGATCATAATAAATATTTTCCCATAAAAATTACATCAATGTGCAAATCATGTTTGAAGTTATCTACATGTTAGTGGTGTAAGTAGACACAGTATATAAATAAATTAGTTTTCAATTTTAGTTTTTAGATTTAAATAAATTATTTAGCATATTGAAAATAAAGAAAATTTGTAAATGTATATGTAAAATATTAATTATTGTATGTTAATTAAAAATACTTGCCTAAAACAAAATCATTTTGTATCATCCACATTTTATATACACACATCACTTGTTTTCTTGTTATCATTTAAAAAGCAAAATAAAACCGACCTCATTTTTACCCCCCACCCAAGCTCTTATTAAATTGATTTATGAAAATGTTATAAAGTAATTCTGTCATGGTATTTTTTTGCTTTTACAAAGCATTTTGATTGTATTTCTTCAAAATAAATATCTTTTTAATAACTGTCTAAATTTTAGTTGTTTGATTAAGAAAAATTCTTTTCAGAACAGATAATAGAAATATTGATTGACTTTTTTTTTAATTACTTCAATTGAAGGATCAATAGGGTATTTGATTTCCTAATAAAGTCACAAAAAAAATATTTAAAATAAACACGAATTCTTGCCATGAAATTACATCAAAATTTAAACCTTTTTTATTCCAGTAAAAATGCTGTCTGCCATTTTGGTGATGTAATACTGGTATATTAAATAGCCTCTAGACCTTATTTGAAGAAAATTGTCGAAGTTACAATTTACAGCTGAATTTTTTTTTTAATAAAAAGCTTTTTTTTTTTAAATATTGAATATAGTTTTGTTTATTATTGACTCTTTAAAATTTTACAATAAAATTAACAATTTGACATGTATAAGAGTTTCAATTAAAAAATGTTTTCAATCTTAGAATATAAACAAAAAAAAAAAGTAAAAAGTAAATAAATATTGATGTATATAATTATATAAATTATTATTATTTTTTAAATAGACATATAATATTCATAATTGCACACTATATTTTAATTTTCTCTTTTTTTTTTTTTATAATCACTCAATATAATAATTTCTATGTTTAAGCTCTTTTGCATACTTTGCCTTGTGCATTTTCAAAATCGAAATATAAACAGAATATCTAGCGAGGGGATAGTGTTTCGTTTTAAAAATTTTCACTAAAAATAAAATTTTCTAAATATTCAAAACAATCTATTAGTACGAAATAATACATTTTTAAAGGATCACTCACAATACCCATAAGTCACATTATTGAGATTTCATTTTCAAATCACACAAGCGAGTGAAATACATCCTGCATGTGGGGCTTAGGCGTAAGTGACTCGTAGTACCTATTTAAATGCGTGTCGACATGGTCCTTACGAAATACTTTGGAATACAATAATTTTATAGGTCGCTAGACATCCTGATAAAACTACAAATATCATTTTTTTTCTAATATTGTTTTTAAAGCTGTAAAACTGATTTTAAAATTAAAACATTCACACTAATTTTTAAAGGTGGGTACAAAATAAATCGTTAGATTTTGACTAAGAAACTTCGGTGTGATAGAATTTTTTTTCCATGATACAAATTTATGTTTTCTGTAGAAAAAGTCTGTGCCGTTTTCCTAGATCCCCACATACTGAATAAAACATTAAAACATCAAATTTTTTTTAATATTTACAAAATATATTGTCATATTTCTAAAATGCTGATTGTCATATTAATTATCGAAAATTTAAATGAGTATTTTTCTTTTATTTACTATGATTTAATTATTGCATTTTCACATTGAGTATATTTTCGTTTTCAGAACGTTATAAAATTTTCTGATTAAAGCAATTTCTAAGCTAAGACGATTTTTAAGTAGAAATAGAGTTTAAATTCAAATGGCCACATTTTTCGAACAATAAGACACACACAAAATCATGGAAATATTTTATCATCTCATCTTGGAACAATAAAAAACAAGAAATGATTTTTATCTGTATCTTATGACTAGTGTATTGGAAAAATGAAATCTATTCCATTTTTTTTGTCAATACTTTATGAAGATTACTTAATCGTATTAACTACTGTCGTACAACAATGAAATGAAGGAGGGGAGAGGATTTTTAATGAGAAAAGAGAAATCTTTTTGAGAGAAACAACATATTGCCATTAAAAAAATATTATTTTGGCAAATCTCTACCTAGCCTAAAAGAAGTAATTAATGATTATTTGTCAAATATCAGCGATATCCTGTGCATACAGGTATCAGGACTTCTATTGTAGGGTTAATTAAGAAAGACATCAGATACTATATTGTAAACTGTAATATCTATATGGCAAGCCTCGATAATTTTTTACGATAAATTATGTCAATTTTCATCAACTTTCTATCACTCCGAAGTTATTAAAAATAGATACAATAAAAAGGCCTAAAAATTATACGAAATATTCTAGATAGTAAGTTTTATAATCACAAGTCTAAACAGCAATTACGTTTAAAATATTCATTTTGAATTAAAAATATTTTTTATTTTATAATTTAATAAATTCGATCGAAAAAAATTGACATTTTTAACAAAAACAAAAAAAATAAACAAGTAGCCTAAATTAAAATAAATAAGTAAAAAATAATACTGTTTTTATTTAGCGAATCATATTATGATATAATGAAATGCACTTAATAATAAATTAATTTAAAAAATTGGACCCTACTGTATAAATATTTAAAAGCAGCATAAAACAATTTTTGGTGGTGTAAAAAGGCAAGAGGGTGAAATATATTTTAAGTGCTTAATAATAAATATGTGGAATAATTTTAAATTTCAATCTGTAAGAAATAGTTTCATTATATTTTTTGTTTAAAAATAATTACTGTGTTGGACTGCTGCTTCGGACATTATTTTGTGCCTTTTAGCGAGAGCATTTTGTATGTCTTTAAGCTGGACCTCCATTATAAGCGTAGTCAGCCTTATTGTGCATAACTAGAGTATCATCCACGAAGTAAAACGAATCTGATCGTGTTTCAAATGGATTATTTATCATTTCTTGCACTGTAACAAATGTGTGCCACTTAGCAAAAATGTAACTTATTTTTAAGGTCCTTACACACAAGAGCTTATTCAAGACCATCATCAGATTTTAAAGTTTTTGATTTTTATGAATTATTAACGATATAATTTCAAAACTTTATCCTGAGTCGAATCAATAGTTAATCATTGAAAATTTTATCCTAGGCTGTAGCGTGTAAGAACACTTCGAATTAAGAAACATGCAAGAACTTTCTATAACATTCGTAAACAAGATACAAAATAGAATAAAATGCATTACCTAGTTCGGGTGCCAACGTAGGAAATTCATAAATGTGTTCGCATGTATTTCGGGAGTGTGGTATACAAAATCCAAATTCAAAATCGAAAGTTTTCAATAACTTATCTCTAAAGAAGTGGCGTTCAATCATTCGAAATCTATTTACAGGTCTTGATCCTACTGTAAACTCAACTCTATAAAAAAATAAAATTTTAGACTGAAGCATTTGACCTAAATAAGTAAAACAAACGACTTACGTGGCACCAACAGTCTTCAATTTCAAAAATTGCGGTGTAAATTGATATCGAACAAAGCGTCCTGCATTCAAATCCACAGCTTCCTCGTTCTCCTGTGGATCTTTATTGTCTACATTTGAATCTTGATTATTACTTTCAATAGTAGGTTTTGCAATTTCAAATAATACAGCTCCACTTTCCAAATCGCGTATTTTGAATCTGGTGAAGTCTATTTCATATATATTTGCATCTGGTGAACACAAATAATGATCAGCGATTTTTGTTAGCCTAAGAACATCCTCTGGTGTTATTTTTTCATTTTGTATTTCATCGGTAACTTCATCTCGAGACTTTGTTTGTACTGATCCACGACTGTTACTCACACAACTCATTTTAACAAATTTTATTAATATTTTTATACATTTAATTCATAACAAAAAATTAAAATAGTTAGAAAATTGTAATTTAACAACTTTCAGTATTTAATTTTTGTATTGGAATGTAGTAAAATACATTCTCACGATGAGGTAAGTATCGACAAGCGAAATATCTCTTTTGCACTTTTATCATAGGATCTAAATAAAGATAAAATATAGAAAATTGTACACATTATTTTGTACAAATAGTGCGTAACAAGTAGATAATAATCCATTGACAGTTCAAATCGGAATAAATCGATGACATTAAACTTAAGGTGGTTTAGGTTTTGCAGGTATATATACACTTTTTATAGTTGGTTCATAATCCACATAATTATAACTAGTAGCTCCATTGAAGCGGTAGACCTCACTCACGGTGAAACCCCAATCTTCTAAAAAGTTTAACTTCTTTATCGTAATTGGTTTATGTGTTGTTGCAAGTGAGAGAAAATATTAAAATTTGTTATTACGAAGGTCTTGATAGGTAGGCTAATGGGGCTCAAAAACTATGCAATCAATTTTCTGAATGTGGTAAACGCAAATTTCTTTAAACCGACCTTGAAAATTGCTTCTATTGAAGTCTTTATACACTTTGAAATATTTACACTACGGTATTTATATATACATGACCGTAATTTACACTACATTTACAAATAGCGCATTTGAATATAAAAATTGTAAGAACATACTACTACAGTATAACAACCACCTTAAGAATAATAATCTCTACTGACATAAACACTTCATCAAAATTTATACAAAACACTTTTTACTGTAAAATTACGTGGCTTATAAAAGTCATAAAATAAAAAAATGTTGAAATATAGCATATTTTTTCTTATTTTAAATTGTATTTGTCAAAGTTATGGATATTTTATTACTGTGGATGCACACGCCGAAGAATGTTTTCATGATCGGGTAGAAACCGGCACTAAAATGGGTAAGATAATTTTTAGGTTCAAAATTTTCTAAATAAATTTTATTTGGCACTAAATATACATGAATATTTTTTATATACTAGGTTTGATGTTCGAAATCGCTGAAGGTGGATTTTTGGACATAGATGTTCGTATAATCGGTCCCGATCAAAAGATTATATACCAAGGGGAACGTGAGACATCTGGAAAATATACTTTTGCCGCACACGCAACGGGAGTTTATTCTTATTGCTTCTCAAATCAAATGTCTACCATGACTCCAAAGGTACGAATGATTTATTATTTATCGAAAAATTCATTTTTTCGATTTAAGAATAGATTGAATTTAAAACTGACCTTTACATCCAATTATTTACTTTTAGGTTGTTATGTTTAATTTGGAAGTTGGTGATGCACCAAAAGAAGCGGAAGCTGCAGCTGCTGAAGGTGACGCACAAAGTAATCATTCAAAACTTGAAGAAATGATAAAACAATTATCTGGACAATTGACTGGTGTCAAACACGAACAAGAATATATGCAAGTACGTGATCGTATTCATCGTGCAATTAACGAGAATACAAATTCACGCGTAGTTATGTGGTCATTCTTTGAAGCTGCTGTACTTGTCGCAATGACCGTTGGTCAAGTGTACTATCTTAAACGATTTTTCGAAGTACGAAGGGTAGTGTGAATTATTTTTTTATGTGCAATATTTGTACGAACATAAATTCTTTTGTAAATTATTTAATAAAATTGTTTTCGTAATTTTTATTTTTGTTTTATTATTTGCTAACCCCATTATTGGAATAGATTTTGTTATGTTAAACTAATGATTCAAAAGTCTATTTTTGAGATATACACGGTGGGTTTTATTAAAAACCCAGCTCAATATCTCTTTAACCGATAATGTTATGATAAAAAGATAAAATACGTATATGATAAATTTTAATATTTTTTTAAATACTCTTATTTTTTTTAATACTTAGAGGGGCACTGCAATTTCAAAATTTCAAGTTACACCTTATATCTTACGATACCTTTTATTAAATGAATTTTTTAAACTGAAATCAAAGGATCCACCAAATTTGAAATTTCCCATAAACTGACGTAAGTTATGGTACAAAGTTTAAAATAAATATTTTGTAAGTTTTCATATTGATACCAATAAATTAAAATTTTATTAATAATGTTAAATTTTTCTGCTTACATTTACTAAGCAAAAGTTGAAAGTCAGTCCATTGACCCCAATGGATCGATTTTACTCATTCACGTACTTTGTTTTTAGGCTTAGAATACACAACCTAAATTTCAGCTCGCTATCTCTTCGAGCTAGCGATCTATTTTGAGTAATCTCGATGGCTGACGTGTTAGGAAATTGGATTAATTAGGTGATTCTATGAATTCATATATCAAAATTTTATCCCTGCCTTTGATATTTGCTAGTGTTACTAACTTTAGATTAAAATTAATAAACCGTCATGTTGTATGTATAAAAATGTCAAAATATGCCATTTCTTAAACAGTATAGGCAAAGCATATTACAGCTGAGTAAACTTTGTGGATTAAACTACTTGTTTTTTGTCCAATTTGGACGGACATGAGCTGAAAAAGTAGAATCTCAAATCTTATTTATTTATTTTTATTTAAAACAATTAAACAGGATAATTGTTGGTAAAAAATCTGTATATATTTACTAATTTGTATTCTTTTTACATTATTTACAATTTTAATTCGTTTTATAAAATATTTCAAATTGTTTGAAGTATATTCAATATCCATTTTTTAAAATGTATTATATTTGTAAAAATTGTATATTCTTCGAGATCACATTTTTGCGATTCTTTATCTTGTAATGAGAGAGAAACAACTCCACGTAGAAAATACTGATCAAATTGATTTTTTACATATATTCCAGCACCAGAATCGCCATTACACGGGCCTGCACTATCGAGATTACCTAAAAAAAAAAATTATGAAATTATACATTTTTTTATCCGAAGGATTTGGACCATTAATTTTGTTCCATGTTGTGCATTAAATTTTTGCAGTGTTGACCTATATTACGTGGTTGCTATTTTTAAAACTCTTACGAAAACCGATTTGAATATTTGAGTTTTTTTGGGAATTATTTAAAGAAATATTAGTTGAAATTTTTATGGAAATTATTTAAAAAAATGTTTCATTATGCTCGTTCATGAATTGGAAGCGCCATCTACAGTATATACAAAAATATTCCGTAGACAAGGACCTAGTGACGGATCCATACTTTCTGCCGCTCGAGGAAAAACAGTCCAGAGAACTTCCCCCGCTTATTTTTGTTAAAGGTTTATCTTATAGGAATATCCGATTGTTGACCATCAGATTTTTTGATCTGAAAATCTTACTCGCTGTGCGCTGGCTCTTAATGATTTTAACCTACCATTGTCGTCCTCTACCGAGTGGCGCCTAGGGCAGTCTGCTGCCTCCCTAGTAGATCTGTCCCTGTGTGGACCGGTATATATATCTTAAGCACTAAAAAATTTGTCTCTTGGATTAAAAATAATATAACCTAAATGAGAACCTTTTGTTTTTTTGAAGTCGGTTAAAATGGGATTAAACTGGAGGGACTATGGGACTAAAATAACATAATAATTTTGCAAATAAACTAAATTAAGAAATCCTTCTTTTGTGAAGTTGGTTAAAATTGATTTTACCTGCACAAAATGTAGTGTTTGATGTCAAAAATACAAATACAGCGTTTGATCTTAAACACTTTTCTTGTGAAACAATTCGCATCGTAACTTGCTTCGGTTCTTCAGCAATCATATTTCGATCAACTCCCCAACCAACCACCTAAAACAGTTCATCAATTATTGAACTGAATAAATTTCATTAAAAAAAAAATCGTTAACGTTGATGAAAACTTACGGTTCCAAAATTTTCTTTCACTATAAAATCAAAATTTATACAAATTGGTTTAATGTACGGTGTAAATGAAATTGGAAATGCTAATGTTAGTATTGCAATATCCGAATCAAAACCAAATTCTGTTTTTCTATAGTCTGGATGCATGTGAATACGTTTTACTTCAGCGATTATTGAACCTTGTTCACGCCAATTACTTAAATTATATTTACCAAGAAATACCAATAATTCATGCGATTTGATTGGTACATCGTGTCGATTTTCTTTGATGCAGTGATTAGCTTTGAATATATAATTTAAATATTAATTGAAACAATTTGGAGATCATTTAAATTATTATAAACATAACTAGTAACTCTGTTGAGCGGTAAACTTCACTCACGGAGACACCCCAGCACAAACCTGTTTATCGTTATTGATTTATAAATTTAATATAAGTTAGAACAAAATAATTTGCTATCATTAAGCCTCTGATAGCCAAATTATGACAAAAATGTTTAGAAAATTTCATAAAAATCGGAAAACGCGTTCGAAATTTATAGTAGAACAAACATAAATAGATACATATAGACAAACAAAATGCAAAATCGTCTAGTTTTACCACAGACCAAAGGGTCTGCAAATAAAATTTAAATTTTTAGAAAATTTTTCTAGTAATAACTCTTAGAGATTTTTGCCAAAAAGGCGAGAGAGGTGCAATAACCTAATAATTTGACATTGCTTGCGAAAAACCATGTCTTCCTACCTTGTATTGAAAAAATTCATTTTGTAGATTTTTCCGAAAAGAAAGCGAAGGGGGAGGGTGCAATAAAAAATTAAAACTTTCCTATTTCGCCTGTTTATATCATTTTATTTCACAACGATTGCAAAAACCGCAACTTTCTAGTATGAGTTAAAAGTTGGTAATTTTGGAGATTGACCGAAAGAGAAGGAAAAATGAAATTTCTGGAATGCTATAAAATTTCATCAAAAACTAACAACCCATTCAAAAGTTACAGCGGACCAAACATAGATACGTATACTCAAATTCAAAAAAATCGTACCGAGCTGAATCTTTTAAGTTTATTTAAAATTACAAGATACACAATTTTTATTGTGTTTTATAATTTATTAAAGTTATTAGCTTAGATAAATAAAATTAAATCTGATAAAGACATTAAAACACCATAAAAATAGTGTATTTATTTAGAGTTGTTTATTAGTGAAATAAAATTACCAGTAATGACATGTTGTGACGTTACTAAAGATCCACTACAATGAAAAGTCAGACCTTTCGTTGCAACTATTCGTTTATAAATTGCAACTAACCATGGGAATTTACCACGATTTACTGGTTTTCCATTCACCACCAATGGATTGAGCATAATCGATTTTCCACATACATCATTATAACGTGTTAAAATATTTGGATTATTTTTTAATGGATTAAAATTAATCGTTATTGTTTTTCTGGTGGTAACAATTGAACGATCTATTCCAATCGAAATATTGTCAGACATTTCATCATCGATTTCATTTGGGAATATATCAGTATCAATAGTTTTTGGTGTGAATTTTAATGTATGCTCCAAAGATATTTCCGTTATTAATCCAATATCTGTAAAATAATATATTGAATAAACAAATTTTATAAAATCTTTAAATAAAAAATTTCCCATTATTACGAGAGTTCTTTTATATTCTTGAATTTTTGTGTTTTTTGGATATTAATTTCATTTCAAATGGGAAAAAAGACTGTCATAAGTGTTCGGCAATGGATGACGAGATTTCTGAAGTTATCTCGAATAAAAAAATTGAGCTTTATACTCGAACAAATTTTAAGTACTATTTTTGACACCTTTACTACCTGTTACCTGCCCAGGTAACCACAACTCAAATTCTATAATCGCTGGTCTTTCTTACCTGTATAGGACACATGTACAGAGAAACTTTCAACTTTTATAAAATAACGAAGGTCTGGCCGTCGTGAGCTCTTAGGCTATAAGGTTTTTCGCTTTTTTTTTTTTTAATAATTATGATACCAAGATCAGGTTATTGAGTATATTATAGTTTCTTAAATATTGATTAAGGAAATCGTTCTTATAATAGAATTTTGGCCGAAATATTAGAATTTTATCATTCAATTCCCAAATGTACTCGATTTTTCGGGTAAAATTTCTTCTTTACCTACTGAATTTAAGGAAATTCTAAAATAAATATATTTAATCAGACTCAACAAAACTATGAAAAATTATAGCAAATTTCTGTATGCCTTAAGAAAACGATGAAAAATTGTGGAAAATTTGGCAGAATAGTGGATTGAAGAGCAAGTATCAATTCAGTTTTAGAAACTATGAAACAATTAGTTAAATGTAGTTCAATAAGTTTTTTACGAGTTCATGAAAGTTAAAGTTATAATATAATTACCTATTTGATTCGAGCAAACAATTTCATCATTTACAATAATTTTAGTTATTTTCGGTATAATCGATCGAAATGGAAACGTTAGCTTATATCGAATAGATTTTTTATTATATATAGAATTTTCTAAATCTCTTTCATTTCCAATCATTTTAATTTTCCAAATATATTTCTGCAATACAATTTTGTCATTATATATATCTTTTTTTAATTCAATTAATAAGTATTAAAATTGCTTACAGATAACATGGCTTTCACTGTTAATGACACATTTAATTTAATCACCCCTTGTTCCATACTTGGATTAAATGGAATTGTTATGACACCAAACCATTCTACACCATTTAAATTATATTTAAAATTATTCGAACACTGAGTAATTGCTTTTAGTCCTGTTATTAGTAAAACTGTTAAAATTAGTAAACTTAAAATTAATTTTTGCATTTTGTGAGATATATTTTATTAATTTTAATAACATTTCATTAAACTTTTTTTAATTCTTAACATAATTCAATTTTGGTTTGTATTTTTTGAAGTTTCAATACTAATTGGCTCAAACTTGCTTCGAATTAAAATTATAACTTGTTTGTGAACTTTTTTTGTTTTTATATTTATGTGTTTACATTATGAGCAATTTTAAAGATCTATTGTCGTGTTTACGAGAAAACTTTGTTTATCTTCAGAACCTTATACATGATTTCTTTAAACGGGGAGTTATTTTATTAGAACAAAATCTCAGCGTAATAAAACGGCTTACACTGGAAAGTGCCAAATTGCGTGAACATCTTGTAGTTTTTAATGATTTGAATAGGAAAAAGGTTTTAAAAATCAATTAATTCAAATTTTTTTCGAAAATATATAACGTTTTATTTATAATTTAATCTTAATAAAAAAAAATTATGTACAAATAAATCAGACAAAAAAAAAAAAAATGAAAACAATAAAGCGTTAAATAAAAATTAGAATAAACTAAAAAATAAAGATATTTAATGACTACTTAGAAAATTTTACGCTAAACTTTCACTCAACAAATCTGGATTTGGTAAATTTGATGACGATTGTTCTCGTTGTATTTTTTTCGTTCGCGGTGGTTTTTCAGGTTGCACTGGCAGTGGAGCTGGTTTTTTAGTAAATTTTGTATTTGATTTCAACCAATTTTTTAACGTTTGCCCATGATAATAATACAAGTATAGAATTGTAACCAAAATAAGAACACAAAATAACGTGACCAAAATAATAAGGAAGGACACCCAAATACGATCCGTAAATTCTCCTTGACTCTCGTCTGTTGTGCCGGGTAATTCGTCTTCGGTACTGGCGGTTGTCGTTGTTGGGCGTGTAGGTTTGTATGTAGGACGTATTGGGAAAATTGGTCGTCGTTTTGGTATAACTGTCGATGTTTCGACTTTACCGCCGATTTGAATGTCGGCGCAAGCACGGAACTCTTCTTGGGGACCACAACCTACACGTTCCGTACCATCGTCACACTTACCCCAATTATTTCCCGCAATATATCGCCATTGAAGTACACAATGATCGCAAGAAATGTTTGGCAAATGATATTTCATTTCATACACACGATTTCCATTATTCGGATAATATCGATATGGATCGGGAGAAATATTTTCTTGTGGTTCTGCCAATTCTAGCAAATATTTATCTAAACATTCTTGGGTTGTATTTTTAAATTCTGGACATATTCTAAATTCAAAATATCCATTATGGTTTGCAGTCACTTCAACTTTGGTTAGCATTGTTGCTCCAACTGCATATCGTCTTACTAACACTCCCAATCCATAACGACCACCATATTCATGTGCTCGTGGTTTTGGTGCATCCCAAGCATCACCACATACGCCACATTTGCCATCGTTTCGTTGCCATTGACGTGAGAATCCACCACAATATATTTCATGATCGTTGTAATTTGCTGGTGTATTAAATCCGTATCGCCATGCTGAGGCTCGACTTGGTGGTTCAATTAAACGGCCATGTCCGTGAACAGTACCAATAATACAAATACATATTGTAACAATGAAATTTAATCGAATTTTTTTATAATTTCCATTGTCATTTGCAGTAAATGGCATTTTCTGTAATAAAAAAATAAAAATCAATATTAATTTTTTATTTTATTTTTTTAATGTCATGGTTTTATTTTTGCTCTTTTATAAAATAATATTTATTTATTTTTACTGTTAACTAATAAGACGGATATTTATTGAATCGGTAATTTTAAAATGACTGTTGATTGATTAAGTAAAAGATTTGAATTACTTCTAATATTGTAAATGTTTATTTTATAGAAGATCTGCATAAAATTGATAGTATATTCTTGGATAAAAGCTGAAAGACATTTTGTTCTTTGGTCAATTATTGTATTTTCATTGATTTATATTAAACCTAAAATCCCACTAGAAAAAAAGACAGAACGGGGAATTAAGAAGCGGTGGAATTTTAATCTCAATGTATCTCGGAATTTTAAACTATCTTAGTTTTCTATCAATAAAAACTGAATGAAATTTTAACTGAATTCGAAATATTTAAGAATTAAATTAATAAAGTTTTTTTCTATTTAATTTTTTTTCGATATTTATTTTCAGCTTGTGATTTTTGATTACCACTCTAGCCATTATAAAAATTGCAATACTATATTATTCCTGTTTTTCTCTTAATTATCGTATCAAAAGACCAAAAAAATATGGCTTTGAAACTTTTTCCAGTCTCATAAAATTTTAGAGAAAACCTGATTATTCACCTTTAAATTTGATTGTGGTTTTCTAATGTTTTGTTAAAATTTGTTGACCCACAATTTTGAAAATATAAACTCAGTTTACAAATTTAATAAATTTAAATTCATGGAAGTAATTTGATAATGTTAAATACGTAAATTATAATCAGAGTGTAAAAAAAAAAAGAAAACGGTTGATTAAGTCATTGAAACGTTTTTATATCATTTTAATAATATTTTATAACTAATTTCATTTACATGGTCAATAATGAAAGTTATCAATAATTATTTTAAAAACGAAATTTTTTTTGTACATGATTAAATTCTGTAAGATCATCTGCTTGAAACTTTGTATAGATTTGTAATTTGTTGTAATTAGAGTTTAAATTACAATACATTTGGGCTTAAGTTCAAATTTTTCAAAGATAAATTTTCTCTTACAATAAGCTAATTAAAAAAATGAAGAAGCACATATATTATAAATATTTTAATGTCCCATCCAGCGATGGTATTACCTTGTTATAATAAATTAATTACAACATCTTTAAATGATATTGTTTAGTTGTGGTATTTTTATAAAATTTTGCAATAATCATTTAAATAATAATAAAATGTTAATAGTTAATTATTTTACATCAACAGTAAAAAATGATTATTACAATACTTAAATATTTTACGCAATTTTAAACAGATACCTATTATTTTTTTTTTGTAGCTGTGAATAAATAATTGTTGCATACAGTAGCAACAAAAATCAACAAAATACGTTAATCAGTACAAATTCGTACATATATGGATGATACAAGGGCTAATTATTTTTAGAAAGTAATTAAAATATAATTACAATATGTAAAATTTCAAAATTATTTTGTGTATTTTTTTTCCAAATCATGTGCTTTATATCGAAATAGGACATTTTTTTGTTACAAAATCGAAGTTTTTTTTACTGGACATATATAGAAAATGTTAAAGCAATATAAAGTTTGTAACGCTAGCAAATATTGACCGCACTAACGAAATTTTAGTATATTGATTCGTCTGTCCGCCATCAAGATAAATAAAATACGAAAATAGATAGCTTGCTGAAGTTTTGGTGACGTAAAAAGTGAGTTTAAGTAAATGGATGAGTAATATCGGTCCATTGTGTTAAACGGATCCATTACCCAACTTTTGAACTATAAAAGAAGACAAAATTTAAAAATAATTATATTGATTCAAATGTGATGAAATATTTATTAAGAATTAGAGGATAAAGGATCATTGAAAACATCAAGACAAAGCGTTTACTTTGCAACGTTTCGTGTTCCTTAGTAATACTTCATCAGGCTGTTTAAAAAATAATATTGTGTTTAATTTGTAGACCGCCTGATGAAGTGTTAATAAAAAATACGAAACGTTACGAAGGAAAATCTTTGTCTTCATGTTTTCACTGATCGTTCATCGTTTAATTTTTAATAAACATAAAAAACATAAACAACTTTTATTTGATTTTTTTTCTAAATTATTTATAATTATTTAAATCATTTAAATATAAAATTTGGTGGTTGTAGGCCTTTAGGTGCGAAAGATATTTAGACCACAGATAAACAGATTCTTAAAAACAATTATTTTGGACTCAAAGTATCGATCGCAAGCTGTGAATTTTCAATATAAAGTCGACGGTAAAGATTTGCAATCCATTGCAAAAGAAAGTAAAAATTCTGCAAATAAGTTTTTTATTTGCTTCATTAACAAAACCATTATTTATTTGTTGTTTTATTACCCAAAAACACAATTGAATACTTCTTTTTTGAGATCAATGAAATCAATTAAATATTATTAAATAATACAATTATTTGTACAACAATGTTACATACACTACGGATGATCTAAATATTTAACAAAAAAACAATAAAAATAATTGACAATTGTAACAATCAATATATAATATTTCCCACCGTACGTAATATTTAATTTAGATGTATAAATTATAAAAAAAAAAAAATAATAAAATAATAATAAATTATAAAAACAAATATACAAATATTTTCTTTCATCTTTTTCAACAAATATAAATAATAAGTCAATTGTTAGAAACAATGTAAGTATTATTGTAAAAATATTACAATCATATTGAAAAATCTTTCACATACTAAATATTAAAAAAAAAAAAATTGAATATAATTAATATTTATTTGTTTTATTCCGTAATATTATCATTATTTTAAACGGTTATTTAATATTATTTTTATATTAAAAAAAAAAAAAAAATTATTATTAATATTTTTTTCTTCTTGAATTTGTTGTAAAAATTATATTCTGTAAACATGCATCTGTGGTAATGTTGGATAATTTCATTTTTTTTATCGTGAAAAATTTGTGTCAAATTAAAAAAATTATTATCTAAACATGTCATCATTTAGATTTTCTACATTTTCAAAATGAATTGTAACCGCCAAGATTCTTAGTTACATAAAATAGTTAACAATGTTATTGGACCACAAATTAAAGGGTTTCAAACTAATAGTCCAAGATCCCAGAGCGATCAGACATAACTTATTTTCACGAAACTTTAGGATCTCAGTCGCATCGCGTGTACTTTGAATACCTGAGCATTTGTAGAATTCGTTGTGTGACACCTGGGCAGGTACCAGGTGTGACAGGTAACTAAAAATGAGAGTTATTTAACTTAAATTTACATGGCTGATTTTTATATATATTTTCTAGAATATTATTTTAGAAGTACTAAATTAAGTGTCAGACACTTTTTATGGACCAGAACTTTAGTCAGACGCTTTAAAGCTGCACAAAAAATAAATAAACTTTACTTATTTTTACATATCTAAATTCTGTTTATTTCGAACTATAGTCTTCTTATTTTTATAAATTCCAGATCTTTACCACTTATATTCTTTCAAAACGAAACATTTTATAGAAAATAGAATAAATTGGGCACAGATATATGACATTAAATTTAAAAAAAAAGTAATAACAATATAATTATTTGGAAAAATAAAACAGCAACATGTCTAATTATAAAATTTTTTTTATTTTATAATCATCATAAACAAAAAACTTTCACATTGATAGTACATAATATAATAACAAAATTAATTTAACCAAAAATACACTGCCATAAATAAACACAAAACTTCCTTGCGATGTACGAATATTTAATTTCATCAAAATCGGATAAACGGTTTACGAGATATTGTTATTAAATGCTTCGAGGCCTATTTAATTCTTTATTCATTTATTTTTTTAAACAATACATAATTGTACAAAAAATAGGATGGGGCATATGAAGGGAAGAGGAAGGTATGCAGCTGTGGCTGACTTTATAAGGAACTATCCATAGTATTCTCTTTGTGCAAACCAAATGGAAAACCATAGAAAACAATTGGCAAGGATAGCCGACACCCGATACTCAATATCAAATGCCTCCCGAATATCACTGAGGAAGTGATTCGGTTCAAGGTGTGTATATCCACAGAACAGTATTCGAAAAATGAGATGTTTCCAAAATGGGACCTTCCTGATCATCTCCACTCCATTGTAGACCAGAAATTTTTAAATATTCGTACATTAGTTGCAGATTTATGTGCGTTCGTCTGCTCAGGAAGTTCTAAAACATCCTTTATAAAAAATTAAAAGAATTTTTGTTTTTTAAACCAGGAAAACAATACTTCTGAACTCGGAAGTAATTATGTAGGCATCTATATTATAACCTACGCTCATATATTATTATTTTAAGAATCTTTATTTTTTAATTTGTTTTCAAACTTTAATCATGTAATCAATCAGAAAATTCAAAATTATATGAATATAATTATTATGAATGTCAAACAACTTTTTATTTAATAATTAACTTTTACTTAATGTCAGTCATTAAAAAAAATAGTTTTAACAATAAAATATCATTATTTAGGTATATGATGAATTCATTATAAATTCAAAGCACAATTTAAATAAAGTAAGTATATATTTATTAAATGGAAAAAATATGTAACATTTTATGGTTACGAGACAGACTTTTGAATTAAAAAGTGTTTAAATAATTATTCATGTTTTAATATTTAAGTTTTCGTTTAAGAAAATAAACTCCGTAGATTAAAATTTAAGCAACAATGTGAATTGTTTAAATACCATGTATATGGTTGAGTATACTTATAATTATGTTGGTGTTAGTTAATTAATTAACAGACTTTGATCTTAAATTAAATATCGAGGCGTTTTTAAAAAATAATATTAGAAATTTATAAAAAAATGGGATGGCCAAAAAATATTTTAACAATAGTTTTCTATTTTTAAATGATAGTCATTTTCATACTCGAGAATAAATAAATTTTGGTCTAAAGTTTGTAACGCTAAGAAATATTGAAGGCATTAACAAAATTTTCTAAGAAATTTATAAGCATTAACGAATTAATAATCAAATTATTTTTTTACATTTAGTTTATTACCTGAAGATAGTCGTCTTGATTCATGATTGACGTTATTAACTATACAAACACAATCAGAATTTGTAATCATTAACATTTGTTGATTAATTTATAGTTAATATTTTGTAGAGAGAGAACTTACACTTTTTTAAATTATTTAAATAAAGGTATTCATTATTAACCATATGACTGAATACAAATTTTTTTAGTAATTTATAATTATTAATATTTATAAAATACACTAAATATACAGTTATGAAAAGTTTGTTATGTCGTATGTGTTAATTACCTCAATTTGAGCTTTTTTTCGACGCATCTAAACAGTTAATGGAAAAATGTTTCGAACAAAAGTTTTTTGTTTTAACAAGTTTTTTGTGTTAATTTGGGTCACGAATCCATAGGCTCAACGTGAGTAATTTATGAGCTTTTTAGGTCTAAAATTCATCATCACAATTACGACTTGCTATTTCTTTTCGTTTTATAATTATTTTGATGATGGACAGAGAGACGAAACTGGAATTCTGGCAATTCATTCTATACTCAAGATTTCTTAGTCTCTTTAATATTTTCTAGCGTTACAAGCGTTATGGGAGGATCTATATACAAATTTTTTACATTCTCAACTTTGCTCAAAGTTTTTTTATTGAATTATGGTTAGTCCATACAAGACTCAAAAGTATACAACATTAAGTCAAACGTGTACACATTGTTATGGTACAGATCATTTCATCAGTTGAATGTTTGTAAAAATAATATGTTAGTTCAATTTACCAGAAAAATACTATAATTGTATAAACGATTGCTTGCTTGTTGCTAAAATATTAATTGAACCATAATCGTGATACAAACAATGAAATCGTGCTACATATTTATGCATGGCCACGACGACTACGGCGCGGTGTAATGTGCTACGAGGAAGAACGCTGGTTTGAACGCTAATATATTATTGGTATTATTTTATTATTATATACAGCACAGACATTACATTACATTCACTATTGTTAAATATACAGTGTGTTTAAAAAGTTTGGAAAATATCATAACTATTTGAAGTATTTAAAACAAGTGAATAGATCTTTTCAATAATACGATTCTCTTTTGCTGAGGCCAGAATTTCAAAAAATAATGTAGTAACAAGTGAAGATAACAACTAATAAAGTTCATTGTTTAGATACTCGACATTTAATTGAATATCATTATTTGGACTATTTTTAATTAGCATTCATATCTAATAATAATATGTATTGTAATTACCTATTTATACTTATTAGCGGAATTTGAGTCAAAATTGTGATGAATCCAAGGATTTTACGAAAAATGTTTCAAACAAACATGGAAGTAAAAATTTTTCGTAATGGACCGATTTTGCTCATTCACGAACTTAAACTCATTTTTTATGTTTTAAATATCCAAAATTTGAGCTCGCTATCCCTTTTTTTTTTGAGGACAGTCGGAAATGGATTAATTAAGTGTTTCCATGAACGTCTATACTAGCATTTTGTTAATGCTTTCAATATTTTTTAGCGTTACAAACTTTAGACTAAAATTAATATACTCTGACATATTGTATAAAAAGAAAACATATTTTTCCCAAATTTTCCCAAACTTATTTCTAACTGCCCGAAATAAAAACAATTTATTAATTAAAATGAAAAGGTCTATAACTAACAACGTTAATTATTTAACTGTTAAAATACACAAAATAAGTTTACTATGGAAAAATATTTGTAAATATGTTATTAAAATATTTATATAATTTTTTGAATTGATAAAATCACCTTATTGGAATTACGTAATTTTCAAATTAATTATCATTTTTATACTCAATTTTTTGGTCTGTCAATTTAGCCTTCGTCACGATAACTTAAAAACGACAGGAACTTCATTGTTTAAAAATCAATTTTAATAATTATTTTTGCGAGTTCCGAATACCCATTTGAATAAATGCATTTGAACGTGAGAGAAATCTAAAAAATTGATTCTTTGGCGTCGAGTTCCAAAGGAAATTTGGTCAAATTGAAATTATTTATAGAGGTTTTTAATTTTAAATTATCTTTTATTTTTTAGGTCCTTTTTGGAAGTTCAAGACCATTAAAATATGTTAAATCTATTTTTATGAATTATTCTAATTATTTGTGGATATTAACTTTTGTATAACAATTCTGTTTCCTTGTTTTAATTTTTTTCTCTAGATTAAGGTCAAAATTTGAAAAAATTTGCATATTTTTCGTTTTTATTTGTAATATTTCCTTAATTCTTTGTGTTGCAAAATGAATAAAAATGAATCCATTAAATCAGGATTATAGTTATAATTTGGAATACACAGAGACTAACATCTTGAATTCTCATTCTCCTAAAGAATCTTTACCAATATTAAAAAAAGATCAAAGAAATTCAGGTAAAGTGGAGTACCAAAAATATCCTGATATTCTTGAAGAAGAAATAATTATATTTTTTTGACAATTGTGTACTTGTTGCTTAAGATTTATACACAATCTAGAGCTGTTCGAGTAGTCAATTTTTTGTATATAAAGTATGAGAATCTTTCTAATTGAAAATTAAAGGTGACACTTAAATCGGGACACACTGAAGATATACACGAAGTGCCATCACTAAGATTAAGTTTTAGATTAACAGAGTTATCGTTCCTCAAATTCTCTTCAAACTATATTTATGTTCAACCTAAGTGGAAATTAAAATTTTCAGTGTTTTCATCAAAAAATTTGTGCAAAACGGTCTGAATTAAAAATTTATGTGTACATTTTTGTGCTAAGTTTGCTACATAAAAAACATCTGCTTTAATTGAAGTTTAAGACTGTTGGTACTTGACAGAAATTTAAATAAATCAAGTAAATTTTCTTAATAAATCCTATTAAATATTGGTTTTTTATATAAATTATCAAACCTTTGCATTGAAACTCAAATAATAATAGAGCTAACACTGATTGTATTAAAAATTCCATATATTTTTGAGTGTAGTTGAATATTATTTTTGTGTGTACCGTTTCTAACACCCAAATTGTATTGATTTAACAACAAATTTTTTACTGTGTAGGCACAGATAAGTGGCTAAAAATAATAATTTTGAAATCAGAACACAAAAATTTAGATTTGGAGTTGAAAATTGATGATGGTATTTTTTCGTGTCGATACTTTTGGAACATCCTTTCCTCGTAATAGACGAGCGATCAACCGTGTGATCTGCAGTACATAAGTTAATATATGTATGTATATATTATATACCTATATGTTTTAAAATTTGAAGGTATATTATATACACATTAGGTCGGTCAGTGGGTTAATCAAATTGACATAAATTCATTGAGATATAATATACAAATTATATGTTTATATATATATTTTTTTTTATTCAATATTTATGTAAAAATTAAGAAATTATCATAAAAATTGGCTATGGAAAATTATGATAATTTGTAATAGCTTGTTTGAGAAATTGAAAGCGAAATGTTTTTATATTAGAAAATTTTAATAATAGCAATTTGTACTCGATTTAATATTACAAATTGTGATACAAGATAATTCCTGAGAGTGAGCCAAAATAGAAATAGTCGAAGGGGGAAGAATGCAAAAAATCTAACCTAAACGAAGAAAATAAGCCATTATTGAAATTTTAAGCTGAAAAAGTGTGGATCTGAATTCGTTTTATAAATATTAAAACTAATAGTTCAATTAGACAGTAGAAAAGATGTAATAACTTAAAAATCGTTTTTGATTTTGGAAATTTAATAAAACTCTACAACTGTTTGATCTAGCTGGGTCAAACAAACATTTTGAAGTTCAACTCTGACACACGCTCGGGCCTTTATAACATTCACTGGATACAATTGAAAAAAATTATTGGTTTAATGTAATGGGATCGATTATTATCGATTTTAGATAAACCCTAAATCGAACAGTTTTATACGTGAAAATCATTGAGATAAAATTATATACACCAGTTAATAATAATACCAGTATATTGTTTTTGGGGTCATTGCATAGTCTGATTTAAACGTAAAACTGCATTTTTTTGTATGGAAAGTCATTTTAAAAACCAAACTTGATTTTAATAAAAAAAAAAACATTCATATTTAGATCAATATTTAATATAAATATGAATATATTAATATGCTTATAAATAAACTCGATTTTTTTAAATAGAAATAAACCAGTTAATTTGTAGTTTATTCTAAATGATTTTATAAATAATATTTATTTTAAAATTAACCTAGTAGAATGCAGAAAAATCGAGTTTTAAAATTAAAAGGATAAATAATTACTGCGATTTAATATATATATATATATATATATATATATATATATATATATATATATATATATATATATATATATATATATATATATATATATATATATATATATATATATATATATATATATATATATATATATATATATATATATATATATATATATATATATATATATATATATATATATATATATATATATATATATATGAATTATTAATTCAAATAATTATGAAATTTATTTTGACAAAAATGTTTTGAATTTTTTTATTAGCTCATTAAACGATCAATTACCCCCTTTTACCATTTTAAACATGTCTATGAAATAATCCGTATTTGTACTGTTATTATTATATAGAAACAATGAATATTATTTGTATACTAATTATTTCTTTGACTTAAGTAATTGATTTCTAAGAATTCGTAAAAAAGGGTATTCGTCGTGTGGACCTTGCGAGTCGCACCTAAACCAATAGTTTTAATTCATATAGTTTATACGAATTGAAAGAAGATGTTGCCATAGGAGATTCCTTATAGAATATTCAAGAAACTTTCTATATGTTTGTGTAAAATATCTCACAATATAATTAATTTTTGTATTTAATTTTTTTTACAATCGTAGGTGAAATGTTCAGAAATAAAATGAATTCAAATTACCTACTAATAATGCATTCACTAACTAATGCTTATGCGGTGTTAACTCAGGTTAATTAACGTTCATCATCATAAGAAACAAGTTTCTTTATACTTATTTATATTTAAAATAATATTTTTAAAATTTTTATCTGTGTGTGAATTTGAATATATAATTAATGACCTCTAATGTGAATTTTTAATGTCATTTAAATTTTTTTACTTCTATATTGAGAGTACCTGTATCAGTAGCTTCGTCGACGCGGACTAATTTTAATTAGAGTTGAATTTTTAATATATTTATCAAAATATATAAAACAATTTTTCTCAATTGAAAATAACAATTTTTTGACATTTTTTAAATAATTTTAAACAATATGGGCCTGAGTTTCCCACTGATAACATTCATTTATATCATCAAAAAGATACTTTAAAGAGAATTTCGTAAAAAAGATTCAGGTGGAACAGTTTTTGTTACACATATTCCGAATCCAATTAGACTTTGAGTATTCCGATATTTAAAACCATTTAGATAATCTTCGCTTTGTATTAGCACCTCTCATATAGAAGTCGTGTGAGTATTTTAAACCATAACTGTTGTTTTAATAAAGAATACTATTTAATTATGAATATTTTTATATTTGAAATGAAACATGAGAAAAAGAGAAATATTCAAATTTTAAGATTTTATTTTCTTTATAAATTTGTATATAATTTTTATCTATTTAATTAAAACAGAAAGCGTATGAATGTTATAAATTACAATAAATTTATCTTGAATTAACGGTTATAGAATAATGTTTATCACTTATGTTTAAATGAATCATATAAAAATATTTCCGTAAATGAGATTGAAATCTACATTTTTTACTGAAGGTGAATAGAAGAAGACCTTATTGATTCTTTATTTAGGTTTAGTGTTAATAGAATGTTTTAATTAATTGATATTTCTTTAAAATATAATTAATTACTAAAAAAAACACTATTTAATACGCAATAAAGTAAATATAATTGATCGTTCAAACCATTCGTAATAACTTATAGAAAATTGAGAATGTATTGAGAAAAAAAACCACTTGTGTCAAAATCTATATTTCTGCAATTAATATCTTCCTATATAGTTTTATATGGATAACATTAGAAAATTTTATCATAAAGGCGTACAAAATCTATAATAAAGAAAAATAATTTATTTCAAATATGAAAAGTGTCCACACATTATGTGTAAAAGTATAAAAACAACATAATAGCAAATATTTTTAATAAATAAATTATTTCATTGTATAATATAAGTTATTAAAACGATGATCTAAACACCATGTTTATTTAAACACACCTCTGCACTGTTAATTGTAATCATTAATTTCTTTTCGAACAATGACCTTAACAAAATAAAGAAAAATAAATAAAATAATTAAATACTTAAATAGAAATGTATTGATAAATATTTAAATGTCAAGAATTTTTGTGGTTTTTATTTTTATGTAATTTCCTTCTCTCTGCAATAATAATTATAAAATAATGATAATGTTTATAAAAAAAAACTATTTAACTATTATTGATAAACAATAAAAATCATTTATTTTATTTATTAATTGTTATAAATTAATTATGAATTGATTGTTTTGGTTAATAATTGTTTTTATTTTATCTATTTAAATAAATAATTAAAATCAAGAAAGAAAGTTTGACGGTTTATTGTTTCAAAATTTTGTTATTTAAATTTATTTGTAATCAGCCTTGAAAATTTTAGTGAATTGTTTTATTTTTTAGTTAATTATTTCCAGGCAATAGCTTACACGTTTTATTTATTAAGCTTACAGATTTAATATATCTTTAAACTTACCGAGCAGGATAAGTTTCATCAAAATCGGTTGAGTAGTTTTCAAGATACGGATTATTTCCATTAAGTATGTTCTTAATTTATATAAATATTGCTTTTCAAATCACATGGTATGCGGAAATCAATGTAAGATAACAACTAAGAGAGTTATTTGTTTAGATACTCGACAAATGATTCAGTACCAAAGTTTGAACTATTTTTTAATAAGAATTCCTAAAATACTCTAAATATCCACTCTATACAGTTATAAATAAATGCTTTTATTGTAATCATGTTATTAGCGAAATTTGGGCTGAAATTGTAGGGGAATTCAAACATTTTACGCAAGAATGTTTAGGTTTAGAATACATCTTGATGACCAACGGACTGACAGATGGAAATGGATTAATTAGGACATTCTATGAACACCGAAATTGTTCAATATTTACTAGCGTTACAAACTTTAGACTAAAATATATGTCGAGATTAAAAAAAATATGACCTTAATAACTGTTTTAATATTATGTAATCAATTAAATATATATTAAATGAATGAAATACTTAGTCTGATTTAAAAATTCATTTAAACAACATTACAAAAATTAATTATAGTTTTACTATAATCTTGTAAAGAATATAAATTACATCATTTTATTATTATTATATAGGTGAAGCCATAAGGTGAGCCAGGTATCTACTTCGGTTATGACAGTTGTTACAACTCATTAGAAATTATATTCTTTTTAGATAATACTCTAATTAAAATTTAGTTAAAACATTATTTTATTTTTAAAACGTTTTATATAGTTAATGATGTAAACAATACTGGTTTTGTATTTATTTTTAAACATTTAATTACATTACAAAATTCACAAACTGTTTGTTAAACTACATTTTAAATTATAACAGAGAATAATATAGTTGATGTTTTGAATTGAACGAATTTTCTGACAGAATTCAATATCTCTTTTCTATGGCAGAAATCTCCAAACTTTTTCGACTGCATGAAATTTAATCCCTAATTATTAATTTCCCCGAAATTCTCTAATAATTTTTCTGCTAGGACGGAAAATGGAAACTTTTATTTTAAATGCTTTTTCGTAAAAATCCTTAGATTTGTCACAACTTTAGCTCCAAATTAACTAATAAATAACTAATAATTATTATATAACAAACTTTGATAGCAGTATGGACTGCATATTTATTGTATTTAATGAAAGCTAATTATTTTAAAAAGAGTTTACAAAAATTCAACCAAATGACTAGTATTTAAACAATTAGCACTGTTATCTTAACTTGCTTTTATCTACAAAAGACACGAATACCAAATATTATGACGTAATCAAAAACACCTTATTATTAAAAATAAAATTAACTAATTGTATTCAAATATTTATTTATTTAATTCATTTCATTTTTCAAAGTCAAGTCTACAATCTCAACACACAGAAGTGGTTTTTTGAAGGTTAAAAATGGTTTTTTTAAATGTTAATTTTTTTTTGTGTGAATGGATAAATCAATTAATTAGAAATTTAATCAATTTTAAGAATTATGATTGAAAAATGATTCAAAAATTATTTTGTATTTAATTAATAGAATTAAAGGAAACTGGGGGAATGATGAACACTTAAGGAAAATTGGAAATTGCGCTTATGCTTTTGCAAAAAAGCAAATGCTGATGCTGAATGCTGAATTTAATTATCACATTGGTTACCTGGTTACCTATTATATAAAAGAAAGCTTTTGCAAAAATACGTTATAGTATCTTAAAATTTAGTAAACAAAATTGTCAGGCACGGATTACTCACGAAAATTAGTCCAAAAAATGATATTCAATTATATGTCGAGTATCAAAACAATTAACTCTGTTAGTTGTTATATTTAATGTATTTCAAACAATTAACTTTGTTATTTGTTATCGTTACTTGTTTAATTTGATTTATGAATTAAATATTACCATGAATTAAAAAATAAATTGTCATATAGATTTGTAATAATTACAATATATTTATTAAAAGTTATGTAAAAATTGCCATGATCGATAATTTTAAACAATCAACAATTATAATATACATACAACATAAATATTAACAATGTGTATAAAAATAAGAATTAAATATAAATAAAAAATAAAAATAAATAAATAAAAAATAAAAGAATATATGATTTTATTAAATAAAAAAACAATTAAAATGCACGCTTCAGAAGTTAACAATTTACACAACATCAATATCTGTTGAAACGTTAAATATAGTGTGTGAATATGTATACAAAATACAAAAGCAAATAAAATTCATTATGCAGAAGCTGCATAAACTTAGCGAATTTTCATTTTTAAATAAAAACTAACCGAAGTTTTTTATTCTTAATTTCGATTAAAAAAGGGAAAACAACAGCTACATCCCTTACAATAGGACCTTTTGATCCTCTGTACCTTCCTTTAGAACAATCCATCACCTGAAGGACAAGATGACTTCTGGCCCAAGGTATATAAAAGAAACCATTCAACGCAGGTGATACTATAGGATCTTATAGAGATTTGCTACGCAAATTCAAAAATTCTCCGCCGGAATTGTTCCCATAGTAGATGGATTCTATATCTAACATCTTGAAAATTTCTACAGGTGCAAATGACGTGAATGTAGATTTCATCGTCCACCATACACGATCTACTAGGATCATTTGAGATTCGCTAAAATGTAATATTAAAATAACGTTTATTTAGTAATTCGGTGGGTATTCATTCAGATATCACTTAAAATTCTTTACGGAGACACTTAATATACCACGAAGCTATTTCTTGCTATATCTCAAAAATTAATTGATCAATTGTAAATTAAATGATATTTTTGAGTTTATTAAACCTTAATTGCTCCAGAAAACACCTTTTTTTAATTTTACTTTTTGATAGTTCTTAAGGCCTTCAAATAATGATGGTGATTCCAAAATGTCATTGATTAATGTCGGTGACAGCTTTTCATTTCATTTAATGTTTTTCTATGTTTATGCCAAAAGAAAGCAATATTATATATAACCTTTACCACCATAAAATTGTCTTTATGCTTGATCAATTTTTTATTTGTTAAACAAATTGTATTACAATTATTACATAAGTTACTTCTTTTTACTCAAAATAAATCATTAAAAAAATAAACAAAATATAATTATTTATTATTTATTGTTGATCTTTTTTAAATAATATATCTATTAATACTCTAATTACTTCAGTAATAATACTTTTTGAAGTAATTTTAATTGTACTTAATATAATAATGAGTAAGCATTCATAAAATTTATACAATATTTTAAGTATTTATTAATAATAATTATATTAATTTAGGTTACATTTTATTATAATAAATAATTACTCTCTAAATTATTTAAATGTCATTTATAAACAAATAAAAATTGTTGCAAATTTTTAGTGTCTTTATGAAAAAGATTTTTTTGTTTTTATTGTTTAAATAAACAATTGTGTGTTTTTTTTGGGAATTTTTGTAAATGTAGATTAATGTAATATTAAATCTTGAACTAAATACAACAATTATTGATAAACTTAAGACAATTCTAAATCAATGGTTTATCAATAGTTGTTAAAAGTATATAATTTTCTAACACAAATAACTCAAAAGATACTTATTCAAATGTTATGAAATTTTGTATGCACAATTTTTACATGAAAACCTAGCACTTATCGAAGAGTTTTTATTAAATAAACAAAATATAAAATCAAATTTTCATTTGTACCTTAGCACTAGGTTTTTATGTCAATATTGTGTATACCAAATTTCATTACATTTAGATTCGTATCTTTTGAGTTAATTGTGCTGGAAAATTGAATGAAATACAATATATATCATCTGCTATTTAAGTCAACAGCTATTTAGAAGCACACTCCTTTATGTCAGGACAACATTTCTTGACGGTTTTTAATTTTGGTTGAATGTTGATGTTGATTATTCTTTTCTTTATTTGTTTTTATAATCGAATGCTGAATTATACATTGCATCCAAATTTCAATGGTAACATTGCCAGTATATGTTATTAATAATCGAAAAATTAAATAAAATATTAAATTAAAGGCTACGGCAAAAAATTTGTTGGATTAAGAAATTTAAAAAAATTTCTTAAGAACTGTATGGCACGTTTATGTAATTTAATTTAATTGTTCATAATTTTGAATGCACGGTTACAAAATATAACATTATTCTTACATAAATAAATTTCAGATACCGACTGTGTATCCGGGATATTCGATTATCTCATAAAATCAATAAGAATGATTGTGTACGCTAAAGATTATAATAAGATTTTATATAAATCGGAGCGGAAATCAAATCAGTTCATGTTTATGTAAATTTATTTTTAACCATCCTTGAATAGTTTTTTTACTTTTTAAATACATCGTTTTTTAGAAATAAAAATGTTTTTTTAATCTTCATATAAGATGTCTTTTCTCAAATGAATATTGCTGTTTGAGTTTACTTTCAAGCGTTTTGCCTATTCTTAAAGCGTGATATACACATACCGTCATACCCGTGCGTAAAATTTACCAAGACTGGTATCGTCATAAAAATCATAGAGATATTTCAATCATTATAATTTTAATATTATATAATTTATTTCATTGTTCTGTTCTGTATTGAACTAAAAATTTAAAATAAATCTGTCTTGTAAATATAAATTTAATTTTAATAATTTGTATCAAGATCCAAAATTTGGTTTCCTGAGTGTAGGAGTAAACATTATAAAGTTAAAATGTCTGTAACTAATAGTGTTACATTCCATTTGAATCACCGCATAGTACATTTATATCGAATCTTATCGGCTTAGAGTATGAAAATAATAATGAGTGCATTTTTCCAACCGTATGTTGTATAATGTAATATTTTACACTGATTTTATATTTAAAAATTTTCGATGTCTTATTAAGTACATCAAAATACTTCTGATATGCTATTCATTAAAAATAATAAAAATAATAAACATACATTTATATGTTGGATATTTAATCGTCGGTTTATGGACACCGACAAAATATTACAAAATTTTCGGTTTCATTTTTCGGAGTGAAAAACAAAAGAAGACACATATTGTATAAGAGCTCTTAGAGGATTTCAGTAACGGTCTTTTTGTAACGCTGTAGTTTTTTTTAGTGATAAAAGTGATCTCCCTGCACGTTATCAGGCTATATACATTTGAAAGGGATAGTAGAGAGTTGAGCTGGGTTAAAAGATTTAGAGCTAGAAAAAAAAGGTTTCGGTACAAAATTTGATGACATAAAGTTATTTTTTGAGTAAATCATATAATAACGATTACTAAATCACTCTGGCCACTAGACGAATTTACTCTGAATTATAGTCATCCTACATATTATGGTATAGTTCCCTAAAACTATATAAGAAAGTCGGATTTACATTTGGGCTAAGTGGAAGAATGGATGATATTTCGAAGAAAAACTTCTTATTTGGTTTGAGTAAAAATACAATATGAAGTATATACGTAGCAGTTTAATTCGAGATAAAAATTGTACTCACTGGTTTTTTTCATTTTCAGTATCGACTATAACCATTTTAGATATATCAAGATACCTGAATCTATTTAAATGCGAGATGAAGTGACTTTAGATAAAAAAATGTCATTCCTCTTTTAAAACGAATTGTATAAGATATAATTTTATATGCGCATACAATTGAGCTATGAGAAACTGTTTTTACATTTTTCCCATTAAATTGTATAAATCCAAAAAAAATCAAATACTTAAAACTAGAAATTAAAGAATTACCTAATATTATTAAAGAAAAAATGATGCATTTTTCATTGAAACGTATAATATAAAATATATGTTTTTTGAAATCGATAAAAATAAACTTTCTTTTGATACACATATTTCAAATACTTTTTGTTTTGCATATTCTTTCAATGCAAAAATGTTTGTATGTACTAAATTTTGTATTTGTAGGTCAAAAGGTTGATCAAGATATGGAGGCTGTAGTAAAAGTATGAATATTGATAGAGATTCAAATATGTAGGCAAATAATTCACATTATTTACAAATTTTGTAATCAAAGTTCCCCAATTGAGCTGGAGCTTTGATAACTTGTTCTCAACTTTGACATGATAATGAAATTATAAAGATTTACAAGCTACGAATTTTTTTCTATTTAGTTATTTACCTACGGTACCCTGACAAATATTTTACAAGGTGTCAGAGAGCCAAAAGGTCGAATTAAGGTCTTTTCATACATATCAGTCGTGTCGCAGTTCAGTCATTCCACCTCACTCAGAAATAATATTCCTCTGTGGTATCTAATGGATGGTATCTACACTTTTCCACCACAGTTCAGTCTCAGTGATTCATGTTGGCTTCAGTCACAGTTACGTCATTTTTAAATTCGTCACCAACGATATTTTTATAATTTGACTGACGGCATATTTTGTTGTGTGTTAGTGCCGGAATACAGAAACCATTGAAGGAACAAGGATAGCACGAATACTGAAATGTCACTGAACTGACATGCAACGGATAAGAAATATGTGAATGGACCTTTATAGAGTGGTGCTACATACTCTAATAATTCGACACTTTTAAAAATGAGTTCCTTACAATCCAACAAATAACCAAGCCATGGTTCCGCATAGCATTCTATAACTTGTTCAACTATTTATTGACGATGCAATGGCATGTAGAATTACAACTATTTTTGTTTGAACATAGAATCTTTGCTAGGGCAAAGTCAGTAAACCATGTGCCCATAATGAAGTGAAAAGGTCGGGATTCTTTCCGTTTGTAGGATGCGTGAAAAGGATAAGTTTGATGATTAAGAAACTTGCGGTGGCAAGAGTGTTGTCAATTGGCAAAACACTTAATTCAATTCGAAATACAAATTCGATTTTCAATCCTTTTGTTCGTAATTGTTTAATACAGCATACTTTCTGCAAGTTTTTTTGCAAATTGTGTTGCCAATGACTATCTTTTAACATATACGGAGGGGAAACAATTTTGATTTCCTTAAACGTAGCACTTCAGCTACGAACAAAAATTAAATTTTTTGCGTTAACAAACATGCCTTTCTCAAATCTCGAAAATAAACATAAATATAATTGATTTATGAACTCACTGGTCAGTCTAGATGGTCTATATTTTTATATTTCCCGACACCTCCATCATAATTACGTTTCGTGGCACATATTGGAGAAACAAAACTTTCGAAATATGAAAAATTTCCTTTCCTAATATTCTAATTTTTTAAATTAAGGAATTTTCTTAAGATTACAGCTTACGATTAGGCACAATAAATTTGGATATATTGAATACATTTTCAATTTACTTCCGGTATTTTAAACATCAAACCGCGCAATATTTAATAAAATAAAATAAACAACACAAAAACTTACTTATAAAAATAATATCCAAAATAACTGGTTTTAAAAAGTCTTATGCCGTATAATCTTCAAAAAAAAAAAACGAACACTTCCAAAATCCAAAAAAAATCAAATCAAATAAAAGTCACATATCACTAAAAATTTTGCACTTTAAATTTCTACAATAATCGAAACACGTTGCGATGCGTTTTGTTATTAACGTAAAAACAGATAAATAAATAAATAAACAAATTCGTCGTCGTTAAACTATCCAGCAGCTGTACAACAAACCCAGTTCAACCAGTTAGTTGTCAGTTCAATCACTGAACTGTGTAACACCAACCTGCCTTAATTGAAGTCAGCGGCCTACATTTAATATTTTATTATTAAAAAATTATTATATGAAGTGAATCCGTTAGTCTTGGATGGAGTAGTATTCGCTGAAGAAGGGGACTTAAGTAGGAATTGTATTTCTTTACTTAGATACTTCAACTAAGTATTATACAAGTCTATAATTCACATGCATTGAAAATGATATAAACAAATATATTTTAAGGTAGTTGTACTGTTGAATTCATAGTGTTCGAAACTTCTAAACTTTTTGTATACTCATTCAAGGCTCAGCGCATACCATCAGATTTTCTACTCAGAAAATCAGAAGTAACTAAATAATATGTATTTCATATTAGATCCCGCACACGGTAAGATTTCTACATATGACATCAGATTTTCTGATCAGAAAATCTGATGGTGTGCGCGTACATATAATGCTGTCTGAAGTAGCATCAGAATTTCTTATCAGAAAATTTTACGATGTTGTCTGATGTAGGCCATCTGTTAGTTAAGTTCATTGGTTCATTGTGGTTCGTTGTACGTATCCGATGATGTGTTTAAGATTTTAGTCTGATGTATGATCAGATTTTCTTATAATATTGTCCGATGGTTTGTATTGACCGTCAGATTTTCTGAACAGAAATTCTTATGTTCGCGGTATTGTTATTAAGATTATAGCAACTGAAAGTTCAACAATACGTGAAACATATACTAGCTTAATAGTGTGTATACATTTAAATGAGAAGTGTAGTAGTATGTTGGTAACCTTTACAAACATACACAGTACACACAGACAGTATCTGCTGTACAGTATCCGACAAAAATTTGAACTCATTTGAACTCAAGTGAACCTACTTTTATCGTGCATATGATGCATAATATTTTGTATAATACTGTACCAGAACAACTACCTTATGCTAGTATCACCTATTTTATTACCTTAGTTGAATGAAACAAAGCTAGAAATTTTATTTTATTTGTGTATTAAACTATCAGATTAAAGAAAGATTTTTCGTGGGAGGAAAATAAGATTACTTATTTGAATTTATTTAACGGTTTATTTAATATCTGTTGATATATTTTTTGCCTTTTTTCTTTATCTATTAGGCATTCAAATGCCTACCACTTTTAGTAATTCGCGTACGGATTGTTGAAAGAAAATTATTACATTGAATTAGAGGTAAAAGTTAAAAAAAAATTTGGAGGGGCTAGATATAAACTTTTTAGGGATCGCAGATTATGAAAAACAAAATAAAAAATGGTAAAGTTGTATTGAAAGGTGTATACGTCGAGAACATAGAACATTTCTTGGAATAAAACTAAATAAACTTTGTAATTATGTATATACACCAAGAAAATTAAAGACTTTCATGACTTAAATAATAACTATAAACGCACGCCTAAATTTTGTCTGGATTTCCGGAAATAACAAATTGGCAGCCGGTTAAACTAATGTATAAGAGTTTTTTCTCAATTTTTTTCAAATTATCTGCTAAACTAAGCAAAAAATTCATTGCTTTTATATCTTTATTAATTTCCGAGACTATTTTTATTGATTAAATTTTCACCAAAAATGGATGGCGTCCATGCCAGGTAGTTTTCATATTTTGGAACTCAATGAGAAATGAAATGCAATATAAACCACCCCACAAATTCTGAGATTTTATAAGCTTATTTATATGATATGTGGAAAGTTATCCGTATCAAATTTGTGATTCGATTAGTATCCATAAAATAACTGCGTGTTTCGAAGAACGATGGTAGGAGATGTCTGAAGTGAGTATAAAATCTAAATAGGTGTGCAAAAGTAGATATTAATAGTTCATGAATTTTAAATGCAAGCCATAAAACTTTTTTCTGATAATCGCAAATTTTATGAGATACATTTTCTCTATACATATAAATAAATAATTTATTTTCTCTTTTAATTATTCATTAATTTTTGATTTTATATTTAATTTTATGTAATTAGTTTAAAATAATTTAAGTACCGTACTAAGTATTTATTTAATTAAAGGCAGTTAAATATTATTTATTACTTATAAAATTTTGTTTAATTACTAGAAAGAATTTGTTGTTTATTTTAAAATCTGTATAAACAAATATAATCAGGTATGTTAAATTATGTCTAAAGTTTTGTGACACTTAAAATTATGCAATTATTAATCCATCCAATTTATTTTTTGGGACTGGTTGTATGTTTTGGGAAAGGATATTTGGCAAGAAAATAATCAAAATAATAAAGACTTGAAAAAGAAGTGTTTATTGAGACTTCCTTAATATGTCTTATGAATCTTTAAGTAGTCTTTTATCTAATTTTCTATAGCATTCCTATGCAGTTTTCAAAGATTACTTTCATTTTAATTGTAAATAGTTTTTATTCTAAAGTATTTTAAAGAGGCCTGGTAACTGGAACGAGTTATTGGAGTATTTTAAAGGATAAAAGGAAATTTTATTACATTAATTTTTGACGCCTTTTTACATTTATCGTAAACAAAATTTAGTGTATAAACAAAAATAATGCCTCTACCTAGAAATGTGTTCAGTTGCACTAAGACCAATAATTCAACGACCTAGCGTAAATCGAAATATAAAGATACAGCATGTGGTTATCGAGTATCGACTGCGTAACATATTTTTAATATTAAGTTCAAAAGTAACATAAATTAATTTATCGTGATGTAAAGATATTATTTAAAATGTATTTACAATTAAAATGATAGTTATGTGAACGTTTGATATTTAATTTTAAGACCTTCAAATAGACCTGTGACAAAAGACAATTCAATGGAGACATAGATACGAGTACACACATACATTTGATAATCTAATCATGCAAATAATAATTATTATTATTGAGATAAAAGGCCTTTTAATAGGTTGATATTACAATTGTAAAATAATCACATAACCTTCTAATGAAAATTAATTTATTGAAATATATGTATTTTCACTCATGATTTGTATCTTAATAATATTTCTTGTGAATATTACTGCACTGATTTGGAAATAGGTGAATTATTTATTTTTAAATCAGCTATCAATTTTTTGTTATCATCAAATTAAATCATAATGTTTAAGCCTTTTTTTTTATATCGGCAAAAAACAATTAATATGTATTACTTTCGAATGTATAGCAGTAACCGAATTAGGCATTTGCCAGCAGCCACCTTTTCGTTTTGGAGTATTGATGTTAATCGTAATTACCTTATTTTGTCCTAATAAATTCATTCTTCAATTTGTGTAAGATTCAATGTTGTCTTATGTAAGATTAAAATAATTTCTTTGAATATATTTATTTTGGGAACTGAATTTTATAATATATAAATACAAAATTATTGTTCAGTTTTGATTAAATGAGTCATCAGGATACCAAAATTTATAAATTAGTATAACATTAAATTATATTGTTTTAAAATTAGACTTGTTTTAAAAACTTGATTCAAAATAAAAAAGGCAAGGTCTACTTTATAATAATTGACGTGTAAAAATTTATTTGATTACCATAAATTTAAAAATTTCAAATTTTTTCTTCGACAATATTAAAACTTCCTGTACCGTCGTATATTTCGTACCTAAGCTGTTCCTTATTTAAAACATTGAATAACATTTTTAGTGTATTTTAACTGCAATCATTCATCCATCGTTGAAGAAAATTTCGCTTTTCAAAGTTATTACTTTCAGTACGCTTTTGTCTAAAATACTTAAAAAGTGGGCTTTAATTAAAAAAGCCTTTTGTATTTTCAGTGATTATGTAACCGTGAAAAAATGGAAAATAATTTTTCAGAAGTCTTGATTACAGTCTCTGAATAGAAAGTAAATTTTCAAATCAAAAGCTAAAAGTTTTTTGCAAATGGCTTTCAAAATATATTGCCATAACTTTTGGTAGTGGTACAAAGTGTTATTTTGAAATGTGTTACTTTTTCGATTTTAAATGTATATTTTTGAATCTAAATTTATGTTATACCAAAATTTTGGGACTTTTGGGCGTATTATTTAAATATATGAACACAAATATCACTATAGCTTTAAGAAAATATGACATTTTTTAACCGTATACAGATTTAATAAAAAATTCCTCTACAAAATTATTAATATATACTTCCCTATTATGGTTTAATTACTGAATATTATTATCAATTACAAACAGCGGTTTTTATGATACTAAATTATTGGAAAGTATTAAGAAACAATTTAAAAGTAACTATAACCTTGTCTATAGGTAAGGAGACTTAAGTGGTTGTTGTATTTATAAAAATTTGTTTGTTTCCGTCATTGTTAACAAAGATATTACCTATAAGTATTACTAAATATGTAATATTGTTGTTGTTCATGATAAGGTGTGGCTAAAATATAAGGTTCGTTTGCATCAAGAGTACCTACAAGAGACATTTTGTTTTTATTGTATTCAATATATTTTATTATTATTCGCGGTAAAATATAAATTGGCTCTTAATTCTCATTTTTGCAAAAAAACAGTTGTAGAATAGTAAAGCAATTGTAATCCATACAGGAATAAAATTGTTACAAAGTGTCCACAGAATTTGCAGTTTTATGTTTCAAAGCATGAAGAATTATAAAACGTAAAATCATTATCTGTTTGGTGAACATTATAAGAGCATATTCGATTTTTGATAAAGCTTTATATTTTTTTTAACTTATGGAAGCCTAATACTTCTCTAAACACAGAGTGCCAGTTCGTCCGAGTTTTTTCAGTACAATACCGATTTTAACTTCCCTGTTCCGCATTATTGAATGGCCCAAAAATTGTATTGGACAAAATTTAACAGTGGATCATATTGGAAGCACCTCCAAGACTTATATTATAGTTTTGTTGCTATCAATAAAAATTGTTTAGTTTTTAAGGAAATAAGAGGTATGTCTCATGATGTATTTGATTCAGGTTATATTCTCGAAATTTGTATTCAAGAATCTAAAATATACAGAAAAGTATGAAGCTTGGGGATCTCAATTGGACTCGCAACGTTTTAAGACTGCTTAGTAATTCTCATAAATTATTTTTTAGTTTTGTTTTACACTTTATTTATATTAACCTATAATATATTAAATGGATTATATTTAAAATACCGTATTTTATAAAAAGACCTTGATTTAAATATGAATTCAATCATATTGAACACATAAACCACCACTAAATTTATTTATAATAAATTTTTATAAAAAAAAAATTATTTATAATTCAAGGTAAAATTGTCTTATATTCTTAATAAAAAATTGAATTCAATAGACATTATCTGAATAAAAAGAAATCAAAATATAATCTTATATATATATATTTTTTTTTGAATATAAAATAATGACCTGAGAATCTTTCTTTTGTACAGTAAGCATTAATAATATCTGCTTAGATTTAGATGTATAAAAAATATTATATAATATGACACGAAGGTCTTAAAATAAATAATTATATATATGATTGTATTAAATTTTAATAACTCAATTAATTATATGTATAATTTTAAAGGTTAATGTATTGTTCATTCGATGTATAGCATCTTCAAATTGACCCAGATTTAGTTCCAGTTAGTCTAGATTTTAAAGAATACGAAAACCATAATAAAATGTAAAAGATTATGTTGAATTGAAAGCTTCTATAAATGATTTTCTTGTGACCAATTATCTTTGGCTCAATAAATCAATTTCTTAGCGACAATGTGATTGGTTCCGACTTTGAAAGTTAAATATAGTTTACTCAGAATAATTTTTTTTTCTTTGTACTATTCTTGCAGTTTTTATTGAAGACTCGTGAGGTCATACGAGTGTTGTCGATCTGTTTCCGGTAGAGAAATACTGAAGTTTGTTTTTAAGATTAATGCAATATAAATAAAAAGATGCATGTAATAAGGATAGCCTTGATAATATTTCTATAAAATATTTCTATAAAAGATTTTCGAAGAAAATTAATCATAAAATTTTTCGAATTTCAAAAACCCATATATCTCTTTAAACTGTTCTATTATTGATTCTAAATAGAAAATATTAATTTCTAAATATATACATTATTATTAATTAAAGATAATTTAGAAAATAAAAATAAACAATAATTGTATGTATAAAAGAAAATGATAATTTTGAATGAATGAACGGAAATTAATAACATAGACATTTACTTAAGTTACTTAGTTTTAGATCATTACTTCTGCTAAAAACATAACTTCTAATTAACATTTATAATAAAAAAACATAGCTACATTATCAATGTGAAGTGAATGCATAATATTCAATTATAACTTTCTCAAGTACTACAAACTGTAAGTAAATATTTACAATAATTGTGATTATTTATTATAATAATAACATCCGAATAATAATAAGTAATAGGCAATTTATAATTTAATTAATTTAATAACATAAATTTTTGCCACATCAAATGTGTTATGTTTTTTTTTATATCAGATGAATGAATAATTGCTCTAACTTAAAAATATAGTAATTTTAATGGATTTGAAAAATCAAATAGAAATTTTACTATCTTTTCGTTTTATGATTTGGTTTGATGTGTGTTTGTAAGTGCGTACATGATTTATAAACAATCTTGTTGCTTGGTTGTCCTCAAATAATCTCCATTTAAATATTTCCAAATGTTCTATTATTGCCTTTTTTCGTCTTCATTAGCCAATTCAGTTCACCTATCTTCTAACCAAATCTCCTCTATCCAGGGTGAGTTATGTTAAAGAATTGGGTGTAATATTTGATAGCAAGCGTACAATTAATAGCCATGAAAATGCTAGGTTTCTTACGCGAAACTGTTACAATTTTAAAAATCCTTTTAGTTCTATTGTTTTATATAACATATTAATTTAATCAATTCTTGAATACACTTCCCGGGTCTGGAATTCTACATACCTTAACAATACGATACTCCTTCAGCCCGTTCAAAGAAATACCTCAAAAGACTTGCTTTCGAATCGAATTTAATACCCGTTATTAAGTTATTTGTGTAGTTTTCATTAGTCTCACAACTGGAAGACAATTTTAAGTAGGATTTGATGCACCCTGAAAATTTGTGTAAAACAACTTCAGCAGCAATGTTTTAGCATAAAATAGAAAAATGTTCTTGATCATCTGACAGGTAAAAAGTGATACAAAAAAGAAATTTTGAGTTAAAATACAAAATAAGAAAATATTCTTATACGAAATTGATGTTCAGAGGATAACCGTTGTCGAATGCCACCTTAAACCCCTAATGTTTATTGTTTGGCACAAAAAATTGCTATCTTCGGAACATCACTTTATCTAATTTCGGGTAAGAATTCTTTCTTGTTTGGTATTTTTAAAAGCATCTTTCCGTAGCAGGGTTTTAATTCTATTAAACTTATTATTTTTTAATACAAATTTATATAAATGATTACTCAAATCACTGATTCGAATACAACTGGAGGACATAATACTGTTAGTTTTAGATTTTTATTGTTATAATTATAAACAATATTATGGAGAAAGTTAATTAACCTTTTACCTATTTATAGGTGTAAATAATATTAACTTAATTCGATGTCAATTATTTAAACAAAAATCACATAAATAAATAATTTTGAAAATCTAAATTTAATTACACATCCGACAAGTACTAATATTGGTCTGCGGCTATGATTTTTAAAAAAACAAAAAATAATTTCCGGAATAATATCTTTATTTTAACCGTAAAGCTAATTAACTTTCGTAAAAACAAATATAGAAGATATTTATCTAAATTTGAAATCAAATAATTTCATATTTTGATTTAGGTATTAAAAATGAAAGTAAAAATAATAATCTTTTTTTTTTGTTGATGGTAATCAAATATATTTATTTGATTAAAATATATCTTGAATATTTCTCTTGGGCCATTCTATAAATAAAAATTGACTGTGAACTATTTAATATTTAAATTTTTTTAAATTAATGATGACAAGTTTCCAACATGCAAAGGGTAATTGTTTTGTTTATTTTAATATTTTTGTGAGAATATATCACTAATTTTACGACTTTCTTTAATTAATCAATGTTCATTAGCTGCAAAATTGATTGAGAAATCGTGAGAAACTATAATGATTTTCTTTAGAATTTTTTATTTAAATATTGAAAATATTTGAGGGAAACTTTCATTGTTTGTAGATTCTAAACTTTATCTAGAAAAATTATTGAAATTCACGTTGTTAAAATGAGCTAACGAGTACGAAATACTTTATATCTGCCGCGTAATATTTTAAAATTCCCGAAAAAATTTTAACCACCTAAAATTGTCCAGAATATTTCTTTCTAAATTTTTGTTTACAATTACCAGGCAAGGCATAATTTTCAAGGCAATTAAGTTAATTTTTAAGAGCAATTATGTTATTTATTGTATCTTTCCTTTTAGGTCCACAAAAAGGATTTTACACTCATATTAATTTCCGGAACGATCTTTTCCAAGTTACATTTTCTTTTTCAAAATCGATAAAGTCGTTTTTAGGCTACATGAAAAAATAAATATTTTTTTTTACATACCCTCACAAAACTTATATTCATTTACCCATTAGACTCAGCTGAAATTTCTTCGTTTAAAAAAGTCAATTAGTTTCTTCTTTAAGATAAATATTATTAAATCAAATTGGAGAAATGAGCGAAATGAAGAATTAAATAAGAAAATATTTACAAAATTAAGCAATCATCTAATTAAAACAAATGTTTTGATTTCATTTCTTATTTATGAAAAAATAAAGATAGTAGAAAGCTATTGTAATCGATTATTTAAGTTTTTTCCAAAAAAAATAGTTAATAATATAACAGTATTATTTTAAAAACCAATTAAATAATCGAGCAGGTTATGAAGTTGAACCTGGCAAAGCCTTTGATTTCTTGGACTTGGATATTATAAATTCGAATCTAGGCAGTGGAGATTATTAGTACTGTTTCCAAGTTCCTCTGAAAAATTCACATATATGTCGGCATATTTCGTTATCACATATTACCTACAAATTCATTGAAGGTATTAATAAAATTTTTCTTTTAAAATCACATTATTAATCAACAGAAAGGAAAGAATTAGCGAGAAATGGAATTTTAATGGCGTATTCTAATGGGGTAAAATTAGGTTGAATCGATTAATGATCCTACTTTTAAACCATTGAAACATTTTTTCATAAATTTTTATATTTGCCACAATTACATATTTATGGACTGCATTAATGGATGGTAATGATTAAAAACAATCCCAACATTGTTACTTAATCATATTTTAGGTATTTAAATAATGTTAGTTGTTATCTTCACTTGTTTTTATTTCAAATTTTTTTTAATTGAATTGAAAACTTTTGTAGAATCATTTTCTGTTTGTTTGTTTATTTTTTCTTCTAATTTAGGAAATAAACATTATAATTTACAATTTAAATAATAATATAACATATTCTAACTTTATTTTCACATAATAAATATATATTTTATTATTACTTACCTAATTGGATGAGATATTACAGCGCGTCATTATATTACATAGGTAACTATTATAATATCTCATTTATTATTATTATTATTATTGATGGAATCATTGAACTATGAGCGTGAGTGAGGAAATGTTGTCGTTGTATTGTAATTATCATGGAAGTACAGAAAAAAAATTGATAGCAATTAGAATAAATTAAATTGTTATAATTAAATGCATAATTTTTATAAATAAATGAACAATTTCATTTAAATAACTTTAAATGTCTTTTGAATGAAAGTTTTTTCTGTAAAATAAAATTATAATAAACTATAGGTGGAATGGGTTGAATTTTGAAATAAGATTAAAGTTTTTTCTTAAATGTGTGTCTTGGCCACCTTTTTTTGCATGGACTTTTTTGATGGAGCTACTTTTTCGGAAACGGTTAGAATATCTAATAAAATTTTCTGATTAAGAAATCTGATGTTTCTTTTTTAAAAAAAATTTTTGTCAAAGGTAATTATTGTTGGGTTACATGAATTAGAAAATTCCATTGAAAATTTTCAATCCTAATTTACATCTGAATGACAGTAACTACATCACCTTGCCTACATAAATATTTTTATGTAATATAATGATTACCAGAAGAAGCATTTACCCAGTTTATTAATTAAAACTGATTGACTTTCTTCACATCAGATTCGGTTGAATCACATTTAATTGCATTTTATAGGAATAAATTGTAATTAATTATTGCTTGCATGATTTTAGATTTCCATCAAATATAAGCATCGATTATAGAATGTTGAAAAATTATGAAGTCTCACAGATTAGTTGTAATTTTTTGTTTTTCTATTGTCTAGTTTTTTAAATGTCTGTTGTAGTACGAAGTTTTGGTTGTCCTAATTGAATTTTTGATTTTGAAAGTTCTATGCATTATTTAAGGGAAATTCAATAAATCTATGAAAACATCTTGTAAGGTGAAAAAATGAAATGTAATAATAAAAACACAATTAACGTATAATAAAATCTTTTAATATTTTTTTTTTGTATCTTTTCTATTTTTTCAAAGAGTTTTTTTCATTATCATTAAAATCTATTTATATTTATATATATTAAATAATTAATATAATTTTCTTTTAAAATATAAACATTTGTCTTTTTTTTGTTTGTTTGTTTGTTATATTTTCATCTTAAATATGATCATTTTATTTTTTTATCTCATTTTTAATAATATAAGTTTTAATGTTATTTTATTTAAAATTCTCATTTTCTTTATTTACTCGGTTTGGCACTAAAGCTTAATTCAAAAACAATGTCTCTGATTCTTGAAATAATATTATCTCATTCTTACTCTTAAAATATATGATAAATTTCTTCTTCTCTTTTTTTGAGATTTTAGTTTTGATTTTTAATAAATTTATTTTTTTATCTATGAAAACTTTATTTTAAAATTTAAATTTGATTTTAGGTTTTTTTTTTTATAAAGGAGGTTTCTTTTCAATTTAAATTTGAATAAATTATTTAGCTACGTGTTTAGTTTATTTTGTTTTTTAAAGTTTTGGCACTCTTGATGGCACCTGTTTGTTAGTGAGCATTATTTCCTTGTTGTGATTGGTGGTCATCAACTCCATCATCACTACAATCTAAATCTAAGATTACGTGCGGTGATTCTAGGCTTCCCTGTAAACTTTCCTGAAAATATATAATCAGAAATTCATTAGAAACTGAATGAAAATTATATTTGTAACTTATATCTAAGTTTAAAGTCAAATCTGGTATATAAACAAAGGGACTAGTAATTTATGAAAATTTAGTGTTTTCCATAATTGACATCAATTCGAGAATTTTTTAGTGGTAGTAAAGGTCACTGAAGTTCGAGAATAATTTGATTTAAGTAAGGAAATCGTTTTCTATTTTTTTTTTTTTTTGGTCCAATAAATACATCACGTGGTTCAATGAATATTGATAAAAAATGTATTAACTATTATATAAAAATAATTATTAATAATTAATATAATTATCGACAATGTAATATTTTAGCTCTGATTCATTTGAACAAATATTGTCGTTAAAAACAATCAAAGCATTTAGTGCTATCTCCAATTTAGATTAAGATTTCTTCATAATTTTAATTAAGCATTGGGTAATACAAAGGGTCATTATTATGGCATTTTAAAGATGCCGTCTTCTTTTCTGGTAGACAAAATTTGCACAATATCAGTTTTTTTTATCCTGTTTAAAGTTCCTTTCATGCCACAATCTAGACAGACGAATATCCTAAAAGAAAAATTTTATCGATACGTACCGAATACTGTGTTGAACTCTCATCAGCACTAATTTCTGGATTCGTTGAAACAACTGTCGCTGATAATCGTTCTAGCTCTTGTATACGACTTTGCAATTGACATATAACTTCATCTCGCCGCTTAATTTCTAATTCCAAACTTTGAAATTTTGTTTGCATTTCTTGCAAATGACATTGTATAACTTGTTTTATACTCCCCACAACGACTTCATCTAATGGTCCCGGTACTACAGTAGACTCTGATGAGAATATGGAACGGACACCATGAAAAAATTTCACCTCACGGTTTTTTGCTGCAATAAAACTTTCCACTGTTGAACTGTCCTCTTCCGTTTGCGTACTACAATCGATTATATGAGCACCTCGATAAGTAGATGGTATCATGGTGAATAGCATTGGAGGGCGTGCATCTTGAGGTGGACTTTGTAGTGTATCTCGATTGAAGGTAACACTTTTCGCTAGTTTACTATGTCGTGCCGCATAGCCTTCAATTGTTGGAGCCCGCATTAAACGACGAATTTCTGGTGTATTGCGTTGCGTTTGACTGGCTTGATCATTGGCCGATGATAAATTTTTGAGTATACTTTTTAGAGTACGTCGCTCTGGAGTTTCATTTGATTCAGGACTCAGAGGAGGATACATGTCCATTGGAACACAAAGTGTGCCATGGCATTGCATTGCACATGCCTCAGAATGGGATCTTGTAAGCGTGTCTTGTATGTTAAGGGAATCAATTGTATCGGGATAATCTAAACTAGCACTACGAATTTTTACAACTGATTCTAGTTCGGCTAATTTTTGGCGTTCATTTAATATTTTCAATTTTTTCACAAAAGGTAGACCACAGTATTCCGGTGATAAATCATCGATTGATAAATAGTTTTTGGTTCTTACATGTAACATACACGGTTTCCGTTTGCGTGACGATAATGAGGACGCAAATTTTCGTTCAAATGTTAAACGTGTTTGTTTATTAAAATCACAATCACTATCACTATCGATAACAATGTTATGTAAGTGCGTATTATCACTTTGATGGTGCGTATGATAATCACGTTTATCTAATGCACTCGTATTGTTATCACTTATAATATCGGGAACTCTTGATAATGTTGGACTAATTTTTGGTGTTGTTAATGTTTGTGTGGTGATGATTTTCGAACTAGAATTTGACGAGGATGATGGTACTGATAAATTAAGGCTATTCGTCGTCGTTTCACTAGAACTTAATATCGCTGCTTTTTTTAATTTTGTCCATGGTTTTGTTAATTTTATTGGAGTGGGGGGTACAATTGTTGTATTACTTGACGAGGTACTTGAATTATTATTATTATTATTATTAAAACTAAATATATTTTGTGAACTAGTTGGTGGACCATTTGAAGATGATGAATGATTATTTGATTTCGGTGATACATCTTTCGTGAGTTTATCTTCGATTATTGATGGCGTTGTTGGAGTTGGTGAAACTGATGACGATTCTTTTGAAGATGATATTATAGGAACTAGTGGTACAGGAATCGTTTCTTTTGTTGTCGATGATGATGATGATGATGCTAGAGCAGGCGTTGTAGTGCATACTGCTGCGACCGCGGCTGCTTCACGAGTTTCTTTTGCTTTTAATAGTAACAATCGTTGGAGTAATGGCAAACCAGCTCCTATTACTTCGGGTGAGTCAGGCGGTGGATCTGGTTGTGGAGGTATTACTGGCGCTATTTGTGGTGCTAATGCTTGACGATCAACCTCTTCGCGATCTTGTTTTTCTTTTAATAGTCGTAAACGACTTAGCAAAGGTAATCCAGCTCCGAGAGGTGAGATTACAGGTGGTTCTGATATTGGTGCCCCTGTGGATCCTGGAACATCGTCGTTTGGATGTGTTTGATCGTCTGAGCGTACTCGTGACATTCGACGTAGTACGCCCTTCGGTTGTGCTGACGTATGTAATGGCTGAAGTTCAATAGAATCACCAGAACGACGTGATGCTCGTGATTTCCTTAAAACCTTTCGTAAACCCTACCGAAAAAATTTTTTTGAACACTAATTTCAAGTTTAATTATGTAAATCTGTACTTACTTTTGCTTCGCATTTAATTTTATCAACAATTCTGCGCGGAGTTGTAGCATCTGAATCTGTGCTTGCACCATTATCACAAAAGCCACTTTGCGGATCAATTGAACTACCAACACCAGGAAGACTTCCTTTTATATGATGCCATCTGGAACTTGCACTAGCTGCATTTTTACTAGCCGCTTTACGTGCAGCCGCTGCATTTGAACACTTTACTTCCATTAAACGTTTCCGACCTAACGCTTGCAAAATTTCTTGTGCTTCTGGATAATCTTTCATAGCTGCTAATACATCTTCACGTGATAATGAAAATAATTCGGAGTAACCAACTGATCGCACATCTGCTGTACGCCTGAAAAACACAAAACAGTCAATTTTATAAAGTAAAATGTAAATTTTATTTTCTGAAAATGAAGCTTTGGAAAATATTTAAAAAGTTGTTTTGGAAAGTTTAAGCATCGTAAGCTTCCGGATGCTTTCTTTTATTTTCCTAAATTAAACTAAAAATCGTTTCCGCTTATGGAATCAACTTACTTGTTAAGGCCATCTAAACATAGTATACCAATTTCACCAAAAAAATCACCAGCTTTCATTGTAGTAAGAACACGTCCAGTTTCACTTAAAACTTCTAAAATTCCATCGGCAATAATGAACATTTCTCGTGCAACCTATAGCAGACGAACAGATGCTTTTTAAAGCTTTAATAGAAGCTTAAATATTTTCAACTCTTGAATTACTAAAGTGGACAGATACATAATTTTAACGAATATTGTCGCAAAGTTGTCAGAGAGAAGTTTTTAATAATCATTAACCTCTATTTCGCCCACACACTTAGAAGGAGTTTCTGCTATTAATAAAACTCGCCGAGAGTAGTTCTACAAACATGTCATAATATAAAATATCTTATTAATTTATAAAGATAAGTTTTTCTTAACAAAATACCTGGTAGGTAATACTTATAAATTTATTTACAGGATGATCTAATAATTTAATTATCAAAACATATTTTCTTTAATTTCTAGGAAAACATATTTACGACGTCAAGTGGTACACAAATAAATATTCTTAGTCTTTATTCTAGACAATATATTCCGCAGTTATCGCTTCAGCTTATACAATGTGCAACAGAAATGACGTTAATATACAGGTACTTAAGATTTTTTTTGAATCTTATATGAATTTACTGGCCAGTTTTGTAGAACTACCTCAAAAAATTACTGGATAAGTCTGTTTGGATTATTATCAAGTATTTGTGCTGAACTTTATCGAAAAATGGAATTCATAAAATTCGCCAAAAAATTTTTGTTTTAGTTTAGAGTTTTTTAGTTCAATACTATAATTAGAATAATTAAGGTCTTGAAAACCAAAAAATAACACTCATTTAAATATTGGATGGGTAGTTCTTGAGATATCGCATGAAATTTGTCTGAAATATTGACCTTTGGATCGAACTTTTGGTCATATCTCAAAAACTATACATCTAATCGTTAAATGGATGTTATTTTTGAAATCTACAGGTCAAACTTCACATATAAACATAATTATTATTGAATTCGGAGACAAAAATTTATTCTCGATTTTTTCGATTTTTTCAAAGGGAAATTTCGAAAAAAAATTTTTGAGTCCGACTTCGATAAAATTATGTTTATAATAGTAGTTTGACCTGTAGATTTCAAAAATAACACCCATTTAACGATTGGGTGTGTAGTTTTTGAGATATAACCTGAAATCCGATTCGGAGGTGAATATTCCGGATAAATTTTAGGCGATATCTCGAAAACTAACCATCGGATCGTAAAATAAATGTTATTTTTGGTTTTCTTAGATAATAATTATCCTAGAAAAACTAAAAAAATCATAAAAATTTTTTTTGGGTTTTTTGGTAATTTTTAAAATTTTTCTCAAAATTACCAAGAGTTCTTTCGTCAATTCTCGACAAAATTTTTACCCAATTACGAATTCAAACACATTAACCAAGTAATTTTTTAAAGAAAAGGTGCATAGTTTAGAATTTACTCAGACTAATATTTTTTTATTTATATAACAAAATAATCATTTTTATTTCTACCATAAGACTATTTGACAAATAAAATGGTCTGTAACACCCTGTAAATTCTTAATAGAACATATAGAAATTTGTATATACATACATAATAAATAAGTTTTATATTAAATACAAACGAACTTACCTCGCCTTTACGGCATATTGTATCACCGGGTGTAAATATATATGCTTTCATTTTAAGCACTAGATCGTGTAGGAATTCGGGTTGACATTCTTGAAATATTGTCACCTAAAAATATAATAATAATAATAATAATAATAATAATAATAATAATTTTAATGTACAATAATATAGTTTAACAAAAACCTAATAATAATGTCACTTTGGGTATGCATACATATATATTATCATATGGACCAAGGGTCCACCGTATAAAAAAAGGCCTATGATCGGTTAAATGATAAACTTTGGGCTCTTGGCCTTATACAACAATATAAGTTGTATATTATAATTTATTATCAAACTCATTATGGTAGTTAAACCTTTATCATTACGGGTATTTTGGAAAATGTATTTCTATATAGATATTATAAGTATGAAAATTAAAAGTCCTTTTTTTTTGTTAACATTGGGAATTACTTTTGAATCAGTTAATATTAATGGAAAATTATATGCAAGGCGTTTCCAATAAAATATGTAAACAATGTCGAAAATTCGTGTGCCCATGATGAAAATTTTATTGAAACGATCGATAAAGGGCTTTATTGATAGATATTAGAAGCATACAATTTTCCAGCAGAAATAATTTTTATTAAAAAATTTCTAAATATAAAATCAAATTTTGATTTTGATCTTAGAAATTTTGTTCGGGAACAACTTCGAGATGTTTTTATGTCAATATTGTGTAAAGCAAATTTGGAAAAGTATATTTTGTGCTATTTGTGCTGGAAAATTGAATATAATGTATATTTTAGAATATTAAAAATAAGAAAGGTATGCATAAAATTTAAAGAGTACGTCTTTGTTAATGGTAGGCTATTTTTGAGTATTGCAATAAGAAAAGCAGCTTTAAATACTCGAAATGTAACGTTGTTCTAATATAATAATAATTATTATTTCAACGTTTAAGCTCTGTTTGAATGCATTCAACCAATTCGTTATAATTTAAATGTAAACATTTACGTTAACCTAATACCCTAAAGTAATTTATATCCCAGCATTACATATCTTTAAGCTAAATTTCGAATACAATGTATGTTTGATTTGAATAAATACTGTACTTGTAAATACAGGTTTTCGAATAACTACATAGAAACGGGGATATTTAATATTCACTGAGATTGGTAAATACATGTAAAATGTCACAGTTCAACAAATATGGGATTTTTAAAGTTCCCTTCCTGAGTTTTCGTACCTGAAAGCTTTAAACAAAACATTTGAAAGCTCTCGATTTTAAATAAAGTGGTAAGGACTGAGAAAAGAAGTGAATAAAGTTATGAAAATAAATATTTATTTTATAGTTTTTCATATTTCTGAAAAGGGTAACCGTAAAAATGAGCTATATATTTGATCTGTATAGAATGGGTATTCTATATGGTAAAATAATGGGTAAATTCACTATAATGGGTAAAATAATGGAAGCTTTTAATTTTGTCTTATTTTAACTTAAAAATTTTTTTTTAATTACGACTGCACTTTCGACATATAAAGTCATTTAATTGATAGTTAACACAAGCCAATGGTGTTATATATTTGCGACAAAAACAAAAATTAAATTTTATAGAAGCCCTTAAGATCAATTAATTAAATAATTATCCAAATTGTAAAATTCAGACCTTAATAATTTCCCTCTTTGCTTTGAACTATAGTCTAAAATTTCAAATTCATATCTAACATTGATGTTTTAAAACTGTAAAATTATAGGACATTTAATTGTATATACAAAATTGTCACAGCAAATAAAATAATTTATTACTGATAATGACAAAAAAGTCATTAAACTAGAAAAATATGTGTCAAATATGTGGCAGTAAAATTTTGTAGGTACATATATAAATTTATGAATAAACCAAACTTGAAATAAAGCAAATGTTGCAAAATAATATTACTTTTACAACAGTAAACTATTGTTTTTATAGTAATGATTCCGTTTCATGAAACAGTGTAAAACCATTGATCGGATAAATACTCTTATTGAAAGCCAACATTTTTGAAAGAGATAAACATATGATAACCAAGTTGTTGCTATTTGTACAAGAATACATACCAAAAAAGATGCATTTAGTAAAGACAATGTTTAATGCACTATAATGTAGTATAAATAATGTCTCTTTCAAAAAATAATTTTCGAAATGTTATGCAATGAGGCATGCTTAATTTAAATATGGACTGCCACAATTAAAAAAACGATTATTTGCTGTAAGCAATAGATCAGATATTTAGAATGGTCATATTTTAGAAAAAACTCATCAATAAGCGTTCAGGTGATAAAGCGCTCGAAACTTATATCTTTTTTCATTGAAATGCTGATATCTTGCTGAGCAAAAAATTAGATAATATACATGCGTGGTATAGGTTTACATTAGTAGTTTAATTTATGTCAAAATCGATTGTTCTAGAAAACAATTTGAAAATTGGATCGAATAACTTTGAAAAAAATACTGTTAGTTTAGTGTCACTGAGAATTTTATGATATTATTTTAATGTAGAAAATGTATTTTTTTGCTTCAAATCCCAATTACAATTATAGTTATAGTTATATTATCGTTATTCGATAATAGGTATTTTCACATAAATGCCAATATATCCTGAACAATTTATCCGATTTTGAAGAAATTTTCTAAGTAAATACATAATGTAGTTTTACATAAGTAACTTGATATTGTTGAAATTCATTAATCTGTATATTAAGCTGGGGGGGAGGTAGGTTAATCTTAACATTAAACAGCAAAAACCTGAAATTAGCTTCGTTAACTTAATGATGCAAGAAACTTCAAATGTATAAAATACATTTTTTTTATTTCAAAAACAAATTAAAACTCATTCAGTACCGAAAATATAGCGATTTACATGAGCGTTTTCATAAATCGCGACGAAGTTTTGTGTCAATTATTGGCTATGTAATGATTTTATTAAAAATGTTTTGTTTTTTTTCATACTATGGAACACTTTATGATTGTGTCGAACACATACTCGATTACCTACTATTTTCTATTACACAGTCAGAGTAGCACATAATAGTACCTGACTAACCTACCTATATTGTAGTCATCGTTAGCTTTATATACAACCAAAAGCTCTATACTTAAACTTAGTGGAGGTACACCTCTATATGTGTTTCGTTGTATGAATGAAAATGCACTCTAAACTAACCATTTGTTACAATTTTATTATATTCAGCAAAAGTTTTAAAGGTGATAAAGTGATATATCATTTCCGTTTACATCATTAAAATGATTTAATGTCTTTAATCCAATACATATTACCACACACACCTGTAACTATTTTGTATCTTTCTGGATCAAGATACCAAAAATATTGTTTATTTAAATAGATATTGTAAGGAATTTATACGATTTATTAATTACTATTATATCTATATATTAATACGTGAAGCAAGAACTTTGTACCTCTTTTTACGAAAATTTTACGAAACTCTTTTCAGGGTATTCAGGGGATCGCGAACCATGTATTTTCGGTGAAAACTCCATATCGAAATTTTGACAGGATTACAATATTCGTTGTAAAGGAAAGTATTAAAGGGCGTGAACACAAAATCACAGTAAGGATTGTAAAGAATAACTATTAATGATAAAACCATCACATCGGTTCACATATCATTTATAAAAATTGCCTCAAAATATAATAAATTCATGTCATGTGTGCACATTTAATAAATAAAAATATTTATTTTCTATGAAAAACGAATTTTACAAACCAATTACGTGTTGTAAAAAATTGGTTAAGGGTGAGAAAGGAATGCGTGTTAAGGGTTACTACATATCGAAACTAGTTATATATATTATATTGGCTCTAGATATATGATATGGGTTAAAACGGCCCCGTTTTTACGGGTGGACAAAGTGGACACTGACTACAGACCCACACCAAAAAAGCCCCTTCCCCCCATATTTGTGAATCTAAGAAATAATTAAAATATAAGGGCATTTAATTTAAAATAGTTTTATACTGAATTAAAAATTATTGTGATTATATTGTAGCTGCCTGGATTCGAACCCGCAACCTCTAATCTAAGTAGTCAAATGGGTGAAGGTATTTTTGCCTTTTCGGTTTTTAAAGAGGGAAAATACATATCAAATTACTAGGCAAAAAGTAAGGCATAATAATCTTCTAACCCTAATACAGAAGAATAAATTCATTCTCTTAAATTGTAAGAGTGTACGGAATTCTATAAAACTAATATTTATACACCATTTACAGCCATATTCGCGTACAGACATCCTAAAATAAAATTGCCTGTTATCCATTTGAAAATATCACATTAGAAATAATGTTTTTCTTTGTAAAAAATGTGTGTTTGCTGAGTATAACAAAAATTTCGTTTATAACATTAAATTTTGTTATTTCACTTTCACTGGACAAATCGATTTTAAATAAAAGTGAAAGGTCATGAGTTTATGAGTTTTTTTTCTTTTGTTTTGAATCACTTGTAGAAAGTGTAATTATAGCATAGTTGTATTACTCGAAAGTATTAGAAAGACAATGCAGTTATAAAACCAAGGCGAGCTAATGAAATGTCCTGCTTGTCATCATTGATAGTTTAAGTGACCCAGGTGGGAATATCATGGTCCACACGACGAACTTCTCAATGAGGAGAATAACAAATCAATAATTATCTTGAATATGAGCATTTTTTTTTCTTTATTTTTTATGTTTTTTACTCTCAACAAAAAAACGGCTAGACCTTTGAAAGATTCTTTTTTGAAAAAGACAAAACTTTATCATTAAAGTGAACAGGTAGCAGTTAGGTAAATCAATATTATTTTTAGGGAGCGAAATAAAAAAAATTCATATGCAGGTTTGATTTCTATATGAAAAATCTAGTGAAAATAAAAATTTCAATAATATTTAGTTTCCAGAAGTTATTTTTTTTATCTAGAAAAATCAATAGCTTTCATAAAAATGAAAGTGACAGATTATCAACCGATCGTACATTCAAATAAAAAATATATTGTTTTATCTCTAAATCAGTGACAAATTTTCCAATTGTATAAAAATGTATAACATCATCATATTTTATTTAAAAAAAATAAAAAGATGAAAATAGAAAAACCTCGAATAAAAAACGATGTATTTATGATTTATATCATGTAAATGATTTATATATTTGTAGTAGATACACTTATAGCGCTTGGAATTTTCGTTGATTTTCCTTAGTACGGTCGCGGGAACATTCATTCGGAATGAAAATGCCATTTTGGTTTTATGGCATACGTCAAAAACTGAGAACAATTATCTTAATTTCATTATTAACTTTCTAGTGGACAGTTCTTGTAATGAGACCGATTTTGTGAATCCAAAACTTTTTGACATATCTTTACGTTTTAAGGTTACTTGAACCCAAATCCAATGTTTTGAGAGAGATATCAGTTTGACAAAATTTTTATACAACCAAATTTCAATTAAAATTTTCTCAATCATCATCCTTCAAAATATTTTCAAAGAGTTTAAAAATATTGCTCTTAAAGAAAATAATGAGATGAGCATTCTGTTAGACCCAAAGCTTAGGTTAAGCCTAAAATTTAAATATTATTTTACTGGACGAAAATATTACTAGCTTACGCTCGATTAGGAATTTTTTATCACTGTAATTAAATATAATTTTAGGTTTCGGGTGATATTAATTACACGTGATAATGCAAGTCTCGATATCTGTCAGTTGTCTCTGACGCTAACTGCCCGAGGTTACGTGGTAGACGGTTCGATTCCCGCCATCGTAACAAATATTAATTGTTGCGAGACGCTGGTGAAAAAAAAGGGTCTAAATAGCAAGTCAGGGATCCCTCCTTCTGATTTCATATATTTTGGATAATAATATAAATTTAAGCTATGACATTTTAAACGATAAAATTTTATCTTTGCGGCACTACTAATATTCGATAATAACGATATTCACAGAGACAAGATATAGAGTTACAGCTACGATAATACTTGGTGGTTCAATCTGACATGAAAAGATAAATGAATTCATAATACTTTACACAGTGATTTATAGATTATGTATAGAATAAATAATATAAATATGTATAATGCAAGACGACACCAAATGTTACATTGCATCTCTATCAATCGATCGACCAAGGACATCGAATGCATTTCAATACAAATTGATTCAACGTAACATCAAGTAGTGGCCTAGTTTTTATATAATCAAGATATCTTGTATAATCAGTAATTATTTGGACCACAAGAGAAACAGAAAAGTTAACTCTTTTATATGAAAAAATTTCTGAAAGTGAATTCTTTTCTAATATTGATCTTATTTTACCAGAATTTTTTTAAGTACTCTATTTAGGTCGATTGTAATTCGGCAGGTATCGAAGATCAATGCTGAAAAGCAATTTTGTGATTGTTCTAGCGAAGATCAAGGTGTTAGTTAAAAATTGTTAGTAGATTTTAATAATTAATTAACTAAATTTACATTTTAATAAGACCATCAAAAATATTTCCCTAATAAAATAATTATTGATGTAACATAACGGTTAAGGATATATATTGAACGAAGGTTAAGATTATTAAATTAAATCAAACAGAATTTACGTATTTAACAATTTCTATTGTTTTCATAGATTTTTATAATTAATAATAAATTTAGTGATTGAAGGTAAATTTATTTGTTTGTAAGGAATATTATTTTGTTCTGTTAACATTAAAATTCATAAAGAATCAATTTTTGTATTTTAATTATTTATTTATCTATTAGATGCTACTTGTAACTCTAAGTATTTTGCCATGAAATGATTATTTTTGGATGTACAAAAGACAATGAATTGTTTGTTTCTATAATTATTATTATTATTATCAAAGATTATATCTGTTTAGTATACTGATTATTATTATAAAGGAATTTATTATTAATTATTTATTTTTGTTCTGATTGTTAAGGTCTTTGTGTATGTATTTATTATATAACGACATTTTAGCAATAAAATTTACTCAAAAATATAATTCTCAAAATTTAATTGAAATAGGTAATTGAATGAATAAGAAAATATTTTATGCAATTGGCTAGTTAACCAAAATTATTTTGAAACGAGAAAACTAAGAAGAAGTATGAAGTGGAATTATGATTTAAGTATAATTTTTTGAATTATGATTTACTACCATATTTATGGAACAAAATTGTAGAGTTATTCACAGAACTGAATTTTCCAGGATAACGATACGATAATTCTTAAGAGTAGCTTCAAAGTATAAAACTTATGATTTAGAGCATTTTTGGAAAAATAGTGGAAGTATTCTTATTACTAGAGTTTGATATTCTTGAGTTTTACATATTTGCTGTATTTTTGGGATATATCTTCTTTGAAGGTGATTAATAAGCGAGGTAATTTCCGTAATCACAGATAAATTTATTCAGTTATAATTTTAGCTCTTTTAAAATTTGATATAAAATACAAAATTATGTAATTGAAATCTAAATTGTGTTTCGATTTTCATTATAAAATTTTTAAAAACACAATCAACGTATGATTGGAATAGATAGTATTATTAGTTGGTCGATAGATCATTTTCCCGCAGCCTACACAGACTGCCAACACATATACATTTCGTGGTATTAACTTTTCTTTCTCAATAGATAGATAGTTACATAGAAATAATCATTATTTATAATTCAGATCACGTATTTTCTTCATATATAACTTATATTGCACGTGAATAAATACATAGAGATACATTCTGATGTATTATATGCTGACTTTATTACATTGAATATTATTTGTACAGTGAAACCTATTTAATAATGGTTCTTTCAATACGATTATTGGGAATAAAGTAAACCCCGAATTTTGACATATCTTTATGTTTCAAAATCACTGAAACCCAAATCCAACGTTTTTAGAGAGATGCCTGTGCGTGTGTATGTGTGCATGTAAGAGCCGTAATTATGTAAGATAAAACTGAGTGAGTTTTTAGCAAAATCGATCCAGCCACGATCAATCACTCGCAATAGAAGTGAAACTTCAAGATAAGGAGACAAATATAGATTTACAGAGTACAGTAAAATAATTGTAAGGTTTATTTCACGCGCACAAACAAACCAACTTTGTAATAAACACTGTATAATGCCTTCTATTTAATTCTCTCACACGTTATTGTTGTTTTTTTTCGTTTCATCGAGTTTGAAATCACGACAAAATCATTTCAAAAGACAAAAAATACCCCTATTTGTTACAATAAACACAAATTATTGTTTATGTTTATTTATTTATAAAAATGTTTTACTGTAAATACCTATTTGATTTGTCGTCATGACCCTTGAACCAACCGCCTGTTATCGTGACCAAGATCAAGATATATTCAGAAGATACACGTGTAGGTATATATATATAAAGAGCTTATAAGAAGGTGCTTAAAGCTTTGTTTAACTTAACAAAATCTCAGATACATTTATATATAACATATATGTATGATATAAAATTTATTATATTGATGTATATATATTTTGTGTGTATGTTGTTATCATTTAAATGTTGAACAAATTGTTGAGACAACACAATTTATCAGATTGTCTTGCATTCATATCAAAATCATATGTGTGATTTAGTTTATGGTCGAAACATTTGTGTTGTATTGTTATGATGTTTTAACGGTTTTTGATTTTATTTTTTTATTGAACTTTTGTAAAGTTTTATATATGATTCAGTCCAGTAACTATATCAGATTAGAACCTGTCATATGTGGTTTATTGTTGAAATACATGTTGGGTAGTAAAAAATTTGTTATGTCTGGACTGGATATTTAATAGTTCAATACCTTTTTATTCAAAGTCATTCGCATCCAAAAATTATCTGTAGAGCTTTAAGGTTTTTATGTTTAACATTATTAAAAATTATTGAATATGTTTAAGACAGTTGCCTTGTACAGAATGACAGAAATATTACTTACCTTTTTTAATACACTAAGATTGACATGTAATGCGAGTTCTGTTTTCAGTTTATCGGGTAATAAACCAAGTGCTGTATTAATATCACCACCGCCTTGGATACGTCCACGTGACCATGAATAATCGTACCAACGTAAAACACGCCGTTTCATACCACCAGGCACCTTATGATGTCGCATATATGTCTTTGCTCCATCCAATAAACGTTCGAATTCTAAACGATTTGCATTACGATTTGTTATCACATTTCCAACTTGTCCTAGAATCAAATAAAATACAAAAATTTATACTTAATTTTAAAGAAAATGAACCAGATTTCAGTTGACATTCAAGAGAAAATTCTTTTTAGAATGACTAAAAACTCTTAAGTTTATCAATAACAAATTTTCTAGACCTTTAGAAAGAGGCTATCCGATTTGTGAGACGTGAAAAAGTGTGTCTAAAAATTCAACTTCAGAATTTCTTAAAATATATTTATGTAATGGTGTAATAATTGATGTAATGGACATTGAAATTATATTCTGCGAAAATTGTATCCACGATTCAATCGTTTCTGTAGTTCATATTACAATTATCACACGAACTGTCAAGGAAAGATTAACTGGAATTTGAATTGGGAATATTTGTTTGTTAATTCTTAAATGAAATTCATAATTTTAATCAAAAATGAATTTTTGAAATTTTTTCGGATTGTTAAGATGAAATTTACATAAAATGGCGTATTTTTTAATAGATTGGTTGCACTCAATGTTCATTCACGGTTATTACCGAATATCTAGATAAAATGGTTTTACCTAAAATAGTGCAAAATTAAATATCCAAACTTTGAGAGGTGAGAAATTTGTCATCGTGTAGGTGAATTTATGAAAAATGCATTCAGAATTAACCACTTCGCTGTTTAATTATTGAATTTAAATACTATTTTTTTAAACAAAACTAAAAAGCAAATTTTTGAGTTGTAGTCATGAATTACCTCGAAGAGTCCAGAATGAGTTTCTGTATGCACACGTTATGATGGTTTACATTTCTTGTCCTTTACTCGAGCAAAACAACTTTTAAAACGAGTAAAGAAAAAATGTTTTACATATCATTGTTTTACTACGAAAGAAATAAAATCTATCAAAAAAAAAAAATGGTGAGAAATTATTCATTTAAATTAAATTTGCAAAATGAAACATAAAAATATCTTTTTATTGTCAAACCTCATCTTCGTGACGACCATAAAACTATAAATTAAATATTCAAAGTGTTTGTATAATTATTTTTTTGTAAATTTTTTTCTTGTAATTCCTAACAGTAACATAATATTGTTATTTGTATAATACAGTTATCAAAAAAAAGTAAATACATGTCGTTTTTTTATGTATTTTGTGTAAAAATTTCACAAAACTACAACCTATTGTAATTAATCTTTAATTGTTTTTTTATATTAAAAGAATGTTGCTAAATAAGTTGGTGAACTGTCTATAGACAATTTCTATTTGTTATATGTAAGTGTAAATAATTCTGCTGAACATAATTGACAATTTTTTTATAGTATGATTTACAATAAATTTGTTTTAACTTGTAATTTTTGTACAAGCAAAATTTAAGAGCTGGGTTATAAACTAATTATGTGTGTTCTTTTTTATTTCTTATACTTAGATATTTTCGTTTGTAATAGCGTCTATTTCATGAACAGGAGCATATATGTTAATGCCATCTATTGGTGCATGTGTAAAGAAAATCGATAAGTATGAGATGTAAATGTTAACCTATTTTGTTATATTTCATAATTTTTCGATTCAATATTCCAATTTAATTTTAGTACCGTCTAATAAATTATTTTTATTATTGATATCTTTATTAAATAATATAATTAAATAATAATAATGATAATAATGATTTTAAATTAATTATTTAATTAGTAATTATTTTCTGAAGTTTTATAATATTATAAAATTATATTTTGTATAAAATAATTAGAAAAGTTTATATCATTTATAAACAAACTATAATAGATTCCTTCTAAATAACATCAAGTTTATAATCTAAGATTTTATATGCAAGTTCTATTATTACTTTTCAAATTTTAATTAATTAGATTGAATTTTACACCGATTGTTTTATAGAAAATTGATATTTAAATGAAAGTTCAATAATTGAAAAAACAAATAAATGTTAAAAAAATTAATTTTTATGTAATAATAAGAGTAGTTGGATCGTAAAACGCATAAAGAATTTTGTGTAAAACTGGCAACCGAAAACATGCTGAAGCTAAAATATCAATGTTTGAAATACTTTTAATCATTAGAATTCATAAAATACGCTACCAAAATTTCAGACAGCTATCTCTTTTCCTTTTTGAAACCTTGAGGCGTTCAATATTAGTTAATATGTGGAAAAAAAACGTTTAAATTGGTAGTTTAAAAAAATTTGTTTATAAAAAATACTTTGAAAACTGTACTTCCTATGCTAAAAGTGTTTCAAAACACCTAATGACTTATAAAATTTTTATTTATTAAAATATTCGGCGTCTTTTATTAAAATTATTCGTATATTACAATAAAATTGTATTATTTTTGCCAATTTTTGGTAATATGATGACTTTACCATGTCAAATTGATAAAACATGATCTTATTTTTCATTGAACACCATTTATAAAAAAAATAGCATAATGCTAGTGCACTATAATGGATAGCTCAAAAACTCAGTGAGGTAGAATTAACATCTGTACATACATAAAATAATGAATAAATATGTTAACAGTCTTAGATGGTTGTTATATCTTGGGCGTTAATATAATAAATACCCAAGAAATTTACGTCAAATAAATGGGTGGAGTTGGTTTACACCCTTCATAATAATAATGTTCTAACATAAGCAATAAAATTATAAGTTTCTATATGGACAAAAACATATGTAGTCGTAAACATTAATAGCTGATACATGCATCTTTACACGGGATTTAATTATTTTGAGGTTATGTTGTAGAATATCCTATGTCCAAATCTTTCTAATCATTGACTTTCTGTTTTCAAACTTTATATTTTTGGAAAAGGAATTGTTTTCTATACTTTTACTGATTAATATAAAAATTTCGATTTTTATCCGAAACCCACACTCCTTCTGGGGATGTAAACCTCTCAGGCCCTCCAAGTTGAAATAGAGCATTGAAAGTTTGATTAAATTAGTATTAAATGGTGTCTTTTGAGTTTCATCGAAAGCTTAAATTAATCGAAATTGACCAACCTTAAAAACAATCATATTGCATAAGGTTTTCGAAACTTTATATTTATAAGCAAGTTGTAAATCTCTCTTGTAATATTTTAATTTTCCATAAATTTTCCACTTACCATTAAAACATAAAATCAATTATATTTCTTTCTTGGTGGTTATTTAAAAGTATACCTGAGTTAGTCGAAAATGGGAAATTTTTAAGCACAGAAATCGTATGAAAATATCTTCTTTTAAAATCATTTTTAAAAATTTTCACTACCCGGAAGCAGATTTAATAATTTATCGCACCTATCGAGGTTTTCGGGCCAGTGAGTTTGCTGTAAACTTATTTAAATTATTTAAAATTATATTAAAGAATAAAATTCGTTAACAACTATGAGGTTCGATTTGTTCTAGACCGTTTTCTGTAAATTTTTCTGAATAATTTATACACTCTTAAAACAGAATTGGATATTTATTTATCTACAATGAAAGTTAGTTTGTTTACATTGAGATATTATTAAACCATACAAATGTATGGTTAATGTGCGAGAAAATGCGGTCATAAAATATTTTACTAGCAAATTTCACTCAAAGTTAACAATATTTGAATTTGTGTACAATCCAATGTTTTTATAAATAGAATGTAAAATTATTATGGGCCACCTATTTTTCAACCATTGTTTTTGTATGTAAATTTAATAAGAGAGAAGTAAATTTTAATGAATGTTAAATTATTGTGTGGTGGTTCAACGTAAAAGGTTTCTATATTCCAAACATAAACAAACATTTACCATCCAACCTAGAGCTCTAGAATCTTGTGTTTTATATTTAATTACACTTGAGTTCATTTGTGTTTCTTTTTTAAAGCATACCTATCAAGCTGCAAGCTTGCAGAGTTACTGCACTTATGAACAACCCCATCCATTTAACAACCTAAAGTGTTGTTGTTGCGGTTAAGAATATATTAAAATAAATAAAACCATATATGAAATTAACATTTTATTTACACGTAGTGTTTAAAATTGAGCACACTGTGTAAAATAGAAGGAAACGGCGTATGAGTACCAAAAACCTACTCAGGCAACTTGGTGCTATTTATATAAGAGCAAGTTTTTTTATATATATATTTTGATGAAATACAAATAAAAAAGGTCTTTTACGATAATGAAACTGACTTTTTACTAAAAAGTTAATATTTTTGGAGAATTTTTAAATGTTTGAAAAATCCCCAATTTGGTTAATTTTGACCCATAAAATAAAGATAAATTAATATACATTTTTTTAATATTTTTTATACAATACTTAATAATATCCTTAAGCAAGAATAAAATTTGTCACGCGTGAGTCAAAGAGTGAGAGCGTTACTTACAGATAAGTGATGAATACTGTGTAATAAATTATTAAAAAGAAGATATAGAAAACTATAATAATTTTTTTATTCTCGCGTAAGGATTTATTACATTAAATATATTAAATTTTAAAAGAACATTTCTTTTTTGAATCTCATAGCAACGTTTAATATTGATATAAACAGTTCGAATTGATATATTTTAATCGATATTTCATCATTATGTATTTTAAATAGAGATAAATTTGAAAATCTATTCGTATACATTTTGAGCTCACAAAGTAACATCCTATTGAGCTAACAAAACAATACATCGATTATAATTTCAATAAATTATTTCACTAATTAATATCCGGAAAATTATGATTGAAAACTTTGTTATAACATATATATAATACAATTGAAATTAAATCACATACTAATTAAATGATTGATATAATATTATTATACATCTATAGATTTCTACAGGATGTCACAGTTAAATAAGAGATGACAGTTGTATGTGAGCGGTAGAATTCACTCGAAAATAATTCAAAAACCGTGAATTGCAGAAAATGATAATCAAAAGGAAATATAAATTTTTCCTCATCAACGATTACAGATTTCGCAGTCTTCATAGAAGAAAGTTGGTATTTTTGAGGGCAATTAAAGAAAAACTACAGTTTTCCATTGTTCCTTAATCACTTCACATCGATTGCAAAAAAGCACACCTTCCTAGCTTGCATTGAAAAATAGTTGGAATTTTTGGAAGGAGGGTCCAATAGACAAAAGTTATTTTTTGTTTATTATTTTTAATAGCCTGGGTTCTGTGTTTGGCTCCGCTTTAAATCTTCCCCCAAATTGTCTGTATTATCGGAAAATGTTTGTAAAAAATACTTAGATGAAAATTTGATGATAATTTTTAATATCAAATTTGTGATCAACCCTAATGATAAAGGTATTGATGTGCCCTCTAGAGATCATATTCTCCACATTGTGTTATCAAATAGGCAACTATTGTAAAGTAGATTTATGACTCATTACAGTACTAGCTATAATATTTTACGATCATTCAAACTATTATTATTATGATTATAGGAGTAAAATTTGTTACAAACAAAATTTACGACATCAATTTGACATGATGTGTATTAGATGTGGTTATTGTTAATTTAACCAAAACACTGATTATTATTTATATCATCATTAAAGGTACTTGATTACATTAATTTAGTTTAATTTAATACCTTTCAAGTAAAAACATTTAAACGAACAAGCATTAATTGTACTATTTGGATACTCTGACTGAGAGGCTATGGATTCGAGTTCAGTCAGCAGCCGTTTGAAAATTATAATTAATGGGGAGATTAATTGATTAAACTGTCGGTGCGTGGATTAGAATACTACGTTCTTATGCATTCTATGTTCCTCTTGAAATGGTTTTCTAAAGTTATCGAATTCTGGAAACTGATTAGGATAAATCGTGGTAACCTTTTGATAGTAACAACGGGATAGTAAATCCTTCTGATGTAACAAACAAAATACATGGACAGCCGATTAGAGTATTCATTCTAGATTAAACATCGTCAAGAGTATTAAAAAATTAGCCAATTTTGGAATTCCATTATTTATTTTCAAAGACGATTCTTCACCACTTTGGGCAGCTGATGAAGACGTCTTTGTGAAATCTTCTAGTGAGTAAGTGTTTTTAATAGAGAAGTTTACAGGCTCTATTAATAAAGACAACATCTAATGTAATATACAGTGTATTTTTTTCAATTTTCGAGCATAAATAATTTTAAAAAAAATTATCGAAATGTTATGAAATTTGGTAAGCACATCCCTGACATGAAAACGGAGGATTTGTTGAAGAATTTTTCCCAAAAAATAGAGCAAAAATTCAATTTTTCTAGTTATTTATAAGTGATAATTGAAAAAAATAATCCAAATTACATTACCTACTGTCTTAATTTATACAGCCTGTAGAAGTTTCTATCAAAAATTCACCGCCACTTAAGCGAATGTTTTCAAAACATATGGATGCCAAATTCAATCCGATATTTTTGAGGAATGGAATAAATTCCGGAACTTCGGGGTTATGGAGCCCCCCAGAAACTTGAAAGTCTTATATTCATTGTTTTTGGTAGAAAAGCATTCATATTATAATTATTTATGTTGATGGATCGAAAAAATAGCTCTTCTGTAAAATGTATAAGGTATTTTTCGTTACGATATTCACTTAGTTCATTGAAAATTTCCCCATTAATTTAATGAGACTAATTTCTATTAAAAAAGGTAAATTTTTTTAATGTTAAATACTTTTCAATTTAAATGTTAATATGTTAAATGTTAATCGAAAAATCATGTTATAATTAAGAAACTATTAAGTTCATTTGACGTCAATACAAGAGTCAAGAATGTATATAAAAAAATAGAATGAGAAAAACTAAATGATTTTATGTATAAAAACGAATTTCTAATAGATTGAATTTTTTTCAATTAACATCTCTTTACATGCATTAATTAATTTACTATATGAGAAAAATTTACGACATAGTTTTAATGATGTGCTGTGTTTATGCTAGTCGTTATTGAGACGTAATGTTTTCTCTTTAGAAAATAAATTTCTTTTTATAGAAAATAATGATTCTATGTTCAAACGTTCAACTTAAAAGATGCATATATACGAAAATTTTAGAGCTCACTTAAACTAGAAAGAAACACAACACGATTCACGATTCATTTAATCCAATAAAATAAAACTTATCTGTTATAATTACCAAGATAGTGAGAGTCAGGTTATAATATTTCATATAAGGGGTTAACTAAACAAATAACTAGTATTAAAAATGAAAAGTTTGACCCAAAATTAGTGGGTTTCAAAAAAAAGTTCACTCAAATCGGTTAAAATTTGACCAAGATATCGAAAAAATTAATTTTTTGCACTTTGTGACGTCATAAAATCCAAAAAAATTAATTTTGCCCTAAAACGCTCATTTTTTATCCAATGTTGGCAAACAAAGTATGTAATCCTATTAAATATGGGTCATAGTTTTCAAATTTTTTATCAAATAAAACTTATCTGTTATAATTACCAAGATAGTGAGAGTCAGGGTATAATATTTCATATAAGGGGTTAACTTAACAAATAACTAGTAATAAAAATGAAAAGTTTGACCCAAAATTAGTCGGTTTCAAAAAAAAGTTTACTCAAATCGGTTAAAATTTGACCAAGATATCGGAAAAATTACTTTTTTGCACTTTGTGACGTCATAAAATCCAAAAAAATTAATTTTGCTCTATAATGCTCATTTTTTATCCAATTTTGGCAAACAAAGTATGTAATCCTATTAAATATGGGTCATAGTTTTCAAATTTTTTATCAAATAAAACTTATCTGTTATAATTACCAAGATAGTGAGAGTCAGGGTATACTATTTCGTATAAGGGGTTAACTTAACAAATAACTAGTAATAAAAATGAAAAGTTTGACCCAAAATTAGTGGGTTTCAAAAAAAAGTTCACTCAAATCGGTTAAAATTTGACCAAGATATCGGAAAAATTACTTTTTTGCACTTTGTGACGTCATCAAATCCAAAAAAATTAATTTTGCCCTATAATGCTCATTTTTTATCCAATTTTGACAAACAAAGTATGTAATCCTACTAAATTTGGATCAAAGTTTTCAAAATTTTTATAAAATAAAACTTATCTGTTATAATTACCAAGATAGTGAGAGTCAGGGTATAATATTTCATATAAGGGGTTAACTAAACAAATAACTAGTATTAAAAATGAAAAGTTTGACCCAAAATTAGTGGGTTTCAAAAAAAAGTTCACTCAAATCGGTTAAAATTTGACCAAGATATCGAAAAAATTAATTTTTTGCACTTTGTGACGTCATAAAATCCAAAAAAATTAATTTTGCCCTAAAATGCTCATTTTTTATCCAATGTTGGCAAACAAAGTATGTAATCCTATTAAATATGGGTCATAGTTTTCAAATTTTTTATAAAATAAAACTTATCTGTTATAATTACCAAGATAGTGAGAGTCAGGGTATAATATTTCATATAAGGGGTTAACTTAACAAATAACTAGTATTAAAAATGAAAAGTTTGACCCAAAATTAGTGGGTTTCAAAAAAAAGTTAACTCAAATCGGTTAAAATTTGACCAAGATATCGGAAAAATTAATTTTTTGCACCCAAATTTAGTAGGATAATTTGGGTCATAGTTTTCAAATTTTTGATTAAATAAAATTTCTCTGCTATAATTACCAAGATAGTGAGGGTCAGGGTATAATATTTCATATAATAATAAAATTACCAACTTACCAACAATAGTAGCAAAAATAAAAACACCAATCAAATAACTGACAATGGTAAACACGTATCTAGAAAAATAAAAAAATCAAGTAAATATCTAGGATAAGTTCATATCATTTGCAAAGATTATTATAAATAAACTAGAATTACATAGAAAAAAAAAAATAACAGAAAATTCATATTAAAGTCCAAAATATATATATAATAATGTATATATCCAGACGATTACCAACAATAACTGAGAGATTTTCTAATAATGTTCATTATGGTTCGTTAATTTCTGGCTTCAATCCAAAATATAGAATACCTCGAATACTGTACTCTGTACTCTGGTTAAGTATATTTTTTTGTACAAAAAAATTATTTTCATTAGAGAGATAGATATATACATACTTTTTATTTTTGTCTCTCTCGGTAAAACGGAAACATTCACTTGATATTAAATGACATTATGAGATGATTTATGAGAAAAATGTTATAATATACAATTTTTATTTTTTTTTGGTAAAGTTTTTAGAAAACTTTAATTAAAATTTTTATATAAAACTAATTTGAAAACTATAAGAAATGAATTTACCAATAATAGTTTTTTAATTAATTATATATTTTTTTTTGCAGAAACTTATTTTGGTTGATAAATTTTTTAATTAATTTAATTAATTTTGTACATTATAAACCCTCTCCCCCTGCTTACATATTTTTTATAATCTGTATTACAAATTTGTTAGATGAAAAAATAAATATATCGATAAGTAAATTTTTAATTAATTTTAGATTGTTCATTATTTTTACTTTCCAGAAATGCATTATTGCCAGGAACTATATTATTGGTGTAAAGTTCATAACAATCTCTTTAATTAGAAAAAAAAATGTTATACGTTCGTGGAAATTCATATTAATTAAATAGATTCTATTACCTATACGAAGAAATTATTAGAATTGTTTATTTATTTTTTGATATCATTTGAAATTACAGTGGAGTACGCAATGTATAAAAATGGGTGGCCAATAAAATAGCCAGGACATTTTTAATTTAGAAAATTAGCATTTGCTCAGTATATCGGAGAAAACAATAATTTTCAAGTGTTCAATCATCAAAATAGAGAAAAATTTTTTAAAAACGAAAAATTTACATAGTTCCAACCATATTCAATTGTTTGTTGTACATATATTAGGGCTTACTGAACCAGCTCCGTGCTCACATTTAACTGACGACTAATATAACTGTTATTTATATGCAATATACAATTTGTATAACAATTTTCAGCTTTTCAGTAAATCTATATCAATTATATAATCGATTGATAACTCGATTTGACGCCCTCCACGTGTATTGAATACTTTGCAGACACGTTTTTGCCCGGCTTGCCTAATAATATACTTGAATAGTTAATTTAGGGTGAAATCTAGTTAGCTGCGAAATCTAATATAAATCGTACATTGTATTAAAAAATGTTATCTAGTTTAATATCGCATCCATAAAATCATCTGCTATTGCAATAAAAATAAAATAAATGTTTAAAATTTAATAATAAAAACAATATTCTAATGGTTATATTTAAAATTATTATCCTAGTTAGTACACAGCATACATGCGGATACATAATGAACAAGGGGAAGAAATACAAATTCGAAATTAGTTCTAATGCTATAATCAATTTTTTGTTAAATTTTTCAGCTCACTCTTATAATTTGGCAATTACTTTTTAAAATAAATACCTTCCAAAATTACTATGAGAAATCGACTTCCGAAACTTTTCGAGATATGTCAAATTTTACTCGCTTTATCGTGAAATAGATGTTACTTTCGAATTTGTTTGGTCCAACCTATAAAAATTTATAAAAATCCCAGAGTTCGCTCTGATAATATTCATGCTAGTAGCCTATAAAAAAAGACTTTTAAATGCCGTATATTCTTGAACACTCGATATGTGATCGTATATTTTAAAATGAGTCAGGATAAAAGTTCATAAATAATTGCTTAATGTAGTGAATACTAAAATGAAGTAAAAAAAAAAATTGGTTGATGTCGGTACAACATTGTATTTGTATAATTAAAATTTATTCTAATTTATTCTAAAAGACGCAGCAACTCTTCTTGATATTTTTCACTTTCATAACCAACTTGACTACACCCATTTGTTATAAATTAAGCTAATTAATTTAAATTTAAAAAATAAATAACATAACAACTGAAATAGCTTATTGTGTAAACATCCTGCGTATACTAAGTTCATTGAATTTCGAAATAATTTAAAATTAATGTTATATTAAATTCGAAAAAATTTGAAATGATTATGTTTTTCTTCGTAAAACTCTTTTTCTTAGGTAATTTGGACCCAAAGATTGGAAAATTATTAACAAAATAGAAGCTCTAAAATTCCATTAAATTTTTTTTGAAACATTTTTTGGCCATAAATCTAAAATAAAGCTTATTATTTTAGTATCTGAAGCTCCAAATTAAGCCTATAAACGGCTTAAGGAGGCTTATAATGTTATCTTCCTTCATCTTAAGAGGATAATTGTTCGATGGTTTAAATAAGTAAAATCCCCAATAAAAAATTTTCATAAAATTAGAGCAATAAATCAACACTTTCCTTTAGTTTTCTACAATTTTTAAAAATCGAGTACTTTGACATTTAAAATATTTGTAAATTCCCGGAATTGAATTTCTATCAGCATTATGAAAAAAGGAAGTACGCAACAAAAAGATAAAAATTAAAAAAAACAACAAAAATAAACGAAAGCTTAATTTTGTTGAATGGGAAGTAAGAAAAATAAAATTATATTGTCTTGTTAGATGAAGATAGAGAGCGATTCCTTTGAGAAACTGAAAAAGACTAACAAAGCAAAGAAACGAGAACAACCGTTTTTCTTCTCTTTACTCAGACAATGAACTTATTACACACAAAATACAACTATTTACATTATTTTTACATTATCTTTTCTTTTTGTCAACATGGATGGGAAGACTACAATCATTATATTCTGATATTGGGAACAAATAATACGGACATACATTTTAGGGAACGCTATCTTGAGTGAGTATTCAAAAAATTATATGTTGATTTTTTAGTGTAAAAAATGTTAATGCCACTCGTAAACAGAGATGATATCTATACTTTCTGCCACTCGGGGGTAAAAATGAAGTTCAGCACTTCTTCCCAGCCAAAAAATAACAAATACCTAATACCTACTGGTGCCCGGCTACTGAAGCCCCCAACTGGCTGAAGTACGGGGCAGCTACCCAAAGATTCGCCTTTACATTCAACGGCTTATTTGCCAAAAAACTCTATTTTATAACAATTACAAGTCAATAAGTCAATTTAGATGATTGGATATAGATATACAAAAAGAATAAGAGACCATACGACTAAAGTAAAACTTTTTTAGCTCCATCTTCTCTCTCTCTTTCTATCTTTACTTATGTCTCTCTCTCAACTATATATATGTTTATACTCTCTCTCTATCAATATTCGCTAACTTACATCTCCTTCTCTTGTCATAACTTGTGCCTATACTCTTTCTCTTTCTATCTTCACTTACTTATATCTCCCTCTCAACTTCCGTTAGTCTTCTTCAACGATCTCGTCCCGCATTCATCAGCCTATACACCATTTTGATTATGTTTCAAATATACTAGCGTGCTTATCACACAAAAATATTACGATAGTTAGATTTTCAATGAGACCTAGATATTGCGTGATCGACTCCGCTCAGATTACGTTTACTCTATTCCAGTCAGAGCTACTGCATAACATTGGTGGACGAATAATAACGATGTACAGAAAACAGACGTTCAAACAATGTTTGTGTAAGTTTGTGTCATAGTTCACAATTGCACACGAAAAATTGTATACATGTTATGTGCTACACGGAGCGTAACATATAAAATAACATTAAATGATATAGCAATTCATAGCAAGTGATATAAGAAAAAGTTGGCAAGTTGGGAAAGTATAATATCGTACAGGATTCAGTATAGACGTCATGTTCATTGATTGATTGTCACAGTCTATAGAAAATGGAAACGCATTTGTAAGAAATATTTATCTCACGGTATATTTGCCAATATCAGAAAAGTTTTTCAAATCGAAATAACATATTTTTTCCGATGGTATAAAGAGGAAATTCTATGATAAACTTTCTATTTTCTATTCTATAACACAATTTCTCAGTATGTTTTTGAATTGAAGATTTTTTGACAGTTAATCAACAGCAGAAATGAAGATAGAGGCTTCGTTTTGGTTTAAGAACACTCAATGACTCAAGACATTTCATTTGAGCTATTCAATAACCTTTTTCGAGTGATTTGAATGAGTAAGAGTATCAGGAAAATGCCGCAATTGTTTTGAATTTAAGATTTAATATAATATAATTTACTGAGTTATTGATTAGAGTAATATTGGATGTACATATGTTTTTTTTCAACGACAGTATCAGCTGGATATTAACTGAAATATACACCTCCCCCCCTTTTAAATGTACACCTGAAAAAGGTTGAATTTTGTGACTTTATCATAGTTAGGTGCCAAATTAGTATATTAAACTATTAAACAGGTTTGAACGCAATTGTTCGTTTTACAAATCCATTTTAAATAAACTAAGTACATATAGTCATAACCATAGGGAATATACCTTTGGTAGTTTTAAAATGTTTAGATAAAATTGGAATCTATGAGTTTTGACACTGTATGAAAATAATTTTAATTTAATATTTCAGGTTGGTTTAAAAGCTATTTATGTAATAGTGACACAAAATTTTATCTTGGGAATTCAAAAAAAAGGTAGAATAGTTTCTTATAATGTAAGGTCTTTTATAATAATCTTTTATAATCCAAAACAAAATGCTCCATTATTCCCGTATTTTTTAACATTTAAAAACTTCAAATTTCTACAAACTTTTCAAGTAGTATTTTGAATTACGATTCAGCATTATGGTTTTATGTATCGAATAATAAATGATCAAATGTCAGTTCTTCTGAATTCCTTTTCTCATTGACATGAATATATTTATTACTGTATATTTTTGATTACAAATAAATTCTTATTTTTAATATCAATATAAAAAAAAAGTTCTTTTGTTTGAAAATTTATTACTTATTCATTTTACTTTGGAAAATATTACCTATTTTCATAAGAAAATTACATTTTATTTTTTTATTTTTTGTACTTATAACATGTAAATTCTGAAAAATGTATCCAAAAAATTATTTATAAGCTCCACAAAACCTCTGTACATGGAAGATAAGAATTGAACGAGAAGTTCATGAAGTTAGATGCAGTCAGAATTTTTAAAATCTCGATTTTTTGAAGAAAGTATGATATCTTGAAAGTAAATATGATATCTTATATTTAGAGGTAGAAATGGCAAATCCAACTGTCGTAGCTAATCTGTCAGATCAGGTTTGTAACTGTCAAGTAATTCGTAAATTTTACATGCGCAGAATTATTCTACCCGGAGATTTGTAGACGTATAGGAATTTCAGTTCTGAAGTCCGTATTCCAAGATACTTCTCTATGAGTTTAGGGATTCTATAGGAAATGATAACCAAATGCAGCAATAGAATCATCCAACATTTGCATACAACTGATGACAAAAGGAGTGGTTTATTCGGCATTTCATGGTGGGCAATAGATGGATCTGTTATCTGATAGTTTCTTTTCAAAGTAGATGGCCATTATAATTCCAGCAAGTAAGCATTCCTGGATCTTTTTCTACCCTCCAGGTGCATTCATTCTAATTTTGCGTTCACTTGAAACCTATCCGTGGTTATAAAAAAGAGAAAGAATATATTTCTACTTTCATTATTGAATTCTCCTATCTTGCTCCATCAGAAGGAAAAACTCCTCTGCCTGAACCGTCATTCCACGAGAAGATTTAATAGGTCAAACCGTCCTCGTTTGATGAGGAGTAGATGCTTTGAGCCCGAAGTAACCGGTAAGTACTGCGACCAAAAGTTTTATATAATTTTCGAAGCAAAAAATTACTTATTTCGTATATAGAGGTCAAGAAATTTGGCACTTTTCTACTTACCTTTATTTTTTTTCGGAACAGTCTCTTAAAGAAAATGTAATTTTCATTTGATAATAATTTACATTTATATTTGTTTTAAGAATTTTTTTCCTTTAAAAAAATTTTCCTTTATTTATTTTATTTTTTTCGGAATATTTTAAACAAATTATTTTGATAGAGAAATTAAAATAGAAATTTTTGTATTTATTTTACTTTCATTCTTCTATCTCGGATATTTTCAACAAGATTGAAAATACACGTAAAAAATATTTTATTTTTTTATTAAAATTAAACTTTAATTAGTAAAAACTTTGTTTATAATCTTTCTATTAAATTATAATTTTAATAAAAAGAGTTTCTTTTGAGAAGAAAAAATAATAATAAAATTTAATAGACAATTTTTGTTCTTTTCGATTTAAACTTCAGGTATTTTTTTTAAAAACAATAATTAAAATCAAACAAGTTTCAACCTTGTGACAGTAATAATAAAAAAACCACAAGTTGACGTCTGTAAGACGTCCGTTGAAAACAACGGACGTTTTTAAAATGCTACAAATGGTATTACAGCAATTGAAATTTTTAATATTGAGTAAACCATCTTTTTTTTTAAAGTCATATTTCAATATCAAATGAATGTTCCAATATTATCTGCAAAAAATTTTATGATTAAATATAGCGAAAAAAAAAGTTTTCGAACTCATTTATTAACTAAAATGACCCGATAAATATCAAGTATCAATTAAAAAATAATAATTTGAACTTTACAAAGTTGATTGTAATAAACGATTTTATGTATAAACGACAAACAAACAAATTATTTGATGAAAAGCGACAGAATGTATAAAGGCTGTTCGAAAACTTTTTTTAAAATATTATTTATTGTTCAGTAAAAAAAAAACCAGTAACACTAAAACAAAATTTTCGATTATAAATTTAATTACAAAATTTATTAATGTGTTTTGTTATGTGTTCACAAAAATTTTGTTCAAAAAACAATATAATCTACATAATATATATTCTTACATTCATATTCTGCCAATACAACAACAACATTCCCGAACAGCCCTCAAATATCCTGCCGCTAATGTGAGTTTTATCCACTCTTAATTATAATATTTTGTAAAAATTGCTTTTTTTTTGCTTTTATAAAAATACAAAAAGTTTGGAAATGTTTGTGGATTTTATAAGAAAAACAAAAACACTTGGCACTTGAAAATTTAGTGAACACATAAAAATTTGTTTTACCAAGTGCGGTATTTGTTTCTTGTGTTTGGGTAGAAATATAGATAATACTTACCTGTTTGAAATTGTACTGTTATTCTAATATTCACTGATTTTTAAAAGTATAATTAATTGTATATATGTATAATATAAACAGTTATATGATATTTAATTATACAAACATATTTGTTTCAGCATGCTGTTAAAAGCCCGTGTATATTGGAATATAGCCTTTAAAATCTACTTGTTATTCGAATAAATAACATGGTCAATTTCAACATGATCATATTCCGCTAATTAGTTTTAGTGGGAATCATCAACAATTAATGTTAAACTGTATTGATAAGAAACGCATTGCATTAAGGTCCTTGAAAAATCAATCTTTCACAGTGAGAATAGGGACGTTTAATAATGTTTGGAATTCAATTTAATAGATCTTTAATTATCTCGATGAAATATTTTTATCAAAACGCAGTGTTTTTATTAATTAATTATTAGTTGAGTTATATTCTTGATTAAAAAAAAATGTCTGTATATATATTCGAAATAACACCTGATGATTGATATATCTTGGTTGAAACTTTAATTTATATTTTAAACTAGAGATGTTTTAAATGTCTTATATAAAGTATCAAGAAAACTTACACCTTTAAGGAAAATTTAATGGAGCATACTTAAATTATTTACATTTTATAAACAATAAACCATTAAGGGTAATTTTCTACTCGATTAGTATTCAGTTTTTTCACTCAAACTTTTTGTATTTCAAATACTTCTTAAATTTTTATTTGGACAACCCTTAATTAAAATTAAAAAACCAAAAATGTTTGATGGGCACTGTTATTTTTTTATCTACCAACACAGTATTTGATAAAAACACAGTCGATGAATTAATGCCTTATAGTTATCACATAAAAAACATAATTATTAATTTATACGCTCGTTTGAGCTATAATAGAATTTGTTAATTTATTTAGGAAATTTATTGTTTTGTTGCGTTTGTATTTGTGGAAGGGGAAAAAATTTAATTCAATTTACGATTATTTTCTGATATAAAGTTAAACTGAATAGAAAAATTGTATAATTGCTAAAAATTCTAGCTCTATTTGTTGTCCGTTTAATTGCTTTGATAATACAGAATCATGATATGCAAATATAAAGTTTCAAAAGTCTAAAGTCATTAGATGATTATTATTCCATTTTTCTATACCAATGCTACAGTCTCTTTTAGAGACAATGTTTTATGAAATATCAAAAAAATAAAATTATCAGAATTCTTAAAAAGGTACTTCCCCGATTAAAGGTATCATTACATAATTTCTCATAAATTGGGATTAAGGACAATAACAATTCATTCAAAATCTTAACCTATTCATTATGGAAGCTGTAATAAGGATTATCTATTTAACATTCAAAAAATAGGTCATAAAAATAAACCATAGATCTTAGTATACCAATGAAAATTTCCTCATAAAATATGAGTTATTATGAATAATAATATTTCATTAAAAATCAATTATTCTTCTGAAGTATTAAAACAAAAAAGAGCATTAAAACAATGACATACATATAAATTTTCAAGACATACTCCACCATAACAATAATTGTTTGTATAAAAAAAGAAAATGAGATTTTTCAGTGTTGTGTAGGTGGCATTTGCATGTTTTAGAGTCATAATAATAATATCTTTGCTGTACCATATTCTGGTTGGTTATAAGTAAATATTCAATTATGTCACGCTTTTAATTTTCTAGGGTACGGGACTCATTCTAAATTTGTTTATATTTCACATCAAAATAAGCAACTAGACTCATTACCATACACTGTTCCGCCACGTGTCATTTGATTGGTCGTTTAAAGGTTCATTCATAAATAATAGTTTACTATTATTTATAAATGAATATTATAATCTTTAAACAACCAATCAAATTGTAGAATACAAATGTTCACGTTCACTGTAACTGAACTGACACGTTGGTTATTTTGACTGAGACTGGCCGGTGACTGAATTGTGACATGACTAATATATTAGAATGGATCTTAATTGAAATCTCCTGCTAGCTCCTCTCAGTGTATTACAAACCATCTTATATTACTATATATTGATTGTTCGTGTGTTATAATTGGATCTGTACCATTATAATTCTTCTCATTTTCTCTTATATTGCATATTATAGATATAATACAATAAAAAGAACAAATAGAGTTAGTTCTCTCATAATAATAATAATAATGTAATATTATGCATTTGTTACTTTATTATTATAAAAATAATGCACTATTTTAGTTCAGTCTGTTGCACTAGATGTTAGGTTGTTGGTATGTGGATGATGTATTCATTGTGTCATCCTTATGAATAATATATGGCGTCCATATACATTAAATTGGGGACTAAATTTGATAAAATTATTTAATTAAATCAAAAATTTTTGGAAAAATAAAATGAATTTTCTAACTCTTAAAAATTTCATTTTTATGTCATACATTTTGCTCTAATTCGGATTTAGATTTTAATAAACTTCAAATATAAGACAGTGTATTATTTTTATATTTTATTATCATGAATAAGAAATTACTGCAGCTTATAGCTTTATCATAGCTCAGGACAGTCATAAAGTAGGAAAAGTTTTATTGACACACAGATATAGCTCCAGGATATGAACGCGGTATATTTAACAGTAGTTAATGTTGTTGGTTGGTGTATAGTGCATGATCAATCGGCGCTCACGTTTGGAAAACTATATTTTGAAATTTTTTTTACATGTTTTATTAAGAGGACAAAAAAATATTCTAATTTTCATTTCCCTGAGGGGCTGTGTTTAAATTAGAGGGTGTTCGAAGAATTAAAATGAAAACAAAACTTACAAAATTACAGAATTTTTTACAATGATTTGTCATTTTATGCTGCACTAGTCCATTTAGTATGCCATTATGCATAGACAGTTTTCATTGATAAAAAATATAGGCGTCACATCGTCATAAAAAGAGCATCTAACTGCTTTTACTCTCATTGTAAAAAATTCCTGTTTTTTTTGTCTTCTCAATGAAAAAATATCGCCCTTTTGATTTCGTTCTATTTGTTTATACATATAAATCACTTGGCCTTTTTAAATTTTAAATGGTTTTGTTTTACATTTTTCTAAAAATATGTGGCAGTGTTTGAAACATCATTTTAATTCTGAACTAATATTGAAATAAAAAAGACTATATTGAAATAATGTTTAATGATGGGGTTTTAAACCCAAGACCTTGTGAACCTGGATACATTTTTCTAACACATTTTTACAAAATAAGTGTTGCCAAAGAAACGTTGATCATCGGAAGATTACGTTCATATTGGAAATCAGGAATCTGAGTCCCAATACAGGAATAGGCCAATATTGTATTTACATTTACGCATATGTACAAATTTATTACGTAATATATAAATTAAAGCATGAATTGTTTTGAAAACTTTACTTTTTTTAAACATGCGGTTATATTTTCAAGGACAGAAAGTTTGAAAAATTTAAATTATTGTCGATATACGTTGAAATAGACAGTAAGATTACCATACTTTAGTTTAATAAAAAGTGCATTTTCGACATTCGAACTCAAAAAGAATTATAAATATTATTTAATTTCCACAAAGGTTAAAAAAATAAATTGTTTTAAAAGAATTCTGTGTTAATAATATTTCTCTTAATGCTTTATATATTTTCTCTACCATTACTTTTTCCCAACATTTCTTTCACTGAATTAAAAATGAAAATCTATTCATAATTTTACATTTCTTTATATATTATTACTGTAGATACTGTAAAGTAAAAGTGCAACTTCATTTTATACAAAGTCTTTATGAATTATTAAACAAAGTGAAAAGATACATAAGTTTCTGTAGTAGTATTATTGTAGATTCTATCTAATTGATAGAAAAAAATTATTATACATTTTTATCATCCATAATATTATGTATAAATCTTGGTATAAAATTATTTCCCTGTTTAATCCATTAAAGATAGAAATTATAGTGAAGAAAAATGAGGTTTTTACCTCGGAGCTCGGTTAGAAAGGGTGAATTTTTGAATAACCATTGCATATAGGTCACATCTTTTTTAAGGGAGCTGTGATATAAGTTATGTCTTGGACAGAATAAATTTTAAATTACTATATTGGTTTTCTAGGAAATTTCATGATTTTTTCATAACTAAAATGAATTTTACTCTAATTTAATAAATTCATACACTGTGGACAATTCGTATGACTTTAATAAGATTTATATTATTATTGATAAAGTATTTACACAAAGATTTGAATATGATTATTTATACATCACATTTCGTTGGCTTAAAATGGACTGTAATAATATTGAAATTTGGCCCTCAATACATTAAATACAGTCATGTTCAGTAAGAAACGAATCGTACGACAAGAAACTCAAGCATAAACAATAAATAATCCGACCTTCGTTTCCGTGGTTACGAAATACTACTTTATTAATAAATGGATATAAAATTCTGGATATAGGAAATTTTTCAAATATGCAATTAAAAATAAATTATTAATGCAATTTCTTTGAACATTCTTATAATTTTTAACCAAATAACTACAATTAAATGTAATTTTTTGTAATTATTCTATAATTTTTGTTTGATATTTGCAATACAATTTACATGCAAACAATTGAACAAAAAGTCCTTTCCACATACTATGCACAGTACGAATACTTTAATTAAAGCAAAGCGTACAACTTCATCATCATTCATCATTTTTCAATCTTCACACGGTGACTAAGAAGAAGTGTGATTAAGTTGAAATTTTTCTTTATTTATTTTTTTTGTATAATTTTTAATAAAACTTTTCATACAATTTAAAGTATCTTCGAAACATTCTCGAAAAAATTTTCTTAAAAATTATATCTTTTATTTAGAAATTCTTTTGACATTACGACACATGCTGGGTTAATCTAATTATTTTATATATTATTTTTGTAAAAGTAGAGTCATTATTTTATGAACTTGATGGTACTAATTTCAGAGAAAAGCATGATACGTTCATTTAATAAATAATGTGTAATGTCATTCATCCATGCCTCGAATATATCTTTCGTTTATTCACCAATGGATTAAATATTTATTCAAAAAGGTTCCAATGTAAACATTCATTAGTAGTTTACTATGGATATGATAGATAGATAGAGATGATAAAGATACACATCTACAGAATAGATACATGAGGATAATCAACTAATATCTTTCTAATACTAATCGATAAATCTGTTCAGTGTTTAAGAGATATTTTTGTTTGTATTATTTGATGTATAAGTATATTCAGTTTAATATTCGAAATTTAATTATAACATGTTCTAATTAATTTCTAATACAAATTTCAAATTTTATTCAAAATATATTTATTGTTAACTAGCTTAACATATTTAAAAGAATACTTAAAAGAATACAAAACGCTGTCTACCATTTTGGTGACGTAATACTGGTAAAATATACTGCGAAAAAAAACCTAACATTTTCAAATCTTTTTTATTGATTAAGATAACTGTTTAGTTTCAACTGATAGATAACAAATAATAATTTTTACCAAAATGACGTCACTGGCATCATTAAAATAACAACTTTTAATTGCATGCAAATAATTAATTACAATAAAATAATAAAAGGACTAGAGAAGGATAGTCAACACAGTCAATAAAGCTCAGTTTAAATTTGAAACATTATTCATTTTTTTAAATATTTATCATTTTCTTAATTTAATTTTCACTTTGAGGTTTGAACCTGTGAATTTTGTGTGACGCACGCACATCTTAAATTTAAACTCTTATCATTTTTTCATAATGCGTCTAAAGAAGTATAACTTTCAAGAAGTATAGAAGTTTTTCTATATAACAAAGTAGAATAGAGACATACATTAGGGAAGACCCACCTCGGACTGTAGTGCCTTTTGGAAAATTATATAATAGAAACACAACAATGGCTTATTTTTATTGAATTGGGAATTAACTAAAAATGAAACACAACAGAATTCAGATCCCTATGATGAAATATGTACAATAATGATATAAAATTTATTAAGACGTTTATAATTTTTTTTTATACGTTTATAAACTTTGATGACATTTTTATTTAGAAGATAAATGAATGTATTTTGTATTATTTTTCATTGTTTATTTACCATTTAATTTTCAATTGTAAATAACAAATAGAAAATATACATTTAATATATGACAAAATAGTAAAAAATGGTTTTTTAGTTTTCTATTCTTTATGGATATATACGCAATGAAAATATTAATAAATGAATTATAATTGTGTATATAATAGTAAATATAGGCACTTGTATTATAGTATTGTTATACAAGTAGCATAGCTTAAGAAATAATGCAAACGTGGATGACATTCATATGAATAAAGTTCGTAGGCGACCATGGGGGCAATATATTGACAAATATTTAAGGAAAATTGAAAATTGTGCTTATGCTATTGTTAAAAGTCCAATTCTAAATCTTTTAATTTTATCACATTATTTTATCTCATTGGCTATCTGGCTTATTATACAGAAAACATATTTACCCCAATCCTGTCCCAGTTTGCCATATTATTCCTAAACTCCATTACAACAAAGATGTAATATCTTCATAATCTCTCATACTTATTTAAAATTTGTAACCGAAACTAGCTAAATTGTCCCGAAATATTATGGTGTGGAAACATATTTAGCTTTTATAAAATGTGCCATTTTGATAAAATTAATCCCTTTTGCCTGAATAAAAATTCTTTATACAATTTACATAAAATTAAGGGTTGTCCTTTATAAGCGAAAAAAAAACAATTTTTCAAAAATTATGATTTTTTTTTTGGTGGTAATATTTGCAACACATACCCATAATTTGAATTATACTGCAACAATCGTGATTTGAGCCCACGTCGTGGCAAAGATTTGGGGCCGTCCGGTGATGTTGATTTCCTTTAAATGCAGATATTATTATAGAATAAAAAAGAAAATGAAAAGAAAATTATACGGTAAACAAATTGTAAAAGAGCGTTCGTTCATTCACCACAAAATGCTGGATTCGTGAAAAATATGATTGTTATTTTTATATTAAAGTAAATAATGATAGAAATATTATAAATCTAAATCATACCGTCTCACTTTATTCACGTCAGGACGAATTATAAAGGATGTCTACATATTGGGAAATAGTTATTTGCAACGAGTGTTCATTTTTAACAAAGTATGAAACTCAATGACGTAACTTTGCCGACTTGTCGCATAATATTTCCTCAAGTGATCGATTGTCTGTTATCAAAACACCCGATGGCTTGCTACAAACAGGTCATTTGTCAGCCCGTTTGAAAATTTGTCAATATTAAAAAGTTAAATTATAATCTTCAATAATTATCCAAGGAATATTAAAACGTATAATTACTAGAAATTTTCCGAAAGATGTTTATTGATTTCGGAGAGAAAATAATACAAATTTTATAATAATGAAGGAGTCATCGAACGAGAAATCGATAAAGAATCACATTTCAAGAAAAGAAAAAAACGTCTGTTTCTGAAAAAAATTTATTAATGTTTTTTATTTTAATGGCAGTCGAAAGTAGCCTAGAATTTCAGTTAAAATTCAGTAACGATTTTTCGAACATTTCGAATGGCATTTCACAAAATATTCATGAATTTATGGTAAATGTTCTTACTTAAAAATATTAGGTTCTAGTTTTTTGAGACATCCTTTATAATTAAATAAATATAAGAAAATTGAAAGGATAAATTTATATACAGATGTGTACTTACTCAAGGTTAGTTTCTGGCGTTGGCAAATCGCCAATTGTAGTTAAAGTTAACGTAGACCAGTACAGGGACCCCAAGTACTTCCTGGATAAAGTGGCATAATCGCCTGGACGGTGAGGATATACCCAGTCACCCTATAAAAAAAAGTAAAAAAAAAAAACATATTGATAAAATTGATAAAAAATTAAAAAGGTTTTTTCATTCGTAAGTAGTTTTATTTTTATAATTCGATCATTCCATTTTATTTTCTAAATGCGTTCATCCAATTTTGATGAAATTTTATACTAAGAACATCGTTATTAAAGAAAAATTAAAAATTGGAATAAATAAACATGAAAATCCTAAGGTCAGCTTATTTTCTCCGTGAATTTTATATCAAATAAATGTAGAAAATGTATTTTTTTTATTTCGCATCCAAAATGCAACACAATAAATCAAGCTGTTCTAGAGATATATTTATATATCCTGAACCATTCATCAGTTTTTGATGAAATTTTATAAGTAGATTGCATGATGTAGTTTTAAATCAGTGATTTGAAACTTTTATTGAAATTCATTATTCTGGATATTGAGCATAATAATGTTGGAAATGTTTGAATATAAATAACAAATTGAAAGTGTTTTAATATTCATTGGCAATAAAAAACGACATTAAATATTAAATATTAATTAATGATTGTTAAAAGTGATTCTTCATATATACACTTTTATTCAATATGGAAAAAAAAAGGAATACTCTTAAAGTACATTTTTGGAAGAGTGCCAGAAATACTCTACTATTGATAAATAAATGATTTCATAACGTAATATAATTGAAGAATTTATTTATTTATTAATGTTTGATTTCCAATATCAAGTTTATACAACGATAATTTTGTGTGTAATCATTTAGTAATTTTATTTTAACGATACAAAATGAATGTTTTTCTATGATTACATCACGTAGGGTTTTTCCAAATACATAAAATTTTTTATGATTTTGACATACTCAAAAAACATTTTAGACATATTTAAATATTAATTTGGTTCAGTTCGTAGAATTGATATAGATTCTGTTCTAAATCGTTAAACCTAAAAAGTCTATAAAATAAAAAAATTGACTTTGAAACGATAATTGCTCCTGTTCCATTTATATTTTTTCTTTTGCCTTTTTAAAATATTGACGATTGAAAAACATTTAAATTAAAAAAAATGTAGATTTAAGATATTGTAAACGTAAAGTTTGGTTTATATATACGATATCAAAGTTTGATGAAACGAAATTAGAGTTTTGCTTTACTAAGACAATCAGTGATTGCTATTAATTCAAAATTTTATTATATTCGAAAAGTATATTTGTTCTCGAATAGTAATTTTCATTGCCAATAGGATAAAAAATTAGTATTATTTTTCTCCTATAAGTCTTTTGTATGCCTAAGTTTTAGCCAATAAAAATTTATTGGATTAATTAAATATTGCATAAAAATTTACCATTTTTGAATCAACTATTTAACTACTGCATATGATGGTTTAAAAATTTTTTAAAATTTATTAAAATTTAAAAGCCCATATTTCAAATAATTATAGGTTTGATTTAACTTTTTCTTCCTTTGCTTTGCTCAATATTTCTCTGTTCAAGTGATATAATCAAATTATAGTCTTAAACAATTTTGGTTAAGGCCTATAAGTATTTTTCTTGTCTACGTGGTAAAATCAAAAACAATATGCATTTGTTTAAAAAAATTTGCCATTGTTTGTTGATGTGCTTGTTTTCATACACATAACCAGGAGTTCATAGAAGGCTTAAAAACGAGGTTTTGTCAACATTACACCAGCCATGATTAAGGCAATTTATCACTATCTTTTGAATATATGATGCTATCCACAGACAGATAAACACAAAAAGGTTTATAATTTATAATAAGTTGACAATCATTTATTAATTAAAAACAATATTCAGAGTATAATCGAGGCTATTAAATGTGAAATTGAAAAATGATAAAAAAAAAGAATAGGCTATAGAAAATATTTAGGAAAGAGGCACAAACTAAATACTACATTTTCTTTATTCATTTTATTTTTTTTTTTCACCATCACATAAAAAGTTTATGTTGAAAGTTTTCAGAAAAATTCAGATACAAAATAAATGTACGAAATAGCTACAATAAATAATAAAGAATCTATCATCAATTGTTCATTGAATTATTTCGAATTGGTGAACTGCATTGATGTAGGAAATAATAAAAATAAATAAAAATCTCCCCCATTGTAAATAATTTCGATGTTTCTTAAACAAGCATAAATTATTTTCACAATACGGATGCACTCAACTTGGTTGAATTCAATTGGGTATGATATTTATTTGAATTGGTGTTGGTTTGAACGATTCTGATTCAGGAATTGAATTATATTCAATTCAATTCAATTTTCTTTATTCAATCTTTTGTTAAATATTACATAATTGTACAAAATATGTCAAAAAATATGATGGGGCATACGAAGGGAAAGGGACGGTATGCAGCTCTGGCTGACTTTACAAGGAACTATCCATAGTGTTCACTTTGTGCCAACCAAATGGAAAACCATCGGTAAGTATAGCTTCATTATCAAAGCCATGTGATCTCCTTTGAGCTAATAATATTTGGATTGAAAGCTTTTTCAAGATATTAAGTGGAATGATATTGGAAAGGAATATTTTGCGGAACATTTTGACTACAATCTATTTCACGCAAGGAAGAATTATTAGGACAGACAGTCGGAAATGAACTAATTAGGTGTGTCTATGAAAACTTATACCAAAATTACAATTACAAAATTACAATTTTTATACTAAAATTATTATACTCTGACATATAACGTATGTCGAGTATATTGTATTGAAAGAGATATTTGCAGAGAAATATTAATGACCAATTTTTGTTTGTTTCTTTTTAAATAGATATTTTGTTACAGTCTCTGTGCCGTGGATTTTTCAACGGGTTATTTGAACCAATAATATCTAATGATAATAATAATGTAGTCGGCAACATTATCGACAATGTTTGCATGAATGGGTATGTATTCGTGGAGTGCAAAGAGTGTTGTTCAACTTTTAATTCAATTAAAACTTTTATTATGGAGACACATGCTGTGATTTTGTGTCCTATTTACTTGTTTGTTCATTGTCATACTTTTTTTTGTTATATTTTTTATTTATTTATTTTATTCTGTTGTGTCCGATTATTTTCATAACTTTCATATATTATCATTTATTTTGGATGTCTATGAGTCATTCTGTCTAAACAAAATCTTGTAAATTTTATTGTTTGTTTACGTCTAATTCATCTTTTTAAGCTAGACAGTGTAATTGCTATGAATCAGTTTTGTCTGGTGAAATTATAGTTTTTTTATTCATATTCTTAAAATAAGTTTTTAAGTACCGCCTCCTACAGTAAACGATAAATAAACAGTCAGTTATAGTAAATTTTGACTCATGGATAGGTCACAACCGGATTGACAGTTTTTATTGCTTAGCAATCTTATATCTACACAAAGTACATATTTCTCCCCTTATACATTGTGGCAATTTAATAAGATTTAGTGTATTTTTAATATTAATTAGGCATTTAATGATAAATTTTGTTGAAAAACATACTTTTGGGGATTGTTTTAAATTGAGGTGTTTTTTGTGATTTTATAAGAAACCATTAAAAAATCGCCGAAAAGTTCAAAATTTTTCTTTCGCTGTTTATGAGTTTTCTATGATAAGTAAGATCCGAAAACTCCAAAAATAACATTTATTTTATGATCGATCGACTAGTTTTTGAGATATTGCAAGAAATGCAAACGCTAAATCGGCCTCTGAATCCGTTTTTTGATGATATCTCAAAAACTACACATCCAATCGTAAAATAAATATTTTTTTTGAAATCTACGCGTCAAACTACCCCCATGAACATAGTTTTTTCAAAATCGGATAAAAAATTTTTTTTAGAATTTTCGCAATTTTTTTAAGGGGTACGTACGTACCCCTTTGAAAAAATCGAGAAAATCGGAAAAATTTTTTTGCGTCCGATTTGAATGAAATATAACATTCTAGGGTATTTTTTAATCGTAGATTTCAAAAATAACATCTATTTAACGATTGGATGAGTAGTTTTTGAGATATAGCTAGAAATCCGTTTCAGAGGCCGATTTAGCGGATCTATTCCATTCAATATCTCAAAAACTAGTCGACCAATCGTAAAATAAATATGATTTGTGAATTTTTTAGACCTTAATTATCTTAGAAATCTTATAAATAGCGAACAAAAATTTTTGAATTTTTTCGTTGGTTTTTTATGGCTTTCATATACAATCCGAGAATTTCGGGAAATGTAGAAAAACCACGAATCAGTTATTCATCATTTAAAATATAATTAGAATTAAAAAATCCATAACACTTCATTAATTAAACACTAATTTTTAGTAAATATATTGCTTGCAATTAATTCTCTTTTCAACTTTTACGAAGTACTTTTTCATGGTTTTTGTTCAAGGTTAATTCCCGCCCTCCGAAAAGAGCTAACGAATCAGACTGATTGACAGCTGTTATATTTTGTATTAAAATATAAAAAAATGCTTTACAATGCCTTTAGAAAATGCTTACAATTTTTTGCTAGTCACCTCTGGGACAATTAGTAATTTAGTTTAAAAATACAAACTGATAAATGTTTATAGCAAATTTATGATGCAATTTTGGTAGACCGCGCCGCATTGATAGCTTGTAATTAAAATTCACTTTATATAAATTTATATGAAAAAAAAAAAAAACAAAATAAAAATTTAAATACACCAAACTAACATTTTCAACCAATTAATTTTGATAAAACTTTAATAATATTAAACTAATTAAATTTGAATGAATTCAGTTTTAATTGTGGTAATTTATTCAATTATTTGAATATTAATTTAAATTGTAGACAAGATTTATTTATAATATTTTGAAATTCTAAATCAATTTTTCAAGTATAATCTAATTATTTATAATAAAATGAGTCTGTCTAGGTTAATGGAAAAATTCTGTTATCCAAATACAGGTAACATCAAAATTTCTGAATGCGACCCATCTCCCCGAATAAATAAAAAAAGCAATTTAGAAAAAGATGACAAAATGTTATAGGATTTCAAAGAGTAGTTCAATAATGCTATTTGTTTTTGACCTTGAAAATTATCTACAAGGTTATGTCAAGGTTATGCCTTGAAAATGATCTTCAAATCCATAAACCAAACATTTATAAACATCAAAGTCCCTTCCATACTATAACCCTAATTCCGAACTCAATAATAAATTAATTTACCTGTAAATAACCTTGAAGATTATATCCAAGATCCAAATAAATATTACTATTAAACTCTTTTTTGTAATCGCATATTTTTGCAGAATTGTGGGTGGGTGGTCTTAAATCTATTAAAAACTTTGTGTTAATTTTTATGACTAAGAGGAATTTTGAAACAAATTCTGAGATCAGAAGAGGTGTCTTATATCTTCAAAAAAGTTTATTTCGTTTAATTACTTGAAATTTTTGGACGACTAGGGATTTCAAAAAAGTTTTATCTTTAATAAATTTGAAAGTATACGGTCGAAGAGAATGTTATCCTCTCTTATTATACAGTTGAGCATATTGTGTTAGTACAGCGTATATTCTATATATGTGTAGAGAATTTATGAAATTATATATTTAATAATTTAAAAAGTATATTTTAATTAAAGTTGAAGAATTGTTTAATGGTGTTTGGATGATTATACATTTCAAAGTTAATGTTTAAATTTAAATAAATGTGTGTCTTTTCATTTGTTTCAAGCAATTTTTAAAAAAAATAAATGCAGCTAATAAGGTTGTGATATTGAAAGCATTTCAAATTTTTGTTTAAATATCCATATTTGAAAATTTGAAGAGTCCAAATAAATTTTGGTATATGAAAGCCAAGTTCGTTCTTCGTATTTCTTTACTTATAATGTAATTAAGAACATGGAAAAAATTTTTAAATAGCAATTTTTTATCACACAGTCTAGGTTCTTGTAGCGCTTTGTTCGATTCAATTTTATCTTTCATATAAGAAAATTCGCTTGTACTACGCAGATACTATACATTTAACAAGTATTTTTTAAATCCTTTTAATAGAAATTAAATTAGTGAATTAATTAAAAATTTTAATAAACCTCAAAAAATTTACTTTTATTTAAGTCTCTCATATCTTAATTAATTTTATTTTATGGATCACTAAAAAATATTATTTATTCTTTTGAAAATATGTTGGGTTATAATTGAAACACAAATGGCTTGACATAAAATTGTGTGTTGATTACTTTTTCTGAATTGTTTAAGTTTGTGTGAAATAATGTAGTTTTTGGTGGAAGCGTAATTAAATATTCAGTATATAGTTATCATATATATGCATTATAATTTAATTGCGCTCCCACCATTATATCAAACATAAAGCAGTTGCAAATGTTATCATGGAACGAAATTGAGAAAAGTTTGAAGTAGTTTAATCAACTTTTAAGAAATTAATTACTTTTTTAAATTTCATAAAAATTTATACGTTCTAGTTGAAATCCGATGATTTTACGAAAGTGAAAATGAAAAACACTGCCCTTTGTGTTCAGACATTATTAAATTGACAAAAATCAAGAATAGATAAATAAAAATAGAATTAGATTATACATACCTGAAACCCTTCAGCCTCACTTAATAGGAAATAAAAACATCCAAACCAATGTGCTAAAATTAATAAAATATGTATTAAATTTAAAACACGCCATAAATTTGGCCATACAGTTCGTGATTCAACCATATAATAATAATTAATTGCTCTATAAACTTTTAAGAAACGTGGAAAACGTAATAAGGGTTGTGTTCCCAGATTCCATTCTAATATATCTAATGGACATAACGCACATAAATCTAATAAAAATGCCCTTGAATGTAAATAATGTCCCGCTAATTTTTTCGAATCATATACCATCAGTCCTTGTTCTAAATAACCGGTACGCAATTGTACAAATATATCTAATATGTATGCCAAATCGCTTGTATAATCACATATTCGCCAAAACATTTCAGCTAATTGTTGTAATTCTGGGAAACTTTGTCGCACAATTAACGTCCAAAAATTATATAAAACACATGTCGTTTGTAATAATAACCAATAAAAATAAAAATTCTCATCGGGATTAACAACACTACGTGGATGTCGAATAACACGTCGACGTCGTCTAGGCACTGGTGGCTGATCACCACTTATTCCACCCTCGCTACCCGTATCATCTACGGTCTCATTATTATCCGTTGTTTGGCGGGTTGAGAAACGTTTTAAAAATGAATCTTCACGTTTCAATGGTGGTTTCTGTAAAATAATATTTGAAAATTACAATAAGATTCTCTCAGAAAAATTTGTGTTACAGATTTATGAAAAAATTACATCTTTTTTCTAGTACAATTTTTGTTTATTTAATTCTAAAAAGGTTGTTCAGCTAAACGTTATTGGCCATTTGATGAGGGAATTGCCAATATGTATTGCAACGTTGCAACGTCTTTTATCCTCTATCTGGCATCTGTTTACTAGTTCAAACGAGCGGGAAAATGTTTTTATGAATTGGAAAATATTGCTACATTCATACGATTCTACCTGCTAAGTCGACTTGGATTTGATTAAAGCTGATATTGAAGGATAAATGAATGAATTAAAATTTAAAAAAAATTGTTTAAAATATTATTTAAATGAATAATAATTGAAATTTATCTTTAAAAAATGACAAAATAACGAAGGAATGTATTAAATCCTTACACCTTGATTAAGAACAATTTACTAATTACTAGAGAAAATTTACTAAAATAAACATTTGAATACGATATTTGTACAATTCGTTTACCTTTTGTATTGTACTAATTGCTGATGATAATTGTACAGTTGTCCGTAATTTCATCCATCGTTGATTCGATTTCGTTCTGAAATTAGAAAACAAATCTATACAGGGTCAAAAAAAAAATACGTTTATATACAATAATCATTAACATAATAATTGTCATAGATCAAAGTTGATTTTGTTAAGAATATTAAAAATATACTTTTAGTGCAACAAACGTGCATTAATAATAATTAATATCGAAAAAGAGTTATATATAATAGTTATGGATAATAAAGGTGAGATAGTAGTCAGAAAAAACTGTGTTTTGAGAGATAATTTTGAGGCTTGAGTAATTTACAACTGTATTACATTTTAATGAAGGAGGGAAGTTCTGTTGATTTAAGGCTCATGAACCCGATGAAAGTACCTTTATTCTCCAAACTATAGAAAACACAACCATTTATATAAATTTTAAATATTAGTAAAAAAATTAGAAAAAAACATCGAACAATCAGGAAAAAACACACTGAAAAATATATCAATAATTACACCATTCATATCATTTTTTTTATAGTTATTTTTTTTTTTTATACATCGAACAGGAGCTTTCTAAAACGAAATGTATATCGATTTGTCGATATAGAAAAAACACATTTAGGAAATGATAAATAGTGGAGAAGGAAAAATACAGATGATTTAAAAATCATTGTACATTTTATGTTTAAATAAGTAAATTTTGTATATTAAAGTCAAAGTTTTTTTAACAGATTTATGGATGTGAATGTCTTTCAATTTTCAATTTTCTATTGTTTAATATAATCAAATTTCGATTGTTTTAGTTAAATTTAATTTTTCATGCTGAATTTAAACCTATGCTAAATTGAAATTCCTCTTACATGAACGATTAAATTCAAAAATCACTAATTTAAAACGAAATAAAAAAATCTCATTATTGAATGGCATTTATGCAAGACATTATGGGCGAATCCAAATTTTTACGCATCTTATTACGTGAGTAATAATATCCATAACCCATTAATCAATCTCCAAGGTTTATGTAGCTCAAGGACTTATTGTAAATTGGGGGACGGATAACATAGATATTACCGACCTTATAAAATTACCTACTAGAAAAGTTATTACATTTTATCACGATTTATGTATGACACATAAAATAGAGTCCATGAAAACGGGCCTGTCAAGATATATAAAGAGTTTTATTATTTAGAAATTGCTTTTTAGTAGTTTGAAAGAATTTATTTAACTGTGGGAAATACTGGGTTTTGTAGCTGAATAAAGCCTATTTAAACACAAAATATTAACTAATTTTTAAATCACTCTGTATTATATGAAGTATTTTATATGAATATCAAGTACATAAGTCACCTACAATGAAAATAACAAAAAAACAATTCTAGTTTTTTATAAATCAAATTTAAAATAATAAATCTAAAAAAAAATGTACAATAAAAAAATAAAAACAAAAAAACATTGTTTCTTTAAAACAAAAGTTGTTGTTTAGGGGAGAAGATTCTGGAGTATGTATCTAATTTTGATTGTTTAGCATAAGAAATAAGATATATTGCGTTTTATTGAAAGCATTGCTAAATAATAAGGTCGCTAAAGTGATGAACTTAATTTTTTCTCCGTAATTGAATTATATTTGTGAAATATGAGATGCAGATTTTTTCCCGGAATTCTATGTGAGACAATATCCAGTATATATTCTTAACTCTTATCTATTTAGCCTCCCGTTTGGTATTGCAGGCTGTAATATAAACATCTATATGACTTATTGATCATTTCTTAGACCATAGAGCAAAATAATTATTTTTTTCGAAACATATACAGACCTAGTTCTTAAAAAATGTTATTGATTTAAAATCATTCTGAAAGATCTCAAAAACAAATTTTCTGCATATATTTAGGCTCCATAAAGGACAACAGACCCATTTTTATAAAAATGGCTCTCTTTTAAACTCAAACCAAACATTACATTGATTCTTCTAGAAAATATTTTGTTTTGTTTTCTTACCTGCAATGGGAGTTTTAAATTTTTATCACAATTCTGTATGTTCATTAATCTTTCTTGAACGAAATTTTTGGTTAAGAAAGATTAATCCACTTCATCTTGATAATCAGAAATTTATAAATTCTAGAATTCTATCAAACCATTACAGAAGAGAATACAAATTACGTTCCTATTTCGGTAGAAAATTTTCTTTAAGGAAAAATTGATATGATTTTAATTTTAATTTTATATTTAATTTAAATTAATTGTTGATTCGATGATTCGAGTTTATATTCTTATATAGAAATTTTAATAAGTTTTTGCATTAGACATTTTCTCAATTTCATGATCTATGTACGAATGAATTTGATTCAAGTATAAATTTTAATTTGAAATTTTGATCGTTTAAAGAAGTTTCACTATAATAAAATACGCACAAATTAGTTGTTACAATTGAATAGTCATGTTGTTACGACGGAATATATTTTTTTAAACGGATGTAAAAACAAACGAGAAAATTTTTTTATGTAAACGAAACTTATGTTTGTTGGAAATTCATGCAAATATAAGTGAAAAAAAAAGTTTTAAAAATCTAATTAGTTGTATATATCATGCAAGAAAAAAAATTGTTATATATATATATTTTTGTTCCCAACTTGCAGATTTTATTAATTTGTTAGAGACGGTTGCAAAAAAAAAAAATATATATTTAAAACATTCTCAAGTAATTAAACGATGATTTGTTTTGATAAGAAACTTGTTCTGGTTTGAATAAATTAACAAAAAAAATTTATTACGAAGATATTTAGTTACAAGAAAATGTGGAAAATGTCATGACATTAAATTAAGAGAAAGTTCATTAAAGATTTTATTATGTTGAATAAATTTTTTTAACTTAAAAAAATAAGAAAAACAATATTTCTGTCTTGGATCTAGAATCCAATCAAATTTTAAAGCATGCAATTTATTATTTAGTCTTTCTAAAACGGCTGAGAATTTTTATCAAATATAAAATCACGTTTCATTCAACCGATTTAGATTTTTCAAATGCTTTTTTGACAAAAAATCCTAACATTTAAAAATATCTTTCATTCTTTGCTAAACATAAAATTTTATTAATTTTAAGGAAATATTTTTGTTTACAAATTTTTATTTCATTTTCATGCCTAATTTATATTTAAATTAAATGCATTAGATTTACAAGTGATTGAGAATCAATATAGAATTTCTAAGACTCAATAGAGAGGCTTATTTGAAGCTTTTGGGCGATAGAAATGGTACCACATTTTTCTTGAAAATTCGGTGTAGTTATTGTTTTATTGTATTAAGCCTATTAGAACGATTAGTCTACAAATTATTTCATAGACATTGGATTTGTAAAAAAAAATTTCCTTCTTGTGACGTTAGTTGTTTTCCTTTCTCTATGGTTCATTCAAAATGGAAAATCTTTTTTCAAGAATCTGAAATTCAAAGACATTTTTTATTATTATAGCTGGTTTATTTATACATAAGAACAATTAAGCTACAAATGATTCTCAATCTATTGCAGTCATTAGAAGGTTTATTAATACCACAATCACTTGTATTATATAAGTAAGATTCGCTAAGTATTTTCTAGAGATATTCAATTCTAAAACATTTGAACTAATTTTTATACGCAAACTAAAATAAAGATAAAATTTTGAAAATAATTACGTTTAAAAAAAAAATGTATTCTGTGAAAAAAGTATTTTGGCATTATAAGTATTTTTAAACGTCACTTTTCGAAATTTTAAATTTGGAAATTTTAAATTTCGAGAAAATATTACATTTTTTATATTTCCGGCAATTGGAAAAGAATATCTTTGAAGAGCAGCTCAATATTTTAACGTAATAAGGGTCTTAAAAAGCAGGGAATGTATTTGCCTATAATTTAAGATTGCTTTTAGGATCGAAATATACCTTAAGTAAGGATAAAGTTAAGTAATTTGAAAAGTTTAGTTTGATAGTGACACCTTGAATGGACGGAAAGAATAGTTGAAAAATAGTTGCTACAGGCTAAGACTTCAATAGGTAACGCTTATTTTGGAAACTTTTAATTTACAATGCCAAATATGTGTATATGAAAAATTCACTAAGTATAAAAGAAAAAAATTGAAAAAAAATCGAAAAAATAAAACAACATAAGAACCAAAAACAATTAAAAAATGTTCAAGTCACAAAAGTCTAGGAGGAGAAAATAGTGAAAAAGTTCTTGAAAATGACCATGTTTTGATGGGAAAAGAATGAAAGTAGTTTATTCGAAACAAAATGATCGAGTTAGTTTGGATGTAGGACCTCTTGATTTTACGGAGTGAATTATAATATGCCATTGCGGCACGAACATTGAGCCAGCTCTGCTTCGCTGGTTTTGATGCCGATACAGCATCATCATCCTGATCATCCCCATTGACACCGTCATCGTCATCATCATCATCGTCATCATCATCTTCTTCGTTAGATGTAGGATGTAGGAGTTTTATGGACGTGATGGATGAATTTCGAGGTGTCAAATGATGATGGAATCCACTATTGGTGCTACCAGTAGTAGATATTGTTGATGCTCGCTTAATTAGATGCTCTTTGAATCTGCCATCCCGACCAAAGCATACCTGTACCACACTTACAACAAACACAAACATAAACCTTCCCCAATATGGACAATGCAAAAAAATTATTTTTAACTTTGTATTTACAATAAATTCTAAATTATCTTCACACAAAAATTACAATTTAATTGGAATAAAAATTTGTTCGGGAGATTCAAAATAATTTATGATTTAAATTAAAATATAATCAATTTACGGCAAAATTTCATGCAAAAGTTGATTGATCACAGAAGCAATTTTCTACTTGGGTTTTTACATGCATTTTGATATGAAAGAAAAACTAAATTTATTTATGGATTGGTTGCTCGAAATAATTTTCTCTTTGTTTTCGTTTTGAAGTTTATATTGAAGTAAAAATTTTTTTTAGAATTTTTGATCTGCCTTTTGGAGAATTGGTATTTTAAATTTGGATCTATCAAAAAGGTTGTGTTCAAATTTTCCCAATTATTTACATTAAATTTCTTTACTTGAATAAGGACATCACAAAAATCGACATACCACTGTCGGAATGAAACCTAGATTTCAAAAATTTATCTTACCTTTATTATTAAACAAAAGACAGGTAAATAAAAATTATGGAACCTTTATTCAAGCTAAATTTAACTGAAAATCGCATCCATTGATAGATAACTAAAATGAGATTAAAAATAAGGAGGGAAGCTTCAAGTTAATTTATTTGGTTTGCTATTTAAGTAATTTAACTAAAGAATTCAAAATAATTTTTGTGTGAAGACAATTAAAAAAATTACGAACCAAAAATATGTATTTACAAAATGCTAAAAATGTTAATAAAACGTAAAATTTAACACACATTCATACTGAAATATTTAAAAAATGTTGAATATATTAAATAAAGGCGCTTAAAGACATAATAAATAACACTAATAGACAGTTTATTGAAACAATTTCAAGTATCTAAACCTGGATTCATTTTGATGCTTGAAATTTAACCTCAATATATAAATCTGTATATTTTGCTTATATATCTTTTAGAAGATACATAAACGGTTATATTCTGTATTTTACAGAAAATATAAATAAAAATATTTAATTTCTTTTCGAATATTAATTCGCATTAAAATGTTTAATGATTGATTCTTCGACAATTATAAAATATATATTTCTTGCAAGATATTTATAAGGTATCTTGCATTACGCTTTACGGAAAAACTGAAAATATATGAAATTAATCCTTTTAAAATATATAATATAAAATATTTGTATAAAATTTTGTATACCGGTTGTTTACAAAATAACCGATGACTTGAAAAAGGCATTAATGTTGATTTTATAATAATTAACGATTTCTTAATATCGAACATAAAAAATATTTTCGGTTTAATAGCTCATCATTTGTGATCTGATCTAAAATCTCATTTGCCACTTTAGGCTTTTTAGTCCAATTTTTTTGCAATAAATTGATATCTTAACATGTTCAACATATTCAAGTTGTTCGAAAGTTACATCTGTTAGAAGATTAGATAATTTTGGCAAGATTTATGGATAAAAAAATAAAGAGTTTGTGTATTTATGTTGATACACGAGAAACTAATAATATTTTTGTACACACTCTTTTAATTTTCGTTTTAATATTATTTTTTGAAATGCCATTATTAAGTGCTAAAAACATTTTGAATTCATTTCTTATTGATCTTTATTATTGATAAATTCTACCATCAACTTTAATGTTTCGAGGCTTGGTAGTCCATGATGGCAAATTTTTTTGATCTACTTCGCCAAGTCGTTCCTAAAGCACGCTTTACATTCTTAAATAATATAAATGCCATTGTTAAGTGCTGAAAAGATTTTGAATTTATTTTACTCCCTATTTGTTTCACATCAGCCAGACTTGTTCCGTGATGTTTTACTTTTCGGATCTACCTTGATGCGAGACTTTCATTAAACACTCTATATATTTTTCAATAATATAATCTATCTGTAATATAATATATAATATTTATAAGAGGTTGAATTATTAATTAATAAAGTAAATTAAATGCCAAGAAGCTATTTCCTATAAAATTAATTAATACTTCAGATACAGTTTCATCAATACTCTACATTCATTCTTATATTTAGGTCTATGTAAACTGAACTTATATAAAGTTACCTATATTTAATATTATGATACTGTAGATAATATGATATTGTATTACGGATATTATATTATTATATCGTATGTTTCATTTAAAAAAAAAAGAATATCTTGCTGTGACTCCATATAGCAGCGATTTATCTTAATCATTTAAAATGAGAAAATTTTGTTTGGAAATAAAAAATTATTTCTTCAATTTCTATAAAATATAGTTATAAAGTTTCCTGTTTTCCTGTATATTAATAGGTCAATAGTGTTTTTACCAGCTTTGAAATAGGAGAAATTTGTTACCACAGAACTTTCTACTGGGTGAACCGATTTTGATGATTTTTTTTAAATTTGAAAGCTGGTGCTTCCTGTGTAATGTTATTTCAATTTGGTCCAGATCTGATGTCTCTAAGGGGAGAAACGGGGCAAAACACTTTTTAGTGATTACATTTCATCTAAATGAAATATTTTTCGAGACTTTATTCTTTTGTATATGATCAAATATTCAAAAAAATTAAAAAAAAAAAGAACTGCCTTTAAAAAAATAAACTAAAAACTGTTTCTATTTCACTATGTTATTTTTTTAGATATATAAATTTCAACGAGAAGACCTTGTTTATACAAAATAAAATCAATAATTTAATTGATAGCAATCTAGAAAAAAAACTTTTCTTAAAAAAATAAAATAATACTTGTTTGTCTGTAGAAAATAATTGGGTATGAAAATAGCATAGTTTTTGTGCCCCAAGTGTGTTATTTGTTACATAGTTAAAAAAACGCTCGAAAATTAAACGTGTGAAGGATAAATATTTATTACTCATAGAGAAATTGGGGGTTATGACACCATTATTGTATAGAAAGACATTGAACATTCTACATAAAAAGTATCTGCTTTTATTGATATTTGAGATTGAAATTTAAATAGGTTTGTCTATTTGATTAGTTTTCATTTGGTAGCCATAGATTTTAACATATAAGATATTCATTCTACTCTGAACACAGGCGAGCTGTTTCCTTTTTGTGTGGGATTGCTTTTTATTATTTTGCATTGCATGTTTTGTTGAATATCCGGTATATAAACTTAAAATATTTAATTAGGATGACAATAGTAATATAATACAAAAGTGAAACGGAATAAACATGTACGAATTTTCCGATATGACATTTCCTGTTTCAAAAAAATAAATTATATGTTTTGTACGATAAACATTAGTAAGTTGTATAATTAATGTTATATAAAAATATTTATAGTAAAAAAAAATGTATTATTTGGCAAATATATTTGTCGTTCATTGCAGACAAACAAAATTGTATATAATTTATTATGTTATAAATGAATTTAATTTATTAGCTTATGTCTAAATCAGTTAACTTTTATTATTTGGATTTTTTCAAGTGAAAAAATTGTTTAGTACAGGGGCTTATGTATTCGTTTTATAATAACGAAAATTCAAAAGACTGGTAAAGTTTGTAATGCTAACAATATTGAAGAAACTAACAAGATAAGAAAATTTTGGTATGAATATTTAAAGAACTATTTAATTAGTCCAGTTTAGTATGCCCATTTGTCAAGCGGAGAGAGATAGCAGTCTGATATTTTGGTGGCGTATTCTAGATCTAAAATGTGAAAAATTGAGTTTATTTGTTCATTCGTCTTTTTGTAGTGTATATGTGATTATACTTCTAATGTAGTTTTTTAGTGTTTATCCATATTTGGGATACTTTGGGGACTCTGTTTATTGTTATATTCAATTGTTTTATATAATAGTTATACTACAGTATTCTTATCGAAGTATGAGTCTAGTATTTATTCATTATAAAATAAATTATAATAATAATAATAATTAAATGGCGTTAAATAAATAAAAATTTAAGAGCAATCTAATTATGCGATCAATAATATTTAAATGGTAATTATTTACAATAAAATTTTATATTCAATAATATATAATGTAAGAAGGTAGACGGTGTTTAAGTCAATTTTGCATCATTTATTTTAAGTATTTAAATAACATTAATGACACGCTATTGGGATTTAAAAAAACGATGTAAGTAAATAATGAAGTGTATTTTATTTTAAAACATTAAGTATAAGTGCACTTTATAAGCTAGTAATAATATTTAAAAAAATCACCATACAGGAGGTGAGTAATCTTAGCAAATTTTACGAAGTAGAAAGCTTATAGAAGCGAATTCATGTAAAATGATTAGTAGAAAATTATCTGTATAACTATTGATGTAAATAAAGGATATTTGGAGACAACTCACTACATTATTTGTTGCTATGAACAAAAGCGAATTGTTCCATTTGATTTCCGATTTCATAGTATTGTTTTGCTGATAAAAAATAAGACGGCCTTATAAAAACTTTCATATAAGAAAGCATTGAGAAGGGTTCAAAATTTGTATATGAAAACACAATATTTCAAGAGAGTTTAAAAGTCAGGCAATCAATTAAAGCTCTATTAAAATATCAATGATAGTTAATGAGATTTCAGATATTTGAACTGCAATTTTATATTTGTTTAAATTCTCGGAAACATTTTATTGTTTTATAGGAGTAATATTTTAATAGCCAGAGAAGCAATTTCATTTAGACGGATGATGGGGAATTTCATTCAAGGGGAGAGAATTGACAATATTTGAAGATAATTTTATGAAATTTTAATAACATTTTTTTTAGGTTTTCGGTAATTTTTTTTAGAAAATTCGCTAAATAATAATAAAGACGTTTCAAATAATAACGAATTGAATTAATAATATTGTTTTTTTATACTTATATATTGTTTTATATAAACGACGTGTATCTTCAAACGATAGCGTTTTTTTAATCTGAAGTATGATTCGAAGATATGAAGGTGTAAAAAAGAGTAACAAAACATGAAAATTATGTTCATTAAAACACCAAATTTATTTTCACCGATTTGCAATCTTGATAGCTCTTAACAAGTTTATTAACATATTTCTCTAAAATCTGTCAAAAGAAATTATAATCAAGTGTCGCTATAAATAAACTAGTTTAGGATTTTCCTAAATAGTCATTTAGTTTTAAGTTAATTCGAGTCGAACGAAAGTGGAAGAAATTCCATGTCGATATTACTATTTGTTACCGAAATTATCGAGACGAAATTGAATTTGGGTGTTAGTGACGTTGAACCAAAAAAACAAAATTCGAATCAATAAAAGATGTAATTTCCATGTACTCATGTGACTAGACAAGATCACAACATATTATAAAATAGACTGCTATTATACAAATATTGATTAAACATTATTTTAATGGCTTGAATGTAGTAGTTAGATTAAAGTGTCTTAAGAGAAATTCAATTAAAAATTGTCATTTTTCTATTTAAACGATTAGATTATTATTATTTACCTACCTTTCTTTCCTAAATGATTAAAACTATATAATGTACCTTTTAAACTAATTAACTTTATTGTTTATTATAAATTTTTAGTTGAGTGGTCGAGACAGCACAGGTGTAACGTCTGAGTATTAGACTACTTTGATTGACAGGCTGGCTATGAGCTCAAAGTTTGCCAATTAAAATATACGGAGCGGTTAATTTATCGGATTACCGGTGCATGGATAAGAATGGAGCAGCTGGCTATACTTGTGGAGTTTTCTTGCAGTTGACCTCTCGCAACACAAGATCTATTTATCTTCTTTCAATATCTTTAAAAATAATGATGTGGAGAGTCTCTGTTATAATCATGTTTACCGGAGAAACAGAGGAAAAAACCCCATTTTTATTATTATCCATTTCATAATTGTCATAAATAAGAGTCATGATTAATTTTTTTAAAAAAAACATAGTTATGGTATTTTGGGGTGAATTAAGGTTAAGGAAGTGGAAATCATGAATATAAAGAAACTGTTAAACCATGATCGGTTTAAGTGTTTTTTTGGATGTATGAAAGTAATTGGCTACTCATATCGAAACGATGAAAAAAGCCTATATATGATTTTTGGCCTTTTTTTTTAAAGTTAAGGAATATGACCTTCAAAATAGATATGATTCAAATCTATACGGTAAATGTACAACAGCAATTAATTATATTTTATTACAATGCAATTTTTTGAATGAATACGTTAATCGTTCGAAAAATTGGTATAAAATAATTAGAATCATCTTAGAACGGTTGGAATAATATACTTATTGCATGAAATCTTTATAAATATTATCGAAACTTTTATTGTCATCTCGTACTTCACCTTTTGTTCTTGAAGAAAAACCACTTTAAGGATACTATTGACTAATCAAATATTTGCAATATTGGCAATTTTTAATTAATTATAAAATCAACAATGAATATCGTTAATTTTTTCAGTGAGTTTTGAATGGATGTCTTGAAACACCACATTCTAATAATTAATTTAGTTTTATTATCATTCCCAATTTTTTACCAAACTTTTCCATTAATAGATGAATGAATTATGATGGAAAAAATTATTATTTGAATTATTTATAAATAACAAATATTAAATAATTTTCTGTAAGAAAATATTAACTTTTCTGTATAAAATTTTGAGTATATCTTTTTTTTGATTTATATTTACTTTTGTAACAAAATAATTGTACAATAAAGAAACATCTTTGTTTTCTTTAAATAAAACAAAAAAAGGATATTAAAAAGTAAAATTGAATTTTTAAATCATTACGCAGTTGAATAATTTAAGTGGTTGATCATCATCACATTCTGTTTCGTGCGTAAAATAACACACACACACACACACACACACAAATAGTCAAATGTTGGGTGAACCGTTAGGGCTATGGTTTTGTAGGTCGGAAATGAATTCGCTCACGAAAAATATAAGTTTTTATGAATTGAAGCCTTTATTTGAATTCCAGTAAGGGTATTTTATCTCATCAAATCTCGAATACTGTGCTAAAATGTGATCGTTTTATGATATTGTGTGCCATAACAAACAGCAAATTAATTTTATCTCTGGCCTAGTTGACCGATTATCCGATGTACTTTGCAACAAATTTGTTCTTAGATATACACTTAGATCGTATTTTAGCACTGATAATTCGTTTCCCATTAGTATAAGTTTTGGCTGTAGCTCAAATACAAATAAAGAATTTTTCATATAGCTTATAGTTATTAATATGACCCAAACTAGAATAATTCGGACTCAAACTTTCCTATGCTTAGAAATTTCAAAATCGGAGAGCCATCATTATTGTGCTTGAGTTTTATATGACAAGCTTTCAATAAGAGGAAGGTGTGGTACCTTTGAACTATTGTTCCTTTGCCTATTTTATGTTTTTTTTCCCGAAAATTCTAGGGTTCCTTCATAGCTTAAAGTGTAGTGTACATGTAATTCATAATAATCATTAAAAAATAACATTTTTATATGTGAAGAAGTCATACTAATGTGGAAAAGGCAAAGTTCCACAGGATAATATATTAGGTAGTTTTGACAAAAAGACAATTTATCTCAATACATTACCTCATTAATGAATTTTTGAATAATAAATAATTTTTTTAAATACATTTGCCTTAATTTTTCACAAATTTTACTCAAGTAAAAATAATCAAATACGGCAAATATATTTCAGTATTTGATTTTCGACATAATTTACTTCCAAAAAATTGTTAGTAGATGCAGAATTGAAAAAGTGAAAATTAATGAAAAGTGCAATAAGAATTTTCTATTTTATTTGGCCGATCAATACTACATCATCCTAAAGTTTAACTAATTTAGCAATTAATTTTTTTTTTATTGATTATACTCAATTAGGTGAATAATATAAATAGAACTTTGTAATTACATTTTCATAAAAAATGTAATTCAAATAAATAAAAATTGATAGAGAGGTACATAAAATTTATGTTCTTCTCGGTATATAATTAAAATAAGAACCGAATATTGTTTTTGTTTTTTGTTTTTGTTCACGAACAAATGCCTCAAGATAAAATAATTTCTCATTGCAAACACAAAAAGAAAAGCGAAAAAAAATAGAAAACCAAGAACATTTATGCAATGTTTGTTGGTATATATATATATATATATATATATATATATATATATATATATATATATATATATATATATATATATATATATATATATATATATATATATATTGTCATGAAATTTTATTATGAAATCTAGACGCATAAAAAACAACTTTTCTTTATATACAACAAGAAGGTTCGTTGAAAATATTTATCACTGTTTTTCTTCTAGACAATTTATATTGTTCAGATAATTTTTCGGGTAAAATTTAGCTTCAGTTCTTGTAAATTGACATAAATAACATTTTTCAAATAGATTTTTTACTTTTAAACATTCTAACAACTTATATATTTTTAATCGATTTCCAAAAAGGAAGGTTATTACTCTGTATATATGTTTTTTTTTTAGATATGTGTTCGAGCATTATAGCTTCTTAGGTTATGTATTGATTTTAATAATTCTTTCGGCGTTAAATTCAGTAAAGCTACTAAGTGGATCCACATTATTTTTTAAATAACCTATTCATAAGAGAAGAGGGGATATAAAAATATTGTAAGTCTACACTTATTTGCTCCAACTTGATGGGTTTCAAAAAAAAAACTCACTCAAATCGGTTAAAATTTGGCAAATATATCGAAATAATTAATTTTGGAACTTTGTGACGTCATAAAAAACCAAAAAAATTAATTTTGCTCTATAATGCACAATTCTTATCCAATTTTGGCAAACAAAGTATGAAATCCAACTAAATTTAGGTCAAAGTTTTTGAATTTTTGGTTAAATAAAACATATCTACAATAAATATCATGATAGTGAGGCTAAGACCATAATATTTCATATAAGGGCTAAAGATACCAAAATATAAGAGGAAAAAATGAAAAACTTGACCCAAAATTAGTGGGTTTCAAAAAAAACTTCACTCAAATCGGTTAAAATTTGGCCAATATATCGAAATAATCAATTTTGGAACTTTGTGACGTCATAAAAAACCAAAAAAATTAACTTTGCTCTATTATGCACAATTCTTATCCAATTTGGGCAAACAAAGTATATAATCCAACTAAATTTAGGTCAAAGTTTTGGAATTTTTGGTTAAATAAAACATATCTATAATAAATATCATGATAGTGAGGGTTAGACCATAATATTTCATATAAGGGCTAAAGATACCAAAATATTAGAGTTAAAAATGAAAAACTTGACCCAAAATTAGTGGGTTTCAAAAAAAAGTTCACACAAATCGGTTAAAATTTGGCAAGAAAGTGTATTCACAAAATTTTATACCTAGAACATTTCTAAACATTCAAGATTTTTCTACCTCGTCCTACGATAAAATGACTTTTCAATTTCAATCACTTTTGTTTTCAAAAATGATAAATTATTCCTGCTACAATTTGTCGTGTAACTTTTTGAAGCACCATTCTGTGTGTATAATATATACGACATTACATATATATTGAGTTACAATCCTTTAGGGATATTATCGATAAGCTGTATACGTGTGCAGAAAAACTTTAAACGGATGATGGTGATTCAAACGCCCACAATATTGCTTCGCTTTTTTTTTATACACATTCAATCGATTTCAAAACAGTTTAATATATCAATAGACTTTACAGATAAAATAAAGCGAATAATGTTTAATATTCGGATTGATCATGATATCGGCTTCATTTTTGAAAACTATTTTTAAGACAAATTATATCTTCAATCAGCAAAATTTGTAGATTTACAAAGTGAAGTCAGAATTAAGATTTGTGAGAACCATTATAAAACCTTACAAGTGATCATAACGTTAAGATTTTTTAGACTTCTTAAACACCTTAAACTTTAGTACGAACTAAATCCATAGTTTTCTAGATAATCCAAGAAAACGGAATAATTTTTCTGGAAAACTGATCTTTTGATCGAAAAACATTTCATACAAAAGTATTTAAAAAGCCTATAAAATGATATACACAAATAAAAATCGGTTCATTGGTTGAAAGTTTTAATAATTCTAGAAAAAGTGCTACTAAATAAGGTCAAAACCTGGATTCTGAGAAATAAATGGTTTTTGAGAAATTCGATTGTTTATTTAAACACACTTTTCCATAAACCTGAATTCCCCAGTTTGAGGTGATCCGATTTTTAATTTGAAATATCCATTCTACTCTTGAAGAGTTCTTATTTGACATGAACTTAATAGTAAAATCAAATATTTACATTCGATTGCTTTAAACGTACAGTTAAAATTACTGTTAATTGGTTATTTAAAACACTTGTATCTCCCGAGGTGGTGCCATCTAGGTAATTTTTAAAAAGCTTTATGTGATAAATTATGGATTATAAAATTTAAAGGAAATTCAAGTGGTTTTCTATACGGAGGCTATATGCTGTTTTTATACACCAAATTTTTAATTTAATAGATGATATAGGTATTACGATTTCTATTAAATTGAACATATTGTCATTTTTCTTAATGTCAAAAAGATAATTTAATATTTAAAAATACAAAAAAACTTTCATTCAAGATATAAACTTAATACTCGAATCTATATGGTGGTATTTTTCGATATGTGAATTGAATAGTATAGGTACAGAAGATGCTAACTTGATAAATGTTTTCCAATAAATAAATTGATCGTTTTATATAAATTTTGTTTGAGACAGTAATTTGAAATACTCATTATTATTATCGCTTTAACGCGTTTACACCGAGTGGATCAAAATTTCGGTGTATAATTCTTGGAAATATAATTATTAAAACATTCCATATTAGTCGTATGTAATTACAGGAGCCTAAAATGAGGTTCAAGACATTCCAAGAAGTATACGATATTTTTTAAAACATATTAAAGCTTTCAAAAATCCGCGTGATGAATTTGTTGCCTTCGTTATATCATATCTATTTTTTATATAGAAATGACAATCAATATTATTGTTTTATTGACGTCAATTTGTTAAATATATATTTTGTCAACTTAAAATAATACAGCCTTTCGATAATTGAGTAATTTCAACCGAATAAATTACTCACAAATATACAAACATTTTTATCTTTATTTTCTTGTGAATCTAAAGTATAAAAACGAATGTAGTTTTTATGAGTTTCGCTGTTTTTTATTTTATGGTCAATAATGATCTACACAACAAAAGTTATAAAAAAAAATTTATTTTTTTTTCGTAATATGAATATAATACCTTATTGTTTATAAGGTCAGATGATTATCCGTCATGAGTATGTTAAAGCTTAAGAGATCTATTTGAGAACGGTCTATTTTATATGAGTCTATTAGTTTTTAAAATGTCGGTCTGTGACACAATCAGACCATCAAGATATTGTGAGATTCGTTCAGACGAATGCATAAAGCTTCAACTAATGAACGAATTTTTATAAATTTGTGGTAATAAATAGTCGATATATTCAGGATAACCACATATGGTCCCATTTTTGGTCCCGCTCTCGGTATATAGCGCTCAAAACTCTCCTTTTCTTGACTTAAATATCTCCTTAACGGCCATTTAAATATCTTCGAAACGGAAAACGTGAAAAACATGCAATAAAAATGTAGAAAATTTTTACGGTACCTCATCCAAAAACTCATTTGGTCAAGTCGTATTTAAATTATAATATTTTATAATGGATATTTTTCCATACATGATTATTATGTATCGAGAATCAATATAATATTGGAGTAACGTTTTATTTTCGTTGATGATACATCTGCTCATGGATTTTTGAATTGTCAGCCACGGTTAGTTCATTTTATATAATATTATCGGCTTGTTCAATGTGTGTTTTTTATGGCACAATTTATAAAAAGTAAAAAAAAAGAGCTATTGTTTCTTTTTTCTGCTATTTTATTGAGAACAATAAACAACTGAAATAAATGATATATTTTTGTAGAAATTTATTTGAAATAAATCAACTTCTACACTTTTTTGAAAAGATTGAAATGATTGGGTCAAATTAGAATTTTTATAGATAGTAAAAATATTATAATTTTTTTTTAAATACCATATAGTTTCAAATCAAATCGTAAGAGACAGACGAAAATTTAATGGAAAAAATACTTCCAGAAATTTTGGGTTAGAAAAACCTCATAAAAAATATTTCGGTTTTATTCTTATCTAGACCTAATAACCAGAGCACTGTAGCGTTCCACCGTTTTATGAACACGGCTCAAATAGAGGAAGCGTGAAAGGCACTTCACCCAAGCACTACGTTTTTCTCCAATCAAAGGTACCAATTTTATCTTAGATTGGATGAACTCGGGGAATGTATGGCCAAGATCTTCAACAAGGTAACTTAAAAATATACCAGTGAGCTACCAGCAAATGAAAGTACAAGCCAGTATTGAATCCTTACTTAAAGCGAGAGCATTCACACTTACGTATCTTTGATTCTTCGAGTAAAGAGCTATCACGATCTTAGACTTATTTCTAACTTGAAATGTTTATTAGGAAACTTAATTTCTATGACTTTCAAATGCAAAGAAACTTACAAATTCGTTTACACTTTTCTATATTCGGATAAAGTGGCTCAACTATTGGAATTAAAATACTATATTATGAGTAATGTTTTACTTCGATAAACAAAGTTATATCTGAAGACCTTACAACATTATCAAAATCGTTCTTTTTGAAATTTAAAATAAAATTAAGATTGAAACCGTTGCTGTTTTTTGGATTTGACTATACATTATTTTCCAAAAATTATCAATAAAGTTGTAAAGAAGAAACGTAGCTAGAATTTAAAATCAGTGATTTTAATTCTAGTTCTTACTGCGCAAATTGTTACAACTCGAAATTGTACAAATGATTATAGAAACAAATTTAAAAAGAAAAGGATTTGAATGACATGTTTTATAGATATTTTTTTGAAATTAAATGCAAATAAACTGAATTATTCAATTGGAAACGGAAGAATTATAGGTTAAAGGTTAGAAATATGTTTATCATTGGTTACAAAGAAATTATATTATTGTAATGTAAGATATTATTCCCTTTATTCTGATATGTAAATATCAAAGATAGTTTTCAATATAATAAAATTCACAAAGAAATATAAAATTTTCCACCTTTCACTTAATAGAATCAAACAATTGTATATTAAAAGATCTCTCAAATAATAGACAAACAAATAAATAGTAAAGTTTGATGATAAACAGTAAAGTTCACATACTCCCACAAAAATATTTCTTCCTACATAGAAAATAAAATCATATAAATGATATTTGAGAGATAGAATATCGTAGATGAAATCATATGATTGAAATGAAAAACTTTGTAATAACTTACTATCTCCATACACCTACAACGAGTTAAAAGTTTTGTGTTCAAGTACTTAACAGGAGCTATTAAACCATTTTGAAAACTTAATTACTATATCTGTCTACCACCGTTGCTAGAGAGTGGCCTACAATATTAAGTCGACGTAGTTTTATACTTATTTAGAAACGTATAAGTTACTCATATTTTAATCAGTGTTGTATTGAACGAGTTTGATTCACTAATAAAGAATTACAAAAACTGTATATTAATAGGTACCACCAATTTTATAAAAAATATTGATAATATAGACCCAATTTGTTTCTTACACCATCTGTATAAAATATTTGCTTCGCCGCATCACATGACTCCCTTTTACTTTTATATACTTCGTATGAACAGTAATCCCTTATTTGATTTCTAAAATGTTATGTTTACATTCGAATAATTGGTGCCATTTTCGAGGAAAAGGTTATAAACCTAAAAATAATTGGAATAAAGTAAAGGGCACCGGGTAGTCCAATTTTTACCAAAAGCTTTGCTGCAAAACTAGAGGTCATTTGGAGACAGAATACCAACTTTAATGAGTTTAAGATAATGTGTTCGATACGATATCGTGGTACCACACACAGACCGACTTCTGGAAACCATTTTTTTTAAATTTAAGTGACCTCAAAACTAGAAATCGAAATTTTGACACGACGATAATATTTCGTTTTACAAGTAGTAAGAGAAAATATGGACCAAAGTCTTAAAAGTAAAGATTCGGAGTTATTTTCAACATTTCTGTGAGTTATTGAAGGATATAATGTTTAAACGGTTTTCAAAGCTGACAATGTTAAAAAATAAAATTAAGAGTTATTTTTAAAGAAAAAAATTCACTTCGTACAGAAGAGTAAAATTGATATACAAAGAAATAGGCAAATAATATAAAATTGAATAAAACGATTCAATTTATGCATCAATCAATGTTTAGCCCTACACGAAATACAATTCACATTAAAGGAAGTTTTCATTTAATATTTTAATATAAAAAGAGAAACAGGAAATGAAAAGCATGTAATCTTCGATTTGTTTACGTATCAGTTATTTCTTTTTGTTTATTCTGGCTTTGAGACGAATATTTTTACCTTTTTATTAGTTCTGAAATGAAGTATTTTATTTAGCCATTCTGTATCGTTTGGTCAAAAAGAAAAATTTTCAAGTTAGCTAAGTGTTTAATGAATATTATACTAAATAATTTAATGCCTTTCTCCAATTTCTGGAATACTTGACCGCCTAAAACCTTTATTCATATGAAAATTATTATCGTATATTTATCATAATTGTAAACTAATTCGTACCTGGCGTTCCACTGCCAAATTTTCCTAGTGCCTTTGATCTGTTTTTGCGTTTCAAACTAAAGACTAAATTTAATATAGTCCTCATATATGTCAACTTATTTTGAGTATAAAAATAGCATTGTTTTATTAACCAAGTCAATACAAAATAAGTGTCCATAAATGGAAAAATATTACATACTCGTAAAAACTCTATCACACAAATATTTATACATCGATCGAAGAATGGAATATGAATGGAATATCTTTGCTAACCATTCATATTTCCATAATCTGATCAAAATAAAATTTAATGTAATATAGCAGAATTACTTTATATATAAACCGTTCATACTCAATCAATTTTGTTTGTTATTTATGTTTGGAAAATCTTGTACTAGACTGCGAGCTTGATATCGATTTGTAAGGCTGTAATTTTTTTCAGCGATAAAGTATGTGAAATAGGGGCACCACGTTCTAGCATGAATCAACCCCGCATTTCACAAGCGATAATACATTTGAAAGGAGTGACAATTGAGTTGGGCCCAAAGACTGACAGAAAAAGTTTTGAAATAAATATTGTAGAACATAGATTCTTTGATTTCTTGGCTATTATTTGACACAAACATGTATACGTTTCACATAAATTAAATATACATGTCAATTCTATCTGTACATGTGTAAAAATGATCTTCTAGACGTTCTGGGTCCGTTATTTTTAATAATACCCAAAAATAGAAATAATATTTTTTATGTAAAATTCTATGCTCCACAATTTTTATTTTTTCTCTTACCTTCTGGATCCAAAACAATTCTCACAGCTTTCTAATGTATCAAAGCTGATGATGGGCAGTGTTGATTTCAGTGTTTCCATAATTGACATACTTTGATTTACATAACTGAAAAAATTACAGGCTGACAGAACAACCGTTACTCAAATCACCCAAGACCACTTAGACTATACCCTCGAAATATTTCTACATAGTAATATAATGATATAATGTAGAAATAAAAATTGGTATCCTTTTTCGATATGAAAAGGAAAATTATATTTTTTATCATAATTTAAATAACAACAAATTTACAGTAAATTTTTCATAAATTTATTTATTTATTTTTTTTTAAATAAATAATATTCGATGGAAACATGTTTATCCTTTTACACACTTGAATAATTTCATCAAATTTTCGTATATGCGCACAATATATTTTATATCCTTCCACATAGTAATGGATTGTAATCGCGGAAAAATTTGAGTTTTCAAAAGAAATATTCATTTTTAATGTGCCTGAGCGCATTTTTATATGTTAGTCTATTATATTCGACGTATATAGAATATGTCAGAGTATATTTATCTTAGTTTAATGTTTGTAACACTATAAACTCACTCTCATTGTTCGTTAACCTGTACTGAACTTAGAATCATTCTATTTGACTTCAGAAGTAATAAATTTCAAATTCATAACTTTATCTAACATTACCAGTATTCTATTGATCTCCTTCAAATTTAAAATTGGTATATCATAGCGCCCACTTTACCCCTTTATCCATAAATTCTTCATTATTTACAAAATAATATTTGTCTTATCAACAACGTAAATAATATTGTTTTTATTTACATAAAAACACAATTTTATTATTTAACAATACAACAAATACTTTGAAATGTATTTAAGTATTTATATTTTTTTGTATGAATGATTACATTATATATATATATATATATATATATATATATATATATATATATATATATATATATATATATATATATATATATATATATATATATATATATATATATATATATATATATATATTGTTGTTTATTGTAGCTTATTTATATCTACACAACAATTGTGTATACATAATCCTTTTATTTTCTTACTTGCTTTTCGTAAGTAAAGTATTTTATTCTCCTTTTATACACTGTGTTACATATATAGACATAATGCACTCATGAAAACATTTACTTTATACAAAGATTGATATATCATCATGTGTTTGTCCGTGTTTCGAAAGCATTAAGTCGAATGAATTCGAATCACTATTTATATATTTAAAACTTACTTAAAACTTGCCAATCTATGTGGTCAGTTGTACTACAATTCTAACACGGAAAATCTTATATTTCCAAGTTAAATAATATTCTTCACAGTAGATTATCTGAATTAAAAACTAACACAAAAAAATAGTGGTACACAGGTCACTGAATATTTTTACGTTTATAAGCATTCCATTCTAAATTATTAGAAAGTATTATGTATGTTTACATTAATCAAGTATCTTTGACATGCGATCTTTGCGCTATCTAGTGATTTATTTTGTATTCACTGGGTACATAGAAATCTTACGACCATAAAAATCAATCGTATTTTGACCTGGTGTTTCTCGAAAAACTGTCCCAAAAATTCATCGATAATCATTTGTTCTTGGGCGTTAGAAACGAATAATAATAATATTTATTTGGATATATAGGTCTTTGTTGTTTAAAATAAAGTAAGCCACTAGTATATCTCTGTCTCATTTAGAACCACAGTTTACCAAAAAGAATACAAGATGGCATTTACTTAATTAGAGCATATGATAAAAGTAGAAAATAATTAAATTGCGCATATTTTGATTTTTATCAAGCAAGCATTTTTACTAACAACTTGGTTGGAAAAAGACTTATAGAGCTCTAGAAATCAAAATATGACAGGATAATCTTAAGCAATCTAACTTCCAAACAGATTATGAGCCATCGTTGATGAAACGAAGAGAGGTAATTTATATTTTGGAAATGTGATATAATGTTTTAGGACTAAATGACATTCGTCACAAGTAGACCAAGCTTTTTAACAATACGATTTTTTATGAACTATTTAGTGACTCGATTTCTTTACCTGTAAGTGTATTATTATATATTTAGTTATATAAAAACTTAAAATTTATTGCTCATTTTAGTAAGCAACGAACAATGAATGAATGAATTGAATGAGTAAGTTAGTGGGTATTAAATATTTATGTAAAATGCAAACTATGTTTTTATAACAAATTTAAATGTAAATATTTATATAAATTTTGTTGACAAAAAACTTAATAACAAAATATATTTATAAAGAAAATGTAAAAGATACTGCGAATAATTATTGGCGTCTTTACAATGTTATTTGCTTAAGGCTATGTCTGAATAAGGTTATGCTCTTAAATTAATGAAGTTAAAAATAGATAAGATACCATTTGAACATAGATATATGTTCAGTTTTAATTTAATAATTTAAGAAAAACAATTATCTAATATATTACAAGAAGCGTAGAGCGTTTTTCGAATATATAAAAAAATTTGGCCTATTGACAGGATCTTTGTTCCTATAATTTATATTACAGTTATCGCAACGCAACTCATACGCTTCTGAGTTTCTTATTAATTCCTTTTTTCAGGATATTTACTGACAAGTATCAGAAAAAATTATCCTTGAAAAAATAAGCTTGGTTTTACAATATTTTTTACACAATTTTATTTCATAAAAATCAATGGAAGCACCAAGCAACGCCAACGACTGCTGTTTTGTTCACTGATGTTGAACAAAATTCTTTGATGTTGAGTTGTTTATACTCAAACGCTAGTGCCACCGCTCGTATTTAACATAATATAATTTTAAAACAGACGTCAAACGAACGTCAGTTTCAACGAACGTTGCCAAATGAACTGCTAATGTGACAGACTATACACTTAACTTCTGAAATAGTAACCAAGTACTAAAGAGAGGGTCTACTTTGAATTCCCGATAAAGCAATAGTTCATATTGAACTGTCGATACATTACTTAAATTTTAATACATCAACTTTCTTCTTTCCACACTCTACTTCATCAAACATTAGACCTGCAGTTTTCGAAATAAAGGTATACCTGAACCTTTTCTAGTTTTCTATTAATGGCAAGCTATAATGTTATAGTAAACAAAATTTCAATATGAAACGTTTGTGTAATTAATACATTTTGAAAAAAAATTATTTTAATTGTACTTTTAATCTTAAAATACGTCCGAATTTGTACGAGTACCGTAAAAAGATGTTAGAATTTTGTTGCATTTTATATTTAATTGAGAAGATAAAATCGTCTTCATTTTTCGTTATAAAAATATTCTTTAGAGTCCCTTAAGTTTTACAAAAATTAAATAAATTTTTTCAAATAGAGGACCGGACTTAAATTTTATTTATTACTTCTAATGAAGCATCTCTACTTCAACACGAACATGGATTTGAAGTTATTTTTAAAAAATCTTCAAAAATAAGCAACATATGGATATTCAAAATTCTTAATTAAACAAAGAGGGAAACACTGGCGTATGACGTCAACTGCAAGTATCTCCATATAATTTACATGTTAAACATTGTTTTTAAGAAAGAGAGAGAATAGAAAATAATATTTGAGTTTCGTTATGGTATGGCAAATTTAGAATTAGTCCGGTCCTCTATTAAATAAATTTCTGCTTTCATTCAACATTTGTTCTCCTTTCAAATCTTTCAAACAAAAATGAAAAAACAAATGAATAAATACACACAGTCCAGTGTTGTTGTTGTTTCTTTTGTACAACCTCAATTGTACAAAACAATTATTGTTATTATTATTATAACACACATACATACAAAAACTACAATTCTATACTAACCTTTGACCAGGACTTCGGCAATCAGCGTTACTACTATCATCCTCTTCCTCATCCTCTTCGCGTGATGTTTGTAATGATGGCGGTGAACGTGTACTAGATGGTGGTGATCGAACATGTTGTGTACCCCCTCCACGACTTCCTCCAGCACTCGCACTACCTCGATGATGATGATGATGATGATGATATTGTTGATTACTACCGTTACCACTTTGAATGTATGTACCGCCAAAACTAACTGTTTGTTGATGACTATGATGGGACTGCAGATGTGCAATATTTCCAGATGATGATGTTCGATGCGAAGAATGTCGATGGTGATCATCCGTTCCATCACCGCCCCCATTACCACCGCCATCATCTTCTAGATCAGTTTGTGATTCTTCACCGCCTCCAGCCCCGCCGCCTGTATCACTCTCCGATAATACGTTACCGCATAGTGTGTTCTGAAATTAAAAAGAAAAATTATTTTAATGTATTATCTTTATGTTTTAATGATATCAACGTGGAATCGAGTTTTTGAGATCGCTGATTACGAATTAAGATATAAAAATAGCCAGATTGTTGTAAAACATGCGTTCATTTATTGGCTAAAATAAAATTCATGTTTTTGTGATTCTGGGAAAACTGAAAAATCACAAAAAAATACAAAACCTCTAAATCGGATTTCTGGCTACAGCACAATAACTACGCGTCTAATATTTATTGGATGTTATGTTTGAAATCAAAGGGGTCGAATTACCTATATAAGCATAATTTTTATAAAAATCAAAGTTCATGTCATAAACCAATGTTTATGATGTAATCAAACTTGCTAACAAAGAAAATTTGTCAAATGAACCTTGAACTTCTGATGTCAAATAAATTCTACAATAATAAATTATATTTATCGTTCTTTATTAGACAAGCAAACAACATTCGGATGCTATGATTATTGTCTACAGCGGAAATTGCCTAATTTTTATATGCATTTATTATTGAAAGGAAAGTTTTTTTGAAATTTAGGTACATGTTGTGTATTGAAACAAAATACCGTAGAAGCTTGGAATATATAAAAATTACCTTCAAAAAATGAACGAAAAACTAAAAAAGTTCAATTCACCTTTTCTTTGTGATCAATTACCTTTCTCAATCGACGCCAATTAATCAATTTTTGAAGCTAAGGATATGATTGATACCGAAAAGTAATTGGTCACAAGGAATAATCCAAAGTTTTTAATTAAAAATTATTTAGTACGTTTTAGTTCATTTTTTTGTGGCGGTTCTTTTTTAAAATTTTTTATTTTAGTTTTGAATGTTAAATAAACCACGAAAAATTTTTCATTTGGATAAAATTTAATAACTAAAAATAGTTTTTGTCCCTTCTCTTCCCTTAAAGACATCAGATCCTGCTTTTCTTATCTGGTACCACGATAAAAGAAAAACCAAAATTGGTTAATAAACGAGGAAGTTATCAGCGAACAAATATGTATACTGTCAATCTGAGAAACCTCTATTTTTGAAGTTTGTTTGAAGTGGTTAAAAATGGATTATTTATTTTCATATTTAGAGATGTTTTAGCGCCAGAAAAACTTACAATATTGCAAGATAGTATACCAAATATATTACACTTTTCAACCATTTTATGAAAATATGTTTTGTAGCATCCAAAAAGATTTTAAATATAATTCATAATATATAAAACACCAATATATTTAGTACACAATCTGTAGTAAAATATTTTATTATTTTTCTATTACAAAACTTTTTTACTACTTAAAAAACAAAGATAAAAAAATACAAAATTGAAAGAACTTTTAAAATAATTTTTCTTTATATACACTTTTTTAACAATATCATATACTACTTGCTACTTTTAATAACAAATAGGTACATTGGTAGACAACATTCATAGTGTTACATCAAAAATTACGATCGTCATATATATGAGACATTTTTTTCGACCAGAGTTTGTATTATCATATATTAAATTAAAAATTGATAATGTAGTAAATTTGTAATTTTATGAACATCCTTATAGTTTCCTGTTACGACATTTTATTATCCCTTGTAAGTTTTCAAGCTTTCAAGCTTGCATGTTTGTTTTTCTAGAATCTTTTTAATAAATGTAATTTTTATTAACAATTTGCCACTGTACAAGACGTTTTTAACGCATTAATTCACTTTGTGCAAGTCTTTACAAACCAGATCCAATTTGAAAGGGCTAGGAGGAGATCCGCTAAAAAGGAACTGTAAGGTTTTTAACACCTCAAAAATGCACTTCCTTGACTCTATCTGGCTGTACATAGAAATTTACCACTCACTTTTACATTATCTTTATAAACATTTTTTAAGGGGGAAAAGTAAATGCTATGTTTTCAGATGGAGATTAAATTGCTTAAATCAATCCTTATTTTAATAATATTATTTTGCTTGGTAGACTTCTTTACACTTTCAATTTCAGTTTATTCAAAGAAGTTTTCTGTATCAAAGATTTCAAAATTTTATTTTTATTTTAGAAACTTTTTTAGGGAAAAACTATTTAAATTATTTTTCTACTTAATTTTGCGCAAAAAGAGTTTATTCAAGATCAAAAATATTTCACACATTTTAATATATGGGTTTCATTATTATTGGGGGCTGGAAAACGTTTTTTATCATGTGAATACTTTTCCTTATATAAACTTCTGCAGGTGTTTCAGTCATCGTTTCAACTTGGAATAAATAACTCGATAGTAAACAAGTCAACTAAAAACTCATTAAATTTTGTATTCTCACAATTCAGTAGTTTCTCGTCTAAAAGTTGAGTTATTCAAGCACAAATATTATGTAAATATATGGTAAAAGATTTGTTCTATACAATGTTTAATGAAAATTATACCAACACAGTTGTTTAAGTAAATATTTTTAGGATTTTCTATACTAGTAATTTAAATGAGGTAGTAATGTTATTATCAATATTAGGTCGTTATAAAGACTTATTTTTTATTGTACATACGGTATATAATTTTACAACTAAGTTTACATGAACGTCCTATTAAATTACTTCATGTCCTGATTTGATAGTAAAAAGTATTGTAATATTCTTGAATAAAACTGCTTGTAAATAACAACATGAACTCTCTATTCCTCATAAATGAAAGTTTTACAATGGCATTCCGTAGGCAAAAATAATACACTTATTTTAATTTAATACAGAAATTTTTGTAGCATCCATTAATTTGTCTGACGAAAATTGATTGTTTTCATTTAGAAAATAATTTTTTTTTTTTTAAAGATTATTCATCTCATAACGGATTAAGAAAAACTACGCCTCTTTGCCGGTTTGTACAATTTACTTGCATATTATTTTTAAATATTTAGCGAAGTTTAAATATTTATTTGGTGCTACGATACAAAACGATTAATTCCAAGAAAAATAATTTATAAAAATATGTACATACAATAGATTATAAAATAAAATAGTGATATGTGTAAAAGAGGTAAAACAAACGTTTTCTGATTAGAAATCTTATGTTGTTGTCTTATGTAGGCCATCTGTTAGTTAAAAAACCAAATAATATATTTAAAATATTTAAAAGTTCATTGGTTCGTTGTACGTTGTACGATGATACCCGATGATATGATCGTGTTTCAGAGTTTTGTCGGATGTATGATCAGATTTTCTTATAAGATTTGCTTAAAGGACTGTCCGATGGTGTGCGTTGACCATCAGATTTTCTGATCAGAAAATCTTACAGTGTGCGCTGGCTCTAAGAGAACATATGCACAAATATAATTAGCTGATTTTCAATCAATTCAAACAGAATCTTTTGGTAGTCGTTATTGTTCCCATTTAACCGGTTTATAAATTATATAGGATTTATAAAAGGAAATCAGTTTAGTCTTGATTCTATGTGATAGATAGAAGAGATGACCCCAAATGACTATTAGTACACATATAAACTTTAATATTCACATAATATAAAATATTTACATTCGGTTCTCTCTGTGTTGGAATTTCAAACAAAGATTAATTTGCCTCTAGAAAGAAATATTTTATTTTACATATCGTTTTAAACTGATTTATTTTGAAAAATATTTCAATCTGTGGAAGCTGAGCTTCCAATGAATTTTTAGTACCAACTCAATTTGAGACTAAAAAATTTAATAGAGTAGCAATGCTTCTAACTCTTATTTTCGAAAAATCGAAATTAAATAGATCTTGTAAAATTTATGGAGCGCACATATAGTGGTAACGTGGTACAGATTAATATCATTTTAACGTTCTTCAGAAATTATCGTAAAGCTAAACTATAGCTTCAAAGCTTTTGCCAAAAAATATATGCGTAAATTTTCAACATTTTAAATTTAAGATTTGCCTACCCGAATAAAGAAGAAAATTAAACGATTTATCGGAGCATCAAAATCAATGAAAAGTGAAAAAGGAGTGGCTCTATTTTCCAGTATAAAATATTTTCCGGATAATAAATCTCAATTGAAATTACATTGAACCCAAAAAATATCGGATGTTTGTATTTCAATTTATCATTTCTTTTCTATTGCCATTAAAAGTACGGAAAGGGTAATAAAAAATATGTCACCAGCTAAATTGTGGATAATTTATTGCAAATATTTATTTTTTATTTTATATGAATTACATACAAAACATATATACATTTAAGGGTCGGTAAATAAGTCTTTAGAAAATGTAAAAGATGGTGCTCGTAGCAAAGCTAACAGTCTGTTTTTAGTAAGCATCATCCCTTATTTCATTTTTATCGTCAGTTGAATAAAACAATTTTTGTTTGTTTTGAAAGAACGGAATAAGTGAGTTTATAGCTGTGATTAAACATTTTAAAGATTTGACATGGTTGGCAATTGCTTTCAGCTGAGAAAATTGATCAAATGAAGTGTGAATTGATATACCTTCTATCTATATCTGATCCCAAGTGGCTTGAAAGTGAAACAATGGCTTAGTTGACAACACTTTTCACTAAATAAAGCGGTCATCGCAAATAAGCATTTGTGTGAACTATCACAAAATAAGCATTTGTGTGAACTTTTGAGGGACATCTGTCAAAGTGTACAGAGCTTGACGGAGATAATGTTGAAAAATATACACAAAAAATTGATTTTCTATATTTTTTCTAAAATCTTATTGACCTGCCCTCGAACCTAAAACATACGACAAATAGAGGAAAAAATTAATACCTTTAAAAAATAAAAATTGCCTTTATTTCCTTTGGAAAATAAAATTTTAAATCCAGAGACAGAGTAGCAGCGCGTATACAGTTGTTGTATAAAATGTTATATAAAAAAAAAAAAATAATGTGTTTATATCGTAAAAATGATTAAATATTAATCTTTTTTTTTCCATACGTAAAAGGTGATTGATTCGATTTATTGTAAAAAAAATTGTAGGTTTCAAACCCAAACTTTTCAAATGAAAACGTACAAACAATTTTTTTAGTCGGAGTCCCGTCTACGACGCAGTCTATACCTCGATTAACAGTCCTTTGTAAAAAGTTCAATGATTATTATTATTACTTTACTAGAGCAAATTTTATATACATTTAATCATAGTCTTTGCATTCTAACTCAAGGAGTCGTGTAGCGGGAGCCATTCAATCTTAGTACACCATTCATCGAAAGGATTGTACACCAAAACCTCTAAAGGACTAGGTAGGCTAAATATTCTATTTATTATAATTATATTTTGAGTCATTAACCGTATAATGTTTTCCTATATAAAACTTTGGTTCATGAATCCTGGAAGATTTTCTATGGAGCATAGAAGGTTATAATTGAGTATGATCATTGGCAATAGTAGTTTGACATAATGAAAGCTCTTATCTTAAACATTACTTTTTTCCATTAACAAAACTTTCTACTTGGTATAGTTTTGTAAGGGAAATATTTCTCTGAATCAACTAAAATCGAGTAGACGAAAACATAATAAAAAGAAATATTTTAACGCATCAAATAGATCACACAAAAAAGGTAATAAATATCATTCAGAGCAGAAGTTACTCACAGAAATATGTAACAGGAAGAAAATAAAGAAGAATAAATGTTCTATATAGATGGATATAGACCTATAGAATGGCGAAGTATATATTCGAAATGAATTTAACGAATATCGTGTCGTGATCAATATCCATCTATTCATTCAACGCATCACATATATACATACAATTATATTCATTCAAGTTAGTCCATCCAATCGCAGTGTTCCAGTGGGGAAAATTGTATCTTAAAATTTTCTGTTACAAAGGTGCAAGCAGCTTGTTCTAAGTAAAATACTCTGGGGTCATTTAGAGTGAGTCATATTTACGAACTATTAGGCCTGGTGCATATTTCGGAGCACGTAGTATAGCACAATTTTTTGTAACTTACACAAACGAATAGGTCAGCACAAATTGACGACACGGTACTACGTAGCGTGGCTACCAATTAAAAATTATTAAAAAAAAATATAACAGAAAATAAAGAAAAACACTTTTCTTTTGGACTGGAGAATTGTGTGGGCGTGAGATCACGTTTTGCTGTGTACATACTGCGTTTTTTGGCGTTGAATTACAAATAGACAGTTTTAAGCCTCACAAAACAGTAAAAATAGCTAAAATTTTTCACACCTCGAATCTGCATCATATATTTAGACGACATATTTAGAATTGGTGCCAATATGTGACTGACTATCAAAAGTTTTATTTTGTCTCTCCGCTTGCCTTCATATACGTATTCGATGCGTATATTTATTGTGTGAAAAGAGATATTAATGCATACACCCCAACACTCTTCGAAGTTTTCGAAAATAATACCATTTCAATGTGATATTATGATATAATTCCTTCAAAATGATATTATTCCAATTCTAAATTTACAAGATGGTTAAAGTAAAAGATTTTGAAAATATATTTCACATATTTATGAAAATGGTTTAATTTTCTATATAAATTATAAGTGTGCCAAATTTCACATTCCTCCGTCCGCCCACATTTCGTAAAAAAGAATACACAGTTTTCGCTTCATTATATAGATTATTGTTATTATTATAATAATGTTTATATGTCGTTTGATTTTGAATTTTAAACATTATCAGAAGATTATAAAAGTTACAAAGCGCAACTGAAACATTCTGTATAAAAAACAAAATATTGAAAATTTATGTTTTTAAATTAAAAATCTATTTTTAAGTGTAAATGTAAGTATTTTGTATTTTATCATCCTTCGCATCGAAAAGTTTTAATATTTACTTAATACTTTTAGAGAACAATTTGTGATGATACTTTGACATTTATAAAATCGTTTAATCATTATGTCTCTTTTCTCCTTTCCTCACTTATACTGATATATTTACAAGTTTGTTTTCCATAAAATTCATATAATATTTGATACAATTCAATTTACAAGTAAAGCTTTACGGTCAATATTGGCTCTGAGTTGTAGTTATTAACTTTTATTTTTTCGTTTTTAATTTTATACCTGCTAATTAAGAGTTGGTTTTACCTAATATTACCCTCTAATGAAAGCAAATTTAACATTTGACATTTGTGTTTCTTAAAAATTTCCTTTCACATACAGGGTAGAAATAAATTATGTTCTCAGATGAAAAGTGCATGCAACCAGCCGAAATAAATGATATAATCAGCGGGATATGAATTGTAAGGATCCGTTACAAAGGTCAATATAAGTCTATTTGTAGGGCATACGTTTGTTTCTTCTAGAAATTTCACACTTCCAGAAAACCTTAATGTATCAATTATGTACCAATTATGTCAAAACCAAATACAAACCAACTCAAGCCATATAAAGGGTCATTCTTAACATTTCATTTCTTTTGCCAAAAATAGAATCTTTCTGTAGTACATTGAGAGTAAGGTTGGTTCAGAATATATGATATTTGGTCTTCTGTATATGTTTTCTGGTTTTGAGTCAAAAATTCTATCGAATGCTTTTTACTAGTTTAAACAATAAATAACCAGGCAAAATAAGTAAGTCAACATAGGTCAATTAGGCCCATAGACTTGATGCCTTGTTGGAGAAAATATGCCCAGTATTTCACCAGGGTGCCTGTTCATTTCCCCAATCGAAGATCAGGTACCCATCAGGTTTTTTGATTTCAACATGGTAGGGCTTAGATGAAAATTCCCCCGTACCGGATATAGAATGCGTAGCTTTCACTGGCATGAGAACTCACCTTCCCTAATACTATATATGCCGTTTAAACAAAATCAAAAGTTTAAGTTTTTGAAATTCAAATACATTCTTCTTGTTGCAGCCAATAATATTTGTTGAAGTTATTAAGTACGACGTTTTGTATAGGTTTATAAAATGTATGTCTACATACATGAAGATGATATTCCATATAATATACAGAGAGACAGAAATAACAGATTTTGAGAGGATATTTCGTTATAATTCTCTGGAGGGTTTTCTATATTTAGAAGAGATGTATATTGTACGAAACATGTAGAGTATAGGTAGAAGTAGGAAGAGCAACAACAGATATTAATCAAATATTTAGTATGAATAATTGAATTATAAGGGAAACGAACGGGTGGGGGTGAGGGCGAGGTTAGTAGTCAAATATACATTCTCTATAACATTGGTATTATAGAGTATTTTATTTATTAGTTATGGAAAGTATGATAGGAATTCTTTGAAACAATTTCAGAAATTTTATCATAAAAAAATGTTAAATAAGAGGAAAAAAATATATAAAAATGTGGATATAAAAAAATTTTTTTTTTTGTTATAAAGATGAAGAATTTTTAGTTTAGAACTATTTAGAAAATGTGATTTTAACACTTTGAATAATAACCTCTTTAACGAATAATGTGTACACGACATCATTATCATTAAAGTAAGAACTATTATCATTAAAGTAAGATAAATTGTTTTAATTATTTGACCTATAAAGTTATATTTTTAACTGACTTCAAAACAGGAGGTTCTCAGTTTTGTTCTTTTTTTTTTTAATGCCTGTCACCTCAGAACTTTTGACTGGGTAAACCGATTTTTATTTGAAAGCTGATGCTTTTCGTGTGGTTCCATTTCAATTTGGTCCAGATCTGATGTCCCTAAGAGGGGTGAAAAAAGCTATTTTTTGTCATATGTGTGTTCGTGGATAACTTCGTCATTCATGACCAATATTCATAACTGAACCGATTTTGATGATTCTTTTTCTTTAGACAGGAGATAATTCAGGGGTGATACTTAGATAAGGAAACTAGGATCTGATGTGCCTAAGGGGAGGGAAGACGCAAAAACAATTATTACTGATAAATTTCATCCAAATGAAAAATTGTTCGTGGTTGCTTGGATAGTCAGAAGTAAAAAATAGAAAGTAACTTATAAAAAAATCAAAAATTTTAAATTTTTCCCAAAGTGGTCACAAGGAAAAATTACGAATTATTTTTTACTTTTTAGTTCATTTTTTGTAAGATAGTTCCTTGTTGGGTATACATACAATAATTTTTAAATAGAATTAAAAAAAAAAATATATTATATCGATTGTCTTTCATAATTTCAGTTTAAGAGAAATCAACGTAGAGTTGAACATATTAATATATATTATACCTTTCCTTAAAATTTTCTTCATTGAACTTATCTTGTATAATTTAACAATCTTACATAAACCAAAATCTACACGAAGTAACTTAACAATTCTATTGTGGTTTGATCCATATTTGTAGCATAAATTTAATGAAGAATTTATTAAATAATTCATAAAATTTTGTCAATTTTAAATTACTTATGTTTATAAATAATGAAAATAGGAAATTAGTAAAATATATGGAATTATTCACATTAATGTACACACTTTATCTCTTTCTAGGACTTTTTCTCACTCAACATATTGTACCTTATCTTAAGAAACGGCTTGAAACTTTACACATTATATGTATAAATAAATAGATAATATTCCATTCAAGAGTTAACTTGAAGTATTAAGATTTAAACATAATTTTAACTAAATCCTGAAATAACATAATAACATAAATATATCATTTATATACATTTGATAAAGATATATAATTTTAAATAAATACACACAATGACTTTGTATGGATTATATTATTATGTAAGTAGACATATTTTATGTAAGTGCAAGATGGAATGATTCATTCGGGGATGAAAGTGGTTACCACAGACCAGAAGATGATGCCAGAAAATGAGTGTTTATGGAATTGACTTTCTGAGATTTGTCTGTTTAATAATGAAAATATCAAGCGATTTTTGAGAAATAAATAAGGACATCTTGATACCAATAAACATCGCACCATTACATATTTACAGACCACTCACAAATCTTGTTATTACCTTATTTCTGAAGTTACACGACTGATTGTTTATCGAATTCAATATGATCTAATTTTCTTCTATTCAAACATTCAAACAAATGCCCCACAATGAAAATGTTCTACCAAACAAAAATGACAAGCCGTAACCAAGTGTGTGTAGTCTGTCCCCAATGAATATCGAGTAACATTTCCTAGGAGAATTATTACGATTAGCTAATTTATTCCGAAGATGACTACTTTGTAGTCCAAATACGTATTTATAAAACCCAAATATATTCGATCTAAGAAATTGGGGCAAAAAATTGAAATTTATTCGAAAAATTCGAGTTTTCTTTGATAATATTCAAATATACAGGATAATTGTTTTAATAGGTCCATTTGAAAAAGAAAATATACGTATTTAGTACATTTTAGTTTAGTTTAAAATAATGACCCTCTTTTGTAAAACGAGGCACTTTAACCACAAAATTAAAAATGGAACCCAATATCTTACTATACTTCATTTTACTGAATTTTTACTCAGAAATTAATGGGACCATCAAGGACCAACTTATGGAATAAAATTTTAACTTTTTGAATTAATGTCATTTTATTTATAATTTCAATTTCAATTTTTACGAATTTGAGCTTAAAAATAATACTGTAAATTTATTTATTTTTAGAGTAACTCTTTTGCTTGCCACTAGAATCAAAATATCCTGATAAAAATTAAACATAAGTAAATAAGTTAAAAGTTAAAATTATGCATTATCATTGATTCATTGATAAATTTTAGAACAATTGATATATATTATATTAAATTATGTATTTTCTAACATTTGTAGAGAAGATTTAAACTTATGTTTACACTTTACCCTCAAAATTAAGATACTGAGTCTCCTGTAGTGAATAACACAATACTATGACTTTAACTTCAATAAAGAAAAGAATAGCTTACCGTCGACGACACAACATTCTGGTGATACGTTCTTTAATTCTCAGTTCTCACACGTATTCATATGAAGAAATAGTAATACTTTGAATTCATCGTTTTCCCTCATTCACCACAATAAAATAAAATACCCTACACTTCTTTCTATTTATAAGAGGAAATCCTTTGAAATTATACTTGTAGTTTATTTATAATATAAAAATATCTGATGTGTATTCAAGATTTTTGATATACATCGTACAACAGGCTGTGAAATGATATATTCCAAAGTTAATGTAAAGCTTTAAAAAAAATTTTAGGTAATTGTGGACGTAAATACTTTTCTTAACTAGAATTTAATAAATTGCAACCTGGATGTAATTAATTTTCCATAAAAAAATTATTGATAGAAGTATTTAATTTAAAATTTATCTTTTCTTTTCATATTTTCATTCAAGTCCACATTCTATTTATTTGAAAACATATAAAAATAAAATATTTTTATAATTTGTTTTTATATAATATATGTTATGTTTTTATTTGTGTGTGTCTTTTTTATGTTGTTTTTGACATATTATTATTTTTATTTGATTTGTTGAGGTACCATTTTTGGTTTAAAAAAAAGATATTTATTTTTATACGATCAATCGGTTTTTTTTCCCAATAATATTCTTCTATATATAATACATAATATCATATTATGTTTATGTTTTATGTATCTTAAAAGTATTTTTACGTTTTACTATATTTTCATTTTTTTTATGCGAATAGTCAATTTTTGTTTTTGTTGTAAATAAACTAGCTACAAATTTATTTACCTTTGATCTTAATATTTTGAGAAAACATTTTCAAGAAATATTTTATCTGTCAGAAAATGCATTATATAGACTCAAAAGTAGGAGATTATGCTTTTACATTTTCCGTGAAAAAATTCTCTGTTTTTATTTTTTTTTATTTTAATATGTTTTTTCATAGAAATTTCAAATTTTCAATAAAAACACAAACTTATCGAAATTAGAGATAAAAAAAATATCTCGATTTTTCCTAGTTTTTTTAAGGGTTACGTATCCCTTTCAGAAAATCTTAAAAAATAGCTTAAACAATCACAAAAGACAAAATTTATTCGTTATATATAAAAGAACACATCAAATACTTTCAATGAATTATTTCAAAGGAAAATGGAACACGTAGTTAATTATTTTTAAATGATATTATTTATCACAAAATACAAATTATTTATCATTAAAAAATAAAACGCCAGATAGCGAAAAGATCGCATGTTAAAGATGCTTGATTAGCGTTAGTTCATGTTCATTTAACTATTAAATGTATGAAAGTAAAATTGTTACCAAAACTATTTATTTAAATCTTTTAATGAATATAAATATCAATTCAAATAATATATGTAATAGAATATAGAAACGACATTTATATAATTCAAATACTTTTATGAATTTCAATAATGTTTGAAAAACATTTCAACTATCATTATACTATTCGACAAATTTACAAAACATTCTTTTTCACTGTTTGTGAAAAGAGAGAACTTTTGACAACAATTTTATCATAAATTCTCTCAAACATTTTCCAAACTATGTACGTGAAGTCGTGAAGTATATATATGCAGTAATATTATTGTTATTAGTAAAGCTCACATGTATTGGAACTATAGGAAAGTTTATTTATGATGACATCAAAAGCCACTTAAATTACTCCTTGATTGAGAACTAATATGGTATACGCATATCAGGCTAGAACGTTATAATAATAAAATATAAATAATTTTTAATGTGCCATGTTTGTATAATGAACTAAAAGATACATCATACCAATTGGAGCATATTGCAGCATTAGTTGAGTTATTAATGTATCAATTAAATTCTGCATGAGTCCAATGTTTCTCGTTTAGACCCTCTCTATCTTTATATTAATTATAAAAATTTGAAAACTATGACCCAAACTTAGTAGAATAACATACTTTGCTTGCCAAAATTGGATAAAAATTGAGTGTTACAAGACAAAATGAATTTTTTGGGTTTTGATGACGTAACAAAGTTTAAAAATTAATTTTTCAATATCTTGGCCAGATTGTAACCGATTTGCTTGAACTTTTTTTTTAAACCCACTAATTTTTGGTCATTATTTTCATTTTTAATACTATTAATTCGCTATATTTAACCGAAATATGAAATATTATATCCTGACCCTCGCTATCTTAAAATTTATTGCAGATATGGTTATTTTGACAACAAATTTGAAAACTATGACCCAAACTTAGTAGAATTACATACTTTGCTTGCCAAAATTGGATAAAAATTGATTGCTACAGGGCAAAATCAATTTTGGGGTTTTGATGACGTCACAAAGTTTAAAAAATTAATTTTCCGATATCTTGGCCAGATTGTAACCGATTTGCTTGAACTTTTTTTTTAAACCCACTAATTTTTGGTCATTCTTTTCATTTTTAATACTATGAATTCGCTATATTTAACCGAAATATGAAATATTATATCCTGACCCTCGCTATCTTAAAATTTATTGCAGATATGGTTATTTTGACAACAAATTTGAAAACTATGACCCAAACTTAGTAGAATTACATACTTTGCTTGCCAAAATTGGATAAAAATTGATTGCTACAGGGCAAAATCAATTTTGGGGTTTTGATGACGTCACAAAGTTTAAAAAATTAATTTTCCGATATCTTGGCCAGATTGTAACCGATTTGCTTGAACTTTTTTTTGAAACCCACTAATTTTTGGTCATTCTTTTCATTTTTAATACTATTAATTCGCTATATTTAACCGAAATATGAAATATTATATCCTGACCCTCGCTATCTTAAAATTTATTGCAGATATGGTTATTTTGACAACAAATTTGAAAACTATGACCCAAACTTAGTAGAATTACATACTTTGCTTGCCAAAATTGGATAAAAATTGATTGCTACAGGGCAAAATTAATTTTGGGGTTTTGATGACGTCACAAAGTTTAAAAAATTAATTTTCCGATATCTTGGCCAGATTGTAACCGATTTGCTTGAACTTTTTTTTTAAACCCACTAATTTTTGGTCATTCTTTTCATTTTTAATACTATGAATTCGCTATATTTAACCGAAATATGAAATATTATATCCTGACCCTCGCTATCTTAAAATTTATTGCAGATATGGTTATTTTGACAACAAATTTGAAAACTATGACCCAAACTTAGTAGAATTACATACTTTGCTTGCCAAAATTGGATAAAAATTGATTGCTACGGGGCAAAATCAATTTTGGGGTTTTGATGACGTCACAAAGTGTAAAAAAATTAATTTTCCGATATCTTGGCCAGATTGTTACCGATTTGCTTGAACTTTTTTTTTAAACCCACTAATTTTGGGTCATACTTTTCATTTTTAATACTAATAATTCGCTTTATTAAACCCAAATATTAAATATTATATCCTGACATTAAATGATATTATATCCTGACATTAAATGGTATAATTGCGTCACATTAAATGATTTTCATTCTACGTTCAAATTCAAAGTCATTGTTATTTATATAAAACTTTTTCTTTTTAAACTATAAAACAAACAAAAAAAAAAAAGTGGAAAAACTTTAAACTAAAAATAATTTAACATTAAATTACAATTGTTTTTCATATATGTATAAAATAGAGAGAAAAAATGCTTCTTATTTTAACTCCCGTGGGTGATCAGTCTCGAATTTACATTTAAATATGTAATAGCGTTGACGATTTTTTAAAGACTTTTTTGAAGAAAAAATTTGTAGTGAAATCTCATCTTAAACAAATACGTTCTTATTATATATCATCACTTAAATGTGAAAGCTGTTCAACAAAACAATATTAAAATTATTTTTTAAATAAAATGTTATTCTGTTATAATATTATTACTTCCGAGTTTAGAACTTCCATACCAGCCCCATCCTTACACAAATTTTAAAATTAATTTGTATAAAATTTTAATCAGAATAATTAAAAACTAATTATGATAACATTGTTATAATAGTAGATTCAATCAAGCTTGTAAAATGGAAACAATTACAAAATAACAACTTCTGATCATTTATGATTTCAACTCAAGAGTTCATGATATAAAGCTCACATTAAGTACGTCATAATAAATACATTTTTGTTTTTATATTCCATTTTGTTTCTTGATTTTCATGAAATTTTATATGTAAACTGTGTGATAATTTTACAGAAGTCGTTTAAAATTTTATTGAAATCCATTGTTTCGAGAATTCGAGATTTAGAAAATTTCTTAAATCGAATAGAAATCCACCAAAAAGGATTCAATATTTCGGGGATTTTCTATTCGATTTAAGCTTGTTTTAAAATCTCTATTTCTTATTACTGGCGCAGAAAAGTTGATTAAATGATCAAGGTATAGAAATATGGAAGTTTTTACCTATGAATTAAACCTCACCTGGAAAGTGTGTGTCCATAATTAGAAATGTGTATCTTTGTGTAAATAGAAAAATCATTTTTGTACAAATATGATAAATTCTTCTGCCTTGGTATAATCTTTCAACTTCCTTATGACCTCTTTTTTATTTGGTGTAATTATTAAGGAAAAACATTTTCGAAATAAGATAATAACAATTAAATTTTTCTAACTTCTTATTTACTCCTCTGTGATAAATATTTCTCTATACTGCAGATTAGATGATATATTTATAATTTTCTCTTGGGTTCAACACTGTACTGTGAATTTAACGAACTTTGTTTTATAAATTGTTCTAATTATTATGTAAATTTTATAACTCTAATGATTACCACACACTCTACAACAGACATTCATTCGACTACTACTGCAATAGCAACGTTGTAGTTAACTTTTAAAAGAAACTGTCACACTTTATTATGCTAGCTTCAGCATTTTATAAAGCATATAAAAACATGTTGAAAATTAAATGGTATACTTTTTAATTCAAACTTTCTCGAATTATTCGAAAATAACTAATAATTTCATTAAAATTTCGTTTATTTGTTCTAGATGATACCGAAGTTTAAGAAAAACTTCAATCTTTTGATGAGTTTTAATGTAAACGTATTTTAAAGGATTGAAAGGATGCCAAATCGAATGGAGAGGACAGTCAAGACAATAATACATAAATTGTCCTATTTTAATGCTGTGCAATATTCATATAGTTTCATCTTTATGCTTCCATAAAGATCATTCAGTTGAATTAGATAACAACCAGATGTAAATAAAAGTTGATTCTCACAGTTTAAAAAAAAAAAAACTTTAATTTAAATTCATAATTACTTAGTGAAATGGAAATTTTTTATTTTAAATTTACAATTAGTTTGAATTTGTTAAATTATTTTTAAGAATAAAAATTAGTCCAATGAGTAATTTTGTATTTTACAGTTTTATTCATTTTAATTTCATCAAAGGCCCGTCTAGTAGACTTATGCTTATTTTATAAAAGTCAGAATATATTTTGGATTGGAAAAATTTAGATATGAGTTGTTTAACAACTACTTTCCTGAGTTTTATGTGACCTTTCATCGTCGTAACAAAAATTAAATTGAGTATAGTAATGGCCTTATTTCCAATAGTCCGTTGGCAAACTAATTTTTTTTATCGTTTGAAAAGTATAACTTGTACCATATTTTATACTCATATTACAAAATTAGGAAAATGAAGTAAATAGCAGGGACTTAGGCGGCCCCTAATCAAATAATCTGTCAAGGCCTTAATATTCAACTTGAGAATTGGGTTTAAAATATTAGACTTACGCATTAAACGAACAATCCTCAAATATTTATCTGAAATACGTAAAACTTTGACACGAGTATACCGGCACACGGGCTTAGGAACAATGTCAGTACAAAACTAAGGATTTAGCGGAATTTCATTGTCAAATTGCATTATCCATTTTATAGCATTTCTCACTCTGATGAAAGTTCTTATCGTGGTTTTTCTTATACTTTGGCAGATAATACCATTAACTTTCTAGCATGTATTAAAGCTGATTTTAGCCCAAAATGGACTTAGCATGTTAACGAACCAGGTCGATATTTATAAAGAACATTTCAGTAGGTTTCATATAATACTAAATGTTGCTGCATCTACTTACGTCTCCTGTGACTTGCTAAAGTAATAGTAAATTAATATACAAGTGTAAACACACTTCATGTAGTCATATTGGAGGTCTTTTAAGGACTCAAGACAATCCAATCACTATTTTGTATAATCTTAGGGATGGGTTTAATTTGCAAACAAATTGGTTTTTATTCTCCATAATATTACTCTACTTAAAATACATTTCAAGTGTCTTGTGTGGAAGATAATAGTAGTAAGAATATCTAATAATAATATACTTCAAATATAGTTTTTATATGGTTATAAAATAAAAATTTCAAGCATAATATTGTTAGGTTCAAGTAGGTAGGTATCTACTATACCGATATACTTCACTGAATATTATTTATCATATGAAGGAAGGCAAGTGTGTGTTTAGTTTGTGATATCTAGTTAGTGTGTTTTTTTTTTTTGTTACTAAAGTACTACTTTTGTATCTGTGTATACAAATTTTCCAGATTGTTAAATTTTTATAAAATATATAAATTTAATAATAAAAAAGGAACTACATTTCGCTTCGATACTCCGATATAAAATATATAATTCATAACTTGCTGCTATTGTTAAAAAATATGAAATAGAATCACATAGTAGGTACATTTATAGAGAGGAAACAGTGGCTATGGTATCTAGTTCAATCGTTTAACGTTTATAGAGTCAGCTATACCATTTCCGCATGTCCGTCATCGAGTTATTTCAAAAATTTCATAAATGAACAAAATCGATCAGTTTTGTCACCACTTATGTCATCAGTTACGACCAAATATACTTTATCATAACTTTCTAATTTTTGATAAGAAACTTCTTTTTTGCATTCTTCGTATGATTTTCATATTGGACATTTAAATTTTTGTTCTAGAAATGAAAAGAAAAATCACTAAAAAATACAAGGTATTGTAAATATTGAAACGAATTTTTTCATTTTTTTTTTTTTTTTTGGGAAAACATTGTGTAGTTAATTTTATATTTTCAGAATATATTTTTTTTATATTAAACTTTTATGATTAGAATTATTAAGAAAATGTGTATAAAATCCTTGTTTGTAATTCAAGACAAAGAATCTTATGCGCGCTCAAGATACGTGGTCTGTGGCTAAACGAAACCTTAAGAATAGTAGTGAATCCGCACATACACTTTCACAAAAAAAAATATATATCAGAAAACGTTACTTGAATACGTTTGAAATTAATAAGAAAAATGAAAAAATATATAATATTATTATTTTTTTTTTGTATGTGATCTTTCGAACAGTACATGCGTTTGAGTTTATTAAAATCGAATTCAATAAGGAAAATAATGAAAAAAAGCAAACCTTATATATTTCCTCTGTCGATGTAATATTTTTCTATAAAAAATTTGACTTATTTTTAAAACGGGTTTTTATATATATCAGAGTATAATAATTTTTCTTTGTAACACTTGTTCTTGGTATAGGTGTTCCTAGAATCCCCTAATAAGACAATTTGTGACTGTCTTGTCCGTCCGTCATTACAATATCACAAAAAGAAAAAAATTATTTACGTAAAGAGTTCGTTAATGAGCCAAATCGGTCTAATGGGTCCAATGGAGCCTTGACCCAACTTTTAAAATATAAAATATTGAAGAAAAGTTCAAATACAAGGAATGCCTATTTTTTGATACAGAAAATATTTTTTTGAAACAATTTTACGTTAAATGTTTGAGTTTGCCACAATTTAAGCTCAAATTTGGCTAATAAATACAAATATGTAGTAACAATACATTATATTACTATACATGTATAACTGTTTACAATGGATATTTATTGTATTTTATGAATGATTATTAAAACTAGTTCAAACATTGAAATACAATCGTATTCGAAAATTTGAAAAAATTTAAACATTGGTTCATTATCTCGATGGTATTTTACAAGCGTGGAACATGTTTATTCAATGTCTGATTTTATGCCGAAGTAGTTACAACCGAATGAGTAGGTAATTTATTGATTTTATACCGATTATTGGAATTACTTCTATTTATTTTTAACGACTTAAGTTTAATTGAACGTTTTAATTACATTTTTAAAATAACATAAACTTCCATTAGCATCTGTGGAAATATTAATCAAACAAGTTTTATTGGACAATTATTTTATTTTATAGTCAAGTTCATATTACAATGGTTTAAGAGATATTAGAACAAGTAATTTAAAGTAAATAATGATTTTTATAATAAAAACAATTTTATGAACAAAAAATAATTTTATGGTAAATTTGATATCAAAGTTTTAACGAACGATATACACCTGTTTAGTTCATAAAAATACTGTTAAAAATGGTTTTCGTTTTAGAAATAAGCACCAGTTATTTAATTAAAATTAAATAAAATTCTTTATAACTGGGTCAAAATTTTAAATCTGAGAATAAAACCCATCGAAATTCACAGAATATCTTATTTAAGTAGGTCGCTTGAGTACTACCATAGACAATAGATTTGTAATGAATACTATTCAATTAAAATGTATTCGATTGTTTATTTGCGAATTATATTCGAAAAACTTCGTCATAATTCGCCTATTTTTTTGTTGATAAAATGTATATATAAACATTAAAATATAATCAATTTCGATTTTTTCCCCAATTTCCTAGATTAAATTATTTTGTATTTTATAAATACGTATTTCGACTACAAAGTAGTCATTATCAGTATGAATTAGCTAGTTGACGGTCGTGCAAACCGTCACCAACCTAGCAACGAGTAACATCTCCTCAGAGAATCATTACAACTAGCTAATTCATACTGATGATGATTACTTATTAGTCGAAATACGTTTTAATAAAATACAAAATAATTTGATTTAGGAAATTGGGGAAAAATCGAAATTTATTCGAAAAATCCTAGAGTTCTCATTAATAATTATAAAATTAAAATATAAATATAGTCACTCTTCTATCCAATATCCAGAAGCGCTCGAGACAATCCAAACATCTCCGCTTAGGCCTCCCTACCATAAATACTCTCATGTTTTTGAAAATATTTTAAACTTCAATCCTTTATAGCGCCCAATAGAAACTGGAAAATTTATAATAACATTTCAAATAATTCCATTCTATTTATTTATGATCACTGTAAAGGCAACCATATTTATCTACTTTTAGTTTATTTAATTAAAAATATATCTAGAAAAAAAATTGCATTTCCAGAGCAAATAATGCAACAAGAGTATAAAAATATTTTATGAGTAATTTTATTCGGTACTTACAACATACCTACCTGGAAATAATAGACAAACACATACCTAACAGTTAGTTATTAAATAATGAATACAAAACTAACATGTGGAAACTGGAATTATTACCTAATAAATTTAATTCGATTATTTTATCACCAAAGGTGTGAAACTACTAATGTTGTTCAATTTTATTATAATTAAATAGATGTTTTTTAAAACATTAAAAATTTTTAGATTTATAATATAGGTTTAATTCAAAAATCACGGATGGGACTCAAAATACCAAGAAGGAAAGCGTATTTTTCTGATTTCAAACTTAACGTATTCTTGTCGATTCAACTTAAAAAACAAAGTTTTGAGAAATTTTACTTTCTTTGTTTTTAATTGGAGAATAAACTTTTTTGAAGTTATACTTCATTTTGAAAGTGAAATTTTAAGATGCACGCGCATCACTGACACCTTAAACCGTATGTTACTCCCGAGATTAGGGGACAATTCAAATTTCATTTTGATTATTCAGACATACAGGAATCAAGGCGTATGGGTATTTTAAACAAACAAAACAAGAAACAAATAAACCAATTTTATTTGATAATATTAGTAATGATAATTCAATTAAAATACTTTATATTAGAATTTATTTGGACATATGAAAAACGATTGTTTCATTATTTTATACAAATAAATAACATTTACAGTACGTTGAGTTAAAGATTTACCTATGACTTAACACAAATACAGCTGGCCGAAATCCGAAGTCATTTAATTGATACGAAGTAATCTATCTGCATTGACACAAACTAGAGAAAAAGGAAAGTTGTATAGCAAAAACTTAATTTATCGAAATATTTCCAGGGTGAGAGGTGTACAATAAAACAATTAATTTTTATTTCTCCTGATCCTTTTTTATGACATATCAATTGTAAAAAACCGTTTCTTTCTAACATTTTAAGTGCTCTTTCTTCAGAGAGTACAATTTCCTGAATATGATTAATGTCTCTACCAAATTTCATCAAAATCGAACTATAAATTCGAAAGTGAAGCAAAACAAACATAGAATTGACTTCGTATGTACCGTTTGGAAGTAACCGTACTTTATATACAATAATGATTTGTAGAGTATTAAAGTTTTAAATGAAAATAATTACGAAATTTGATCGAAATATAATGAATGATACAGAATGTAATCATGTGAAACGTTGCAGAAACATTTCAATGTTTTTATTGATGTGGGTGTAGTGTGTTCAATCGTTCAATCCTATAATACAAGTAGTTCTGTGAATTGTAGACCTCACTTAGAAGTCAATAAAAAGTATATAAATAATACAAAATTTTTTAAGATATCTGACACAGTAAAAAACCATGATCTTAGACAAATTAAACATTATGTTAAAAAAGTATTAAATAAAAAGAAAAATATTATATAAATATAGAGTATAGTAGCCTAGTGGTCAGAGAACCTGCTTTCGAAACAAAAGTCGAAGTGGAAAATTTTTCTAAAATTTCATCAAAATCGGACAAGGCGTTCGAAAAGGATAGATAGATACAGACAAACGAAATGTAAAATCGTTTTTATACCATAGACTTCACTTCGTTCGGTCAATTAAAATTCGATTTATTCTATATTTGATATAATATGCGTATCGAAAATGGTTGAATAGTTTTTGGTATTGTGTTTAGAAATTTATTTATATTGAAAAAGAGTTAACGAACTATCAACAGAATGAAAGAAGAAGATGAAAATAATTTTTTATGCTTAAGTTATTTCAAAATCAATTAAACTTATTTTTCGAAACAATCATATTGTCCTTTCAAGTTTTTACAAAGATGGAATTTAAAGAAAAAACATACTTTAAAAAATGAATAATCCGTGTTAAACCTTGCTTAAGTACTTACAAAATAAATTTAATTCTAATGTAAGATTAAATATTAAAAGGTGTGATAAAAATTACCTGTACAATATTAACTATTTTCGTGTACAAATAACTCAAAAAATAAATATACAATGTAATTTAATGAGCACAGTCTTGTCATTAAAACGGAGGTTAAGTCGATGCATTTTCTCCGAAACGGAAAAATAAGTAAAAATTAAAATTTAATTTTATAATTAAAAATGTTTTTTTTCCGCATGGTCTTTATGTCAAGATTGTGTATATCAAATTTAATTCCATTTGGAATTATTTATGCTCAAAATGTGCTTAAAAAATCAAATTTTCTTTTTTAAGCTTAAATTTTTTTGCCAGATATCACTACGTGTAACAAATTCTGAGATAGGTCATATGTTTTTGATTATCTATTACTAGGATATGTATTTAGATTTTAAGGTATATAGGGTTCTGTATATAAGCTAAATAGCATTATTTTCTGAAGTAAATTAAATTTAATAAAAAATTGTTTTGATTTTTGTATATTCAAGGCTTAAAACTATAGGTACTTAATTTTTCAGATGGTCAATTTCTCTACACTGGATATATGTTTCAGAAATAAATCAATATTCATTTTTTTTTCCAAAAATAGAAAATTATCTGTATCGATTATAAAATTTGGTGTAATGTAATAAACACACTTATTTTCCTATATATTATATTGCATTTATATTTATTTATTATATACGAAAGCATTCATGTTTTATTTATGTGATATTTGGTTAATAAACCGAACAGATGATATTACATAAATAGATATATAATTACAAAATTACACATAAATTTTTATACTGTTTTACTAATTGGTCCTTTATTATTTAATACCCATTCATAAATTATTTTATTATCTCTTTTCATAAACAATAAATCATTTAGTAGCAAAATACTAAAAGCTCTTTTCGTAAACTATAAATTTTTGTTTTTATATACGGAATGATAAAAAAAAAAAACACATAATGGTTATTTTATTTCTTATAACATTATGAAAAACGTAATCTAGGTGCTGGAAACCTCATGTGCCAGCAAAATTTATTGTGGTTTAAATGTTTTCTTGTACAAAAATCCAGGTAATTTATGTGATGTACCATTTGTTGTGTTATAGCAAAACAAAACTTTTTTAGTTGTCATTCTAAAAACGCTCTGATGAGCAGCTAGTTTACAATTTCGAAATATTCAGAATAGTTTTAAGAAAATCATGGCATCAAGAAAATATTGGCTGATTTTTAAAAAGTTGTCCAACAAAATTGTACTTCTAAAGGCATTCTTTGCAGACAGGTAATAAAATGTCAGTATGAAATACATGGAATCATCTTTGATTACTTTCTAGAAAAATGTTATGTAAGTAACAATTTCATCAATAACTCAGGTGCAATAAGCTTCATTAGGACATCTGTTCTAAAAACTTAAAATACGTATTTTGATTGTAAACCAATGGTAGTTTATTTCGGTAAAATAAAAATCAATTTTGATAATTAATGCAATTGCATTGAAAAATGGTCGACTGGAAAACACATACTAGGAATTTTTATATAGATAAAAGCAAAAATAGTAAAAAAGAGCACTTAAAAAAAAAGATTTTCATCTTGAATTTCTAGTAATCGTTAAGTCAATGAGTCGTTAAATATATTTATGTTGTTGTCAGATAATAATACGTTTGTACAAAACTTGTACAAATTCAATAGACCATGTGTAGATTATTTACTTGATTCTGCCTCTTTTAATAGATTCTAATCAGCTTAAAGGTCACACTTATACGTTGTTTATATGATTAGAACAGGCTGGCAACGTGCACCAGTATTAAAAAAAATATCTATTTTACCCAACTGCGGCGAAGCCAAAAATAGCACGATCGTGTGTTTCAGCTGTATGTATAAGAGATGTTTATGTTAAAAATAAAGATCCTCGGATACGGATACGAGTCTTAACTTTTCCACTCAATCAATCGGTGTTAGTGCACGTGAATTTGAAATTATTACTTTAACAATTTAACTTATAAGAGATAACAACTATTTTAATGGGATTTAACAGTATTTTATTGCTAACATCACTTATAAATTCGTTTACGTAATGCAACTGAATAATGCAAAAGATCCGTTTAAGATCCGTCAAAAAACCCAAAATATACGTACTTGTCAATTATAACTTCAATACTTTATTTCATCAACCCAAGTAATGTTCGTGATATCAAAACAGATATAAAAAATCCCGCGCCCGGATGTATACTTCATTATTTGTCGTTTAGAACTTTTGTCTAAGCAATACAAAAATGAAATAATAATCTGGAATCGAAAATTTAAAAAATAATTTTGACACGAATGCGTCATGTCGACCTGTTCTATAAAGACTATTTTTAAAATATCTTCGTTGAAAAATACTGAAAATAACATACATAATAGTTTATCATTGATTTCACACGTATAAAGGTGAACATCTCATTTGATTGGAAGATTAAAAGGAATATACACTAAAATAATTTTCTTTTAATAATTTCCTATAATTTCTCATAACTGTCGATTTTAAATCATATGGTTGTGAGATCTTTCGAGTCTTGTGATTTAACTAGATTGATGATATATTATACAATGGTCTAAACACTATCTAGATATTTCAATATTACAAAGATGGAAATTTGAAGTAAACTGCGAGCTCTAAGAAATATTGTTATGTAAAATTAATGAATAGAATCGAAAAAAGATAGTAAAAGAAGTTTAAGAAGAGAAAAAATATTATTTTGAAAGCAAACAAAAAAACTACTATCAGTTTAACATATTCGTCGTCTAACAATATTTTTTTTTTTTTGCAAAAATAAGACTATTGATAAAACTAGGCCATCTGAAAAATTGTTAACCATAGACATTTTTCCGAGCAATCAAAAGTGTTTGTGGCCTCATAAATGATAATTTCCAGCTAGAAAACTTTCCAAAGTTGTATTTATCAATGCCATTATATAAAGACAGCCTGCTTTAATTCTATAAATAGAATGAAATTGAAATGTTTATGTGAATTTCTAGAAAGTTGTAAATAATGCTACAGAAAAATAAACTAAAATAGATTATACTTCTGTTCAGAAGTCTATTAATAATTATTTCTGACAGATAAATACAAAAACTATTCTACTGAATGTTTTTTTCATCTTAAAAAGTATTTTTAAACTGGGTGGCCATAACTATTTTCCCATCTAAAAATTTATATATAGCTTCAGTAAGATTTGCGTAACAATGAGTTCGTAAAATTTTTGTTTGCTCTCACACAAATGAAAAAAGCTATTTTTGGTAACACGTAATAAAACAGAGTGATAGACATCGTACACCTGGTTTTAATACGTGACGTACAAAATGGTTTTTAGATTTGTTATTGAATGGTCGTCTCGTTACTACAATAATTGAACGAAGATGTTTGATAAGGATGTTCATTGAAATTTGTGGAGACAATCGAAAATTTCACGCGCTCCGACAAAGAAAACCAAATTTCATAATTTTCGTACACCAAAATATTGTGACACTAATCAGAATTAAACCATTTACAAATTTTTAGATAGGTAATAAATGCTATGATATATATATCGTTTTTTGAAGCTTTTGATTTACGATAAATGCAATGTTAAAATAAAATATATAATATGTTTTCATAATTATCCAAAAGTGACACACAAAATATCATTTTGATGATGATAATGAATGACAATGTAGTTTTTTATTAGTATTTTTATTAGTGTTAATTCAAAACACTCCCACCATTAAAAGTAAAACAAATAAATATAGTATTCCCTATATCAAATGTTATAAAAAAAAACAATCGGTATATTTATTTCAGGATCTGGCTTTTATGAGAGCTTTTTTTTATAAATTTTATAAAATGTATGACATTGACATATAAAAATAATGTGGAATCCATTGAAATAGGTCAAAGATTATAAAATTTATTTTACAAATTTATATGTATGTATGTTAATCCATCAAAATGAAGTTACTATTTTAATTTAATTTACAATTAGTTTGTATATTAATTAGTTTATATAAACATGATCGTAATTGAAAACACCACAATTATTAACAAAATCATTATCCAATAAATATTGATCTTTCACAAAACCGCAAAATTTATTGCCTTCACATGAACTAACTGTCAATTATATTATTATTTAGTGTAACCAAGTGACAATTTTATTTATACTCAGGTTTGAAATTTATGAGTGTATATTAAATTTATTCTAAAATTTGAAGCTTTAGAATTAATGGCACAAATCTTGGGTATACGTCTTCAAGGAACTAATATTTGTCTTTCTAGACGTCTATTAATTCGACCATGCGACACTTAGATAGATCGGATATATTCAGAATCTGAATTTGTCAGCCTCTTCTTGAGCCACAAAATAATTGCTTGAAAAAAAGTGTAAAAGCAAGAAGAAATTCTCAACATATTTTGTTGGATATTTTTTTTTTCATAAATTGTTTTTAATTCGCCACAAACTTAAAATAATTAACATGTATGAAAATTATTATAATTGATATTATTATGAAACAAATTTTATATCGGCTTTAAGGTATAAAAATATTTTAAAATTGGGTTTTTTGAATAATTTTTTAAGGTAGGTGGCTCATACAAGCAAAATGTAAAGAAATCTTTCAAACTTTGTTTAGATAAATTAAAATAAAAAGAAAGTACCTTAAAGAAAGTACTTCTTTCGTGAAAGAAGTACTTTAACACCACTTTTATGTTATTTGAAAGGTTTATTTAACTTAATTTGGCCAGTTTAATTTATTTTGGAAAATTTGGTGTCCCTGTCCTTGAATTGAATCATTCCTCATATTTCATCGTTTACCGTTCATAACATATTGACTACTTATCAACAAATACAATTTAAATACATAAAATAAACAGTAGTTTTTCCATTAAAATATTCAATAAACCATGCTCCTATTCACTTTAATTACTATGATTAAGCACTGTCTACTTCAAGAACCCCATTCATGTAAAATTCTTATATACACAATGTAATATAATAAAGCTATATATATTATTGTTCGTATTATACATATAACAAGTTGATTATCATATTTTAAATATAATTATTATTATTTTCATCTTCATAACATTATTATCTATATTTATACGTCTACTTGAATGCAACATATATGTGTATTACCAGTGAGTGAGTCACAGTCTATGTTTATATATTAACTATAATTAAATAAATAGAACAACTTAGACGATGTATTTGTTCGGTTGATTTTAAATACGTACCTACAACATATAAAATAATAATTTGTTAAAGTTAATAGGAGTGTAAAAACAAAGATAATAAATTTACGTATATGAATAATCACACATTTTAATTTGTGAATTTTTAATTGTCAGGCCAAAAACCAGTTGAAAAACAATTTTGACGAGGATATGTATATCTTTACATTAGTATAAAGGGGTCGTTACGATAATAGGAGTCTAAACACTTACGTCTTCTGTTAATACGTAATTGAGCCATAAATAGGTATGAGATATACTATATCGACAATTTAATACCATCTGTGGGTGCGGTAAGAATGATCTCTGCAATCAGAAATTTTTGGATTCAGGATTATTACCATATTTAACATTTATATAATTTATAGAGTATATTCCACAAGTTTCTTGATATAGAACACAAATTCTTGTAATAGAAAGACAAATTCTTGATATAGAAGTTCATAGAATCTGTATGGACTACATATCTAGAGTATTTTATGCATGGTAATGATTAAAAACAGATCAAATATTATATTATATACTATTTGTTATTATTTTTGATTTTCCCTTGCTTTTTTTTCTTTTTCTGCCAGTAACTACAGATGACTTTCCACAAATAATTTGCAATATCTACAAGATAAAAAAATTAACATTAAAATGAATCCATTTATGTAGATTTGTCAATATGATTAAAAACATATTACTTGGTCGGGTCGTCATAATAATATTTTTATGGTTTTTTTACGCATGAAATAACCAAGTTTAAGATATTAGCCTACACCATAAGGAAATATAAAACCGATTTATCATGATCATGATTTTCTAGGACTAATTGTACAAAGGATATTCACATGCATTATATATTTATGTAAATACATATATTATTCATTCTTTATTTATATATATATATATATATATATATATATATATATATATATATATATATATATATATATATATATATATATATATATATATATATATATATATATATATATATATATATATTTCATTCAAATGATGACTATTTCAGGTACATTTAACAAATACGTTACGAACAAAAAACATATAAATTGTCGAATAATATTTAGCGTACATCATATTTTATACAATATGTTTTGCATACGGAAATGAAATATATGTATATATACCATAATACCTGTAATTGTTTTATACAGTTTTATTCACTATTAAAAAATAAAAAATAAATAAATAAATAACAAAATTGTTAATAAACACAGTCCTATTACCTATTTTTCTGTTTTCTAAATTATGAATACAAGACTAAGCTATGTTCTTTGTGCCCATCGAAGTGTCTTCAAAGTATTCTTCGACATCAATTTATCTTGGCTTTATTTTGTACATCTCTTAGCTTTTAGGCGTGGTGTAAAAAGCGGTACCTGCCGAATATTGTTTGCCTACGTTAAGAAGAGTTTCGTTTCTTTATTTTTAACTAAAATGTCATCTACCACAATTATTATTTAAATGGAATAAACAAATTTTTATTTATCAGAGATATTTCATTGTTGCTTGATGCCCAAAGTTGATAAGCGTACTTTAATGGGTTTTTATAGGTTTTTAACTTTCACTTTTTCATCGGCATTTATACTGGCTCATAGCTAGTAATGATTGAAATGGTGTCTCGCATCTGACACGCTCCGATAAGTATTTTATATGTGCCTTGTACAGTTTAAACTCGGTACCTCATGATGTAGTCACCCAGTACTTCGATTTAACATAGCGGTTTCTATTAAAAACTTAGTAAATCCAGCCGATTACATAACACCGACGTCAATTAGAATCTTATGAAATCACAGATAATTACAACTCTTTAATAAACATATGATTGCGACTATAAATTGAGATATAAACTATCTTATCTCTCATGGTGGAAAAATTTGTCCCAAAATTGGTTCAATAATTTAAGACCTCATCGCGGACAAGCAACGTGACACAAAATTTTAATATATAAAGATGACAAAAAAATACTCTTTTCTATATAACATACATTATAGTTTTATTTGATACTCATTGTATGTTTATTTCAAATTAAAGCAAACATATATATCTTTTAAGGACCGATTCCTGGTACAACGGTGTGTATTTGTGTACTTGAGACGCCATATAGTCCACCAGTCAAAGGATATAAATAATAAAAATCGATTGTGGGATACTGTTTGTTTGTGATTATTTGACTTTTTGTCATTATCACAGTACAAACACAAACTTTTTTCTGTTGTTGTTGAGAGGATTCGACTTTTGTTGAGATGGAAACGAACAAATAGAAAGGAAAAAAAAAACCATCGAAGAATAACATACCTCGATGACTATCGATTCTACAAAACTTTTAACGTCATTGACATAAATTTTGAATGTTTTTATTATTTACTTTTATTTTTTAATATTTTTTTTATTATACTTTCAATTTCTATCTTATGAATCTATTGGCATTTTCCTATTCTATTCATCTTAAAGTACACAATTTTTAAAATGAAATAATTTTTCGATCAAATACGAAATTCCACGAAGACAGTGAGGAAAGGGGGTAACAAAAAAAAAATTTGGAGCAATCGAATTTGAAAAAAAAAGCTACCTGACAGAGCTCGTTTTAGAGCCCTATTACTATCAATAATGTACACATAAAGATTATATAAACTATCGAGTATAAATTATCCATTGACCCTTTAATAATTACCCAAAAACTAAAGGTTAAATAAATATCCGACTACCATATCCAATATGAACATTTAAACTTACTTAATAATACTAATTATGGACATCAATTACTGATGGAACAATTTACACTAATTAATTTCACATCATTGGCATTCGAAGAGAATCAAATCAATCGATCGATTGATTATGTTGATAGTTTATCTATGTACTCATTCGAATAAATTTCATTTCTCGAAGATTCGATTTAATTTCGTACTAGAGAATTTGTTTTAATGAGAACATATTGCATGATCTATTAATATATTTTGTCGTTAGAATTAAAACAAGTAAGGCAAAAACATTGTGAATTTCTATATCCGGTGTAATTTTGGAAAATAGTCAAACTTTTAACAAAAATTTTGAACAGTACATTCAAGAAAAAAAATTAAATGAGCCTGAACAAATAGATTTTACAGTCTTAATAAACTGCTGGGCTGATTTGAAATTCTTCCACCGTTAGGAAGCTACAGAATAACCGGGTAGCATAGATAAGTTTTTATCCCTGTATTCCTAAGGGAACGAGAACAATGAGGGATAAAGAGGAAACATTTGTATTTTTATATGTAACGAATAAAGTTAAAAACAACAGGACCGATTTGAAAAATTATTTCAACGTTGGGAAGCTACGCTATCCCCGGGTAATATAGGCTACTTTATATTCCTGTATTTCCATGGTAACGGGACTCACACGGGTAAAACCGAGTGATGTCCGCTAGTTAATTATAAAGTAAATTTAATTATATTTGATTAAAATGTAATTTTTAATAAGAACATAGTTAAGCATGTAGTTGTTTAAAGAATTGTTGAGTGTGATTTAGGCCCAAAGTTTTCTAAATCTCGGTACTTTTTGAGTCTCTTAACCCTGAATTTTGACAAGAAATTTTATAAATACCCATGAAAAAATGCCTGTACAAAAACATTTTTAGTTGTTCAACCTGTATAATTTGAAATATGTGTGGGTGATATAAGTTTATTGTTACACGTGTAATATTAATATACAGGATGTCCGTGAAGTACCGCACATTATTTTAGGATCAGATATATATAAGTGAAAAAATTTTGTGTAATTTTTAATAACGGTACGATTTATTTTGTTAATTTCTTGATTAGGGAACCTGGATAAACTGTTTTCGATTTTCTTAACCAAGCGTGTAAATTTTGTTGCATTAACATACATTTTGCTATTGTTTTAACTCGAGGTGTTTTTTATGATTATATAAAGAAACCAAAAAAAACCTTCGAAAAGTTCAAAATTTTTTTCCCGCTATTTATGGACTTTCTACGATATTTAAGATCTGAAAAATTCAAAAATAATATTTATTTTACGATCAGTCGACTAGTTTTTGAGATATTGTATGAAATATATCCACTTAATCGGCCTCTGGAACAAAATTTCGATAATATCTCAAAAACTGCGCATCCGATCGTTAAAAAGATGTTATTTTTGAAATCTGCAGGTCAAAGTACCCCTATAATCACCCTTTTTCCGAAATCGGATAGAAAATTTTTTTTCGAATGTTCGCTATTTTTTTAAGGGGTACCCCTTTGAAAAAATCGAGAAAATCGAAAAAAGTTTTTTGCTCCTGATTTGGATGAAATGTATGTTCTAGGGTAGTTTCGACACGTAGATTTCAAAAATAACATCTATTTTACGATTGGATGTGTAGTTTTTGAGATATCATAAGAAATCCGATCCAGAGGCCGATTTATCGGATGTATTTCATGCAATATCTCGAAAACTAGTCGACCGATTGCAAAATAGATGTTATTTTTGAATTTTTTAGACATCAATTATCCTAGGAAACCCATAAACAGCGAACAAAAAATTTTCTACTTTTCGTTCATTTTTGAAGATTTTCATAAGAAAACTAGAAAAGTAGTTTCAACGTACATGGTTTTTTTACAACTTTAAAGCCCGGCTCCCTGCAAAAGCTAACGAATCATACTGATTGACATCAGGTAATTACTTAACACCATATATGGTGTCATAATATAAAAAAATCAGCCTCAATATTGTATTATGAATCAATTAAAATTATATTAAATGGTTCATAATGATAACGTTCGGTCTAAACACGTACAGTTGCCTAAATATATGAAAAGAAAAATAAAATCTGTTGAGATGATTACTTGGCTCAATTATTCATTTCACTAGATAAATTGTAGTCAATGCAAACACAGCTTTTATATATTTATTTGTATACAAACATTCATAAATATATTTACAGAAGAATATAATTTATGTAGCACAATTATTCACGTTTAAAAAATATGCAAAATATCACGTATGATTTATGAAACTTCATATCTTAATGGTGCATTTCGATTTTCTGTGGTTATTTTATTCGTTATATTAAATAGATGAATACCCATTATATAGAGTGCTTGTGAAGTACCACAGATTAATTTTGGATCAGAGAAAAAATAGCTACGACAGCAAGTCGATTCTTAATCTGACCCATAGTAAAAAATAATTTTTTTTTATCATTGTAAAATTGTGTCTAATTTAACCAACTTTTATTTAAAGGTATTAATAAAATTTCAAGTATAATCAAAACAAACATAGCATATGACATAAAAGTGATTTTATAAATATTCTTTACATTTGCATTTATTATAGAATTATGACATGGACGAGAAAAAAGTATTTTAAATCTGTGACATTTTAAAACAAATATTAAAAAATACTATAAAAAAATGTATATAAGTAGATACCGTGATATTTATTAAAATTTAACTCGATATTCGTTTAATCCACACTATTTGTTTCTATTCGAAATAAAATAAACATTTTAATACAAAACTATATCCATTAGCATGAAAATCGAAAACTACACGGATACTGTTAATAGTTCAGACAGAAAATTTCATGAAGGTTATTTGAAGGTCACCAAATTGCAGATATCTACGAAAGAAGATCTAACAAAGAATATGAAAGTTGGAAAGTGCACTTAACAAGTGGAATCAGAGCACAAAGTTTGATATGCTTGTGTCATATTAGATTTCCATCAGAGTTAAATGTTGACTAGATGAAACATTGGACGAAGAGGGATACCCATGTTCAGCTGAACAAATTCAACAAAAAATAGTTTGAAGGTATTAATAATTCTCAAATGGAAGCAAGTAGCCCAAAGTAGCTGCATATGGAAATAAATTTTGATTGCAATTAAGGGCTTTTTAGGCATATAACAATGACATTTCGCAGAAAAAGATTCTTCCGGTGAAGGTGGCATAAAAATTTTTAATGGGATTGAGATAACAATACGTTGGTATGTAACGCCTATAAAAATTTACCTAATCTAAGGGGAGATAGCAAATAAATGTTAATTGTTTAAAGATCTGGCATATGACTGCTTTGAAGAAAAGTTATATACAAATAATAATAATGCTACAACGCATGTGCTAACTGATTCTTCAACTAAACCATTTTTCTAATTCAGCAAACTAAAATTATTTTTAAATTAGAGAAAATCAAAATTTTAGCTCGCATTTGACTAGGCTTAACGGATTTCCAATCTTTCATGCTATGATTAATAAATATATTTATATTTTATATTTATTAATTTTTCAAAAACTTGTGTACAAATTTAATGTATAAATAATAATATTGGCCATAATGTGTATACTATCCAACTAATTCTAAATATGTTATTCACACCATAAGGAAGTTATTTAGTGACCTTTCGAATAACACTGTATATATAGAAAGTTAATCAAATGTATATACATTAAAAAAAATTATTTTTGTTTGTTTTGTTGGCGAATGAAAAACAATGTATGAAATAAAAATAAACATGTCACAAAACATTATCCCGGATAAGTTTTTCCTTGTAATCATCTGAGCTTTATACTGAAAAACTACAAAAAACTGTTTGCATTTGAATTTTTTATTTATTCAAAGCTACTAAAATCGTATGAAAAGTATTGTTGACTACCGAGTGTGTATTCAGTATTTGATTTTGAGGGTATAGAATCTAAAAGATGATATTCTTAGATTTAAGATTTATTCATTTCGAGTTGAATTAGTATTTTGTTTGACGTATGCAATAGTATGGAATAATTTCATAGTATGCAATAGTTTCAAAGTAGGAATTCTGAGATTGTATAGAGTACTTGGTAGAACTTCTAGAGCTCCTACATTATTGTTTTTTCTGGCTTCACCTACTTTCAGCTATATATCCATTAACCAAAGGGGATTATTATTTTTATACAACAAAACAGAACACAGTACTGCTAGTGTGGTCAACCCATCCAAATACTGACTGTGACTGCTGTTGCTTAACTTTATTGAATAGTCAATGTCCGTAATTACATTACGTCAGTCCGGGGTCGAGCTTTTACTTCAAAAATATTTCTTTATCTCATTGATTGAATTCACACCTTGTAGATAAAACGTATAAATAACAATCCCTGAATAAAAAGTAAATACACATAAATCTTATCCATATTTAAATCTATTTCGGTTTTATTTTTGATTTCTACAAACTTTCTATTCAATATACAAAAAATTTCTGTTGTTACTAAATTTTGTTTATGTTTATTTTTTAAATTCTCCTAAGAACTAGAAGATCATTGATATATGGTTTATGAGACATTATAAGATTAAGTAAAGTGAATTCAAGTTTACAGCTTTATGAAAGCTGATAGCGCTTTGTCAATATATACTAATGTAGTATATATTCCAAAAACCAATTAACATAAAATCAGCACATTGGCGGCATGTAGAAAATCTCGCTTTAAATTGAATGGAAATTTATACTATTTTCGTTATTGAAAACGTGTAAATAGATGATACTTTGCGTCAAAAGATGAGCGATAGTTCATTCGATTTGGAATTACGTCTGGAAAATTGTATGAAATTTCCATACCCACCCAAAAACAATTGCAAAAAAAATTGACAAATTACGATAGAAAAATCGAACAATCCTAAATTACGCAAATATCACCAAAGTTATAATTTTTAATAAAATATTCATAAAGATGGGTAAACTTAAAATGTTAATATTTTTATGCATGTATGTATAAAAACTGTAATATTCAATCTAAGTATATTTGAACTTATTTTTATATACCAAGTTATGCCATAAAATGAAAAGTGTGTGGAGTCCCTCGGCGCGGAAGAAGTGAAACTTTCTATCTCTCTCCCTTTTGCTTTGGAATATTGGACGTTACTCGTTACTAACGCTCGCTCTGGACTGTAACAGGTATACGACACGTATGCGTTCGAGTGCCACGCATTCACTGTCGCAGTGTCTCTTTCTATTCCTCCAACTCAGGAGCATTGAACCTTTAACGTAACAGTGCCTTTATACCCCCTTCTTGGTAGCGTTAAACGTTTAATACAACCTTGTTGGAAGTAGTATTAGAAGTTTCACTTCAAAAGCATCTAATTTAAAAAAGTTATTTAGGTGAAAATTGTTTAATAATTCAATGGTATGTATTAAATACTCATTTGGTACAAATATTTAGCATTTCATTCAACATGATTTGTTCCTGCCAACTTTCGCATACATTACCAGATAATTTGCAATTATGACAACACACATTTCAAACTTTATATTCAAACAATAACCACAAATATTGTAGACAATAGTACCACCAATGTACACCTACCATATTAAACAGAAGCAAACGTTGTCGCCCAGTGTTGTCAAAAGCATATTATTCAAATATAGAATAACGTATTACGAATTACGATGATTATAATTGAGAGAAGCTTAACATTTTGTAATATTGTGATTATATTTGTTGTTGGTTGGTTGGTTGGAACGTACGTTTAGAGTTAATTTATTTCACAAAACTATTTCCACCAAAATAACTTATTTAGAGAATGGTACTTCGGTGTAAGTTCATTCTAATATTATAATATCGTGCATGCTACAATGATTTTACAAGAATAATTACTAATCTAAATTCAAATTATTGAATAGTTTGAGAGTACAGAGACAAAAGTGAATATTCCTACACAGTAAAAATTTGTGTGTATTAAGGTCAAAAACGGCCTATATTAAAAATTTTGTGTGTTAATTTTTTTCCCATATATTACTCGATTTTTAGCCTAAAAACAGTGTTAAAATTATATAAAACGCTTAACTAACCTCACTTTTTTACATAATAAATTTCCTACTGAAAAAATGTCTGCTGTTATTGAGCTTTAAGACTATTGGTCTTGACTAAAGTTGAAATAAATGAAGTAATAAGCAATCAATATTTCCTAATTTTAAATTAATATCTTTGTATTGAAAGTCAAATAGTAATTGAGTTAACAATGATTTTGTGTTAGATCCAAGACATTTAGATCCCTCTCCGAGATTTAACACAAAATAATCAATTGTGACACGGAGAAATTTTAGATAAAATAAAAACGGTCCAGCCAAATTTAGTATCTCTTCAAAATTGTATAAGTCTGTTTGGAGTTGAAAAGTCATTATAACAAACATTGTTTTAGGAATTTCATATCACATATATTCTCTGCCTATAAAATATAAAATATCATCTCAAATTTCTGTTAAACAATCATCATCATTATCAAAGAATTTCTTGTGATATTTGATAAATGATTCTATTTAGTAAACTATAAGAGATAACTTTCAAAATACATTCACATGAAAATGTATAAAGGTTAAAATACTTAAGAATTATTGTTCATAAATTTACTATATCGATTTCATTTAACTGTGGAAAATTATAATACGCTTTCTTTGCCAATCAAATGTATGTTTTAATCTTATTGATTAAGTCTGATTCTTTCTTTTGAAAATATAAAAATTTGTTTGTTTTTTGAAATCACCAGGTTATTAAATTGGATATTTTAGCTACAACAAATCATATTTTTATTTGCTTTTTCAAATAAATGATTTAAGCTGTTTAAAACGAGCTTTCTAAAAGTTAATAATTTTCGATTTATTTCATATTCGACGATCAATAATCTATCGTAGCAACTTGAATGATGAAAACAATTGAATGTAATTTTCAATACTAGAAAATTACTACAATTTCTATACTGTTAAAATATATTTATGCAGTTGAAATTTGTAACGCTTGATATAATATAAATGACAGTAGGAAGTTGCTACTTTGCTCGAGTAAAACTACACGTTTATTATAATGGTAATAATTTTCATAACCTATATGATATTATTACTATTCTAAATGACAAAAAAGTATTATAAACATTTTATGGTGAACTGGTCACAGTTGGTCCTTCCATTTTTTTGGAAAAATAAATGTATTCTTGGTTTTGAATTATCGCAAGTGTCTATTTTCCACTACTAGTTTAGGGGACATAACTGGAAGTTAATGTACCGGGCGGCCAAATCAAGAAATGGTAATTAGAATATAATGTGAACCTGAAGCTGTTAGAAAATATGAAACATTAATAAATAATTTATACTGGTTAAGTATTTTCGGGGTTTTAATGAGATAAAATGTCAAATTGAATAAAAAATAGTTAGGTCTAGTTATTGTAATGATAATTTTAAAAATGATCGAGGAAATTGCCATTCAGAGACTTACATATCTTTTGATTGATCAAGAAATATTTCGTAACCATTTTTCGAAACAACAAAAAAATTTGATGAAAAAATTGAAGATCCAGGTTGAATTTTGACCCTTTTGTATTTATTGTCTACAAAAGTTTGATTTTTCAAGAAACTTTATTCCAGTTTTGGTTATGTACAAATCTGTGTACTAAATAGAAAAAAGATACTTTCATATGTAATATATATTTCAAAATAAATAAAATTTTGCGTTTCGGGAAGAGCCTACTACAATCGGTTGCTATTAATTTTTACTACTATTAAATTTTGTATATAATTATAGTTGACAGTTTGCCAATTAAATTATCTGACATTTTATTTAGTTAAACATAATAAATCCATAAAATGAGATTGTTTTTCATTATTATATAATTTAGACTTTATTATTTTTTTGATATAATATTATTTTTATTATTCCGCAAGTGAAAAAATAAATCTACATGTTTTGCCTACAACACCCGGTAGAAAACACTACAAAGTTATGGAAAAACCCATTTTCTTTTTTCTGTCAGTCTTATGTTTACTATAAATGATGTTTTTTTTTTAATGCTAGACAACAAAATAGCAACAAATTCTGGTATGATTTTCGGTTGAGAAACGAATCTAGGTTTCTATTCGGTATATTCGAGCTATGCTGTAAATGGTTTAATATTTTGTAAAATGCTATGCCAGGTTTTTATAGCATCATTTCTTCTGACGATTCGGTTACCCTAACAATGGTTTTTAGCAGATTTTCCTTTTATTCCGAATTCTTAGAGCAAAAAAATAGCAGCTAATTCTGGTAAATCCGTTTTTTTTTTTGAATTTTTTGGATTTTGTGGCCTGGAAAGTTTCGAATAATTTTGTGATCTGTTGGAAGGAGTTGGAACAAGATTAACATGGATCCAGATCGAAAGTGTAAAAATTTATTTTAATTTAAAATTTGTACCAATATTATTTTTTCCGAATATAATTTGCCTATATTTGAAAGTCACATCTAGTCTAAAAATGTTTGAATACACCGTACAAATTTTTGCATTTTCGAACGTTTACTATCACAAAATCTGAAAATAAGTAAAAGCTTTTATACACTCGATGCCAAAAGCTTCACTCTTATAAAAATGAGACTATCAAGTTAAAAAAATAAATAAATTTATAATAAATTGACGTTATTATTATTATTTTGTATACACTTGAATTAAAATTGATTACATTCTGTGCTAATAAATTTATATAACATATAACAAAATAAAAAACAATGTTATGATATTTATTTTTTTTATATATTTACTTATAAATAATAATTTGACGTCACAAATTGATTGAAATTTTTATTTTTATTTTTTAATGGTTTTAAATTGTGGATATCGATGTTAATTTATTGTTCATAGATGTGCATTGTTTACAGTTTGATTATTTTTATCAATATTTTTATGTTTTTTTTTACTGTAGTTTCACGCTAACATAATCGAAACATGATATACTTTCTAGTAAGCTTATTATCTATGTATAGCTTAAGGGAACTTTATCATTAAATAACAAGCTTAAAAGATCTTCGTTATCCAGATATATTAGATGTAATTTTACCGGAACGATTAATAATAATATTCAAAATATTCCATTTTATATTATAATCGAAAAAATTTTGAAATAATAATATTTTTTTCAGCTTTTTATTTCAATTATTTTCCTATATTCATTTTCATGTTAGTTAAATTATATTTTATCATAATATTTGTAAATAGATAACAGGTAGTAATGACGACATACGTCTTTTTTCCTGAAATATCAACACTCAGTGGTTAATCACTGATTATTTTAATTCTCTTTTTATTTTAAAGGCTTTTGCACATATTTTACATTCATATGTTATGGACTTCTTATAGTGCAAAGAAAACTAAGAAGAGGGTTGCCCAGTGGTGCAGTTTTATAAACAACTTCTATTTTCCATTTACATTGGTTGGTATGCTAGCCAATAACAAATAACAAGAAAATTAAGGACCCTTAACTATCAGTGATATTTCTATTTTATTAACAATTGTATCATATTGATTTTGCAATGTAATGCTGAAAAAGTACCACACAACATTCAAATATGAAATATTCATTGAAATTTGCTAAAGAAGATTAAAAAAAAAACTTAACAAAATCATTAACTTTTTTGATAGACAAATGCCATTAAATATTGAAAACTTCTATGCCATTTGAAAGTTTTTAACATAACAAAAAGATATTCAATAAAGGAATAAATATTTAAGGTTTTATTATCGTATAGATACGACCAAAACAACGGGTATTTAAATTCACACGTTACACGTTAAAATTTATTTTCTACAAAACATAGATTAACAGGATGATTTCGTAATCTTATTAGACATTTTAATCCTGAAATTTATTTTTGGAATGATAAAAAAATTGGAAATATTGAAAACTCTAAAGTCCGAGACTCTTGGCACATTTTTACAAACAAATGTTGCATTTAATGTATATCCAATAAATGTAACATTCAATCTCAATTTCTCAAATTAATTTGCTATAGTTTAGTTTAACATTGTATACTCTGGATCTTCTGTCACCCAGAGAAATGATATGTAAATAATATAAAAGATATTCGCTCCACAGTGAGAAATGACAGTTTGGAAAAGGGTAAAGGATGTGTTGATGTGTGTTAGGTCCAGTCGAAGACCGAAGATAAGGGAACAGGACGATAAATAATACCTATGAAGGAATCTGGTTAGTGGAAAGGACTGCAGTCTTTACATACCTACTAAAAAAAGCTATCATAAAATTAGGTGAATTATCGAAAACTGTGTAAAAAACTTGACAATTTAATGGATACCGTTATTAAAATACATCCTGTATGTATTAAACACCTCTATATATATTTTATACAATATCATGAATATATAATTTTCAGTTCAAGTAACACATAATTCTATTTATCACTAGTGACTTGGTATACCATTATCCTGTTGAAAGGAATATTATTATTACTTGTACTCTTGTATGTACACCAACATGTATATTACACACATCTAGATACCAGGATATACCGTATGTAATTCTTTTAATAGGGAAGATGCACACATTTCTTTTATTACTTCAATTGAAGCGCCTGTATTTCTTGAGCATGAATTTCATGTTATTTTTTAAGAATCGAAGAAAAAAAATCTGGACGTTAAAAATTGTTAATTAAACAAGTAAGGTGATTTGCATAAATGTGTTCATCTCCATAGTAATTATACATAAGTGTCATTCTACTGTTAGAAGTCCTATCGATGTCCTTGGCACTTATATAAACTTTCCTTCATAATTTAATATAAATAATGTAAGTATGCACAAATGAGTTGATTATGAATAAAAATATTATATAAATTACATTAATATTCAAAAAATATGTTGTGCGATTTGTCCTTAGAAAATGACAGCTTATCGTAGAATCACTCAAACAAATTTTATTGTAAGCACGAGATGGAATCAATCTTTAGGATCTTATAACTTATTCGTTCTTGAATCAATTTTAATTTAGTTTTCGAATTTTGTTTGGTATTGATCTCAATTTGACATTTTTATGTGTAGAACAGCAAGTTATTTTTGCTTCTTCCCTATTGGACATTATTGTCTAATATACGTAAATTTGTAACAACATAACATTCGAAATTTTATCTATTAATAATACTTTATTAAAAATAAAACAAAATAATTTCTTAAAAAATATTTCATAATGTTTAACAACTGAATTTAATAAAGTTGATTAATTAGGATATATTCTATAAATGTAATAGTCTTAGCTACAATTATATAAATTTTCAACAGTTAATAACAATAAAAATGAATCCTATGTTGTCAAATTTACACCAAGTATTCTTCCCATTAAAAACAATTCAAATTACTTACGGTATATCTATGTAGAAATATATCATATACGTATTATAATAAGTTCATGTATGTATTCATATTGATATAAAATATCTTACACCAAAAGAAATTGGATAATGTATTTTTATTTGTATTTATTTTATTTAGTTTTTCTTTGGAAAATATTTTATATAAAAATTTTTATCTCTGTGTAGAGTGAAGCGACAGACATTCAGTAAACATACTTGGTTGAGTATTGAGTATTGAACATTGAATATTAAAAATTATTTAAAGAGGAGCTGAAATTTCCTTCAAAGTGCAAACTTCCGTTCTACATCTGATCAAATTGACGTCTGATGTCATTTCAACGGACGTTAAAAAAAACGCTACGTCAATTCATCTGATTCTGCGTTGCTAACAAATGCTAGTGAGACTAAAAACACTTTTCCCGCTGGACTGTCAGGATAAAACTACCTTAACATACCTACATTTATGATATACGATTTACATTTAATTGAGTACTTGTGTCCTATATAGATGGTACTGTACTGTACTGTACTGTATATTATTAGTATTTAATAGCTTCCGGTATTTTCGTATGAATATATTAATGCATTGGTATGTAACTATATAGTTTGTAACTTCATTAACTTAATAAACTTTCAGTTTGTTAATTTACATCATCAGAATTGTATATATATGTATATATATATATGTATATATAGTGTACAGGTATAGTGAGGTATGTTCGAGTAGTTCATAATTAGAAATTGAATGACTCTAAATTTTACACCATATAGTTAATATCAATACTAAATGTGTCAGAATAATTTAATTCATCAATAGTAAGATAATCATTGATTGACTTTTCACAAGTCATGTTAGACTTATTCATAAACATTTTACAATACTGAGAAAAAATCTGCTGCGACGAGTCATAGGACTATCTTTCAATTTCACGAGCCTCAGGATTAATTAAAGTTTTCTTCTTTGTTTGAAAATTTCCGGAGAAATATTTTGTATAAAAGTTGTAGATCTTAATATTTTCTAGGAACTTGCTAAGTTTGAAGAAAATCGTATGAACCATTTTTGAGCAAAACGTTAAATACCTAAAACTCACACGAATAAAGTAAAACACCTGATAGTCCGTATTTAACCAAAAATTTTGCGACACTATTAAGGGAAATTTGAAGACAGAATACGAAGTTAGGTGAAATGAGCTAAAGCTGGATTTTTATAAATTTGTTTTTTTTTTTGTGATTCTAAACAAAAGTTTACCAATTTTTACAGTTTAAATAATATTTAAATAACAACATCAATCTGGTTTTGACATATATTGACACTACGAGTTATAATTATATGCATGTTTATCTGGATTTTTATTATTCAAATATATTTACGGGCTGTACAACATCATGACAAAATATAAATACAATTTAATTGAAATAACAATTAATATACAATCATTTGTTTAGTTTTACAGATACAGATATACTGCTATAAGCATATAGGTAACGCGAACGCATGAGATTTTCACCACTGCCGCTGTCAGTCATGAACATGTCGGTGACGCGAAGCCATAAGATTTTCTCCTATCCAAAAGTACCCAACGCGGCTAAAGAAGTTTTCACTTCAAAAAATACAATAGAATAACTATTGCTTAAAATAACAAATTTTCCAATAATATTTGATCTGAAACATTCTGTTAAATAGATAAAGCGTTCGTTATTTAGGTCTACCATATAGAGACAAACAGTTACTACTATGTATATAAAATGTATCAAAACTATATCTATACCTATCTATAAAACATATAATAATAATATTATTAACAATAGCAGAACAAAACACAATACAATAAGTGTAGTACACCAAACCCATATAATAAACTATTTTAACTTAGGTAGTAATATAATTTAGTACAGTTTTACGAGTATTATTATTATAGTTTAAATAGTAATAATCTCTCTATTATTATTATTATTGTTTTATAAAATAATTGTTATCATTAAATGAAGCTAGACTAAGTAACTCTATCTGTCTAACTTAGTTATTTATGTTAACTTTTGTCCAGAATAATAAATGTATTAAAAATAAAATAAATTCGTGAATCAGTCAAACTACCCTTTTATAGATAATTTTATCGAAATCGGGGAGAAAAACTTCAGCGTAACAAAATATATTACAAAAACATAAAGAATACTTAAAATTAATTTTAGTCTAAAGTTTGTCATACTGGAAAACATTGACCGTAAAAACAAAATTTTGCTATAGAATTATCTAACTAGTTCTAAACGAAAAGAGCTAAGGGTTTGTAAAATGCTGTTTAAATTTTCAGTGTTAATTTAAATATATTTTTTTTTTTTGGGAGCTATACAAAAAGTATGTAAAACTTTTGTCCATAAAGCATTAACATACTTGAAAATAACAGAACGTATTAAATGTAATACAAGTACAATGAAGCTTTCTCCATGTGGTAAAGCTGCTTTTGTGTGTTGAATTTTACGATGGTTCTGTTAAATAAAATTTGCATACGTATGAATGTATGCATTAAAATTTACTAATTCGGCTGCCTCTACAAAATACAATACGTACATCATATACAGTAAATGTAATATTGCCACACGTACACGAAGTATTAGACATAAATTTTAATTTGAATAATTATTTATTTTTGACTATCTTACATAAAATTTTTCTCCTCAAATTGGGAAATTATTATTATCCTGTGATAGCCTTATTAGTTTATTATCCTGAGATAGTTTTCTCAGAGTACAGTATATTGTCAAGATATATCATTTAACATGGCAATGGTTGTGTTTTTTCGAAATGGGAAGAAAAAATCTGCTTTTTACTTAATTTCGAAGCGGTTACTTAATGGTTATTTGTTTCTAGATTGCCCTGATAAAAATATCAACTTTATGTAACGGAAAATATATCAACAATGAACAAGGTTAAGAAAACCAAGCTATAAAGTGGAGATACCCGCTCTGATCGCATTAATTACCTCTCTATTAATAGAACGACACCAAAAAATTACTTAATTATAAGGAATGATGCTCTTTAAAAAATCAAACAATTCAATGAGTCGTGGCTATATTTCAAATATTTTGATCCAAATTTATTTGGAGACCGAGGCCAACACATCTTGACATTCTAAAGCTTAAATCTTAAATCAAGAATTCAATTCAGAACGTCCAGTTAGCAGATATTATATTTTTAGAGATAACACATAGCAGATAATTTATCTCTCTGTCCCTGTAAGTTTTCATTTAACTTAATAATTAATTCTTATTTTGTTTCCGACATAAATGACATCGTTGACACTGATATAATGTAAAATAAGAAAGAAAATTATTACATAACCTATTCTCATGGAAGTTAAACTTGATGTATTGTATAGCATAGAACACATCAGTTATGAAAAAAATACATACTTGCATAGATTTATTATGCAATTATAAATATATGAAAAAAAAAAATAACTATTTATATATAAATGTACTATATTTCATGAAATAGTAGTAATTAGGACAATGTATAAAATTTAAAATAATAAACCATTGTGTTTTAAATTATAACAAAAGAATTTGTACGTCCTATTGCACATATATAAATTTTACTTTGAATATTTTGTTGTCCGATGTCCAATTTTGTCTTAAATAATATACTTCAGAAAAACTAAAAGTAAACCGTACTAAAAAACAAATGAAGAAAACAACTAATACAGTTAATTAATTTTATACTCGATATTTTTAATAATTTTTAATGTAAACCGCATTTTTTGTCTTTTTCTCGCGAAAAATATGAGCCAATAGTTTTATTTTTGTTATAGTTTTATTTCCCCGTTCTAAAATGTTTTTGAAATTACCAAAATTTATTGGAGCTTTTCTTGGGAAATTGGAGATGAACCCTGTTTTATGTATTCATTGATAATTTAAACAAATAAGAAAAATACCTTTTGAAACAGCTTTAATAGGTTAAACAGAATAATATATTTATTATAGAAGAAAAAAATAATTTGAGTTACATATTATTTTTAGAAATAGTTATTTGAGCTTTAGTTTTAATGTAGACTTTATTAATCGACTACATTTTCTATGAATGTAAATATAGAATTTTTCCTCAGTTTAACAACTATTAACAACTCTATTAACTATTTACAAATTTAAATTATCTTTCTAGGAATTTTTGATAAAGAAAAAGTTATAAAATTACTTTTCATTTAGTTTGCATATCATATGGGAATAAAAATCGTACGTAAGTCTTGCACATATCACATTTTCCATAAAATATTTATTTTTCAACATATCATCCATCCCCATTTTCAAATACATATTTTTTCACACATACATATAAAAACATTCGATGTATCTGTTTGCGCTACCAGGTCGTAAACGTTACCATAGTGATCACATACAGAAAGAGAAAATTCGTTAGAGAAAGTCATCTAGGTAGATCACCTATATAGCTATCTATCTAGGTATGGAAGTAATTCGAGTCCAACAAATTTAAAAATAATATTTATTTTATGATTGGGTAGCTTGTTTTGGAGAGATCGCTTGAAATGACTCTGAAAAATGTCTCTTCGAATAAAAATCTCATAAAAAACGCATGCAATTATTAAATAGATTCGACTCAAATGATAAATAACTAACAGGTTACAAATTTACTTGTAAACATAATTTTATTGAATTTTAAAATTAAAAATAAAGAAAATTATGTCTCTAACTTTGTCCCCTTAATACCGATAGTTTAAAGATTGTGAGCGTAATTTTTAAAAGATTTTTAGCCTGTATTTCTACACAATTATTTCGGAACCTTTTCATATAAAATCTCAGAAACTAGCCAATAAATCGTAAATAAATTATATTTTGTGTTTTTTACAATATTTAATACGTTAGAAAAGTCAAAAAACAGAGAATATTTATAATTTTGTATTTAACATTAATTTTGAAAATCTCGTTACAAATAATTAAATATCGAGTCAGAATGACGTGCCTGCTTTTTGTTTATTTCCCCCAGAGAGAGCAAATGTTATTTAAAAGGTCGCCAAATTAATGCCCTTTTTAAAAAGATTAATTTTTTATGAACTCATACAAATGGCACTTTGGATAATTCATATTCATCTGATACAAATTTTTAAGCTTCTTCAATATTTTTATGGCCAATATTTTAATATTTTAGGCTTCTGAAAATTTTCTAGTTGTTCTAAGACTAGTAATGTAAAGTAAAGCATCGTGATAAAATTTCAAAGATGAACACCATGAATTTACGGCAACATTTAAAGAAATTATATAGAAAAATTATGACTAAAAATAAGATATATGACATTCTTGTCGATTTTCCCATACATAAAAAATAACATATGAATAAATTTTATTGTAGTAAATATAGGTTATGAAAATATAAAATAAAAAATGGTCCATGTTTCTGCTACTACGTCTGTAAGCCTTGGTAATTTTATAATGGCCGTCTATACGTCTAGCTATGTAAGGTAGGATTTAGAGAGAAATCGATTATTCTACTGTGTAAAATAGTGTAAATTTCTGTTTAAAATACTAAGATTTACAATTTTCATTTCAGAAAAACTTATACTGTTATTGAAAAAAAATATATTAATGTTTAAAAAAAAAAAATACATTTATATTTGAAAACTTTATAATAAACAAATACGCGTTATGACGTAATAACGTGAAAATAATTTCAATGTTTGCATCATTTTCGTATAAATAATATTACCTGTGTTTCAAAATTATAACATCATGGATGGGTATCCACATATTACATCAACAAAATGTAATATCAACATTGCTACTGGCTATAAGTTTATAATATGCGTGACATTATATGCGGATGCCATCCATGATGTCATACTTTCGAAACACGTGAAACATTATTAACGTGAGACATAAAATATTCTACTTTGATCCGGAAACTAACGAAGTGTGCACCCAATTGAATTAAAATTTTTTTTTAATTTGATATAAATTTTTAATTATAACAAAAAAATTAAAAATTATATTCTTATAAAACTTAAACATGATATTTCCAATTATTATAAAAAAATGTCATCTGGCTATTAATTTTTTAATAATTTTTAATAATTATTTTTTTAGAAATTTATTAACATTAGAGATTATGTTTAGTATAACGGTTAAAATTTTTTTACAAAGATTTTATTTTGATATTATTTTATTCATCGATTTTCTGCCTTTCTTCGTTAGTTGAGTGGTTTTGTATATCTGCTGACTGTGTGATATTCAATATAAAATATTTTAAATATTTTATACAAGTGCAAACCAAAATGACAAATTGTGACACAGTACCTAGTTTTAAATATATATACATAATTCACAAATGGTACATTTCTATGTAAAGGTGGTAAAGATTAAAAAAAGCACTGTATGTATAATCTTTCTACCTATGTGCTATTTTTCCGTGTCTATGAAAATATTTCAAAAATTTTTATGTATTTACCAATTGAAAATTGATTTGTTGCATTTAAGGAATGCGTTGACTCTTTATTAACCGACAACGGCAAAGCCAAAAAGGAAGTAATAATATTTTTGTCATCCACTAGTATGCTCATATTTGTATAAATCATTCACTATCCTGTTTCCAGTTTCCAAACAAGTAAATTTCCCTATCAAGGATGAGAAATAAAGTATCATATACATAAAGGAGGTTGGAGGATTTGTAATGACTACTATTCAATTTTATAACCATATTTCATAATTCAATCGATCTCTTTAATGTATCTTAATTTTACAATATTCATAATAAAAAGATATATAATAAGGAATTTGTGTAAATTTCCGATTTTCCAACTTGTAGATTTTTTAATTTACGAATTATTTTCGAAATACCTTTTCAAGATACGGTATTTTTTCGATAAAATAAAAATATAAAGATTAATTTATAAATATAATCATTCTTCTACCCAATTTCAAATGTATTCAATAGTGGAACGAAGTTCTGATTGTGACCATATACCTTAAAACGCTGTGTATTTTTAACGAAATAGATCTTCTTTAATTGTCCGATAACCTGTGCTGAACTTATATATCAAAATCATTCTATATGACTTCAGGACATTACAACATTACAACTGACCTCATTAACAAATATAACATGTTTTTTCAAAAAAAAAAAAAGAAAGAAATTATTTTTTGCTAATAAAAAATATTCCAGTTTTATTCCTCATATATTCGGCTTTTGTCGACTATAATAATGATTAATCAATCATGATGGCGCCAGATGTATATATTTCCCTTATAATAATAATAATACACTTTTGTTTTTGTAATTTTTTTTTTTAACTTTTATTCTCCGTTCTTCTAATGCTTTATTTTCAAAACAGTAAAACAAAAACTATATAAAAAACAAATGATATTCGAAAATTTATAATCATAAATATACAATTTTGATCAATTTTTTTATTTGCTTAAAAAACATTAGCAAAAACATTTATTGTCACATTGTCATAATAAACAGTCACTGAGACCAGAGTATTTTAATGTTAGTCTAATTAATTTATATTATTATTATTTAAAAAGTTAAATCAAAGAAAAGTATAAAGCTAAATATTTTTGTTTACGAAAACTACCAAACTCGTCAAAATGCAAATCCATTGACATCGAATTTATAATAAAATATTTTAAATTAAAAATAAATTAATTAAATAAATAGTAATTTTCAAATATATTAAAGTTTTTTTTTTCTATTTACAATTTTTTCTACAAATCAAGAACATGGAATCAACCACGTTCTCGTGTTCTTCGAATTATGTTGATTTGAAATTAAAGATTTATTTTTATTTTTAAACCTGGCGACCATAAAATAAAAGCATCAAGAAAATTAATAAAAATAGAATTAACGTAGACAAGCTGAACGTGACAATACCAATCGCTCTGTCCGTCTGCCCTACCGTCCATTCGCCTGTCCGCCAAAATTTTGGTACCGCATTCAAGATCCTTAAACTGGGTTTAAGCTCGTGATAATCGGTCCACTGGGTTCCTATGGTAAAAGTTTAAATCCAGTAAAGATAGAAGGAAAATTCAAATTCAAAAAGTGTTTGCTTTTTGAAAACAGATTCACACATACTCTGGCATATAAGAGTAACAACTCGCTTGTGTTCATATTAACATTAAATTACTTGAGGCTCAGCTAATACACATGTGTATATCTTTTCTGGATTTAAACTTTTACCATAGGAACCCAGTGACCGATTATCACGAGCTTAAACCCAGTTTAAGGATCTTGAATGCGGTACCAAAATTTTGGCGGACATATAAGCTTATTATTTAGTTATTCGCAGATATTAACATTGTTGCATCATAAGTTTCAAGGATATCCAAATCAAATCGCACTCGAGGTTATAAATGAAAGGTTATAATTAATTTGTGGTGTTATTCAAATATATTTCGTATTAATTTATATTAAAACATCAAATATATTTATTTTTAATCATTTAATATCAAATAATGCTGTTTCATATAAATATAAAAATTTTTTAACCACTAAATTTAATTAAAAATATGGTGTGGGGCACTCGTATGACCTCTATATGTAAAAAAATAAATAACCAATTTTAGTTCGCTATCCCTTTTTGTTTTGTATTGGGCAAACGGACAGACGGACAAGCGGAACAAGACTATGAACACAATACATACAATTTTGGTAGTTCCATCAATTTTTGCTAGTGTAACAAACTTTTAGGCTAAATAATCTGCTCTGGCATTCTATATATGTAGAAAATAAAAAACCTATTAAAAAATAATTTTATTCTATATGAACATATTGATAAAAATTAGTTGGAGATCTGAGATTTCTAATTTATTATTTTTCGTTGCATGGAGGTAAACATCAAATATCGGAAAATATTTACACTATACTGATAATAATTAGTGAAAATACTGCAGATGAAATAATGATGAAAATATTGATATTTGGTTCACTAGGTCGCATCCATCATATTTTTAGATAAATTAAATTTTAATATTTTTACAAACAAACATATTTCATATCGAAAAACATCTTACTTTAAATCTATCGATTATAATATATTTATATATTTATTTTTAATCATTTTTCGACTACTAAAGTCGTTAGTGACTACAGTATATACTATGCAACAATAGAGTATATCATTCCCCGACAGTCTTCCATCCAAATACTGACTGTGCCTGAGGTTGCTTAACTATGGAAATGGTATTTAAATTTCCTTATCAGTTTATACTAGTAAAATGGAGAAAGATTTGGAAAAAACTGAAAATTACAAACTCAAAAAAAAAAATCACAAGCCTGTTCAAAAATTACAGGTCTTCTAAGCGTCAAATAGTGACGATTTGTTTTTCGTAAAATTCATTATCTAAGGCATAACAAAACTCGGCTTGAAAAGATTTTCAATTTGAAATATAATTATATTGGAAGTTTTTTTTTTTTGCTCATTTTCTCGATTCTGGATATTTCCAGTTTCATTACAATACACTCAATTTGTGATTGCATCTACTTATCCAGTAAACGTAATAAATATCAAATTTTTCGTCTAGTTATTTTTCTCGGATAATGGAACCGTTAAAATGAAGAATGGGTCGTCGATAATGATCACAAGAATGAATATTATATATAGGATAATAGTTCCTATGGGCGTAGTATTTCTATTGTATTGATATTATTATTATTCCGTAAAGCAATAATTTTATGTTTACACACAAAACACAAACTGATTCCCTCTCTCTCTCTCTCTGTCACACACACACATTTCTGAAAATATTATGATGTTTCAAAAAGTTTTAAGGCCAATTTTATTATATATGTGTGTATCTATAGAAATGCGACACATTAAAATCATTTTCCAGTCCTTTTCTCATTTGTTTAATGTTTATTACACTTCTGAATACATATATAAGGATGTTATAGTCGATTATTTATATTCATTATGTTCCAAACATAATTGGTACAGCAAATATATAGATCAAATTTGGCTGCTAATAAACACTTGTAGGTGTATAGGTAACTGTATAGACTGAATATTTATAGTATTTTATGAATGTTAATTAAAAATAATCCAAATAATGAAATATAATTATTAACTCTTCACTTGTTTAGGAAAGACATTTAAAAATTCTGGTTTTTAACAGTTTTAATCGTTTAACGCAAAAACCTTACATTTAAAAAATATTTTAGAATAGCAATTTTAATACGAATTAAGTGTGGAGCACCATGATACGTTATATTATTAAATACGTTTCTCAAATCGGAATACTATGAATAAAAATAATAACATTAATTATATAATATGTATTGTGTAAATGTGTGTTTCATAACATTAGAATAGATATATAAATTGGAAATAGAGAAAATAAATATAATGGAAACTCTACCATACCATAAGGATGTCACTTTATGTGTGTGTTACTCATGGTTTTCCTCCATAAGTGAATGTCAACAAACATAACGGAAACGAACGTACGAGCTTGCTAACAACATACTCAAATATGTATTTTTACTTGAACATTATGGTAAATGAATCACTATCCTTTCATAACGACTCTTGTATATGTCTTCCCCTTGGCTAAAATATTCGTTTTTTAAAGAGAAACAAAAAGGGAGACATCTGTAATAAAAACAATCTGCAATGTTAAATATTTCTCCAAATGTTGGAAATTAGATATGCACAATCTTGAAGTGGAAAGGACTTCGAATGGCGTGTCGAAGAGTTTTTCGTGAAAAAATATTTCTAAATATAAAATTCGTATTTTTACTTGAGATATTTTATCGAGATTTGCATACCAAATTTATTATTGTTGAGATAGTTATTTTTTTGTTTATTTGTGCACGAAACTAGAAAAAAATTACCATATATATTACATTTAAGTTTGTCTTTATTATGGTAGTCTCATTTTTTGAGTCAATTCCCATTATTGTAGATTGTAGATGTTCGTACAGTTCACCTAAGAAGTCCATTTTTGCCTTTCCGGTATCAATTAAGAAGGAAAAATCCACGACCCATTTATTTAACCGGACAATGAAAAGACAATTTCGTCAGCGTTCCTATAAAAATATTTCTTTTGTTTTAAATATTTTCAAAAACAAAATTGAAATGCGCCAAATGAATAAAAATAATAAATCATCATGCCCATTATATATTACTTATGTATTTTGTGTATTGTAATAATGTAAATGGTTATAAAAACGTATAACATTGAATGCTGTTAATTGTAATTTTCATTTGTTCCATGAAAATTCACCCTATAAAGAAATACATTTATTTGATGTATGCACAAACACTTTTGTTATATATTTATTTAAACTTACTACTCTCCCTAAATACGTATAATGTTTGGTACTGTTAACAAAACTATCCTTTTGACCAACAATAACAACTCATGAGTGACCTAAATGCGGTAATTACTTAGTAATCACGTACATAATATACGAATACTACGTAACTCTAGATACAACAAATGTTGAAATGTTTTGGATGTATACAATTTTCTAAAATATCCGTAGAATTGGGTCATGGTTTCAATGGGTTATGGGGTTTGTTCGTTTAAAGGTTACAATAATAGTTTTTAATTAACATTTTGTTTTTATGTTAAACAAATGATTATGCAATGCTATCAGGGATAATTGTTTAAATACCTATGTGAGAATTACCATTCAAATTGTTTATAATAATTATAAAAATTGATTAAAATTAACATTTTTAACGCGGAGTTTGTGTTTACAAATTGGGGACTTATTATTTGACAATTTTATGATAACAGCAAACAGGTTTTGAAAATAAGTAATACAATTAATAATTAAAACACAATTAATGAGCAGAGAATGAATAGACGCACAGAAGATTAAAATACAATGAAAAAATTTACGTCTGAAATTAAATTGTTCAATTTAAGAATAATATAAAAATAATTAACATTGCTATTGTAATAAAGTCTATAAAAAGATGATGGATGGCATTAAGTGTTACTATCATGCAGAGACATCTATGAAGTGTGTTTGAGAATACATTCTTATGTTTTTTCTTATGTACTATAATTTTTGATTAAATCTATCAATAGTATTTTCGATAAATATATATCCTTTAGTTTCCTTTGCAACGGTATATACATTTTCAATCATATCTACGAAATTATTCTAAAAGCAATAACTTTTTTTCTTTCTGATATATCGGAACCGTCATTCAAGAAGTTATTCAACAATCTACACATAATGACTGGCCTACATAAGTGTACGCGACGAATTGAATTATTTACTACAATGAATACACCCCCACACGCATTAAATAGAGAACATAGATATTTCCGGTAAATAAAATTATTCTGTTATTTATTATTTTATATGAATTAGATAAAAGATTTTCATCATTCACACGCGTTTCATTCATTCAGAGCACAGTACCATTAATGTAAAAAGGAAGTTTCCTTTTTACAGCACAAAAATAAAAAAAAACACATCAGTATAATTTTCAGGCCTCAGGATATATAACAATAACATATACATATGTTATGTGAAAACATAACGTTTTCATACCTTCAAGGTGTATAAAAAAGAACATATGTGTTATTTGCAAATAGCGAATAAATTCAAATAAATATATTTCTGAGAATGTCGTCAAGAATAGGTATGCTGAAAAAGTATTAAAAAAAGATACACTTGCGAAATGGTCAAAGGACTTTTGAAATCGTTTCCCATTGTCGCAAAGTCCAAGATGGTTTACTTGCCAAGAGTTTGCCTTAAATATGCTTACCACTAACATAAACCAACGATATCATTCAAAGTCATCAGTTACTTGTTTTTTAAGAACTTTCAAAGTTGAAATGAATTATAATATAATGCTGGATTTTTTTATTAAATTTTATCTTGATCTTACTAAATTTCGCGTGATTTGAACGTCATTAGAGTACACTTTCACTTCTTTTATTCATGTAACGTACAAACTTTTAACTAAATTTGAAAGTAATTCACAAAATAATTTTTATCTATAAATGGTGTATAAAATAATTCCCTTTTAATTTCTTCTCGTCTGAACCTTGAAGACTTTTCCATTCATAAAAAATTTCGAATAATAAATCAAATTTTATATTTTTAAAGTACATTTTCAGTGTTCCATTTCAATAGTTTCATGAAAACTTTGTACTAACAATATGCTACTAGTTTTTTTTTCTACAATAATATTAAATATTGAAAATAATAAAAAATATTTTTATCTCAATAATGATTGTGATGATATCCACTAGAGAGTAAAGTTTTTTTTAAAAAAATTGATATATCTTTATAATAGGTTTTCGACCAAAGGTTCGTATGATTCGAGAATATCTTTAAGATAAATGAAAGTCAACTGGAGTTTTTAATAGTAAAACCCACACTTTTTATTCGAAGAATTTATTTTCTATGATAAACAATTTTTTCTATTTTTAGATTGTAAAAGAAATACAAAAGGTTTTTCTTTCTAAATTAATTTTGGATTGAAAAAATATTACCTTATAAGTCTATATTATCAAAATTTTATTTTATATAACTAATCTAGTTATTTAGAAGAAAAACCGAATTTTCTATAAAATATATGAATTTTCATGCAAGAAAAATGAAGTTAACACTTTTGCAATTAAATCACAGAACTCAATTCGGAAATATATCTGTATTTTTCTACATAAAAATTAATTAAAAGAAAATGACTCAATATAGGAGATAGTTACATAAATTCAAAAATTCATTCCCACTGAATTTTTAACTACTAGTCTAGTTTCAAACTTAAAGCAATTATATTTTAACGTGGATATGTCTCTGTTTGTACTAAGCATCAATATGTGAATAGGGTTTTCAGCTAATCCATTGGAATATAAGTGAACAAAGTCGATAAGTATGAGGTATACTATATCGACAATTCGCTAGTGCATTAATGGCATCTTTTGGTGCCATAAGTGAACGATCATTATATTTTATACCTTTCGTATTTTTGAGACCTGTTATTATTAAATTTAAAATGTAATAAAATCAGTTTGGATCATTAATTCGTATTGTTCTTTCTATGCATTGCTGTATCAAGACACATCCAACCAGAATTGTTTACAAAATAATTATTTATGAAACATGTTAGATCACTCATCATACAACTTTATTTAGACCAACCAAACATTCAATACATAATGTTTATTGTCTAGTTCTGGTACAGAGTTTGGTACTGGTATTGTGGTACATATTTAATGAGATTTACTGGGATTTGGTACAAGTGTTGATAAGTGTTATATATTATCGGTATATTTGTATTGTATCCAAATAGGGGAAAGTCGTTAATTCTGAGCTAAATATGGATATTGTATTGTATCAAATTATTTTCTTTCGTCTATGGTTATGATATTCTACTATATCAATTAAATGATATTTAAGTCTATGAATTCTAATAACGTCCTGACAAAAGTAATGGGATAACTCTTTGGAAAAATAAAAATCAGTAGTAGCAACAAAATGCTTTTCAATATAAGTGGATGATATACAGGTTACTTGAAAATGACCATCATCAGTATCTCCTATTAAAAGGAAATGCCAACGAAAATGAAACTTTTGATAAATAATTAACAGTAATGCACATTTTAAAAGAGTGCTTCCAAGTTGTACCTTTATTGTGACAAATCGATGTACCAAATTGAGAATTATGTGAATTATTAGACTTTAAAGGGTTTTAGGTTGCCGAATTAATTCAAGTTTTTAAAAAATGCATATCTCTTAACTATTTTTAAATGTCATCATAAAATTTAAGAAACACATTTTTTAATTTATCAGTATAAATAGCCTTAGTAGCTAAATAAATTTTAAAAAAATAAAATGGTATATATGATTTAACATAGGAAATTTCTCAAAATCGCCAGATTAGTAAAATGTACGACTCTCAACACGAAATCAACCTACCATATCTAAATCTGACACGCTCTCTTAAATCCCATTGTCAATTTTTTGACAATTCAGATTCGGTACTCAATGGAGGTACTCATCAAGGTGTAAGGTATCTCCCATATGTAAATCCAACTAGCTCTGATTTACCCAAAAAATCCCTGCTGGGTCTCCCTTACCACAACTGATCCTTGAAGCTACACTATAGTTAGAACAGTGACCAGATTTGACCAACTCTCCTCTATACACTACACAACAATGTACCCACATGCATACAACCATGTAACTCTATTTCAACCGTTGAAGGTAAGAAGATATCTTCTTCGTTTTAGTTGTAACACTTTCAATATTATCATCGATAAAAATAAAGAAGAAAATAGTTAAATGTATTTGGTGGTTTAGTTGAGATGTTGATGTTTCAATCTCCAAACGGTAGTAAGTAAGTATAAAAGTGTATTTCTTTTCGTTTTTTTGCACAAAACCACACACACAATACAAAACAGAAACTCATCGTTGTTTCTTTCTAATGTTTAAAAATTGTTTTCCAATCGATATAGTTTTTGTTCATTTGTATTGTTTTTATTACAGTAAACATACTTTAAAAATGAATGAAGATCAGCACATTAACTGTATCAATTATATAAATACTGAAACGATTTAACACAGATGTGAGGATATGATTAATAATTGTAGAGAGATTAACTGTGTGGAACTTCAAATTTAATTTAAAATAAAATGATTTTTTTGATACAGATTAAAGTTTTTGGGCGAAAAAAAAACCTATTATCTCAGTATAATCCCAAATAAATAATAATTGAGGCTTACTATTGCCATGTACGAAGTTTCAAAAGTATCGTGTAATTGATATAAAATATCAGTAATACACGATATAGTGTCAAAGCGAAGATTACAACTAACAGAGTTAATTGTGTAGAACTAAATTTGATCTAAATTGTGACGAATTCAAACATTTTACGAAAAAATCTTCTAAACAAATTGTTTTATGTCGTAAAAATAATAAATGTGTGACTTTTTTTAAATTTTTGTTTATTTGATGGATTAAAAGTTGGGTTACTTTTGTCAATTCATGAACTTAAACTCACTTTATAGATCAAGAATACGTCACCAAAATTTTATCACGCTATCTCTTTTCGTTTCTTGATGACGGGCGGACAAACGGAAATTAATTTTGATGGCTTTTATCACTTATATCAAAATTTCATTCGCACTGAGCGTGTTCTACCGTTTCAAAGTCATGCAAAAAAACTAAGATACTTTAAAATATTCTATACATGTTAATGATTAAAACTAGAACAATGTGGCTAAAAAGTAATTCAGTATTGTCGATAATCAATTGTTGAGTCACATGACAATTTTTTAATAAGCAGTTGTACTGTAAAGTACCCAAAAAGCATTGGATGAAGGTAAATGGAATAGATTGGTAAAATTTAATATATATTTTATATTAAAACTAAACACATCATTACATATCGAATTCATGTAAAAATATATCGAATCGAAAATAATATATATTCTGTGTTGTGTTGTCTTGAGAAATGTTGCTTGTTTGCTGTTCGAATTGATTTCACACGTGAGTTAAAAGATATTTATAGTTTTTGATTCTTCAATGTACCTAACTTTACAAGTTGTGTTATTGATAATTGGACCATATTCTCAAATTCAAGGATCGTTTTCATTCTCGTCTGTGAAACGTTCGTCGTGTATGCTTAGCTGGTCACCAAGGTAGTATAGGATGTTTTTACTATAAAGTCATACTGGACCTAAAAGTATCTGTGACAATAAATAAACAAACTTTTATCTTTCGTTATAATTATTTTTATTAAAATTCACACTATTTTCAATGTTTTCTTTTTATCATATACATGAAAGATGAAACTTTTCATTTTTCGTTGAATTAAATTGAATTCCACAAAAAACCATTTTATTTTAACGTGATAATTAATATACATCCTTTGGGCTTCCTAAAATTCTATTCAATCCATTATTTTTGCATAATTCTAATATTCTGAAAAGATTTACAAAATTAGTTTCTTTAAAATCTTTATTTTGTTTGAGAAATGAATACAAATCACTTAACTAAATATAATTACTTATATACTTATTATTTTGGTGGAAAACTTATGTTTGGTGGAAAATATGGACATTTTTTCCCAAAACATCATTAAAAAACCATTCTGTTATAAATTAGGTTATCTATATTAATTTGACATTTAAACTACATTCAATTATTTTAGTTATGTAATTAATTTTTTAATAATTCTTCACTAAAGGCTTGTTGATAGTAATGTGTTTGTTGCTCTTACGCCCTACAATAAATCTAATTTGATATTTATTTTAGAAATTATTTAAGAAAATGTACTAAATTTCAATATTTTATTCAGTACATTTAATACAATACTCATTATTAAACTATATTTATTGATTGCGTAAACATACGTTAATTTAATATTGACGTCTATTTTCATTTACTGTCATCTGATGTTTTATTCTATTTATGAACTTGAAGTTACCTTTAATTTAAGGGGAGAGTGAGCGTTATTAAGTAAGTTAGTAATAATTAATGATAATTTATTATCCAAAAAGTACATGAAAAGTATATATTTAATGATCACAGTTACTTAAATTTAAGATCAATCATTTTATATAAAAAACAGAGGTGGTATATTAAAATTATGTACAGAATTTGATCCGTGTAAAATAGTTCTCTTAGAATTTCGTTATATATTTATATATTTTTTATCAATTCTAAGAATTTTAATCAAGTTAGAATTCTCAAACGCTAGTATCCACAGATACAATATATTGGTAAAAATTTTTTACTTATATCTTTTATATTATGAAGCAGAATGTAATGATGTAGTTAGCTACGATATTCTAAATGTCATTTAAATGCAACACTGCATATACAGAATATATAATTAGTTAACTCTATTACAAGCAATATTTCTTCTTTTTTTTTTGTATTTATTTATTGTGTATTCACTCCATTACATTATACATGGGTTAAGCGAGATATGTGAAACTACCTTTATAATAGTTGTAAAAAAAATTTTTAAAAAAAGACGGGCGATAATTAGTTAGGTAAGTAGTTGAACTCATCATAGAGTGCGCATTTAATTTCCGACTAGTATCATAGTGACCAGTGCTAATATCACGTTTATACGGCGTCATTTGTTTGTTCGATAATTAAAATATTTTATCTGAAGCCATCTTATGTAAATCTTTGTGTATAAGGTAAGAAAAATCAAATTTATTCGATTCTATTAGAAAAATTGTTTTTATTGACTTAAATGGCTTCGATGGATTCTTAGAATTTAATAACCTACAGATCGTTATTGACCATTTTTAAATAGGTATTATTTAATAATAATACGTCTTCATTCGTTGGACATAAGCAAACAAAGCTAAATTTGTTTTTTTTTTGCGATTTTCACATTTTCCTCACTAAGTTTGTTCAAAAATAACAGAATCGCAGCAATCTCACGATGTTTTTCTACACATGTTCATATCAAATATAATATATATTTTGTATTTTATGTTGTAAGATATTTTTATCTTAAATAATATAAATGTATTTTCATGTTATTGGTAGCGTTATGTAAGGCTGTTGTTGCTATATATATATATATAGAAAACGTGAAATCACGAAAACGATTGCAAAAATTCTATTTTCTAATATTTATAGAATATTCTAATACCTTCTATGTTCGAAAGCGAAAAACGAACAACAACAAAAAAAAAAAAAAAGGTAATATCGTTTCTCGTATAGCTTGTGTAAAAGTACAATGACTTCAGATAGAATTCATTTATACATAAATATCTAAGAATATTACATTATTTATTCACTTTTACATGCATACTAAAGTATCTATCTTTTGGTCTGGTGTTATAAAGTTCTTGTAACTTTGGCCGTACATCCACTAATACCGGTCTGTGGTTTCTCTTTCAACATAGAGCTTTTCTTCAGTTAGTGGTTATTTTGTCGATTGTTTTTTAAAAAAAAATCAACATCGAATAAAAAATCTGTCTGTTTTATTTAAAGCTTTTTGTTCTCGTGTAGACGATTGTGTAGAATGCTAAAAAAAGGTTCACAAATGTCATTTTGTTGAATAAAAAAAATGTAACAACCTGAATCTTCCATGCTTATAAAATACACTAATTTTATGATGTATTTTATTATTACTTCTGTAAAATTGATATAGTGTGTTAAGCGGTCATAAGATGTAATTAAGTCGGGCAATATTACATGAAGTATATTAGCGAAACTGTAATATTCCTGAACTGAAATACTACTGAAATGTTCTTTATAAATATGTGTAAAAACGGATTAAGTGTGACTGCGTAAAAACTTTTTCGGTATGAGAAAAAAATTGAATAAAAACGTTTAGCCTTGCATTTAAAACAACATATCTTTACAATCTTAAATTATTTAAAAAAAATTTTTCAATCGTAATAATATATTTACCTGAAGGTATGATAATGGTTTAACGGTTTAATGGTTTAATGGATTTACTTCATCCATTACTCCATAATAAACTTACTTTTTCCGTAATCATTATATCATTATTTTTTTTATTTTTCTTAATAATATTATTTATAAGAAACAGCTTGTCCTAAGGCCTATCTATATAATTTTGATATCAGAAGTAGCAAAAAATAAAACTATTAGAAACATATGTCAGATAATATTATACAATGTTTGTAGAAAAATGCACATGAAAACTATACGAACACGAGAGAAAATATAATATAGTGGTGATAAGAAAATGGGAACATTGGTGACAGCATTCACAATATTATCTTAACATAAATCCATCATCGTTCAGACACTAATATTAGATAGGTAGATGTCTTACCTACATACGTACATAGCTTCGACTTTGAGAGTATATTGAAGCTAATTTTCATCATACAAATAATACCGTACGTTTAAAACACATGGTTTTATATGAATTCGAATAATATTCCTGTCTTTAGAATATTATTTATTTAATAGCTAAATTAATTGTATCATTATGTTGAAAGGACAAAGTCCGGTGTAAATTTAGAAATGTAAAATTTTCATAATAATTTGTTTTTAAAAATTATATAATATAGTGGATTTTATACATATTTGAACCGTTCTTTCAATTTGGAATTACATCAATGGCTTATCATTAACATAATGTTGGACTCAATGTTTTTAACGTCCGATATAATATTTTACGTGTAAATAAAGTATTGACTATCAAATGTGATTTTCAATGAAGCTTTTGTTCCAATTACAAAATGTTCCCAAATTTTTACGATTGTATAAGCCAAATATTAAAAAACCAACGAAAAGTTCAAAATTTTTTGTTCGCTGTTTATGAGTTTTCTAGGACAATTAAGGTCTAAAAAATTCAAAAATAATATTTATTTTACGATCTGTCGACTAGTTTTTGAGATATTGCGTGAAATATATGCGATAAATCGGCCTCTGGATCGGATTTTTAGCGATATCTCAAAAACTACGCATCCAATTGTAAAATAGATGTTATTTTTGAAATCTGCGGGTCAAAACTACCCTAGAACATATATTTTATCCAAATCGGGAGCAAAAAACTTTTTTCGATTTTCTCGATTTTTTCAAAGGGGTACCCCTTCAAAAAATTGCGAAAATTCGAAAAAAATTTTTTTATCCGATTTTGAAAACATTATGTTCATTAGCGTAGTTTGACGCGTAGATTTCAAAAAAAATATTTATTTTACGATGGGATGTGTAGTTTTTGAGATATCACCAAAAAACCGATTCAGAGGCCGATTTTCCGGATGTATTTCATACGATATCTCAAAAACTAGTCGACCGATCGTAAAATAAATGTTATTTTTGAATTTTTTAGATCTTATTTATCCTAGAAAACTCATAAACAGCGAAATAAAAATTTTGAACTTTTCGACTGTTTTCTTAGGATTCTTATACAAACACAAACAACACCTTAAGTTAAAACAAGTACAAAAGTTTTCGACAGAATTTACTATATAAGGCCTTATTAAACTTAAAGATACTCTTAATCTTATTAAGTTATCAGGAAGCATAAGGGGAGCAGTACGTACTTAGTGTACTTTTAGGTTGATAATCGACAACAACTATTAAAAACGATCTAAACATCAAACTAAATCTTACATATCTGATCAGAACTACTTCACTGGCACTACCTTAACATTAAATTCATCTTGGACTCAATATTTTGTACGTACGGTACCTATTTTATGTGTTAATAGAGTTATGACTGTCAAATGTGGTTAGCAACTAAATGACTGATTATTGACGACACAGTCGTACGAAATATAAATTCAACAGATTGCCATTTAATTTTTTGGATAAAAGCCAAAAAAGATTTACAAATATATAAATTTTATAACGTTACGGCTGAGTAAAGCTAATAAAAATGTATTAATCAAAACATGATAGACATATTTAACCAGACATGTCCAAAGTCTCCCAATCATCTCCCCTAAATAAATAGCTTGGAGAAACTTATAAATTCTTGTCACTCTAATTTGTTCTGTTTGGAGGAATTTATCTAACGAACTCTCGGTAATTCTTTCAAAGACTTCTTTATGTCTTCCCATATTGGCATTCTATACATATTTCGTAATTCTAAATGTTTATAGACATGTAGAAATTTTTAATAGAAATATCGAAACAATGTTTTAGCTTTCAAATAAGAAACAGATTTATGAAAACATTGATTCCATTTCATAGTACAATTTAAAGAGAGAAGTTCGATTCCCCAGACTTCTCGATGGACAAATGAAAAAATATTTTTGTCTTTATTTTATGATTAAAAAAAAACATTTGTGTGTGCTAATTGTTAGTAACAGATCACCAAACAGAGGGACAGGATAAGAAACTTGGCCAAGAGAGTTTCGAAACGTCAATATAAATAAACAAAGTTTTAGTGTTGTCAAAAGAAAAATGTTGTTTCTTACAAAAAGAAACAAAATACATTCGATATCGATCGATATAACTCAAAATTATTCTAACATACAAAGTCAACGTCATTTCAAAAACTTTTTTAAATTGATTTTGTCTACAGACAATATTCAACAGACAGTTTTGATAATTTTTGGATAAAAGCCAAAAAAAGAGAAAGAAAATTTGTCATACTAAACATTAAATTTTATGCTTTTACAGAAAGTTTTCATTATTTTCATTGTTACCGGTGGGTTTTAAGAAACTCCAAACTTTTTCCATGAATTAGAATAATTTCATATTTTATTTATATCACAATAGCATTTAATTTTCTGCAAGCTTAACTTTAATTAAAATTTTGTAATCCAACTGCATTACAAAACACGTACACATACAGTTGATTTTAGGATTACTTGAAACAGTTACCAGCTTTTAAGCTGCAACCTGACTACAAAACCTGATAGACTATGTATTATGATGGCACATAATAAATATAGCAGTGTTCAGTTTATTATTAAAACTACTTGAACAGTTTAGTTCAGTCAAAATGAGTCAATTCATATTTAGATACATTTTGAGTATTTGATTGATACTGAATTTGATATATGTCCAAAAGTATGGAAATATATTCAACATCATAAAAAATTATTTAAAACTGAATCCAACAAATTAACATGGAAAACAAGAGCTTGACGAAGAGCTTTTTGTCAAAAAAAAAGCTTTTCTAAATCTTGATTTATATCTCAGAAATTTTGTTTTGGGAAAAAGTTTTAGATGAACACTAGGTTTTCATGTCAATATTCAAACTATCTTTTGAGTTATTTGTGCTAGAAAATTATTAGAAATAAAATATTTATTGCATCCCCGGGTAACATAGGCTACTTTTATCCCTGTATTCCCACAGTAACGCGAACTATGCGAGATAAAGAGGACACATTTCTATTTTCGTATGTAACGAATAAATTTTAAGAATATTAAAAACTAGCCTAACTATTTATGTGATGCGAAGACCGCCCCGGGTATCAAGGGGCAGAGATACTAAGTTCCTCACACCTAATACCGGATGTATATACAAAAATTTCTTGTCAAGGTTTTCCTGCATCAAATAGCGCGTGTCCCACTTCAAATATCTTAAAATTATCACAGCAATGTGTGACCGAATCTACATGTCTTAAATAAAACATTAGAATATAGATGCCGAGATACCAGGTGGCTCACACCAAATACAGGGTGTATATATAAAAACTTCTTGTCAACGGTTTCCTTCACCAAATATCGGGTGGGCAAACCAAATACCGGATGTCCCACAATAAATACCTCAAACTTTTCACAGCAACGTGTGACCGACTCTTCTTGTCTTAAATGAAACTAAACAATAGAATTTAGCGTATTTTGACTGAAGTATTAGAAACTGCATAAATTGAAGTATCTTTGAACTAAAACCACATACAAAATGTCTCCTTAGTTATGTTTTCAACCACAGAGCTTCGTTCCATCATTCGTACAGTTTATATTACTTACATATTATATTATATGCATCACAACAAATATGTGTACATAATAATTTAAACAAGTCATTGTTGCTGTTATTGTTGTTGTTTGGTATTTTACAATGACAAATTTTCACTCATTACCATATATACATTATTACAGCACATTGAATTGAATAGACAATGTAACACTCACCAATCATTTGTTAGTTTATCTATTTATTTTGTATTGTTTCAAATATCACACAAAAGTTATTCATCAAATTTACATTAAAGATGAAAATGAGGTTAACTTTTTGAAAATCATAAAATGGTAAAGTTGAGATATTAAAATAACTGTGAATAATATGATATTCGAAATATATCTTTATTAAAAGAAGGATATTATTAAAAGAAAATATTTATCGATAATTCAAAATAATAATTTAGATTTATGTCAAAATGTAGGATTCATAAAATCGGCCAAATATAAAGCACTTCCCACTAGATCAATTTGAAGTTTGTGAACGAAATTTCAAATATTATAAACTTCGAAGAAAAATCAGAATTTTCGAAAAAGATTTTACACTTATCGTAATTAGGTCACATCCAAAAGTTTGGTTTGATGCTTAACACTTCAAGGAACACCCACAGTTCACTATCTGGAAATATTATTCACAAATTATTTTGGGACACAGATTTTCCTACTTATATTACTTATATTTATTTGACCTGATTCTTTTTTGACCAAAAATATGGCCTGGGTGATTCTTTTATTATTTGCTATAATAAATTTATTCGCCAATAAGGCATAAGTTTGTTCGATCAATAATTCATTTACCAAAAAGTGTGTAACAATTACGTCTCAAATGTTACGTATACACCCAAAATGTATAGATTTGAATATAATGATGCTAATTTTTCATTCAAATAAAAAAAACATATTTTTAATGAGCTTATATAAAAATTTTTCATGAATAAATGATACACATTCAGGAAAAAATACATTTATTAATAATAATGTATTCAAAAATAGAAAATGGAAAATTTATTTAACTTATGAAAATATTTATTAAGAACGTTTTTCTTTTTTTTATAATTTCTTAGAAGATATGTTTTTCTTCCTAAATAAAGTTTATTTTTGTGTTTTTTTTATTTATTTTTTTTTTACATTTACAAAAAAAAAAAAAATATTATCAAGTCAAAGATCTTTATTCTATTTTTTGAGAGATATTACGATTTCTTAATAATATTAATAATAAAATCGGAAAAAGGATGAAAATGTATCAAAATAATTTATTAATATGAAATAATTTTTCATATAAATAATAGTCTGGGTAAAATTTTTGAACGTCATTTTCTCCGAAACGATTAAATGTTATTATTGGAAGAGGCAAACATCCTATACGGTCTAGCCTTTGTCTGGTGAGATGATTCTTTAAATTCTTGTACTAAAATATTATTTCTACTCTAATATTTCGATGCGTTACACACTTTTAGTCTACTCAAATATATCCCATGTTTATATATGTGTATATATAAAAGAGATCTGTATTGACAAGGTCATATGAAAGTCATATGGACATTTTTTTGTTGACATTATTGTACGCAGATTTTTTCATTCAATCCATATGTTACGAACGTGAACATGATCCATCTTTATATATTCGTTTAGTCAATATCTCACAATGTATGTTAAATAAATATATGCGAAAAAATTCTCATATTTCAGACGAGATATATTTATTGAATGATCAGAATAAACGAAAAAAAAAAACATCTTTTCATTATTAAATTGTAAATATTGTACAAACAATTTATAAATATTTATTTGTATTTTTTTTTCGAATTTCGAATTAATTTTCCATATATTTTTATAGCTTTACATAAAATTTTACTTTAATCTTTAAGTAATTCTAGGTGAGTGACCTATATACTAATAATTCTTCAAGATTAATTTTTGTTTGTAGAAAAACTGGGTAATTTTATGGAAAATATGATACATCCAGACCTACTGATAAAGCAAATAGGTTCGGGAAGAGAACATGGATGAGTAAACATCTAGGATTGCTGTGTATTGTTGTATAGATTGAATATATACCCACTGTAGTCACTATATAACTGTAGTAGTTGAAAAAGTTGACAAGTGACTTAAACAAATAAAAAATTCTCATTGTTTTTATTGAAAAAGATTGATTTCAAAATTGAGTCATTAGTGATTTTCAATTAATAGTATTTTCTTATGCAAAATGGGCCAGTTAAATTGAAAATAGTAGATGTATTTTTTAGTTTGTGAAAATCCATTTTTTTTAAATAATGTAAACTCGAAGTCGCGACTTTCACATATTATGAAATACATGAGAGCTTAAATTCTGTCCAGTATTAAAGGTATTAACAAAATTTTGTTTGGGGTGGTTCATAAAACAATTGAAATAATTCATTTTCATTTTTCACAAAAAACTAATTCATGTTCGTTTAAAAACTTCAAGTCAGCTGATTTCATAAATAATTAACCAAAATCCATTCATTATACAGTAAAAAAAATAGATGAAAATATTAAATTAAACAAAACAAAATAATTTTCTTTTTGTAATATGTTTTCCACAATAAATTTCACTAGTAAATGAGAGCGTAGATACATGTTTCACCGGATGGTGGATGTTTCACAAATCATACACATAAATGAGATTGTATTATTTTATAATTACATGAAATGTAAAAAATATATAAATAAATAAATTGTAAAATAAATTATTGTAATAAAAATGAAATAAACATTAATTAAATGTGATATAAATCATTTTTATCAAATCAACGACAAACATAAATTAAGATTTAACAAACAGTTAAATCGTATGGTTGTAATTGGTTGATTTATTATGACTAAAAATGGTTCGGAATGTATTTTAAAGCAACTATATATGAAAAGCATATGAATTTCTCGTAGAATGCTAGTCGGAAATTTTGTTATTGGTACATAAATTTAGAGTCATTTAAGTTCAAAATGGGAGTCGAGAATGAGACAAGATAGAAGATAAATTCGACGTAATAAAAAAAAAATGGTCGGAAAGCATTATTTCTGACTCGTGTCATTAATATTATTTCATGAGAATTTTGGTAATTAATCATTTAACCAATATTTTCCCAATATTTAAATCAAAATTCGATTTTATAGTTTTTATAATTTTTTCGTGAAAAACTCTTCGATAAGAAGAGTTTTTCTTATTAATATTGTGCATATCAAATTTCAAAACATTTGGATAATTATTTTCTTTAATGGAAAGTGCTTCAGTATTAATGTTTTAATCCCCCTTAATACTTACTTGCAATGATAAATTGTGGCAACTTGTTTCCTGTGAATTACTCAAAGAGATTTACTTGAAAAATAATCATGACCATAATTAGTTAGATGCCAAAAATAATCATTCATAAAAGTCTATATAATTTCAAAAACCTAATTAAAGAATGATTCTAGTAAAATACAAACGGAGCAGTACCTACCTTCATTTTTTTTTAAATAAAAATACATATGACATACAAAATTTTTCGTATCATATACAACGAATGTTATGAATATGTATGTGTTTAGTTGCCACGTTTTTATTTTATCTATGAATGGTTGCTTTACAACATTTTTTTGTAGGAAAAAAGAAAAGTTATGATGTCGGCATTATCATAATTCTTATGATGCTACTGTTTCCGACATTTTAAATAATGTATCAAGTGTCACTCTAGGTTGTACAAGATTATTACTTTATTTAGAAGCACATATATAAGAATTTATTTTTTTTTACATAAATAAAACTGGGTCAAATTTTTACTTTTAAATTTTTATCTTAATTATAATAATAAGTCAAGATAACAACTACCAGACTTAATTGTTTAGATACTCGATATAAGGTTGAATATCAATGCTTGAACTATTTTATTAATTAACATTTATAAAAATATTTTTTTTTTCAATATTTTTCTTTTTTGAAAAGTTGGATCATGGGCCTAGTGGACCCAATGAACCGATTTTGCTTATTCACGAACTTGATCTCACTTTTTAGATCAAGAACACACCACCAAAATTTCCCTATCTCTTTTCATTTTTGAGTTATTGTTGACAGACGGACGGTTGAATCTGACAGGCGGAAATCATGAGGTCTATCAAAATTTTTCTTTGTGCCATTAACTTTGGCTTTTGACTTAAAATCTTGGACTCTGACATATTTATTATATGTCGAGTATAATAATCGCAATGTTGTTGAATATCCACATATCAGACACAAAACTGCCCTGATAAAAAAGGCCTATTCAGTCCTATAGAAGTTTAATAGGAATGAATTGGAAATCAATAGGATAAAATAGGAAATTTCATTGAATAAAATGATTTTCTATTCAATCCTATTGATTTCCTATTAATTCCAATTTAGTTTCTATAGGACTGAATATGCCTTTTTTCCTAGGATGTGTAATATTTTGTGATTCAAGTCAAGACATTTATTTGCGAATGTTTCCAAAAAAAAAAAAGAGACAAAAAAGATTTGAAATACTTACTCGTAAATTATACAACACAATACATAATTTACATTATTTAAGGAATTAATTAAATATACAATGTAATTTATTTAAATAAATTACGGAAAAATAGGTACCTCATATATTTTGTTTATAAGAGATTATAGTATAAAAAAAAATACTTTCAGGAAAAGTTTTGTCATTTTCTTTTGTACGTACGTACAATGAATAAAAGTATATACAACAAACGAGAATAGAGGAAAAATGAATATTAATGTTTTTTTGTTTCAAACATAATTTCGTATTATTTGTTATTTAAAAACAGAAAATATATACATTTTGGTGATATATATAAACAGCATTTATGAAAATTATACTCGACCGGAATGGGATAAAATGGAGGAAATTTCGACTATAGCTGAACGATTCAATGGTAAAGGTAGCTTTTGGGATTCTAAATAAACTCAAACTATGCGTAAAAATAAAAACGATCGTTTTTGGTAATTGGGCAGTTCTTGGCTAGTTGTACGTATTCCTGTCGGTTTTTTGAAATTTCTAAGAAAACGTTGCTTTATTATAGTTTGGTCCTGGTAAACTTTTCGTTAAATAAAATGTTCCTGATGAGGACGTCTAAAAGGCACAAATACTTTTTTGTGTTAAATTTTATGCTTTACAACTTTTTTTTCTTACAATTTTGATCCAACTCAATTCTCACCCCTTTAAGCAAAGTTTCTGTGCCACAGGCTGATTCCTGCTAGAACGTTATGTGCTTCACATACTACGAATTACAGCCATACAGAAAGATGTTTACTCAAATCTTCCATATGATCTCTTAGTCAATTAGACAAATAGATAATTTTATTTCAAAATTTGATTAAAGTTTTGTAATAAATATTCAAATCATTGTAATAACATAAATTTGTAAAGTAAAACAAGAAATATTTAGAATATTTTAGGAAATGAACAAAAGTATTTAATAAAATATGTGTCTAAATGGAAGGAGTCACTAATTTCATTTTAATCTGCTTTATTAAAATTTATCATAATTTATGTTTACAGAGAGACAAAGATGATAACATAACACAAAAGTTTAATATAAAATTTTTTGTCAGATTAATTATACGATAACATTTATTTAATGAAAACTTTCCGAAATGAATAAAATTACTTAAGAATTTAATTTTGTTAACATTGTTGTGTTACAACAATGTTATGTGGTTATAAATTATTATTATTATGAATTTAATTTTAATTTGAAAGTTTTAAAACAACATTAAATATTATTTGAAACTATCTTATTGATTTGACATTTTATGTATGTATTCAAAACCAATGTCCATCGGGTCCATTAGTTGGTTTCGTTTTGAAAGTTGTTTGGTTTTTGTGTAGTGAAAACTTCTTTAGGCGCGTTGAGCGATTTTTAGTTGGAGATAAATTTGCCGGTTCGCTGTTTGTGCAAGCATGCTCTGTGTACACGAAAATAGTATACAATCTTGTGAGCTCGCATCACTGACATTTTGACAAATATAGAACTATATTTGTAGATAAAAATGTGACGTGCTGAAAAATTTTGCGACATGTAAAAAAATGAATAATTATAAAAAGGATAAGTCCGTTGGAGATGTCCGTAGTTTTTGGGAGACGCTTTTTTTTTATCAGACCATTTTCCATACGTACTCGATAGAATCGACAAAAACTTGAAAAAAAAATTTCAAAAAAAGTTCCATTATCAGCTAAAAAATTAGGAGTAGTAAAAATGGATAATTTTGAATCATCCTGTATTTTTCTCCAATTATTTGTTTATTGTGTCATGAAAATAACAATTGCATCATCATTATTATCGATGATATTCAATTGCCTTGAACATAATGCCTAGCTAGCTAGCTGATAGTTTAAATGTATTATGAAAAATTTTGCATATTTGTACAATAATAATTGTTTGGCATAAATATTAAATTTATGATGAACTAATAATTCTATAATCAATAATCAAATGATAAAAACAAAAAAACAAAACTATATGCATATACACAAATAGAATCAAATTATTTTTGCTGATCACACAAACTTGTGAAATATTATAGCGTTGGTCATGTTTCCATAAAGGCAATAGTCAAAAAATAACTTGCCAATAATGGAGTGTATTTTGATTTTTACATACTTCCCCTACATGAATTTTTTTACTTTATTTTTCTACTTATAGAAAAAGACATTATTGTAATTCTGTCAAAGTTGAGTCAATTCAGAAATGATGATTCTGATACAAAGCAGTGGGTTTCAGAGATAAATAAATTGTTTTAATTTTTTAATAACATATGGGTCAGATCAAGAATAGACAATGACTTTCTGTCTCAGAAATTTGTTATTCTCGCTCTGATCCAAAAATATCGTGCGATACTTCATGGACACTCTGTATAATAGGTATTCATCTATTTAATATAAGTTACGACTGAAATAACCACAGAAAATCGAAATGCATCATTTAGATATGAAGTTTCATAAATCATACGTGATATTTTGCATATTTTTTAAACGTGAATAATTGTGCTACATAAATTGTATTCTTCTGTAAATATATTTATGAATGTTTGTATACAAATAAATATATAAAAGCTGTGTTTGCATTGACTACAATTTATCTAGTGCAATGAATAATTGAGCCAAGTAATCATCTCAGCAGATTTTATTTTTCCTATAATTTATTTAGGCCACTGTACGTGTTTAGTCATTTTACTTGATTCATATTACAATATAGAGGCTGATTTCTTTATATTATGACACCATATATGGTGTTAAGTATTTACCTGCCATCAGTTAGTATGATTCGTTAGCTTTTACAGGGAGTCGGGCTTTAAAGTTGTAGAAAACCATGTACGTTGCAACTACTTTCTTAATACTTAAAAGTGATTTGCGAACAATGTAACTAAAAATTAATGAAGTGTTATTTATTTTTTAATTCTAATTATATATTAAATGATGAATTTTATCAAAAAGCAGATTTGTAATGATTTTAAATTGACCAAAATTTTTGTGATTGTATAAGGAAACCTTAAAAAATGGATGAAAAGTTCAAAATTTTTTCTTCGCTGTTAATGGATTTTCTAGGATAATTGATGTCTTAAAAATTCAAAAATTATATTTATTTTACAATCGGTCGACTAGTTTTCGAGATATTGGATGAAATATATCCGATAAATCGGCTTCTGGATCGGATTTCTAATTATATCTCAAAAACTACACATCGAATCGTTGAATAGATGTTATTTTTGAAATCTACGGGTCAAAACTACCTTAGAACATATATTTCATCCAAATCAGGAGCAAAAAACTTTTTTCGATTTTCTCGATTTTTTCAAAGGGGTACCCCTTAAGAAAATTGCGAAAATTCGAAATAAAAAATTTCTATCCAATTTATTTAAAAACTATGTTCCTAAAAGTAGTTTGACCCGTAGATTTCAAAAATAATACCTATTTAATGATTGATTGCGTAGTTTTTGAGATATCAACAAAAATTCACTCCAGAGACCCATTTAGCGGATGTAGATTACGCAATATCTCAAAAACTAGTCGACCGATCGTAAAATAAATGTTATTTTTGAATTTTTCAGATCTTAATTATCGTAGAAAGTCTATTATTTGCGAAAAAAAAATTTTGAACTTTTTGACGGTTTTTCGACGGTCTTATTCAATCATAAAAAACACCTCTAGTTATAAAAAAGTCATAAAACATATAATTTTCGAACAAAATTCACCCTTTAAAGTCGAAGTAAGATTCAAGATACACTAAATTTTATTAAATTTTCAGGGAGCTTAAGTGAAGAACTACGTACTTAGTGTACTTTATGGTTAATAAGCGACAAAAACTATTGAAACTGGGCAAAAACTCCAAAATGGGCCTTAAAACCGAACCTTAGAAATCTGATCATGACTACTTTCTAGATATTTTAAAATACATAAAAATGTCCAGACTTTTAGCAAAACTCAACATTTCCTAATATAATAACAAGAACAGAAAGCAACCAACACAGTTAATTGTTTAGATACTCGACATATGATTTAGCATCAATGTTGGAACTATTTTTATTATATAAAGTTGTAAAGGTATGTACATAACTAATCATGATATTTATTATAATTATATATTAGTTTATTAGCTAAATTTGAATTAAAATTGTGGCAACTCCAAACATTTTACGAAAAAATGTTTCAACAAAATAGTGTTTATATTTAAAAAACCCAAAATATATTTTTTTTCATTTTTTTAATGGTTCAAACGTTGGATCCCGAATAGATCTAATGGACCAATTTTACACATTCACAAGCTTAATTTCCATTTTTTAGGTTTTAAATATGCCACCGAAATTTTATTTCGCTTACTCTTTCCATGTTCGAGTTTTCTTGATAGTATAACTTTTACGATTCCCCAGGACTTAATGCGCGATTGACGAAGATGTTCTGTTGCAAGAAATTCATGGCAAGACATTCTCGGAATTCACTTTTACGATAAAGAAATTTTATTATAAAAATTAGTTTTTATTTTGTAATTATTTATTCATTTTTATTTTCTTTTTTTGAATTCGGTTCTATTTTTTGTGAAAATTTTTTTTCACTATATTCTCTCTAGCATCTCTGTAAGTGCTGTCTATTAAACATCAATTAAATATTGTATACAACAGCATTATCAGCAACAAAACAATAAATTTTGTAGCAAACAATTAAGTATTCTTGTTGTCACTAAAGTCATGTTACATATTATAGTACTACTGTTGACAAACAATATTGTTCTTGTTAGAGCAGGGCCCGGATAGACTAAAATGTACAAATAGCATCCGCATTAATGTCAATAAAATTGTGTTTAGAATATGTTAAATCCCGATGTTGCTGGACCAACTTGACTTGCGAACGATATTTCATTTCGATTCCCTCTTAAGATGAGAGTCATTTTAATAAATTTTTTTATATAAGCACTTCTGAACTCTAGGATCTAGAAAAATGCTTCATTTTAGAGTAATAAGCGATTTGAGATTGAAAAACGTAAAAATTAAAATATCGAATTCTTCTATAATATTCTAAGAGCTGAAAATGGTTTTTTTTTTTGCTCAAATTTTCAAAGCAGAATCATTGAAATAGCTTCAAACTTTATGGTCCATCTAAAAAGGTGGGAGTCCTAAAAATATTGAATCTAAAATTCATTTAAATATTAGAATTCATTTTTCTGGGAAAAGTCTTTGACATGCCCTACGTTTTCATCACAAGATTGTGCATACCAAATTTCATACCATTTCGATACTTAATTTTTGAGTTATTTATTTGAAAATTGAAAAAAAAAATACAAAATATATTAAATTACAGGCTTTATTAACAGAGTCTATAAAGGTCTCTAAGAAAAACACATACCACTGAAAACATTTCCACTGAGTAGACAAGGGCCGATAATTTTTGTACCCCAGCAAATTAGAGTAGGCTGAAACCCATTGAAAACGGATGAGAATATAACAAAAATAGAATAAAAAATAATTTACGGGAAATCTGAGTTCGGAAAGTGGAAGGGGGTGAGTTTTTAAAGGATAAAACACTCGTTTTTCTCGATATCCGACAAAACTACAACTCTTGTGGAAAAAAGCTAAATGGCAAAGTTGTAGGTAATAAAAATATCTATAACCTTAAAGGCTTCTACCCTGATCTAGAATGCATTTCTCGAAATTTGTGAACATTCAAGTCCATCCATGGCGTATTCTATGTTGACGTGGTAATGGTAACATTTGCTATTTATTATGAATATTGTGTGTCATTCTAAAACAATATGAAGTGTTTGTACTTGTGTGCTTGTTTGTTTGCTTGTACAGCATAAGCATGACTGTTATTAACTCATTGTTTTGTTACACCAACAACCATATTACTACGAACTCCCTAAAATACTACATGTTTTATTATTTGTAATAATAATTAACAAAAGCGTCCATTATAAACTTCTTATATTTAAAATGAAAATGTCAATATCATTTCCACAATATATATGTTTGTTTGTTCAACGATTTGTATACAAATTATTACATTTATAGTTCTATTTGTTTTAAGTTATAATATTAAACACATTTAAATAATAAACAAGTAACAATTTAGTAATAGAAATGACATTTTATTATATACCATTTAGGAAGTTTATTTACTTTCCAAAGGAAATGTAAAAAATATTGATGACTTTTGTAAGGTTTATTGGAAGAGCATACTACTGGTAGTTCCGTTGTATCAAAACCGGGTTCAGCATTGAATGCACAAACAGGATAGAGGTGTTCAAAGGAAACATAGTCCACACGATTTTCCTTGCAATTCTATCAAACAGCAGCACCTGTACAGTAAAATTGATGATCAAATCGAACAACCATTCTTAAAAATAAATTAATTGTTTCTTGTGATTGTGATTCCTTTACACCTCCTGCATTTCGAAAGTCGAAATTTGAGGCAGGTATCATGCAAGAATTTACGTTACCCTTTTGTTTAAAAACACCAGAATAACACAGTTTTATTTACATCAAATATAGTCATTTCGAAATATTCAAAATTCAAGAATATATTTTCTGAATAGAAAATTAAACAATTTCTACATTTTCAAATACATATTCTTTTACAGTAGGCTTTTTTCACCCAAATTTTTATTTTTAGAAAAAATAAATAAATACGAGAAGAAAAATTTTTATATAGAGTTTATTCCGTTTTTTTCGTTCGTTTATCGTATATGCAATTTTGTTGAAATCCCTAACGTATTATTTCCTGAATAAACCAACTCTTACAATTTAATCAGATTATCAGGCTTAAGTTCATGTCAATACTTCTTACTAAAAGTATTATATAGTTGAATGTGTGGGAGAAGGGGGTGAGCTTCTGTATACACAATATGGTTTAGTTTGGTTTGGTTGGTGGATACACTATCGAGGGACTGAAAAATATATAAACGTAATTCTTATCCTCAACATTTATCTAATGTTGAATAAAGTGGATAAGAGAAATTTATTTTTCGAGGGTTATTTTAAAATAATGAAAATTGAATAAAAAAAAGAACAAATTTTGATCAAATAAAATGATTGAGTTGAAAAATTTAATTAATTTTTCTTAAAAATATTTATAGTCAATAGGAAAATGCTTATCGTTCAAATGTTTAATTTATATAAGTGATTGACTGGGAAAAGGGTCGGCTATTTCTTTTACCTGTTTGTATGTCCTTTTCTTTGTTACGGATGAACTGATTTTCATAAATTACCGGTTGTTTTATTCATTTTGGTGGCTATATAAAAATTTAAGTCAAATAAATAGTGAATTTTATGCGCCAGATTTTGAGACTTAACTATTTTTTTCCAAATCAATGAGATAACTCTTATAATAATAAAGGGTTTTAATACATGGTTAAAAAATGTACAAAATCCATAGAATTTTAGTTATTGGAAATGATAAATCGTATAAAAACTGGTTAACCAAGTAGAAAATTTAGCAGCATTTAGTTTCGAATATTTTTTTAATTATTAATTGAAAATGTTTCACATCTGATTAATGAATTATTTCTCATAGTTTTAATTCGAAAAAAAATGTCAAATCCAATCATACATTACCATAATTTGTACAGCCATGTTTCGTATCTTATTTGTACTGTACCTGAAACAATTGAGAATAAAAATTTTAAATCACATTTGGTTAAAATTAAAAACTTGTTAAACAATAATTACAACAGAAAATATCCAGTTTAATTGTGTAGTTAATGAAAATTAAATAATTGCGTGTTTAAGTGTTTAACTGTGTCATTGGTTCTATACACAAGCACATACAACAATAGTTACAATATACAACAATGAAACAGGAATACAATATATCCCAATTCTATATTCACAATTAGATAATATCTCTCATGTTTTCACCTTAAAAATTGACATTAAAAAATTTATATATTTACCTTTTGTGGAATGAAAATAATAAAATTTAAAATGTGTAAATTTCTTGGGCAGAAAATACCTGCAAAAAATGATTTGTAATTTTTTTTTTCATTTAAGGCCTTTTTTCCTTTTTCTTTTTTTTTTTCAAGCTCATTATAAGTAACGGAAACTTCGGACGTAATTATTGTTAAGCTTTTGTTTCCTAGGGTAATTTTTGCCCAAAAATTAACTCCAATGATTAATTGCAGGGCGGGAGCTATTTTTTATAAAGTCTAAAATAACTTCCAGAAAGCGAAATTCGAACCGGATATCTTAGAAACGACTCATTCTCTTGTTAATTGCAATTTATTTTTAAGGCCTGACTTAACATAAAAAATTAGTTTAACCCAAAAGCAGGGACTATTTACTCACTAAATATTTTTTTTACCAGAATCTAAAACAAATGAGTTTTTTGATGTTGATTCTGACCCAAAAAATTCTAAAATAACATCAATTTAACGATAGGGCCATTTTTCATTGACCATTGCCCGGATTCTCTTAACCATTTCAGGTTTTATCTTCAGCTTCTCTGTAGTTTTTTGGTAAAATATAACATCGCGTCTTTGTCTGCTAGTAATTACGTTATAAGAATACTAGCCATATTTTTTAGGTTGTGTGTAGGCCCATCGAAATGATGAATACATTTCAATCTGAATAATGACATACATATACTTATTTTGTATGTTGAATAATATCAATAATTATCAACAATTTAAACTATCATTTTAATGGTATTAAATCAATTAACTCAGTTGGCTATTATCCTCACTTTTTTAATAGTTATTCAATTTACCTTTGTCATGTTTATTTTTGAATGAACTAAGAATATTGACATAATATTACTTAAAAATGTTTCGGAATACAAGAAATGATTAGATTTATCAGAAATATGTTGGTTTTTAAATTACTATTCCTACGTATATGACTTCACTTGAATTAGTTAAGTAATAATATACTAGTTAGTCAAAATAGCTTCAAGTAAATACATCTAAATAGCTGTTCACATTTGATGCTGTTATTATAATATTACGAATTAATTATATTACCTGATTATCTATTTAGTATAATAGTTTATAGGGGAAACTGGCATCAAAGGGTGCCAAGAAAATAACCATACTTCTTTACATATTCGCATAATTTCAAGTCAAAAGCGAATTAAAGAAACATGCCTATGAATAATATTTTTGTAAAGGATATAAATTCATAGCAGTTTGGAAATATTTTGAATAAAAAAAGTCTAAAACTTTCCAGGTGGCGCTTCTTGACGTGAAGTGAGATTTAGTATCATCTCAATATTTTGTTTGATATGTTAATGTAAGCAATTACGCGGTAAATTAAATTATTTTAGATCTTAAATTCTAAACAACTGTGGCATTTTCCAAACAGATTTAATACTACATGCAAAAAAGGTGATGAGTATGTGTTGTGCTATAAACAATCTCATCCAACTCATCCAATTTGAGTGTTTAATAGCTCAAATGATAAGCCTTGAGTCACTTCTTAGATCAAAATTTATCTTCATTAGGGCAGGGCGCACTCAACGAACAGTTATCATTAATTTTTTTTTAAAAACATATATAATTTTGATACTATATATCCAAAATATTATCCAAAGCTTTAGTCGACCGCAATATTGTACTTTTACCTTACCTGTATATATAATGATTGTAAATTGCTACTAGATTCCCCTATATATTTACGGTATATGTGTTTATAACAATAGTCGGTTGTTCTCTATGGTAATATGATCTTAATAGTTAATATTAAACCATACTGAAGATTTACAATCGACTATCTGGTACTCACCGTTTCGCTACAGTAGAAGTAAAAAAATTAGATGTAATAATATTTGCCTAAATTATCAATCACGAGGTACCAGGTCACACGACAACGCGATTCTGATAATGGGTAGAATTTCGGAAAATTCTTTCTTATCAGATGTCTGGTGATGTGGGACCACACCAGATAGTTCTTACTCTGGTATACCTGATGAAAAATATATAAACCTCCAGAATATTTACAACGAATTTCCGTTGATGTTTGAAAAATGCGATATACACACTTTATATGGATGACAGTTCGACATACTGCTAGTGAGAACAGATAATGAATTTCAAATTTATTGATTTTGGTTTCGTTGGAAATAATGCTAATCTTTGCCCTGATTAGGACAAAACTCATCAACCAATTTTAATTTTTCACCCGTCATATTATAAGCTTTTTACATATCTCATTTTGTTGTAAGGTTTTTCTCTTAAAAGCTCTTTTTTCAGATAATTTGATTTAATTTTTTTATTTCATACTTCGGCTGCATTTTTAACAAATTTTTGGCGTCTGCTTGTAGTTATTATTTAAGTCATGAAAATCTTGAATTTGCTTGGTGTATTATCTAATAAATAGGTCAAGGCCTAAAGAAATTAACATAAAATTAATTTAAGAAACTACCATATTATGGATTTAGAAATTTGAATTTAAAGTACTTTCACTATTTACTCCATTATACAAAGTTTATCCATTTTCATTTTCAACCAATATTCAGTTCAACAATCATTTATACTAAGGAAAATTATTAGATGTATAAATAATTTAATTCAATGTTAATAGTTTTAGATTTCTTCTAATATTCATAGGAATTCGATGTGTATGCTTAATAGGTGGAGGTGTAGGATGTCCAAGAAAATTGTTCTACTTTATATGTAATAATAAACAACTGCTTAGTAACGAAATGATTTTGCCTTTTGTATAAAATTTAATTTTCTAAATGCATTTACTTTGTATCATCTGACAAACAAATGAAGTCAAGTGCGAAGTGGTTAACATACACGTAGATTACGTACGTACGCAACCTGGATATAATACGAGGATTGTTGTCTATTAATCTTTTGTTTACAGTGTGCTTACTGAATCGAAAATCCTTTCAAGCACATGCAATCAAACAAAAAGAAATTAGTTGAAAGATGAAAAGGTGTATTTCAAAAAGACATACAAAAAGATATCTGTATATTATTAATTAATTTTTGAATCAATTTTTTAATAATATTTATTATCTTAAAATCGGGACGACAATTTTTTTTTTAATTGACAGAAATCATTGTCAATTTTACGTGCTAATAAAAACAAGTATTGTCCTCGATTTTCCATGTTTCTGAAAACTTTTCGATTGAAAATAATGTTTGAGCTTAAAAAATGGAGTATTTTTTTTTTTAAATTACACTTATCAAACAGAACTTTTCACCACGAAATGTCCTTTTAAAATTTATTTATTCCCTTATTTTTAGAATAATATTTCATTTCTGGAAATTCAACGACACGTACATAATTTTAACCAATTATTTCCCAGAAAAGAAATTTTCGAAGTTATTTTTAAACAAGTGAATATAATAACTAACAGAGTTAATTGTTTAGATACTCGTCGTATGATTGAATTTTATTGTTTGACAATTTTTAATAAGTTAATTATGTATATGTTTATTAGCCAAATTTGAGCTAAAATGTTTCAAACAAAAGTTGTTTAATTCAAGTATATATAAACATTTTTTTGTATTTGTACTTTTCGTCGGTTTTTTTTATAATTTAAAAGTTGGGTCAAGATCCAATCTATTGGAAGCAATGGACCGATTTTGTTCATTCACGAACTTAAACTCACTTTTTATGTTTAGAATACGTTATCAAAATTTCAGCTCGGTAACTCGTGAGTGAACGGGTGAACGGACAGTCGTAAATGGACTAATTGGGTGTTTCTATGAACACCTATACCAAAATTTTGTTTGTGCGATCATTAAAATTATGTAGCGTTACAAACTTTAGACTAAAATTAAAAAATTTTGATATATTATGAAATAATTATAAATAATTTTCTTTTTAAAGTTAGATGGAAAATTAATGCCTAGTTACTGAATACTAGTGGCTTCAACATTGTTCGTATAAAAATGGTTCCTATGTGTGGGTACACAACTATATTATGATTGGACATAAAAATATGTTTTCCAGTTTAAAAGAAGATTATTTAGCAGTTGCAGTTTTTTTCTAAATAGGAAAAAAACGTTATGAAAACTGTTTGTAGGTATAATAGTTTTTTTCTATCTTATGTACACAAAATGGTTTTATCATATTTTATAGCAGAATACAAAGGATAAAAATCTTTTATGGTTTCTTTCTTGTTACATAGTCTGCATAGCATGTGGGATGTATCCTCTCTATTTTATTATGGACAATAAGCTTTAATGAAACTTATTGGAACTGGTAAAGGCTATTCAGTAGGAATTGATCAACAATTATATATATAACGATTACTATGTATAATTACATAAGTTTTTAAATACTTAATAATAACATCTTGTGTGAGAGAACTTCTAAAAATCGTAAGGTAGACAAAGATAAAAATTCCTATTATTATTTTACTGAAAGTAGTCTCTAAAATTTAATTTCTTCCAAAATGAATTTGGCCCTAGATCGGTAATGTTAAATAGGAAAAATAGTGATCAACTTAACGATGCAATACATTAGATTGTTAAGCGGTAACAGTGGATTGTTAAGCGGTAACATATGTTAGCTAAGCTTATTTACAATTGTAGAATATATTAAGAGGGAACCACAAACGCGTCACTTTTACCTATACCTTTGGATCCTTGCCGTACCCTCTTTTTTTTACACTCTTTCACCTGAAGGCAAACATGTATTCTAGCAGAAGGTAACAATTGTTATTGATGGAGTCGGTTACTTCGTTCTTGTCCAAGCGACGACAGTGTGATCAACCAACCGCCCCCTTTTTTTTAATATAATTGATCATACTGCCACTTTCTGGATTCGAACCCGCAATCCAAAGACTAAGTAGTTAACTCATTTACCCACTGAGTCGGTTATTATTTACAATACTATTGATTACAATTTTTCAAGAAAACTGGACTAATTCTATAAATTGTATTGGCTGGTATTACGAAAAAAGGATAAAAAAATTAACCGTAATTAAGTCATTTCAATTAACACAAAATTTGTATAATAAAACCACCATTTGTACAATAGATTCAATGATAATAATATTATTCTTTTACAAGAGAATAATAACTACAAAATGAATACATTACAATTAAATAAAACTTAAAACCATTTAGTATTAACAAAAAAGTATGGGTACCAATTTAAATAAAACAAGTGTTGTAATATAAAACTATACAAAACAACGATAAACCATACACGTTTTGAGCAGTTGGAATACGCAGGTACACAAATTTTCGAAATAAATGAATAGCAATCTTGGTAAAAAAAGTAATTTTTTACCTTTACCATTAGCAATAATACATATTTTTTCAGTATACATTTAGATTTTTTTAATATGCTTCTGTAACCCATCTTCTGTAACATTATATTTACTCTTTATTGGAAAAAAATAATATTCTTTCGACAAAAATAATGCCTGGCAAAACAGCGAGCTTAAGTTTTTTTTTTTATTCTGAAAAAAATGGACATATTTTGCAAATTGTAGAAGTTTTAGAATCTCATAAAGATTGCAGGAAAACATCGCTTTCAAGAAAAAGGTTAATAGCGATCTTTGACAGCTCATAATTTCTTTGTTTTTGTATGAATTTTAACTTTTTCTCAGTTCAAGAAAAATTAGAAACATATATAAATAATGAGGACGAAACAAGATTTCAAAATTTTGGAGATACAAAAGAAATAATAACTCAGCCCTAAAATAATTTAAACGGTGTTTATATGTTCATAATAAATTCAGAGTCATTTTGTACAATTAATGCTTAACACAATAACGTTTTGCAGAAACGATGGATCCATTTTTTTGAGTAATTAAATGTGGTTCTCTTAATGTAAACACCAGACACTACAATAACAATAATAATAATTATAAACATGATGAAAATAATAAAAAGGTAATTAAAAACAATGGTTTTTTGTAGAAATTAACAGAATTAACACTCCTAAAATGGTGGAAATTATATATTTATTCAATGAACTACAATATACGAGTATCTTAACATTTATTATACAATAGGTTTTTTATTTTATCATTTCCCGACTTCATGAATATTTCATTAATTTTTAATTTTTTTCTTCAAAAAAATTAATTAAAACTAAAAAATAATATTAAATTTTTCCATTTTACTAATTACCTTTGGAAAATGTTGCCCATCTTATCCTTAGCTAAGACATTGAGTGGTTGGTGTCGACAGAGAAAGGAAAAAGTTACAAATTTTTTTCTACTTTCATTTTTTTTAAGGTTGTTCTTTTTTTATTAAAAATTGTTTATTAAAGTCGGTTAAAAATTAAATGCATGAAACTATAAAAAATATAATACAATTTCTGCTTTTAATGGTACACTTTATTCCAAGAAATAAATAGATATTTATTATGAATATAGTAATAGCTAGGAATAAATAAATTTTACATTCTCAACTAAACCGTTACCTACATTTAACCAAACAGAACGTTCATAACTAATATCTTCTCTAAATCCATTAAGGCTTTACTATATTCCTTTGCTTTACATACATAGGTATAGATAAACAGTTAAAACTACGTATTCGGTATTGTTTGTTATATTCAACATTATCTTTACATTACACTAAGTTATACTTAAAATTAACCAGTTCTTGTTACTATTCAATTGTAAGAACAAAACATGATGTCTCAAAATAAATCATTAGGTCGCTAATATGTTCAAATTATTTTTAGAAATGCGGAACTAAATGGTCCGGTCGTTAATTTGTATGAACCTTTTATCTAATTACAACATTTCAATAAAAAATATTTCAAACAAAAGATGTTTGTTTAATAATAAAAAAAAACGTTTCTTCTATATTTTATCGTTTGAAAGTAGGGTCAAGGATCCAAAATTTCAGTTCTCGTAATGACGGACAGACGATTGGACAGTCAAAAATGGACTGGGAATTTGGTGTTTCATTGAACAGCTATACTAAAATTTAATTCGAGTATAAAAATTAGTGCTGCAAGGTATGAAACAAAATTTTCATTGTTTAAAGGGCATTTCTGATAATGTGTGTTTAAATTTTCTAAAAAAATTCTAAGAACACTAATTTTCTTGATAACATTCTTAAGGATCGTATGCGGAGGTTAACTTTAGTCTAAGGTAATTGAACCACATGATTTCATTGATATAGCGTTGAAAAGATCCTTCACATTATCTGTGTATTCAATTTGTATGTTAAAAACATTGGGTTCTATTTTAGGTAAAATTGAGTGATAAAAGGTTTTGTATACAGATAAAACCTTTTTAGATAAGTGTTATATGACACCATATCTTTTAAATGGAACATAGTTACATATAGATACTTAGTAAAATGTAATTTGTGTATGCAGACATGATGACCTTACTTTGTTAATTCTCAGTAAATTTATTCAAATGTGTGTAACTTAATGGTGTGGTTATGAGGATGAGTTTTGAAAACTGTAAAATAAAATTATATAATTTCTATTGAATAAATTGTCATATTTTCTTATTTTGACACGCAGATTTCAAAAATAATATCTATTTAAAGATCTAATGCGTAGTTTTTGAGATATCTCTAGAAAACCGGACCAGAAGCCGATTTATCGCATGTATTGCATGTAATATCTCGAAAACTAGCCGACCGATTGTAAAATAAATGTTATTTTCGAATTTTTTAGATCTCAATTATCCCAGAAAACCTATAAAACCGAACAAAAAAATTTGAACTTTTCTTCGGTTTTTAAGGTTTTCTTATACGCAAAAATTGAGTCAAATAATGGAGTATTATGTTGAATATCCACATTGATATTCAACATGGAAGCATGGAAGAAAGTATCAAATAAAGCTTTGTAATCAAAGAACTATTTTATTGTGAATTTCCATTATTTTCAATAATATTATAATTAAATTGAAACTAGTAAACAACATAGAATCATTTTAAAACAAATCGAAAAATAAAAATATATTTATTTTACAATATTTAAGAAATCTATTTTAATATTTTTTTTATATCTTTATAAAAGTAGCATTCGCTTTATTCTTTCATTTTTTTTGTATGTTTATTTTTATTTTACTTAAGCTCCAAAAAGTACTAAAAAGTATTTTTATAAATAAATATTTATAAATATGATTATATCAGATTATTTTTATTAAGATGATATTCGGTTTCAAAAAAAATAAAAGAAATAGAAATTATTATTAAACAAAATGTCTATTGATAAAAACTAAAGTGACATAATATCAATGTCATTATTATCTGTGGATCAAATTAGATTCAATATGTGAGCGTAAATACAATTAGAGTTATTGAATCAATCGATTTTCTTTCAGTTTTTGTTTGTGCTTTTGATGTATCAAAATTGTATTTTTATTTATTATTTATAAAAACACAATTTATATATGAAGTTTTTGACATACATTTCAATCATTTAATAGTAGTAGAATTCTAATCATATTAGATTCCAACCAAGACTGGCTATCTAGATCCACATTATAATTAGAATTTAAAAATTTAAATGTCAGAATCAATGTGTTCATGAGAATCGAATCTTAATTTGAATGGAACAAAATTAAGTCCAAATAAGTTTTTATTAGGACATTATAGTCATAAGTTGAAAATTTAATACCATCCAATCGAAAGTTATTGTAATGGATTTTCTTATATCCTTAGTTAATGAATTCTTAATTATAATTTGTTGAGTAAACATTTATGATTTAAGTTTAGTGAAATGGTGGAAGCGTAATTAACTTATATAGTATAGTATTCATTACTATTTTAAATACATTTATTTGCGCTCCCACCATATTTTTATAATTTTTTTAAACATAGTTTAAAAGAAATAAAACTTCAAAGTTTTTTATAATTAAATCCCAATTTCAACATTAAGTGTTAAAAAACTTTATTATATTGATATTTTATAAAGGCAGATGAATACATGGATGTTTCATTTCTTAATATAAACACATAGTTATATCGATAATGTACAATTTAAATTCATTGAATTTATTTGTAAAATCGAAATTTTTAGAAATTATTTGATCTTTTTAGAACCCCGAAAAATTTTTCATTTGTATGAAGTTTAATCACTAAAATTGTTTTTGCTCCTTCTCTACCTTACGGGACATCAGATCTTGGCCAAATTGAAATCGAACCACATGGGACACACCAGCATTCAAATAAGAAAATTATCAAAATCGGTTCACCCTGTGGACAGTATTGAGATAACAAATATTAAAAAATATAGTCGAATTAAGACTCCTACTCCTTTTTGAAGTCGGCTTAAAAACAGAAATTGCCTTTATGATTCATCAATTTTAAATAAAAGCATCCAAACATTATTATAAATAAATATTGAACTTTTTCTCAAAAATTATTATAAAATATCAGCTTTGACTGTAGAGCTGTAACAAAGACATTACATAATAATGAATTCATACATTTATAGTTTACATTAATGTTAATGTAAACTACAATGTCTCATGGTGACCGAACAAAGTGAGGTCTATGGTATAACTAGCTGATTATGAATTTTGTTTGTCTGTATAAACATTAAGTGTATCAAATTTCATACTCCTCTGTTTGCACATTGTTCGTAAAAAGGGGAAGATAGTTTTTGCCTCACGTATTCATACATAAAAATTTAATTTTTTGACATATTTAATTTTGCCTAGGTTCAATTGCGTCTGAATATCTTCAAAGCTTTTTGCACGTATTATTTATGTACTTCTGAGTGTGGTCTACAATTCACAGAACTCCTAGTATACGCTAGTCTATATTTACTACTTCAATACTTTAGTTTAGTTTACTAACATCCATATTTACTTCTTGCATAAGTGCTTGCCAATCTAATATGAAGAGAAGAGATGATGAGACTCACTCGGTCGATCGGTCATATGTTGTAATAGTAACATTACATTAGATATACAAGTGGAACATATTGTTATATGTATAATCAATTGACTCCACTAGAAGAGAGGAACATAATGATTGAACGTGTGTGTATACATACATTCTAACTAGATAGTTCTAGAATAATTTTATAGTAGGTAAACATTTAGAAGAGATTGTTCTAACTATAATATTGTTCTCTTTTATAGACGACAAACTAGTTCACTTATTTTCACTGTTTTAGTTCATTTATATTCATTTGGTATCATTTTTATAATAATAGAATTTCAAATGTATTCTTTCTAACCTTGATTGAAATTTCTATATAAATATTACTGCGTTATTTTTCCGCAAAAATTGAAATATTTCACATTATATTTCAATCCCCCTTAAGAACTAATGGTTACGATTCGATTAATATTTGTAATCATAAAGATTTTGATTCAATTTTAATCATTAATCATGATTAATGTATTAATCGGTAATTTGTTAAGTACTTTTGGTCACACTGGAATATCAAATATGAGAAAAGTGGGACGAATATGAAAATACAGTGTTGATCTTTTTACTGAAAGTACATAAAAGTCTTTAAAGAAAATATGAAGAATTGTTTTTATTCTTATTATTACACAATTTACCATCTTTAAAAAGATATATCTTTTACTTTCAACACGTAAAAATTATTATTATTATTCATAACTTTTTTATGTAAATAGAATTTCATATTGTTTAAAAGATAATTGAAAAAAATAATAGAAGGACTAATAAAAATGCAAAGTTCAAAGACACAGGGATTAAAATATCATTATGTGTCTTTTAAAAGTTACACGGTGTTTATATTAGACTAGTAAATTGAGTATAATAGCTTGACAAAAATGGGAAGTACAGAAAAAAAGGAAAAAAAATTATGTTCCTTGGATTCAAACTATGATGCTACTATTTTGTTTTTCTATATAAAAATATAATTTCTAAGAAAACTATGCCTATCCAAAAACTAAAAATAACTTTTAGTTAATTATTCACCTTTTGATAATTTGAATTTAGACATATGTAATTAAATTATAAAACATTATATTATCCAGAACACTCCTAAAGGACGTTCCTAAAGTACATGTTAAAAATAGATTTTTCTTTTTCTTTTTCGATTACAGATTATGTTTTGAATGATAAATTTTTATGATGTTAATAAATGCTACTTATTTACGTTAACTAATTTACGTCACCCAAAGGTGACACGGTACTCAACTGAGAGATTATCTCAATGTAAATTATGATAATCGAGAAAGGATGAAATTCACTGAGTTCTAATCATTACTTTTCCAAACGTAGGAATACATAATAAATTTCATTGCACCATTTTTCTGATTCGATATCTTTTACTTCTCAAAAGAAAAAGATTGAAATTCAAAAGGAGCTTAAATCATTTTTATAATAAGACGAATATCGCTAGTTATAATTTTTATACATTCAATTTATAATTTCCAATTATTTCAGGCAATCGTAAGAAAATTGATTTTTTTAAACGTTAACTCCAAAATCGAACAAAAAGCAAGCCACGTCTAAAATATGCAATCATTAATAGACAATTTTCCAAAATTACAAATTTAATTTTTGGAGGACACTTTTAGAGTATATTGTAGATGGCAATCGCAAGCGGTTTTTTTATTTAAAAAATAATCGATTGTGCCTGGATTCGAACTCGTAACCTCTTGTCTAAGTAGTCATATGGGTGAAGATATTACTGCCCGTACTCACTTGGCAGGACACTTTTAACTATGTGTATTAAAATTTTCTAACAGATTCTATGAAAACAAATTTTCATGGAAACGTCCTTATACATACATATGTCAATAAAATAGAGCATGATTTATATTTTAACATGGTATTTAAATATTAATAAATCCGTATAAAAGTGAAATTAATACTATGATATAAAATTTAAAATTCAGTATGATGTGTCTGCCTGCCATCATAAGAAAAGTATATAATTTTAATGTTTGTTTGATAATAATATCCAGAATAGATGATTGTTTTAAAGAAATACATACATACATAGGTATATAATATCATTCATTCAACTCAATTTAACATTTTTGATATTAAAGTCAAAACAAACACTTAACTATATTATATATAGAATATACATGAAATAATGTATTTATTGAGTGTACAAGATGTTGTTTTGTGTAAAAACAATTCTAAATTTATTATAATTCATATTTAATGTGAAATTAGACTTAATATCGGAACAAAAATTGAAAATTAATAGAAATTTAAAAAGATTATTCCGTATCCGTGTTTGAGAAGTAAGGACACTTCAATTGAAGTAAGAATTAATAATTGATTTTAAACAAACTTCTTTATTTAGAACTGTGTGAAAATGATATAATTGAATAATTAAGATAGCGTACGTGTTTCCTTCTATCCAACGATTCCTTTACATTTTGAATAACACATTTTTCGTTTTTAATCTGACAAATACTTTTGCTGCTGTTAAAAATTCATATTCACAAAAAAAAAAGTCCGAAAAAAAATTTATAAAACTTTTAAACGGGACAGAAAATTATTAACAAATTCTTTTTTTTTTTCGGGCAGCCAATATCCCAATTATATTTTGTTAAACAAATAGATAACATTTTGGAGATATTATCTTATTTTATCAATACATCAAGTGAATGGAGGATATTATCCAAAAATACGAAAATAAACATCAAAACTTGTTATGCTTTGACTGTATCACCGAACATTGAACGGACGTTGGTAGTGCTAGGTTCTTTGACCAGAGTCAATAGCAAAACAGAGGAGCGAAACAAAGCATATAAGACAAAGTGACGAGACTTATTGTGTAGAAGATGACGGCCATCATCAAACTGTGTAGCAATGTTGCCAATAAATTTTAGTACACATAAAATATTTTAATCTGTCCGATAAATTTCATTTGAATATCGTAAATTAGTTACATCTGGAAAGATCTTATACATACAGTATAGATTATATTCTCACAAATATATGTTATGAACGAGCATACAGCGATCATAAGCTACAGTATTGTGTATATATTAGGGAAGAGACTTTAAGTTAAATCGGACGTGATTTACATAATTCATTAATTTACATTTGTGCTGGAAACAGTAGATTGGTTGTTATAACATACCACCACCATCACCACCATCAATATCTCCATGTCTATATCTTTCTATCCATCTCTATGGTACATTAAGGCCGAACGCACACCTTCGGACCCTATAAGAAAATCTGATCATACATCAGACAAAATAATTAAACAATCAATTATCAGCGAGCATCATCGGATACGTACAACGAACCACAATGAACCAATGAACTTTCAAATATTTTAAATTTATTAATTACTTTTTTAATTAACAGATGGCCTACATCAGACAGCATCGTACGATTTTCTGATCAGAAATTTTGATGCTATTTCAGACAGCATTATATGTACGCGCACATCATAGAAATATTACCGTGTGCGGGGTCTAATATAAAAATGTATGTTATTTACTTACATCAGATTTTCTGATCAGAAAATATGATGGTGTACGATGGACCTTAATATAATATTAAAATCTGTCTCCGCATATACAACATCATAAGCACAAACATCATCGTACACACATCTATACTTCAATCATATGCTGCTTATACCAAACGTTCATTTCCTAGTGATATTATCTGTATGCTAAGTACTTCATATTACATACAAAATGGTTTCAAATAAGATTTTTTATTATGTATCTTCCGTATAACATAAATACAAATTGTCTCTAGAATCATTTTTTATATGGCAACAACTATACCAAAATTTTGTTTATGTGGTCTATATTGGATAGCGTTACAAAGTTGAGACTAAAATTAAATATATATATACTGATATATATTATGCCGAGATTCTGTATATAAATAGGCTTCTAAATTACAGATGGTCCAAGGATATATTCTTCTTTAAAATCGAAACTAAAATGACTTGATATTTTCTTGACAAGATACAAATTCTATGAATTAAATACAATTTCACAACAAGACTTGACTCTAGATTCAATGCAAATTACTTTCTCATGATAATAAGCTTACTCCGAAAACAGTACAATTTAACGAAATCAGTTTTAATTATCAATGCTATTGAATGGTCAATACGAAATCGAGTAAAATTTGAAAGTACATTATTAGCTTGCAGCGATGATTTTATTATCAAAATAATGTGAATTGTGCTTTCGCAAACGTGTTTGTATAATAATATTAAAATTATTATTAAAAATTATGATGAGTATAATTATATGATATCCTGATGAAAAAAAATTAAATTTTATTAAGTTATAAAAAAAATTATATCACAGCTCTGTGGAATAAAATAATTATCACCGGGAGTCATTTGAAATTTATTATTTTTTACATAAATAAATATTTGTAGCCAATTTTGTTGATATTTTCACAATTAATAGAATTAACTGCATATATAATTGAAATATTTCGAGTTTAATTTAGTTTGGAAAAAAAATCTGTATAAAACTGAAATATTATCGGTTTAATTGAGTTTTCCTTTTACAATTTTAAAAGCATACTATTTAAAGTTGTATTAGAATTTGAATACAATTTTGGAATTAATCATAATAATACATTATATAGTCCTGAGGAAGGCAACAAACTTGATGAAACATTAGCGAAAAATATGAGGTGTCTGCTTACATTATTTGTCCATTCTTTCTTAAACTAATGAGTAACAAAATTCAGAAGCGAATATAAATGATTTTTTAAATTGGCGTCCACAAACGCAACAGATAAATTTTATCTTGAAGTATAAAATTGCTCACATATGTGGAGAGTTAACCAAAAGGTCATTAACAAAATGGCACCTATATAATTCCAAATAAACACTATGTAGAAATATCGTTTCGTTACACTTAAATTCTAACACAGTAAATGTGTCTGAATAATAGATGATTGTCAGATTGTTCTAAAACTAACTACAAAATCGACCATATTGTGGTTTTTATCTACACAGAGAATATTTGGAAAGTTTTAAATGGTATGAAAGAAGACTACATGATTCTCATTCCATCTACAAACCAGTAAGATAGAAAACTATGATCAGAGATTGTTTTGCGACGTTTAAAATAAATAACGTTTTTTGTTTTCAATATCATAAAAATTGAATTAAACAGTTTTGAGAAAAAATCAATTCTTTATGGGCACCGTGCATCAAATTATCTCTTTTTTCATTGCTATGGTTACGAAATACTACTTTATCAATCACAACGGTGTATGATATAACTTTCATTATTTTTATTTTCAATTAAAACGAATGCAATTTCTTCGGTTATTCTAAAAATTTTCCAACAACTACAATTAAAATTATCATTTTTTGTAAATATTCAATAATTTTTATTTGACATTTGCTATACAATTTATACATGCAAACAATTGAATAATTATTAATCTAGAATGCGAATGTTTTATTACAAATTCCAGCCACTCGTGGCGCATCAATCGATTAACAAATCCCTTCCAAGTACTATGTACGGTACGGATATCGGATACCTAATTTGTTTTGTAACCTGTCAAAATGTTTTTTCAGTTATAATGAATTGTATGTCTATTTGAATAATGTAAAATATATATCAGTCAATTTTAAGGATTTGTGTGAATCGAAAGTTTCCCGACTTCGAAGAAGAAATACAGCATATTTACCAGAGAAACTTTATATTTAGAAAAAAAATTTTTAGGCTGTACATAATTAAGCCTTAAACAAATTTAAAGTGTATTAAATCTTACTAACGAACAGTTTATCCTTATTTATAATTTAAAGTAAAATACCGCCCGGTATCTTAAATATACTAAATAATGTGGAAATTTTTAATAATAATAATGATAATAATAATATACACTATATCATTAAACTACAAAATATGAGGAAGAGGAAATGAAAGTCATCTTTAATGGCTGGGAAAGGAAAAAAAAATTATATACACATTATAAAAATATTACCCTAAAAAAAATAAATAATAATATTTATGTTTATAATTTTTAATATTCTTATTTATATCAAAGATAATTGAAGTGCTTATTTTCTAGTTAAAATTTGTAATATATATATTTATTTATTTTTGTATTTTACATTTTATACCAACCATGCAGATATTATTAAATTTTATTTTAAATTAAAATTTATTTAAATAAAAAGAGAAGATAGCAACTAACAATGTTGATTGTCAAGATACAAGACAAGTTATTGAGTATCAATGATAGAACTTCATTAGCATTCGTAAATTATTCTACAAATTTAGTCTATACAGTTTTAGTTGAATTTGAGATGAAAATGTTTCAAACAAAAGTCGATTGTTATACTAAAACATACATTTTTGTCTTAAAATCTTTGATGGTTCATGAATCCATTAAACCCAATGGACCGATTTTACTGAATCACGAATTTAAACTCACTTTTCAGGTCCAAAATACGCCACCAAAAGGTCAAATCACTACTATATACTCTGACATGTTCCGTGCCGTGTATAAAAATTCAAAATGCGGTATTAAGTTATGTTTTTCTTGTTAATAACTAGAAATTCAACTTAAATATTAACGCCCAGAGGTTATTGGTGATATTTTTTTTATTAATAACCCCACTATTCACAGTTGTCTATCTAGATATCCAACGTGAATGCTAGTTCCTCTAAGCATAAAATTGGTACTGCAGATATCCGCCTAAAAAAATAAATCTCTGAATAACTGAAAAATATGATAGTGTCATTATGACGTAGTTATTTTATTTAGCTCATTATAATCTAGCAGAAAATAGAACTATGATTTTATTTTTAAAAATAAATATTATTTTAATCTTCTTAGTAACAAAAAAAATGGGATAACAAACAAACTTTATTTAATATGTTGTTTTTTTGTGTTATTTTTTCGATAGCAAGTTATTGTTTTGTATAATGCCCAAAATAATATATACAAAACATTTATAAAAACATTTTGCTGGAAATAACTTTCGAACAAATAATCCTGAAAATTTGATAGTTTGGATCTTTGAGGAAACAATATGATTAGTTTACTTAAAAAAAATGTTGGTGATTCAAGGAATGTTGTATGTTAGAACCTTAAACAAGAAATATTTCAGTTGACAATTTGTTAGTAAAAAATATGAAAAATAACATGTTATTATCTATATATGAAAAAGATTGATGATAAGTTGAATATCCACGTCTTGCTAAACAAAAGATCTTGAGTCACTGAGTGCTCTTAGACCAAACCGAACTTTATGTTTTCATTCGAACAGGAGATATCTTACTTTGAGTGGAGAAAATCCAATGAGTTAAATGTCTGCGCCTTGCTCTCCTCCATCACATACAATTTGAGTGTTTAAAAGCTCAAACGAAATTTCTTGATTCACAGAGTGTTCTTAGTCAAAATTGAACTCTCTATCATCACTAGAACTAGAGATATTTAGATACAAAACTATTACAACGCTTGGAACAAGAAACTCTCCATAAGAAATGTAGGTTATTTAATTTCGTCTAAGAACACAATCATATTGATCAGATGTCCAAAGCTCATATCCACCATAGCTTGTTATGTATATTTTACACATTCATTATGTAACTTTTTTTTCTTCTTTCAAACGTCATTCATTAAAACAAATGAACTCAACTTTTGTGTATCATGGTTTGGATGATGGCTGCATAAACAAAGGCTATTAAAATAAAGCGGTCAAGAGTGAATCGGACTAATGAAATTTGGGTTCCATATCAGATTTTATCGTTTTATTGTGTTTTATACGCGATTTATAAGTAAAGTAAGTGTTATTTTTGATTTTCTTATACCTTAATTACCCTACAAAATCTAAAAACAGCAATAAACAACACACCAATAATAATTTTTTGAATTGTTTCTCCATTCTTATTCTCGTTTTCCATAGAACCATCGAAAACCACATAAAGCAAAAAAAAATTACAAAAAGTCCACTTTTTCGACAGTTTTTTGTATAATAAACTATAATTAAATATTCATCATGAGTATAAATTACCTAAGTAAATAATAAAATTAATAAAAAAAAATTAAATGCTTAAATGTAAATTAAAATAAAATAATGTAGTCCTGGGGTTCCTAGAAAATTTAACATCCTTTAATGACAAGTAAAATAATTAATTTAATAAGTAAAACTTAAATATATAATAATCATCAAGTCATAATAAATTACTCACCCTAAAATAATAAAAGAAAACGTTTTAGAATTGACATTTTCCTTCAGTATTTTTTTTTTGTCTGATTAACAACACACAACTTCTTAATACCCCGAACATCGAAGAACACCACAAATTGATAAAACTATTAATCATCAAGTAAATAAAATATCACATGACAAAAACATAAATACTTCTTTACTATCTTCATTCGATGACTTCGAAAAGATCAATACATAATGGGGGTTTTCGTTTAATTCTAACTTATTCTAGCTAGTACAGCAGCAAGAAAGAAAGACCAGCATATTGTATTGAATACGTTCTTCATCGTTATATTACGTTAATAATAAAGAAAATAAATTTTTACGAATAAATCATTTTAATGATCATTGTAATTATTTAGCTTTTTTTTTTTAACTTTTTAAATACATAAAAAACCGATAGATAGAAAAATTACATTAAAAGATTTTTAGGAAAAAATGTTTTCGCAGAATCACAGTCTCTACGGTTTGTTCGTTTTTTAAGAAGAAAAAAGACCTTTTCTTTGCGACAATATAACAGTTGATAGAAAAATAAAACTTTGGATTATTATATTTTCCATACAAGTTATAACTAAAGTTAAAATACGACATTTTTTTTTTAAACGTGCGTTTTCTAAACGTCATTTAATGAACTTAGCGTTAGAAAAAATGGTTCATAAAGAGATGTTTGTTATTATTTTTATAGAGTAGATAAAACAGTTTTCAGATTAATTACAAAAGTTTTACAACTTCAATAAAACAATATACATGTTTTTAAATGTTATACACGTGAAATAAAAAAAACAGTGTCTTTCTTCCCTCATGTTATTTTTATATTTTTGGAGTTTTACTTGATGTCATTAGAATAATACTCAGTTAAACGTATGCCCCTATATTCACTCTCTTCCCCTTGGGGTTTGCATTTTTTGTCTTTAAGTTAAGTGGGCCACTTTTGTAGTACAACCTTTCTAATAAGAAAACAATCAATCAAATTCCGACTACTCTGTACAAAGCTGTGCTTTATCATACATTAAAAAAATATACAAGATATCCGTGAAAGACTGAGAATAAATTTTTGATACAGGAAGTCCTTGTCGATTCTTAAACTGACCCATAGGTTATTAACTACAATAATTAAGCAATAATGAGCGCGCTGTAAGAGAAAGAAGACGAATGAGGGTGGAGGCTTCACTTAACGGGGAAGAGAGAAGCGCGAGGTACTACTTGTTACAATTATTAATAATTATTGTTATAAAAATTCAAGTTATTAAAAAGTAAATTAGTTAATATATTTTTTAGTAATTTCCAATGTAGAATCATATACCATTCATCCACAGACTTATTTCTATATCATTTGATTGACAAAACAGTCTTTCGTAGCCATAGCAACAAAAGGAAATAATTTAATGCAACGTAGCCATACAACGGAGGCAATAAAAAACACCAGTAATTTAATTTTACAAAGCTTTCACCTTATTTTGCAATCTTCAGTAATCTTCCAAAAAAACATGAGACTCTAGATAAGTGGTAGCAAGTTCGGTTATTCGATATACAGAACTTGTGTATCATTCATACCAGATTTAAGATGTTTACATGAAGGTGTTTACATAGTACTCAGACATGTATGTTTAAATGTCATTTGGATTTGAGTGAGGTCTGTTTGTACGATGAATGACAACATAGGTTGTGACATAAAGAAATTGATTTATGAGAGTACTTTTTAACATTATTAAAAACTCTTTAAGAGTCCTTTACGAGACAAACAAGAAGGATGTGTTATAATATTATTTAAAATGTAATTTATCAAATTTGAATATTTTTAATGATGTACAAACAAAAATACATTGTTATTCTAATACCCAAATCAGTTGGGAATTATTAATTGTATACCTATAAATTATGCCAATTTATATGAAGAACGATCTTATGTCGAGATAATAAAACGAAGCCCGCTGGCTTTTTAAGTTGACTTTCAAAATTTGAAATTTTTTGTTTTCATTTATGCAATTATTGTGTAAAAGAAAAAATTGAAGACCACACGACAGAAGTGAAAACTTTATCAGGACGAGCTTCATAATTTTGCTCTGACTGATGATCGATTATATCGTACTCTACAAATGAAACTATAGGTTTGTGGTAACTAAATTATGAAATGAATACTTTAGATCCAGAATTGGCTAAAAATCTAAAAATAAACGTTGGCATACTGCATGCCTCTCTCACGCTTTCTTATATAACTGGGCGAGTATAGCAGTAATGCATTGGCTATACCTTTCTTTCTCTCTTAGTCGAATTAATCTGAACTGGTGTTTCAAATCCGAGCGTTACGGCTCAGTCTGATTCAGTACTCACAAAATAAAGTGCACTGTGCGTCTAAAGAAGTTTTCACTTCAAAAATTACGTATTATTTTTTCAGTTTTTCACTAATAATGGAATTTACTTTTCTGAATTTTTTTTCCTTGCTTTAAGTCACTGTAAACTATGATGAATTCTATAAAAATATCAACCATTTTATACTTTATTACTATATTGCCTATATAAGACATACATTCATTCTGATGTAATGAAACCATTCCAATTTTTGATACAATGGCGTCACACTAGGAAAATCTCACGCTTATTTATTTCAAGCTATTTGTTTCATTTAAAAACAAACTTATTGTCAACAAATATAATTCATTAATAATTATTGTTTCGTAAGTGATCAACAATAAATTGTTATTTTCAAATTTTTTGTGATCAATGTTCTTTAGTGAAAGAAACTTAATAATCCTTTATAATCCTCTTATAATCCTTTTTTCGGGACAAACTCCTGGACATGCCCTCCGTTTACATGTCAAAATTGTGCATATCATATTTCATAATATTTCGATAAGTATTTTTTAGTTATTTATGAGCGAAAATAGAAAAAAAAAATACAATGTATTTTAAATAACAGATTAACATTATTAATGGAGCCTATAGAGGTCTCTATCAAAAACACATCTCCCGTTAATAGAAAAGGCTTAAAAGTTGGATCGATCATGGATTCATAAACGCCAAATGACTATTTTGCTCATTCACGAACTTTAACTTAATTTTTAGATCGAAAAGGCGCCACCTAAATTCCATCCCACTGCCTCTTCTCATTTTTGAGTTATCTTGATGACCAACAGACAATAGAAAACGGATCACTAAGGTGATTATATGAATATATAGCGTTTCAAGCTTTAGGTATAATATAATACACACTCAAAATTTGAAAATACACTCAGATATTACGTGACATTACTTAGTAGCTAAGATAATCACCAGATCTGGAGATGAGCTAATCTCCACTTTAATTCTAAAAGATTCAATGTATATAAATTCATTTCTGAAGCTTCTTATTGGCATAAAGTTTATGAGAATGCAAACAATTTTTAATGAAATAAATATATTTTTTTTTTTTATTTTAGTTATTTTTTATAAACAAGCCACCTGTGTGTTTAAATAACTTAAGAACCAAGTGAATGCATTTTCATCCCTTAAATTTAATTTTCGTATACGCTAATGTTTATAATAACAAACAAGAAACGTAATATGGGGTAGCTGTTGGTGTGAAAATAATTTAAGGAAGCCATATTTTGAACCATGTTCTTACCATACATAACATTTATATAGGCTTATATATTACTTTCATGTGAATTAACATCGACATTTCATGTTTTTTTCTTTCTTAAGCATAATTTTATTTTGTCACTTCAATTATAAGATATAAAAATATCTACACGGAAAGAACATTTTTAACGTAAAATTATAGTAAATTTTGTTAAAAAAAAAAAACAAATGCTATTTCAAATATTTAAATCTATACTGTTGACATAAATCAAATTAAAAAGATTTAATTTTAAATTGTTGTAATTTTAACGTCAAGAAGTATATTTTTACTTACTTTTATTTCTTACTTTAAATTTTATTATAATTAAATTTTTACAGTTTTTACTGGAAATTGACATGTTTTTCTTGAATGCAAAAAAGTGATTTTCAGAAATTTTAATGTTTGTGATAGCGATATTGTATCGAAGAATTCAACGGCTATTTACAAAATTTGCAATTCTTATTCTCCAAACTTAGTGTGTTCATTAAACATTTTAAGCTTTACAACTTTTATCTGAAACATTTCTCTGGAAAAATTTAATTAAATGACAAAAATTCAGCAAATCTTATTAAGCTCCATGGATCGATTTTGCGAACTAAAACATCATTTACGAACTAAAACTCAGTTTTTAGGTCTAAAATCAAAATTTAAACTAGGTCTCTCTTTTCATTTTTTAATTATCTTGATGTCGGACAGAGAGGTAGACGAGCAATAGGCTATCGGTTCTCTGAACACCTATACCGAAATTTTATTAGTGGCTTCAATATTTTCTACAAACTTTAGACTAAATCTATTATACTCTGACGTATGGCCGTCGTGAACCTGCTAAGTCTATTTTAGACTAAAATGAGTTTTTGTACTCTCTGGGTATTATCTACCGTCTGGTCTTAGAAAAACAACGATATTTATTTATAAAGAGGGAAAAATGTTATGCACGAAAAAATATTTGCGGACGTAAACAATTAATTATAAATAAAAATATTTCCTGATCATCTATTATTGCCTCTATTTCAATTTTCTATATATCAACGTTTTGGAAATTTCTGAGCAACATTAGTTTCGTTTCTACCATTGTCAACACAAATTTGTTTTAACATTATACGCTTTTTTATTTGAATAAGATAACCCGTTTTCTTTCTAAAGTTTTAAATTGCTTTTTATTAACCCAAAGAAATTCAAAGTATTTTAATTAAATATTTAACAGATATGTTCACAGAATACTATCGACTGATAAAGATGTTAAATTTATTAAGATCGAATGGGGATGATAGTTTTTGGTCGGTATAAATAGTCAATAAATGTCGTAATCTCTGTGTGTGTGTGTCCTTACAAGGTTACTTACAAGTATTTTACAACCAACCATATCCACATAAAATAGTTGTTTAACCATAAAGAAATATTGTATTGGATGGTAAAGAGAAATGATATTGAAAGAAAAGATTGGTTATGTAATTTAGTGTTGTGATTGAATAAAATGATGTTTATCAAAATCTGATAAAAAAATACTATGAAAAATAAAAATAATTTTCAAATTGAAATTTCAAAAATGTTGAACCAATATCAAATTAAAAGATGTATTTCTCAAAATATGGTGGAAGCGCAAGGTAGAATATAGTGCAAAACAGAAAAATTGTTTTCAATTGAAGCAGTTACGTACACACTTCATAATTCACAAACATACGAATTAATAATTAATTAAGTCGTAACATATTTTTTGAGATCACATATAGATTTTAAATCTAATAATTTATTAAACTAGAACTATGTTTTGCATAGAATTGAAATGGCTTTGACAAATTAGTAAATCTACTGAGCGAATTATCTGATTTTATTATAGAAATAAAATTGTAAAAGGTCGAATAATCGAATAATTTATTATTGCATGAATTGTTAAAGAAGAAAATTTAAATTTATCGTTTAATACTTAAAGTAATTTTATTCATTTTTATTGGATATTCTCATTCAATGGTGGATAATTAGATTTAGAGAAAATAAAAGAAAAACCTATAAAAGAGTTGAGGCTATGAAGATATCCAGTTTTTAACTGCTTCACAAAAATACATCATCTCATTTGAATAATATTAATCTAAGAATTATCATAGTATTTTTTCTTTTTCAATACATAGTTTATTAAATAGGTATTTGTCAATTATTGTTGAATTTCTTCGTAATTAAAATTAATTTTAACAAAAGTTTAAAAAAAAATATTTTTATTTCTTGAAAAAACACTGTATTGCAAGTAGTTGCATATCTGGCATGGAAACTAATTATACTGATTGAAAAAGTTTTCAGGGTGATCACACATATAAAAAGCTTCGATTGAAAGAACAAAATTATTCAGAACCAGTCTTCTAAGCCAAATCTTTCAATCCACCTTTGCTGAAAACATTCTACATCATTTCACCTATGAAATATGTCTAGCTGTCCTATCATTATCCTTAAAAAATGGCCACAAATTTCAAAAAACTTCTTTTTTGGGTGATTTTAAACCAAAAAAATTAAAAATTCACTAAATTTATTATTTGAGTTGTAAAACTTCCAAATATAGTCGAAAATCACCCTGAAAAAGAGACCCTCAAACTAGATTGTCCCAGAAATTCACTGTCGTTACCTTGTCGTTAAATGGATGTAATTTCCGAGTTTTTTGGGTTTATGTTACCTTACAAAGAATGTGTTATCGAGATCTAGAACAAAAATTGGTATTTTGGACTATGCTTAAATATAAAATCATAAACAGTCAAAAAAGTTCGATTCGATAGCAAATTTCTGAAAGCCATTCTCGAGTATATCAAGAAAACTAGCCATTCAATCGATAATAAAGTGAAATTTTGAAATTTTTTACGTCAAAATTGTGTACCCTTTTCGAAATTTTTTATTAAAAATAGAAATTCAAAACTCCTTAGACAGGTTTTTTAAATATTATATTAATATTTACATATTTAACAACCCGCAATGAGATATCGAATTTTAAGAATACCTTAATTTTACTATAGTCAATTTTGTTTTAATGATTTTTTTTTTTGTTTCTTATAATTCATTTTGATCGAATTTAATATAAATATAAACCTTATATGGGTATACATAATATTTGTAAGCAAGTCAGTAGTTCACATCTTGCATTTTATATAACTATACACATACATATATACCATACACCTACATTAAACTAAATAAATAGGTCAAGGTATCCTTATTCTCATCCCGTTTTTCTATATATTTTATATAAACTCATTGTAACCAACGTATATATATAATACAATACAACTACCAACTATATGCTATATACAAAGAACAGTACCTATGTATATACTCTTTAGTAATGCCTGTCAGCGATGAGATAGATAAATAGGCTCTCTATGCCAGTTGGTTGGTGGATCGTCAAGAAATAAGAGAACGAGGACACAAACATCCTTTACATAAAAATGTTTGTCCAATATTGAAGTTATAGAATAATCTTTGATCAATAATGACACAATATATATTTTATTTTATTTTAATCTCAATATACCTTTTTAGTACAATGCTGAAATATAATATGAGAGAGTATTTTATAATTAAATTCAGTGTAAATTTTGTAATCTTGAAAAATATTGAAGGTGGAAAAAATAATGTAGTGGTGATAAGCATATAAATGTTTTTACAAAATTCAATTCTTAATAACAACTTTAAAACAGTATTTTTAAATTTACAAAAACATCAAAATTATGTAATTTAATTACTGATCTCAACCGAATACCAAAGCTAAGCAAAATCAGACACAGTCAGTACTTGGATGGGTGGTGTTGTATTGAATTTTCCTACTATAGTCACGGTATAAGCATAGAAGTTGTATATATCTTTTTGTTACATATTTGTTGTTTGAAAAATTGTTTACTAGTACTTGCATAGACTGTAGGCTTCACGCAAAAAGAAACAAAAACTGTGTCTCCTTAGTTTTCATAGCAACATATGATATTTTTCCTCAAAGTCTGGAAGTAGAACGGAAAGTGAGATACATAAATTATAGTAATGTCATTTCATATAGATTGCAAAAAAGGCATCTTCTTTGATTACAAGATATTTTTGAACATTTTCCTCAAAAGAGGGGTTGGGGGGTTATGAATTTAGAAATTCCAGTATGAAAGTTTGCCTTATGGAAGTCAGTAATAAAATTTAAGAAACATTTAAATGAAATTTAATTGAAGGATCTTTATTTCATGAACATGAAAACTGAAGTTGTTAATAATAATTTTAGGTATAAAAATATTTAAAACTAGCCAAAATATATCTACATAGTGATTACGTATAAAATTTGTTTTACAAGACAATTACTCTATTATTTAATGAATTTAGTTCAATTGACAACTAAATAACAACAATCAGCCTTAAACGAATTTCCTGTAAATATAAAGGAGTTATATACACATAAACAGACCAGCGCCTCCACCAGCATCATAATCATCAGCATCTAAATGTACCAACCGTATATAGCTATATGAGTGAAACAACCTTATATCTTGTTCTTGTATCTTCTCCATGTATATGTACGTTTTACTCGTCTCCAAGTATACTTCGGATTTTCTTACACACTTCGTTATATTTTGATGCTCACTGGAAATACTTTTTCATTGTCTTTATCTTATGCATTTGCCAATCGGCGATAAGTATCCTTGAATTCAGTGAGCTGATTATTCATTTTAATCATACACAAGAGTATTTGAGACACATCAAAAAGGGTCTGTACATATAGTTTATGTTTAAAAAGGAGAAATTTTGGAAAAAAGTAAATTATAAATATTAAAATTAATTATTTAATGACTCTCAGAAATTTTTCGTTTTGGTAGTAATAATTTCCAATTGATAGATTCTGAAGTTCCGACAGGGGAGTATCTAAGTGTTCTTAAAAACCGCCTGTATTTTTTACGCTTGAAACTCCTAACGTCATTGTTCTAAATTCTATGAAACATTTAAAAATTTATAAAAATCGTTTTGTAGTAAGACAAAACATATTTCTATCAGTAATTTAGAGCCAGTGCACACCTGATGGTCAACGCACACTATCGGACAGTCCTATAAGAAATTCTTATAAAAATTTAAAGCAATCATCGTATATCATCGGATATCATCGGATACCAATGAACTTTCAAATATTTTAAATTTATTAATTACTTTTTTAATTAGCAGATGGCCTACATCAGACAACATCGTAAGATTTTCTGATAGGAAATTCTGTTGCTACTTCAGACAGCAATATATGAATCATATTTTCTTATCAGAAAATCTGATGGTGTGCATTAAAACAGTAAGTTTTGGCTCACTGATGTTGTATACTCAATCTAAGCTTTAACTTGCTCCAATCAACATCAAGTCATAATACACAGCAACCATAGTGACACTCCATAATAATTTTCCACCCGATTCGTATTCGTGTCAGTAGAATAAAAGTACAAAACATGTATAAAACAAAACAAAATGAGAGAATTGTGAATCATAAGAATGACTATTAAGTTTATTAACAATGATAGACAATTGTTATTGTCAATTGTTTTTAAGAGAAGAGCCAATGAATTGCCAAGTTTAGAACAGCTTTATTATTTTTATTACACAATCTTGGATAAACCCGTTGAAACAATGTGAGCTATCTCTGCCATCTGCAATTTTGTAATGAAAAGAATTTTTTGTTCGCTATTTATAGACTTTTCTAGCATAATTCGTGTCTTAAAATTTCAAAAATAATATTTATTTTACGATCGGTCAACTAGTTTTTGAGATATTGCATGATAAACATCTGCTAAATCGGCCTCTGGATCGAATTTTTGGTGATATCTCAAAAACTGCGCATCCAATCGTTAAATAGATGTTATTTTTGGAATCTACGGGTCAAAACTACCCTAGAATATATATTTCATCCAAATCGAGAGCAAAAACATTTTTTCGATTTTCCCGATTTTTTCAAAGGGGTACCCCTTAAGAAAATTGCCAAAATTCGAAAAAAAATTTTCTATCCGATTTCGAAAAAAGGTATGTTCATAAGGGTAGTTTGTCCCGCAGATTTCAAAAAAAATATTTATAAAACGATAGGACGCGTAGTTTTTGAGATATCGCCAAAAAATCGATCTAGAGGCCGATTTAGCGGATGTATTTCATGCAATATCTCAAAAACTAGTCGACCGATCTTAAAATAAATGTTATTTTTGAAATTTTTACACATCATTTATGCTAGAAAACTTATAAATAGCAAACAAAAAATTTTGAACTTTTCGACGGTTTTTTAAGGTTTCTTTTATAATCAAGTTCGAATAATCAAAAAAAATATGTATTTTTGCAATTATTTATGGCCGAAAAAAGATTCAAAATACGCTAAATCTAAATACATTGCCAAGAAATAATAAGGGAAGAAGTACGTACTTAATGTTCTTTCATAATATAAATAAATCAGCCTTAAGAAACTACTTGTTTGCCGCTAACGATTTGGAAAATTTCATGGACCGTGTATTAAAGATACTTAACGAATACTTCACGAAAACCAGATGAATATGTTAAAATCGCAATTCTAAAATGAATATTATTTAAGATAATTTTTCTGAAACACTATTATTGAAAGATAGAACATTAATGTAGAACATTCTACACAAGTTTTAAAACATTGTCCATCGAATATTCGATTCAATATCAAATCCATTGGTAACTTTTTATTATTTCCGTATTTATCGGTCAGTTACGTTTGTCTTTATAAACAACTATGTTTGCGTTAAAGGACAATAAGGGATTTGTAAAGACCGTTTCATGTCATTGACATAAACAGTACATTTGTGGAAATTAATGAGTATAAGACTTTTCGTTAAATCTCAGGGCTGACATTTATGTATGTTTCAAAGAATATTTTTACAATTCATAATCCATACTGACAGACACTTACTTAAGCTCCCAAAAAAAATTAATTAAATTTTACTTATTTTCGCAGTTTTGAATTTTTATGTATTCAGGAAATTTTGATGACCAAGTTAATTTTTTGATACATGCTAATAACAAACCTGTTCGTAAAACATCCGTACTGAAGAACGTGAATATTCAAATTACTACCTGTAACAAAAAGAAAATAGTTTAGTGTTAAAGACCAAGTTAATTTTAACAAATTAGGATAGTTAATCATCCTTCACCCTTTCCCTTCCAGAATACCGCATAAAGATGAAATTCACGTAATTAATTGCCAATATTGATAAGAATGAAGTAACTTAAATTGACATGTCTATCATTTGACCTTTTATATTTAAGTACCCACACCTTTGATATAAACAGTATTTGACTCTAGAGTAATTTGTTAAACTCTTAAACCATCAGAATCCTATTTTTAATCAAATTTATTTTCTAAGTTTTTTTTTTTCAAACAAATTTTCAGCAATAAGTTTTTAACGCTCTTTAAACGTTAAATTTTCGATTTCTTGACTTGAATCAATTTCAATAGTACACACTTTGTTACCATTACAGTCCCTCTTTTAAGCAATGTTTTACATATTTAATAAATAATTTTGTACAATTGAATTAACATTTATAATTTTATACATTTTATTTATGAGTATATCTCCTTAAATTGTCTTAAATTTTTTTTTTTTAATTATTGAAAGTAGTCAAATTCTATCACATAAAGTTCACTTCATATGTACCTACAATATAATTCAATTTGAATATTTATATTTGTATATAATGAAGTTTGTAAAGCTACATAAAAATGTTGTAGGCGATGACGTCGACATTAAAATAAAATAATTTTATTTTTATTTTTCACTCGAAATGTAGATAGAGATATGTTTTCATCCACCACCATAGCAAGTCAATAATAATGTTTGAATTGCAAATTTTCATTCACTTCAACACCTGATGAATATTTAAATTTTCATAAACAAGTTATATAACTTCATTCTAGTTTATTTTTCTATATTTATTATATTCCAAAAATTTCAACAACTACGATGTGTAATAACTTTTAGTTATACAGGAATAAGGATAATTATACTTGATATAAAGTCAATTTCAAAAAACACACCTTCCTGAACATTTAATGTGAAGTATAACTTTCATTTTTAACTGAATAAATTTTAATTACACCGTAAAAATCGTGTATTGTTTAATTTTAAAAAACATGAAAGTTTCAGGTAAATGTTTTCCTTTGGATTTGACTATATATAGAAATATGTCAGAGGCATGAACCTAATTTCATGTCGAGTATCGAAAATCTAAGCAATTAAGTCTGTTAGTTGTTATCTTCTCTTATGAATTATTAGGATTAAAAAAGTACTTTATATACATATTCAAAATAAAAATACAAAAGAACAAAAACAATATATTATATTGTTTTGAAGAAACAAACTTGGACTAATTAAGCAATTCTATAACATCCATAACAAAATTTTGTTTGGGCTTCAATATTTTCTTGCGTTACATACTTTAAACTAATATTAACATATATTTTGGGATTAAAAAATTGAAATAGAATGAGTCTATAAAACTTAAACTATAAAATTATTTACTTGTTCAAATCTATTGAATTATTTATGTAAATTATTATTAACTTGTATTGATGGAAAGCTCAACAGATTCCAATGTTACATTTAACCTTTAGTGTCTATGTGATCGACATTCACTCGTATTCAAATTATTGTATCGAAAAATTATTGATATTTACATATAATTGTAAAATTATATTTTACTGTTTAGTGTGTAATTCTATTGATTTTTCTATGGAATATTATTTATTTTAACCTCACAATAATCAAATCTCAATTGAGAACGCTTTCCCCAATTAATTCTCTTCAATTTCAAGCACTACACAGACTCATATCAGCTTTATTAAGCTTTTTTACAGAAATTACTGTTGTTCTTTAAAGAGGGGAAAATGTGTTTGACTCCTGGAAAAATATCGAATAATGTTTTGTATACAAATTTTGAATTAAAAAATAAAACTAAAAAAACTGAACGCATAGACCTCTGCCGCCAATGACAGATATTTTTAACATTTTATAACAAAGGAATATTTCTGTAACAATTAAACCCATCTACAGGAGCTTTTGAGTAATAATTGACCAATTTTCTTAAAAAAACGCTACCAACTTCCTGAGTGATTCTTGAAACCTACGATTTTAGAAAAGTTTAACACACAACATTTAAATCATATTTTTTCATTATAAAGAAGGATAAAAATCCTGTATATAATTTCAAACAGTTTCAAAATTTATAAATTCATTAATAAACGAAATTCAGCCATTCATTTGAATTATATCGAGAAAAGTTTTCACTCCTCTTTATCAATATGGTCACACAAATTTTCATTTAACTAGGAATGGTATGTTTTTCTAAAGTCAAGCAAAAACTTTTGGCATTTTCGTATTTAACGATCCTTGAATGAAATGTAACACCAAATTATAAGATATATTTAAAATATTTTCGTAACTAGTTAACAAGATTTAATTTTATTACTTCCTATCTACAAAAAAAAAAGAACATAAAATGCTGAAAGTGTTATAATTCGTAATGATTTAGAACCGCCTGTAATGAATAAAATACTTTTCATGTAATCTTTTTGATGATAGTGTTGTAAGCCTGATTTGTAGACACTTTCATTTACAAAACCGTATGTGCTCTTTCGTAGTCATTCAAAATGTTATAATCATAAATAATAATAAAAAGAAAATTTCGTGATATAATTTACATCATGGTATAAAGTACTACTCAAACAGTAACAGCTCAAAGAATTATTGTTTTGTTACACAGTTTGTAGATGTCTACAAGATAGAATTCCGTACCGTATTTATAATTTTTAAATATAATAATCCTTACTTCCTTACTTCCTTACTAATATTATAAATTCACTCTGCTTGTGCATTACCCGCCTAAACTACTAAACCAATTAAAATTTGGTTCGGAGATAGTCTCGATCCAGGGAAAGCACATGGTTAATGAACATAGATATTTTAAAAAGGGTTGTAGATTTCGATTAGTATAATAAATAAAGCAACGGCAATCAAAGTTTATAATAAAGGGGATTAAAATAGGGGATGGGCTAAGTTTTTTTTGTAATGACATCGGCAAAAAAGTTCTAATATTATAAACAGGATACATTTGTATTTGTGTATGTAGAAAATAAATTTAAAAACTGCTGGACCGATTTGAAAAATTATTTCACCAGTTGGGAAACTATACAATCCTCGGGTGGCCAGGGCTACTTTTTATGCGGATATTCCCACGGAAACGGGAAATTCGTGGGTGAAAGCGTGCGACGTCCGCTAGTAAACTTATATTTAATAGTAAATGTGTGTTTTTATCTATGTAACAATAATAGATAATAAAATGAAAGAAGACACACGAATGCTGCAAAAAAATGTCTACACCTTGCAACATTAAAAAACCTCAAAAAAGGTAATAATTCTAACCCAGGCAGTCAACCAAGGGCGGTTGATTGATCACACAGTCGTCGTTTGGATAAGAAAAACGTAACCGGCTCCACCAACAACTTAATAACAATATAATTGTCACGTTGCGTTAGAAGGCATTTATGCTTTCAGGAGATTTAGTGTTAAAAAAGATGGTACGACCAACAGGTTTCTAGGTACAAGGAACGCGGTTGTCATTCCCCTCTTAATATACTCCACCGCATAATTGATGAAATAGTAATCCATTTTCTCAGAAACTTCTGAAACTAATAATTCTGGCGGTACGGATAGAGATTCAGATTGAATCATGTCTTGATAATTCTTTTTTTCATCATATATTTAGAAAAACAATCACGATTCTTGACTATATCATATTATGAACTAAGGGCGTTATGGCAGTAACATTAAGACTTATAAATATAACAAAGAGTATGTTTATGATTTAAGTAGGTCTACAACTGAACTGACTATCTGATACTATATAGACAGAGAGCTGGCTACCAAAATTACGCTTAATATCGTCATTAGTTGGTTGGTAAGCGGAAATGCAATATTTTAAAATTGAAATAATACGGTGCAGTTCTGGCCATGTGTAAACTACATGTGGAATGAGAGAAGGCTAAAAGAGAGGAGATCCAATCCAAAAAAAAAAAATGGAGGATGACCTAAATTTAAAATCAACATAAAATTTGAACAACTTTTTTACAACATCGACTTCTAGCAATCAATTTATAGGATTTCTGTAGTTAAAAACTACACAAGATTTCAAGGCACCACCTATTGATTTTATTTTGATAAAAAATTTACGTGTTTGAACGATCACCCCTGCTTCTGACTCTGGATGTAACTTTTAGCTGAAGTACTATAGATTTTCCATCTAGGACGGAGTGTTTTTGGATAAAAAAAATTTACTACTCCTAATCATTTCTAATTTTGGTAGCCAGCTCATAGACTAATACCCCAAACACCTACCTACCTACACGCTTCCTAGAAAAAGTCGTTCAACAAAATAGGAGAAATGGATTTTGTTGTTTGTATTTTAGTTTTTCTTTTTAAACGTCACATTATATAACAAACAAAAACAACAGGAAAAAAAAAGAAAAGAATAAAAAACAAAACATAGTATGTATGTATGTCACCTATTTTTATAGGCGTGATCCAGAATGATGCACGTTTATAAATGTTTGCTATCAGCTTTAAGTTTTCTTTACTCTTATGATAACCATGATAAATTGAATCAGAATACAAAAGGATAACTTATTGTTTATGGTCGAAAAATACATAATATTTATTTTGTTTATAAATTTGATTTATTTTTATTTTATAGAATAAAATTTATTTTATTTTATTGTAAATAATTTAGAACAAGCGTTATTAATCATTTGGAATCACATTTTAAGCTTACCAGGTCGAAGTATTTATAAAAAAATAACACGATTGTGAAAGTTTAAAATGTCTGCCCTGTTTCAATCTATACTATATGTATTTTTTTGATTGCAATATTCTTATTTATTTCTGGAGGTAGAGTTATTTTAAATAATTCAAAATCTATTGCTTAAAAATGTGGTCTGAACTGAAATAATTTTGATAGTTAAATGCTTAGTAGAAATTTTAGCTGATTCTGAACTGCTGGTGTTTTAGTTACTTTTATTATTAAGCCGTTCTTTAAGCTACTTGGTCCGTCAAACACCTTCTCTTCTTCTCAGAGTGTGTAAAATCACTTGGAAATTTGTGAGACAAAAGAGGTTAGATTTATATTTGTACTCGAAAACACCAGGATGTTGAAGAAAAAGAAAAAGTTAGTTAAGTTACCCATATAGTTTCCTTACTTTTGACTCTAGGATCATAAATACCAGATGATATATCTGCTCTTAACTATTGTGTAGATATTGTAGACTGAGTAACATGATCACTTTTTGGCTGAGCGATCACGCAAATCCAGTTTGAAATACCTGGCCTATGTTTCTTATGATTTATGAAGAACGTGAGTAAACCTTGCAAGAGGTTGAAGTACTAAATTATTTCGGTATTTGGAAATATATCGATAAATGGTTTACTTAGTAAAGTTCTAACTATTTCTGGTGAATTACTTAAAATTTTAAATAACAATAACTGCAAATATCAACCCATATTTTAAAAATCCTGAAACAATCATAAATTGGGAATAAAAAAATCAGGCATTTTCAGCAGTCTGTTTTTCCTGTAAATTGTTTATTCTTTCTACTTTTGATCGAATCTGGAAAAAATATTGATAAGTGCTAATATAAAAGAAACAAAAATATTGTTTTATTTTTAAAGTTTTGTGAAAGAAATATCATCAAAATTTACCTTACTCATGGAAAAACCAATTAAAACCTTAAAATAAATATAAGTTTAATATCATAAATATTAAATAAACAAACCGTATGCCCCTAATTATATACACTTACAATTAATTATATTAGTTTGTTAACTGTTGTTATTTAATTACATACTCAAATTAACTACTAATTGTAATTATTATTCTGCTAATGAATTTGAGTGTTATGTGTTTATTCAGAAATTTACACGTGAATAATTTGACTTACCTCTCTCTACCACTTTTAATTAATATTTAACGAGACTTTTATAACTAGATAGTAAATCTTACATGGGTAGAAAATGCATTTAAGTATTTTAGGAATTAAATAAATTATTTATGCTATTATTCAAGTTTAAACAATAAAAATACTTAGATAAAGCAAAAAGAAAAGGCGTGAATTGAGTAATTATTTATATACTTAAGAAAATTTACACAGTTTTAAGATTTGATGTTTTATTTAAATTAATCTTAAGTTTAGAAGTATCGGGAAAGGAAATTAGCATTTTAATTGTACCGTAGAGATACACAGTTCATAGACAGGTGATTATGGTGGATTTTATACGTTATCGTTGGGTCAAGAGTGATTAGCAGATATTTTTAAGCATTAAGTTGATAAACTGGCATTAAAAAGCACAAGTTTGAGTCGTTTTTGAACTAGAAATGTTATCTTTAAACGAATTATAATGATATTTTCTATAGCTTTTTCCTGTCTGTGTGCATACATTCATTCTATACGATTTTCAATACAAAACATAATAGGATTGGTTTTCATTATTATTAATCACAATAATTATTGTCTATTAAATATATTATTGAAAGTAATTACTTAAAACATTTCAAAAAGATTAAATTATTTTTCATTATTATGTGTTTTTGTCTTGCAAACAAAACATTAAATGAAGTATAGTAATCGAGTGCGGAAAAGTGTTTTATGTTATTTTTTAAGGGAGGAAAATCCGATTTTCGTACGATTTAATATTTGACGCACTTTTCATGAATTAAAGTGTGGGTTTAGGTTTAAGAAAGTCAAACATGATACTCTCATAATGATCGAAATTGTTACGGAAAACATTTCCAAAATCTAAAAATTTTGTGAATGTGGAACATTTTTTCAATGTCAATTTTTTAGTTTCAAAAGGACTATAAAATATTTTGAATAGATATAATTCTCATATAAATATTGAATATAAACAATGAATCGATTTTGTGTGAGTTGAATGCATGCTGTGTGAAAAAGTTTTCCTTTTGTTATAATTACTTTTGTTATAATAACTATAAATAAATTAGAAAACTTAGCTTATTTACCAAGTCTCTTTTACTATTATTTAAATATTTTTAAAATAATATCATTTTGTGTAAAAATGTAAATCTTTATGTATAAAAATTCTATGTTGGAGATAATGATTGAATCCACGATTTTGATCCAATTATAAACTTCGAAACCCCAATCTTAACGTCATTTGATTTGTTCGAACTTAAAAAATAAGCTTTTGTCCCAATTATTTCCTTTTTATTGTAAAATTAACGATTTTCGTATTTAATTATCTATAAATTCTGTTAGTTTCTAGCAGGTGGCATTCTAAGTTATTTATTTGGTATAACTCATCATTTGTTATCTAGGTAAGAAAGGCCTTAAATTATATGGGGAAAATATTTTCTAATAAATTGCTGGATATTGTGACGATAAAATCTAACATAATTTTTAACTCGATTTGTTTTTTCAAAAATCGGGGAGAAAAGCGTTCTCTTATGTGGAAGTCCTTTTGGCAAAAAATCAATTGCAACTCTAGAAATGCAGTTGTTTGCATTCAATGTGGAATTATAAAATTTGTGTTTTTTCCTCACCCGATTATTTTATAAGGTAAATCGGGAAAAATATATTTCATTCAAGCTTGGAAGATGCGGTTTCTTGACCATCGATGACTAACTTCTTGCAGTTGCTAAAATGGAAAAATTATTTTCAAAAATTTATGAAATTTGCCACAGCAAAACGAAACTGGGCATGATATTTTTATATAAATAAATATTTTACTTTTATTGGAAATCCTTTCCAATAATATTAATGAGATATAATAAAGCTTAATTTTAAGCTCATATTAATGAAGTTTTGTGGAATAATTGGCATGATTATTTTTTTTTTTTATTAACATTATATATACACAAACAAGTCTAATTGTCTTTTGTCAATATACTTCTATACAGGCACACACCCATTAGGATACAAACAATAATTGTTTACTCATGGGTTTAACTATATTAATTATGTGCCTCTTTTTTTTCCTATCATATCCGTAATTGCTTTAATTAAAATGGTAGTTCGCATTTAAAGTTCAATATAAAAGTCATTTTACAGATTTCACATTTGGGAAATTAACTTAGATTGTTTAGGAGGAATAAAATTATAATTCGGTCATTCCATATGCTATTAAAATTGCAATAAAAAAATATAGTGGGAGTACTAATTCCAGTTATTTCTTTATGTTTATTACATTCACAATATCGATCAATCAATTATTAATGACTTAGAAATTCGAGACAAGATGAAATATTCGCCTAAATGGTTCTTCACTTAAAAAACAAAATTATATGCCAAAGCAAGATCTACAATGATATTCCTACTATTTTCCAAGTATATCTAATCAATTGTTCCACGAACATTACAAGTGAATAAATGAAGAAGAGAAAATGTGATAAAATTAATTATACAACAAAATACAAATGATATTTAAATAAAGTAACTCTATACTCTAAAATGTGTTCAGAGTATTTATTAGCTTTGGTATACAATTCAATTGAACAATTAGAATGAACACCCTATATTTTCTATTCACCACCTATTTTCCAAATTAAACGTATACAACTATATACCACAATTATTTTAACTTTTAACTTCTCAAAAATAAAACCTGTTATTTGAATTAATCATGTCCCATAACAAAATTATCACCAAGTATGTTAAGTAAAAATCTTGGACCTTTTTCGGGCAAAAAAATATTGATAAAAAATGTACGTAGACTTATCAATAATGAACCTACATATAATATTTGGCGTTAAAATTTTCATCTATGTGTGTCTATGCATGTTGGCCGTAGACAATACGTTGAGCATTTTTTAAACTTTTTCATTTTTTGAAATATAGAATATGTCCTGTCGGTCTCAGATCAGTAGTTTGTTGTTTTTAGAATGATGCTATTTTACGGAAGCTGTAGTAAGTGCAAAACAGAAAAATCATCTCATAACAAAAAGCTTATACCCCCTCCAGTATAAATATGTATAATATTATATAAATAAGACACGCCTACAAAATATAAGTATGCCTTTAAAAATTAATTTGTCTCTTTTCAAACAAATTATTTCCGTATATATCTTACTCTTTTATTTATATTATATGCCGTGTTCCCATAAAAATTATCTAGTTGATCAATTTTAACATTTTATTTATCCTTTATTTATCATGGCATTTTTCCAAATACTTGAAATATTATAATTTCTCAATAATTGCTGGATCACTTTGACATAGAGGTATTGAGCTTGTATCAAACTTTGTAACCAAAAATTTTCATTGACGCCTGAAGCTTTATAACTATCCCAAATAATTTTGTTAACTCCTCAAATACTTTTTGTTCAATTTCAAGTTTTGATTTTTAGTAATTTATTAAATAAACTGTATAAAATGACCGAAGTAATACGAAATAACAGGTAAAACATTCAGAATGTGATACATGTTGTAACTTCAACAATGTTTTTGTTACATTTTTGTTACAGCTTCATTGAAATGTGAAAAGTTTATTGTTATTTATTAACTATTTCTTTTTTCTTTTTAATGAATGCTACACAGCATGTGGTTTCTTGGCACAACTTTTCATAACTGGCTTAGATAGTGATCTTTTATTAAAAAAATAAAAGTTCAGAATTTTTTCAGAAATATTCAACATGTTTTAATTAATTTATTATAACACGAAAGAAATAATTGATGCTTAAATTAAAATAAAACACAGCATCAAAAAAAATTTGCGTTTTCGAACTGATATAAATAATAATTAAAATTGGAGTCCCTTGAAGACTAAATAAACAGTTATTAAAGAAAAAAAGTATTCCTCAATCTTGTTTGCGTACCTGGAGCGTAAAGGGGCGTCAATTTTTTTTCAAAGTATGCAGTTTAATGTACAATCAAAAAGAAGTACAAACTACAAATTACACACATGGTCATATAGTGCGTTAGTTCTTCGCTCACGCCATATTTTGTTACAAAAATCAATTTTTTGTGTAATTCATAAAATCTTTTATCAAGGAGATGCAGTTGTTTGACAGTAAATCTTAAAAAATTATCAAGATATCGACTTTCTTCTTAAACAGAGAAGGAAATACAAACGCATGACATCAACTATAAGTATTTCCATATAAATTACATGTTAATAATCGTCTTCAAGAAAGAGATAGAAAAGAATCTTGTTTCACAATTTGATGTGAAATAAATTAAATGTAGAATCAGTCGGATATTCTATAGCAAAAGTTTAACCTGCGAAAAAATTCAGCCGTTTATCCTGCGAAAATCCGCCGTATGTCAAGAATGAGCATATGTTTTAAAATGACTATTGTCTTCCAGATTGTTGACTCTGTCAGTTATTTTTAAACTATTGCCATAAAACTCAAGATTATTTTTCAGTTGCGAGTATTTTCTGAATTGACTTCGATCAATTATTCAAATAATATTGAATCCCTCATTGCCTAGAAAACCAAATAACAAAATTTTTTTGGTTAAATCAATTTAGGCGTTACACGGCGTATAACACACACTAAAATATTAATTGTGGACAATTTTTGAAGATATATCCCCGCCTCCCTTGGAGTACGCCCTTAAATTTTCTCTATAAAAAGATAAATATAGTTTTAGTAACTCCATATAATAAGTAAACATACTGTAAATTTGTATAGTGATACTAATTATTATTCTCTATAGTAAATACTCCTTTAACATTCTCTATAGTCTTCGACATTTATTACATTGAAATTTATATTATCTATAGTTTCTATTACTTATTTTATGTATATACTAGGAAGTACTTATTGTATTCTACCTACGAACAGAATACACTATTTATATATGTTATCGGCAATCAGATTAATACAGCATTATGAATAAATTATAGAATAAACCAAAAAAAAAAAGTTCGAATCACGCAGAAACATAAATAAATGTGTAAATGCCACTTATTAGCACGTTAAAAAATTTTTAGACGTCGTGTCAATCAAAGCTTATAAAGATGATCGCATAATTACCGGCTTCGTTCATTTATACATCGACAGATGGCGATAGCTTATCGATTTAGTAGATGACATACTTACCATCTTCGTATATTCACGTAAAAACAGATGGCATTAATACAAAAGCTACTGTTCACAAAGTATAGCACATTTAGATGCTTCCACATCTAAATATACCACAAAACGACTCAAGTATAATAAAAAGAACATTAAACAGATAATCTTCCAAGTCAATTTCCTCCAGTAGATACTTTTTCTATTCCTTTTTATCATTTTAATAATTGACTGAAGTCTATGAATGAACTATTTATGTTGTTTCTACTGTAATTTTCGAAAACGTTTTTCAATTTCGATGAAAACTTCTAAAAAATCCAAAAATGTCAACTTTTCGTATACTAGCTCATTCACTGACTAGTCATTTTACATTATGTCCATTTTTTTTTTCACTTTGCCTATAGCATATACATTAGAATCCATAATGAATAATTGCAAATAATCAAATTAAAAGTTCGTTAATTTATATTGTTTTTCATTATAAAACATGTATACCTCTACATTTATATATATATTGATAATAATATATTTCTTAATTAAATTTACTATTTACATTTTAATTAATTATATATATACTATCTACAACACTATGACTTGTTTATTTTTTTTTTTAATTTATTTATTTTAAATATATAATTAATAATAATTAGCTTTTATTTACAATAATAATTAAATTTATATTATAGATTAACTAGTTACAAACATTTTCAACTATTTTTTGCAACGAATGCAAAATAATAATAAAAAAACACTTCATCGACGGTTCGGGTAACCTTTTTTTGTTTACTAGAAAGTTTTACTAAGAATATTTAATTCGTTTTCTGTTAACAAATAAAAGGAAAGTTAAGTGAGATTGAAACATAAAAATCTTTCAATTTTCGCGCCCAAAGAACTTATCTATATTAAAATAATTATCCAAATGTTTTGAAATTTTGTATGCGCAATATTGACATGAAAACGGAGGGCTTATAGGAGAGTATTTTTATGCTTTATCAACACTAATGAGAGGGTGGGGTAGCTGGATGTTAAATATAAGATAACAAGTCATTTATTTTACAAAATAATATATAAATACAAGTTAATTAAGAATTAATTCAAGATACCAAATAACATGTCATTCAAGGTATTATATAATACAAGTGCACGTACTTTTAACAATATACAAAACACTTCAAGTTATTTCATATAAAACCTTATATAGAATACTATCTGACCCGGCAAACGTTGTTATACCATATAAATTATTTCTAAAAAATAACTTTCAAGATCTTTTAAATGTGTACGGATGTGGTCTATGACAGAATGAGGAATAGAGCACTGTAGTCGATGACATCCAACTATTTAAATTTTTTTTTATTTGCTACCACTTATTATGTTATCCACCACTAGGAGTTGAAGATTATTATAGTACTAATATAGTCGTTAAGTTTGGTGAAAAAAAAAATTTTGACCAAAAAATAAAATTAACAAGTGAATATAACAACTAATAAAGTTAATTGTTTAGATATTCGACATATGATTGAATATCAATCTAAATGTATACAAAAAAGTTTGAAACAAAAGTTGTTTCTTTTTAAAAAATAAACATTTTTTGTATTTAAATTTTTCTTCTATCTTCTATAGTTCAAAAGTTGGGTCATGAGTCCATTGAATACAATGGACCTATTTTGCCCATTCACAAACTTAAACATATTGTTTATGTCTAGAATACGTCATCAAAATTTCAGCTTGCTATCAGTCGGGAATATACAAATTAGGTGTTTCTATGAACACCAATACCAAAATTTTGTTTGTGCGGTCAATAGTTTGTAGCGTTACAAACTTTAGATTAAAATTAATATACTCTGACATATTATGTAACACTTTGGTGTATGAACCTATCAAATATACACAACCAATTTCATAAAAATCGTTCAAGCCCATTCGGCGGAGTTTGGTTACAAACACTGTGACACGAGAATTTTATAAATGTATATAGAGTATATACTAACGTACTTATACCTTCCTACCTACCTCGAACAGTTGAATGGATACATTGTCAAAGTAAATTAAGGTTGTATGTATGTCAGAATATATCAAAACTATGTCAGTAGAAATCTATGACAGTAGAAATTGAGAAAACAAGAAAAATCTTGATGTATCAATTTGTGTCTTTTATATAATATAATTGACAAGTTTATTTCTGAGTTTATGTTACAAAAGGCATTTCATACTGAAACATACCGCCTATCACTATAATATTCCCGTTTATCGAATCACATTTATGGCCCTGGGGTGCTCGTAAGAATAAAAAATTATTTGTACGTACGCATTCCGAACTCAACTTGTGGTTGTATTTTGTTTAAACTTACAATTTTCTTCGAATAGCTTGATCCTTCAATATATCTTTGATCTTTAGACTATCCTTACAACCTTAATTTTTTGTACGTAACAAATAAAATTTTAAAAAAAAAACTGAGTAAATAAAAGACAATGGATTTAAAATGAACCCCAAGTATTCTTACGTACATTAATTATTTAAATATAACTAGCAGGCACCCACCACTTCGTTATCGCAGAAGTAGAAAAACACAGATTTAATAATATTTAGTTTAATTGTCAATTTTTGTAGCTTTCTTTTCTAATACCTACAAATACGGAAAAATGTATATTTGGTCTCCAGAAAGACATATAGCGACCTCCGGTCTTGATTGGGCCTAAGTGCCCGCTTCGTTCGCAATGTAATCCCACCCTACGCTTTATCACCCAATTTACACAAAACCTTGACAATTTATATACATAAACCTTCTTCATAAATCTGTCTATCTATAAATGACCGCATCGAACACTGGTTCTGTAATTTCCGAGGTTATCGCAAACGCGCAGACGCAACGAATAACTTCGTTATTTATATAAAAGATACTTTTTTTTTTTAATTTTAAAATAATATAAATTTTTGAATGAATAAACCTATATTTTAATAGGTTGTTCGTGAATTTTATATTAAAAAGATGAAGATGTTGTTGGTGTTATTTAATTTAATTACTGGAGTGTAATCAAATGTTAATTTTAATTACACTTATTATTATTAGTATATTATTGTAGAATCGAGACCTTTTTTTTTTTGTAAAAATTTGTATGTCTACAAAAGTATTATTCATGGTCGTTATTATTTTACATTGTTCCAGACAATAAAAAATTGTCTGACTGGTGTTAATTATGATGGGTACAATCGTAGAATATAAATGTGTTATGAATATTATAGACCGGAATTTTATCCTAAAATGAATCAGATCTCGATTCACAGATATAAATGACATTCACATGAATTAATTCTATAATTTTATTAAAAGAAAAAAATTTTTTTAAAACTATTTTAAAAATAGCTCTAGAGTCAGGTAAGTTCCGAAAAATTACAAATTTGCTGGAAAATTTATTTTCAATCTTTGCTTACAGTCTGGGTTTCAAAACGTATATTGAACATCCCCATAAGTTTGATGTTTTAGTTTTTCAATGAGATGCTGTGAGAAAATACATTTTCAATCTTTAGATGGGTTTCAAAATCTATATCGAACTTTTCTCTAACCGCATATCCAACTTTTTCTATTACTGAAAGAGAATCTATACTGGAATGAGTAACTATCAACACACTTCCTAAAATGTTTTACCCATTTTTTGGTCTTTTAAAAGTTTTTTATTATTTTTTTTTTTATTTGTGTTCAAAACATTTAAACAATGAAAATCAAGAAAACAAAAACACAAAATGCACACAATATATTATATAATTTGTATAAATCACTTGCAACACACACAAATGCTTTTATAGAACAAAATAGTTGAAGTTGATAAGTCAATCTATGTAAATGAAGAGTTCACATACCGCTGGGAGCTATAGAAAATACAATAGCTATTATATATACCGTCATTTATGTACTGAATTATGTACCATATACCCTACAGTACGCTTATCTTCTCAATTACTAAACGAGATTTCGATATTCATTCGTTGTCATGCAGGTAGGCAATGTCACCTTAAATGACACCTTGTCACTCAGTTTTCGCTACAAATAAGAATGATTCTTCTAGTTGGACAGCACAGCATATGTTTATTAGGAAAATGATTATCATTTGTTTATATTTCAAAAGTCTTAAACTTCAATAAATGCTGATATTTTTTATGAAGCAAACTCATTATGTGAAAAACTGAGGTGAACTAACAATTTTATATAATAACAACAGTTTTCACATGTTAAAAATCAAGAAAAATGATAAATTAATGCATATAAATTTCCACACAAATTTTTAGCATGGACTTTTTTGACGCAAATACACAAATTATTTTACTATGAACTATTTTCCGTGTGTTCTTTATAATATGTGTGCCCAAAAATCAACCTGGCTCATATTTTGTAAATTTTGTCTGTATTTTATACTTAAAATATGGTTACTATGATGTCCCCTAGAATTGATCGTACTGTATATATGCTACTAAATATGTCCTGTTATGTAGTAAAATACAATTCTATATAGCTTATTACTATTAGTAAATGTACCTACTATAGTTGGCCTCTTAGAAATCTAGGCTATTTGGTAATCTTTTATATAGCCTCAATTGCAAACTTGAGAATATCAAACATTACCTAAGACAAAACAACAAAAATTCAATTTAATTTACTTTTGGGTATAGTTTTATATTTGAAAATAATTCCATTTTAAATAACAAATTTTTATTGCTAAAATATGGATCAAAATATATTTTGTATGTATGTAAACATATATTTTTATACTCGACATACATAATATATGAGAGTATATTAATTTTAGTCTAAAGTTTGTAACGCTGCTTTATATTGACAGCACAAACAAAATTTTGGTATTGGGTTTTTCTGTCTGTCCAGGGCGACCGTCATCAAGATAACTTAAAATCAAAAAAAAAGATAGCGAGATGACATTTTAGTGATGTATTCTAAAAAGTGAGATTAAGTATGCGAAATGAGAAAATTCTAATTTAAGGACATACACGATAGTTATAAATTAAAACATAAGAATTGACCCATGTATAGAATGTTATAATTAAACGTAAAAATATTATTTTCTTGCTAATTTCATGTTAATATAATCAAAGTTATTTTATATTTTATAATTAAAAGAGACTTTAATTTAAAAAAAACAAATATTAATTTAAATAAATTTAAAAAAATGTTGGTACTACATAAAACAATTAGATTAATTATTGTTTTTTATTAACATCTGTTAATTTTTTATACTAAATTTTTGAAAAAAAATTATAAAAAAATTATTTTAAAAAAATTTAAAAAAAAGCTTTTAAAATCATTATTTCTATTTGTTGAAACTTTTTTCTCAAATTAAAACTTAATTATTTGATTTTAACTTGTTTATACTAAAAGGAGATTTAAAAGAAAATCAAAGAAAATGAGGCTTTGAAAACTAATTATGCAAACGATAATTATTTTTATTCATAAGAGACACAGGATCAAATCAATTATTTCATAAGACATTTATTTCCAGTACTTATAACAACACAAATATATAAAACATTTTAAGTTATTTTTTTTTCTGTATATCTTCTAAACATGTACATTGCATTAAAATTTACCACTGATGGTAATATTAAACCCACATCAAATTTATATTTATCAAAATAGTATGACAGATTTCAAAAATATCATTTTCTATATTTATTATATATCTTATAACCAGATAAAATTAAACAACCGTTGAAAATTTGCCGGTTTATTTTTTAAATCTAAATTGTCTTCCTTTTAATATTTCACTTTTTATTATTATTTTCATTAAAATTTTTTCTGAAGACTCTAATCATCTTCGAGCATCATCTCACAAAATTTTGTGTACAAATTGTGTATTTTTTTCATCAATGCCGAGTTTGGTATCATTTGAGTAAGAAAATTAACACTGAAATAGGATTTTAAGGAATATAAAGCAGCGTACACACGATCAACATTCGTACGAAACGTAACACCGTATCATAAATCTGTACTGTTACGTGTTACATGTTACGTATTATGAGACCAAAGGTTTGTAGGTGTTGCGATATTACGATATTGCTATGTGTATTGATATAAATTGTATTATATTTTATTCGTTCCACTCCATATCGAAATATTTAAATGCAATAAAAATAAAAATGAATAATGTTTACATATTGTATTTGAAAATGTTGCCACACTATTTGTAACCCCACCTAGCACGATCTTTTGATTCAAAATCCATCGACAATTTTGTGGAACGTGAAAAGGACATTGAACATTGAACATAGTTCATTCAAGACAAATGTATATAATATCTTATAATACATTTAACTTATATAAAATATCCGTTATTATATTTGATAAAATTAAATTTTCATAATCTGTATTCATTATGTAGCTCTATTATTATGACTATGTTCAGCACCTCCACGTTTTTCTCACTTTGCCCATCCATCTCTATCCAATCTCAGTCCATTATTTCAATTTATTATCACAAGTATTTCACTTTGTAATATATGACTGAAATGTTGTATATTTTATAATTTATCGTATACTTTGGAAATTATCATTAACATCTACCATGACCCAAAATGTTTATGATCTGTAAGCTTTATAGTTTAATCAGTGTCGAATTTTATAGAGCAGTTGGCTAAGGGGCCGACTTTTGTATGCATTATACTTGGATTGTGGATTCAAAGCCCACCAATCTATCTGAAAAGCTTCCGATTCCGAATTTATTTTTAATTGACCTTTTAATTGTCATACTCGATATAGGGAAAGTCCGGGGGAGAGACTGCTGTACGGAAGAGATGACCAGTCTAATTATTTTTGGAACACATAGCTAGATGGCGCTACTCTAAGCTTAGTTTACTTCTGTCGATGTACCAAGTACTGCTAGTAGCCTACGTCGACAGAAGTGAACTAAGCTTAGGATATTAGATAGCTATGGGTTCCGAAAATAATTGGACTGGTCATCATTCTCGTACGGCCATCTCACCTGGACTTATCCTATATAGATTATATTAATTTTAGTCTAAAGTTTGTATTGCTAGAAAACATTGAAGTCCTTAACAAAATTTTGGTATTGCTATTCATAGACTTGACTAATTAGCCCATTTTCACATGTCTGCCATCAAAATAACACAAAAACGAAAAGAGAAAACAAGTTGCAATTTTGCTGACGAATTCTAGTCATAAAAAGTGAGTTTAAGTTGGATCGAATGGATCCATGGCCTAACTTTCAAACCATAAAAGATAGAGAAAAATTGTTTGCTTTTGAAAAAAAACTTTTTTTTCATAAACTTTTTCATTTACTACATTTATAGCTCAAATTAAGCACATATATAATTAGGATACATGTTATTATTATATATGTATTTATAACTGTACAGATATTTTGTGTATAAATCAATAAAAAAAACTTCAAACATTGGTACTCAACTACTTGTCGAGTATCTAAACAATTAACACTGTTAGTTTCACTTATTTTTGAGATAACTGTCTATTAAAGTGTTCATCATAATTTGCTAACATATTATACAAGTTTTATTACGATGTTTTTCGAAATATGACATTATAACGAGAGACAGGCAGAAAGAGGTTATGCGTTCATGACCCGTCCTAAATCCATAGTTGTGATTTCAATACTAGAAAACTAATTTTGTGAGTAAAAACTAGAATAAAATCTCATAAAAGTTTAAAACAATAGTTTAATTAACTAAAAATGCATTTTCATTCGTTTTTCACAACTTGTATCTGGTGGTAATAAAACCATGTGAAATTATATTTCATATTTTAATGAGTTTAATGGTTTCTCATTTTACAAACGTTATTCAACTTTGTGTAACATCTCAATGTTATGAAGCCATTTGTGTTTTTAGGTTTACCAAAACCATCTGATCATAATGAAAAGTTTTAATAATTTCCCAAAATGTTATCAAAACACCACATTAATATATTTAGTTTTTAGTTTTGTAAAAAGATGTTCTCAAGTGTGGTTAATGAAAACTTTAATATAATTTATGTAAAACTCCAAAAATACAATCCGTAAAAAATTTTTTATTAATTTTTGGCTTGGACTATTATAGTCCAAGAGGTTGGTGACAAATGCAGTATTTTCTAAAAGCTGATTTTTTTATATTGTGACATATTTATCGTGAAGAGAAAAAATCTGCCTTCAGTCATTAGCGTTTGCGTTCGCCGGGGGCTGGCATTAAAGTAAAAGCGATGTAGGTTGCAACTAGGTACTGAAAAGTGAATTGCGAGCAATATATTATCTAAAAATAAGTATTCAAATTAATGAAGTGTTATGTATTTTTAATCCTAATTATATTTTAAATGATGAATTTTATCAAAAAACTGATTTGTAGTTTCTTTTTTTCAATTTCTCTTAAACCTAAAAAACCGAAGAAAACTCAAAAATAACATTTATTTTACAATCGGTCGACTAGTTTTTGAGATATTGCATGAAATATATCCACTAAATCGGCGCCAGGATCGAAGTTTTAGAGATATCTCAACAACTCCGCATTCAATCGTTAAATAGATGTTATTTTTAGAATCTACGGGTCAAAACTACCCTAAAACGAGTATTTCATTCAAATCGGGAAAAAAAATTTTCGATTTTCTCGATTTTTTCAAAGGGGTACCCCTTAAAAAATTGCGAAAATTCGAAAAAAAAAATTTTAATCCGATGTGGAAAAAAACTATGTTCACAAGAGTAGTTTGACCCGTAGATTTCAAAAATAACATCTATTTAATGATCCAATGTGTAGTTTTTGAGATATCATCAAAAACCCGCTCCAGAGACCGATTTAACGGTTACATTTCATGCAATAACTCAAAAACTAGTCGACCGATCGTAAAATAAATGTTATTTTTGAATTTTTTAGATCATAATTATCCTAGAAAACTCATAAACAGCGATAGAAAAATTTTGAACTTTTCGACGGTTTTTTACGGTTTCGTATACATATACAAAAAACACCTGAATTTAAAACAATCACAAAAAGTATGTTTTTCGACAAATTTCACCATTTAGGGCCTAATTAAGATTCAAAGTACACTAAATCTTATTAAATTGTCAAGAAGCATAAGTGAAGAAGTACGTACTTAGTGTAACTAAGCGAAATTAATAATAAAAAAAAACATTTTTTTAAATAAGCTTTTATGTTTACTTGTGTCAAATTACTTAACTACCTAAATAATTTTACAAACATTGCAAGCTAAATAACAGTTTAGAAATGAAATCTACCAATTTTGCATATAAGTTTAATATACCTAGATTATGCATATTATAAAACAAATTTGATAAAATGTCAGAACAAATTTGAAAAATGGCCATAATATTCAAATTCTTTATTTCGACATAATGTTTTTATACATTAAATATACGCAATAAACATAAAAAATTTAAAATATTGTTAAAAACCATCCAATCATTATAAATAGAATTTTTTATTTAAAAACATCAAGTATTGGTGAGAAACATAAGAGTCATCAATTAAGAAAATGTCAAGTGACTCTTTTCCTTTGTAATTGATGTCTTAATGGATATATTTTACTGCATTATTTTGTGGTTTTTCTTTTCTTAATAATATGAATTTTAAAGAAAAAATGTTTTAGAAAAAAATAGTATACCTAGTTGTAAATTTGGTTTAATAATAATATACTGGCTTATTTTTCTTTTTTTTAAATGCGATAAATTCTCAAAAATAAAATCTTTCTTGTGAGCTATTTGCCTTAAAAATAAAAGAAATATGAAAGAATAATTTTTATCAAAGAATATGTCACATGTATTAGTTTCAGTTTGAGATATGTAACGCTAGCAAATAAAGAACCACCAACAAATTGTGGAATAGGTGTTCATAGAATCACCGTATTAGTTCATTTCCGTCTGCCCGTTCGTCCGTTCGTCATCAAGATGTAGTATATAGATTATATTCAGAGGGAAGACCCAAGTCGCTTGTCCCTTGTAGTAAGACCTTTTGGTTCCCAGTACTCTCTTTTAGAACACGCCATTTCCTGAAGACAAAAATTCCTTTTAGCATTTAGATTCATCAAGATGACTCAAAAACGAAAAGAAATAATGAACTATTTGATTTTGATTGTATATTCTACACTTATAAAGTGATTTAAAGTTCGAGAATGTGCAATATGGGTCCAATGAATCCAAGATCCAACATTGAAATCGTATAAGATTCCAAAGGCAAAAGAAGGTGTACATTGAAAGAAACATTGAACTCATGAAAGAATCGAAATTAGAAAGTTAAAATGTTCCTTAAATTAACAAATACTTAATACATAATCCAATAATCTAATTTCTGAGAAACTTATAAACAAATATACTTTTTATAAATTTGGTATACTTGTTCAGGAGAGATCATATAGACTACCATATAAGAATATTGTGAAATTCCTACAATATTACACTCATACGGATCGAATTGAGATCCTTTTTTTGTCATTGAAGTCGGTAATAAATAGATCTCGGAAGAACTTTAAGAATATTTTTTATCATATAACAGTATTATTCTTATTTAGTATTAAGTAGATGAGAATTGGATCTAAATGAAATTATATTTCAATTTAATTCAATGGGAAATGAAAATTTACAGATTATTTTTTTTGGATATACAGAAAAAAACGAAATGAATTTTCAAACAAAAAGATGAGAGGATTTATATTTTAATTTTATTAAAAAAATGATGATAACAAAGTTTATGAATAAAATAACATGATAATATTACAGGGTTAGATTGGATACCATGGATGAAGATGATTTATTAAAATATTAAATATTCTTTTGATAAACCTCATATATGGACTATACCTTCCTATTTACATGTTTAAGAAGAATGAATTTTTATGTCCATAATGATGGCACCATCATTTTGAATAATTCAATTCTATATTCATTCTTTTTTTAAACAATAAAGCAAAATAATAGGATATGAGCCATATAAAGTGTAGGGCACGGTATTCACTTTGTGCAAACCAAATGGAAAACCATAGAGAATTAAGGGTTAGGATAGCCGGCACCCGATACTAATGATCAAATGCCTCCCGAATATCACTGAGGAAGTCAAATTTGTATGGAGAAATATCCTTACAGAATAAATATACATAAGTATACATAAATATAACCTTACAATTGTGCGAAGCACATTGTAAGTCACTCAGCAAACAGAGAGTGTAAGTCTATAATTAATCTTAAAGAAATGGAAAATCGTGTCCAAGAGAAAAACATCTTCGATTAAACATGGACAAATATTTATTTATTATTTATGACATGGACGAAAAGATCAACTTTACGAATAGATTCTTTTTTGAAGTTCAACCAGAGACACTTTTATTCATTGAAAAGGTGAAAATTGTACTGAAAAATGTCCAGTGAAATCAAACTTATAAATTGATATTTTAACGCAGAATTCTCGATAGATAAATTTTTTCTTCAATAATTTGAAAACGATGCTATCACCATGGATATTAAATTTTTGTATTTAATTTTCTTTTACAAAAACTTTATTTTTAAGTTTTTAATCTAATCTGGCAATCTCTCTGTACACTGGTTTATAATCAAAACAAAAATCTTATGAATAAAATGAAAATTATCAACAGAATTAATTATATTATGTATTATAAAAGATGAAAGGTGTGACAGACGTATGACAGGTGATGAAAGATGAAACAGGCTTACTTATATATACTTGAAGATTGTCGCGCGTTCTAAGAAAATCACACAAAATAAACATACTTCTTTTCAAATTTGGAGGTCACAATTTTTGTGAAATTTAAATTTATTTAAAAAAAAATATGAGATAATCACTTAAAACGATTTATTTAACACAAATAAACTTCTTATGTTATTCTGGTACAATTTCCATGGCATCCCATTCACAGACATCACTCTTCTACGTGGCTGCAACTGGAAACGTCATCTACTACGGTTTTCCAGAAACTTTGATTATCTGCTTTACCTTAGTAATGCACTTTACCAGGACTTCACCTATATAAAATCTGATGACGTGCCGAAATGAGTCATGTCAGACTATAATTTGAGTACCGACCACACGATCTTGGACTAAAAAAACGATTAGATAGATAATTAGTGTAGTTTTACAGCATTTATAATTGTATAATAGGTATTTAACGTACAATAATGATAATGATAATAATAAAATGATAATTAAAATATCTAAAAACCACATGATTAACATCAAATGATACATTTATTATATATTATAAACATCGTTTAACTAATCGGTAAAGTATCATAAATTTGATACTAAATTATGTACAGTTTCAAATCAAACCAATAATGTTTGTTTTATTTGAATATTTTAATGTGCTTTTACTACAACCAACATATTATGTTGTAACTTACACAGAGTTTAAAAAATGTTGAGAGTATGAATAAGGATTGATACTAAATACTTATCTGTCATGAATGGCAATTTAATTTTACTTTTGAGATAAAAGTTTAAATATACCAAAAGTTAGCAATTACCCCAGGAATTCTAATACCCAGAGTCAGCCGGTTTACACAGTTACTTATACTTATGTTAACTCTGAATTTTTAATTGAAGTAAATTTTATCTGTGTTGTATATAAATAGTTTCTATACACATTGTAGTAACTGTAGAAATTTGAGGCAATAATATAATGATGATAGTTTCAGGTGTATTAGCTGTCAAACACAATTATTCAAACTAATAAAACCTCTTTCATGATGATGTTCGTAGTAATATAATAGATATATCACCTATATGTTTATCTAATACTAACAAGCTTTCTAAAATAAGCTATTTATTATATTAGATGGTATTCATATGAAATATAATACGCCCAATAATGTCTAGATAATAATTATTAACTTACTATTTCCACAAATTATTTACAATTTTATATCAGAAAAAATTGTTTTTCTGATTTGTGCGTTACTCATTTCCTACAACTTAGATATTTTTAATAACTTTTGTTGTTTTTAACATATCTATTTTACTGAAATAGAAATAACGTTTGTACCTCCATAAATAGATAAACGGCTATTATCGAATTTTATTCAAAGATACGAAACATTGAAACATTCCCGACAGGTGTGAAATGTAAAAATGTCTAACTGGGATAGTTTACTATATTTAAAAACGTAGTATAAAACATTCCTTGCCATAAATACATTAAAATTTTAACCTTTTTTATAAAAGTAAAAAGCGGTTCCTACCATTTTAGTGACGTAATATCGGTATATAATATTGAGAATACTGGTATGACAATACATTGATAAAGCAAAACATAACCGAACCCTTTCTAATTCTTGTACTATATATTGACAAAATCATGCTTCAGCACAATACGCTTGTATTAATAGTAATAAATAGATTCTATTCGATAGACATTTTAGGAAATAAAATGTTTCATAGGATGACAGTAATTTATACTGCTGCCATTCGTTCAGTTTACTCTCTAAATAACATGTTTATATAAACAGTTAATTAATCCGATGTAGCGTAATATGAACGACATAGGTATAAGTTGTAGCTGCAAGGTAACATATGAAAGCTACTTATCATTTACTTATCATGATTTCATATTAGACCTGGGTAGAAGTCTTTAAAAATGGTAACAAGTGAAAAAAAAATTATACTAGAATGAAACCCATTAGACATGGAAGAGAATATAACAAAAATGATAGAAAAAATAATTTACGGGCGATCTTAGGTCGGGAAGTGGAAGGGGGTGAGTTTTAAAGGGTAAAAAATGTATTTACACATATGGTATTTACACTTTTTTCACAAAACCTCAAAATTTTTGTGAGAAACTGACTAAGTTTTTGGTTTATTATTACTTTAATAAAAAAAAACTTAAAACTTTTTTAACTTTTTTTCTATAGGACTTGTAGTTTAGCCGGAAATTGAGATAAGCCCCCTTCCACTTCCTGACCTCAGATCACCCGTAAATTATTCTTCCTTTCATTTCTGTTATATTCTCTTCCGTTTCCAATGAGCTTCATTCTGTTATAATTTTTTTGGGTTTTAAAATTTATCGACCCTTGTCTATATATGTTACCATAATAAACTAATAAACTCACATTCAAATTTCAAAGATAAAGTTTATATTGTTGTTCTATAATCAGATTTTATTGATTATTCAAGTATTTTTGGTTTTGTATAAAGACTTTATCATGTTTAATTATAGCAAAACAAGCTTTTACCTGTAGCTTCGCTGGCGTTGTTAATACATCCTTACAAAATACATTGGTTAGAATTATTGACCCAACTTACAGGTACCCATAATATTCATTATACGAAAAATATTTCACATCGACTCAGTGGTCAAGTGAATAAACGCACTAATACATTCGCCCATTTGATTACTTAGACAATTGTAGCAAAAAAAAGGGGGCATCGAGATAAGAAAACAAATATAGAATTTCAGGGTTAAATTAATTATAGGGTTTATATCTGATGATATTGATACATAGTATACAATTTTTATGCATTTTATACACATATATATTGCATACATATTACACTTACCCAGGCTCCGAGTTTGAGACATGATACGAGAGGCTATTATTTTAGAGAATAATTCGATAATTAGTTTCTGAGAAATACGTGGCCAAACATGCATACATACAAATGCACTTATAAAATTTGATACACTTACATTTATAAAATTTTGATACAAATGTGAACTTCAACATAGACTGCCATATAAATGCACTTTTAAACGATATCTCAGTTTGATTTTATGTCCAATGTTGTGTTTTCTTCACACATAAATATTTTGAAATCCAATTTCAAAAGAATTCTTTTATTTGCTCTATAAAAATATAAAATTAATATTAGCACAACGCCATCTACAAACAAAAGTGGTGCAAGAGTAATTGAAATAAATGTATAACAACACAATAATATTACTTCTTCTTCTGAATGTTTTTCTAGGTTATTGTTATAGTCATAAAGCCCTCCCTCCCTCCTTGCTCCACATTTAAAAAGGTAAATAATATTAAAATTTAATAATGTAAGAACAATTCGAAAAATGGATTGTTAAGTATTTCCTTTACTCGTTTATATTAAATAATATCTGCCTTCTACTTATGTATAATATTTCTATGTATATCGTGTGGGAAGCAGAGATGTGCCGGATATTCGTATCCGCGAATATCCGCAAGTAAAAATTATCAGTAACCGTTTATTTTTCAGCGGATATTAAACGGATCTTTTGCATTATTAATTTCATTACGTATATGAATTTATAAGTAAAGGCAACAATCCTGTTAAATTCCATTAAAATGGTTATTACTTTTTAAAATAAATATTTGGCAAACATTTTATGTTTCAATTTATTGTAGTGAGTTAAGTGATAATTAAAATAGCTGATTACCTTATAATAAGGTACTTATTAGTAATTACACGATCTGAATTCAAATTTATTATTGAAATTCATTATTATTAAAAACAAATTTGCCGCTCTGGGCACTAGCCCTTACTGCCCCTATCATAAATCCAGCACTGGCTATATTTATCTATTTTTTAAACAAAATAAATGTAAAACTTAAAAAAGAAAAACAATTATTAAAATTTGTGATAAACCGATTTTTTTTCCGATTTAAAAAGAAAATTAATCAAAAATATACAACATTAAAAATATGAAAATTCATTTAACCGTACATTAAAAAAGTATTTTCAATCACAAAGTTTATATAATAAATTTCGGTTTGTTAAAAAAGTGAAGAGGGTTTTGAATTGAATCTTCAGAGATTATTATTAATATTTTTAGGATGTATGATTAAAATTTTTATCGTTCATGTATGCACAAGATATTCATGATGAATATATGATATTTTAGACCAGGATCGATAATGTTTGAAACCAGAAAAAAATTATCGTCGGATGAAACCCATTGGAAAGAGAATATAACACAAATGAAAGGAATAATAATTTACGAACGATCTGAGGTCGGTAAGTGAATGGGGATGAGTTTTTAAGGGTAAAACACGGTTTTTCTCGATTTCCGGAAAAACTTCAAATCCGATGTAAAAAAATTGAATAGCAAAATTGTAGGTAATAAAAATATCTACAACTTTTGTATTCACACTTTTTTCACAAAAATTTAAAATTTATGTGGAAAATTGAAACAACCAAGCTTTTGGTTTTTTATCTTTTACAAAACCATTTTTTTCACGAAATTTTCTGAAAACTTACCTTTTTATAAATACACATTAAATTTTTATAATTTAAAATATTTATTTTTCACCTTATTTTGAATAAATATCAAAAAATCACTTGAATTTTCAATCGAAAAATTTTGACAATATGTGAAAAAAGTGTAAATACAAAAATTTTACCGTTTAACTTTTTTTCAGACTTGCAGTTTTGCCGCAAATCGAGATAAACCTTTTACTCTTAAAAGGTGTATCTTAATTATAATTCTTCAGTCTTCCACTTGCCGACCTCAGATCGCCCGTAAATTATTTTTCCTTTCATTTTTGTTACATTCTCTTCCGTGTCCATTGAGTTTCATCCGACTATAGTTTTTTTCACTTTTTACCATTTTCAAACGATTCTACCCTGGTGTATTTTGAAGCAATTGCTTTTTAAATATACCCAACATCAACATAATATACATGAGATAAGATTGTGTAGTATATGAGATGAAGATTTGTTAAGAAAATTGTTTTATCAAAAATAAAATTTCAATTACTGTGTCTACTGTATATTACTTTTACAAAATTATATATACCATGTCATCACATCACATTCTTAAAATTTAATCAAAATTTTGTTATGTAATTAAGATTTATTTATGAAGGCATTCTAATTTCATAATACGAGTTTCAGATGATATATTTGTTTTAGTAATGTCATTGTTCCCTTCGCCGACTTAAAAAATTTTTTTTGAATATTGATCATTGTTTACTTTTAAAACTTTCATTTAATGCTCCAATTTCAAAGACAAATACAATTCTTTTATACTTGAAAATAACGAAGCTATATGAATGTGAGTCTAGTGAATCTAGGCGGACATTTAGGAAAAATGAAGTGGGTACAAAATTTTTTTTGCTCGTAGTTTTAGCTTTCAAATTTTAACCATTAAATTTCCACCAAAAGTGAGCAATTTATTAAATAAAAACTTAAATTATTCAAAAACAAGGTTATGCACAAAATAGCATTTTTCAAATTTTCCATAAGAATTCACAAAACAAAAATAGTAGCTATTTTGTTTCAAGATATCAGATGATAATATTATTTTATTGATATAGAAAAAAGTTTTTTGCATTTTCCAAAAAATTTAAAACAATAAAAGTAAATTTTATTTTGAAAAATGTGTATATTAACATTATAACAAGAAAACATTTGAACATAGTCGAATGACACATATCACACATTGATATCTGTTCTGAAGTATTTTTCTTTTTTTCGAAGTTTTCGAAGAAAAATATTTTTATACTTCTATAAGCATTCATTGTGTTCCATTTATATCATACAGAATGTTTGAGAAATTATTACAAAAATTCAAAACATAGTGATAGAGGCCATCAGCTTTTCAAAATTATTAAATCCATAAACATTTAATTTAAGAATATCTTAGAGTTAAGATGATGAGTCATATTGAGTCTAAATTTTTTAAGTACATGTTTTGGAATCAAAATAAAAAACGTTTTTTGGAAATTTGATTGTCAGTCTATCTACCTATAATTCTGTGGTCAACATATGTTCAGAACCAAAATATAAGAATCTTCAGAACAATGACCAAATTATACATTGAAGCTTCGATGAATCGGATTAAATATTACTTTTACATAAAATCAAAAAAATACTTACTTTGGTTTCTTTGTTTTGTTACTAGACCAATTTTACAAAAAGTTTAAATAATAATAGAAATTTCGAGGCAAAACATTGCAATTTTGGATTAAAAAACTTTCAGTTTTCAATAGCTAAGACAATTTTTTATTATCAATTTGTGAGATAAAGAAGGCCCTTTGAAAGATCAATAAATATGACAAATATACATAAATTTTTTTTGGATTAATATTGGTAGTTGGCTTCAAATGGCTTCAAAAATTTCTGGCCGAGTAATCTATTTTCATATGTCTGTATCAAATTATGTATGAATGTTATTTGTGTTGTCGAAGACTTGTATTTCTAAACGTTTGAAAACACCTATTTAATATTTAAGCAAGAGATTTTGAAACGGGAAATATTTGTTGTTTAGTACACTTTTTTCTCGAATACTCTGTATACAGCCTAGAACAATATAGCCAATTCGTTGCAGTTGACTTACTTATAAGATATCTGTCGAAGAAAAGAAAAAAAGTATTGTATACCATTTAAAAACAAAGAAAACAAAATTTCTTTATATACGAATATATCCTTGTGTTCTCAATCTATTCAAAGTACTAAAATATACCGATTGTTCACAAAATTATTTTTCATAGGACAAAAAAGGGAATATTATAATACATATATACACACACAAAATTTAACATACACAACTACAATTATTAAAATTCAGGTCAACAGTGTTATCATTTGTTTATTTTTTATTTTTAAGTATACCTAAATAATTTTGATACAGCGACTTCACGCTTTACTTAATTAATTAGTCTACTTATTAAGCGCCAACTCAAAATTACTTAAGGTAACTTACATTAGTTATTAAGGATAAATAAAAAAAGGTTTATCATTTTTTGCTATTCATTTTTTGGGCCGTTTAATTTTTTTTATTAAAAAGTTTTTTTTATGAACTGTTGAAGAGTTTATTTGTATAATAACAATTCACTTGTTCGAACATTCGACAAGTAACGTCACAGTTGAGTGTGTATGTTGTGCAGTAGAAATGGTTCATTTTCATATTATTATTATGCAAATACTATTAGAACAAAATCAAATTTATACCAATTTTGTAGGTAGCAGAGTATATAGATATTGTAAATAGTGTATGCGATCTAATATTGATAAATTCTAGATACTTACTATGCTTTCCTGTTAATTTAAACATGTAAACTCAAATTCAAAATTAAATGAATCGATTCAATACAGTAATAAAATTGGAATATTAAGTCTTAGCAAACAATACAAACACCCATAGAAATTTAGTACTTATCCTCACCACCAGTTGGCTATTCAATTTTTATATTTAATGTGATTACCAGTAGTAACTAAGAGATGGCCATAATTGTTTAATGTGAATAAAAAAAGGCACCTGATGCAAGAAAAAACACATATATAGATATATACACATAACAACTAACTGACATTCAGTTTTCTAATTCTTTATTCGTTTTATCAAACATCTTTGCCGAAATTCAACAGCTATAATAATCTCATGGTCACTACTGGTAATCACATTAAATACCGACATTGATCCGCTATAGCCAATTGATGGTCAGACTTAGTACTAATGTTTTTACATAAAATTTAGACTTATGAGCTTCTGATTTTTCTTGATTTTTCAAGTTGATTCAATTTTTTTGATAATAAATGCACCTTTAAACATCGTTCATCATTGAACACGATTATTTTATGTATGCGCTGTTACCTAGAAAATAATTCAAATGGAATTGTTTTCACCTATTTAATCTTATGTGTCACACATACATTATTTTAATATTCTTCTCGAATTTCTAAGTACCTACGTAAGTATTTACAAACAAGCACAATTGAAGATATCATATTAGTAATGTATTCCTAATAATCTATAAATAACCTAATTTTCTTGAAAGTTTTTCAACCACTAAACACCTGCATAAATAATATTACTTAGGTAAAAAGTTATAAAATTTAAATTTAGTATTCTTGTCACATTTACAGAAAGGTAATGTGAAATAAATTATTTAGAGAAACTGACTTCTGAGAAATAAGCTATATTCAAGTATGTTTTATGTATGGTAACTAGTGCACATTTCGATGATGTTCGATGTTCGATGAAAACATTCTTTTCAAGGTGATCGATCGAAGCTAAAATATATTTAGCTAATTGTTTTCTTAAAGATATTGCATGTATTGTTAAAACAATGCAAGCACGGGAATGCAAAGATTTGGACACACCTTATTTCATCAAGCCTCAGCTACATCACGATTAGGAGGTCCGTTGCACATAGGTGAAATTTAAACAAAGGTCGATCAATATTACATGAAGTGTGTATTAAATTGCTTTAGTGATTCTGGAGACGCAAGTAGACGCAGTCAAATTTAATATTATATGAAACCTACTGAAATGTTGTTTATAAATATATGTAATAACGAATTGAGTAAAAACTTTTACGCTGCGGGGAAAAAAATTAAATGATAAAGTATAGCCTTGGGTTTAAAACAACATCTCTTTACAATCTTAATAAATGTAAATGATTTAGTTCTTAAGTAATAATATATTTACCAGAACTCATGGAATCCATATTAGTTTAATCATAATATTCACTAAATAAAATATTCATCTTTATCTAAACAAATCTTCAAAGCTACAAATTACTCCAAAATTTCCCCTGTTTAATTTAAACATGTGGGAAATTAAATATAAAGTGTCAAACTTTAGATAGGTGACGTAATATGTCTTGCTACCAATTTAAGTTACTCCTTCTAAATCAGAGAAACTTCATTTTTATCAATATTGACCTTAAATTACGTGAATTTTAACTTCATGCGTTGGAGTAAGCTGTTTATAAGTTGTTACATAACGTATACAAATAGTCGTTATCCTGTTATCCATCCAGGAAACGTGTTGCACTAACTGTAATAAATAATCATTATCATCGGAAAAAAATATATGTTTATGGTTTTTAATTGACGGTTATTATTTAAATGTAAATTTATTTTACTAAACATTTTTCCATTTTTCATGTAATAATAATTAATTAAAAATATATATCATCAAATGTATGTGGACTTGTCACAAAGCACACACACAATGAACAAAACATATTTTTTATTAATATTAATTTTCTTTTTATATTGACAATTATTTTTTATTTTTTATTTCACTTTAAATATTTTTTTCTATTTTAAATACTGTTGGCACTAAAAGGGTATCTGAGTCTAGATTTTTTATAATTTTTACCTCCTCGCAAAAACATTATTAGTTAATTTTTTACCATACAGAAAAACTTTGTATCTAACAATTTTAAGCTCATAACACCAAAAAAAATGTCTGCTTTGTCGCGCCACAGGACTTAAGAAATCAAAAAGAAAACCAAAATTATAATACATAAACTTAATTTCGTTATGGCTAAATTTTTCTCCCTTAACTTTCCCAGAGAAGTTTCAAATAAAAGTTGTAGAGATTCAAATTTCTTCAAACTAGAATAAAGTGAACAGAGTTTAATCAAACTTCTTCGCAGTACAACTAGAGGTAAAATGAAGACAGAATATTAATTTTGGTGTATTTGGTGGATAAAACATTCGATATCATTCCTCTGTCACGCATACAAACACATATCAATTTCTTTTCTTTTTGGATTCAGGGGACCTCAACATTTATTTCCGGATGAAAATTCGAAAGTTTTGATTTTTTTTGAACCAAAACTTTAGTACTTCAATTTGTAAATATCGATAATTTTTTTTGAAAATTTACGAATTTATAATCAAATGTTTCAAAGATAAGTATTATATGGTTACAAAAAGAACGTGTTTTTCCCCTTTGTAGCACTAAAAGGTTTCCAGGTAATTTTTTTGAATGCAAAAAAATAACAGAATATTATTTTCGAAGTCCATTTCATGTTCAATAGACTCCAACCCAGTTCATGTAGAATATTGCTATTGAATAATGCATACAGCTCTGATAAGCAATCAATCAAAATGTATTGTTGAACGCAGATGTTTAAAATTGAATTCAATAACCAATTCTAAAGTGAATCCATTTGTATCGTGTAAATTAACTATCTGAACTTCAGAAGATTGTTCATGAATTTATAAAGAATCAAGTAAATAATATAGACATGCATTTAATCAAATATAAAATATTAACCGGTCAGTATATGTTGATAAACAATAATCAATACAGGTAACACCTGTGGACGAACTTACACCATTTCTCAAACATTCTATCAAGATTTTACCATGGTTTTCTATTAAAATTATTACAATAAACAATGCAAATTTTTCAAAAAAAAGAACTGTCTCTCTCACTCACCTTAGGGCTGAAATTCTAAATTAATATAGGACCAATAAATCCAACGCAAAAAGAATTTTAAAAAAAACGGACCGTAACGAATTGATAACCTTTTCTTGTTATAAAGTCGGTGAAAAATATATTTAAGTGAACTTTCGACATAACGGACGTGTACTTCCAAGGCAAAGGTTTGGAAGGCGTCGTGTATCTATGTTAAAGATTTTTATATATAAAATGCGTTTAGATAGAATAATTTTGTGGCATAGTTGGCAAGATTTTTTCTAGTATGCGAGCTTATTATCAAATATTCTTTATTTTTTCTTGTTTAAGGTTAGTTAAGAATTTTATTGCTTGCAAGTATTCTAGCAAGTATAATAAGATTTCTTGTTTCTAATAAAAATTAACAAATTAAATATATTTAATTATTATATAAAAATTAGTGGAATATTTACTTTGTTAATTTTTATTAGATTTTATAATATGCACCAATACTTTATAATTTTCAACAACAATTTTAAACTGTAAACAAGTACGATTAAGTTGCTGAGGAAGTCCTAACAAAAGGACGAAACGTTCAACTAAAATCAAGACATAGTTTATAATTTATTGTCCTGAATGCCTGTGACCAAGTTATCTAACGTTTACTTTTATTTTAATTTAATTAATTTTTCATTTTATGTTCCAAATTTTTGTTTTAGTCAGTACAACGGACTCAACATAAAAACAAATTTCTCTTCATTATTTTCAACATCAACTTTTATGACCACAATTTCCGACTTACATTTCCATACAATACAATCCGATTTACTCAAATAATTTAAAAACATGAAACGAAATATCCATAACCATTTTTATTTCCATAACCCCTAGTCCATAATCATACCCATTCTCACAGTTTGCTGTATTATAAAAACAAATTCAAGCCTATTCTGTGCTTATCAAATAACAAGCAAAAGAGAACATACAAGCTTGAAATTGAAAAACAATATTTGTAATTAAAAATCTACAGTTGTTTATTTAATATTTGCATAAATACAATTTAAAAAAACATAAAAACAAAATAAATAAATAAAATATTGATTTATTCACTCTTGTTAATAATAATAATGTTTTTATACATTCAAAAAAAAAAATTATATGTATATAATATTTGTCCTTATATTGATTGATAAATTAATTATAAATCATTTGAAAATGTGCACTGAAGCATCCATAACCAATAATAAAAAAAACAACCATAAAGTATAAATATTGGCAAAATAAATTACATAGGTACTATGTTCACAAAGTACAGAGTGTGTTATATCTTTTACTGTATATGCGATATACAAGGTGTACCCAAACAGTCTTCAATTTCTTCTAATTATCGAAGGAAAGATGGTTTATAGATATTTTTGAAATTCCTAAGAAATTATCATTTTTATTATTAGAACTTCATGTAGATGATGAAATCATGATTTCATCGTCACTGCAAAATATCATTATGTTGAAATATTTATATTATTAGAACTCTAAAATATTTAAAATAGTTTGATATTAATCATAATTCAGATAACAAGTTTATCCGAAATCGGAAAAAAAAACCTATGGTTTGAATAGTATACAAAACTGATGCGATGTTTTTGACAAATCAAAATGTTTCTCTATTTCAATTTCTTTAATTTCTTTTAATCCCGAAAAAGGTAATACAAAACGCAACCAACTAAAATTTCAATTCGTTTTTCACAGCTTTTTCTCTCCTGAACTGGAAATTATTATAATTCCATGTTCCATTTTCACATGAACGAAGAATAAACATATAATCAAAAAGAACAAACACACTTTCGAATTGATAATATTCATCATACGTCAGCTGTTTCCCATACAGAATTATTAATATTTGTGTGTAACAATGTTAATTTTCTCCGAACATATTTTATTAAAACAAAATAAACAAAATATTATAGAAAAATAAACATTTGTAAGGGTATAATTTAATACCTGTTTCTATCATCGGTTTTTTTTAATTCTGGATCGTAATAATAATTAGTCTCGTTGCTACAATTTCTTGTTATTTTTTTTTTTTTTTTTTTTACTCATACAATTTATAATTGATATATATAAGAATAATTAATTGAAATAAAATTACTGTTATAAAAAGCATTAGTTTCTTTGATATTAAATAATTTTTATTTAGAATTGTAATTAGATTTGGTTCAGTGAGTTCACATTTAAAAAAAAAAAAAAAATTTAATAAAAATTAACATCAAAAAATTTTTTAAGAATCCTTTAAAAAAATTTGAAAAATATTTTTAAAAACAGTTTATGTCTGCTTTACTCTTGGAATAGGATAATGTTCTATTTTTAAAAAACAATTTTTGTGATCTCCCAGATCCTAGTCTTTCCAAAAGACTTATATTCTTTTATCCCTTTATACCTACTCTACGCTAATTGTTTCACTTTGACCCAGCCTTTTCTTTTATCCAGGACTATTTTCCACAGTTACCTTGCAGGTGACATCAGGCATCATCCTGGTGGCAAACATTAGATATTCCCAATTTCTCATCCTTTATGGTTCTCGTACTGGTGTCTAGTTTGTTATCGTAAAATCTTAATTTTTCCAGATCGAAATATCTTCTCAATTTCCTTTCGAAATTTTTACAGTTTTTTTGGTTTTGCGCCTAAAACTCGCAAACGGCCCATTAGGAAAAAATCAAATGAAAATATTATCTGCGTCAATTATGACCCTTAAAAGTTAAAATCGTTTGCCCGCTATAGATTTTCAAACTTCAGCAACTTTTTCCAACTGGGCTAAAATTTTCAATTCTTTGAATATAATCAATAATGAATTTTGTTTTATCCTAAAGATATTTTACATTTTTCAGATGTTTTTTTCAAGAAATCTTTTTAACAAAAACGGTTTTTGTCCACTTTATTCAACAAGTTTTGTTTTTATATCTAATGAATATGCAGCATCTGTTTCAAAAGAAAGGTCTAAGCATATATTTCAACATATGAAGTTAATATTTTCATAAATAAATATATAATTCATTCACATGACATAATTAACAGTTCTGTATAAATTTGTAGGAAATATGTATACTTTATAATTAAAACATGCCTTTCGGCTAGAATCAAAAATTTGCATATCAAACGTACACCTCAGCATACACAAAACATGACATGGGGCAATAGAAACATATGTTTTCAAATAACATTATAGGTGTCTAATATATGTAGTTAATTAGAAAAATTTAGAAATATTCATTCTCAAACTAGCAAAATTATGCGTCCAATAATGGACACAAAACTTCCTCGTGAGCATATTCGTAGCTCAATTAAAAAGTATGTCCGACGTAACGGACATACATTTTAATTTCAACGAATGAGTTGCAATTTGAATATGAGATAAAAAAATATATTTTCTACATTTCAATCATAGAAAATTTTCTGTACCATTATTCTAATGAAGCTTCCAGTTTTGGAAATTTTCTGCTAAGGTAGCTCTTTCCAGCAGTAAAAGTATTGGCTAAGAGTATATTAAGAGTCTTTAGTATTAAAAAAAAAAGGATAAACCCAAAAAAAACTAAAATACGAATTTTCTCTGAAACTGTAGAAAATAGAATTTAAACAAATCTTAAGAAAAATAAATTGCGTATTCTCTAAAAAATCCATAATAAGGTTCATTAAATATTCATAAATTGAAAAAATTCTATTAACTTTTTAAATGCAAGTTCAAACCATTTTTTGTATAAAAAAAAATCGAACCATCAATTTTACCTTAGGGCATTATAAGTTTACAGTATCAAACAAAATGATTCAGCTTTGAAGTAGTTTACCCATGCTCTTTTTTACTCAAAAAAAATATCAAATATAAATACGAATCAATATACTAAATAATAAAAAATTAAAAGTATATATTGAATAATATATTTCACGAACAGAAACGATAATTATTAAATACCAAATTTACAGCTAGAGATAAATAATACTTTAAACTAAGAATCCCTTATCAATATTTATCGAACTTGACCACTTAATTGTCTATATCTATATTGTTTTTACCAAATTTTAAAACATTAGGAAAGGAATTTGAGTTATTTGTGCACGTAAAAATTGACAGAAATACAATATATATTACATGTAATTTACGTTAACCGCTTGTTAGAAGCACACTTCTGGCATAAATGAATGTACTTTATGTAAGAAGTCCAGTGCCTTCTAAAATAATATAAGACGTTATGTGACTGTTTCAAACCAAATATCTTTCAACTTGCGTAACTAAAATTACAATTTAAATTCAGTAACACTAAAGTTATGGGATGTTTATCACTATATTGAATTCTTTTCTTTTTAAATAAAATTCTATATAGATTGTAGAAATTTATAACTTTCGTGATAAATCAGAACATGTCAACATTGTCTTTTGTTTCTTATATATATACGTACAGGATGATTTAAACGTTCGATATCCAACTTTAGAACAAAATGACTCAGATAAAAAGTCTCCGGGTATCATAAGGCAATGAGTAAATATAACAAAAATTTAAACCAATTTATGTCACCAAAGTCAGGCAATAAGAAAACGTCGGCATTGATATCAGACTGAAGAAACTTTACATCTACCTAAAACTATGATTACATTTCTAGATTGTGATATAAAATTAGGTTTATTTTGAGTCATTGAGGGCATTTATGGGCTAAATTAATATGTATTCATTCTGCATTACTCTCCGTGAATTAAATGTAGTTTTCTTAGTAACTCTTTGATCAAGTAAATGTTTATAATTATATGAACTAACTAGCCATGTAAGGCTGAACTCAAAAAAATTACCAATAAAATTAAGGATCTTAAATAAAATTGAAGAATTTTTTTGGTCCCCTTGCCAAAACAGCAAAAAATGTTTTTGCTGTAAAACTAAAAATCGCACTTATTTTACGATTGAATCGGTATATTTTGAAAATTCGAGAAATCGTTTTGTTTCTCATTTCGATTAAATTATGTTTGCCTTTTTCGCAAAAGATTGAAACTTAATTAAACACTGACTTTCAAAGGATGATACAATTTGTCATGTACAGAATCTACAAAGTTAATAAATCAACTTTGACTATGATATATATTGTTCTCAAAAAACATGTGTGGTTTTTTAAGTAAAAAGTCAATTTTTAAAACAAATCACATAAATAAACGATTTGAAAGCAATAAAATATTACTCAATTGTGGAAGAGACAATAAAAAAAAATGGAGAATATTCACGTAGTATCTAAAAACAGAAAGTAAAATGTATTGGAAAATATTATAAATCTGATGTTTTATGTAGACATCTTACTGTGTGCGGGGTCTGATTGGGGTCTGATCTGATCAATAAACCTCACGACGAACACCACGATGGGCCTAAAAATCAAGTAACAAAACAAAAACAACAAATTAACACATAAAAAACTACACACAAATTTATTTTGCTGTTTATTCAAACGGAAGCAACGTATCAAATAGAAAACAATCATGGTTTCATTTCAAAAATTTGAAACAATATTCAAAACCACACATTTGTTTTTCAAAAATATTGGTCTATGTTAAATACTTACTATTTAATCATTATACTTTTCATTTTTCGAATATTTTTAAATTTCAATACATAACAAACAATTGAAAACAAGTACCGACAATAGTCGACCGAGTAAATCCTGTAGATAAATTTTTTTTTTATTGTTCATTTTTTATAAAATACTGAGAAAAATTTTCCATTCACAGTTATAAAATACAAATGCAAAAGTAGAAAGAATTAAAAATGCTTTTTCCATTATTTCCCATTTTTTTTCTTCTGTTTTTATTTAAATTTAATAAAACAAAAGAATAAAATGAGAATTATTCTCTTTAGGTTTAAAAAAAAAATGGTTTTTAAAGCAAAGCTTAACTACTACTGTACAGTTAAACACCTCAGATGACAAAATATTTCAAAAGTAATCAATTTTGGATATTTAAACTAAAATTTCCTTAATTTATTATTGGAATGGAAAAATCATTTAGATGAAACTAAAGAACGTAAAAATTTTAATCGAAATTTTTCCTACAAATTATTGCAGCTATATTGTTGACAAAAAAAGACAGCAAAAAGAATCGTAAGGGCGAGACTTCAGCAGAAGCGACCGAGCGTAGATGCTAGCGGTTTTTTTTGTCCAATGAACTGTAAAAAGTTGTTATTATTCACTATACATATTTCTATGAAAAATTATGATTTAGAGTTCATTGGGTTAACAGAAAAATTAATATGATTATTGTTTACAAACAAATTTTAACAAAAGCCTTTTAAGCAATTTAACGAATACAAAATCACATTGCTAAAATTTGATTCCCACAAATTTTTATTTCGTATTTTCTATTATTTTAAACAAACTCGAAACGGCACTCTGCCCAACAAAACAACCACAACTTGCATTGTTGAATAATTTATACCTAAAATATCAGATTATAAAAAGATTAAATTTGTGAATATTAGTACAAAATCCGAGTTTTATCAAAAATCAGATAATATTTTACATATATAAAAAATAATGTGCCTAAAATAATGAATGATCACCTAAAGCTTTTGATAAGCTTTTTATCACAGATAAACGCGTTTTTTATATGTAAAGATATCAAATAAAGATAATGTTTTTTTCTATTTGTGGAAAATATTTTCGTAAGCATTAAAGGTAACACAACAAATATTTTATGTGTGTATACGCTAAAAGGTATCCTCCAATGGGATGTACATCCCGAATATACACACAGACAACATTCTCCATAAAATTTAATGACGTTTTGTTTCAGTTAAAAAATTGAATTTTATGTTTTTTTATTTTTAGTTACCGAGTTCGAAAACTATAAAAAAAAAAAAACGTTGTTTGTGTTTCACGTTTTTACGATTGAATTATCATTTTTTGTGTCATGAACTATGCATGTACAGTGTATACCAAAAAAAGATTAAACAAAATGGTAAAGTTTTGCCGGTTTTTTTTTTTTGAAAATTGCTTGTATTTCAGAATAAATTCAATGTATAATAGGCATTGCTTGTTGCGGCATCTTTAAAAAATGACTAGCATTCGTTGAAAAAACCACTGATCAAAAGGGGCAATATCCGGAAAACACGACAGGTGTGGAAAAATATTTCACTTATAAAAATTAACCTTTCGTTTTCTTAACATGTAAAAATTTAAACACATAATAAAATACATGTGTTATTTTTTATTAAAGCTCCTGAATAAAAATTAGTCCTTACGAAACATTACGCAAAATAATAAGAAATATAAGATCTTTCACTATACATTCGACTCATTCATATTTTTAATAATATTCAAAAATACAGCTCTAATTTATAAAAGCCCTTTTTTGGTATCCTTGTAATGGCTATAAAATCGTATTTTATATTTTATTTTTATATACATGTAAAGATAAATCATCAGAAAGGAAAAAAAGTAATATTAACAACCGCTCTGAGAATCCTGTCGGTACAACTTACCCTAGATATTATAGAATTTTTCTTTAACCTTTAATTTTGTTGTCACTTCATGTTAATAATAATTGTAATAATTTGTATTTTTTTATATACACAATCTCATTAGAAAATATTAAATCAACGAAATGGAATTTTAATTAAATTTTAGATTAAAAAAAATAAATAAAATAATTATATAATATAATATTTAAAAAATTCATTTTTATTACGCTTTTTATAATGGTAAAAAATTGAAATTTTTGTAGTAGAAAATTTTGCCTGCAACTTGCATCAAGTCCATAATTTATAGAATCTGTGCCCCGTTCCAATGGAATTGGTAATTTCAAAAAGGACACATCTCACATATTTTGACTAATATGTTTTTTTTTTCACATACATGTAATTTAAATACTCCAACTACAACTATTCTGCTCGAAAAAAGTACATTTAAAGCATTAATCACAACTATATATGAGTTTTACGAAATTATTAGCTTTAACGTAAGAACGAAGATTTTGAACATGCAAGCAAAGTATTTGTAAAGATTTTTTAATGAGCGTATTAGTTGTATTAGTTCTAAGTGTTAATTTTTGTTTATGACTAATTTGAATTATCAAAAATTAATATTATTTGTGTACTAAAAGTTAAATATTTCAAAACGAATACATAAGTGGGTGTCTGTTTTTGATGGAGACCTCTACTTTATTTTGATTTAAAAAAAGTTTAAAAAATTAATTTTCCCGATATCTTCGCTAAATATTAACCGATTTACGTGAACTTTTTTTTGAAACCCACTTATTTTGGGTCATACTTTTCATTTTTTATATTATTAATTCGGCTAGCTTAACCCAAATATATAATATTATAACATGACCCTCACTATCTTAATATTCACTACAGATATGTTAATTTTGATCAAAAATTTGAAAACTCTGGCCTAAATTTAGTGGAATTGCATACTTTATTTGCCAAAATTGGATCAAAATTAAGCGTTATAGGGCATAACTATTTTTTTGTTTGTTTTGATGACGTCATAAAGTTTAAAAAATTAATTTTCTCGATATCTTCGCTAAATATTAACCGATTTACGTGAACTTTTTTTTGAAACCCACTAATTTTGGGTCATACTTTTCATTTTTTATACTATTGATTTGCCTAGGTTAACCCAAATATATAATATTATAACATAACCCTCACTATCTTAATATTCACTACAGATATGTTAATTTTGATCAAAAATTTGAAAACTCTGACCTAAATTTAGTGGAATTGCATACTTTATTTGCCAAAATTGGATCAAAATTAAGCGTTATAGGGCATAACTATTTTTTTTGGTTTTGATGACGTCATAAAGTTTAAAAAATTAATTTTCTCGATATCTTCGCTAAATATTAACCGATTTACGTGAACTTTTTTTTGAAACCCACTAATTTTGGGTCATACTTTTCATTTTTTATACTATTGATTTGCCTAGGTTAACCCAAATATGTAATATTATAACCTGACCCTCACTATCTTGATATTCACTACAGATACGTTAATTTTGATCAAAAATTTGAAAACTCTGGCCTAAATTTAGTGGAATTGCATACTTTATTTGCCAAAATTGGATCAAAATTAAGCGTTATAGGGCATAACTATTTTTTTTGGTTTTGATGACGTCATAAAGTTTAAAAAATTAATTTTCTGGATATCTTCGCTAAATATTAACCGATTTACGTGAACTTTTTTTTGAAACCCACTAATTTTGGGTCATACTTTTCATTTTTTATACTATTGATTTGCCTAGGTTAACCCAAATATATAATATTATAACATAACCCTCACTATCTTAATATTCACTACAGATATGTTAATTTTGATCAAAAATTTGAAAACTCTGACCAAAATTTAGTGGAATTGCATACTTTATTTGCCAAAATTGGATCAAAATTAAGCGTTATAGGGCATAACTATTTTTTTTGGTTTTGATGACGTCATAAAGTTTAAAAAATTAATTTTCTCGATATCTTCGCTAAATATTAACCGATTTACGTGAACTTTTTTTTGAAACCCACTAATTTTGGGTCATACTTTTTATTTTTTATACTATTGATTTGCCTAGGTTAACCCAAATATGTAATATTATAACCTGACCCTCACTATCTTGATATTCACTACAGATACGTTAATTTTGATCAAAAATTTGAAAACTCTGGCCTAAATTTAGTGGAATTGCATACTTTATTTGCCAAAATTGGATCAAAATTAAGCGTTATAGGGCATAACTATTTTTTTTGGTTTTGATGACGTCATAAAGTTTAAAAAATTAATTTTCTGGATATCTTCGCTAAATATTAACCGATTTACGTGAACTTTTTTTTGAAACCCACTAATTTTGGGTCATACTTTTCATTTTTTATACTATTGATTTGCCTAGGTTAACCCAAATATGTAATATTATAACCTGACCCTCACTATCTTAATATTCACTACAGATATGTAAATTTTGATCAAAAATTTGAAAACTCTGGCCTAAATTTAGTGGAGTTGCATACTTTGCTTTCCAAAATTGGATCACAATTAAGCGTTATGGGGCATAACTATTTTTTTGGTTTTGATGACGTCATAAAGTTTAAAAAATTAATTTTCCCGATATCTTCGCTAAATATTAACCAATTTACGTGAACTTTTTTTTGAAATCCACTAATTTTGGGTTATACTTTTCATTTTTTATACTATTGATTCGCCTCGGTTAACCCAAATATGTAATATTATAACCTGACCCTCACTATCTTAATATTTATAACAGATATGTAAATTTTGACCAAAAATTTGAAAAATATGACCTAACTTTAGTAGAATTTCATAAATTAATATTTTAAAAATAAATTCTCTTTTACACCCTTAGGGAATGCTAACTACACGAATATAACACAACTTATTGAACACAAAAAAAAAAAATATATATATATATATATATATATATATATATATATATATATATATATATATATTAAATGAACATATAATTCTATCCCCAACCCTAAGCTTCGAAGAAAAAAAAATATATCGAATTTATAATAACATATGAAAAAAATAAATAAATAAATAAAATTTACACTGAATACAGCAAATTTTTAACAATAATTTTTTTTCCTGTGTTATAACTAAACCCCTTCCAACCTCCAACACTGTCGTTCTAAATAAATATAAATTGTAATAATAATATTTATTTTGATAAAAAAAAAACACGAGATGATGTTGTGTCACAGCCACTATCTGACCTAAAAAAATATAACTTTCGTATATAAAGTTACTGGTTCGGCTATAAAAAGCGAAATAAACAAGCTGTCACATCTTTACACTTCAGACTTACGGAGTATAAAGTGTTTGGGTACCATTCAAGGGTATGGAAATTATTTAAGCAGTCTATAAAACTAGTTGACATTGTTAAAATAAGCAAATAATCAATGCGGTAATTCAAAATTGGGAAAATATGTCATAATTATGACTTTTAGCCAAAATTTTAGAAAACTTGAATAAAAGTATCTTTTTTAAAGAAATTAATATTTTTGTATGTTAATATAATCTCTTAAGCCGTTTAAATATTCTTAGAGAGAACACTACGATTTTTCGAATCAATTTCGATTTTTTGCCTCAATTATCTAGAAAAAAAGTTTTGTATTTTATAAATACGTATTTCGACTACAAGGAAGTCATCATCAGTTGTCGAAATTTATTCGCTTAAGCTTTGGTTACATTGATCAAGTAATTAAGTCAGGCAACAAGTAGTTGAGTCACTTGACATATCAAATAATAAATAACACATTTAAATACATAATAAATTTAATTAACTACAATTTATAGATGAATATGAAATAGGTTAATTCTCGTAATCAGAAATTAATTGATCTGAACTGTAAAGTTCATATTTACTATGGTTTGTTTTATATGGCGTAGGTTTGAATTTATAATACACAATATTATTACATTACGGGTGTATATTGATTTGTGTTATATTTAATAAGATTGTGCCCAATGTACAAAATCATACAGTTTTGTTCCTTTGCATTTGTGTGCTCCAACTTCAAAAAAATTTTTGTCATTTTGGAACTTTCTGTTTCATTTCGTCTCTGGTGGTCTGTTGGTCCGTGACACTGGCTTAAACGAATACTCAGAGCTGCAAAACTATTTAACGAATATTTATAAATTGGAGATGGTTGGGATGATCCATTAATTAGAAACATCCCACCGTTCAAAGCTTCCGAAGATATAACGGTCGAAACTTGCTGTTCACTCTTTCACCTCTGTGCCGATTTTTTTTGTATTTTGTTTTTTGTTATCATCTTTTTCATTTTCTTCATTTTAATACCCTTCTTTTTATTATTCACCCTTTCCTTCCTCTTTTCTTCCATTTCTCTTATTCATGCACTGCCATCCACGTCAGAGCTATGGCCCAAATTTCAAATATCTAGCTCATCAGGGAGTACGTTTAAAATAAATTACGAAACGCCACCCAGGCATACAAGAAAGCAAGTTAATAAAACCATGTAAAAAAATGGCATTGCTTAGTGATGAAAATGTTGAAAATCAATTTTTTCATCTCTTATCCAAATTGCAACTCGCTATCAAACAAATAGCTATCAATAAAAAGTTCGGTGTCAATTATTGGCAGTATATCCTTTATATTTATAATTTATTTTTAGTACAATTCAATCAGTGCATTGTGCACACTGTATCCAGTCACCAATATTCGAATATAAATAAATTTTTAACATACGTCTAAGGAACTACAGTGACTACGGAATTATATTAAGAAGTTATTTGAGATAACATTTCATTTCAAGTATCAATCGGATCGCATATACATTTATATGTTGTATATATTTCTTATACCATACCTTACAACCAATCTCCGTCAAGTTAGCAGATCCACAGTATTCAAAATTGTATTTAGATTAGCTCAAAATTGGTATTTAATAATAGTCTAATATTCAGTCATTATTATGCACTTCAGTGAAAAAATAACTTTTATATTTTAAGTACTAATATTCAGTCATTATTATGCACTTCAGTGAAAAAGTAACTTTTATTTTAAGTACCAGAACTAGGTGCTGAGCTTTTATGATGTGCATTCAACAAAACAATTTAATCAAAATTACTAAAAAAATCACTGCTAAGAAATGTGTCAAACTAGCAGTGACTTCTTATGGTAGTTGTTGTCCTCACTTGTTTTAATTAAAAATTTGAACCCATAATTTAATTGTGCAACAACTAATTTTAAACATATTTAAATTGAATTTTGAATATTTTTCTCTGCTAGCTTGATGGAGATTTACATCTTTCTCATGTTGGCTTATATAAGTTTACTCGTTGTTATTCGAAACCATTACAAGTTTTTCATGTCAAGTTTTTCCATGATTTTGTATGGTGTATATATATATATATATTTTTTATATACATATATAATATTATACGATATGTTTTGATTATGGTTCGTTCTCTGGTTGAAGGTAGGCACACAGCCAACCACAATAACAAACATCTTAAACCACAAAAAACACATTTTCTTGTTTACTACAGAGTTGATACAAATATAAAATTTTGTAAAACCAGGGGTTACACAAACAACATATAATAACGTGACCAGATATTATTTGATAATTAAAACCCATTATACTGGGTAACAACCGAATAACAATGATAATAAAATTTAAAATAAGCTAATTATAATTAATAAGGCAGAAACAATTTAGGTATTTAAATTATGAATGGTAAAAAAAATTTTTGTTTTTGTGTCAAAAACAGAGTTTCAAAAAATTTTATGTTGAATTTTGTGTGTTAATTTTTTGTATGGTTGCTTGATTTTTAACTTGTTATAATTATTTCAAATGCTTAACTAACCTCGCTTTTCACTCAGTTTGTACTACATTAAAAAAATATCTGCTTTTATTGAAATTTAAGATTGTTGGTACTTATTTTAAATTAATTATCTAGCCTCTGAATTGAACCTCAAATAATAACTAAGATAGATTATTTTATCGGTTTCAATACTTTGATCAGATGTTTACTAAATTTAACAATAAAATATTGACGATTAATTGAGATTCGGATTGAAAAAAAAAATTATATATTAAATATATTTCACATCAAAAATATGAAAGTAGACTTTATGACAAAACGAAATTTAAAATTTTAATTAAATTTGATTCTAAACCAAAGAAGTTCTGAGCTCTCAAAGATAATTTCCCACCAATTTCTTGAAAAATTCCAGCTCACTATCGATCTCTTTTTTCCGAGTTGATCTTGCTTACAAGGAGAAGGAGGGATAGACAAAAACTACACTACTCTTACTATTACTATTTTGTTAGTACCTTCAATATTTTTTTAGTGGTTCATCTTTTAGACTAAATTTAATATACCCTTATTCTACTTAAATCGAGTACAGTTTGTAAGACATTAAGTATAAATAATAAGATACTTTGGCTCTACATATTTGCCATCTTTACACAGAAAACCCTGTAAAAGAAATTATGAAACTATCTCAGTCTCACCATCGATCTGCTGACATTCATTGAAATATATTTTATAAAGTAGTATAGTTTCTACATTTGTTAAAGCAATACTTGTTCTACTACTCAAAACACACTATAATCAGCATTCAAGCATAATACAAGTAGATAAGAAGATGTACCCATCAACCAACCCAGTCCATAGAAATAATAATACAATCACTTAATGCAAAAAATAAATTGAACCTCGGTAGAAAAGGTTAGACGCTCCAAATTTGAGTATAGGTTTAATTAAGGATGATTCGTCTAATTAAGATATGGGAGATACCTTACTAACTCCTTCTTGAGTACCTCTACCAAATCTTAACTGTCTATATTGTGCCGCTCAAATTGTCCGATTAGTAAAATATATACTTTTCAGTACGTAATTAACCTACCATATCTTATTCTAACGCGCTCGATTAAATCCAACTATCGATTTTTTAAGTTATACTTCTTAAGGCGCGTTTTAAAAACATGATGAGAGTGAAAATTTATGATGCACGCGCATCACCGTCACATAAAATTCACAGGTTTAAGCTGTTGTTATGATTTATGTTACACTTAATGTAAGAAAATATATATTTATTTATTTAATTTTTCAAATTTAAACTGAGCTTTATTGACTGTGTTGAGTATCCATCTCCAGTCATTTTATTATGTTTTTGTAATTAATTATTTGCATGGAATTAAAAATTGTTTTTTAATGATGCCAAAGAAGTATAACTTCTGACGCGCGTACATAAGTACACGCACCAATTATATATAGAGAGCTAAGATTTGGTAGGGGTACCTATACGAGATAAGATATTTCCCATATCTTAATCTAACACGGTGAAGTAAATCCAAAAATCCCCGCTTGGGTTCCCCTACCAATGATTAATCTCAAACATCACGATAATTTTGTGTTTAGTAAATAAGTTTTATTTAATAAACTATTTTTTAGAGACACTTTAAATATTTTATTCCATAAATGTCCCCAAAGTTCTATCAAATAAAGCGTTCGCTTCAAAATCGATCAGAATTAGGAATTACGAGTTAAATAAACAATTTTTAACAGACAAATTTTCCAAAAATTAGTTCTTCAAGCTATGGAAAAAAATCTGCTCATTTAAGAATGTGTATTTAAATTTTCTTAAAGATTCTAATTTCCTTGGTAACGTCTATATAAATTTTCCCCTAATTCTAAGACATGGTTCTTATTTGATTGCATTAACAAGTCAACATGGATAAGATGATGTACCTTCAAAATATATTTCAATATTATATATATTATTGTATTCTATGAATAGAATCGGCAGATGTTTTAAATAAACCTCTTTTCTATATAACTAGAATATTCTAGTTCCTTACCTTATATGGGTATTGGTTTTCATATAATAATAATCATAACAACATACATATATATTGTCAAAATTTACAAACAACTTTAAGCATGATTGATATGTAATAAAAGTTTACATACTTATCAAATACAATGATTCGAGAAAAGATATTAAATAATTCTTATTTTCGAATACCAATATTAGGTCATGTTTAATGCTTGACAAAGTATTTTGATAAAATCTTGAATGACAACAATATAATTCATTTTGAACACTTTTTCCAAACTATTTGAAAAAAATTGAAATGAATCATTTTTGAACTGAAAGTTTTTTCGTTGTATTTTTAAACTCAATGAAACGAAAAACCGACAGTAGAAAGAGACAACTAAATTCAGCAATAGGATAAAGCGTGCACAAGAATGGAACAGAAGTATGGATAAAATATAATATGCGAGAGAATTAGATAGAGGTTAGATGGCATTATACAGTGTTTATTAGAGGGTTGGTATGTGGGAATGCTTAAAGACATCATAACAACCGTGGATTATTGTTATTGTATGTATGCGTATATTGTCTATATTCCATTATTTGAATAAAAACATTTATTAAAAATTCAAACTCGGAGACTGGAAAAGTGTAATATACAAATTTACCACCAGCCTTCTTTCTTTGATGTTTCGGACATAAGCCTTGCATTTGCTATTTCAAACTTAGCATCTACAGTATTATGTGTATAGCTAAATATGATTAGTTTAATTTCCCCAGACATTTGTTTCAAATTAAATTTGCAGAACTTAAAACGTTTTATAAACCAACTTTTTTAAAAACAATTTTTGAAGCCGAAAAAAACATAAAAACCCTAAACATCACTAGAATAAAGTGGGGAAATCCTGTAGTCTGATTTAAACCAAAACCTTCGTGGCACAAATATGAAGACAAAATATCAAGTTTGGTGAATTCTGGATAAAGCAATATGTATTTCCGGTGAAAATTCGATATCGAAATTTTGACAAGATTACCAAACTTCCTTTTACGAGTAGTAAAAGAATGTAATAAATTATGATTTATTCGTATTTTGTTGTGCGATTAACTTTTACTGCACCCTACCCTACTAAATTCAATAATTTACTTTTTATCATACATCCAAGCGCTTTAAAATTAAATTTTGAAATACTCCAAACATTAGATTATACAATACACCTTATTTTCTCAGAAGATAATAAACATTTATTAGTTTATGTTTTCGTTTAAAATGTAGAAAACTTTATTTATCAAAGCTCTCTTTCTATACTAAGAGTATATTGTTTCGTACCCTAATCTATTTTAAAATATATAATAATATGTATACCCTACACTACACTTCAATTATATCTATCTGGGTTACTTAGAATTAAATGTTCTTGAACAATAAACAGACAAAACAGTCAACGTTCTCGTTCGTTCGTTCGTTCGTAGTCATTTATCAAAATTCATTTATGTGTAAAACATAACCTAGGTACTTTTACCAAAATTTAATATGTAATAAAATTTAGCTTCTAGTTTTGTACCGATATTTGAATTTTGGAATATTCTTAGACTTACAAATCAACAGTTTAATTTTCTAAATAAAAATTGAAAATATGGAATCGAATTTATAAATATTCATAAATAAAAACATTTATAAATATAACTCTAGAAATTTGTATGGCATATTCAAGCTAAACCAAAAAATATTATTTCTCTACCATAACTCAAACAAGAGTATTCGCTTCCATAGAACTTATGACAAAATTTTCGATTACACGTGCAAACACAAAATGGGTGGCAATTTTGTTTTGATATTCAATTCAAATTAGAAAGAAATTCGACCCAAGTTCAAAACTTTTAGATCCCAATTTCTGCTGCACCAATTAACAATTCAACCCATCCAGAGTCAAACACCTATACAAACTTCCATCAAAATCGGCCCAGATGGATTTCAGTACACGTCATGTATATAAATTTATGTGTCATGGAAATTGTGTATTCATTTAAGAACGTGTTTATATCCGCATTTATAGACTCTTGACGTGAAAATGCAGCAAAATCTGGTAAGTTTATGGAAAAATAAAATGTTTGTATGTTTAATAGTTATACATTTTATTATTTCCCCTGTAAAGCTTTAAAGCTTTATTCACAGACGAAGATTGTATAGCACAATTGAATAAATGCATACATAGAGAAGAATTTTTGAAAATAAATTAAGTGAGATATATGTATATATTAAATTCACTACTTATTTAAAAGTTTTATTTACGTCTAAAACATTCTTTATATTGAATAAAACAAATTTGGTTTGAAATATTCATCTGAAGTCCATGTAGACAGAGGACATAAAACGATTCATAAAATGAGCGTCTAAAAAACCCGCATTTTTTGAAATGTTTATATAAAAAAAATTTAAATTTTCAATTTATTAAAAATTTTCCTATTTTACTTTTGATAACACTAAAAGGAACAATAATTCCCAAAAACGTAGCTAATCATTTGTAAAGTATATAAAAACCAATAATACATTTTACATGTTTACATAAAAGAGTGTGCTTCTAACACGCTGTTGTCTTAAATTATACATATACATATACATTGTATTTCTTTCAATATTCGCGCTCATAAAAACTCAAAAAATATTCATCCAAATGTTTTGAAATTTGGTATGCACAATGTTGACATTAAAACGGAGGAAGTTAAAAATTAAAATTCTATTTTATATTTAAAAATATTTTTTCGAGAAAAACTCTTTGATGAGTCTTTCGTTATTTATGTCATTATTGTGCATACCAAATTTCAAAACATTTGGATGATAAACTTTTCGAAAATTGAAAGAAATACAATGTATATTACGTATAATTTAAAATTTCCCACCTGCTTCGTGTATACATAGAGGTAAAAACTGTGATATGCAAAAATTAAATATATATTCTTGAGGTTTATATTTATATAAGACAAGTAATATAATACACTGAAAAATTTTAACATAATAATAAAAATTTTTACACTGTACAGAGCTCAGACTGCTGTATGTTATGTTATGAACAATACAGCATTGGAATCGGAGCCGAAACAAACAAACAGAGTTAAAGCAAAAATTTTCATATTGTTTTTATTTACAACAATACTTGTTTACATAAGTTTTATATAATACAAAGTTTGTAAAATATCGAGAAAAAAACGGTCATATTATCATAGCTGCAAACCATTACTGTCTTTAGTTCCATAGTTCGAAAAAACCAGCCATAGAAATTTTCTGTGTTTCAGATCAAAAAAAATTAATTTAAGTTTTTTACACAATATGCTAGAATTTCTTATTAAAAACAAAAATAAATATTAAAATAATATATTTATAAATTTTGATTTTTAAATACGGGCAGATGGCTTTAAGGGAGAGGTGGCCAGTGTAATTATTTTTGAAACCCAGAGCTAGATAGCAATATTTTAACCTGAGTTCACTGCTGTTGGCATTATCTTCTAGCACTACGTGGTACGTCGACAGAAGTGCACTAAACTTAGAGTATTGCCATCTATCTATGAAAATAATTAGATTGGTCATCTCTCCCGTATGGCCATCTTCCCCGAGATAAATGAATATAATATGTATAAGTGAAGCTATGGCAACTAACTGAACTCATGGTTCAAATGCCCTGTATATTTAAATTTTGCTAGATCGAATTTTCTACATCTTTGTTCATGATAAATATTTCTATTTTACTAATATAAAAGATATTTTTGAAAATCGGGTGAAACACCTTTGAAGAAGTGTTTTCTATGTCAAGAGGAGATACCACCACTTGCAATATTTCTGGAATACTCTGCACCCAAATAAATGGAAGAAAATGTATGGAACTAAAAAATAAAAAATAACAAATAGAAATCTTATAAATTTTAAATTCAAAACAAATATTAACCATGGAAAACTTGAATAATACTGTCAGTATTCAGTATTTTTACGCTATCAATATTTTTCACCTTAAATACGGTCATTCCAAGCTGTTTTTTCTTCCATAATAATAGTCAAATAGGTAGACCTCAAAATGAAAAATTCCATTTAAATTTTGAATCGAAATGTAAGAACTCTATAAGTGAAAATCAGGATAGGGTTAGCTGTCTTAAGCCCATGATTCTTCCCTATTATTTAGGTCTACTTAAATTTACAACATTCAGTAATCTCTTCTTGAAATAATTATTTTATCAAGATAAATAAAAGGAATTTATATCAGTAGAAAATAAACAGTTACTTCAAGATACACGAAATTTAGGAATAAATTTTGATTTCCTACTGTTTTCAATATATTATTTTCTCTTTGGGCTACTAATATACTTTTCTACAAAATTTGATTCTATGATATATGAGTAATATTTGCCTAGTAAAATCATTTCTGCCTGATCTAAGAAAATTTAAACAGAAAGAGAAATAGGTTTTAGTATCCACACCAGAAAGTAATCTCGTAGGAAAATATACATAAATCGTTACTGAATACTTTTATAATTAAATAAAAATATTTATTTGAATACAATTTCCAAAAAATCCAAAATAAAAGGACCATATAACACGAGAAACAATGCATAGTAATTAAGGTGTTGAATTTATAAATTTTTGTTGAGTAAAAATTCATTTCAAAACAAAATGAGAAAATAAAGCGTTTGTAGGATAATTTGAAGGTTGTATTTTTTTTTTCCTTTTTTGTAAATTAAAATGTAATATTCATATAATTTTTATGTGTATACCAAGTAAGGTAGGCAGGCGGTTGTAGTTGCTTTTCATATTGTGTTCGGTTTGTGTTGAATGAAATAATTGAGGTAGTTTTTCGTGTATCAAAACCATACTAACCATTTTTCGAAAAGAGGGTGAAAAATGTTTAATTTATAAACAAACAATAGCGTTGATGGATGTTATAAAATTTTACCTTATTACATATTTGAAGGCGTAATGTTTTTACTGTTATAATTGAAAAAAACCAAATTATAAATTTTACTTCGTAAATCTCAATAGGAATATTTCATCGATAATTGCAAAATATTTGTGTTTTTATGATACTTCAATGTTTCCATCAAATATTGTTCAATTTTACTACATCTTGATCAAGCCGCGCTACAAATAAAATCACGGAATTGCAACCGAAAAAAAATTTTTCGATTTTAGGGATTTTTCTACAGTGAGGCTTGTTTTATCGATTCTGTTTTTTTGGTTAATGCTGATTCTAAAAATCTCGGTTCACAATATGTAAATTAAATATTCTACAAAATTATTTTACCCATTTCGTATGATGAAATACTCTTTTTCTGCTGCAACGAACGACTATTTTGGAGTAGAAAACTATTTATTTAAAAGTTTAATAATAAAAAAGAGTCCATAGAGAGGCGTAGTATACATTTGACAAATCGGTCAAATGGGTATCACATCGATTTTTGTTAACACTGAATATGGAAAAAAGCAAATAATATAAAAAACAAAACTTTTGAAAATATTCCTAAAAGGATAAGAGTAATCCCTAAACAAGTTGAATATATATATATATATATATATATATATATATAAATATATATATATATATATATATATATATATATATATGTGTATATTGTATATATCTATAATAATCCCAAGAGACAAAAGTCCTTTTTATAATATACTGTACTACATATTTAACGAATATTTATTTCAATATAAAGAGAAATTATACAATTGTACAGATAGTCCTTATTCCTTGTACAAGAACCTGTCGTAGAGCGGTGTAATGGCGATCACTTAAGGAAAATTGTAATAATATTATAAAGAAGAAACATTTGTATATATTTTTGTATATTTGTATGTAACGAATAAACTTAAGAACTACTGGTCCGATTGGGAAGCTACACTTTTTCCGGGTGACATAAACTGATTTTTATCCCAGTATCCCCACAGGAACAGTAACTACACGGGTGAACGAGGAAACATATGTATTTTTGTATGTAACGAATAAACTTAAAAATAACTGGACTGATTTGAAAAATTCTTTCACCTTTAGGAAACTACACTATTCCCGAATGATATAGGCTACTTTTAATCCCTGTATTCCCACAGGAACGTGCGCTGGTATGTTATATAAAAAATATTGCAAATAATTTGAAATTAATATTTGTTAAAACAGTGTTGAAAAAAAATTGATATATAAAAACAGGAATTAATAAAACAGTATCCTGGTTAGAGTTAAAATAATATGGCGCCTTCTTTCAAATTTCTAAAATATAATAATATGTCTCAGTTCAAGCAAAATACAAAGCACTGAAAAGTATAATTGGGACAACCTGTATATCATTTTGTATCTAATATTAAAATAGACATTTTGTAATTTAATGTAGAAAAAAGAAATTATGTATGGCTTCTTTCATTATTATTAATTCGATTTCTTTCTGTAAATGGTCTCTCATGACAAAAATAAATCACTGTACAAAGAATATTATCATTATTATTATTATTATTTATACCTTCTTTCAAATTTTCCATACTATTGCGTTTCTATGTTTCAAACCAGTAATGATTTTAATTTCCAAGTTTAAAAATTCAAAAGAAATTTTTTAAGCTTATATACTACGAAATTTTTACAATAACCATTTAATATGCCAAGAATAAAATTTGTGACAGGAATCTATGTGGAAAATTCCCTTACTCTATAGTTTGTAATTTTCTTTATTGGATTTCCACCTCATTTGGAAGTTTAATTAAGGTACTATAGAAGGAATGAAATCAAAAACTGTACATAAGATCTTTAATAAGAAAATTCAGAAAAAAAAGCTGCATTTTTTCCTGTATTCCCGGGAAACAGCATTCAAAATGGGTCAAGGAAAAAATTTATCAAGTTATAGACCTTATAAGCAATCATATTTGTGATAATTCTTATAGAGCTTATAAGAATTATTACAATTCTTAAATAACGATTCTACTTTGCATCATTTTTTAACAAATTTTATTTACCATTTAAATAAATAAGATTTTGCATGCATTATAAATTATAAATTTAAATGAACACTTTCTGCTTGAACCAACGAGGTAATAAATAATAGTTTCATAATAATAATATAATTATATTGATTAATAATTATATTTAGTCCATCAAATGAGTTAGTTTAACAGGTTTCTGTGTTTCCATGTATCATCAATCTAACACTGTCGTCACTAATTCATAATTGAATGTTTATTTCATTTTGAATATTTTGTTTACAAAATTCAATAATTAATCTTCGATTATACTTATTGAGCACGTACAATAATTATATTTACATTTGCACTATGAAGACTATAGGCACTAGATAGGTACAATGTTTAATTGAATATTAATATTGTTAACATTTAAAATAAGTGATGATATTTATCAAGTTTATGCATAAATATTATTTTATCGATAGGTATGAAGTTAGCAGACAGGTATTTAGCACGTATTCAATACGAGAAGCAAAAACTTTGTATCCTGTTTTTACGAAAATATTTTACGGGTGGTCGAAGGAGTATGAAATTTGGCCCACTAATAGTTTATATAGAGAAGGACTGAAGAATGCTAATATTTTATTTAAAATTATCAGTATTTCAAATTATCACACACATATATAAAAGGTGTGGCTTATATTACACACTACTATGCACACGCATATATACTATTTTATTTAATATAGTGTAAGATAAAATGACTTGAATATATTTTTTATATACTATAAATAAACACTAACCTGTGGTGTTGGTGTTGTTGGTACAACACCCGCTGACGATGGTGCCGTAGATGGTGATGATGCAGATGTACTACCATAATTTAATTGATAACTAGATAAAATTTTCTTATGTGCTGCCGCATGGGCCCTGTACGCTGATACACTTAACTTCATGGCCCAATGCAATCGATAATAATAGCAATATGATTAAGAACACACTTTTGTAGTTGCCGTAGTAACACCATTGAAATAAAATCACAAAATTTTTTATTGATTGACATAATAATAATAATGATAATGACTGCACCACATAATGCACTGAATAATATGTAACATTGACACCAATAATAAAATTGTTCATAATTATTACATGTCAATATTGATGTTGTTAATAAATTATTATTATTATTATTATTAAATAACTCCATTTAAATATTCATTTAAAATATCAACAAAACACTAATAAATTTTATTAATTTGCAACTCGATTTTATTTATTTAAATATTTATTTTTAATTATTTAATGTTATTCCTATTTTATTTTTGTGCTTTAATTATCTTTAATTATTTTATAAAATGTTTCATTGTTTACCTGTGAGATTATAGATTTTAATTTCATGCAAAAGAAAATTATGTACTTTAATTTCATCAAAGGTAAATAAAAGTTAAATCGATCAGATAATACTGAGAGCTTTCAAGAACTCGTTTCCTTAAACTCTCATAGACTTTTTGCTAAATCAAATATCGTAGATTATCCGATAGATTTTCAATTTTAATTTCAAAATTTTTATTTTCTACCTATGATCAAATAACTGTAGATCCTAGGAAATCAGATTTCTATAATAAAGACAATCTAATAACTAATAATCGCATAAATAACTCAAAAAATAACTATCCTAATGTTATCAAATTTGGTACGTACAATTTTGATATTGAAGAGTTTTTCGCGAAAAAACATTTCTAAATATAAAATCAAATATTTAATTTTTGTTCGAAAATTTTTTCGGAAAAAACTCTTTGACATGCCCACTTTATTCATGTCAAGATTGTGCGTACCATATTATTTGGATAATTAGTTTTTTAGTTATTTGTGCGCGATAAAATTAAAATAGTATAGGTTTTTGTAAAAATACAAAAACCTATAAAATTCGATTTTCAATCGAATGCGTTTCATGGAAATATAAAGTGACCTATAAAATATTTGAAGATATGTTTTATGTCTGAAAATTGTATGAAAGAAAAAAGGTTTATTGGTTCATTAAAATTTACAGTTAATAAAACTCGCATTTATTACTGGAATTATTAAGATTAATTTTAAATTGAATTTATTTTAATAATATTTTATATTTATCGATACAAATTTATTTATTTATTTATTTATTTGATTCAAGAAAAATTTATTCGTTGAAATTTATATATAAATGAAACATGAATTATAAATAATATACTGAGTGTTTAGAAAATTGGTCAGCAATTTATTAAGTGGAAATTAAATTTGAATCTAAAATTTTATCTATGAAAATTTTGGAGATTTCGTAAATAATACTTAAAATTAAAGTTTCATTTAGTTACAGCAGCTTCTATTTATGGATACTAAATTATAGTTTCTATGGCTACGAAATTCTACTTTATCAATCAAATGATATATATAAGTCTATGGATGGTATATTATTTAACATAGAAAATTTATCAAAACTTATAATTATTTAAACTTGCAATAAAACGTTCCAATTTCCTCGATTATTTTTACAATTTTCAACCCAATAACTGCAACTAAATATCATTTTTTGAAATATTTTGTTTAACATTTGCTATAAAATTTAAATGCAAACAATTAAATAAATAATTATATTTTCTAGAATGCGAATGCGTATGTACGGAGTCGTATCAATCGATTAAGAAGTCCTTTCCGAGTAAAATATGAATACATACCTAGGTCAATGTCGTAACTAGGATATTTAAATGGAATACTTTGCAATATTTCACTCTGATTAGTTTTGAAACACTCAATAAATATATGTGAGTGATAAAATTGATGGAATTGGTTCTTTTTGGTTCTGAATATAGCAAAACTACAAAACGTATTTTTATTATAATATATATGAATGTGATAATAACTTTATACCTATAATATGAAATCAAAATATAAAAAAAACGAAGATATATAAAGATATTAAGAAGAAGAGAAAAGTATATGAAAGTATTGATTTGAAGAAAAATTATGTTCTATATCTGAATAAGCAATCTATGAGGAAAAAAATGTTAATTCAAGAGTTTCTTTTTGAAGAAAATCCATCCCTTTTAAATAAATGCATCTACAAGAGGGAGACATCTTTATTATAGACACTATTTTCGCGAACAAATAACTCAAAAATGAGTCAGAAACGAGTAATAAAATTTGGCTTATTTCATCTTATCAACTCTTTGTATTTAATTTCAATTCTTTTTGTTAAACAAATTATCGAAATATTTCTTAATTTAAAAATGTTCAATAGAATTTAGTTAGCAACGAGTAACAACTCTTCTGTTGATCACTACTTTGTAGTCAAAATATGTATTTATAAAATACCAAAAATTTTGATCTGGGAAATTGGAAAATATCAGTTATTCATTGCAGATGTTCTTGCATTCGTTACTTGCATTCGTGAGCTTCTAGGAGATGATGTAGTCTTTCGCCGAGTCTAATAGTTTGCACAAGCCAATTGTTGTAAATTATATGAACGTGAAAAACCCAAATTACAATACTTATAAGCTATATAGAAAAGAAAATGATATTTCGTTGTAGGAAATATGTTGACATATTCGAAGATAGTATAGAAATGTAGATGGAAAATAGAAGCGAATATTATGAAATATTATATTTAGAAGAACAATAAATAACACTTTCTTGTGTACACATTTAGATTCTAGCCACAATTTAATAATAATTTTCTTCTGACACGGTTCTAACACAATTTGTTTACATTTATTAATATAATTTTATCAAAGATTTAATTAATTTTAGTAAGCATTTTGAATAATGACTACATATAATATTTTGAGGTTATGTCTAACGAAGCATCATCATACCTTATTGCGACAGATATGTTCGTGGGATATCATAATAATTATCATATTGTAGTATGTGTGATAAAAAGATGAGAATTGGTTTTGCTACAATCCTTTGGTTACTTTGCTACTAATCCATGATATTTTTGAATTATCTCGAATTAAATTTGCGTTCGCAGTTTTTGGCAAAAGAAATATGAAGTTTCTGAAATGAGAAACACTTCAATATTAACAGATCAATATCGAATTTCAGGAGTTGGATTGTAGGGTTATTTCTGATAATATTGTTATGATGCCTTTACGCAGGCGTTCACACACGCACACACTCTGTAATAAACACTGTATAATGCCATGTCACTCATTGTCTCTCACGTTAAGTCTTATAGATGCTTCTATCTAATACTCTCACACATTATTTCCTATTTATATATATTGTTCTCTCTTTTCACTGTCACTTTTGCGTTTCATCTAGTATGAAATCTCAGCGATATTAAAGAGTTTTCAATTCAATAATGATATAAACATGATTTTGAAGAGATGAAATTTATTACAAAAAAAATATTTGCACCACTCATTTTCCTTATTATTTTAAGCCAAGCTTTGAATAAACTGTTTAAAATAACTGTAGTAGTTGGTTGCTATGTTTATAAATTATATTTAAAATATTTTATTATTATAAAATTTAAACAATATATATTTAAGAGAATACATATATATTAAATGTATAGACATGTATTGGTGATGAAGATGGTATCAGTTGTATCATCATCCAAACCTAATAAAATCAAGTTTAGTGTCTAAAATAGGATTGGGATTTGAATGAATGAATAATAATAATCATAAATGATTTTATTATAGTGAAGAACAAAAATATTATTATGGTAATTTGGATATTGATATGAGATTTTTATTATTTAAATTGGAATGTTTTATCATTTCATATTCATAATATATTTAGATTATTTTAGAAAAGTTTTAAGAGTTTTTAACGTTAAATTTATGTTTGTGTTAAAGAGAAATGTTTAAATTGTTTAGAGCATACCAGAGTATCTCCACGATTTAAATAATAGAAAAGTCTTATTATACCTTAATTATTATACGCTGGCGTATCATCACTGGCGAACGGTAGCATTAACTGGTATGTGATAGTATATAGTCAACCAAAATGCAAGTAATCGAGTTTGAACCAAAATTAGTCATATATTTTGGTGTAAATCGTTATTTTATCTATTTTTATATACGGTACATGAAATAAGTTCCATTAAATTTAGTCCAAAGATCGTATCGCCTAGACAAATGGAAGGAACTAACAAAATTTCAATACACAGTTCATAAAATCATCTAATTACTCTATTTTCAGGTTGTTTTAATTGTATAGCTTACTAGAAAATTTTTCTAGTACTTGGATGTCACTTTAAGTTCATAAATAAAAAAAAAATACTGGGTCTAACAGATCCCTGTTTCATCTTTTTGCCCGAACGAAATAAATGAAATATTCAAATCTGTTTTTCACGAATTCATCAAAATTTCAGCTTCTAACAAATATTGATTTATTCATATAATAAAAATTAATAAATACTTGCTTCGGTTGATGGAAATTTTCCAGCTTATCACACCAACTAGTTGTATCACGTAAAAAATTTAGGCATCTGCGCTACAGATAAAAAATTTCACAAACTGCCTGTAGTGATCGTCGCAAAAAAGGAAAATTCTTATAAAATATTGGCATGGTTTTTGTTGAGTAAGGTTCATGCTACAACATATTCAATAAAATTGAATTTTACGTTCAAATAGTGATATATTGTAAAGCCTATGTCTATATATTAGATACAAAGGATATTAAATAAAATGCCTTATGTCATAGGGTGTGGTCACAAAAATCATTTATAATGGTTTTTATGAAAAGTGACAGGATAATTTTTCAAAAGAAATATTTTGATACGATCTGGTTATATATATAAGCAGCAACATAGCACATATTAAAAACACTAATTTATCATTTTTGGAATGTGATGATGTTTTTTTTTTTGAGAAAAATTAATTTATTATATTATAAATTTGCTTGCAGTATTTTCCATACTTTATCAAATAATTTGTACTTTGCACTTTTCTGCGATATTTCATTTAAAATATCAATCGTAAATTATCACCTATATGATGACGTAAAAACTTTATTTCTGTCGACAAGCTAAAATATTTAAAAAGGAACAATATGAGGAATCTTTTGGGTTTCTAAACATTTTTTAACTACCTTATAGTTAAAACTTTACTTTTCCAAAATTCTTACTAATTCAAATTTCTTTTTAATTTTGTTTCACTTTTAATAAAATTGTATTAAAATTTTATTATTTGCTAATGGAATTTTATCTCAAATGAATACTTTCAGACAAAAAATATATCCTATTTTCATGGAAACTTAATTCAAAGTAACCGTATCAAATTCATTTTACAATACATCAATACGAAGACAAGTTGAACACAATACTAGTAATAATATTAATAATATCGTATTGTATAATGATATAGTCAAACGAATGACTAGGTATAGAATTAAATCCGATTACAGTAGGTCACCTTCGACAAGAATGTCATTTGCATATCATTTAAGACTAGCCAATACATTATATACATTTAATATTGGTATATATTGAAAGCTTCTGTTATGTGATCAAGTTTAATGTAATTTAAATCGTGCAGTGGCATAGTTATTGAAAATGGTTTGAAGCAATGCTGGAAGCATTTTGTAATCTAAAAGCAACATGACATGTTGTATTTGGTAAAATAGTTTCACAAAATGTTTTTACTGTTTTTATACTCGAGTCAGAGTATATTAATTTTAGTCTAAAGTTTGCAACGCTACTAATAGCCGCACAAACAAAATTTTTGTATAGGTGTTCATAGAAACATCTAATTAACCCATCCGTCTGTCACCACGATAAAAAGAAATAGCGAGCTGAAGTTTTAGTACTCTAAACATAAAAATAAGTTTAAGTTCGTTAATGTGTAAAATCGATCTATTGGGTTCAATGGATGCTTGACCCAACGTTTAAAGATAGAAGAAAAATTTAAATACAAAAAATGTTTATTTTTTTTAAACATTTGGAATTTGACGTAACAAAATAATTTTTCACATTTAAATCACATAAAATCTCAGCATACGTGTGAATAAAAAATTTAAGGAAAATTGGATGAACGATTCACGAGATTTCAGCAAGGAAGTGTAAAAAAAGGTAAGTTTGACAGCTGTATCTCTGAACAAGTAATTGTTAGATGATAGTAGTTTTGGAGCTATACCACTATCTTGGACAAATTTTAGACAAAATTTCAAAAATCAGTTATCGAACCGTAAAATGAGTGTAATTTTTGTGTTTTGAGACCTTATTATCAGTGGAAAATCCAAAAGCTACCAAAAAAATTTAGAATATTTTGATAATTTTTAAAGTTTTAAAAATACAGAGAATTTATAAAAAAACTTATAGGATGACAAGAAAATTTTATATTCTACAATAAACGAGATCAGTACAGAAGGACACGAGATCAGTTCCTTTAATTTTGTTTTTAATAGAACGCCACTGAAACTCACCATGCATTGATTAGGTGTTGACATAGTCAAGGTGTTTGTATGACTTTATTGATAATTTGTAAGATAATGTATCCATTATCTTTAGCTAAGATTTGTACATGATAGAATAAGGTATTCTCTATAGGGCGCATATTATTAAACCCTAATTATTGTACAAAATAATATTTTGGTTGTATATTATAACCAGATTTCGACCATATCATTGCATACGAATTAAACTTTGAAATTACAAATTAATAATGTTTTTTTTAAGTATATTTACTCCTTTTATTTATCTCTGAGGGATCGACTCGAAATGTCTATTATTGTATTATTTCTCCATAAAAAATTTCCATTTCTCCATTGTTTAGGAGTTGAAATCGAAGAATCACAAATTCTGCTTATTTATTTTTGAGTTTGAAATGAAATGTCTAAAATCTTTAAGTTCCCATTTCTCAATTATTTGGTTATATATATTTGATTATTTGGATTTAAGAGTACTGCTACCATTCGAGTTGCAACGTTTATTCAACAAACAGTTGTATTATTTCTTAATACAAAGTCCTAACTTCATTATAGAAAGTTTTTAAATTAAAACAAACTGCAGTGATCATTTCTTTATAATCGTAAAGTTTTATGGCTCGTATTTTATGTTTATTTTTAATCTTAGAGTTTGCTAATCAAATCGAGTTTTCCCAGCTATAAATATTGCATTTTTATTTTCGTCTTTTGTGTATACAGTTTTTAGTTTTATTACTTTTTTTTATAATTTTAAAAGCTCAACCTAATGTTTGTACATTTATTAGTCCAGATTTAAGGCTGTTTTGGCAAAACTTTCTACGTAACCAAATAATTCTGTTTATCATATTTTTAGAATGTTTTATATCACTTATGTCCAGTGAAGCCGTCTTCCATGAATACTCCTTATTTTTAGACACTTTAATTATATCATTTCAAGATCACCACATCCAATTATTATTATTTTCGTAAATTTTTTACAACGTTTGAATAACACTCCATCTTTAAGGCTCCTACTCGAGTCAGCAGGAAGTGAGGCCACATTCATTTGTCCTGATTTTAGGCCGATTTGCCAGAACTTTCTACTTAACCAAATGGTCGACCTTATCTTTTTTTAATGTCGAATACGACATGGTTTCAGGCAGGCAAATTGTTTTTAATTATTTTTAGTCAAATTTCATCATTTTGTAAGTAGCCTGTCACTAATTTATTTCCGGAAAAACCGTCAACCACCGATACACCTTAATTTAAATTACCTTCTGACTTCATCTTCATTACTCCTATCCGTCTTGGCAGAACGATTCCCCCAAAATACCATGCATTTAAAGATATAGATTCCTATATAAACTTCGATTTTAACTAGTTTTCTTCTAATTTAATCTTACAATTTACTATTACACACAGTAAATAGATATCGTTAAATGACTGATTATATGATTATTAGTAGATGATATTATCCAAATAATTTATAATTACATTCATAATTGTATCAAATTGTAGCATTGTTGATGGTTAATAATCAAAACATTATCGACGAATATAATTCATAATCAACATATTATACTTATAGTCCAAGAAAAGCCAACGCTTATTTTTCTAAATTCTAGCTCTCATTATTCGTGCCATATCCATTATAAGAAATTTTTGTCTTTTTACATAGAGCTTTCATAATAAGAAGCTACTTGTCTATATGGATAATTTTTTATATTCGCATAATATGTCACAGTATATTAATTTTAGTCTAAGGTCTGTAACGCTACCTAATATTGACTGCACAAGAAAATTTTGGTATAGGTGTTCATACAAACATCTTATTAGTCCATTTCCGACTGTTCCAAGGAATAAAATAGTTAATTTGTTGAATTTTATTATGCTTCAATTTCATAACAATTAAATCTTATACAATCTGGCTGTCCCACCCTGTTCGCATGTATCTTTTCGTATCGGATATACTGACTTTAGAAAATAAACTTGTATTCCAGATTTTTCAGTCTAGGCTTTGCAATTTTGGCTGCGCATTGATAGTCAGTCAGAGGCAAACTATTTTTTTAAGAATATAGATTGGAAAACATGTCTCAATTATAAAATCAAAATTCAAAATTGATTGTGTTATCTCTTCGACTAATTTGAAAATAATAAATTTTAATGATGATTGTACTAATAATAATTATAACATTGATTTGAATATAAAATTATATTTTGTCTAATTTGAAAATATGATGTACTACTGTATTAAATTTAAATAGAAATTTTATATGAAGTGTCCACCGAATTGTGTCTTTTTGTAGGTAAATTATTCAAGAGGGTCCTGCGGATTCTAGTTTTCATCTTATACAGATTACAAGATAGAAAAAATGTTCGAGTAATACAAATAGTTATAAATTAGTAATATTTTCGTCCATAATTTCAAAAGAAATTAGTTTATTTTTTGGACAGTAAAAATAATTAGACGGTGATTTTTCTTATTTTACGCTAATTTAGTTTCAGCTTTTTCGAGTTCAGCATCCTCGTAAAACAATCTTGTAAAACAATGGACTCAAAATTGTAATACAAGGATGCTAACATCTAAAATTGTTTGAGGAAGCTGAAAATAAATCAGTGAAACGTCGCAAAATAAGAAAAATAGTCATCTGATTTTGATCTGATTACTGCCCAAATAGTTTCTTTTAAAAACAAACAAATTTTTCAAAACATTTTGTTAAATTCAATTTTCAAAACAGGACACAGCATTCCAAGATGTTCACCCATCCAAGTATTGAATGTGTCTGATGTTGCTTAACTATTTTAATCGGTTGAAATTAGTAATACACGTTACGTTTGTTGTAACTTTGAATTATTGTGCATTTCAAAATGGCAAACTCGTCTTTAAAATGTTCTTAATAATGAACTACTATTTAAATGTTTTGATGTAATAAACAAATTTTTGGCAAGTATCTCTACCTATAATATTATCCATATTTTACAAATGCCTTGAAATACAGCCTATATATTTTAAACAACCTATAAACTAAATAATAAATGTATGAATGTATTCAAATTCTGTATCAAATTTCAAAATTGATTTATTTTATTAGAATATATAATACGATCGAGCCACATTTATTATATACGTGATATAATAGAGAATAATAATCTATATAGATGAAAATTATAATTTATGGTTTTCAAATAAATATAATATAATACATATATTATTATAGGCAAAGATCTCACCGTGAAAAAATGGAATCTGATTGGTTGAAGGAACATTATTGAAAAGATAGTATTTATAGAGTAGAAATTCCGGTGCTTAATAAGTTGTTATGAAATTCAGCTGATTAATTTAAAGACGATGAGTAACAATTGAGTGATTCAACAATTAAAATCATTGATTGGTATAATTATACATAAAAAAAATTGAACCAAAGTGAAACAAAGTGAAACAAATTGTTTTCGTTTCTATGGTTACGAAATACTACTTTATCAATTGGTATATAAATCTGTAAATATGATTTTTCAAAATTCATGTAAAAATTTAAATGAATAATGATTTATGTGTGCAATTAAAAATAATACAATTAACTACAATAATACAATAACTACAATTAAATTACATTTTTGTAATTATGCAATAATTTTTGTTTGACATAAGCTCCACTATTAACAATTGCAGAAAACAGTGGAAAGTCCTTTCCACGGTACGGATAAGTATATTTTATATAAAAATATTTTTTTTATTGTATATTTGATTTGCAGCAAACTGGTTAGCAATTAATTACAATAATAATGACAAACAAAATAAAAATTTATTTTTAATTATTAAAACTTTGATAAATTGGTTCAAATTTTTATATAGTAGTACCAATTAAATTGTTTAATCACTCAACTGTCACTCATCGTCTTTAAATTAAGCCGCTGAATTTATTTTTAATTTAGAGACAAAAACTCCTACACTCTGCATTTCTGCTTTGTTAATTCTATATTTTCCAATAAAATTTATTGTTTAACCAATTAGATGCCTTATTTTACGGTGGGCTCTTGGTTTTATTACATACATATCGACATACAATATTGGTATTACTGTACATAATTACTAATTATATTGACTGTATTATATATTATTAATTGACAATCAAAAATTTGTTTCAAATCATATAATGTCTCTCATAATAATCATTTATTTATGATATATATACTGACAGTCGAAATAAATGAGATACAATAGAGCTTGTATAAATCGAGTTTTATAGCGTTATTTTATACGTAAAAACTCTTCATGGTTGTACAGATTAAGTATTTAATGTTTATGAAAATACCGTTGAAATAAACAGACGTCAATTTAAAGCAAACGACTAATTTTCCAAAATATGTTTCTTTTGGAGTAGAAAAAATACCAACTAATTTAAAACTCCATCTCTAAACGTAAATCACATTTTCCGTCCCTCAAATAATTTCAATTAAATCTGTTATTTTCATTGGTAATTATTATTAATGTATAAATTAAACCATTAAAATAATTTCAATCATTTAGATTGCATTAATTAATTTAAATGATTAATTATATTTTAACAGCTTTCATCAGACTGAATGATAATGAGAATAAATATTTTACAATTATATATATTTTATACCTAATAATTAAAAAGAAAAAAACAATTAATTAAAACTAAGAAATTATCTATTAAATTTTCATAGAAAACATTAGAAAATAAACTCAACCTCAAAAAGCAACTTAAATATGCTTAAAATTAGGTGCTATTTAGGTGCTGCAAAATAAAAAAGATGCTTAAATTAAGAAAATTAAGTCATTATGATGCATTGCTGCCGTGAAATCGCGCTGGCAGGGTAACGTGAAAAAAGAACGTCAGACTTTTTTTGGCTTTTTTAAGATAATTAAAGTCTTGAAAACATAAAAATAAAATTTGAATTACTAGTTTCTCAGATAAAAGGTTTAAGAAGACTGTGGAAAATCGAAAAAATTTCTCTGCCTAAAATTTCGATACAACTTTATTAAACAGTAATTTTGGCCAAAAATTAAAAAAATAATATCTTTTTAACGATTAGATGCGTAGTTTATGAGATATTGCCTAAAAAAATCTATTTTAAGACCGATATTTCGCAGATACGGAGATCCTATTATTTTCAAGACCTTAATAATCCTAGAAAGATTCGAAGACAAAATATAAAAGTAAATTAAAACATTTTTAATACTTTTTCAAAATCATTCTTTTAAAGATATATTCGTCACAGTTCAGTCACTCCTATTCGGTCAGAAATAATTTTTTTTTCTACAAAGTTCGATCTCAGTGATTTAATGCGGCTTCAGTCACAGTCCCGTAATTTTTAAATTCATCGCCAACGATAATTTTACAATTTAACTGACGGCATTTTTTGTTTTGTGTTACTGTTGGTCAAACACAAACCATTGAAGGATTAAGGATAACACGACTACTACACTGTGACTGTACTGACATGTGTAGATTGACTTATTTATTCTGCCTGAAACTATCCGGTGACTGAACTGTAACATAACTGACATGCGTGAATTGATCTTAAAAAATCATAATTTATCGTTTAATAAAAATTTATTTAAAGTTTAATTATGCGTTCAATAAAATATAATTATGATATCAACGTAATTCCGATTTTTTTTTTTCAAACATAGCTCTCTGATATGTTAAACAACACAAAAAAAAAACAGAATTTCATTTTATAACTAACTAGAAAAAAAAAAACTGAAACGACTGACTGACTATGTGAAATAACCGACAACCGACAACCGATACCGACAAACAGTTAAGTTATGTTGTTGCCTGTGTGAAGAGGATTCGAGTATAGTAGTTGTGTCATGCTTATAAAAAGCATTACTAAAGTATAATAAACCACATGAATAAACATATATATATATATATATATATATATAATATATATATATATATATATATATATATATATATATATATATATATATATATATATATATATATATATATATATATATAAACATCATTTTTAATTAAAGTTGATAACAAAGCTGTGTCTCTTTTGTTGGCTATCATATAGTTTTTTTTTTTTTTTATTATTAAAACGTTATAATCAAATGTTAAAATCAAAAAAATATTTATTCTTCCTGTTTGTTATAAAAAAAGTTTACAAATTAAGTAAAGTAGTGTTTATAATTTTTTATTTGATTACATTTTTATTAAATTATTTCAAAATTTTTTATAAAAACAAATTAGAGAAAGCCTTTGGAAGTATTTTTGAATAAACTTAGAAACTACTGGACTGATTTGAAAATTACTTTCAGCATTGGAAAGATACACTATTCCTTGGTAACATAGGCTTCTTTTTATCCTTGTATTTCAACGAGAACGGGAACTACGCATAATAAAGCGTAAACATTTGTATTTTAGTATGTAACGAATCAACTACTGGACCGATAAAAAAATTATTCCACACTTGAGAAGCTATCCACGAGTAGCATAGGCTACTGTATTCTCCCTGTACTTCCATTTGTTTTTTACGTTCATTAAACATAAAAATTAATTAGGAAAATCGGTTCATTGTGTCTAATGAATTCTTGATCCAACTTTTAAAAAAAAAAGTTCAAATACAAAAAATGGTTAGGTGTTGTCTTAAAACATTGTTATCTGAAAGATTATTTCGTAAAATTTTTGAGTTCCCCACAATTTTAGCTAGAATTTGGCTAATAAACACATATACGTAATAAAAACACATATTATTATATATGTATACATATATAACTATATAGACAGGATATTTATAGTATTTTATGAATGCTAATTAAAAATAGTCGAAATAATGAAATTGTATCATATGTTGAGTATCTAAACAATTAACAGAGTTCGTTGTTATCTTCACTTATTTCATTCATTTTTTCTTAAAGGAAACTTAAATTATATAAAAATTAAATAATTATTATTATTTATTCAACAATATATTTTCTTTTGAAATATTTAACAACGGGTAACGATAGGTAATAGGTTTGGTAATGACCTATTATTATTATTATTATTATAAGGTGAATGATTGTCAGTTAGTTAGTAGTGAATAAAAGAAACCATATGAATGTCATGTACTGAGAAAAACACTTTTCCTATTCCATACGCGCGCCATACGTTACAAAATATATATACTGAAATAATATGTAGAGAATGATTGTCTATGTAGGTCATAGTTTTACGTTTTGTCTAACGAACACTTTGGAGAGTTCAAAAACAGCGAGAGAGTTCAAAAATTCTATCAAGGTTGACAGCTGTTCTATCAAGGTCAAAATTGAGAAAATTTATAAAAAAAATAAATGAAGATAACAATAAACTCGACATATGATTAAATAAATATCCAGTTTATACGTTCATTTATAACAATATGTATTATTATTCCCTATGTGTGTTTATTAGCCAACATTAGGCTAAAATTGTGGAGACCTCAATCATTTTATGAGAAATGTTCCAAACAACAGTTGATTGTTTCACAATAATTTACATTTTTTGTAATCGAACTTTAAAAGTTCAATTTAACTCAATGAACTGATTTTGCTCATTCACGAACTTAAACTCACTTTTTATGTTAAGAATAAGTCACCAAAATTTCAGCTTACTATATCATTTTGGTTTTCAGTTATCGTGGTGACGGGTGAACAAACGTACTGTCGGAAATGGACTTATTAGGTGTTTCTATGAACACCTGTACCAAAATTATGTTTGTACAGTCAATAGCGTTACAAAACTTTAGACTAATATTAATATACTCTGACATATTATGTATATCGAGTATAAAAATGAATATTATTAAATATCATTTTTCCTACTCATAAAAATATCTACATTTAAAGTAAACTATATATTTTCTACTACAAAAAAAAAACTTTTTTCTGACATAACACACCGCAACACAAAACACAGAAGAGTCACTTCAGTACTTAACAACATACATAATTAAACAGGGTAGTCGGTAAAATATATATATATATATATATATATATATATATATATATATATATATATATATATATATATATATATATATATATATATATATATATATATATATATATATATATATATATATATATATATATATATATATATATATATATATATATATATATATATAGTTTTACATTTATATATAGTTTTTTATATACATTGCATCATTGAATAATCCTTTTGAAAAGGATATAATAGTGTACCTAGAACATAAAACATAAAAATAATACAATTATGTTTAAAAAAACACAATTTGTTTTGTTAACTATTTCAAAAATACAAATTAAAATATAAAAAGTTATGTTTATTTAAATTGTTAAATAATTAAAATTAAAATGTTGTTTTTTTGTCCTTTAATTAGTTACAAAAATGTGAATTAATTAATTGTAAGCCTGGAATTAAAATATGATAATATCTCTCATAAAATTTTGTGAATTTTCAACGCGTTAATAAACATTGAAGTAGTTTGAGGATTGGAAAATTTGAAACATTTTGAAGTTATACTTCTTTTAGTACGTTATATAAAAATGATGAGAATGAAATTTTAAGATAAGCGCACATCACCGTCACACAAAATTCAAAGGTTGAAGCTGTTATGATTTATGTTACCATTAATGTAAGAAAATATATATTTATTTATTTAATTTTTCAAATTTAAACTGAGCTTTATTGACTGTATTGACTATCCTTCTCCAGTCTTTTTATTATTTTATTGTAATTAATTATTTGCATGCAATTAATAATTGTTTTTTAATGATGCACAAAGAAGTATAACTTCTGACGCGTTTGAAATTTTTCATCTCGATTATCTCGAGCGATATCGATGTGGAAAATCAGTCCAGCCGTTAAGGATTAAAAACTAAAAAAAAGACAAAAAGATACCCATATTCATTAGAATCAACAAATCATTATTTTTTATTGGGAAACTCGTCGTGTGGACCTTGCGGGTCTCACCTAAATTTTATAAAAATGTGGTCTGGTATACCAATTTCGTAATTAATTAGAAATTCAAATTATACATATCTTCATCACACTTATAAAAATATTGATAGATTTTCCAGAACGAAATTTTGATCTACTAAAAATAATACTCTCTAATGTTGAATAACAATAGAAATGTACAAAACATGATTCATTTTAACTACTGGGATTTAAGATTGTTTTATAAAATAAAACTTGGCACAAGGCATTTGTGTAAATTATCACCTTGTAAATAAGGAACTTTTCTACAATACTGCTTTATATACAAGTATTATTATATGTTCAAGCCTAAAGCTCTTTTTCAAACTAAGTTCTTTTCTTATATATATCTATATATCTATATAAAACCCAGTATTATTAGAAAAATTGTTTTATCTTTGAAAGTATTCAAGTTTTTTGTTTTGTAACATATTGTGCAATAGTTTTATTGTACGGATTATTGAATCTATCGTAACAAATATTGGGTTGATAGACATAAAATGCAAATCTCATGCGAGAAATTTTTTACTTTAAAGGGAATAAAAGGAAGTAAAAATATTACAACGAAAATACTGCGTAATATTATATCTCACTAATATAAATAATTATATATCATTATTTTTACTAATAAATTATGTCGAGAAATTTGTCTAAGACAATTTTAAAAGCTTTCGTAGCAGAGAGAAATAATATAGAGCTAACAAAAATACATTGGGAATACTGGGCAGAAAACTTCCTCATGATGTACGAATATACTCACTTAAATAGCTATAACTCCGATTCTTCTTCAACAAATGAGTTTCGAGTTTGATATGAGATGAAAAAATGTATTTTCTACGTTTCAATCATATAAAATTTCGGTACTATTAATGTAACGAAATTAATGGCGGTTTTCTGATGAAGTTTTTTTCCTCCCCAGTATCCAGAATAATCAATTTTCACAAAGTTTAATTAACTGTAAACCTATATCATGCATCTTCTTACAAAATCGGACGAATGGCTCATGATGAGTATTTTAGTTAAAAAAAAAAGACCGGTTGTGCACTATATCTTTGAAACGCTATGTGATAGATATTTGGGACCATCCGAAACATCTCCACTATTGTTTACAATGAATTTATAAATATTCGTGTTTGTCTTAATGAGTGTACCACATACCAGCAGACTGACAGGCACGGAACAAAAATTCAAATGCATCAATATATATCAAAAAGTTTTAAGATCGAAGCAAAAAAAAATCAAAAATCGAAATGGAACCTTCAAAAATTTGAACTTCTTCGTCAGATTATTGTAGGGATTATATCTGATGATATTCATAGCAAATTAAAAATCTTAAGCATTTTATTCAGATGTATCCAGTCTTCGAGTTTGAATTTTGGATAAATGTTTTTGCACCACGGCTGTTATAATGCTTTTATGCAGGCTTGCACACACTATAAGAAAGACAGTATAATGCCTTCTATCTCATTTTCTCACACGTTATATCCTATAGATGTATGTGGTTGTCTCTTTTTACTGTCGGTTTTTCGTTTCTTCGAGTTTCAAATCACAACGATACTAAAGAAGTTGTGTATGTTTTTAAATCAAGAAAACAATATTTTCAAACTCGGAAGTAAAAAATATTTAAAGATAAATATATAAAAGTCATCATATATTTATTGTCCCCTAAAGGCAATTACTTACATTATTGCTACATGCTTTTCATTTAATACTTTATTATGAGAGAATGAATATCAGGTCACTTAGTCACAAAATGGTGCAAAGTGGTCGGGGCTGTTTGTGTGTTGTGTTGTTGTTGGTGTCGTATGTTTATTGTAAGACTTGCCAAAACGACCAACTATTATTATTAAATTGAGGTTGTTGAATACATGAAGTGTTGTATATACATGAAGCACACCACGCAACGTTTATACGTGATATTATTGCTATGAACAACAATTACAAGAAGCCAAGCCAAAAACCACTCAATTATTATAATAAATTGTTCTATTACAAAATTATTATTACATTATCTAATAAAACGTTTATAAAAACAATTCATGTTAATTAATTGGTGTTTCATTTTTAAAATAGAGCTACAATCTGTAAAATAATATACATTGTATTTTTTTCTTAATTTTTTCGTAAAATGTTTGAGTTTTTCACAATTTATGCTCAAATTTGGCTAATAAACACATATAGGTAATTGCATTACATATTATTATATATGTATACATATATAACTGTATAGACTGAATATTTATAGTATTTTATGAATGCTAATTAAAAATAGTTCAAACAATGAAATTAAAGCATATGTCGAGTATCTAAACAACTAACGCTGTTAGTTATTATCTTCACTTGTTTTTAATTAGGAGATTTAAAAGAAAATGGCTCTAAAAATAATTATCTAAACACTATTTTCTTCACATGAAAATGAAGGAAATGTCAAAGAACTTTTATCAAAAAAAAGCTTTTTCGCGCGAAAAACTCTTTGAGAATATTTCACGCTTGCACAAAAATGAAGTCTATAACTTCTAAAAAAAATACCTAAAGAGAAATGTAGGTCAAATTATGTTACTAAGGAAACACTGCGAAAAAATTACAATAAATAAAAACATAACATTGGTGAAAACTTAAAATATGTATGTTCTAAATAATTAAAAAAATTCATACGTGGGTTAAATCCAGTCCAAATTTTGGCCCAAAATATTTACAATCTACTTTTCAGCTAATCTATTAATCAAATGAGTTTTGAAAATCTAAATCTAAAATACTCATATCCTTCAGTATTAAATAAATTACCTGGACTTCACGTTTTTTTCGCCCAATTTTTGAAAATTATATAAAAAAAATGTTTAATTATATAAAAAAAGTTATATAAAAAAAGAAATCTTTAAGAGAAGATGTAATTAAAATTTCATTCTTTGAGAAGTGTTTTCACTTAAACCAGGTAGAATGAATGCCCTATATATATATATATATATATATATATATATATATATATATATATATATATATATATATATATATATATATATATATATATATATATATATATATATATATATATATTAAAGGAAAATAAAGAATGATATAATAATTGAATGATTTGTATTTATAACAGAAAAAAAAAAACTGTATTGTTTTCTTTACATTTTAAAAACATGAAACAGCATATTTTTATTTTAAGACAAAAGAAAACTTCAGCTTCTGATAAAATATATACACTTTATATCAGAAAAACTGAACCCATTTTTTTTGTGTGTTTAATATATTAATGAAACATATTTAGCCTTCTTTTTAAGTATTCATCCTTCAAAAAACTAGTGAAGCTATGTGTTTTATCAATGAAAATGATCAATAAATTGTCCGAAATTTTGAAAAAATTATTATATCATCATGAGAGAAAATTGTACGGAAATAGTGTGACTAAAGAGAAAAGATATCTATATTGGTGGAACAAATAAATGGTGGAAACGCAATTCAGTTGTTTTGATATATCAGGTCTTATAGTATAAATGCATTTATTTGCGCTCCCACCATATTTATTAATATTAGTAATGTAAAAAAATGTATAATGTTTTTGGATCAAATTTTTTATATCGAAATTTCAATTGAAATACATCATTCAAAAGATAAATTTTAGAAATTTTTTTGATTGTCCGAACTATGATCATGATATACTCCGAACGAAAAGAGCTTCAATCATCAAATTGAATATTTAAGGTTCGGATGATCCCCAATCAAAAAAATTAACATTTCATCAAAATCGAACATATCGAATGTCCCACTTTATTCTAGAGACTTTCAGGTTTTCCTCGAAAATAGCTTCAACGGTTTTCTTCAAATTATTCAAAAAATATTTTTAACTTTCATTTAGAACATTTCACTAAGAAAAATCGATTATGTTTTCAAACTGGCTCTTTTTATAGTTCAAATGTTCTTGGGCGTCCTTTGAACCCCATTCGTTTGAAATTTCCCAGATGGAAAAAGGTCAAACAACATCCCACGTTTGGTGAATTTAGGATAAATTTTAAATGAAATTTTATAATCAATAGCTTTGCCGAATAAGAATAATAGTTTTCAAATACAATACAAATATCACACTTTGTATGAATAATCAATTAAAATTTTAATTGTAATTATGTTGATTTCATTTTGATGGATAAATAAATTTTTCTTTTTGTTTTTTAACCTTTTATCGATTCAACTGGGTAAAACTAATTTATCGACTTCTATAATTTTACAGCTTTCATTTACTTCATCAATGTATTGTTTGCAAAAATTAATGAATAAAGATTAAATTGAATTGAAATAAAATAATTAAAACTACACCACATTTCCAGTCTTATAAATTTTGATACGGATCACTAAAACATCACAAAAAGTAGAATGGTTTCCGAAGTACAAGAAAAAAAAATTGTTGAGTAATCATCCATATTTCAATTTGAATCACTTTGATTTTATACATCTATTGATGAAAATACAAGATTTAAGTTAATTCACCGCCCTGCCCTCCATTTGAATATAAAAAAAACAGTATTTTCAAATATTGCTGTAGTTAACAATCTCTCTATATATATATAGTCAATAAAAAAATATTAATGTCTACATTATCTACTTTTTCAATATTTGTTTTTTATAAACCAATATTTTCAATTTAAAAAATGAACCATGTCGACGATGTTTTTTTTTTTGAATTTTTTATATGTTTATTTTTCATAAAATAGGTTTGGTTTATTACCATATGGAGACATTATTTTAAACGTTTTGGATACTGGAGTTAGTTTAGGCTTATAAACTATATTGATTATGGCTTATTCAAAATATTTAAAAACGGTTTTTCATGTCAAATTAAAACTTTAAAAAAAAAAAGCCAACATTTCGTTTTTTAGTTTTTCTGTCTATAATTGTTTTAGGAGTAGGCATTACTTCATAGGAAAATTTCTTTTCAATTGCAGGCCAAATATTCTTTTGGTTAAAAATTTACCTAAATATGGTGACTCGAATTTTGCAACTTTTTTTTTGTAATGGATTTTCGAAATTAAACCGAAATATCCTATTATACCACGAAAACACTTTTGGGCTCATGGCATTTGTACGAAATATCCTTTCATTTTCGTGATACAAGTAATTTAAGCGAAAAATAGTCACCAAAAATAATTGCTTTATTCCAGTTGCCATATTTTAGTCAATGTTTAACTAAAAATTATTTTATTTTAAAGCACTTAAACGAAATTTTGTTTTATGTTTTTTTTATAAACCAATGCGTATAACTTGTACCTCTGGCCTTAAAAAAGTTATAGGCAGTAAAACCAAATTTTAAAACAAAATCGAAAATTTTGCTTTTTCGATTCCTGTAATAAGAACTTCGCGAAGTGATTAATTTTCTACATTATAAAAAATATCAGATTTCAAGCTCTCTCCAGTAAAAACCTTAATAAAAAATGAAAAAACATGACATATCAAATAAATTTCGATCAGAGCTACCTTCGTGTGATCACGGAATTTTTCGGATAATAATCATAAATTTATCCCACCTTTTTGAAACTCTTTGTTGATTTTAACAACAAATCAAATTATAAAAGCATTATTTCCAATAGAAATTCTATTTTGAAAGTAAGTAATTGAACTGTACGTATACTGTCAATAATAAGAGCATAATTTCTTTATTTTTAAACTTAATATACTCGTACACTTGTAAAAGAGCACTACTTGTAAATAATGTTGTATATATTCAATTCACTTACTCGTAACACGTAATCGACATGCTATTTGATACGTGCCAATATATATACAGAAATATTCTTTTTGGTCGTTGAAACGTAATGTAGAATACGGAAGAAAGTTGTCTAGGTTGGTCTACAGAATGTTTTTGAATTTAGATTTTAACTATTGATCTAGAACCTGGAAATATAAATTACAAGAAGTGCAACTCAATGAAGAAATGGATATTTTTAAATATCTAGCGCTTAAGCTTTGTTCATATTGATCAAGTAATTTTGTCAAGTAGTTAGTTACTTCACGTATGTGAACATTTTAGCCAAGTGTTAAGTAAAGTTGTTTAATTAAGTAGTTTAGTTAAATTCTATTTTTTGTGTACACACTTCAATCCTCAAACATATAAAAATTATCAAATGAAGTAATCTTGTTTGACATTTAATTGTTGTTACAGCCAAATTCATGTAATTTAAATAGTTCTTATGAAATTATATTACTTTTCCGTGACTGTTTAAATAACTTGATTAAATTGGTATCAATATCATCAGAAATAAACCCTACAATTATCCTACTCCAGAAATTCTATTTTTGTTTTTTGAAGTTAATGTAAATGAAAAAAAAAGTTCTTTTTTCTTCACTTTTTTTTAACCCAAAAAATAAATTCGTATCTTTGGATAATCCAGATATAAACACACAGTACGTAATCATAAAGTTATTCGCTAATAATCACAAGAGTATTTGTAAATCGAAAGAAATTTACTCACAAACATCAAAGTTAAATCATAAAATATAACATTACTTACAATGTTTTTACGTTACAAATACAAATACGATACAAACGTTATTATTATTGAGAGAAAAATATCTCCATTATGGAATTGTGTAATACAAGAATTGAAATAAATTTTATAGTAAAACAAAAAAATTGTAAGTACTTCAAAAAAATTGTTTGAAACATACATATTGGAAAAATATATTACAAAAAAAGAATAAATACTTGAGTTTTTCAAAATGAAAACCAGTTAATTTTATAAATTACGTTCGAGTCTGGGAGTTCGAGTGTTTTAAGAAAAAAACTTGTTGGTTTGAATTCAAAATTTTTTATATTTGTTGACATTTTAGAACTTCTTAAGCAATTTTCGTTTCGTGTCCGTTCACCTGTCGCTCTGTTGGTTAATCGGTCTGTGGCACTTATTCAGACGAATAGCCATAACTTAACAACTAAAGAACGATTTATAAAATAACAGAATTAATTGTTTAGATACTTGACATATGATTCAATATCATTGTTTAAACTATTTTTAATTAACATTCATAAAATACTATAAATATCCAGTCTATACAGTTATATACTTGTTTAATAATATGTATTGTTATTACCTATATGTATTTGTTAGCCAAATTTGAGATAAAAACTGCGGAAAAATCAAACATTTTACGAAAAAATGTTGGAATCAAAAGTTGGTTGATTACTAAATACAAAAAATAAACATTTTTTATATTTAATCTTTTATATTTAAAAATTTGGATCAAGGATCCATTGGACCCAATGGACAAATTTTGCTCATTCACGAACTTAAACTCACTTTTTATGTTTAGAATATGTCACCAAAATTATCGTGATGACGGACGGACGGGTACTCAGAAATGGACTAATTAGGTGTTTCTATGAACACCTAAACCAAAATTTTGTTTTTCCGGTCAAAATTAAGTAGCGTTACAAACTTTAGACTAAAATAAATACCATGTATGTCAAGTATAAATATTAAAAGTTGTTACCAACGAACACAATTTTAAACATTAATAGGAAATGTAAAAAAAAAAAAAAAAATAATATATTTCTACTTAACTAATTTATTTTGTATCTAATATTTATCAATAAACTGTCATACAACTGTCAAAGTATTGTCATTTTATTACATTCGGTTCAATAAACAAAACAAAACAAAAAAAAAATGAGATTAGTTTTCAACTCAATAAACACACAAAATATAAAACACCAAGAATTTTCCATAAGGAAAATGATGAATTATAGCTGTGAAATGTTTAATCTCATTATGTAGGTCATGAAAAAATAATACAAAAAAAATTAACGGAAATCGTTTTTCTTAAACTAAATTTTGTGCTCCGATATATTTTCTTATAAATTTTATAATGAAGTCCGTTATCCTATTAACCGTGAATTTCAAACCATTTTTTTTAAGTACCCAGATCAAATAGAAAATCGAAAAATTTATTTTCTGTAATTTTGCTAATGATAAATATTTCTCTTTTACCAAAAAGTATACGAGAAATTTTAAATATGTATCGTGCTACAGACGTTTCTATTTTACAATCTGGCCAAAAATTAATTTTCATTGAGAAAAAATTTTATGCAAATTACTATCAAAAAATTTTAGCACTTTGTAAATCAAAGCCAAGAATTACGTGGATTTAATAAATAGTTTTTTAGATATTATTATAACTGTCCAAAAAATAATCTAGATAAAATAGATGTGTGCAATAGTTGAATCCGAAAGAGTTCTAATTTTGAATCCTTCAAATTTCCATCGATTTTACTTGTATGTGTAGAAAATTATATCCAACAGAATTTAATTATAAGTCATATGTTTTTTCAATTAAAAAAAAATTCTATTCATTGGTGAACAAAATCAGAGTTTAATTATTCAAAATGAGACTCAAATAATATTCGGAAGTAGATTAAAATTTTTAAACTAATTAATTAAAGACTATAAATTGTTGAATTTAAACATATTTTTTTCAATATACATGACAAAATTTTATAATATTTGCTTATATATTTTTTAATATTAATAAAAAAATATGTTTACTATAAAATTGAAATATAGATTTTTTTTTTCGAAAACTTCCATAAATGGCAGAAAAATATATTCAATTGAAAGACTGGAATTTGTTTTAAATATTTAATTTGTTTACTGTTACAATTGTATTTTTTTATACCCACATAAAAATGAATGGAATTTTTCATTAAAAATGAGTGGAAAATGAAATTACAGGAAAATTACCCTACAAAAATCCGAATTTTTAAAAATAATGTGATTCAACTATTCATCTTCAATATAAGATTTATTTTCATTTCTTTTAAAAATAAATTCTAACAAATTTTTATTAAACTCATATTACATGCAAATTATATACCAAGCATGTAATACATATTGCCTAACAAAAATATAAATAAATTAAAAAATCTACAAATGAAAGCTTGTTTTTCATAGTAGCTTTGATTACAAATAAAAATGTTTGTAAAAAGATCATAAGTAGTTGAAAATTTTTTTTTTCTTTCAATTATCTATAAAAACAATCTTATTTACTACTCCGATGTGAAAAAGGTACAAATAATTACCTAATTAGATTCTTGAAACGTATAATATTTCAAGAATTATTTATTTTCTTTTATTAATTTTAATTTTTGTATATTTAAAATTTTATGCTTCATTTGTTATGAACAGAAAATTAAAATACTGTATTGAAATTTTATTTGAAAAACAGAAAATATATCTAAATAAAAAAATAATATCGTTTGAGTTTTTTATTCAATTGAATGCAAAAAAAATTGTAATAAAATATTAAGTTGAAATTGATATAAATCAATAAAAGAAAAAGTATCCTTTATTGGAAAAAATGTATTTTTATTTTTAGAAAAAAGGTAAAATACATTTTTATTACTTAAAAAAATAAAAAAAAGTTGCAATAAACTGTTTTTAAAAATACGGTTTTTCTCAATTTTAAAGAAAACTATTTTTGATACAAATCGAACTAGAATTTATTTTCCATAAAACGAAATACTAAAATTAGTTCATGGTAGAGAGCTTTAATTTGTGGTATTCCATTATATTAATAATGTTGTGTGAATAAATAAATTCATACAATTTAATTTTTTTGCTAAACCACTTTATTAATAATTTATATTATTTCGCGACATATGTTTCGGATATTACTCCATATTCAAATGCGATTTTGTACAACTGATTCTTCGTATTTATACAAAAAATTTTTGTGTTCAAAAACAACTATGTTGTTTGTTGTATTACATGTGATATAATCTGGCCTTGTGTTTTTTGAACTTATTAAAAACAATTATGTACAAAAATTAAAATAAAATATATACAGTGTCATTACTTAGTAAAACATATTAAAAATTATAGTCAAAGGTTAAAAAAATATAAAAAATGTACCAATACTATTTTAAAATATTGTTGGTAAAAATAAAAAAGGTTAAAGTCAGAATTTTAAAAAATTTTTTTTTTTTTTTTTTGTAAAAAGGTTAAAATAATTTTACACCCGTAGCGTCAAACTTCAATTATTCCAGTAGAGAGAATAGTTTTGAGTGGACCGTGGTTTCTGTCTGCTCGTTCAGGATAGGTTGGGGTCCTTTTTTGTGTTTGTAAATTTCCAGGGCCTCTAAAACATCATTCTGGCACCGCTACGTGGATGACGTCATTATTTGTTTTGATGGTACTGTGAGACAAATGGAGAGTTTTCTGGATTTCGTCAATTCTTTCAACGTCAAGATTCAATTTACCTTGGAAATTGAATCAAACAATGAAATAAACTTTTTAGATTTAAAAATCAAAAAAGGGAACAACCATTTGGAATATGATGTATACAGAAAGCCTTCATACACAGACACCACTATACCATGGGATTCCATACATCCTTGGAACCACAAAATGGCGGCATACCACTCAATGGTAAACAGAGCTTTATCTATTCCAATGTCAGTGGCTAACTACAAAAATGAAATTAACACCATCAAATTAATAGCCAGAAACAATGGATTCGACCCAGAGATAATAAACAAAATGGAGATAAACAAAAAATATAAAATAGCTCTTAAATCAGTCCTCCCAAGCACCGAAAAGCCAAAAGATTATAGGTGTTTAACATACTTTGGTGATGCGTCGAAAAGGATCGGTGAAATATTTCAAAAACAAGGTGTAAATATTGCATATAAACCACCGACCATACTAAAACACCTTATTCTCAACTGTAAAGACCAAATCGACAAAAAAACCAAATCAGGAGTGTACAAACTGTCATGTCAAGATTGTCAGAGCTGTTACATTGGACAAACAGGGAGATCCTTTAACTGTAGAAGGAATGAACATCTTAGATCATACAGGCTGAAAAAATCAGACTCTTCCTTTGCCAACCATCTACTCGAACACAACCATAATGCAGACAGAAACTTAGAAATATTACACATATCAAAAAAAGGGTACAAGCTGGATGTTTTAGAGGCCCTGGAAATTTACAAACACAAAAAAGGACCCCAACCTATCCTGAACGAGCAGACAGAAACCACGGTCCACTCAAAACTATTCTCTCTACTGGAATAATTGAAGTTTGACGCTACGGGTGTAAAATTATTTTAACCTTTTTACAAAAAAAAAAAAATTTTTTAAAATTCTGACTTTAACCTTTTTTATTTTTACCAACAATATTTTAAATAGTATTGGTACATTTTTTTATATTTTTAACCTTTGACTATAATTTTTAATATGTTTTACTAAGTAATGACACTGTATATATTTTATTTTAATTTTTGTACATAATTGTTTTTAATAAGTTCAAAAAACACAAGGCCAGATTATATCACATGTAATACAACAAACAACATAGTTGTTTTTGAACACAAAAATTTTTTGTATAAATACGAAGAATCAGTTGTACAAAATCGCATTTGAATATGGAGTAATATCCGAAACATATGTCGCGAAATAATATAAATTATTAATAAAGTGGTTTAGCAAAAAAATTAAATTGTATGAATTTATTTATTCACACAACATTATTAACTAAAATTAGTGCTTCTAAAGAGTTTTCCAATGAAAAAGCCCAAATTATAAAAACATATAGCAATTTATATAGCAATGTATTGAAGCTAGACATAATTTGAGATTATAATAGTTATTGTTGAGCAAGTATTAATAGAAATTGATAATTTTGAGCAGCACATTAAAGTCATCGAACCTTGCTATTTTAGGGGTTCCATCATATGTCTACGAAAATTTTTTTCGAAAGAATAATTCAGTGGTATTGCCATTTCACAAATTATTTTTATTTAGAAATTGCTATGGAAAATCAAAATCTTAAATCTTTTATTTCACGCGTTTAATTTTGTATTACTAAGTTTTAAATATACTTACTTCAAGTATATGTAGCATACTTTTGAGTTTACTGTTTCAAATAATTAGTGACGGATTTCAAAAAAAAAAATGGTTCGTTCAAAAATTATTTCCAAAATTAATGAAACTTGTGATATATAGAATTCTAAATTTAAATTACTTTCTTTATTAAAAAAGTTTATACATTTTAATTGAAAAATTTGAAATTTTCATAATCAGAAGCACTCTTTTAAACGACATCTCAAAATCAAATTTCAACACTGCAATTTCGAGTTAATAAAATAAAAAATCTTATAATGAAAATTTACTAGACATCCTTAGTTATTACATTGAAATGAAAAAAATTTGGAAAATTTTAGCCATTAGATAACAATTTGATGTAATACTCGATTGTTGCTTAATTTATTCATTTAACATTATCAAAAATAAGTTCTCGTGAAATTATTAATCACAAAATTTTAAATAGAAAAAGGAGTTTTACTAAGCAAAAGTTTTCAACGATAAAAAAAATTCATTAAAAAAATATTCAATTCTATAAAAATAATAAGACCAAAAACTTTCCTGTCCGCACCACTTGCGTCCCGCTTAAAACATAAAAATCTATACCATACCATTTCATTCGTAATCCAAAAGATAGATGATGCTCTAAAAGTTATGAATACTTTTTATTTTACAAATGATTCAAATTTTTCAAATAGCATTGAAAAATCGAAATTTTGGTTCAGAAAAACCCTGAGTCTAGGGATATGTTAAAAACTGCTACATAAATTATTATTTTTTCATATAACAACAATTCGTCAAAATATTGGCTCTAATTATTTTAAAATTTAGATATTGGTTAACTAAGTCATTGTTGTTCTTTTAATTGTTAGGAGATATCGATTATTGGTGTTGTTTTTTTTTTCCAAACACAACAAACTAATTGTTAAGACTTCACACAATCACAGATCACAGGTAAACTATTATCGACAGACACTTTAATTTATTTCACACTTAGAAACTTTCTTTTGTTGAGCACTTCGAAAAAAAAAAAGTTTATTTAAAATAAAAAAATTATAAAAATTTCTTTTTTTCAAACTAAATGAAACATTCTACGGTACGAAATTGATTTGTTTTAAATAATGTCTGGGGGGAAAAAAAATTTTTTTGAATTGTAAATTTCACATTGTTGAACTAATCCTATACAAATTTTTTTTATTTACTATACGCCAATGCCAATTTTTAACGATATAGGCACTAGAACAGTTCGACTCATACTGATAAACTCAAGTTACGGTCGTGCGCCTGACGATCGGCAACTCCTCTTACGCGTTTGTATCAAACATTGCATATATATAATATCATATTGTCTCAAATATTCACAATAATGTATAAGTAATTATTGTCAATGTGTTTGAAAATTTTTGTTTTTTTCTAATTAACAGTTTGAAAATGTTTTACAATTTTTTAATTTTTTAAAATTTATTATAGCCTAAATCAAAAATATTATGTTCTATATTATTTACTAGCAGACTCGGGCACGAATTGTTGTGACAATTTTGAGCACCCGGTATTTGATGTGAGCACCTGGTATTTGGTGTAGGAAACTCGTGACACGAAATTTTTGGTACCTTCGGTTCCTTGAACCCAGGGGTGGCCTTCGGCCTTGGCTACGCATCACAGTAATAGTTAGGCTAGTTTTTATTAACCCTTAAATTTATTCGTTACATACAAAAAAGCAAATGTTTTTTCTTTATCCCGCGTACCTTCCGTTCCCGAGGGAATACTGGGATAAAAGCCAATGTTGCCCGGGGATTGTGTAGCTTCCTAAGGTTGAAAGAATTTTTCAAATCGGTTCAGTAGTTTTTAAGTTTATACGTTATATGCAAAAATACATACACAAATACAAATGTTTCCATTTTATAATATTAGTATAGATGACGAAGATAAAAGTTAGGATTTGTAATTTTAATATATATCTCAAGAACAAAACAGCGTGGTGCAATTTTTTAAAGTTATACTTCTTTATTTTTTTACTCGCATAGATAACGTTATTTTGGGCCTCTGAAAAAATATAGGCAAAATCTGCCGAAAAGTGGTTTCACCTTGGAACAACCCTACCACGCTTCGTTTTATTTTTTCTATTTTTCTTCAGAATATTTTATATTTTACATCCTTTAAAATGCAAAGACTTCAAATTCTCAGCGAATTAATACAGAATACCTTAGCTTAGAATACATACCAAAAAAACCTGTATTTTTTAAATTTAAACTGGTATGAAAAATTCAGGTATCGCAATTTTTTTGTTGCTTAGTAAGCCGTGTAACGTAACACCGCTTTGACGCTTAACAGCAACCTTTTTATATACGTGAACGCGTAACACCGTCGTGTAGCAAAGTTGATACGGGACGATGTTGCATCGCATACCACAAATTGTGGGTAAACTTGAATTGCATAAAAAATTTTACTAGGAGGGGGTTACGAATAGTGTGGACTCAATAACGCAACATTTACATAGACAAGCCTTAAACATTATTCATTTTTACAAAGGTTTTAAATAACTTATTAACGAATATTTTTATGATTTATTTTAAGCATATAAGACATTCATGCTAAGAAAGACATCTCTCGGTAAAAATAAGTACTATGTACAATCACACACCATAGACATAAAATTTATTATAGATAGAGAGTTTCATAATAGGGTATATTATTTTTTTGAGTCTATAGAAATAATCAGCTACTATGGTACTAAAATCTTAGCGTGAAGCACGGAATTAGATCAAGATTATTCTTAAAATTTTTCCAAAGTTTTGTGACATATTTAAAAATGTAAGAAATTATTGAAACAATAGAAGTTCATGAAAAATGAAAATATAGGGTAATTGGGTTATTTTGCTATCTGTAATTTTGTGTGTGCCTGTCTTATCGTTACATAACGTTGCGGGTCTTCATTTGATACCTCTTTTACCTTAAGTTTTAAAGTAAATCCAATTTTTATTGAATCGACGTGGCTAACAACTTTAGATTGCACACCTTTAAAGTATAATAACTAAAATTGAAATGGCCTAGAAAAATTCATTCATTTTTCAACTTTTACATACTATATTTAATTACATTTAGATAACTTGCTTTTCTACTTATTGATGCTATATATTAATTGATTAAATTTTGTGACTAATAGCTTGTAATTATCGACGTCTTCAATATCTTATACCTACCAATCGTTTTTTCCGAAGTCGATAAAAATAAAAAGACATGATTTAAAATTAAAAAATATCTTTATTTTAAATATTCGAGAATACAATTTTAAAAATTTGTTTTTTTTTTTCTAAATCATTAAATATTAATGAAAAATACATTTTAAAAAGTATCTTAAAAATAGTTAACCAAAAAGTAACAATTTATGTCTGTGTTTGTAATTTCAGAAAAAAATTAATTTTTAAATACATTGTATATAAAATTATTAAAATTTTATAATTTAATTATTAAATAGATTTTTTTTATATAAAAAATACGCTAATAGAAAAATTATGTTAATTAATTAAATATTTTTTTAACGTTTTCAAAATGTTTACCATTGATAATGCCGTTTTACTCAACGATGGAAATGAGCTTTTATTATTTTAGTGTATTTATATTTAGAGACAAAATTTGAAAATGGCATACAGTCGCTATTTTAGCAAAAATTGTTAATAATTGCTATGAAGTACTGAAAATGTTTTATACACTTCGAGTAACAAAAAGTTTATAAACATAAATCAAAAATCAATAATAGAATTACATAATTGCATCGGGACCAGGTGGTTCAGAAACTTGACACTGATGTAACAAAGCATGCTGAAAAGCACGACGTACTGCTTTACGATCAGTTGGTTTTCTTGGTTCAGTTACTTTAGCTTGATCACGTTGAGAATCTTCACCAAGCAGTTCTAATTTATCAGGTGGTAACCATTGCCATGTGCGTTTCGCATCAAAGAACAGTACCAAATAAACAGGCTTTTGATGATTTTTCTCCAAGGCCAAAACATCTTGTGGTGGAGCTGGAATCGGTACACCATGGTGTACATATCCTCGAGGCATATCTGGTGATATAATAAGTGCTGGATACCAAGGATATCCACGACATTTAGCCCAAACCAATTGTAATGGCTTAAATTCTGCATTTGGTTTTGTGGTTTTATCAGATTTTACTCCACCTGTTTCATTATCTGTACTTGCTGACTGTTCAGTTTCTGATAATGTACTGCACAAAAAAAAAATTTTTTTAATTATTTAGTCAATCAAAATTAAGCCAGCCATTTTTTCAAATTCCCGCTTTTCATATTTTCATACTTTGACCTAAGCAATTTTATTTTTCTCTTTTTTTAGTTTTAAATTTAAGTAATCTCGAAGAAAAATTATACTATTCTTGGATTTTCTAAGGATAGATAAGGTCAAAACACATTACTTATATCTAATTCTTTAAGCTACATCTACAAAAGCATCTTTTTTTTATTGAAAATAGCGTATTAAAATATTTTTAAAAACTTACCTATCAGAACAAGACAAATACGAATCATAACAAGTAGAACAACTTTGACCAGAATCGGAATCATCATCATCTGAACCTTGATTAACACCACGATAAACACGAAAACTATCTGGTATAGTAGTTAATTTCTCCGCACTACCAGGACCCTGACCATCGGCACGTCTTGGTCGTCCTACACGCCGACGTCTGAAATATTAACTATGTTCATAACATCATTTATACCACCTTAGTCAATGTTTTAAATAAATAATAAAAATTCAATACATACTGTTTTCCAGTTGTCTCGACTTTTGGTGGTGAACTTGGCTTCTTTAGAGCTGCTTGTGCTTTGCGTGTAAATAATACAGCAGTTCGACGATTTACACCTCCTGTTGGTGACGCGCTACTATTATTATTATTTGTCACAATACTATGATTAGGAGTATTTTTTTCTACAGCGGGTGTGACTACTTCACTGCTCGATTGAGACGTATCACTTATTGTGGATATATGTCTTTTGACACGAACAATTTCTGCTTTTATTAATCGGACACGTTTTGCACGTGAGCTAGCATGCTTTAATGCTTGACATTTTTTCAAAAGTTCTTCCAATTTTGTTATTAATTTTGCATCTTTCGTATTTTCTTTTAATTCTTCTAGCTCTTTCTCAATTTCTTGTGAGATTGTTGAATCATCTTCTTTACGCTTTTCATTGGATTTTTCTGATTTTTGTTCAGGTTCTGGTAATAAACCAGACTCTTTAAATTCTTTTCGCGCCTGCGCAAATAATGCATTACCTGCATCTCTCATTTTTATGCCAGCTCTAGAATAAATAATGAAATAAAAAATTATTTACATATTTTAAGCCTTTAAATATACAAGAGAGCAATCGAAAAAAATATTTTACGATTGGATTTTAGTATTATATGAATATTTGGTACGCATAGTAGCAATTGAATTTTACGACATGCAAATTTTATTTTAAGAAGCTGAAAACTGTATTTCAGAAAACCTTTTTTACAAAGTGTTTCAATGGCTAGACGAAACTAAATAAATTTATTCTGCAAAAAAAAGTTACTTACTTATAAAATACGGTATCCTTATTGTTATACGCTAAACAATTTGAAATCATTAATTTAAAATCTTTTTCCATTAAATCCAAATTTGTATAAACTCCTTCATCTAATTTTTCTCGCATTGTACTTAAATCCATAGGATTCGTCACCACTGTACTATAATCGGGAACTTCAACGGGATCCACAGGTTCCAAAAATATTTCACGATCATCTTTAGCAGCAATCATATCCAATAAACGACGCATGCTTGCTTCAAGTGGACGTAATTCAACAATCATACATCGTTCTTTCTGTTTTACTAGCTCTAATTTTAATTTTTCCCTTTTACGAACTAATTCACAAAGTAAACGAGCACGTTCTAAATCCTGTCGCAAACATTGCCAATATTTTAATTGGCGACATAATTCGATTGTATCCACCTGAGATTGAGATATTCCACTTGAATCGCGATTATTACCCTGTGCAGATGACTGGAGACGTCGAAGCAATGGTACACCATTACGAAATTGTCGTTTTAACGTCCAATATGCAATTAGACGTTGAATAAATTGACTCTTCTTTGATAAACTAACCAATGAACTAATTTCTTGTATCCGTTCTGGGGGTATTGTAGGTATTAAAATAACTGGCGCCGAAGTCCGTTTTTTAGCTAATACTTTACGTGCTTGTTTCATTTTTTGGCGAAAATCTTCTCTTCCACCTGAATATCAGAATTTTACGATTAAAAATTTGTAATTAAGTTTAAAATAAAATAAAACACTATCGAAAAAAACTAATTCGAAATATGAGTACTTTATCAATTTCAAAGATTAACTAACAAAACAATCTATATATAATAGATTTTCTTTATATAGAAGATTTAAGAGAAAAATAGATTAATGAATATGCTAAAATTAAAGTAAATATTAAAGCGCTTAGAAATATTTCGTATTAGCTTATTAAAGTCTCTAAACATACTTTCAGCGGGTGTGTGAGAATCACAAAAAGCTGTCTTTTGTACCAAAACTGGAGGTTGAGTATCCGTGGCATTATCATTACGAACTGTATCCATTTTCATAAATAAACCAGCTTGTTGGGCACATGTGACATGAAACGCAGCATAACAATTTGTTTTATGACATTGAATACATGCTCCTACACCTCGTTGTTTACAAACGTAACATGTTAACTTCCATCGTGCTGGAGGTATTGTCTCAATGGAATCTAAAATCATTACAAAAATTATGTCTTAATTAGTATTTAGCAAAAATCTTGGTCGAAATTTGTTTCAGAAATAAATGAGGAACACAATTTTTTTATTTAAAAAATTTACGATCTTTTAGATCGTTAGGAGTCAAACAACATACAGAGTGTTTAAACAGTTAAATTGTCAACAATAACAAACATGTTTGTAATTGCAACAAAAAATTTAGGTAAGTAATGAAATCTTTAACCAACTCTAGTTTACAAATAAATAAATCAAAACTCTCAATTTACCTATTGGTTCCAAAAAAACCGTGTTTGCAAATCGAACTTCAGGTATCCATAAAGCACAAACAACATGTGCCCATTGTCCACGATCTGTTTGTTTAAATGCTCCACCATGATTTGGACATAGAACACAATCCACAGCACGACTTGGTGATTGTAAACACCGTCTACATAACCATTGGCCTTCTGGTATATACGGAACTCCATAACAATCTTGATGTACAGCTAAATTACACATATCACAAAATAATATAACATTCGTATTCTGGCATTCGCCATCCATACAAATACAACACACAGCATCATCATCAACAACAGCTCCACTAGATTGTCCATTTGCCGATGCTTGAAAATATGATTCTTTTTCTAGACGATCCATTAACAATTCAAGGGTATCCACCGAAACAGGATTAGTACCTTGAGCTTCACGTTTTTCATTCATAATCGATAACCACGCAGTATCTTCTTCATCCACATCATACTCAACTTCCCCATCCAATTCCTCCGCCGATTTCTCAATAAAACGAATATAAGCATTCGGTCTAGGTGGTGCATCACATATATTATAATCCGGTAACTCTTTATACGATGGTTCCGGTAGTTTCGCAAGTGCTTCCTGTGTAGCTTGATCCGCTTGTAATGTTGGTGTAGGTCCTTCCCAATCTTCACTTGAAATTAATGGTAGCTCATCTGTAATGTTCACTCGAATAGCTTTCGTATCCACTTCAAATTGTACCATTTTTTGTGCTTCTGCATAAGTAAGAGCTTCACGAATTGGACTAACCAGATCAGAAGTCGGTACAGCCGGTCGAGCTCGACCTTTTTTATGGCGAGGTGTTACTGGTGATAATGTTTGTGATTGTGGATTATCATGATCAAAGTTCTGTAAATGATATTGTAATCCACATGTCGATCGATAAGTTCTTTCACATTTTTCTATTGGGCATTGATAAGGCGGTTGGCGTTCTAAACGTAGTTTTTTACAAAATTCCGCAACATCGAAGTCAACTAAGCCCATTTTAATTATTAAATAAACTCACTTTTAATTAAAAAATTTTAAATCACATTACTATTTAATTTTTTTATTGTATACTTCAGTGAAGCATAGCTAGACATTTTATATTTATGACTGACATCTACAATTTACAAATAATATGCAAAGGTGGGAAACGTAAAGCTAACTGTTTTTTTACACTATAGATAAAATATTTTTGATGAAACGCAGTTTTAGAATTATTTAAAATTAAATTAAATTATTATAGATATTATTAAGATTTTATAAGTTAATATTTGACTGGTGAGAATGATTTTTATTTTTTCGCAAATACAAAATTTTTAATTATAAAAAATTGTATGTGATTCCGTAAATTTCAATCAAATGCATATTAAATTAGCGGCAAATTCAAATTTCAACATTTATCTTAAATATATATTTGAGATAGAAAATGTATTTTTTAACACCAATAACAGAATAAAGTTATATTTTATAATATTTTTGTTAATAAAAAACCAATACAGGACAAAAGTTAATATTTGTTTTGTATTTGTATGATGAAAATGGATATATTTAAAATGAATTTTATTTTGCTGTCATTTATTAAGGCAGAAACATAAGTTTAGTTGATAAGTGTGGAGGATAATTTTTTTTGTTATTTTCCATATATTTCTATGGTAACAATATATACATTTACGTGCATATTATAATTAAAATTACGTTTAAATTGGAACACGATTTTTTAGAATGGAAATTTAAATTGTTGTAATTTTAGAAAATGATTGAATTTTTTAATAACAGATAATGTCTGACTGTTAAGTCAAGATTTACAATTAATTTTATCAATTAAAGCTTAAGATATGAGCCTAACGAAGGTTTAGAATATCCAAAGCAGAAATCCTGATTAAGAAGATATCCTAAAGTTGGCTTTACTAAGATGCCAATATTGATAAACTAATTCTAAATTAAATAAATTTAAAACGACATAAGCTTTTCTACACTATATAAAATAAGCCTATAAGTTTAGTAAAGTCGAAGCTAAGCTCCCATTGAAAACTAAGTTAAAAACTTTCCTCTCCACATGATTTTCATACAAAGCTTCTTGTATTTTGAGATATTTTTGGATAGGTATTAAACATGTGTTGTTCATGGATTTTGTCTTAAATTAATCCAAACATCTCTTTAAAGATTTCATGATTATGGTAATAAAATAAGAAAATGGCAGTTAGTGCAACTCATCGTACAGCAAATCTACAACAAACACCCTCAATTTTTGAAATTATAGCACAAGATTCATTGCGAAACTCAATTTATCCAGCCTTAAAAAAATTAATCGAAGTTTTATCTTCAAAATCAAAATATTCTTCCTTACAAGTATGGTACGATGAAATTTATTTAGTTATAAATGGTTTATTGCAGTTTCATTATTTAAAATATGAAGGTAATGAAATACTCTCAAATTTAAACAAAATTTTAAAGCTTTCTTTTGAATCTTTTAGATGCATCATTTTCTGAAGCATTTTATGGATTACAAAGAATTTCGGCAGATGATCGATCATTATCAATGAAACAGAAACTATTATGTTTGATTCCACTTGTTCTATTACCATATTTAAGAGTTAAATTGGAAAATGCAGCTTTAAAATATAAATTGGAAGATTTTGATGGTTTATTACAAAATGTGAGAATAATTTTTGAAATATTTCGGTCATATTTTTTTATAATTTGAATCTTTATAGGACAGGAATTCAGAAATGAAGCGCCAAATATATCAAATTGAACCAGCAATACCACTTGTATGGCAATTTTTAAAATTAGTACAATATTTAAGCTATATTTCTGGCAATTCAGCATACTCATCACCTGAATTGAGCTTATTACGTTTGAAACTTATACGAAATGATAGCCAAAGATATACGTTTACATGGACAGAACTTTGGAAAAATGTATTTAATATAAAATCATGGTAAGCTAACTTTCTCATTAAATTTATTGTATTTTTTCGTCAAGAGACAAACAAAAACTAGGTGACAATTAATTGTAACAACAAAAATATCGTAATCAACCGAATATTGAATTTCCTATTGGTATATTTTATAATAACAATTTTAACAAATAAGACTTGCCACGAATTAGTCCTTTAAGTGTTCAACATTAATTGATAACGTATATTTTATTTTAGGTCATCAGATACATCATTAAAATTGTTAAGCCAAGTTTTATTCCGATCAATTGAAGTTGGAGCATTTTTCATGCAGTTCCTACAATGGTGGTATACAGAAAATACTGTCACAGATTATACTTCTATATCCGTTCCAGAAGCGCCTACGGTATGTTAATATAGCAATATGACAAACCATAATTTCAAAGGTTAATGAAAAAGAAGTTTTCCTTTTTTTTTGCTGATTTCTTAACACTATTTGAATATTTGTATTTAATAAAATGAATATTTAAAAAAAAATGAATATTTATAAAATTATTAGGGTCCCTATTCCTAATAAATTTATTAGGGAATATTAAATCATTTTCGGTTCAATAAACAAACAAAAAAATTATTTTTATTTATGTATAGGCTGATAGTAAAGCTCAACAGTTTAAAGGAGTATGTCCAATATGTTTACAACGTTGGAAAATTCCAACCATTTTGCCAACATCAGGGTGAATATATTAACAAATGTTTATTTTTTAATATTTATAAAGTTTTATAATTTTTTTGTTTTAGATATGTGTTTTGCTATCGATGCATTGTTCGACATTTAAAAATTGTACCGAAATGCCCAATTACAAATTATCCAACAAGTTTAGACGAACTTGTAAGATTGTATGATGAATAATGTTGTTTTCTTTTTAATTTATTGTTTGTTAAAATTTTATCAGATTTTATAATATTTAATTAAAAGGTGATTGTGTATAAAAAAAATATAATTGTGTTTATTCTAAAGATCCCGATTAAACCAAAGTTTTTATAATAGGTAAACCTTCAAAAAATTTCGTATCTTCTCTTACATTTTAAAGAAAGGAATAGATGTAATAAATAGAACATCTTTCATGGTTATTTAGAGTGATAAAATAAACACACGATTTTTATGATATATTTTATAATTTAATCAACTTAACATTTAATGTTTTACTTAAAGAAAATTACAACTGGAAAAACAACTTAATACTCCTTAAAAATCACGTATTTGGATATTTTAAATAAATGTGATTCAGTGTCGCTTTTTTGTTGCTTAATATATTTTTAAGGTGCGACCTCATGCAATCTTTGGTCGCTGGTTTTCAGCAACAAATTTAGTCATGTAATGTTGGCGGCTTTATGGAGCTTGATTTACTGAAAAGCTTCGTAAATATTAAAAATAATACATTTAAAAACAAAAATTTAATTTTTAATACTTGATTTAAAAGATAATACATAGTAAAATAATTCTTAATGGAAATATCTCATGTAAAAGAATACGCCAATACAACTTTGTCTATTTAAAATGACAAAAATTTATAAAATAATTTTCATTTTGTATCGTCCATTTTTATAGATTTAACATAAACTATTTTTTTTGGTACAAATATTTTTCCTGGTGGTGGAGTACGATACACATTTTTATCCTTTACAGCACTGGCATTTTCTTGTTTAATTGAAGTTTTCGCATTTTCAGATTCAACAGAGTTTTCAATCTTAATTTTACCAATACCATGTTCCAATTTTGTTTCCGGGGATGTGTTAAACCTTAAAATTTTTTGTTTTTCTGAACATTTATTAGATAAATTAAAACTCGTATCAGTCTCCGCAGTTATGTTTAATAGACTACTATTTGACAGTACACTAACATTTTCTTTATTTTCTATATCATTTAAAAGTTCAATCAATTCTTGGGGATCATTTAATGTTGGATCATTTTTTGATTTTAATCGATCTAATTCTAACTGCAAATTATTTTTTTCTACTTCATAAGTTGTTGCTAATGCTTGCCATTTACTTGCTTCACGTTCAGCAAAATATAAACGTTCACTTGCCAATAAGTCACCAAAAATTTGTTCGTTTAATTTTTCTTCTGATTCGATTATTAATTTTCTGTAAATAATTTAACGAAATGTATTTAAAAAAATTTGTGAATTAGATTCGAATATATAATTTTTAAAAATATTACTTACTGATTTCGCTCATATAATTCTTTCACGTTATCAAGCATCGATTTTTCTGTTAGGGGTACTTTTGGAATCGAAAATTTATTGAGATTTTTTATTTCATTTTTTAAATATTTAATATTTTCCTTTAAGCCGTCTATAGTTTTTCTACAATAGAAAATAATAATTATAACTAAATAAACAAAACAATCTACTTAATGAAATGTATATTTGTTAACTTTAGACACAGTTTATCAGTTTTTTTAAGACAGTAGACCTCCGATAATCTGATCACTGACTATTCCAGAACTCCCTATAACCCAAAATGCTACTTATGTTGTTATATACTAAATACTATTGATTATATTATACCGAATAGTATCTCCGTTATGATAATTATTTCGCTCTAAAAAAGCATTTTGGATAACGAGGGGTTAGTGGCAGTCTTATAGTTCTTACCGTTGGTTAACCGCAGTAGATAAAAGAATTGAGAGATTGTTATTTAAATTGTAAATTAATTTTCTCAAGTTTACACTATCTTTAAACTCAAATAAAAATTAAACTTCTTACTCATGCGCTGCCTTCCAAGAATATTCAATATCAAATCGACTATTAATTTCATCCTTCCATTGTTTGGATAAAATTAAATTTTCATTACTTAATTTTTTATTTTCTGCAAGTTGTATAGCATATTTATTCTTTATATCCATGCAATGTCGTTTTAATAAAGATAACTTCTTCTGCAATTGTTGTCGACTAAAAAATAAAAAATAAATAAAAAAATATGAGTATGAACATGAAATCGTGATATACGATCTAGATAGATTTCATGATTTCTTGGTGCTTTTTTTTTGACGAATTTGGAAAGCTTGAAATAAGAAGAGTACAATTGTAATAGATAATCTATCTTTTACCCATTTTCATTTAAGCAATATTTTTAATGATAATGGAGTTTTATTTTAAATGAATAATCATTTAAAGGACATCATTTGAAGAAGAGCACATCATTATACGAAACATATTTACTATGATGAAGACTACAATATTGATCGAACGAATTTCAAATATACAAAAAATTATTTTATATTAAAAATTACCTATCATAAACTTCACCGAATAATGAATTCCCTTTACTTGCAGGATTTGCTGTGGCTGTTTTTATCAATTCCAATTCATTACGGAGTGATGCTACTTCATCCTGTAACGATTCTTTTAAATGTTTCGTATCAATTAATTGTTGACTTTTATACTCTAGTATATTTTTTATTTCATTTAGTTCATAATTTAAATTATTATTTCTACAATTCAGTTCATTTAAATTTAACAGCTGTTGTTCTAATATTAATTTCATTTCTCGTATATCATCTGATTCTTCATCGGGCATTACATTTTTTAATCGTAACAATTCATCATTCAGCTTTTCATTTTCTTTAATTAGTTCACTGTTAATCTCACTAAGATCAGACACAGTTTTCTTACTTTTCTCTAATTCATTTTCTAATTCTCTAATTGACTGTTCTTGTTGCTCACAAGTTTCAGTGTTATTGTATAATAAAGTTTGGTTTTGTTTTGAAAGACTAGATATTTGGTCTTGAAATTTTGTTATTTCTTTACGTAAAGTAGTATTTTCAGTTTGTAATTGATCATTTTCGATTTCAATATCGGTTTTGGTGTTTTCAAGAATAGTTACTGAACTTTTATATTTGTGATTCTCTTGTCGTAAATTTTCATTTTCTGTCAATTGATTTTTGTACTTTGATTGTAAAGTAAAATATTCATCAATAATATTTTCTTTACTCAATTGTTCTAAGTTATTTATGTTTAAAAAACTCAAATTGAAGTCCATGATTTAAAAAAAAATTTTAATTATATTCAAATATTTAACTGCCATTCCAAAAAAACATTTATGAAATGAATTGTTTCGAATAATTTTAACACTTTAATAGATACCATACAAAATTTATGATAAGATTTCAGCGCCATAGTATCAGAAATAATAACTACTCATACCACACACAGCTGACTATTTTCTGTTAATTACAAAAATGTGATTAGTTATATGGAGGGTAGAGGTAAGGACAGTCATCTCATGTGGTAGAAAATCGAAGTGTCCAGCTGTAAATGACAGTTCAAAAACCTTCCAAAATGGCGCTGGTGTAGACAAAGGGTATGGTATGAATGTATGGTTTATTTCTCTATCTTACTCTAATGATATTTGGTACTTCCTTTAAAATTTACCATAATCATAATGTGGCGCCACCCTAATTTAATGCATTTTGACGGACACTTTTTCGTGTACACGGATGATTCTCCTTATCTCTACTCACAAACTTAATTAAAAAATGCAGTATTATTTATTTTTATAAGCTTTTTTTAATTTCGTTGAAATAATCAAATACGTGTTTGATAGATATCAATTTTAAATTATTATTAAAATTATCTCTGTTTTACCATCAATATTAACTTACTTAGTTCTCAAAACAATCTTTAACCCTTTTAAGAGCACTACATCTTATCTTCAAGTTATTCTATGATCTAGCCGTCCACCTATTCTTTGTCTAGAATGATTTCTATGAGAAATATACAGATTAGATATATTTTTTATGGGGGTAGATCCTCTACCCTCCATAAACATAATACAACAGCTTTAAAAACAGCCTTTAGAAAACGCTTGTATTTTTTTGTTGCTCACGTGCAGCTACAGTTCAGCATTAATATACTTTGATTTGGCAAATTAGTACATAATGATGTTTTACTGTAATTTTTTGTTTCTTAATTGTTAAAATTATAAACAATTTAAAAAGTCTCAAACAAAAGTTCATAAATGCAAAATTCAACCCTACTTGATAAGAAATAAAAAGTTTGTTGAAAACTATAAATAAATTTTTACTCTGTGAATCATAACCCAATAGATTAAAATAATGACAGATAGTGTGACATTGTATTTTGAAAAGTCATAAGTTTTTTGAAAAGTTTTTGTTATACTATCGCTGCATCAATAAAAAAAAAAAAGTGATTGATTTTTAGAAAATCATTGAAAATGGCAACAGATGATGAAGAATTAATGACACAAATCAAAGAATTTCGACCATTACGAACAATAATACCTATGATAGTGGAATTACTTTTTATAACTGGTTTAGAAGTATCATCAATTGTCTTAGTTGTAAAACAAGAAAGGGATGAAAAATGTTTTTCATATTTTATTCTGTTATATTTACATGTGGCTCATTGGTTTATCACGGTTGTAATTGATTTTATATTAAAGTACGAACATCATTTAATTAGAACAAATGGTTATTTAGAATTTTATCGAAGTACACTAAATCATCATCGATATCCTTTTTATATTGTTAGTTTATGGACATCGACATTATCCATTATTCAAACTTTAATACAGCATATCTATTTAGATAATTTAGAAATGCATTGTTTAAAAACAGGTTATTTAAGACCTTTAACATATTATTGTTCAATTGTAACTTTAGAATTTTTATTATTATTTGTAATTAACGTAAATTATATCATCAAAGTATATCGATTTAATAAGTTACAACCGTTACCGGATGTACAAAGAGAGGAATGGGCTTTTAATTCAAATCAATCGAATTTTATTGTTAATGAAATTGGTCATGGAATACAAGAAGGGCATGTTGATGATTTGCTTGAAAAGCAAGCGGATTTAATACAATATTTACGGGAGCATAATGATAAAATGAATGAGAAAATTATGCTTTTAAATGCACAATTACGTGCAAGGACAACAGCAACTGTTGAGACATAATTTTATATTTATACTGAATTATACTATTGTGATAAGAAATAGGAAGAAAGACTGCGCTTAACATTTTTATTTTGCATAATACTCAAATGTTTATACATAATTAATATGTAATAAAATTAATAGTTTTGTAAAATTAATATTATGTATAATAATATATATTTTTAAGTTTTCTAATTTTAATTCACTATTAAATGTGAGTTATTATTTTATATACTGTAATTAAGTTTCGTTTGCAATAAAGTTATATAAAATGTATTTTTATTTTCCTGTACCCGATAAGTATTCCCTCTTTTCCAAGAACACTAGATAGAAGACGAAACAAACTTCGTATTTGTACCATATAATAATTTATTGTACACTAAAAACTTATTTTTAAATTGTGATAAATGAATAACAATTATATTCTAGCTTTATTAATCACATTGTCAACTGCCCAAAACTTGTAAATTTTGTATCCCTGGACTGTGATCATAAAGATAAACGGAAACCACATTCAATGAAATGTAGGAATGTGTCTGAATTGTCGCCATAACTCGTCTATTTCATATAGTGTTCGTCACAGTGGCAAAAATTAGAACATAATCACTCAGAAGAATCTATGGCTTTTTATATAAAGCATTGCAGAAGTGAATATAAGCGACTTCGTTTTAAAATAATAGGTTAATGGGCATGGGAGAGCAATAAATAATATTGGAGTATATGTTTTTAAAAACACAAATTAAAAAATTGTTTATTTTTGTATCAATTAACATAAAACAAATTAATTATTTTTATTGAAATGATTTGATATAAAAAATATTTGTTTAATATAAAGTAATTTGAGTATTTCCAAACTAATATTAAAAAATTGTTTAATAAAGGAGAGCTGGATTTCTAAGAAATTAATTACATCACAGTTTTTATACGTGTTCATCACAAAATTATTATATTTCAGGAATTAAAAATTAAACAATAACTTCATGCAAATGGACTCCATCCAACGTAAATTCGACACAAATTAGCTGAATTTCGAGCTTCTTGAATTAATTGTTCAACTTGACCTTCCACACTCATTATTCTACCATTTTCTATTCCTTGTAATTTTTGAGTTAATCTTAACAAAGCACGTTCAGCCATTTTATTTACTTCGGTTTCTGAAAAATAAAGATCATTTAATTAATCGTAATACGCGCTAATAATAAATTGGGTAGAATTATAATTTAATTTCCATTTATCCCGCCTCTGCCTGTTACCAAGTTCACAAAGTGGGTGCAAAAAAATATTTCAAAATAATATTTGTTTTCAAATAGTCTTTGTTTTTCGAATAATTCTAAGAAAACTTACTAATCTGTATATATTTTTTTTTACTAAACTAATAAATATTTTTCGTTTTTTAATTTTTTGAAATAATTTGATTACCTTCAACAACTTGAGTTGTAGCATTGAAATTTTGACGCCCTCCCCTAGCTTGAATTTTCATAGCCGTTGAAACCGATATATTCCACATATATAATGGATCATACAATAAAACTTCTAATATTGTTTTGATAATTTCAGAATTTCGTCGTAATACTGACATTGTTTTCTCACAAGATCTTCTGAAAACTCCTTCAACTCCGGATATACCCATACCATCTTCAATATCACGTGAAAGGCGAAATGGTACTGTTTCAGGTGTAGGAAGAACTTTCCCTTGATCAAATGCAATACCTAAGTAAAACGAATTATATGATTAACTCAATTTGTAATAAATAAACGGTATAAAAAGAACCATTTTCTTCGACCCCATATTTTGTATTATGTATATCGTATCGAATTTTTCATATATCATTAATAATAAAATAAAAATATAGTTATTTTTATTTAACAATTTATCTTAAATTCTACTAAAGATGTATACTTGATGATAATCTTGTCAATAATTTGCAGATCCTATATTTGAAAATTCGAGGCCAAAACATCCAAATTATACCATAATTATATAATTCGTTATAGCCTACTTACTAGTAAAAAATATTCGATATTTTTATGAAATAATTACCCCGTTTATTTATGACTAATTTCTAACATTTATTTCAATTATTGCCATCATGACAACATGAACACTAGTCATTAATTTATAAAACTTAAATTTCGATTTTTTCCCACTAGCTAGTTTTTACAACTAGCTAATTCATACTGATGATGACTACTTTGTAGTCGAAATACGTATTTATAAAATACAAAATAATTTGATCTAGGAAATTGGGGAAAAAATCGAAATTTATTCGAAAAATCCTAGAGTTCTCATTAGTTATTATAAAATTTATAAAACTTGTTTAATTACCAAAATCAATATGAATTACTTCCGCTGTTGAAGTGTCAATGAGAATATTACTTAAATGACGATCGCCTAATCCTAGAATGTAGCCAATCATACTCGTGGCAGCTACACTTAACGTATATGCTCTTCGTTTTTCCCACCAAAAAGCAGCTGTACTACCAAATTTTTCAAAAAAGAAATAGTGTAATGCCGGTTGATAATGAGCACATATGTCATTAAAATCATGCAATTTTCTTTCATTATCTTTACTTGCAGCTGCCTGTTTACGAAAGAAAAATTTGTTTTATTCTTAAAAAAAATCAAATTCGTATCTACTAAAAGAATTTTTCATACAATCTAACAAATTAAAATATAAATAGTAAAATGTTTAATAATGTTAAGATCTATTCTACATAAACGTATGGACATCCTACATACATCGATTGTCGTACGCAAGCGTATTGCAATTATTTTTGATAAGTATATGCATAATTGTCAAAAATGGCTTGCCATATGTTTGTGTAGCTGACTATCAAAATATCGACTACCGACTATGAAGAACGGCCTTAGATTCTTTATTAGAATATTAGTATTTATTTACCTTTTGCCTTTTCACACATTCTAAATATGTATAATCTTCTGGATGATACCTGGCGTGAGCTCCTTGCGATCCAAGTAAGTAATTAGACAATGGTAAGGTATTATCACACCATTGTAAAATACCGCTTTTCCGGGATAAAGGAACAACCTCAAAACGATAAAATTCATTTAATAAAAATTTGTGACGAATGATATTAAATATCAGTCTATTTATTTTTAATGTTTTGCAATTATATTTTTAAGTTTTATTTAAATAAAATAAAATTGATCTATATTCATATACACATCAAAAACAGTTCTTTTATCGAACAGTTAGTAAGAAATCGATTGAGATCTCCTTATTCAACGACTACAAATCCTTGAAGAAATCAACATACTTTGTAAGTTCGAATTGTAAGATGCCGTAAATCACTTGAAATTAATAGTGTATTTAAAATATTGAAAACTTGTTGCATAACAGCATCTTGTCGCAAATCATCTTTGCCTTTGACCATTTGATTCCTGGCTATACCATCAGATCCAATACAAATAATTTTTTTAGGTTTATTAATTCCCCCTGGAGTTGACCATACATTCTGCCACTTGTAAATACCTAAATAAATATTTGTATCAAAAACCATTTAATGCCAAATTTTTGCAAATGCATTCATTATTACCAATTATTTCGTCATAATTTTTCGAAGGTTTCACAGGAAGATCTAAAGTATGAAAATGAATATGATCCAAATTTTGTAACTTTAAAATTGGGTGATTTGATGGAATTTTTTGCTTGGTATTTGGTGCAATATTATGCTAAAATATAAATTTTCGGTTAGTTATATATAAAACCAATACGAATAACAGCAAAATCTGTTAGAACTAAAAAAGTTAATTGTTAAAATAGACTAAATGTGAATGAACCAGTAAAGTATATTCGATCAAAGAATAACCACTTTATTTTTCATCCACAAAAACAATATTTATTTTTGTATTAGAATATTTTGTGCTTTTGAGTTCAGAGCTTATTTTAAAAAGATGCGACCCAAAATATTTTTGATCGAAATTTTTATTGAGAATTTATATAAGTGAAAATTTATTGGGAAAAAGATTAAAAAATGCAAAAATATTCCATTCAATTCTATATTTAGTGAATTTTTTTCAACTCTACCGTAAAATATTAATTTACCTTTTCGTCTTCTTCATAATATGCTAATTTGATTAAAGCGTCAGAAACAGCATCCATGCTAATTACAATTTTTTTTATTTTGACATTTTTCGATAATTTTTTTATAATATTCTGAGCTTGTAAAACTCGAGCGTGTGATGATGTACTTGTTGAATTTGATGATTTTGATTTCTTGTTATCGTTCAAAAATTCGTTATCTTTACTGGCATTTGCTAAAGCAAAAACTATTGGTAAAACATGATGCGGATGATCAATAGTACATTTTTCTAAAAAAAAAAAAAACTGTTAGAGATTAGCTGATTTTTAAAAACCATACAGAACATATAAATTAGTATTTGTGTAAAATTATTATAAATACGAATTGATACTGGAGATTGTACCAATAATATTGTTAACTGCTTCGGCAAATCGATCTGCAGGTGAATTAGTAATATGTGGTGCTATTTGTGGCAAGACTTGTAAAAATTTGTAGGTAGGAATCGATTCTAATTTTTCTTCTATTAAATCATTTAATTCGTCATGATTTCGATTTTCTAGCCATAATGAAATTAAACGGAAAATTGAAAGATTATAATTTTCACATTTGATCAAACATAATAAGTAATATCTGTAAAAATAATATTAATTTATAGTCAAGTTTCAATAAATATACATTTTTTTCGGAATAATTACTTAGCAGCCATTAACAAATTATTTTTCAACATTTGTCGATAGTTTTCTAAGTCTGCCTCATCTAATTCATAATTCTTTTTATTGGTAATATACATTTTTCTTTCATCTGCAGATGCTTCCTTTTGATCTTTTTTACATTTCGCTTCAAAATTTGCACAGATTTCTTTTGCTTTTAATATGCATGACTGCTTAATTTCGAAGGCTTGCGAATTTAAGTATTTTTTAACCTAAACAAAAATTAAAAAATGAAATTTTTAGAAAATTCTGTACAAAGGAATATTTATCCAGCCTAGAGAGCATAAACAAGGTACTTAACCAATTTGACCTTTTGTATCATTGGAAAATTAACTTGTTAAGTAAAGAGACATTAGCATACACTACTTATACATAACCATGGATTGTCAGGGTATAATGTCGTACGATCGTATAAGTGAATCTCAAAATCTCTGTAGACTGAATTATATTTTATTTACTTCTTGATGTTCATTATCTGTAAACTTGGCAAGTGCAGCATATGAAGAATAACGATTTTCATTTTCTTCATCTCCATGTAAATTGAAACGATCTAAAGTATGTAATGCCTCTTCAAAATAAATATTGGGATTTTCAGACTGTGTTTCCATCATCCATGTACCATATAATCGATATGCTTTGGAACGTAATAACTTATCACCACCAAAATCCGACGATAATAAATTTTGCAACAAACTACGTCCAATATTTCTATCTAAATTTAAATCCCATTCAAGCTGTGCTTCTTCCAATTGTAATTTACACATTTGTACATTTTCAATATTACTAACTTGTTTTAGTTTTAATAAAGCCATTCGAGCAACTTGAAACCATTTCTGTTTTCGAGCTGTTTCTAAAAAACATTGATGTGAAAATATTATACTACACTTATCTTACACTAAAACAAGTCTTACACTATTTTTCCATAAAATAGCATACCGAAACAAGAAAATTTTACTTTGTTAGATTTTGTTAAGATTCGCTTTTCCTCGGTTTTTTAGGTTTCGGTTCTCCAAATCAACTCAAATGCGTAATTACGATATGGTAAAGAGTTAGGATTCTTGAATTTTAAGAAGTGGTATATCCTAGATTATAGGGGTTCACATAAATGGATGCCAGTTCAATTTTGTTAGAATTTAATAAAATATGGCGGGGTGAAAAAAATTATAAATATCCCATTTTTGTCATGGGGCTCTGGAAAAATATTAAAAAAAATTCTTACCTGCTAAATTGATTTGAAAATTAATTAAATGATTTTGAATATTTGCCTCTTTCGTTTTATTAAATGCAATTTCTAATAGTGTAATTCGTTGATTATAGATCGGTTCCAAATAGTGAAAATCTTTTGATTCCATTTGTGATTGCTTTTTCCATTTAAATATGATTTCATTAAAATTATTAAACGAATAATCCTTACTGAAATCCTCAATTTCTTGCAATAATTGTAATCGTGACAAACCCCCATATAAATTTTTAGTCGTTTCTAAATTATATTGCAATGATTTTACAATTAATTTTCGTGTGATTTTTAAATGATCGTAATTTGGTTCTTGATCATAAACATTTTTTAACGCTAAGTAATGATACTTTTCAAAGGTTTCATTATCATCATCTTTGATAACTTTATTCAATGTCCAATTTTGCATACGCCATAAACATTCATAATCAATTGTTTTCGTGTAAATATTTGCTGTATTATATAATCCAGCATGTTTTAATGACAATCGATATGCATTCTCGAGTACAGAATTTGAAATACATGTTGTCGTCAACATAAAATCATTATATAAAACAGATTGATCCCAACGTCCCATTTTAGAATAATGTTCAACACGATCTTCCATATTGTACAAATGTGACATTCCACAGCCATGTACAGCATCGGGATCATCGATATTTGTGTAGGATTGTCGTAGAATTTTTTGCATTATTTCACCTTCATTTGGATATTTCTGGCAAATATATTCTATGATATTTAATCGTCTTGTATCCTTTCTATATTGTGGTAAACTTTGTATCTTCTGACGACACCAAAGTTCTGCATAAAATACGGCAGTAAAAAATGATGAACAATCGTATGCAGCTTTAGCAATATGTAAATAATTTATATTTAAAAAGTTTTTATCATCAGTTCTGTAAATTAAGAATAAATCCAGAATTTAAAAGATATTTTGAAAACGGAATTATTTGCACGATCTTAAAATTTTAAATGACTAATCAATTTAGTTTTGGAATTTTGATTAACTCTGAGATCATAAATTAAATTACAAGTACAAGTATATTTTTAGAAATGGAAAAATAATAATATACAAATTCTAATAATGCCTGGATATAGTTTATGGATAGTTTACTTGCAATTAAAGAATTTGACTTACGTATGGTCTCGATGTGATCGCAGTTTATTTAAATTTACAATATCCAACATAACTTTAAGCGATTTGTGATGGACCCGATAATGATTATAAATGTTGTGAAAAAATAATGAAATTTTATTATTTATAATTTCAATTTGATTTTTATTTGTAATTTTACATAGCAGCATTTCAATTAAAATAGGCAACAGTTTTTCAGCAAAATTTATCTAAAAATAACATACATTAAAATTAATGATCTAGAAAAATTAAACAGAAATTTTATGAAAACTTGTAATACATATTTTCAAAAGTCTACCTTTTTCTCACAAAGCTGGATAATAATTTTAATATAACGTGGACGTTCGATTGATTTTAAAATATTATAAATTAAAAATTTCAGCCATGATTCATGTCCATCTTGTGTGTTATATAATGGGCGCCATAAATCTAAATCTTGTAAATTATTAAAAAATTCATTTGATACACAAAATAAGAATTCTTCACTAATTTCAAATTTCGTATCTGTCGTTATAAATGGATAAATATGATGTAAATTAATTGGACCAATAATGTCATCAAAATTATCTGGTTTATTATCTAAAACAAAAAATATATAGGAAAATTTTGTAAAACATTTATTACAACTTATTTAATATACTTAAAAATTGTTTACCATGATTTATACTTACGAATAATACAGTATCCTTCAGGGCTAGATAAAACTTCATATAACGCCTCACTAGCCATTTCACGTATATCCCAATCTTTATCCACAATATAATTTGACAACAATTGAATAATGACACCCGCTGTTATTAATGAAATATCAATGTCCAGAGAATTGACCAATTGTGTAAAATCCACTTTTAAAATAAGCGATCGGAGATTTGATGGACCTAACTCTCCTAAACATTTGGCAGCCATTAATTTCACCTAGAAATGTTGAAGTATTAATATTATTTTTTCTTCAAATTTTTCAGTATCCCTGTTAGAAATTTTGATCGCTAAAATTTTGTAATATCATTAAGAAATCTCTTCAATAGAATCAAACAAACGAAACTGAAGTTATAAAAACAACAAAAATTGATGATAATACCTCTTCATCAGACGAATACGACAATTCAATTAACGAAATAATTAAATTATGTAGAATACTATTTCGACACATTTCAAATGATCCTTGTTGAATTTTCAATTGATTATATATCCGAAACAAATCATCTTTTTGTTGCTCTAATAATTTATGTAAGCGCTTTAAACTCTCTAAACGTGATACATTCTCAAAATTTTGAATTTTCAAAAATATTTCAATTTCACTCTTCAAATTCTGTTGATTATTTGTATTATATCGTACTTCATCATAAATTTCATTTAACATTCGAAACTGATCATCTTCGTCGGGAAACGGCTCCAATTCCGAGATTGATTCGGTAATTGTTTCTTTATTGTCAACAATTAATATTTTTAATAATTCAAAAAGACTTTGATGTAAATAAGATGCTGTTTGATTTTTTGTTAATGGTGAAATTGAATTAATAATAAAATGACAATGCTCTTTGAAGATATCTTTATCAGTCTTAATAAATGTTGCACAAAATTTTATGAAGTATTTACAAGTAGCCATACGTAATTGATCATTCTGGTTTGAATTTGTGATAATATTTATAGCATTATGTACAATATCTCTCAGAATAAATTCTAGAACGGGTTTTAGTTCTTGCGTTTGAAAATAGTCTTCGACCCACTTACAAAACAATATGTATTGTTGGAATGCTAATAATTGTTCATGCTGATAAGGACTTTTATGGATAGGTTTTGAAAGTTTTAATAAACATTTTTGAAAAAAATTTGGTGAAATTTTTGCAAACATTGTAATAAATGAAGTGAATGCGGCCTTATTGTCTGCTTGATTCTGAAAAAAATACAAATATTTATTTTTAATTTTTTGTTTTTAAAGGAAGTTATAATTATTATGATTTTAAAAGCCCAAAAGCGGTAGACAAATGTATTAGAAATATTTCGTGGGATCATAAATATTTTTTAGGATGATATGTACCCGTTTAAAAATTTTTATATATCTTAAATATGATTAGTATAAAAGCTTTCCCCTTTATAAAAATTCTAATAAGTAGACTTTTATGGATGTTTTTTTTTTTTTTGAAAAGAGCTTATAAAATTTTCGTTTACTAAAAATTTCCCGGTGCCTAGGCGTCGTTTACAAATTGCAGGATAACGGACACTTCGTTTTTATGGGTGTTGAACAAAATGATTTTTGAATGATCATTTTATTACAATGATAATAATACACGACAATTTTAAATTTGTGTGAGCAATCGAAAATTTAATGCTTTCTGAAAGAGAATGGTCTACTTATTAGAATTTGTGTAGAAGTAAAACGAACTCATGTTCTACAGTGCGAGGCACCTAATTAAAAATCATTATCTCACCTCTAAAAATTCTATACATTCCTTGACGGTATTATAATTAAAAGATACTCGACTATTTTGTAGAATATTGTTAGGTAATACAATATTAAATTCACCATAAAAGTAATCGATATCATCAAATTTCTTAATTAAATTAAATAAAATGTCTTGAAGTTTTGTTTGAACTAATTGAGCCCGATTATATTCTGTTACCATAGCGTATAAATTTGTCTTCAAAAACCTTAATTCTGTTCGAATTGATTCGTCTGTATCGGGTAAAGGAGTTTTACATGCGATTAATGGTAGAATTTCAACAATTAATTCTGGAAATAATTCCTAAAAAAAAAAAAAAAGAACAATTTATTATTATATAAAATAATGTTATTATAGTAAAATAATTTGATGAAATTTTACCTCAATTAAATCTTCTAAATTTTTATTCAATTTATGACATATCTCCTTTAGTACATCAATTGAATTCTTCATTAAAAATAATGGTACAATTAAAGACAGATTTTCCGAATAAAAATCTAAATCTGTATTGTATCCTAATATTTGATATGGAAATTTATCAAAACTATGTTTACCACTACACCATTTTGTTACCAAATATTCTAAATGTGATGTAAAGAAATTTTTTGAATTTTTTTCCTGTTTCTTGTGTAAAATATACTTTATGGAGGGTTGCACTTTAGCTAAAAATTATATAATAACAATCATTATCAGTAGATTTCCGTTAAAAATTAGTCACATTATGAATAGTTATAGAGTGATTTTTTTAAAAGCTGTTCTATCTCTTAATAGAGTTAAAAATGTTACGTAACAATTTGTTTGTTTTTAGTAAGCTTTCATAAATTTACACTGAAATAATGTTTGCAAATGGTATAAATTTATGGAGTTGCTCATCTGAAAATTTACGATTTTACTCACAATTGTCTACCGGAACACACTTGGTACTCTATTTTTAAAAAAATCACCCATTATTTAATGTTATACCTGCACTAATTTTAATCGCAAAACAAATAATCGAAAATAAACATTCCGGAAGAATTCTCGAATCACTGCAAGCAATTAATGTATACGTATATAAAACAGCACAAACTCGGAAATTCTTTTCATCCACAATACTAAATTCTTCAGTTTCACTATCATTTACTTTTAATACTTTCTTTATCTGTAAAATAAACGATCTTTAAGCAAATTCCATCCTATTCATTCGGATTCAATTTCGATAGGATTTAATAGGACTTTTATATCTGGGATTATTTCAAAAAAACACTCACATTTCTATCAATATCAGAAAAAAATGTCTTTTTTAAATGAATAGTAAAATCATTGGAATTAAAAATATCGTACATAATATCGATTGCCAACAATCGAATATTATGGTAGGGGCAATGCGTATATGAGACTAATTTATCCCAGTTAGAAAATCGACCATCACCATTTGTCCAATTAAATTGTGGATTCATCTAAAATGTACAAAAATTTTAAATATATTGATTTTGGATTTCATGTCAAAAGCATTACATACCACAATGATTTCTTTCATTGTAAGTAGAATTGTCGTAAATATTTTTGGTCCATGCTTTTCAGTGCTATATAACGTAATTAAAAATTTATGTGCAATGTTTTTTAGTTCATTATTATTTGATTTTGCCACATGTTTTAAAATTTCTGAAAAATATTAGACAAATATTCAAAATACAGAAAAACAACAATAACATTTATTGAAATCTAATGAATTTACAAAATTAATTTCAAACAAAAGTACTAAGGTTTTTAAAGAGAGACATTTTTGTCTTTTACTTTTTATCATTCTCTGAATAGATCTATTTTTATGGAAGCTTGCTGTTTGATTACGAACTCAAAGTATCTTTGTAACTCTAGAAAACTCTGAATATGGAAAATTTTAGGGCATGATTTTTTATATGGGTTTGTAAAAATCAAACATCAAGCCTTACATCTTTTTAATTCTTCGATGATTGTATATTCTTAAAAATTTAGAGACAATATCAATCATAAAAATATGGTTACCTCTGAATACTTCAAATATTTGTAATACCACGACAAAATAATGTTCATTAACTTTTAAAATACTATCTAATATATTGAAAACATTCACAAGAAGTTCGTTAGATATTGAATTTTTAAAATTTAGAATTGCCGAGCAAAATACCAATCCCTAAAATACAATAATTTTAATCAATAACTATTCAAAGACAAATGAACAAATAATATTTACTTACTATTTTTAAATCGATTACATTTTCATATTTTAAATCAGTAAGAAAATTATCTTGAAGTATTTTTAAAAGTTTTCCTTGTACAGGTGTTGTATTAGTAAAATTTGGTTTGAAAATATAATTACATAAAGCTGTAAAACTTCGAAGGACTAGTCTTTCTTCATGTGATAATAACTTTTCGGATTTGGAAAATTTGGTTAAAAAGCTAGTATTTTTGGTACTCATATTATCTACGGAAAAGAAATAAAACAAAATACGACCTTTATCATCTCAACTGAAGCATTTTATAACTATTTCTTTAGAAGACGCACATAGGTGAAATTTAATAAAAAGTCGGACAATATTAAATGAAATGTGTTTACGCTTGTATATTGCTTTACTATTACTATTTAGCGATTCAGGAGACGCAAGTAGGCGCAGCAAAATTTGGTATTTTAGGAAAGCTACTGAAATGTTCTTTATAAATATGTGTAAAAAACAGATTGAGTGCGATTGAGTATTAGCTTTTTCGCTACGAGAAATAAAATTAAATGTTAAAGTATAGCCTTATGTTTAAAACAACATATCTTTACAATCGTAAGTAATGTAAAGGTTTAGGTCTTTAGTAATAATATATTTATATGAAGGTATAGAATCCATAATGGTTTAATACTAATATTCATTAAATGAAATATGTTTAAAATCAAACGTGTGGATAATTAAATATAAAGTGTCAAACGTTAGACAAGTCGCTGATAGGTGCCGTCATATGTCTTGTTACTAATTTAGGTCACTATTTCTTAATCAGAGTTCTTAATTACAGATTTTGAGGATCTAACCACCAGAATGATGTTGCTATACTTTTTTTTCTCATATATATGAAAGCTATTACACTTTATGACGCTAAAATTTACTTACCATTTTGTACTTTTAATAAATTCCCATGTCCATCTTCAACTAATAAATACAATTTATTTAATAACGAAAATAATTTCACATCTAACGAAGAGTATTCATTAAAAAATTTCGGATGTAATTTTATATCAAAAAGTTTAATCATATGTTCGATTAATTCAATTTTCTCATGTAAAGGAATCTGTGAATGATTTTCAATTCCATGTGTAAAATTTTCATCCAAAATTGGTAAAAATGTTAGTATAGTTTTAATTAATGGAAATGTTGATGTATCATTAATTATATTAAATTCAAAGGACGCCGTTAAAAGATTTAATGAAAATATTAATATATCTATTGTAATCTGAATTTTCTCAAATAATTTCATAGGTTTTATCCGAATTTCTTCAAAACATTCGTGGAGTCTTATTAAATATTCCATTAAATCATTTTTAGATCGTTCATCGACTCGGTAACTTATATTTTTAGCATTCTCTGATGATAAATTACATGTATTTTTATTGTCTATTAAAAAAATACTTTTTTTATAAACACTTTCCAAATTATCTAAATAATTTTTATTTTCTTTTTGATGATTTTTTATTTCGATTAATGGAAATTGTTTTAACATTAAACCAATTAATATCTGAGCAGTCATATCTGTTTGATAGACATCTTGTTTCGATTTCATATCATTTGTATCAGAAAAACTACTCAGAATTGTTTCCCAAAGTGTATAACGATAATTTATATCTTTTTTATCGATTGATAATGGATATTTATAATATATGGTGTTTAAGATTTGTATATGATGGATAGTTAATTTTTTAGAATTTAAAACACGTAACAGTGATAAAGCGTCCACTGTTTTTGATTGTAATAATTTATTTGTTAAAGTTACCCAAATATCTTCATTTTCATTATGCCCAAAAGACCTGAAATAAATAATAATATATCAAAAATATAAACAAAATAGCAAACATATTAGGAAAGAATTCTTTGCTATTTTCGCATTTTCATAGAATTCCTCAAAAAATTATTCCTAAAATTTAAGCGTAATTATCTTGTTAATAAAGTTACAAGAAATTGTACAAAAAATTTATACCGAATAGTATTTTCCCACACTTTCATCCATAAGTTATTCAACTCTGATTTGTTTACTCCATGTTCAATAAAATTTTCAATTTCCAAGAGAGCTAAATAACATTGAAACTGAAAATGGCGTTCCATTTTAATAGTAAATTCAAAACTTAACAGGCGTGACAATATTAATGTATAATTCGACAAATTTATCTTATCTGAATGACGTATTATATATAATTGTAAAATGCTCAACCAAGGAATCGAAGATCCAGGTTTAATTTCATCAAAAATTGTTTCAATAGCACTCGTGTGTCGAACACGTTTAACAGAAGATCCCTCTCCACCACCATCATCATTTAAACGTTGTAATAAATTAAATTCTCTCTGTATCAAAACTTCAACTGCTAATCGTCGAAAATTATACCAAATTAGTGAATCACTTTTTTGTAAATCAATAAATTTATTATTTTTTAAATTTCTATTATAAACATCAGCTTCTTGACATATTTTACTATACATTTGACCTAAGAAACTTTTCCATTTGGTCCAATCATGTGCATACGCTAAATCTGAATATTGTGTTACGCCATTAGGATGGTGAAGTGTTACTTGTAACAATAAAAAATCGAAGACAGTTGTCTGAAACATTCAATAATTTTATGAAGGTAATTGAGTTGCGTATACACTCATATTGGTGAGATGATCATGACCACTACCTCATCGGAGGACATACGAATATAGCAACGGAACCAGTCCGTGGTTGATTCATTATTTTATATTGAAATTTATCAGTATTTAAAAACAAATATATGTTATATTTAAATACTTTTGAAAAATATTACTAGTGATATTTCTTCCCTCATTATTAAAATCTTTATATGATATTTACAATACAATGGAAACATAAAATAATTATATTTTTGTAATACGAATATTTTATTGTACATTCTACCCATTTGTGGTGTATTTTATCGGAATTAATAGGGAATGGATTATTGTAATAGCAGATATGATTGTTTACCTTGGAACCTCCATATTCTTCTATACGATCCTCATAGCAACTTAGAACTTGAGGAAGAATTTCTTCACCAAGCTTACATAATGATTGGCGTAGATCACAAGCTACCTGAAAAATTAATTAAAAAATAATGATAATTTTTGAAATTTGAAAACTGTATTTACATTTAATTTCTCTATACTATATGAACATTAAAATGCTGGCAAGCAATTACAAATTGTCTACTATATCTAGGTGTTGAATTATTATTTGAAAATGATTTCTTCGCGAGAACAATAAAAAAAATACAAACCTTTTCACAATAAACTTGTGTCATTTTTAATAAATCATTTGATCTCTTTAATTGTTGACATTCTTTAGCAATTTCCCATTGTTTAACAATAAACGAACACCAGGAACGTAATAAATATGTTGGGGCATGCTCAAATATATGAATTAAGGATTTAATGATTTCATGTCGAGTTATATTATCATGGTCTTCTCTTAAACAAATTCCCTTTAAAATTCGTATAATTTCTAAAAATAAATAAATAAAAAGACTTTTATATAATTCATTATTTAAGATCTGTCTACACTTATATCTTATTTTCACAAACAATCTATTCAATTTTTCAATCCCAAACGAAGAGATGAAAACATAACATTTAAATGATTTTCATAGAACTTGGAAATTTTATTTAGTTTACGAGCGCTAGCTTTTTCCTAAGTAAATTTACAAAATACGGACCTCAAAATATTTATTGTTTTAAAATAAAATTCAATTCAGATTTCAAACTGCGATAATAAAACTGCGCCATATGTAAAAATACTATTTTTAACAACCGATGTATCTGGGTTTCTGTGAAAAACGCTAAATTTTTATCTAATTTTTGTGTTCAAAATGTCTTTTGCTTATACTAAATACCAACCAAGCGAAAAAGTGTAATTATTATGCTTTCATTTCAACTGTAGGCTGTGCGAAAATAAGACAAATGTTGTATTTTTAAAAGTGATAAAAGAACAAACCTTTCCATTCTGAATCGTTTAGAAAATATACAAAATGCTGTACACGTAACAAAATATTGGTTAGTATATGTAAATAGGTTTGTAAATAGTATTTATGATATCTTGGATTATCTAATACTTCAAAAATACACTCTAAGGTTGAACCTCTAGTTAAATATAGGAACTCTACAAAACAAAAAAATATATTAAATTTAAAATATACACAATGATCTAAAAAAATTAAACATTGAATAAAACAATAAAGATTGGGGAGATCGATTTTCACTTGACTATCGAAAACCGTAGCTGGACTACAAATTGTTGACATAATCGGATTGAATCAGAATTTTAAATAGATATCATTGTATAGGAATAAATTGAAAATAATTTCCAATTCAAAATTTTGTCTAGATTTTAATCGGAATGGACCGTGACAATTCTATACATAGTCGGAATAAGGTATCCTAAGCCAATACTGTATTTTTCATTAGAAAATAATTTTTCCGGTGAAGTCGCCTAATTATCACTTAATCCTTAAATTCTCAATCAATAAATTTTAATGATAGGGTCATGATATACCAAAAATAATTCAATAGACAAGAAAAGAGTAAATAAATTTACTCGAAAATAATTTCCCGTAATTAACTATAAAGAATGTTTGCCAGATTGATTTTCTTAATTTTTCTTTACAAGATACAAACGCTAACAGATACATTAAGTGGAAAATATGATAACAAATAAAAAAGATGGTTACCAGACGAAGATGAATGTTCAATAACTCTTATTGCTAATATACGACAATTTCCAATTATGCGATCACTTGTCTGCGTTTGAGATTTTCCCAGTCGTTCAGTATCAATGCATCTATCAGCTTCTCCAATTATATACCTTTGAGAAATTCGTAAGACATTATCCCAATTAATGGATGTTTTTTTCAAATGGTTATTGTTCAATTCTTCAATAATTGATCTGTTACTTATGGTCTCCATTAGTTCACTTATAGCACTTCGTTTTTGTGTAATCTTCGATGTTGATGAATCAATTATTTTCAAAGTTGATTTTAAATAATTCATTTTTAAAGCTTTAAAATACAAATTCTAGTTAAAATTAAACATTAAAAGATGTGAATAATATTTTATTCGCAACACTATATAAAAGTTCAGTAGTAATGCATAAAAAATAGTGATAAAATTTAAGACTGTTAATATTTACGTTTTAACACCTACACTTTTAAAACTGATAGTTTCCCGCTTTTTAAATATGTCAAAAATAGTTTATTACCAACCTATAATAGCAATAATTACTGCAGTTACCAGCTAGCCTTCAATAGTGGGAAATGCAAATTCATTAATAGATTTATCACCATTCACCACCTAAAAAAAATTATCGTACCTCCAAAGATAGTTTTTCAGCTAGGACCTAATGGAAGGGAATATAGTTGTTAAGCTTAAGCTACATCTGCTTGGTTTTTTCTCTGTTGGCCTGGCCATGGAGTTTTTTACCGACTGTAGTCGAATGAATATACGCGGACCAAAGATTTTTCAGTACTTCAAACCATACAAGAGCCGGTCGTCACACAGATTATGATAATTCTAAAAGTAAGGCAGCTTCACCAACTCACAAATAATATAATAATAGTGTCATCCATAAATTTGCCAAGCACAACATACCCAAGTTTAATATTATATGACATACCCTGGTACTCCGCCTGTTTTTATATTATTGGAAGAACACGTTTTTGCATTTCGTTTATCTATATCTATGTATGTTCATTCCGTTACACTTTTTGGACCGGTTTTCTGTTTTTTAAGAAATTTGCTAAAAACGTTTATCACGTTCAGGGAATTTATTATACAGTTCTTGAGCATCATATGGCCATCAAGGGCTTCGTAATAACAAATTTCCTAAAATTATTGTAGTTCTCACTAACGGTAAACCACATTTTATTCGATTTTCATTTAGATATTTTAATTAAAAATACAATGAATATATTCAAAATTCATAATTTCACTTTTAGTATCATCGACTAAATTTTTTATTCGTATTCATACAGATTTTACCCTAGGATAATTTTAAGGAAATTAAAACAATATTTTGTTTTGCTCAATAAAACTTTATTAAATAAAAATCATAATTTATTTTATTGGTAATAATACTGATAAAAAAATTCCATCATTTATTTAAAAAGAAGTATATTAAAAAAAATTAATTTACATTCACCTTAAAAATAATATAATTAAAAATTCATACCTTTAGAATTTTCCGCAATTACGACGATTACTTACCCACTTCAAAAACATTGACCTAGTAAAAAATTTATACAAATTTGAAGTATTTGAATACACATTCCATTAAAATGGATATTAAATGTTTAAATTTTACAAAAAATTATTTTTAATTCGAAATACTTCAAATTTTTTATTTAAGAAAACATTTATGATTCATAATATATGGATAAATGGATTTGCAATCAAACAAAAAAATTTAGATGTTTGTATTACTGAAAATATTTCCTTCCAGAAAACAATAAGGACACTTTGCGTTAGGAGCATCTGTTTCTATAATGTCTCTAAAATAAATCAAATAAAAAAAAAAAAAAACAAAAAAAAAATAAAAACAAACAAAAAAAGAGACAAAATATATGCAATTCCTTTCAAATGGCATACCTTCGCATCATTTTGAGATCCGCGAAATCCTAATCCTATCCACAAATATGATACGTCCTATCCAACGCAGCGAACAATCCATCGAAGGGTCAAGATTATCCAATAATCAGTGTATACGTAACATCCACATCCAATATAAAATTTGCAAAAACAAAAAATGGATTATGTGGTGTGTAAAATTGTGAAATAATTTAAATTTCGGTTTACATAAAATCCTGTCCCTCCGATAAGTTAGTTCCATCGGTGTCCAAAAAGTGTTTGTCAGAATCGAGTGAATCCTCTTGTTTGGGAAAATTGTTAATTTATCCAAAATCCGTTAGGTAATGATTATATTTTTGAGTATTTAAATCCAAATATTTATTCCAATGAGCAATGTGCTTCCCAAAAACAAACAGAAAAAAATACATTAAAATTTGATTTTGATTATATGGTAAGTTAAAAATAATTAAGTAATAATTTCTTTTTTTTTTTTTTGTTTAGATTATCACTTTATTATTTATATATTTTAGATATGCATTTTGTGGTCCAACGAATAATTCTTCATAATTTTCTTGGTACAGTTACAAAATAATAAATGAAGGAGAATCATTTAGTGAGAAACTTATGAATAAAATCCGTTGAATCGTATGATTATTTCAACTCAAAATAAAATAGACTGGTTGACTAGTTTTTTTTAAATATTTACAAAATTGATAAAGATAAAGTTTTAAAGCTGAGATTTAAGAAGAGATTAACAAACAGTAATTACGCAACTGATAAAATTTATAATAAAAAAATTTAAAATTATTTATCGAGTGATCAGCGTAGTCGTTGACAAAGTGAAATGATCGACTTTGCTGATCGATCACCTTTTTAATTAACCAAATTATCCGGAAAAAGTCTCTAAATAAATACGAGGATGGTGTGAAATGTTTCTGACCTCAAAATGAAGATGGGCACCACTTGTCAATAAAAACTGTAGCTGTGCATCTTTTGACAGTTACTCACCAAAATTTCAGTCATTTTGAAAATTTAGTTTTTATTTTAGAGTTGTTTTAGTCATTCGCATCTTCACGTTGAGGTCGGAAACTTTTCAGACCACCCTCGTTTTTCTCAAAGTAAACTTGAATGTATTTAATCGGATTAGATTATATTTATAATTAAAAGGAATTACACAGCAATTTGATAAATGCAGCAAATGAATATAATATTCTAAACAAATTTTATTATATAATCACTAACTGTACCAAATTTTGTTTTAATTATACAAATCTTTATCTTCTAAACGTTTTTCGAATTTAGGATCAGTTAACTACGTTATTATGAGCAGAAATAATTAATAAGATGAATTAAAATTTTAAAAACATTGCAATGTTATTTACAATAAAACAATAATAAGACGACAATGTGAGAATGTTTTAATTATTTTGAAAATATGTACGATTAATTATCAATTATAATTACTTTTTTTTGTAACAAAATTGATTTTGTTTTAAATGTGAAATATCAATACTAAATTAAAATTAAGAGCATTGAGAAATGTATATACAAAAAAAAATTTTAAGTTTCATTAATGGCTTAAATATGTTGCTTTCACTAACAATAAAGACACGAAGCTAAGTGAAATAAACATATTTAAAATTTAAATGTTTAAAAAATAAATTAATTAAAAAATAATAAATTTTCAATAAGGGAAAATTGTTATTTATCAGTCTTTTTCAACTGCAAAAAAAACAAAAATGTATCATTTTTCTATGAAAAAAGCGAACCGATAATAGATCAGACTCCAAATTAATAATTGAAATAATAGTGTTACGAATAATTTCTGAAAGCCTTAAATTTATATTAAATTTTTCTGCCTAGAAAAAACATAACTAAAAGAATTAATTTAGGAAAAAAAGTTAAAGTTATTTCTATTCAGAGATATTTGGCGACTGATCCATAAAATTTTTTGTTTAAAACATTGTCAAACAAAAAATTAAATTTCCACACAATTATTCGTCGTTTTTTTTTTTTTTAATATAAATAATAAATACAAGCTTAAAAGAAAAGATAATTAGCTAAAAATGTATTTATGATTAAATATTATCTAATAAGGTCATTAAAAACGAGTAAAATAAAGGAAGCAAGTAATCTTCGATTAGAAAATTTAAATGGTTCTTGAATGATTTTATGATATAGCTTTTGTAATCAATTAAAATTAATACTATGATAGAATAAAGCTTAATATCTCTATCAAATTAGTAAATGAATACCACAAAATCATTAAAGTGCGTTTAAATATTATACGTATTATACAACTCTTAGCTAAGAGTTTATAAGGGTTAAAAAATAAATCACATATAAGTTAGTTAATTCGTATTTAGTACATATTGTACCTTGATAGTAATTGTCAAATCCATTAATCTTTGGATTTGATATTTACCATTTGTTCCATCCATCAATCTAGACAAAAATAGAGCAAAAATTAAAAATAACGTGTGTCAAGATTAACAAATGAGACTCCAAGTTTTGGAGCCATCGTGTGCCCTAAGATAAGGAAATAAGAGAGAAACCGCAGCTGCGTCGCTTGCATCTAGATATTTTGTTTTACTGTACCTTGCTTTAAAAAACTCCATCACCTGAAGGCTAGAATTCTTATTGGCTCAAGGTGTAGTGAAAGAACTATCCAAAGCAGGTGATGCTATAGGATCTTATAAAGACCAGTGGCCACGCAAAAAGCTCACAACTTCTCCGACGGAGTTGTTCCTATAATGGATGAATCCAGAGTTTTAGATCCAAACATTCAATATCTAACACTTTGAAATGGTGTGTGCTAAATAATTGAAATGTCCTTAAGGGAAATTAATTCGATAAATTTTTACCGGATTAATAAATAAAGAATGCGGACAGCGTATTGAAACGATTGAAGTGATATAATACAATTTTCTCACTATTTCATTATTAAAACAAAATCTTTGACTCAATTGCGAATAAATTTGAACTTTTAGAAATTTCTAAGAGAGATTGTTGGTTAATAATCTAATTTTTGATATTTTTTTTTGAGGGTACATCATAAAATCATTCATAAAGTATCAATTAGATATTAGTGTAAATAATAAGTTTGTGACTTAAGTTTAGCTAAGTTTAGTCCTAACTAATGCAGGGACTCAAAAAAATTAGTGAATATATAGTAAATGAAATTTAAAAGAAAAAAAAAACACAACATCAATAATATTGAAGACATAATAAATAGAAAATCTGGAATGTTAATATTATCAAATAAACAATGAAAAAAATTTAAAAAAAAAACATATATACTTAGAATGATTCCGAAATTTAGACGATTTGTTAGTAAAATTTACGTACATAAATCCCTTAAATGATATTTACAATTTCTTTAAATATAAATTTGGCACGAAGTTTTTATTTCCCAAAAGATATAATTCAATATTAAGGGTTTATGTGTGCAGAATCTTATTGCCTTATTCTTGTGTTTCTAAGAAATTTTTGAAAAGATATACGAGGGGATTTGATTCGCTAAACCTAAAAATAATAATTGACTCTGACCATACACCAAACTTATTAAATTGTTCTTCAAATAAATTTCTAGGCTAACTTAATAATTTTTACAAAAATTTAACCTGATTGTCTTCTTCGTTGAAGATGAAAATTATAAAGTTATAATTGAATTTATTGTGAGCTCTTCGGACATGACGACAGTTGGAAGTCGAATCTACATATAATTTCGTACATTAATTTGCCTTGTTTTATTTATAATTAGAATGACTGTCGATTCAAGTATTTAAGCTTAAATCAAATAAAATTGAAAAATTTTTAATGTTATACAAAGCGAAAAAACTTTTTGTTATACATCAAATTTCCGATTTTTGTACATATTCGATAAATTCGATAATAGGTAGATTACTATCTGGATAAATTTTCTACTTTAAAGAAATTGAAATTAAAACGTTTCAAAATTATCAGAATATGCTATTAGTAAACAATTTGATAAGCATAACGCATGATTTACAGTCAATAATACTAAATTGGTCAATTAAAAAAAAAAATCTCTTGAAAGAATATTGAGGTAATGTACGTAGAAAAAAGCCAAAATTTTAAGCATTCGTTTATAAGAACAAATGGATTAAATTCCTGTATATAAAAATCACTTCTTAAATTATTAATATTTAGTAGATAGGAAAATATAATAATTTTGTATTCAAAACTATGCAACCATTATCTTTTAAAGAGATGTTAATAAAACATATAACCATCTATAAAAAGTACACATATAAGGAGAGATCGAATATATTCAGAGACATATTTTATTTACAATTTTAAGTTCATAATAAAGAAATAAAAAAAAAAAAAAAAAAAAAAACACTAAAATTACAAAAATGTATAGATGTACGTTATAGATTATTTCGCTCTCCTTATATACTGTGTTCTTTATGCATTAAAATTGAGCGTAAAATAAATATTGAAAAAATAAATATTTATTTTACATGTACCTAGGTACTAGAAAATCGAAATATGTGTTAAAAAATCACTTAAGGGATTTTTTCCATCTAAGCAAAACAAAAAAAAATGTCTATTATATATAAGTCTACTTTAAATTTCTATTGATAAAACTTACACATTAAATTATGCATATTCACGTTAATTTACTATTTTTGATTTTCTATTATTTTTACTTTAAAAATTATTTATAATCATGAGTTAAAATAATAATTTAAAAAAATGACACGCAAACATCTTATTACACACGAGAAACAGCGACGAGTTAGAAACATTTTCGATAGGATATAAATTTCTTATTCACAATCGATTTTCTATACTTTCTTTTCTTTTACTTGAGTATGTTATTCAATGTTTATAGTAGGAAGCATCTCAGTTGCCAACATCGTCAATAAATAGCCTGTCGATTTTTTATTAATTTCAAACTATAAAAATATTATTATTTTGAATTCCTTGTAATTTTTTTTCAATACTTTTTATAGAAGACTCGAGGTTTATGATCTTCCATTGAACAAAAGAGAGTTTGGAATCACCATGTAGTCGAAGATGAGAGTGAGTGGTAGAAACACATAGCACAATGATATCTTAACGGGCCAATACAAGTTAGAATGTTCAAAAAATCAATTTTTATTTTTTTAATTGATAATTGAATTAATATTTAACTGATAATATTCCCCAAAAATTTCAAATCAATCGGATAAGTATTTTCCGAAATACACGTGATACAGTGTGAAAAACAGATTTAGTAAATGAATTAAAATTAATGTGAGAAAACTAATTGCTTTAGTCGGCAACAGAAACACTTCCAGTATATTATGTTAGTACAGGATATTAAAAATACTAGCGTTCATATATTATGATGGGCATTAAATTATGGCGCGTTCAATGAATAGTTAAATATATACAATTAATTTGCCCATTTTCCAAATTTGTTACGATTTATTTTTCAAAAGAAAAAAAAATAGCACTAAAATACTACGCAATTGGAAAATGAATACATGAATCGGCTAATAGAAATTTCGTTAATTTCCTCTTTAAACATAAAAAAATTTCGTTTTTTAATACCCTGTAAAATAAAATCAAACAAAAAATAACTAATTGAAAATTGGTTAATCAGTTTTTTGCTTGATTAAATTATTTTTATAGTACTAATTATATAAAATAATTACACGTGCCTTATCCATTCGGGTGATGGCTCTAAGGTATTTTGTTTTTTGATTACAGTATATATTATGTCATTTCTTAACTAATAAGGAGATCGAGAACGGGATCTAGAGTCCCGTGATCGACGCACTGGTGAATATGTAGGACTACCACGACGTCGTGATGGAGGTGAATATGAACGAGACCGAGATCGTCCTCCATTGCTGTTATCTTCTTTTACACGAATGTATGCAACTTCACCCTTAAAATAAAAGAAGTAAAAAACATATTACTAATTACCCAATTAAAAGACATTTTTATTAATTTAAATTAACAAATAATAATCGAATTCTGATCTAGAGCATAATCTATTTTAGAATAAAATTAAATATAACTCTACAAAATTGCGAAACCCTTGGAAAAAACGTAGTAGAAATCCAAGTTAATCTTCAAACTTTCCATAAACAAAAAATGTTCATCTCTCGATATCGCCCCAAACTGTTATCTAGGTCTTACTGATTCCGAATAAAATCGATAGAAAATTATCACTTTATTCTACCGCTTTATTCAAAAATTTTAAGATAAAACAACATAAAAATTAGAATTCTTTGAAATCATTTCTACAGGTTTTGAGTGGTTGAATCATAATTGATATTTCCAGTTAATCGATAAACTATTGGCTAGCTTTTTGAAAACATATATAAATTTTAAGAGATTAGAATGTATTTGAATAAGTATATATATACATGCTACGTATTATCTAACCTCATGAGATCGAAAACGAGAATCATCCAATTTTTTAATCGCATATTTCATATCCTCGTATCTTAAAAATTCAACAACACCAGTTCCGTCTTTAAATGAATCCGCAAAGCATACATCACCAGCTTCTCTCATATGATCTTTTAAATCTTGCCAAGAACCTGACGGTGGTAAACCTAAGAAAATAAAATAATCAGCAAAACAAACAAACAAAAAAAAACAAAAATTGAATATGAAAACAATTTGAAGCATAACAATAATATACCGGTAACTAATACTCTGAATTGTGATCGTCGTGCTGGAGGACCTCTCGAACCTCTTCCACTTCTGTCACCTCCATGTCCACCTCGAAAACCAGACGGGCCTCCTCCACGGGGAAATTCCACCCTAAGACGATACCCATCGTAATCATATCCGTCTCGCGCATGAACAGCATCATCGGCGTCTCTAAATTTATAACGTAAATTTAATTCAGGCACTACGATAGAACTTTTGAAATGTAAGATTTTTTACCTGGCATTTTCAAATTCAACAAATGCAAATGGGGGACCCCGTCGATTTTTTAAGTCAACAAAAGTTACTTTACCGAATTTATAAAATAAATCTTGAATATCTTTAGTTCGTATATCTGGTGGTAAATTTCCAACATAAATTCTACATTCACTACGACCACCGTGAGACATTTTTACTATACACTCTTAATTATACTTTTTTTAAGTTAGTATTTTAAACAAAACAAAATGTACTGCACAAAGCCAGAAATGGCGAAAGCATTAATTATCAATGCCGCCAACTTATTGATGCTTTTCACTATTATCTGAAATCCCGTTCTGCTGTGGTTCTATTTTGTACAGAATGCTCAAAAAATATAGTACTGTATAAGTTTGCGATAATGAAATATTATACAAAAGCTGTTATAACAAAAAATTAATTTAAAGAAATCTTCCCCAGATAGGTATGTATCTATAAAATCGCATTTATTTACCAAAACAAAAATTATATTTTTCATGTACAGTCTTAACTTAAAAACAACGACACTGAATTTAAAAAGGAAAAAAAAACAGATAATTATATATCGATAAAAACGGGGAGAATTATTTTCGGACAAAGTCGTGAGAAAGAATTTTTACTGAAAAAATTATTATTTTTTAGAAATATTTAGCAACTTTTTCTGCAATTTTACAAATTTAAATCAAATTGTATGGAATGTGATTTGATCAACATCATCGCTAGTCATCTGTCGCTTTGATATGCACTTGCCATAATGAAGATACATTTTCAAGGCAAGTTTGAATACAATTTTTTATTTAGAATATATCATTATATTTAGAAAATTATTTGAGTAAGTATGGCCAACTATATTATTTCCTTACTAATAACCCCAAAAAGGATAGTTTTTTTTTTTTTTTAAATCAAACACTGTAGTCCATTATAGTTTTTACATGCTTATGATATGTATAGTTTTTTTGACACCACATACTTATATTTGCCATACATATCTGACACACTCTATACACATTTGTTTACATTTTCATTATGAGAGGCGCTCTTTCAAAATTTCAAAGTGACATTTTCAGAAATCTAAACGAATAACAAGAAAAAAATGTTAAATTTTGATATTGTTTGTCGTACCTGTTCATTACAGGGTAATTTACAATATTTATTCGATAAAGATTTATTAATAAACCCTGCTACAATGTTAAATGAAATTGTTAATATCAAGGTAGACAAATTTAAACCAAACTATTATAAAAAAACTCATGATACTTTTCGTATAAACAGGTAATAAAAGGAGATAAATATCCACAGAATATTTGTATGAGGTGTTTTGATGCGTTAAAAGCAGCTTACTTGTTTAAGAATCAATGTCAAGAATCATATAAAAAATTCGAACAATATTTATCACTAAACTTGGAAAGAGAAATTTTTTCCAATTGTAAAGTAGAGCTAGAAGCTGAAGAGCTAATGAATAGTGTTTTTATTAAGGAGGAAAACCAATCAGATTGTTCGGAAACTAATGAAGATTGGTTCGAATTGCATAAAGAATCATTCAACAGTACGGAAGTAAAAACTTACGAATGTGACAAGTGCAATGTATTATTCCAAAATCAAAAATCTTATAAACGACATTTAAAAAGGCATGGACAACTGTATGTATGTGTTAATAATAGGCCATTTAATTGTAAAAATTGTGCAAAATCTTTCGAAAATAAACAACAGTTACAAAGCCACGTGAAGTTGGAACATGTTGGTGATGAAACACAACCTTCAAATGAGAAGATCAAACAAACTTTTACTACCGATAAAAATATACAAAAAAGAAAATTTATATGTGACTACTGTGGCCGTGGGTATAGTCAGTCTTCGAAATTAACTATTCATATTAGAACTCATACAGGTGAAAAACCGTTAGGATGTAACGAATGTAATAAAAAATTCCATAGCCACGCACTTTTAAGTCAACATAAACATATACATCATTCAAACGAAAAGCCATTTAAATGCGAATTTTGTGGAAAATGTTTTGTACTTTCACGATGGCTGAAAGTACATTTAATGACACATACAAATGACAAACCGTTCGCATGCGATATTTGTAATCAAAAATTTCGACAAATACATCATTTGTCCCGACATAAGTTTATACATACTGGTGAAAAACCATTTTCATGTAGCGTTTGTAATAAAAAATTTACACAAAATAGTAATTTACGAACACATATGAGAACACATACAGGGGAAAAACCTTATGTGTGTTCAGTATGTGGTAAAGGTTTTCATGATTCTAGCAGTAAGAAAAATCATCAGAAGAAGCATACATTGTTTGAAATCAATCAAAATGTAACAAAGTCAGTATTTGTATCAAATACAGAAAAATGAAATATTTTCAATTGTTTTTAATTTTTCCTTACTTTTAGTTGACTGCGGCGAAGTCAAAAAAGGCTTTCTTTCATAAGTACCAAACCGCTGACTTGATTTTGATAAATGTATTAAAATCATAAAAAATAAAAAAGACGGTATCAAAATTAAGAGTTTTAAAAACTGAAGAGTTATTTATACCTATTCAACTTTTATGTTAAAATCTAAATTTTGGAATTAGAAATGGTAAAAAAGGAGTTGCCGTTATGGGATGCCCAGCATATGTGAAAAATTTGATGATATAATTTATAATTAATGAAAACCAAAAAAGAAAAAAAAATTATTTCCATTTAAAAAAAACTAAATCAAATTTTTGAATCGGTAGGAATGAGGTTTTAATTAAAATTAATCGGATATTAAATTTCCAATTGAATATAATTTTCGATTCTATTTCAAATGGATTTAATCTGACATTTTTATTAGGACTCCTTAGTTTTTTTATATGAGATGCTAGCTTACTTATAATTACGAATTCATATTAAAACAACGGGCTACAAGTAATGAAACCGTGATAGAATTAAATTCCAATGACCTGTATAAAATTATGATTGGAGATAGACAACTCTTTTGTATGGATTTGCCATAATACATTTTCGTTCTATTTATAAAGACCTTGAAATACAAATTAAAAAAACAAATTATACAATATACATATTAAGCAAATTAATATTTTAATAAAAAATGTTTAAATTTTGTGTATTATATATTTAAAACTGTTATTTCTATTAATAAAATGCGATACAAATAATAAACTTCCTTGCTTCTTTCATAAGCATAAGTGGGTTATTTTCTTTTTATTTATATGTTACGTGTTTTTTAGACTAAAAATTTTAAAATAGTCCTACAAAATTATATGTATGGCTGTGTCATGTTTTAATTTTAAATTTTCCATGTATTTTTTTATTCATCGTACCGCACATGTACAAAGCATAAACCAATGAATCTATCACTGTGATAGCTATGCATTGGATAAGTAAATTGATAATCCAAATAAATCCTAACCTTGTATTAAACTACTGAGATTAGAACTAGGTTAGAGTGAATGGTGTGTCTCGAACGACTATTGTCCACATCACAGCCACAATGTGCATTCGCATTTCGCTAAGAAGAGAAAAAAAACTCAACAAACGATGTATTCAATTATTGTGATACATTCTGTACACATTTGTGCACATATGTTTGGCAATTATTCTCTATGGTAAGTATGTTTTTTATGATGAAGAGCTCTTTCAAATATGACAAATCCCACAAAACTTTAAAAAACAAGAAACTAAGAAAAATATGCTAAATTTTGAAACTATTTGCCGTACATGTTCATTGCAGGGTGAATTACAATCTTTATTTGTAGAAGAAGTACTATTAAACCCTGCAGTAATGTTAAATGAAATTTTTAATATTAAGGTAAAGAAAATTATTACGCAAATTTAACACAAATCATGGCATAAAACAATATTAATAATATATTTTTGTACAAACAGGTCATAAAAGGTGATAAATATCCACAGAATATTTGTGTAAAGTGTTTCAATACTCTAAAAGCAGCTTACTTATTTAAGAATCAATGCCAAGAATCGTATAAAAGATTCGAACATTTGTTAGTTAATTCAGAAACAGAAACGATTATTGATTGTACAGAAGAACAAATTGATAATGTTTTTATTAAGGAAGAAAACCAATCAGAATACTTGGAAAATAAAGCAAATTGGTTTATATTACATGATGAAGGATCAGAAGACGTAAAACGTTACGAATGTAACAAGTGTAATGGATTTTTTCAAAACGAAAAATCTTTTAAACGACATTTAAAACAGCATGAACAATTGTACATGATTCCGATTTGTGATGACCAATTTTCCATTGAAAATAATTTAGAACATGATTTTAAATATTTTAGTGAAACTCAGTTTAATTGTGCAGATTGTGAAAAATCCTTCAAAAATAAAAAACAGTTACAAATTCACGTGAAATCAGAACATTCTGATGATGAAACATACACTCCAATTAACAAGACTGAACAAATTGAAGATAAAATTACACGCGAAAGAAAATTTATGTGCCATTACTGTGGGCGTGGGTATACAGAAGCTCATTATCTGACTTATCATATTAGAACTCATACAGGTGAAAAACCTATATCATGTAACGAATGTGATAAAACATTCCATAAACAAACACTTTTACGCCAACATAAAATTATACATCATTCAAACCAAAAACCATTTAAATGCGAATTATGTGGAAAATGTTTTGCTATGTCTCATCGGTTAAAATTACATTTAATGACCCATACAAATGAAAAACCGTACACATGTTATATTTGTAATCAAAAATTTCGACAACCACATCATTTAGACCGCCATAAATTTGTTCATACCGGTGAAAAACCATTTTCATGTAATATTTGTGATAAAAAATTTATTCAAAATAGTAATTTACGAACACATATGAGAACACATACAGGGGAAAAACCTTACGTATGTTCGGTATGTGGTAAAGGTTTTCATGATTCTAGCAGTAAGAAAAATCATCAGAAAAAGCATACATTGTTTGAAGTAAATCAAATTGTATCAACCTGAGTATCAAATACAAAAAAATGAAATATTGTTAAGTGTTTTAATTTTTTCTTAATTTTTTGTATTATTAAAGTTTGTTTCTTACATATTACGATATCCTTTCATATCTGCGAAATCTAACAACAAATTAAGATATATAATTATTTTCAGGTATTTGTCATTGGCATTGTTCTTATCTGAAATAGATGTCATAGAAATTTTCAAACGCGATAGTGTTGAAAGGAATGGTTGATGTTGTAGTCGTTGAAAATTAATTTAAACAAAATTATCTTTTCCATAAACAATAACTTCCTAAACAAACGTATGAAAGACAACATTGTAGCGCAATAGTAGTAGCAATGGTATCTCACATACCATTAAAATATTTAAAAGTTTACATCGTATGTTTTTTTATATGCGTTTGGATGATTCACCCACGGTTTCAAATTTTAAAACGTCTTATTTTATGTAATTATTTTAACGTCTTATCTTATTTATTATATTTTTTCTAGTAATATTATTACTTTTTTTTTTTTGTAAAAAATGAGAAATTATTGTGAAAAACAGTGATAGTCCACAATTATAAAATATTAAAAAAAACAATAAGCTCTATACCCTTGAACACCAGAACACCTTTGAATTTTATCAGTGAAATGTTTCAAATAAAAGCTGTAAATATTGTTGAGTCTAGAAAATTTACCAAGTTGAAAGAAAATCATTGTAGCCATGATGGATACAATTACAAAAAAAAAAATAATTTTATCCCTCCTGCCCAGAATGCCTCTTATTTAAATTTTCTCAGCAAAAAATTTCAGATAATGGTTGTAGATATTGATAAGTTTAGTCACTCATTGTTAGACCAAGTTTGAAGAGAATCCTTGGACGAATTTTTTAGTAATTCACAAAAATCGAATTTTCTACAGATTAAATACTCGACCTCTAAGAAAGATAGATTTAAAAATTTCACATCGTAAATTTAACCTGAAATCGAAAAAATTTGCACATCCTGTACGAGAATTAGTACCTAACATAGTGCGCATTTTCAAATATGACATTTCAAAAATAAAAATTCGAAAAGAAAATATGCTAAATTTTGAAACTGTTTGCCGTACCTGTTCATTGCAGGGTGAATTACAATCTATATTTGTTGAAGATGTGTTATTAAATCCTGCTGAAATGTTAACCGAAATTGTTGATATTAAGGTAGAACAAATTGATTACCTCTACTGTTTATTTGCACTGCTTGTTTATAAAAATCAACTTGAAAATGTTTTCAAAAAGATATATTTTTTTAATAAAAAAATAAACAAACAAAAAAACTATAAAATTGGCGTTCAAAAAAGGTTGATTTTAAGTATTTGTTTTCCGTGGTTTTTATAAAAAATGTATTAAATGTCAAATTAGGTTAACTTTTTAAAAATGTTTCAGTAGTACTTTAAAAATTATTATTTTTTGAATCCTTTTTCAATTAAACGTGAATTAAAATTATCAGAGCGCAGGAAAGTTAACATATAAAGTCTATCAAAGTTATTGATTTTGTGTGGATGTAAATAATTTTTCTCCAAAAATTATAAAATAACGATTCGCATGGTGTAAACGTTCCCTTACGTATCTTAAATTAACATCAAATAATAAATTAAAATAAGGATTTAATTCATTTACGAAATTAACTATTATTTAATTAATGTATACCCGCCTCTAGAAACAATTATTCATAAAACTTACGTAAATTATGCTAATAAATTTATTATAGTAAACTCATTTTTTTATTTATATATGTAAACAGGTAATAAAAGGCGATAAATATCCACAAAATATTTGTACTAGATGTTTGGATGCTCTAAAATCAGCTTACGTATTTAAAAATCAATGTCACGAAGTTTATAAGAAATTCGATCAAATATTATCACTTAATTCAGAAACTATTACAGATTGTAAAAAAGAACTGATTAATTTTATTAAAGAAGAAAACCAAATTGATCATTCAGAAAACGATGAATGGTTTGGTGTAGATGATGGTTTGGTAAACGATATAGAGGAGAACTACGAATGTGATAAGTGTAACGTAAACTTTAACAATCAAAAAACATATAAACAACATATAAAAAATCACGAACAATTTTACGTTTGTACGATTTGTAATGATCAATTTTCCAGTAAATTTAAATTAGAAAAACATAGACGTAAACATTTTAGTGAAAGGTCATATAATTGTGAATATTGTGAAAAATCTTACAAACATAAAGAGCAACTGGAATGCCATATAACATTGAAACATGCAGATGATGAAATTTATTCTTCAAATGAATCATCTGAACAAACCGTTACCAAAAAGAAAATTAAAAATAAAAGAAAACTGTTATGTGATTATTGTGGACGTGGGTATATCGATGTTTCGAAACTAAAAGATCATATTCGAACTCATACTGGTGAAAAACCTTTTTCATGCAATGAATGCAATAAATTTTTTACAAGCCAAGCACTTCTAAGCCATCATAGGCGAATACACCATTCAACTGAAAAACCACATAAATGTGACTTTTGTGGTAAAAGTTTTGCACTTTCAAGATGGTTAAAAATACATTTAATGGTACATACAAATGATAAGCCATTTACTTGTGATATTTGTAAACAAAAATTTAGACAAAGGCATCATTTGTCCCGACATAAGTTCATACATACTGGTGAAAAACCATTTTCATGTAGTATTTGTGATAAAAAATTTACACAAAATAGTAATTTACGAACACATATGAGAACACATACAGGAGAAAAACCTTACGTATGTTCGGTATGTGGAAAAGGTTTTCATGATTCTAGCAGTAGAAAAAATCATCAGAAAAAGCATACATTGTTTGAAGTAAATCAAAATGTGTCAACCTCAGTATCAAATTCAGAAAAATGAAATATTGCGACCTGTTTTTATTTTTTATTTGGTAAAAATTTCGATGTCTCCTATTTTCCAAGTTAATAGATCTAAGAAAAACTAAATGCTATTTTTATATATGGTTGATGTATGGTATTTTTCGGTGACTTGATCTTAAAGAGGTGTCAGATATTTTACAACGCAATAGAAATGAGAGCAATGGTGTTGTACGCTTTGAAAACCTCGAATAAAGCTATCTGTAGACGATCAAAAGAGGAAGAGCATACTTCTAAAAAAATGTTGTGTGAAAAAAAATTCAACAAAGTTTTTCAAAAAGAAAATAATAATTTTTTTTTCTAATTGATAAAATATTTATCAACATTTTATATTAAAATCCCATTTATATTATATTCATTTTCTTGGAATTTGTTTTTCTTTATTATTTATGTAATCATAAATTTTTTTAACATGTTATTAAATTATTAGGATTTTATTTTAATAAGATTAATTTTTTAATATTTAAATAATTTGAATTTCGTTTTATTTATATTTAAATAATTGTTTGTGTTTAACACTCTCATGCAAAAAGTATCATTTTATTTAACTTCTCTTTTTCAATAAATGTTACCCACGTATTTTAAATTCAAAAAAATAACATATATTTGATTAAGTTATTAAGAGCAGAAATAAAAAATAATTACTTAAAATAGACAATTCGTTCATTATTTATTTGCCTTAAGTTAAACATTTACAATAACAAAAGTCTGGTTTTGTGATAACTATTAATGGTTAATATAAAACGAACCTTTAATTTATATACATAATAATAAATATTATTCTGTGTGGAAATTTAAATATTAACTATAGAGTCCACAAAGTTAACTATTGAGTCTACGCGTGCTTATTAAGTAGTATCGAAATTCGAAAGTTATAGGGTTATAACTTTTTGAATTTATATAAATTTCGAAAAAATCTTATTAAGATTGATTAATTTCGTCACGGGGCGCTTCAAATTTTAGGTTAAATTAAATATATATACAATAAATATTAAGATAATAAGGGTCAGGTTATAATATATCATATAAGGGTTCGATTAAGCGAATTAAAAGTATAAAAAATGAAAAGTATGGCCCAAAATTAGTAAGTTTAAAAAAAAAGTTCAATGAAATCGGTTAAAATTTGGCCAAGATATCAAAAAATTTTTTTGTAAACTTTGTGACGTCATCAAAACCAAAAAAAAATTTAGTTTAGCCTTATAACGCTCAATTTTTATCCAATTTTGACAAACAAAGTATGTTATTCTAATAAATTTTAGTCATAGTTTTCAAATTTTTGGTTAAAATTAAATATATATATATATATACAATTAATGTTAAGATAATAAGGGTCAGGTTATAATATATCATATAAGGGTTCGATTAAGCGAATTAATAGTATAAAAAATGAAAAGTATGGCCCAAAATTAGTGAGTTTAAAAAAAAAACTTCAATGAAATCGTTTAAAATTTGGCCAAGATATCGAAACAATTAATTTTGTAAACTTTGTGACGTCATCAAAACCAAAAAAATTAGTTTTGCCCTATAACGCTCAATTTTTATCCAATTTTGACAAAGTATGTAATTCTACTTAATTTGGGTCATAGTTTTCAAATTTTTGGTTATATCTAGGGCCCATCGTGGATTGTATAAATGGTCATAGAGAATGTGGTCTGAGCGAACTCTATCTTATATCTTTAAATGAGCAATTCTTGTATATATATAATTGGAATCTCGGAATCGGCTCCAACGATTTTCATGAAATTTAGTATATAGGGGGTTTCGGGGGCGATAAATCGATCTAGCTAGGAATCATTTTTAGAAAATGTCATTTTATTCGTGTTTTATCGATAATCAACGCGTTCGAGTAGTCTCAACTGAAAAATATGACTCTTCCTGACATCTATTGGCGAATAATAATACTATTTTTTGTGAGCAAGTAATTGCTTTAACGACACAACAGCAGATGGCGTTGTTAAGTAACACGAACTCAATGAGTGTTTGCAACACTATTAAAAAAAAAAAAAAATACCGAGCTCGGTCATCCAGATACTACAATCTAAACGAAATACACGCAGAAACTTCGTGCAGCCAAAAAGATCGTGCAGCCAGCAATTGTATTTTTAAATGTCTATACTACAAACCTACAGAAATAAGATAAGTATTAGCAGTATAATCACTTTCTTTTTAACAAGTAGTCAATTTCTTCATCAAGGTATTACACAGTCCATTCTCTATGCTTATGGTTGTATACACTCAATGCAATTATTTATTCTATGATCAAGTTTTGTGTAATGTGTATACGTGTCCCCTCCATATATATTAAATTTGTATATGCAGGTATATCCGTTATGACATATTAGTAATCTGTTAGGTTGTATTTTTTATGTTTTGTTACTGCAAAATAAAAATTAGAAAAGAAAAATATGCTAAATTTTGAAACTGTTTGCCGCACCTGTTCATTGCAGGGTGAATTACAGTCTTTATTTATTGAAGATGTATTATTAAATCCTGCTGAAATGTTAACCGAAATTGTTGATATTAAGGTAGACCAAATTGATTTCCTATATTGTTAATTTACACTATCTGTAAAAATCAAGTTCAAAATGTTAATTATTTTCGAAATAGATATATTTTCATTAAAAAAGGATCTAGCATCCTTAATTAAAACGTCTCATTTTTAGAATATGTTCTTGTACAAATTTTAAACGCTATTTTAGGTTAACTGCTAGTACTCAACTTCAATAATTAATTTTTTTTTTTTTAATTTGTAGCAGTTTTTATTTATTTTTATAGACAGTTATAATTTAATTTAAGCGGTATTCAGATTTTGCAAGTAAACGTAAATTGAAATTATCGAGCTGATTTAAAATTGTCATATGAAAAAAAAAAGTCCTACAATGACAATTTTCTGGACTTCGCTAGCCCAAACTCAGATTTCGAAAACAAACTACAAAAAAGTTTTGCCCTATAAAAATTTTGGCTTAATATAATTTGCGTATACAATGCATAGCTTACATTTACAGATAATAATTACATGAGTGTAAAATAATTTATCCACTTACGAAAATAACCATTATTTAATATTCACTGGCCTCACCACTTAAAATTTTGATCCGCATCGGAGCTAATCATTTTATTATGAAAATCCATCACTTTTGCAAAGACTAGAGAGATTTTTACGAAATACTAGTAAAAATTAAAAAACATAGATTATGATAGTAAATTTATAAATTTTATTTTTATTGACACAGGTAATAAAAGGCGATAAATACCCACAAAATATTTGTACTAGATGTTTGGATGCTCTAAAATCAGCTTATCTATTTAAAAATCAATGTCATGAAGTTTATAAGAAATTCGATCAATTCTTATCACTTAATCCAGAAAATAAAACTATTGTAGATTGTAAAGACGAACTGATTAATTTTATTAAAGAAGAAAACCAAATCGATCGTTCAGAAAACGATGATGAATGGTTTGGAGTAGACGATGGCGAGGTGAACACTGTAGACGAAAAATTCAAATGTCACAAGTGTAACAAAAAACTTAAAAATCAAAAATCATATAAACGACATTTAAAAAGGCACGAGCAATTTTTCGCTTGTCCGATTTGTAATGATCAATTTTCCAGTAAATTTAAATTAGAAAAACATAGCCGTATACATTTTAGTGAAAAGCGATTTAAATGTGAATATTGTGAAAAATCCTACAAACGTAAACAGCAATTGGATTGTCATATGACCTTGAAACATGAAGAAATATATACTTCAATTGAGTCATCTGATCAAACCGTTACCAAACCCAAATTAATCCAAAAAAGAAAACTATTATGTGATTTTTGTGGACGTGCGTACATCGATGCTTCGAAATTAAAAGATCATATTCGAACTCATACTGGTGAAAAACCTTTTTCATGTGTAGAATGCAATCGATTCTTTACAAGTCAAACAATTTTAAATCAACATAAACGAATACACCATTCAAATGAAAAACCTCATAAATGTGATTATTGTGGTAAAAGTTTTGCACTTTCAAAATGGTTAAAACAACATTTAATGATACATACGAATGAGAAGCCATTTACTTGTGATATTTGTAATCAAAAGTTTAGGCAAAGTCAGCATTTGAGTAGACATAAATTTATACATACTGGTGAAAAACCATTTTCGTGCAATGAATGCAATAAATTCTTTTCAAGTCAATCACTTCTAAGCCATCATAGACGAATACACCATTCAAATGAAAAACCACATAAATGTGATTATTGTGGTAAATGTTTTGCAATATCAAGATGGTTAAAACAACATTTATTGATACATACAAATGATAAGCCATTTACATGTGATATTTGTAATCAAAAATTCCGACAAAAAAGTACTTTGAGTAGACATATGCTTACTCATACTGGCGAGAAGCCATTTTCATGTAATATTTGTGATAAAAAATTTACACAAAGTAGCCATCTGCGAGCACACATGAGAACACATACAGGTGAAAAGCCATATGTGTGTTCAATTTGCTGTAAAGGTTTTCATGATCCAAGTAGCATGAAAAATCATTGGAAAAAACATAATTTGTTCAATAATGAGGAAAGTCAAAATGTATCTTCAGTGTCAAATACAGAAAAATGAAATTTTTTAAATTGTTTTATAATTTTCCCTTTTTGTAATTCCTGAAATTTTCCTCTAGATTTTATTTAGTATGATTTTGGTCGAAATAAATACACCATGGCATTTACACTTTTTTTTATCTATTTGTTAACTAAAAATAAATACATTTCTTTTTATATTTAAAAAAAAAAAAAAGCTGATAGAATGAAAAACTTATTTTGCTTTGAAATATTTTTAATTCTTTAAGTTTTGTAACACTAAATTCGATTGCTAAAATATCCAATGTGGTCCAATCCAGAAATATGGTTTTATGGTAAAAAAACTTTAAAACTGGTTTTCTTAAAAACTATAAGTAAGCAGATATTTTTTGCTGAATCTGTTTAGTTTTTGAAAATATGCTGTAACATTTTGATAATTACAACGTTCTACAAAACAACTCTTTGATAATTACAACGTTCATTTATCTATCTCTTATTAAATCCTTCGATGATTAATTAGAAACGTCCAATAAAGTAATTTAATTACTATTACTGTTAAAATTATTCAATCTGTATCCAAGTAAATATTACCGTGCATCCATACAAATGCTGTGTATGATTTCATTCAGATAATAAAATATAAAATAGAATAAAATTTTGAATGAGCAATTTCCAGTGTAACAAAATAAAATAATTCAAATATTGTTTTTTAGAGCTTTTAATATTTTTGTAAATAAAACTTGACAAAACATAGGTAAGATCATAAATCACAGAGAATTATATTTTCTTCGTTAAGTCATTTCCACTCTAAATAAATACCCACCGTAAGACATTATCTTCGAACTATAGCGTCAAAGTTTCTAACCATTGTATATTAAGATCTACAATACTTACAAAGGAGGGTCTAAAATCGTTAAGCTCTTATTATGGTATTTACACTCTCGAAGATATAAAATGTATCTAAATTTTTAGTACTTACATCTCTAAAAGTTAGTGAACCAAGGAAGCTTTCATTCAGCATTAGGATAGATCAAATGGGATTTATGATACTCAGGAATCTTCATATGAAGTGCCAAATACAATTTTAGAAATTTAAACTCAATCGGATGAACTATGCTCGAATACATAGAGAACAAACTCAAACCGTAACCCATGAACCAAGTATATAAATGTATTTTCATCAGTACATGGATTTGAATGCCAGCAATTAATCTTTTTTGGTACTTGTCGTAGAAGTAATTTCTTAACTTACGTGATCTTTTGTTTTGTTTTTATAGATCCAAAAAAGTATATATATATAGATCTGGAAAATTGATGTTATAATATAAGATCAATTACAATTTTTATTAAGTGGTTATTTAAGCCAACCCACAAATGGTAAAAAAAATCCGGGATGAAATGATCCAACAGAAACTCAGGAAGTATTATAAATTGCTAAAGTTATGAACTTGAATAAACTACAATTTTTTTTTTTATAATTATTTTCATGAATGCATTTTGTATATATTGAAATGGTAAATATAATTTTGATTAGATTTATTATATCCTTTTTAATATACAACTTGCATAAATATCTTTTCTGCAGTATATCATACTTTTCTATTTTAGCTGTAAGTCTGTATTTGCCCGGTTGTGCTAATATTCATAATTTTTAAGACAAACAATTGAAGATAAAAACTAACAGAGTTAATTGTTTAGATAGACATCTGGGTCAGTATCAATGAACTATTCTTCATGGCAAGTATTCATAAAATACGCAGTCCATACAGTTTTAAACACAAGTATAATATGTATTGCAATTAAATACGTGCTTATTAGATAAAATTGTTGCAAATCCAAACATTTTACGAAAAAAAAGTTGTTTGTATCTTTAATGGATCAAAAGTTGGGTCTTAGATTTATTGGATCCAATAGACCGATTCTGCTCATTCACTAACTTGATCTTACTTTTTATTTTTTGGTAAAATACGTCAATAAAATCTCAACTCGCTATCACCTTTCGTTTATTTATTTATCTTATATCTTTGTTTGTGCGGTCGACATTTTCTAGAGATACAAACTTCTTTAAACTAAAATTAATATACATTGACATATAATTTAGCGAAATTTCGGGAAGAGTGAGTTCTAAGGTAAAACAAGTCAGAGATTCAGATCTCTTCAAGTATTACAAATTCACCCGTAATACGACAAAACACCTAGTTAACAAGTACTTAGATAAGTGTTAAAATTAAATAAAAACAATTAGATAATTTCTCATAAAGGTTTTTTGGTAGAAAACAAGAATAAAAAATAAAAATCTCGAAAAATATTATTTTTTTGTATTTGACACAGGCGATACATTTTGATTTTCTTCAAACAATGTATGTTTTTTTTGATGATTTTTCTTACTACTAGAATCATGAAAACCTTTACCACATATTGAACACAAATAAGGTTTTTCTCCTGTGTGTGTTCTCATATGTGTTCGTAAATTACTATTTTGTGTAAATTGTTTATTACAAATGTTACATGAAAATGGCTTTTCACCAGTATGTACGAATCTATGCCGTGTTAAATGATGTCTTTGCCGAAACTTTTGATTACAAATATCACATGTATACGGCTTATCATTCGTGTGTATCTTTAAGTGGTTTTTTAACCATTTTGAATATGCAAAACACTTTCCACAAAAATCGCACTTATATGGTTTATCACTTGAATGATTAATTCGTTGATGATGATGTAAAAAACGTTTACATCTAAACGATTTATCGCATTCTATGCAAGCAAATGGTTTTTCACCTGTATGAGTTCGAATATGTGCATTCAAGTCTGAAACATTTCTGTACTCAAGTCCACAATAGTCGCATAATTTTTTATTTATTTTTTGTGTTATTTTCTCTGTGGTGAATGTTTCTGCAATTGTTTCATTCGAGATATCTAGATCATCATCAGCATGTTCAATCTTTACATTATGTTCAACTTTATATTTACGTTTTGCGCAGTGCTTCGATGATAATTTATTTAAGTTTTTACAATTATGTTGTTCTAAAAGAGATTTATTTGTAAACTGGTCATCACAAATTGGTAAAATTTTCAATTGTTCATATTGGTTCAAATGACGTTGATAATTTTTTTGATTTTTGAATTCTATGTTACACTTTTTACATCCATACGTATTTATATTATGTGTTTTATTTTCTGGTTCACTATTTAATTCAAAACATTTTTGATCAGTTTCAGAATCTGATTGATTTTCCTCCTTAATAAAAACCGCATTAAGCATTTCTCCTTTACAATCTACGATAGTTTCTGATTTAAGCGATAAATAGTGCTCGAATTTATTATAAACATTTCTACATTGATTCTTAAATATGTAAGCCGATTTTAAAGTAATTAAGCAACTTTTACAGATATTTTGTGGATATTTATCATCTTTTGTCACCTGTTAATTTGAAATAATGTGAATTTTTTTCCAATGATTTGAATTATAGTGATTTACCTTTATATCAATTTCAGTTAACATTTCTGCAGGATGTGGCAAGTCGCCAATAAAAAGTGATTGTAATTCACCCTGTAAGGAACAGGTACGACAAATATTTTCAAAATTTAACATTTTTTATATAAAAAATTTCACAATTTTGTAATTTAATGTACATATCATATTTGACATATTTGTAAGTTTCTATATTATAATTTGTTTGTCTATGGTATATTGCAATACCATAGACTAATCGAAACTGTTCCTGTGTACACATCTTTCCCCACATTTTCACTCACGTTAAAAAATAAATAAATAACTGAAAATTCTCTAAATAAGTTAAGATAATAACGGGGAAGTCATAATAACGAATAGTGTTAATTGTTTATATAACTGACAAAGGCACCGTTTCGTGGCCACGACTCATAGAGAGGATGTTTGGTCAGCACTTTGTCCAGACGCCTAATTTTTTCCCCAATTTTTTTAGTATTTTATTACAAAGAATATGTTTATTTAAAGTAGATTAAAACAAAAAGTAACAGTAGTATTGAATTAACACGTGTTGGTCGGTTTTGGTAGCTTAAAACTTTTAGAGTATGATGTGCATTCGCTGCCTGTCTCAATTACGGTGTTGCCAATAAAAGCCATTTAACCACATAAGCCACTTCTAAAAGCTTGTTTTTTATTCTTCATTAAACACACGTGTGAGTTTAACTTAAGCAAAAAACTCTTACTTTGTGTGGCATAATTTGTGTTTAATGTGGAAATATATTGGAAATGGTCATGTTAAACTTAAAAATTAAATGTCAAAAATAATAATGCTGGCAACATAGCATATCAAAAATTATTATTTTTATCTTAACCTTAATTAGAAAATTATTAAGTCAAAAATATGTTAAATTTTGACAATATTTGCCGTACTTGTTCATTACAGGGTGAACTACAATCCCTTTTTATTGAAGATTTAATAAATCCTGCAGAAATGTTAACTGAAATTGTTGATATTAAGGTAGAGCAAACTATTTTAAATTGTCACAAAAAAATTCACGATATTTTCCACATAAACAGGTGATAAAAGGCGACAGATTTCCACAGAATATTTGTACGAGGTGTTTGGATACATTAAAATCTGCCTATTTATTTAAGAATCAATGTCAAAATGCGTATAAAAAATTTGAACAATATTTATCGTTTAATTCAGAAGCGGAAAATATTATAGATTGTAAAGAAGAATCGGTTAATACTGTTTTTATTAAAGAGGAAAAACAATCAGATCATTCAGAAGTTGATGATGATTGGTTCGAATTAGGCAATGAATTCAAAGATAATCCGGAGGAGAAATCTTATGAATGTGAAACGTGTGATGAAAAATTTGAAAATCAAAAAAAATATGAGAGGCATTTAAAAAAGCATAAACAATTATATATTTGTCCTATTTGTGGTGAACAATTTCCAAGTCAATATCCTCTGAAACAACATAGTATTAAACATTCAGAAGTAAAACCATATACATGTGAAATATGTAACGTGCAATTCAAATATCCAAAAAATTACAAAAGTCATCTTAAAAAGCATGAAGAATCTTACATGTGTTCTATTTGCGGGAACCAGTTTTCGAGTAAAAAACGTTTAGAACAACACAGTCGTGAACATTTCAACGAAAAATCACTTATCGATGGATATTGTGAAAAATCATGTAATCAAAGTCCTGTTACGTTAAAAATTGAAAATGAAGAAAAATGTACTTCGAGTCAGTCGCCAGAAACAATTTCCAGTAAAGTTGCAATTAAAAAGAAATATTTGTGTGACTACTGTGGGCGTGAATATAATGATGTTTCGAAATTAAATGATCATATTCGAACCCATACCGGTGAAAAACCTTATTCGTGTAATGATTGCAACAAATTTTTTACAAGTCAATCACTTTGGAGACATCATAATCGAATACATCATACGAAAGAAAAACGATATAAATGTAATTATTGTGAAAAAAAATTTGCCATGTCCTATAGGCTAAAACATCATTTGAGGATACACACAAATGATAAACCATTTACATGTGATATTTGTAATCAAAAGTTTCGTATAAAACATCATTTAATTCGACATCAATTCGTACATACTGGTGAAAAACCATTTTCATGTAATGTCTGTAATAAAAAATTTACACAAAATAGTAATTTACGTTCACATATGAGAACGCATACAAGTGAAAAATCATATGCGTGTTCGATGTGTAGTGAAGTTTTTCATGATTTAAGTAGTATGAAAAATCATCGGGCAAAGCATGTATTATAATAAAGAAAAGAAAATTATACCATTTGTTGCGTCTGTATTAAATAAAGAAAATAATAAATTATTTGGTAATATCAATTATTTCAATTGATTTATTTTTTAGAAATTTCTATACGTCCGATTATCGGACGAATATTTCTTATAAAAGAGTCATTCAAATTGGTTAACTCTCCTAAATAAAGAAATGAAAATGCCAATTTTTAAATACTTAACAACTGTTTTAATTTAAATTATTTATTTTCTAATAAACTTCAATGAAAATTTCGTAGATGGTTAGTTATCGTTTCGTCAGCATCGGTTCGTTTTAGCTGTTAAAAAAATTAAATGCTGTTTTGTTTCGTTTACAAGGGAAAATTTGGGGACTAAGTTTAAATGTACAAAAGGTTAGAAGTCAAATACTAAGTCACTTTACAATAATACCTAAATTTCTGCGATCATTAACGATTAGCAAATTTAAGGTTGTAAAATGTCAAAAATATGTTGGTAACATGATACATGTCAATTTTAACCTAAAAAGAAATGTGAAATCGAATAATAAACTTTTCTGTGAGAAACAATTAAAATGTTATATTTTGACAATATTTGTCGTACCTGTTCATTACAAGGAGAACTACAACCCCTCTTCGCTGAAGAATTATTAAATCCTGCGGAAATGTTAACCCAAATTTTTGATATTAAGGTAAAATTATGTAGTTAAAATTTCATAAAAAAATTTATAACATTTTCCATTATAACAGGTCATTAAAGGCGATAAATACCCACAAAATATTTGTGAGAGATGTTTGGGCACATTAAGATCTGCTTACGTATTTAAAAATCAATGTTTAGATGCGTATAAGAAATTTGAACAATATTTATTGCATTCGGAGACTATAGATTGTAAAGAAGATCTGTTTAATGTATTCATAAAGCAAGAAAATGATTCAAAATCTGATGAAGATTGGGCGGATATTGGTAATGAATCAGAAAATAATCCAGATGATAAACCGTACAGTTGTGTAAAGTGTGACGTGCAATTCAAATATAAAAAAAATTATGAACGGCATTTAAAAAAGCATGATGAATTGCATATGTGTCCCGTTTGCGGTGAACAGTGTTTAAGTAAAACTCGTTTAGAACAACATAATCTTAAACATTCAAAAGAAAAACCGTACGAATGTGAAAAGTGTATTGCAAAATTTAAATATCGAAAAAATTATGAACGGCATTTAAAAAAGCATGACCAATTATACATTTGTCCAATTTGTGGTAGTAAGTTTACCAGTAAACAAAATTTGGAACAACATGGTTGTGAACATTGTATTGAAAAATCATTTATAGGTGAATATTGTGAAAAATCTCTTGATCAATGTCAAGTCAAGTTAAAAAATGTAACTAATGAAACACTTAGTTCAAAAGTGACAACCGAAAAAACGTTAACAAAAATTAAACCAAAAAAAAAATATTTGTGTGATTATTGTGGGCGAGGTTATCCTGATGCTACGAAATTAAATGCCCATATTAGAACTCATACAGGTGAGAAACCATTTTCTTGTACCGAATGCAATAAATTCTTCACCGATAAAGGTCATTTGAGGCAACACAGACGAATATATCATTCAAATAAAAAACCTTATAAGTGTGATTATTGTGAAAAAAGTTTTGCAATGTCCCATTGGTTAAAACAACATGTAAGGGTTCATACGAATGCAAAACCATTTACATGTGATATTTGTAATCAAAAATTTCGAGAAAAACATCATCTAACACGACATAAATTGGTACATACTGGTGAAAAACCATTCTCATGCAGTGTTTGTGACAAACAATTTACACAAAAAAGTAATTTACAGTCGCATATGAGAACACATACAGGTGAAAAACCATATGTGTGTTCGCTCTGTAGTGTAGTTTTCCATGATGCAAGTAGTATGAAAAATCATCGGACAAAGCATTTAATGCAATAAAGAATTACATTAATGTATTTGACATCTTAAATACAAACAATTTTTAATTTAATTTGTTTATTTTTTCCTTTATTAAATTTACTAAACATATCCCAATATTTTATTCCCGATTTACTAAACATATCCCAATAGCCAACCTGATTCGTTAGCGTTTGCCTTTACATGAAAGTTGTATAAAAAAAGCCTTTCAGCCTTTAGAAAACGTTTGATTTTGACTCTGTGGTCAAATCTTAGGGTTATGTTGTGTTTTCTATGGTCAAATCGTGTCTTTTAAAAATAATCAATATCTGTCAAAAATATTACGGCTATTATGTTGGCAACATAATACTATTTAGCAAAAGTATAACCTCTAAAATAAGGAAAATGACGTTTTGTCAAAAACATTATAACTTATTCTAAAATTATGCAAAATTTTGAAAATATTTGTCGCACTTGCTCTTCACAGGGAGAATTGCAATCGCTCTTTGCTGAAAAATTTCCAAGCCCTGCAGAAATGTTAGCCCAGACTGTTGATATTAAGGTAGAACAAAGTAATATAAATTTTTATAAAATAATTCTCCTTATTTTTCACACAAACAGGTGATTAAAGGCGATAAATATCCACAAAATATTTGTACGAGGTGTTTGGATACATTGAACTCTGCTTATTTATTTAAGAATCAATGTCAAGATGTGCATAAAAAATTTGAACAATATTTATCGGTTAAATCAGATTCAGATATTATTACAGATTGTAAAGAAGAGTTGCTTAATGTTGTTTTTATAAAAGAGGAACAATTTGATCGGTCAGAAACTGATGGTGACTGGTTAGAATTAGATAATGAATCAGGAAATAACTCTGAGGGTAAACAGTACGGTTGTGAAAAAAATAGCGTAAAATTTAAAAATAAAAAAAAGTATGATCGAAATCTAAAACATAAACAATTGTCTGTGTGTTCAATTTGTGGTGAGCAATTTTCGAGTAAATTTTATTTAGAACAGCATACCTGTAAACATTCAGTGGAAAAACCTTACAAATGTGAAAAGTGTAACATGCAATTTACATATAAAAAAAATTACGAACGTCATCTCAAAAAGCATGAACAGTTAAATATTGTTAGTCCCCAAGTTTCTAACAAAAGTCCTTTAGAACAACAAAGCCGTGATCATTCAAATGTTACTGATGAATATTGTGATAAATCCTACTGTCAATCTCAAGTGAAGTTAAAAAATGCCAACGAAATTTTGTCTGTACCAATTGAAAAAACAGAATCACTTTTGAATAAAATTGTACAAAAAAAGAAATTTTTATGTGATTACTGCGGAAATGGATTTATGAATTCGTATACACTAAATGCGCATATTCGAACTCACACCGGTGAAAAACCTTTTTCATGTACTGAATGTAATAAATTTTTTACAGAGAAGTCTCTTTTAAGTCATCATAACCGAATACACCATACAAAAGAAAAACGATATAAATGTGGTTTTTGTGAAAAAAGTTTTGCAATGTCACACTGGTTAAAAGAACATGTGAGAATACACACGAATGATAAACCATTTACATGTGATATTTGTAATCAAAAATTTCGAGCAAAACCTCACTTAACACGACATCAATTTGTACATACTGGTGAAAAACCATTTTCATGCAGTGTATGTAATAAAAAATTTACTCAAAATAGTAATTTACGTTCACATATGAGAACGCATACGGGAGAAAAACCATATGTGTGTTCGATATGTAATGCTGCTTTTCATGATTCTAGTAGTATGAAAAATCATCGAGCAAAACATATACTGTGTAATACTGAAGAAAGTCATAATGTATCGTGTGTTTCAAATAAAAAAACCTGAAATCGTTAAAAAATTGTTTTTAATTTTTCCTTCATCAAAACCTCTGCATAATATAGTTTCTAAAAATTACAATTCTATCAAACGTTAAGAAAGTTTGACAGATAGTTTTCAAGATACTCCTTTGTTCTATAGTTCTATCTGACTTGCGAAAATTTAAATTTTTCTTTTTTTCATTATATTAGCGCAAATATAACTCAATTTTCTTATACAATAATACTTTTTCCACATATGGTAGCTGTGGAAAGTAGAGGTAAGGAGAACTGTCTGTGTATGTTCATAAAAAACAGAATAAAATAAAATGTTTTTACCTCCATTAGGACAATTTTATACGACATAAACTTTGGCTATGTTTAAAAAGTATTTTATAAGTCAATATACTATAGTTACCTCCACGTTTTTTGGCAGTAGTTATATTAACTGAATTATTTCGAACTACTAAAATAATTCTGTATTTACTAATTACAGTTGGACACTCAATTCATCCCCATAAGAGCTATTCTCCTTAAATGAGTTAACAGGCAAGTTATTTAAGTGAGTTAACAGGCAAGGTAATAAAAACTAACGATAAGTACAAAAGGATAATAAAAAAAAAACATCAATTGTGTAATAATTTAATTATTTTTATAATTTACTGACCATTTTCTTTGACATGCTTTTTCTTATGTTTTTTTAAATTATTTGAATTATAAAAACCTTTATTACAGATTGTACAAACATATGGAGTTTCTCCTGTATGTGTACGCATATGAACAGTTAAATTACCATTTAATGCAAACCGTCGACCACATACCGAACATTCATGAGGTTTTTCTCCCGTATGTACGAGTGCATGATATTTAAATGGTACTTTGAATGCAAATTCTCTTCCACAAATTTCACATTTATACGGTTTCTCACCAGTATGTACACGTTGATGTGTACTTAATGCAGCATGTTGGGCAAATGCTCGACCACAAATAGTACATTTATACGGTTTAGCTCCGGTATGTGTATTTATATGCGTTTCTAAACTAGCTTTCGAACAAAATGATTTAGCACAATAATTACATAAAAATGATTTTGGTTTATAATTTTTGGAATGAACTTTTTGATGTTGAACCAACGTATGTTTATGCTGATAGACTCTTCCACAATCTTCACATTCAAATTTACCATCTTCGGTTACTTTCGGTTCTGATTTTTTTATTTGTGGTTGATTTAAACATTTTTCTTGATGATTGTATAATGAAGATTGTTTTGTAAATGATCTTCCACAAGTCCAACATAAAAATGGTCTATCTTTATTCGAAATTTCTGCATGTACAACTTTATGTTGATTATAATTTAATTGCGATTTGAAATTTCGATTACATATTTTACATTCGTAATTTTTTAAATCCGTTGATTTATATCTAAGTCTAAGTAAATCTAAATGTTTCAAACGCATATGAAAATATTGATTACGCTTTAATTTAAATGTTTTCGTACAATATAAACATTTGTAAGGAGATTCTTCAGAATGGATACTAGAATGTACTTTTAGTTCGTATCGACTAAAATAGCCACGATCACACAGCGGATGTGGGCATGGATAAGGAGGTTCTATGGCATGAGTTCGTAAATGTCTCTCGTAGTATGCCTTAACTAAATACTCTTCATGACAGACTTCACATTTGTATATCGTTAAATTACGCTTTCCTCTTTTAGTGTCACTTGATAACAACTCTTCGGGATGTTTAATTTTCATGTGATGTAATAAATTTTCATCTCCTTTATATGAATTTTCGCAGTATTTACATTTATATGGTGTTTCATCGGAATGTAAACGTTTGTGAATTTTTAATTTGTAACCAGTCAAGAAACTTTTACCGCAAATATCACAAATAAATCGTCGGTCATCTATGTGAAGTTTATAATGTCTCAAAAAGCTACCTCGTTTTAGCACTTTCAAACAGATTTTACATTCTCGATATTCCGTATCTTTATCATTATTATCTTTTGTGTTTTGAACGTTTTCGATTGTATTCTCCTCCTTTGGTGAATTTTGTACATCATCTTTCCAATCTTCATTCCATTCATCGTCAACAAGAACATAAACACCTTCTTCGGATTTAATTACGACTTCTTCTTTAATTTTATTCGAATTTTCCAAATTGACTTTTATATATTCTTCAAATTTTTTATAAATATCTTTACATTGTTTTTTAAAATTGAATGCAGAATTTAATTTTTCTAGACAAAATGTACATATATTTTGTGGAAAATTATCACCTTTGATTACCTTAAAAATTGTTTAATGAAATTTATTTTACGAAATACAAATTGTTTATATACTTACTTTAATATCTATTATGTCAGATAGCATATCTGCCGTATCTGCACAGAAAATTGGGTGCAATTCACCTTGTAAAGAACATGTACGACATATATTTTCAAAATTTTCCATTGTTAGAAAATTAATTCAAATAAATAGATTTTCACATTTATGTTTTTATTAGGCAAATGTTTTTGATCATAGTATTGTATACCTTCAGATATGATACGCACAGCTGTGAGGTGTACAAACAAGTCGAGATAATTCGTTTCCGATTCTTTAAAACGTTGGTTTTGTTTCAAATTACGAGCGACGAGAATTAGGCTATTATATTTCATAATTCATTCAGTTCACTGTCAGTTTCCATTTGATGAAAATCTTTGACATTATGAAATTCGCGAACATTCATAGCTTATAATACTTGAGACTATAATGGCAAATTCATATGAAAGCGACGAGTGTTATGCTATGATGGTAAAACTTTCCAATGAACTATACGAAAACTATTATCGCACCATAAAATTATCAATTACCAATTATAATTAAATACTGTTTATACAGTTCATTGCAGGCATCACCTGGGTGCTTGCCTGGAAATTTTCCGTCTTTAGCGACATTTATGAGAGTGAAAATGAATTGATGATTTTTTAATTAACAGTTTTCTCTAGTTGAAACAATGAAATAAAATTTTTTTATTTCTTTTTTATCCTATATTGTTTGGTTGAATATAAGCGTAAAAATCAATTTTTAGTTGTTTACTTCAGCATGCCTTTATATTCAGTAGATTCATGTTCGTCATATATCATCCATAGAACTCAAAATAGCGTCGCCATATTACAAGCGTACCACTTGTTAAAAAAAAATTTTGTGAAATGAAAATGTAAATACAAATGTTTGACATTTTTGAATTACTAACCAATAAAAAAATAAAGTTAAGTAAAAATTACTAAGAAATAATTGTAAAAGTTTGAAGAAAATGTATAACTTTGAAAGTATATGCCGAACATGTTCATGTCAGGGTGAATTACAATCTTTGTTCATTGGAGACCCTTTAATTATTGCAGATATGCTGACTGAAATTGTTGATATTAAGGTAAAAATTTATCTAAAAAGAGTATAAACACAATTTAGACGATAGCATTTTAATTAAGCATTCACATTTATTCACGTTATTCCTCGCTGTTTGAATGTAAATTAAAGTTGAGTTTACACACTAAGACAATTTGCGTGGACTTATAATAAGGAACTTATTAGCCTGGTATCTAAGTTTCATATTCCGTATGGCTTGTTTATAGTTTGTAAAATTCAAAACTTTATATTTCTATTAAATTAACACCTACTTTACAGGTTATAAGAGGAGATGATTATCCACAAAACATCTGTATTTATTGTGTGGAAAAATTAAAAATCGCATACTTATTTAAAAAACAATGCCAAGATATTCATTTAAAATTTGAACATTATCTAAGTAGTATGAATGATAAAACACCTTTAGAAACGAACACTGAAGAAAATTATGTTTATAAAAATGAAGAAATGTATTTAAATACGATTAAAGAAGAAGATTTATTTATCATTCAAATTGAAAATGAATCAAATCAAGATTGGAATAATCGTTCCAATTCTGTAAGCCCTTCTCCAGACACAAATCAAGAAAATCTACAAGATAATTCATCAAATAGTTCTCAACAATATTTCGATGGTGTGAAAAAAGAGATTTCAGATGATGAACAAGATTCCGATGGTATAAAGAAAGAGAATTCGGATGATGAAGATTATACAGAAGATAAAAAAAAGAAATCAAAACGACGCAAATACGAATGTGAAGTATGCCATAAAAATGTAAATAATTTAAGACAACATATGCGATCTCACACAAAAGAAAAACCTTTTAAATGTAATCTATGTAACTTAGAATTTTCTATATCTAGTAATTTTGCGCGACATCGAAAATTACATTCTGGTGAACGTCCGCATGTATGTAATATTTGCGGACGTGGTTTTATTCAAAAAGTATCGTTGGTAGAACATGTTAGACGCCATACAAATGATCCTCCAATAAAAACAAATTCTTATCAATGCGATCAATGTGAAAAATCCTACAGATTGAAATCTCAACTCAAACATCATTTCAAAATGAAACATACTGAGGAAGGTCAAAAAATCAAAGTTGAAGGTGTTAAAGGTGAATTTCAATGTACAAAATGTGATAAAAAACTGAAGAGTAAAGAAAGTTTAGCACATCATAAACTACAACATTTTCCCAAAGCATTTTTATGTTACTACTGTGGGCGAGGATTTGTTACGAACATTCAGTTAGAATCCCATATTCGAACACATACGGGAGAAAAACCTTTTAAGTGTGAATTATGTAATAAAGCATTTTCTCAAGTGTCGACGTATCAATCTCATCAAAAAACACATACGGGTGAAAAACCTTATAAATGTGAATTTTGTGGTAAATTGTTTGGATATAAAATGTCATTACGAGATCATCAACTAATTCATACGGGAGATAAACCTTATAAATGTAATTTATGTAATCAAAGTTTTCGACAACGACCACATTTAAAAACACATTATCGTACACACAGTGGAGAAAAACCACATCAGTGTACAATTTGTGAAAAGAAATTTGCGTTAAATGGCAATTTAACTGTTCATATGCGAACACATACTGGAGAAACTCCATATGTGTGTTCGATCTGTAATAAAGGATTTTATGATTCGAGTAGTATGAAAAAACATAAAAAAAATCATTAATATGTTCAATTTTATTTTTATTTTATATTAAACGATAAAACTGGACCTACTTACACACTTTTAATAGCAATGACATTGTTGATTCACTTTCTATGTCTCGAGAGTGTACTTCATTTTATGGTGTCAATTGTATTCTGTGAGGGCTTATATGCATAATGATCTATCATCATATGAGAGGTGGACAGGACAGTACTTCTTAATCGATTGATGCGCCACGAGTAGCTAAAGTTTGTAATAAAATATTCGCATTCTAGTAAATATAATTATTTATTCAATTGTAAGTTATGCAGCAAATATCAACAAAAATTATTGAATAATTAAAAAGAATGACATTTAATTGTACTTATAGGTTTGAAAATTGTAATACTGATCGAAAAATTTGCATTAGTAATTATTTTTAATTGCAAATACAAATAAATTTTGAATAATTATTCATTTAAAGTTGTTAATAAATTTTACGAAATTTCTTATGTTAAATCATGTACCATTGACAAGCATATATCATTTGATAAAATTTCGCAACCATAGTAACGAAATAAAAAAATTTTACTGCCAGATGTCTCTACGTGTTATACATTTAGATATGAGTTTTTTATTTTTGATTGATACAAGGTTTAAATTTTGATTTTAGTAATTGGGTTTGTGTATATTGCGTATATATCATTATTTACTGAAGCCAATATTCATAAAATAAAAATAAAAAAAAGTATGTGTACAGCTTGAGAAAAAAATACCACATATCTATTTGCAAATCACGTAACTAAATTACTTTTATGTTTTTGTTCAAATTTTAAACCAGTACTTTTTTACTTTAGTAAATTTATTTAAATACAGCTCATTTACAGCTACCCCGTTAAAAAGCCGTATTCATTTTAGAGAACCACAGTATTTTTTTTTTTTTTTAATATAGTTAATCTACGTGAGTATTTACAAAATTTAAATTTTTATATTTCTACCAGACGGTAGAAAAAGGAAGCATGAATGTTGTATTTTTTGCTATTTTCATGGTTTATGCTGTTCGCATAATTTAAGGATAGTCCTAAATAACAAATTAAAATTTATTATTTGTTTAGTTACGTACATAGATTAAAGCAGGAAAATAAAGATTTTTAAAACAAAGAACCTTAATATTTGATGGAGTTAATTTTTTAAACATTTTTTATTGAAAAGAAATTTAAAAATTTTATTTGATTTATATATGTATTTATTTATGATTGTCAGCCAAAATAATATTTAATTTTTAAATAAAAAATGAATTAAGTACAAATTGTTTTTCTTATTTATAAATATTACTTATTAAGATATTAGTCTATTGAAATTGTTCGGTTTATTTTTGATACAGAATAAACATCGTTCTATTAGTATAATATTTATGCATAAGATGTTTTAAAATTATCTACTATTTGTGGCGATATTTTTTTTTGTGTCTGAGAAAATTGTAGGAGCTGATTAAACACTTTAAATACAAAAAACAATACTAAAATTTTTTTAACTCCACCGCTTTAGGGATAATTCTGATTGCTTTGCTTGGGTTTATCACGGGTTTTGTAATAAAAGACCCTGTAACGTCCATTCGACGCCATATTCTGCGTCTATTACTAGCGCCACGCGTGGTCTATTGTTATGTGTTTATGGTTCATGTGATGAAGGAAGTATTGGTATATCACTAGAGAGAAGTGGGGTACCACGATTACTGTCATTTGACAATATACAATAACAATTGGAAATGGTGTAGTCTTTTTCACAGGTAGAAACATTAACCTATAATTTATCATAATAAAAAAATAAAGTTATTTCAATTAATGAATAAAATAATAAATTTACAAAATTATGAATGCTTTCAATAGTATATGCCGAACATGCTCTGATTCGGAAAATTTACAACCGTTATTTGACAATAAGTCATTACCAATAGACAAAATGTTAACTGAAATTGTTGATATACAAATTTTGAAAGACGATAATTATCCTCAGAATATTTGTATGTATTGTTTAGAAAAGCTTAAAAATGCGTATGCTTTTAAAAAACAATGCCATGAAATGCATTTGAAATTTAAAGAATATTTAGAAAATAATGCACATTCAACAGTACCTGAACAAAATGACCCAGAACTAATAATAAAAGAAGAAAGTATATATATTATACATTTAGATAGCGAAAATGATAATTCAAATGATATGAATGAAAAATTATCTGATGCATTTGAAGATGAAAATCTAGAAAAACTACAAAATGAAGATGCTAAAGAAAATGCAGTTGTTAAAAGTGAAGAAAGTGTGCCTAGAAAAGAAAATAATCAAAGAGAAATTATAAAACGAAAAGCTGAATGTCCAATATGCTTCAAAAAAATAAATATTTTAAAAGAACATTTGCGTTCTCATACAAAAGAAAAACCCTTTAAATGTGAAATTTGTGGAATACAGTTTTCCATCCGTAGTAATTATATGAGACATTTAAAAATCCATCGTGGTGATCGGAGACATAAATGTACAGAATGTGATCAAATATTTTACGAAAGGTATGCTTTACTGGCTCATATGAAACGCCATTCAAATGAAGTTCCTTTTAAATGTGAGCTTTGTGGTAAAAAATACAAAAGAGTTGCATCCCTTAAAGCACATGTTTCAAATGCTCATGGTAATGAACCACGAAAAAAAATCAAAAGAGACCCCGATCAAGAAAAAACGCATTTATGTAATCATTGTGGAAAAACGTTCCTCACAAAACTTCGTTTAATCGAACATATACGTTTGCATACCGGTGAAAAACCAAATCAATGTACAATATGTCATAAGTCATTTTCACATGCGTCAATGTTAAGCTCTCATCGAAAAATTCATACTGGAGAAAAACCGTATAGTTGTAAATTTTGTGGGACATCATTTCGACTTAAAGTAACACTCAAAATGCATGAAGCGATTCATACAGGTGATAAACCATTTGAGTGTAATATTTGTGGTCAAAAGTTTCGACAATCGTCGCATGTAACGCGACATAAAAGGACACACACGGGTGAAAAACCATTTAAGTGTACAGTTTGTGGTGGTCAATTTGCTGAAGCGGGTAATTTAACTGTTCATATGAGAAAACATACAGGCGAGACTCCATATGTATGTTCGATATGTAATAGAGGGTTTTATGATTCAAGTAGTATGAAAAGACATAAAATAAAACATTTAACTGAAATAAATGAACAAATTGTAAGTGAATAATTATCCTTCTAAATTTTAAGGTATAAAAATAATTTTTTCATGTAAAATTTGTTACTTTTATTAAAAATTATAAATATTTATTACAAAAATTTTCTTTCTTTTTTTTTTCTCGTTCCTTATTGTCCATAATTAATTTTTATAATTATTATGCACTTTTGTCAAAATTTTTCACTTTGATCCAAAGAATGGTATGATTTTTAAAATAGTTCTGATCTTTAATTTATAATTTAATCTGATTGATTTTTTTTAAATATATTTAAAATTGACTTTCAAAAAGGAGGTTATCAATTCGACGTGTATGTATGTAATACTTATTGGAATTGTACTATATTGATGTATGTTAACCTTTCTAAACAAGTATATCAATTTTTATAAATGTTTTTATATTAGTATAACTAAGAATTGGATTGTAACGATTTATATTTACTAGATAATATATCTTTCAACTTAGGGAACAGTTTCATCAAAATCAATTAAGTAGTTTTAATGATATGAACTATTTTCCAGATAAGTGTGTCTTAACTTAGATGATATTAGTGTCTGAACTTAGGTGGTGGTTGCTTTTTTTTATTGAAAAAAAGGCAATACTTATTTTAAAAAGCAAAAATTGAAAACTCTTCTCTACCCCTGTAAGCGTCACCTCTTTAAATTTGAAGTATGGAACGCACCCATTTTAGTTGTCAAAAACATCATCAAAGATCAAACCTAAACATGATTGTTTCTTTCAAACTAGCTAATATAAATATAAACATTTTCAAAACAATAATATAAACAATATGAAATATTTAAATTGATAAATGTTTAGATAATTTTGATTACACAAAATGTATAATTTCGAAACCATATGTCGAACATGCTCTTGTACTGGTGAATTACAATACTTATTTGACGGTAAACACACAATTGTTGCTGATATGTTTACTGATATCATTGGTTTAAAAATTATGAAAGGTGATAATTATCCACAAAGTATTTGTGTTTATTGTCTGGGGAAACTTAAGGATGCATATTATTTTAAAAAACAATGCATTGAAATCCATACGAAATTTCAAGAATATATACAAATAAAAAATAATCAAATAATTAATTTAAAATCAGAATCTCCAACTCATTTAGATATAAAAGAACCTGAAATTATAATAAAGGAAGCAGGTAATTTTTTATTTCATAGAGAAAATGACGATGTGAATGAAGCGGATAATATTTCAATAAAACAAGAAGAATTAGAAGAGAATGTACAAAATGATCAAAAATATATAGAAATTAAAAATGAACCAATTGAATCGAAAGCACAAAAACTGAAAACCAATAACTCAACAAGCGAAAAACAAAAATCGGAATGTTCTATTTGTTTAAAGAAAGTATTACATTTAAAAGAACATTTACGAATGCATGCTAATGAAAAACCATTTGAGTGTGAAGTATGTAATATGAAATTTTCAATAAAAAGAAACTGGATACGGCATATGAAAATACATACTACAAATAAACAATATTCTTGTAATATTTGTAATCAAAAATTTAATGCTAAAAATGCTTTAACAGAGCACGTGAAGAGTCGTCATTCTACAGAAAAACCATTTGAATGTGAGTTATGTGACAAAAGATATAAGCGAAAATCACATCTTCAAGTACACGTTGCTTGTACACATGAAAAATCAATGGTTAGTATGGAGAAATTACATTTATGTAATCACTGCGGCAAAACTTTTCAAATAAAACGTTTCTTGATACAACATGAACGAACTCACACGGGTGATAAACCCTATAAATGTGAATTATGTGATCGAGCATTTGCACAAGTAGCAACATGTCGAAAACATCAAAAAACTCATACAGGCGAAAAACCACATAAATGTGATTATTGTGGAAAATATTTTGCACAAAGTGGGACATTAAAAGCTCATATTTTAATTCACACAGGGGATAAACCATATAAATGTGATATTTGTGATCAAAGGTTTAGACATTCGTCACATGTAACACGACATAAACGAATTCATACGGGAGAAAAACCATATAAGTGTACGGTTTGTGGTAGTCAATTCGCGGAAGCGGGTAATTTAACTGTTCATTTAAGGAAGCATACTGGTGAGACTCCCTATGTATGTTCGATATGTAATAAAGGATTTTATAATTCGAGCAGAATGAAAAGACATAAGAGAAAACATTTGATTGATATTAATGAACAGTATTAATTTTCTAAAGCAGACATGTGCAATTTAATCAAAACTGCGGCCTATTAAATTATAACAAGAGAGTCAGGTTAAAAATTTTTGAATGCGAAATTGATCTAGTTTATCCTGGGAGAGGTTTTAAAAAATACCTGATGGGCCTTTTCTATACGTTTTACATTTACTTCCATGTTGTCTTTGCCCGTTTAAAATCAAGTCGACTTACGGACTATACGTTGCACATTTCTGCTCTAGAGTATTTATTACAAAATTTATTTATTTTTAATGTGTAATTTTTGTTAATTCCGTTATTGCCCTTTATAAATATTATTAAATTATTTTCGTTGTTTGTAATTTTTCTCTTCCTTTATAAACAAATAAAAGTAAATTTTAAAATTTTGAATTCTTTGTTAAAAACTAACTGATAATGAACGGATTTTTGGGATTGAAAGTTGAAAAGATTGTAAAATAAAAATGCTTTTGGAATTCCCTAAAAATAGTATCCTCCAATATTCCAACTAGGCCTTATTAATTCTAGTAAATCTAGGGGAAAATCTTCAAATCTGGCTGGCTACACTGGAATATGATCATTAGACATCGTTTGTAGATGGTTTAACGAACTATAGTTTTAAGCTTTTTATTTTTTTTAATTCCTTAGACCCTTTACCCTTTTATATGATTTAATGTTATAAGCCAATGACTTTCATATAAAATAAATCTATATATCGTATAGAGACTCGAGAACATTATTTTTGAATTTTAAATTAGATCTGTTTTAAAGTTTTCAATTCCATAGTAGTGGATAACATCTGTAGGACTGTATAAAATTGCAATTACAAGTCTATGGTGAAATCATAGAATTCACGGTCATTGATATGTGTATGTATATATATAGACATTCTCATGTGTATGTATATATAATATCTTATATATTATCTTAGACATTCATGCTAACGAAGGCTCTAGCTACCGGTATAATTAAGAAATATTTAGACAACAATATTTAAACACCATAGACATAAAAATTCTAATAGATGGAGTGTTTCATAATAATGTATAGTATATAATATATTACAATAATTAATCACATTTTTGTAATCTATGGAAAATAGTTAGCCGAGTGTGTTATGAGTAGTTATTATTTATTATTGCTACTATGGGTATGAAATATTACCATGAATCTCCTTTAAACACAAGGTTAATATAGGTTTGTGAATTAAATATTTGGCACATGCGCGTTAGTGTCGTTTATAAGAATTCAAGTGGAAGGATAATATATTCTCCATGTTCCCAATAATATTCCCATCTCCTTTTAAATCTATTATCATTATCATGTTTTATTTATTACAGTATCATGTTTTGAAACACATACATACATACAAATTACTCTCAGAATTATTTTCCATATGACAAAAAGGGGAAATAATATTAAAATATAATATACCCAATATTAATATCCACATATAGAACATTTAAAAAACATAAATTATTAAAAAATTAACAAATAATATCAGTTTGTTGTTGAGTAAATTTTTACATTATTAGCTTTGAACTTAAATTTTTGCGTATGTACATATGTATATTCTACATAAATGTATTTTAATATTGGCTTCCGCTTTTTGTAATATGGAAAATTATTCCATGTCAAATACCGGTATAATTAAGAACTATTTAGAACTAGCAATATTTAAACTCCATATACATAAAACTTGTAATAGATAGAGTGTTTTATAATAATGCATAGTGTTTAATATATTATAACTAATCACATTTTGGTAGTCAATGGAAATAGTCAGCTGAATGTGTTATGAGTAGTTATCTATGGTAGTTATTATTTTTTATACGTTAGCTATTGTGCTACTCTAATGCTAAGAGGTTAGCGTCAGCGTATTCAGAAAATGTATTTGTATCCATATATTCTCTGGCGTGAATGTCCAATAAGAAAACCTTAAAAAACTGACGAAAAGTGCAAAATTTTCAACCTAACGATTCTACATGTTATCACATAGTTGAAACTGGCCATGTGCATATTACGGCTCCCCCATATTACTGCTAATCAAATATTGAATTACAAAGTTTATCCTTCATACAAAAATAAGATGCTGGTGATATTAAATAAATTTATTGCCGCAAAGAAATGAATCATGAAAAAAAAAAAGATTTTGTTGTAGAGCTTGTGGCAAAACGTTTACACAAAAAAAAAAGCAGTTTAAAACTTCATACTGGAAAAGAACTTTACTCATGTAATGTGTGTGATAAAAAAAAATGACGAATAAGGTGCAGTTAAGAAGGCATAACCAAATTAATTCCATGGAAACATATTTTAATGTGATATTTGTAGCTAAAAATTTCACACGATGCATAACCAAGTGGAGTATACACAAACTCATACCATTGGCAATCCACATTCGTTTGATATTTGTAATAAAAAATTTATCAGCAAAGATCGCTTAATAAAAAAATTAATCCTGGAGGAAAAGAAACGACTTTATACCGAAGGAAAATTATTTTCATGTGATGTTTGTGGCAAAAAATTTAATAAAATGATGAGTTTAGCTAAACATAAACGCATTCATAACGACATAAAAATATATTCGTGTGATGTTTGTAACAAAAAATTTACTGCTAAAACTCACCTAATCAAACATAAACGAAAAAATCCCAAGAAAAATCCATGTAATGAAAAGTTTCATAATAAAAATCAAAAAAGTAAACATAAGTTGATTAATATCAGTGAAAAGTCACACACCATCAGTAAAACATATCTTTCAAATGCTAATGGAATGGGAAATTTTAATAATAAATTTTTAGGCATTAATGACAAAAAGGGGGAATTAATTATAAAAGATGAAAACATTGAAGAAAGTTATTCAAATAACATTGAAATATTAGAAGAAACCTTTGAAGACAATGAAATCGAGAACGATATTCATAACATACAGACAATCAAAAATGAACAAATCGAAAAAGTATATTCGGAATTAGTCATCAAAAATGAAGAAGACATTTATGAAGTATTAGATGAAACGTATTCAAATAGTGTTGAAATTCTAGAAGAAAACTCAGATGGTAATCAAATAGATAACAATATTGATAATATACAGACAGTGAAAAACGAAGAAATTGAAGAATTTCCTTCAAAATCGGTTACCGAAGATCAGCGTAACGATAGTGTTTTAGACAAAATTAATTCAAATAGTGATCAAATATTGGAAGAGAACACAAATAATAAAAAAATAATAAACAATAATGATATACAGACACTAGAAAACATTAAAATTGAAAAATTACATACTGAATTAATAATAAAAGATGAAAACAATGATGAAATGGCAGAAGAACATTATTTAAAAGAGAAACCATTTGAATGTGATGTTTGTGATAAAACATTTAAGGTGCAACACTATTTAATTCAACATAAACTAGTACATACCGGACTGAAAGCGAATGCATGTGATGATTGTGGAAAAGAATTTAAAAACCGAAATTATTTAAAAATACATCAACGAATTCATACTGGAGACAAACCATATTCATGTGATATTTGTAATAAAAAATTTGCTTACTATAACAGTTTTTATCGACATAAACCAATACACTCCGAAGTCAAACGGTATTCGTGTGACGTTTGTGATAAAACATTTTCTCTGCAACCGCTATTAAAATGTCATAAATTAGTCCATATTAAGACATATTCATGTGATATTTGCAACAAAACATTTCCCAAAAAATATCTATTAATTACACATAAACGAATCATGCATATCGGAGAAAAACCATATTCTTGTGATATTTGTAAAAAAAAATTTAGGCTGCCATACAATTTAAGTTCACATAAAAAAAGAATGCATACACAAGAGAAATCGTTTTCATGTGATATATGTGGTAAAAAATTTACGCATCAATGCCTACTCAATCGCCATATTTTGAAGGGAAATCATACTCTTCCTGGAGAAAAACCATACTCTTGTAGTATTTGTAATAAAACATTTCATCAAAAACACCATTTAATTTCACATAAGCAAATCCATAGGGAAAAAATTCTACCTTCATGTAATATTTGTGGAAAAAAATTTACAACTCTATACGGTTTCAATAAACATAAACAGAAAAAAAACCAATGTTTTCGACAAATGAAAATTTATTCATGCGATATATGTGATAAAACATTTACTAAAAAAATCATTTTCATCAAACATATGCGAAGTTATAGCAATTTAGTATCAGAAAAACGAATCCATGGTAATGAAAATCCACTTTCATGTAATATTTGTAGAAAAACATTTACTCACCAATACTATTTAAACCGACATAAAATGAAACAATTCCATTTCCATCTGAAAGAGAAAATTTATTCATGCGATGTATGCGATAAAACTTTTGAAAAAAAAATAAATGTTATTAAACATAAACGAAATCATTTTGAAGCGAAACCATATTCATGCGAGCTTTGCGATAGAATATTTACAGAGAAATCCAATTTAGAGAATCATGTTCATAAAAACGTAATTGTTTTAATAAAGGATACTGATCTGGCTGAAGTATAAAATTTGCTCCATTTAAATAATATATAGTTTGTTATTTGTAATTAAAAATTTACAAATTGTTCGCTGAACCAACTAACGCGTGTTAAAAAACCAGCATGTAAATGTAAAAAGAGATAAGAGAAATAAATTTTTTAATTATGATTAAGTAATTAACTATTATTCAAGTGGAGTAAATGCATATTTTGTGGGAGCATTTCAGTAACAAGTTTTTGATATAAAATTTGTTTAAAAACATTAATATTTGGCGCTAACTTGTTTATGGTTTATTTATTAGTTATGAGATATTGGTAATTTAGGCTAAGAGATCTTCAGAGATATAGAAGCAAGATACAACCGAAATCAACAACTTTTATTTTTATCGTTTAAAGAATGTTGTTTTCTTGCTTTGTAGTTCATGCTGTGTATCAGATGGGAGCAAAATGATATTTTATATTATGAGCTGCTACAACTTGGCGAATTTATTTATATGAATTCTTTCAAAGAATTCATTGGTTGCTAACTTGGATTATTTTAAAACAAGAAACATTTTTTCGAGATAAAATTCGAAAAGTGAATGGAACGAACCGAACTATTTTGTACTCAGATTTAATAATTATACGAAAAAATATATCTAATAAAAAATAGATTATTTTCTGTAAATTATGTGTATTAATTTATTTCAATATATTTAATTCAGCTACTGTTCCATTCTGCTTGATTGTAATATTTGATGAGATAAATTTTGTAGAATGAGTATTTTCTATGATTTTTGTGAACGCACTCCATCATTTGTCAAACTAAAAACATAAATAAAATGAATGTAGCCTATTGTAACCTAAAAATACTTTGCATCTTAAATTCAATTTGTATACAAATTTAACTTAATTTTCAAATACAAATTTGATTATATGTTGAGTGCTAAGAAAGTTTTAAATAAAAAATGTATAATTTTGAATACATGTGTCGAACATGCTCTTGTACAGGTGATTTACAATCTTTATTTGAGGATAAACAAATGATTGTTGCTGAAATGTTAACCGAAATCGTTGACATAAAAGTTATGAAAGGTGATAATTATCCTCAAAATATTTGTATTTATTGTTTAGAAAGACTCACAGATGCATATTATTTTAAAAAACAATGCCACGAAATGCGTACAAAATTTGAGGAATATTTACTTATAAATAATAAACAAACAATAACTGTAAAATCAGAATATCCAAACAATTTAGATATGAACAAACCAGAAATTTTATTAAACGAATCAGGTGAATTTCTTCTTCATATAGAAAACGATTGTCCAGATCAAGTTGAAGACATTTCAGTGGAACAGGAATGTTTAGAAAATAATGAACAAAAAACTATTAAACCTAAAGAAATTAAGTCAAATAACCAAATTCAACTAAAGTTTGAGTGCCCGATATGTTTAAAGAAAGTAACATATTTAAATAAGCATTTAAAATTGCATAAAATAAAACAGAAACGTTTGGCTGAAGGACTAGAAAAACAAAACACAATGGGAAATGAGGAAAATCAATCAGAAAAAAAAATAAAACGAAAATATCCAAAGCCTCAATGTCCGATATGCATGAAAAGAGTAAAATGTGTAAAAGAACATTTACGATCTCATACAAAAGAAAAACCATTTGAGTGTGAAATTTGTGGATCAAAATTTTCATTACGTAGAAATTGTTTACGACATATGAAATTGCATTCTGGTAATAAATCACATGCATGTGACATATGTGATCAAAGATTCTATGAAAAATATGAATTAGTAGCGCATCAGAGTAGTCATTCTACTGAAAAACCAGTTAAATGTGATCATTGTATTAAGACATTTAAGCGAAAATCACAACTTCGTAAACATATCGCATATGTACATGAAAAATCAAAACAATATTCTTCTAAAGATAATGCTAAGAAGTCATACTTATGTAATCATTGTGGTAAAACGTTTTCAGCAAAACCTCAGCTAGATAAACATGAATTAATTCACAAGGGTATTAAACCTTATAAATGTACTCAATGTACGTTAAGTTTTCGACAGAGTTCACATTTAAAAACACATTTTCTTACGCATACTGGTGAAAAACGATATAAGTGTACGGTATGTGAGAAAAAATTTGCTGCTAACGGTAATTTAACGATTCATATGAGAATACACACTGGTGAAACGCCTCATGTTTGTTCAATTTGTAATAAAGGCTTTTATGATTCAAGTAGTTTGAAGAAGCATATACAAAATCATTGAATATTCATCTAATTTGTTATATAAGAAATTATTGTACCTTAATAGTGGAAGAACGATAAAATTTAAAACAGAGGTGGGGGAGGGGCTTTCCGAGCCGAGATTTTTTTTTTTTGTCACGTTCCGACTTTACGCACTTTTTTTTAGCCTTATACTATAATAATTATTTTTTATTTAATAATAGCGTGTATTATTGCTTGTTGGTGAGTTTATGGTCTGAAAATAGGTACAGTACAATTTGACAGGAATTTATTTTTAATAAAGATGATACAGATGTTGAAAAAATTGTTTTTATTTAAAACTCGATGTTGTTGACTCCATTTATTGAACCACCCTTAAAATTTTTTGAAATTATTTATTGAACCAGAAATATAAAAAAAAATTATAAAAGTTGTTTCATACATTTAAAAATTGGATAAATTTTAAAATACTTTTAATATAATATGCTTTTGATAAAATATATTGATAAAAAATAGTTAAAGGGCTTAAGAGTTATGACATTGTAGTCTTATTCAAGGTTATTTTGCACCAAATTTGAAACTTCAAATGGAACCACGTATTTTAACGAATGTAATGTTTGATTCATTTCTGACATCAAGAGAGTTTAAGGCTCAATTTTATCATAGGCAATAGGTTTACCTAAGGCAAGTTTCAATTTTAAGGTGACCATTTAATACCTGCATTTTTTTTAATACTTAAATTTTGTATACAAATTTTTCTTTTAAGTTATTATTTTTTTATTTATTCAGATGCCCTGGTTTGTTTTTAACATTCCATTTGTTCAAAATAATTTGATTTAGTGGTCAAATTGACATATTATCCTTGTTCTAACATAAATAATAGAATTATAATATGGCTAGTAGGTAAATTAATCAATCGATAATATTTAGATTAAAACCCATAAAGATTTCGTAGAAGCATTCACGCTGGCGCAGTATTAGGTGTCTAGATTATAGTCGCATCGATTGTACTAAAATGAGAAAATATATTGATCTCATGCTAGTTGCTTGAGTCGGTCGTGTGAGTTGCATTGCATTAGTGTGTAATCTGCCTTAAGTTCAGTGTTGCAATTTTCGTTGACTTACTTAAATTTTTAAGTTTAGTATTTAAAAAAATTTTATCTCGTAATTTGTGCTAGTCTAAGATTAGCATTTTGTATTCAATATTTTAGTTTTTCTATTCGTGTCTTTTTTTTTTTTTACTAATTTAGGACATTTGTTAAATTTTATATCGATCATTTTAAGACTGCCATTTTGAATTTTGCATATCTTCATATTTGACATCATGTGATCAGCATAGAAAAAAAGCCTAAGAATTTTATTTTTGTTAATTTATTGTCTATCCTTGCATTTTTATACTTTATTCTAGTTTGTCACATAATTTTTTTAGTTTTGACATTTATAACTAGATAATACACTTTGAAGTTTGAACGAGAATGAAAATGGTAAATTTTGTTTTTAGTGAAGTTATGAAACGTTTCATGATTTTACTAATACTTAGTTTTTATACGTATAGGACTTTAATAAACTGTGAACATAATATGTGACATTTTAAATCGGTAAGCAAAAAATTTATTATTATTTTTTATAGATTTTGATCATGTTTCATATTATTTTCATAAAAAAAATTCTATTTTATATAATACTTAGAGTGATATCGGTAGTACTGACATCCCTTTAAAAATTTGAGCCGTATTTATCAAATAAGATAGACAGTTTCACTTTAGCATAAGCTCAAAGAAAATCGTAAGTACTGTTAGTAATACGTTCTTCATATATTATTAAAATTAAAAAATGCAAACATTTTTTACAAGCTGATTTGTTGATATTATGACACATTTTATGGTGTAGAGAAATAGCTTGCTCTCAGTCAGTTTGATTCGTTAGCGTTTGTCGAGGTGCAATGTTGTAAAAAAAATATGAACGTTGCAATTAATATCTGAAAGCTGAAAAATGGATTTCGAACACTATATTAACTAAAAATTGTGTTCAAAAAATGAAATGTTATACATTTTTAATCCTAATTATATATTAAAGGATTAACTTTGTCAAATAACTGATTTGTAGGTTTTATACATTTTTTGAAATTTTTGAGATTGTATAAGAAAACCGATGAAAAGTTCAAAATTTTTTGTTCGCTGTTTATGAGATTTCTAGGATAATTGAGGTCTAAAAAACTCAAAAATAACAATTATTTTACGATCGGTCGACTAGTTTTCAAGATATTGCATGAAATAGATTCGATAAATCGACATTTTGATCGAATTTCTAGCTATATCTTAAAAACTACGGATCGAATCGTTAAATAAATATTATTTTTGAATTCTCCGGGTTAAAGTTACCCTAGAACATATATTTCATCCAAATCGGGAGCAAAAAAATTTTTTTGATTTTCTCGATTTTTTCAAAGGGGTACTTTTTCTGAGGGGTACCCCTTAAGAAAATGCGAAAAATCGAAAAAAAAAATTTCTATCCGATTTCGAAAAAAACTATGCTCATAAGAGTAGTTTGACCCGTAGATTTCAAAAAAAATATCTATTTAACGATTGGATGTGCATTTTTTGAGATATCACCAAAAAACCGATCCAGGTGCCGGATTTAGCGGATATTTTTCATACATTATCTCAAAAACTAATCGACCGATCGTAAAATAAATGTTATTTTTGAAGTTTTTAAATCTTAATTAACCTAGAAAACTCATAAATAGCGAAAAATAAATTTTGAACTTTTCAACCGTTTTTTTAAGTCATTTCTTGTGCGGTATTGAAATTGAAAATTTTTAATTTTTAGATTTGATTACCAAAAATCTATTTTGACTATGTCTAAGTCTATATAATTGGTTATTAAGATTACAATGAGGTCATGCGCGGTATACAATATTTTTAAATAAATTAATATTAAAGTCGAGCGAAAGACCTCCCAGTTGACAATTTTTTTTTTTGTAAGTGCTAGTGTATACGTTATCCTTTCTAAAGTGATTACGAGGTGTTCAAAAGAAAGCCAAAATTTTAAATAACAACAGGGAAAAGCATTGCTAGTAAATAATTGATATACTATCATATGTTTCGCGTAGCAGTAGTAGTGTCGCATCAATAATAATAATTTTCTATAAATTTCAACAGTTAAAAAAAAAATTAGTTAAGAAATTCAATTATACATATGAGCACATGTAAATAGAAGCAATGAACTCTAGTGCTTGCGTGTGCGCGGGAGTTCCAACTATTCGTCGCGTGAGTGAGAAAGACGTCTAGAGTGTTGCTACAAAATAGTACCGTACATATGATAACTTAGTTCAGTCTTGTGATCCGTACACGACGGTCACATATAGACCACTTCGTAAACAACACTGCCAATAATTTAATATTTAATCCGCGATATTTTATACGACTAAAAGAATCTAGCGTGAATTATTTGAAAGAAAAAAAAAATTCAAACACGTGCTACTTGTTTTGTTACCTATATTAGAAAGTTTTTTTGGGTTTTATTCATCTTTTTTTTTTCTTTTATTTAAATTTGTGGAATTTGTTATTTTTTTGAAAAAAAAATGCTAGACATCATAAACTGTTATTAAAAGAAAAAAAAATTCTTTACACATTAAAAAAAAAAAAATATTCAAACAATGTCACAAACTTTTTTAAACCTAATTTTTGTAGTGATTTTAGTTCTTTTCAGTTTAACTAGGTTTTAAAGTGCGATGTGAGAAATTAATAAAAAAAAGTGTCTTAATTATTTTTGTTTTTAATAAAAAAAAAAAAATATTGCATTTAATTTTTAAATGCCCTTTAATTCATTTATTATACACAAAATAAGTGTTGTATTGTGCAAAGTCAGAGTAGTGTGATTGTGTTCATATATTTAATTGAAGGAACTGCTCTGTATTTTTGGGCTGCAATGATTATATCGAAAGATTTATTTTTATTGGGAGACCAAGATTATCTACGGTTACCCAAAGACGAGAAACGACCTCAACAAACTATGGTTAGACCAACTGTCAAACCACAAAGGTATGTCTTATACAAATTTAAATTCTTCGAAAAATCACAATTTTTAAGGCGCGGTACACAGTGGAGAAACTTGTTTCATGAAACAGGTTTCGTGAATTATGAAACATAGGTTGCTGGTAACCTATAAATAAGATTAACACAGGTTGGTGGATACAGCGTTTCATGAAACTTAAGTTTCATTGATTTCAGGAAACTGGGTTTCTAGAAATTCGTTAAATCGATTTTCAGTTCTTTCAGTTTTACGTTTCATCAGTCTAAGTGTATTTTATTTTATCAGAGTTTATCAGTTCTAACAAGCGATAAAAAGTGATCTCTGCTTAGTTCGCGAGCTACAACAAAACAGCTGTGTTGACGATTTCTGCTCAACGGGTGAACACAGTACTTGCGTATTTTTTCTTATTTCTTAGTCACCACTACAACATAAGCATATCATTGTCAGAATTCATCACGAAACTCATAGAAAACTGTTTCTTCTGTGTACGCGTTCCAATGAAACGGTTTTCTTTAAACCCATTACATGAAACCAGACTCATGAAACAAGTTTCTCAAGTGTGAATCGCGCCCTAGGTACAAACAGTTTGCGTATATTTTAAGAATTTGAGAGTTCTTCTAGTGGATTGATTTTGTGGACCGAACAACTGCTATTTCTAAGAAGGAATACATTTATGAACATGAAAAATTTAATGTAAAATGGCTAGAGATCTAGTAGATGTTGTTTCCAATAGTGCTTATCGATTTTTGGAAATTTTTGCGGTGCTATTAGGAGTATATTAAGAGGGGGAATCACAACCGCATCTCTTGTACCTAGACCTTTTGATCCTCTGTACATATACACCATTTTCGACTCATGTTATTATCCCATGGATTTGTGTGGTGCAGTTTGCACGGGTCGGATTGGTTTTCGGCCCCTATGTTTAACCTGTGATTAAACTACCCATAAATAACTCGAAAAATAGACGAAAACTCAAAAATTGGTATTCTTCAGTTTCGTCTTATTTTGGCTAGTTTTACCAAAATCGTAAATTGAGCCAAAACTTTTAGTATTTACAAAACACCATGCACATGAAAAAATATTGATGTAATAATGTAAGTATTCATTTAATTACAAAAATGATTATTTAAGAAATAAAAAACATTAAACAAAAAAAAAGATATATATTTTTACTTGAAAAGTCATCAAAGTTCAGGTCAGTTTCATTAGCTGTTGTGATAGAAAAAAAAACAACAAGGCATTTGTAATAATAATGGAGTTCTTGATCCCATTTATAATAGTTTAGCCTTGTAAAACATGACTATGTTGTGATGTCGTAAACTTTTTTTTGTTTTGTTTTTATGCTATACAGAGGTTTTGTGTTCGTAAAGTGTTTGAAATCACGCTATATAATAAAAAAGTATATAAAATTAGACAAAAAAAAGAACCGAATTAAAAAAAAAAAACAAAAATTATTTGAGCAAATATGTTATTATTATACTCGACATAGATAATATGTCAGAGTATATTAATTTTAGTCCGAAGTTTCGCACAAACAAAATTTTGGTATTGGTAATCATAGAATCACCTAATTTATATAACCTTTGTCTATTGACCGTCCGTCCGTCAGCTCGATAACTCAAAAACAAAAAGAGATAGTCAGCTGAAATTTTGGAGACGCATTCTAAACAGAAAAAGTGAGTTAAAGTTCGTGAATGAGCAAAATCATCCCATTGGGTCCAATGGATCCTTGACCCAACTTTTAAACTATAAAAGATAGAAGTGTTCAAGTACAAAAAATCGTTAATTTTTTTTGAAACAAACAACTTTTGTTTGAAACATTTTTTCATACAGAGTCCTCCACAATTATAGCTCAAATTTGGCGTTAATGCCAGTTCATATTATTATACATATATAAGTGTATTGACTGGATATTTATAGTATTTTTTTATGAATTGTAATTAAAAATAGTCTTAACATTGAAATTCAATCATATGTCGAGTATCTAAACAATTAACTCTGGTTAGTTGTTATCTTGCTAGAAATATAATATGCTACAATCATGTTATTTGAGAGTCTAAAATAATCCTTTATTTTTTTTTTTTGATGTAGATTAGAAACAAATGTCGAGTAACTAAACAATTAACTCTGCTAGTTGTTAGGAATATAATATACTACAGGCATGTTAATTGAGAGTAGAAAATATTCGTCTAATTTTTTGATGTAGGTTAGAAACAGCAAACCGTTTCTAACAATTTTGTTATAAATTTTTTTTCTTTCAAAAACATAATCTATTTTTAACACACATCTCTCTTTTATTAAATTGTGTGTACACGTATGTTGTGTGTGTTTGTGTATCACACAACAGCCGGTCGAGAGGGTACCTTTGGATGGTATGTCCGTCCGCATGTCTGGTGGTGTTTTGGTGGAGGTACGTTACGTACTTACGTATGTAACAACTCGTGCTTGTTTGGTTTGCTAGGCTCTATGGTCTCTATAAAGGAAATAAAATGTCAATTCTTTCACCAACACACACATTAGCTATTCGAAATATACCAAGGTCTCTTATCGTAAATGATGTTTTTTTTTTTTGTATTCTTGTTGATTTTATTAATTCCTGGAAAAAATTATTTCAATAATTGGGAATGCAATACGATTCTTTTTATTTTTAGATAATCGATATATTCTTCAGAAATTTGTATAAAAATATGAGTGTATATATTTATATACGCACTTTAGTAACACTTTCTTTGTCTGTAAAGCCACGTACACATGTGAAACAGTCGCGTGTAACGTAACACCGTAACACAAAAGCAATATTTGTGTGGGTGTGAACGCGTAATACCGTCTGGTAAAAAAAGTGAACCCTGCTTTAGGTTGGATTGGACGACTTATATAATTCTGCTGATAATCATTTCGCACAAATTAGAACCATTGTACTTTAAATAACTCTTAAATGTTTGATTTGAATACACAAAACTTGGATTTATGAGTTTTTATGTCTCCTTTATGAGTCCCTTGGTTTGGTGCTTTGTTTCCGTATGAGTCCTTTGGTTTGGTTTTTGAGATAATCATATATCGGTAAGGTCTTGACTACAATAATATATATTTTCTAACAGTATAAAGTTTTCTAATCGTTTATACAATATACACACAGATATTTTGTAACACTGAGAATACTAATTTCTAAAAATAAATTTGAACAAGAGACGACGCAGGTATTTGAAGCACGTTATGATCTGACGCCTATCAAAAACTATATTTATATCTACGCAGTTACGTTTAAAAAAAAAAAAAAAAAAAAAAAAAAACTATTATGAATAGTAGTAATGTCTCAATTCTTTTTGCTTAACTCTAAAATTCATTAACAAATTTTATGTTGAACTACGCTACAGAGAAATTTATACAAGGTTTTATTCAATTTTTATTTTAGATCTTTTGATATTAATAATGATTGGGTGGGTACTGAGACGGATCTATATTCGGGAGGGGGGAGTGTTTGAGGAAGATCTAAATTGATTCTTTTTCTGACAATCTAAAAATAGTAACGTTGTCTGACAACGAACAATTCGTTTTAGTATCGGACAAATACGAATATCAATTTGAACTTTGTCTGGGCAATCATAAATTTTTCTACCTATGAAAAAGAATACGGGTCGTTTTACAGAATTTACAGGATAAGTTGTTGCAATAAGCATATCAAAGCTATTCGGGAAATTTCATCTTGTTATGAATCCAAAAGAAAGGAACGCCTGAAAGTTTTACGCGAATATTCACAAAGGATTTAATTCAATTATTTTGAAAAGACATTTGATGGACAGTATGTTCTAGAAAGTTTTGCTAGCCAGGCGACGCCAGCCAGCCATTATACAGCTAATAAGTATTTAATAAATGAAATATTTATTAATTACCAGAGTTCAGCTAAAATATAATATGTTGTTGTTTTTTTATGAATTAAATATGAAAAAAAATCATACACAACTTTCACATTATTTGCTGCCTGCCTGCATTCAAATACACACAAAAAAAAGTGATGTAAAACAAAACCTGCTTTGAAAAAATACTCAAACTTTTTTTTTTTTAGTAAAACCTATTTATTGGAAAGCTATAAACCTTCAAATGATTCACCAAACTTGAATGTGTGTTTATACGTTCAATATATATACAGAATGTTTCAAGAAGTTGGGTAATTTTGTGCTTCCGTTTAATTAGAGGGGTTACTTCGGGATTCCTAAACTATTAATAATTTATTTAAAATAAAAGATCATTACAGATACGTCACAAAGATACCTTCTAGCACAAGGTGACAATTATATTGTTATTGGTGAAGTCGGTTACTTCTTATACAAGCGACCGACGACAGTGTGATCAACTGCTGTTGCCTGTATTCGAACTCCCAATCTTAACCCTAAATAATCGCTATTTATTAATTCTTTCAACAATTAATTTCTCGCATTTTTTAAATATTTTTGGATTGTAAAGAATGTATGTGTTTTACAATACAAAAAGTAAAGTAAATCAACTTAAATTCTTGCTTGCTAGTTTACAAAATAGTTCGTACATTCTTAATTAATTGCATATCATATATTTTTACTAGTTGGATTATAATATGCAGATTTTCTTTAATATGGTATTTTATCCAGTAACTTTCTAAGCATTTAATATGAAGTAATCAAAGAAAACAAACTAAACTACACAATATAAAAAAAAAAATAATTGTTTGAAACAAAATTATTGATTTGTTATTCGTATTTATTATTATCCAATATACATTATACCTACTTTTTTTTATTATATTCAGGATACCGTAACTAAAATAATGGGTTCGTGTACTTATGTACTCGCGTCAGAAGTTAAAATGGACTAATTAGGTATTTCAATATTATGTATTAGACTAAAATAAATATACTCTGACATATTATATATGTCGACTATAAAAATTTTGAAGGGTCAAAATAAAAAATAGAATGTGTTTTTTTTCACCGTCTAGGATTGCAATACGGAACCTTTTCGTGTTACAGCACAGTATAATGTACTGTAGCTATTTTTCATAAAAAAATATGACCCACTTGTAGCTAATATAATAAATTATTATAATTATTGAAGAAAATAAAGGATATGAATGAGCCTGTCACATTTTATTAATAAAGGATAATTAATTATTGATTTTTATTATATAGGTATTATATATATATATATTTCTATATGTTCAATATAGAAAAATTCATTTTGTATTATACTGGACTATTTTGGAATAATTGACGAATTTTTAAACTGTGTTATATAATATATTTAGTAAACACATAGTTTTAATAAACTTATAAACAGCGGCGTATACAAATTTTTAGAAGTTAATTGACGTACACGACATCCATCAGATATTAACGGTCATTAATTCTCGTTAAATTTAGACTCATGGAGTCTATAGAGTTTATCGAAAGTAATAATTTTAGAACAATATATTTGTTTTCAATGGTATACTCACTCACCATTAAGACATTCTCTATGCATAAATAATTAAAACAGTAATTTAAAACAAAAACAAAAAACAAACATGTTTCAAACAGTTAGTTATAAATAAATTGTCAAACGGTTTTATTCTATGCGTAATATTAAATAATACGCACATTTGGTTGGTTGATTGTATGTGATGACATTTTTTTTTTTGGGGTATTACCGAATTTTTATTAGAATGTGGACGAACGGACACCTACTATTTAGGAAGAAATGTTTTGAATATAAACAATAAATAAAAATATTTGTACTGTTAGTTGAAATTCAAATAATATGTATATTGTGTTTTTGTGATAGTATTCATCACATTACTTTCATATGTTTCATAAAATATAAATGCGATGATTTGAAGATTGACAAGGAATCTTGTTTAATTTTCAAAAATATTTATTTTTTGGGATTTTGTATTAAGAAATTAATATTTGAAAGTACTTTTTTGAACTACGCTGGACACCGTGCATCAAATTGTTTTCATACGTTTCTATGTTTACGAAATCCTAGTTTATCAATCAAATGATATATAAGTATATAAGTCTGTGAATATGATTTAACATAGGAAATTTCTCAAAATTTATTAACAAATTTAAATGAATAATTATTTATTAAAAATAATTACAAATTTTTTCGATCATTCTTACAGAGTTTTCAACCCAATAACTCAATTAAATGTAGTGTTTTATTGATTTTTATCTCATATTTGCTATGCATTTTAAATGTAAACAATTGAACAAGTAATTATATATTTTCTAGAATGTGAATATTGTTTTACAAATTTTAGTTATTCGTGGCGCATCAATCGATTGAGAAGGCTATTACTTATATACTTATATGGAAGTTTGTATGAGAGTATCTGATAGTAAGTGGTTTCTTGACACCATATATACTATTATTATTATTATTATTATTATAAGTTAATATTTTTTAAAGTAATAAGTTTATTAAATACTTATTGCTACACAGGATGTGCTTAATATTTTTATCATTTGTAATATAAAAAAGTATGAACTATAAGTTTTAAGAATGCTAAAAATAATTCTACAAAAGTTTATTATTTGTAACTAAATACAATAGTTTTTTTTTTTTTTTTTGAAATTATCAAAAATTTAAAAAGCTGAATATTTTCAACTAAATAAATCCGCTTCTTTTATAAGATTACGTTGCCATGCGATTAATTATCAGTCTTTTACTTAATGTAATGATTTAAAGTTTACAGGGGATTTTTGTAATTTTATAAACTTAAAAATCATCAAAAAAAAAAAAGAGAGAAAAGTCTAATAAAACAAAAAATGATACTTATTTAAGATGACTAGTTTCCTAAATATCGCTTTATTAAGACTCTCTTAGAATAAAATTTTAAGAAAAATATCTCCAAAACTACGCATCTATTCGTTAGTTACCTTATAAATCAGATTCTATCGAAATTGGGGACAAAAAATCTCGATTTTTCACCTTTTGCATCTACTCTTTTGAAAAAATCGATAAAATTGAGGAAAAAAATGTTCGTTTCCAGTCCATAAATTCGAAAAATAACATCTATTCAACAACAAGAAACGTAGTTTTCGAGATATAGCTTAAAATCTTATGGAGAGATTTCAAGTAGTATTCCAGTTATATTTAGAACAGATTTCCAGTTGTATGTTGGAAACTATGTATCCAATTATCTAAAATAAATGTTATTTTTGTGTATATTAGATCTTATTTACTCAAGAAACGCCAAAATATCGATGGAACTTTTACAAATAGTGCTATTAATTTCTTATTAACATATTTCCTCCTCTTTTTTTTCCATTTTCGAAAGTTTCGTATTTGCTTCACGATTACTTTTTCCATTTTGTGTGAAATTGTTATTGTTACCTTACGTTTTTCTCATAACATCCAACTGATTATTGATTAAACAGACCCCGTTGCAGTCCAAAAACAAAAGTCTATATATAATCAACTTTTTTTTTGATTGAGAGCACATTATTAGTTTATAATGTTTATTGAAACCTTGGCCATTTAATTGTTTTTTTATTGTGTTTTGTATTTTTTGTTTTTTTTATTATTATAAATTTTGTATATATGTTAATTTCAAATAAACAACACACATATAACACCACAATAAAAGGACGTTTAAGATAAAATAATAAAAAAACAAACAAAACAACATGACCACCAATGGTAGACCAAAAAGTGAACGTTATGTGTTATTTGTTAGTGGTTACCACCTGTAGACACTGTACGAGGTTGCCAAACAATTGAATTGAATTACTTGAACACCGGGGGGACGCTTCGTAACGCGCTATCCATTCAAGCTTTGCCTTTATGTTACTAGACACAAACCCATACAGTTTCAAATATCATTAAATTTTGACACATTTTATAGAACTGATTGCAAATAAAAATCGTATATATAAGGTCTTTGATACGTTATATAAGTCTCAGTCTTGGGAGTACCGAAAGGAAGTCCTCTACCCTTCTAGATCCGCCACTGTTTCTAAATTTTGTGTACGTATTATTTTTATACTTTTTATTTACTTTTAAGTGAGGTCTGAAGTTCACAGAACTATTAATTTTTATAAAAACATTTATTGAAAATTTAAATTCTTGATACACTTATGCTGAAGTGTAATGTATCAATATTATCAGAAATAAACCCTACAATTAGCCTACTGCTGATGAAAATACTATTTATCTACAGTAAAGATGGAACAATAATTGTCATTTTATTTTTTATTTTTGTCGCTTTGAGCTTCAAGGTTTACCTATATTTGCGAGCTGCATTAGTAGTGTGTCTTGAAGGGGGATGTCTTCATACATTAATTCAAACAGCGGCTTATTTTATGAGAATATAAAAACTTGAATCACTAAGCTATTCATATCCAATTTTCAATACTAAACATGGAAATCAAGTGGAGAGCTATATTAAATTTTTAGATCCATTTTAAAGCCAAGCTATAATACACATGCTTTGACAGGCACACTTTTACACCGTTATTATATTCTGAATTCTTAATAATTATATATATATATATATATATATATATATATATATATATATATATATATATATATATATATATATATATATATATATATATATATATATCCAAAAATTGATTCACTCAAAAACAAAAACCAAATATGGTTAAGAGAGCAGAACTGATGGACGGACGGACATAACGGTTGGTACAAATACCCACAATAATAATGAATGTATCACGACACAGACACCTGGCAACCTTGTTGATTACAACACACATACACATGCATACAGATGTAGGTATATGTATATTGTATATGTGCAATGATTTGCAATATATAAAATAATAAACGGAATAAAATAATAAAAACTGTGGGTCCATTACTATACAAGAGTTGACGACTGGGTCTGTATGGCTGACTGGTTGCATGCATCGTGCATGGTTGTTGATGATGGTGCTGGCTGCACCAGCCCCTGTTAGCTACAAGCTTAGCTAACAAACAACAAACACTCTATGCGCCCAGTGCATTAAAAATAGAGGTAGTAGCCTCAACAGACATCATGATATACACTGACTGATATGAATGGTGAATATGTAATAATGGTAACAGACATTATTGATGTACTTGTTGCAGCTTGATTAACCTTGTCACTTTATTATTATTATTATTATTTGTATTTTTTTAAGAGTGTATTTCTCTTTTATACATGTCGGCGATGTAGTGTGAGTGTGTGAATGAAATCTATTCACCTGTGTAATGACTAGACCGCAAATGATAACCTCGAATTACTGTATATTTTCCCGTTTATAGTCTTCAGTTTTTAGCAGTCATACACGTTTCTTACTTGGAATCAGTAATTTGTAGGTTTAATTAAGGAGAGAACCATGCTTGGGTCTAACTTTCGAAGTAAAGTAGAATGGCTCATCTCCACGATTTATGTTTGATTGGCTCAGCGACCAAGTGAGTAAAGGCACTAACACCTTTCACCATTTGACTACTAAGCATAGAGGTTGCGGGTTCGAACCTTGACACCGATATTTTGATCAATTATATAATAAAATAAGGGGCAGTTGATTGATCACATTGTCTTCGCTTGGATAAGAACGAAGTAGCAGGCTCCACCAATAACGAAGGTATAGTTTCCTTCTGGGGATGGCGTGTTCTAAGGAAGGTCCAGAGGGTCAAACGGTCTAGGTACAAGAGAAGCATTTGCGATTACCCTCTTGATATACTAGTTCTCCAGCATACATACAGTGTTATCAAGTAACCACCAATATTTTTGAGGATTATCGTAGCATATTTATTGAATTTAAGGGGAATTATTGGCTCGAAATTACGATAAATCGAATTTAAGGCTGTTTAAAAGAATCGAATTTAAGGCTGAATTAAAGGCTTGCCTGAATTGGTTCAGTCGAGGCTATTCGAATACTTTATGTCTAAATGAGGTTTAATTACTTTTTCAAAAAAATATGAAGATCGGCAATAATAGTAGTTAATTAAAGAAAAGTAAAGAACGTATAAAAAGACTTGGTTGTCAGATTCCACATTCCACTCCGCTGGCCAAATTCTCAGTTGTGTGAGTGCAGATTTTAAAAATGGGACAAACTATAAAACGTATCTTTTTGTTTTAGAAAACGGGAGTTGTTCTTTTAATAACTGTTAACTGTTTCAGTCCTTCGTTGCTTAGCGTCACGTAACACTGATAAAAGCAACAAAATCATTAGAATTACCATTATTAGGCTAGACAATATTTATATTGATTCAATTCCCCATAATATATTTTCCATCTATAATACACATATTATATTAATTTTATTACATCAACACTGCAGCAAATACAACGTAGCCGACATGGAATACTGATTATTATAAGTACCATTATTATTATTAGTATTAAAAATAAAAAGGTACCTACCATATTACTCAGCATTCGACACGTATGCTGTTGCACCTTCAATTAAATTGCAATTCATTATTTGAATGTCACTTAGCTCTATAAAAATGCAAATACAGAGAAAAGTTTGTTGATTATAAAAAAAAAAATATCATAAGAGTCCGGAATCAGACTTAGATTTTTCTCCAAAATCCAAACAAATGCAATTTCTTCGATCAGTCTTATAATTTTCAATCTAATAACTACTTAAATGCCATTTTTTGGGTGACATTTGCTTTTAAATGAAAATAATTGAACAAATTTTCTAGAATGCGAATATTTTATTACAAATTTTAGCTAATCGAATAGACGGATAGACCATATATTTAATACTTCTATATGGCTAGTGCCCGCAGGTGCAAGGATTGCGCCCACCAAGAGAGTGACAAGAACTGCATTCTTTTATTTCACTTATATTCGATCTGTTGTGCGTAAGCATTGTAGTGGAGAAGTTGGCAAGTGAAGAAGAAAAAGTTGGACATGCGCATAACATTACAAGTCGAAATGACGGATACAAATGTATCAAATGTTTGCACCGTTGGGTCGTCATCCTTTTTCAAATAGGAGTATTAATTATATGGGATAGACATATATAGGTTTATAAATGTTATTTTGAAAATATCTAGAAGAATAATTTCGAAATATCTCATGAATAATGCCAAACAGATATACATGCGAAGGTCAGACAAACCAAAAGACCTTCGAGAACGGATATTCTATTTAAAAAATATAAAAAAAAAACTAAATTATCGAATAAAGATTGGATTTATATAAAATAAAAATAAAAAATATATTTTGAAATTTTTATCGTCTAAAAATATCACATTATACGGAAACAGGGGCATATTACGTCACAGTATCATTTATGTGTGAAACATGAATATTATATGTATATTTTAAATAAACGCCATGGATATTCATTCACACGCTACCGTTTTTATTACAATAATTTACTACTTCTTCTTAGGAAACTCGATTATTTTAAGAACAAGAATTTTTGGTTAGGAATAAAAAATATTTAATAAATATATCCTTTGGCTTTAATATTCTCGGGACTATGGGATGATTCCGGGTTCGATTTCCACCATATGTGCAATATTTTCAATTTTATAATTTAATAACTTTTATAAATCTTGAATTCAATTGCGACCACAAAATAAAATTTCATCTCGCTATTTCTTTTTGTGTTTTTACATTATCGAAGAAAATATGACTAATTAGTTATTTCTATGAACAACAATACCAAAATTTTGTTAATATACTCTTTTATTTTTATTTTTTATTCAAAAATATATGAAGTTTTTATGAAATCCCTAGAAGTTTTGCTTACCATATCGTAAGCCGGTGTGTGAATGAACATATATTCATTTATTTGTCAGATATGTGCTTACTAAAGTGTCAGATTTCTGATTGAATTATTTCAATTAAAATACAGACACACACATATAGCTGTTAGTTAGAACAGAATGACCAATCAACACAATGTTGATTGAATATTAGAATCGAAAACATGATATGATGTTAAATATAATACAGAAGGATGCATAAGTCAAGGTACTTCAGTGTACAAAAATATTCACTAGCATATATCTCCCTCTCAACATCCATTCACCTCGCCCGATCATACTTCTCGTAACGCTCCCGTCATGCATTCATCAGTTTACTTCCCAAGTTAAGCGTCCGTAAAGAAGTTCAAATAAAGCCTGTGTATATCTACTTATGTATTCTCCTGTATGTATGTTTGTTATCTAATGAGTGAGAGTAACATTATTCGATTGGTGGTTTTTTCACTTGTCTTTGGTTGTCTTCTCTGATGTTGTCTATTCATGTGTATTATATGTGTGAAATATATATCTCATGTGACAATAATCAAATCGTCTATTTATATTATACATTTTTGCTGGTGAAAAATTTAATTAGAGATGCAACATCATTCATAATGACATCGATGTTGTATGATGGTGAACTATCGATTTCAGACATCGATATGCACACAAAATGAGAGTTCTTATTTCGTCATCTTCATGGTAAAATCAGAGGAACTCCAAGATTCTTATAGTCTTGAATATTTATTGGAGGCAGTCTATTTCTTTGACTGTCAATCCATCCCAAATGAAATATGCTTTCGATTTTGATGTGTACTTTTATTTATTGCTTTAACAGTTACTTGTTAGGTATGGCGCATATTGTGAGGACGCGACATGACGCGATTGACATAACGTGATCGCGCCACTCGCTTCGTGTGGAGGAACACATATTGCCACGCAATTCGCTGGCCCAGTAGACACGTGTTTTTGTTTATTTTGTGTTTTGTTTATTGGTAGACTCGTGAAACGTGCGAGGCGTGGCACGAAAATTGTGTCCAGGTCACTGTACCACGCGTTAGTTACGTCTCGACAGAATGCTGTGTAGCGTTGTGTCGTCAATTTTCGCTGACCCATGCATCTGTGTATGTTACAAAAAATTGCTCTATGCCATATTGCGTTATGCTATGTCATACGCTGTGCCATATGTGCCAGGCCCTGGTTGCAAATATTCATAGTCATTTCGCCAAGAGAAGCAACTTATAAGACTCTTTAAATGGACTCTTATCCATGAGTGTTTATCAAAGAATGGTTTGATTCATATATTGCCCATTCACGTAACTGCCAGTAATTATAAAATACAACAATGTATAGTTGATTTATGCTTGAATTTTCAAACATTGTATGAGTGAATGTTTGCTAGTAGAGTAATGATGATTATAGTAACGTGAAGTGATTCATCCTGCATAATGCGATTAAAAAAAAAACGGTCAGTAGCACTAATTATATTATATATAGAACTATTATTAATAATTATAATACTAGTGTTTCATGTATATATTCATTATATATACATTATTATTTATATAAACTGGTAAATCTACCTCTGTAACTGTTTATAATATCAAGTTAGCTGGTTATAGAAGAATTAATCTAGGACGTCAACTCGCAAAAACAAAAAAAAAAAACAAAAAATTGTAACATAAATATCGAAAAGAAACGTAGGTATGTCGACATGCATATTTTATTCTTGGCGATAAAAAAAGATTGATTTCGTGGGACACCCGGTAAGAACTATGCAACGAACTATTTGTATAGATTAATACCCGCTGTAGTCACTGTATCACCATAGTTGTTGAAAAGTGACTTCAAATAGTATTTAAAAATACATTTTATTAATATAAAAATTTAAATAAATCATAAACTTGTATAGAATATACACCAAAAAATTAAACTGATAGTGAGGGCAGCCTAAATTAATAAACAAAAACTAGTAAGAATGGAAGCAAGAGTAAGAAAAATAGTGAAATTTTTATTAGGACTTAAAAATTCAAAAATCATATTCTCCTGATAGTAGTTATTAAATAATTTTTCTTGCCTCTATAATAAATAAATAAATAATAAATACTGATATATTTAGTTTTGAATATTTTGCATTAAGAGAGGCTTTCAATACAGCAAAAATGTCGATTAGACTTGAAAACGATGTGACTTATCCCTAAATGAGTAATGAGAAGGGAGGGGTTCATCTTTGTATCAAATTTTTAAACGAATCAGTTAAAAGTTGAAGGTCTACGTCGACGAAGTTGAGATATCCAATTATATTTCATCAAGCTAGTTTTTTTTTTTTGTTGATCTTAAAATCTCCGATGCTTGAGCTAAAAGAGCCTTACACGTACAATGTGTTAGTAAATAAGCCCGTCACTGTATAGTGTATATATACGTGTATATATAATATGTATATATAGTTACTTATCTTCTCTGTTAACACTAACTCATTTATATGTCAAGCTTAATAATATTATGTATGTGACATACTTTTATATTTTGTATACTTTATATATATATATATATATATATATATATATATATATATATATATATATATATATATATATATATATATATATATATATATATATATATATATATATATACATTTGCACTTATATACCGAGTATCTCATAATAGCACACCTTGGTGCCAAAAAAGCCTTTAATTAATCTGTTGGCTTAGTAACTAGAGAGAGAATTAATGGATCAAAAGCTTGGTCATGGATCCATTGGATCATAGAATCGATTTGATTGATTTACGAATTTGATATTACTTTTTAGGTCTAGAATACACCACCAAAATTTCAACACATTATCCTTTGTTTTTTTTAGTTGTCTTGATGACAGACGAACAGGTGGAAATAGATTGACTCATAGATGATTATTCTATGAACACCTGTAGACATCGTGCATCAAAACGTTTTCATTCATTTATACAAACAGTTGAACAAATAATAATAGTTTCTCGAATGTAAATGTTGTATTGTACAAGTTATTCCTTGCATGATACGAATAATAATTGTGTTAGTGGCTTCAATATTTGCTTGCGTTACAAACTTTAGGCTGAAATTTCTCTGACATATTTTATTTATAAAAATTTTGTCTGTCAATGAAAATTTTGAATGCCTCTGTTTTTGTACTCATATACTCAAGAGGTTTATGAATATATAAAATATTACAATAATATTGAAAATGTACACACACATAAATACACAGTAACAATAAATTTATTATATCCCTGGCTACTAGTGAAATAACATCACTATATTCACTATGTTCAATAATACAGTATAATGTTTGTTTATACACACACACCATTTGAAAAAGAATTAATAAAAAAAGTACAAAATTTTTATTAAACATCAAGTTTATTAAACAGAATTAAAACAATCTTTAAGTGTTTATAACTTATTCGTTTTTTAATAAATTTTAATTTAAATTTCGTTGTTTGGTATTGAGTCTAGTTTCACATGTTGATGGGTAAAATAGGAAATGTATTTTATTATATTTTTCCATTAAATTTGTCTCATAACGATTTATCTCATACAGATTCATAATTGAAGTTTAAATAGAAATTGTTAGATTTGTAAAATGTACACTATTCAGCACCTAAACAACCTACCTGACAGACAGCTAAGATTTGATGGAGGTATTCAATAAGCGATAATGTATCTCCCATATCTTAATCTGAAAGTAAATCCAGGAATCATCGTTTGGGTTTCCCGTTAATTATAAACGAAGTAAACAAAAATTGTATTCAAAATTATTTTTAATAAATCCAATTTATTTAATTAGATCATAATTTGATTGAAAAAATATTAACACTATTAGAGATAACTGTTAAGATTTCTTACATTTATTATTTTTTTTATACTGTTAGATTGTATCATTTATTTTTGAACTGTAGTGTAGTGTTTAGAGGTGTTTGTGTAGTGTACTGTACATATTGTATATAATGCACACAAATAAACATTATATTATTTTATGCTTAATAATAAAACACATGAAGTATTATGATGATTATGATTATTATTATATTTAGTGTCTTGTGGTTGGTTAATCTTACTAGGTCATTGTACTAACAAAAACGTATTTATTTTATTTTTCAATTTATAACATTTAATTTATAATAATAAATGTTTATTTTATATTTTTATACATATAAAATAGGAGAAGTGTTCTCCTCCTCCTACTACACTACTATTTATAATAGGTGCATTCACAAAACTGTGAAGGTGAGAAATGATTGATTGGCTTAGTGTTAGAATCTCTTTCTACATCTAATTCAAATACGAAATTGATTGGATAGTTTTTTTCAATGTAGGTTTTTGGAGTTATACTTCTTTAGACGCGTTATGAAAAAAATGATGATGCCAAAGAAGTATAACTTCTGACGCGTGTATAGAAGTACTCCCACCTATTCCCCCTCTCTCCTCATTGTTTTGCTTTTTCTTCAAATTAATATGAGACTATTCAAACATTGTTCTAAATCCAAAGCAAAATTGGATCCAATGCATCCATGACCAAATTAATGGTTCATAAACAAAGAAGTTATATGCAAATTCATCACTTTTTCCTTTTTTTTTTTGAAGTTGGTTAAATCTAAATAATGTTTCGTATTTAAATATAATTTTGATATACAATTCTAGTTATCAATCAGATTGTAACATTTAATAATTAAAAACACTTATTAAAATATTATATAACTGATATATACTAAACGAGAAATATTGAATTGCAAATTAATCTCTTTGAAGTAATTTAATTTTGTGTGAATAGATAATTAATTTTTTGGCACAATTTAAACGAAATATTTAATTAGAAAATATTTTGTTAGTCTATAAAATAAATCAATATTCATTCGTGTATTCGACAATTAAAAATATGCGCCTGAATTTTATAAACATATTAATTAAAATTATAAAATATACGATTTTAATGAGGTGTTTTGTTTTTCCAAGTTTAATTTATTAAAGTAAAATTATTATTCTTGTATTTTATAATTTTCAATAATAATGTGAAAGGTTCAGGTTGTCGCAGTTATTTTTTTGTTGAGTTTAGTTTTGCAAAATAATACAATTTTTGAAGTTATACTTCTTTCGGTGCGAAGAAAATGATGAGAGTGAAATTTTGGTTTCCATCGAAAATCAATATCTTTATATAAAATTGAGATAATTAAAAAAAAAATGGGATTATTAATTTATTCTTCATACAATGTTTTGAATTACAATTTAAAACCAAAACATTGTTATATGACTATTATCAAGGAGAACTCTAAGATTTTTCGAGTAAATTTCGATTTTTTGCCCCAATTTCCTAGATCACAAATTTTTTATATTCTATAAATACGTATTTCGACTACAAAGCAGTCATCATCAGTATGAATTAGCTAGTCGTAATAATTCCCCAATGAGATATTACTCATTGCTAATTTGGTGAAGATTTTCCACAAATTTTTGATAAAAGAAATTTTGACAAAAGAGCGAAAATTGTGAAGAACTTTATATTTGTAAAAAATGGGTCAAGGAACCATTGGACCCACTGAATCGAATTTGCTTATTCACTAACTTAAACTTACTTTTTATGTTAAGAATACGTGACCAAAATTTCAGTTCATTATCTATTTTTGTTTTTGAGTTATCATGATGACGGGCAGTCGAAAATGGACGAATTAAAAATTTTGTTTGTGTGGTTAATATTAGGTAGCGTTACAAACTTTAAACTAAAGGACATATTATGTATGTGAAGTATAAAAATCAGTTTTGACAAAAATGCATAGTTTTTTCTACTTTAGCCATAAAACATTAATGCCAGTAATATTTAATACAACAACCCCGAAATTATTCAAAAAAGTCTTTTTTTTTTCTCATTCAATTACGGTTTTATCCAATGGTTTTGTATAAATACTAAATTATTAGTAAAATAATAAAAATTATATTGATCAAAGTTTAATATTTTTTTATTAATCTCATAACATAAGATACTATTTATAGTTTTTTGCGACTATTGTTCTTTTAAATTATTTATTTATTTTTTTAAATATATTTATTTTATCACTAACAAAATAATGACAGATTTGTTGTGTATGTTTTTATTTTTTTGCTATCTTGAATATTCTAGATTTGATGGACAAAATAATAAAATCATAATCCACTTGTGAAATCAGTATTTGTCAATAATAGATTTGTGTATTTTTATTGTGTAAAAAAGAAAAAAAAAAATTATTTGTGTCATATCGGGTTGTTCCTCTTATCTTTGGGTGACAGACAGATACGTACATTTAAAAAAAAAATCTATTTACTATTTTTTATCTAAGTAATGTAATGTTGTTGCCGTGCCCAGAGAAATTTTCTAAATTTCACTTGAGTTGAAAATATATATAATTTGGTCAAGGTAAAAAAGGCTTGACTAGTGGTTTAATAATCAGTGCAACAAAAAATAAGTGGTTTACGGGTGATCCTCAAAGTTCACACGATGAACTTCCCAACGCGGAGAATAAAAAAAGGTGTATGTACGTTATGTACATACATCAGAAGTTATACTTCTTTGGTATCATTAAAAAACAATTTTTAAAATTGCATGCAAATAATTACAATAAAATAATAAAAGGACTGGATTGAAATAAAACTTTACCTGTGTCATCCTTATAACTAATTTAAGAAAATATACGACAACCTAAAAAGAAAATATATATAATTAAGATTACACCCGAATTAGGTGCAATCGACATCGTGTGACAGAATAAAATTTATAAGAAACCAAAAATTCATTCATAAAGACAGGCCATATTTGTAGCTCTTAATAACACCTGCCAGATGATGGGGAAAATTTTGAAGTTACTCTCACTGCTTTGAAGCCATGTTTTCGATTTGTGATTGACACAAATTTTAATGCCAATTCTGTATAGTTTGATTGTCCTAGATACGATATCCGTGCAGATGAATAGTTTTTAAGAGGAATTGACACAAAATATGAGCTTTCGCGAGTAACTCCAAAAATACCTATTCAAATGTTATGTAATATATATGATATGGACAATCTTTTCCGCGAAAAACTCTTTGAAACGCTCGCGTTTTGTATACCAACATTGTGCATACTCAAACTTTTGGATAATTTTTTTTCTAGTTATTTGTGCGCCAAAATTCGAAAAAAATACAAAGTATATTATATAAGAGATTGTCTTTAGAAGTCTGATTTTTTGTGCCAATTCCTCTGCACGAATCTTTGACCTTCAAACTATATAGGCCACCATATTATTTCTTCCATATCCTCATTGTCTGTTAAGTTTTTCTCCTTTTTATTTATTTTAAATCAAAATATTTGAAATTCCATCAAGTCAAACAGGGGGGTTGACTTATGATGTTGAGAAACACAGTTGAATTGTTTAGACTCACACAAAAAACCAAAAAAAAAAAAACGATAATATAAACAATTCAAAACAACAAAAAATAAAGTCCAGTGTATTTGACGACGATGACTTTTGAATACGCGTACGTTGTGTGTGTTGAAAACATTATTATAATACACAACCTATCATAATATTTGTGTAATATCTGTATTTCTCACACACTGTACATACCACAACAAAACATATACAAATGCAGGCCAAAATAAAATGTATGTTTCTGTATAGTGAGTGTGTTTTTTCCTCTTCATATTCCGTTTTTTTTTTCAGCTCTTCTTTTCTTTTTTTGGTTTTTATACATATAACAAACATACACATATTTTAATATCACATTCTTTTCTGTTTAAATATCTCTTCTATGTGTTTGTTGTGTGTGTTGTGTATATATATATATATATATATATATATAGTACAACACAACAGTCCTAGTTGACTCAATGTGTGTATAATATATGTATGGATATGTACACAAAGCCGCCCTGTATACGATGTTAGTATATATACACTCTCTATTCACTAGGTACTACTAGTGTAATGGGTTATGAATGTGTGTACTATATTTCTAGTATGCTGTATCAGAATATGATCTATATATGAATATACCAGGGTAGATAATTTTTGAAAGGGAACAAAATTACAGTAGAATGAAACCCATTGGAAACGGAAGATAATATGATAAAAATGAAAGGAAAAATAAATTACGGGCGATCTGAGTTCGGGATGTAGGAGGGGATGAGTTTTTAAGGGTAAAATTCGAGGTTTATCTGAATTTCCGACAAAACTACAAGTCCTAAGAAAAAAAGTTAAAAGGCAAAGTTGTAGGTAATTAAAGGATCTACAACTTTTGTATTCACACTTTTTTCCACATATTTGCTTAAAGGCTACGGTAAAAAACACCATATTGAAAGACACTTATCGGTTTGGAAATATTCTGAAAACCTAAAAAATGGCCATAATGATTAGGTTTTTTTTATCCCGTCAATAATACTGCATTTGAAGCGCCTTAACATTACGAACAGAGGAATGAAATTATTGTCTTTTATATCTTTAAAAATAAAGAAGATATGGACATTCAAAAATGATCACACAAAGATAATCATATGTAGAAGTGACGTCACTATTCAGTATTATTCCTATGTAGATTACATGTTATTCATCATTTTTAAAAAAGAGATTGAAAATAATCATTTAAAAGCTTATAACTTCTTCATTCTTAAATCAAATTTGATTTTAATATGGAATTTTATCATGTTATTGAGTCTAGTTTCACATTTTGATGTAAAAACAAAATCAATACAAGTCAACTACCCTATTATGAAATCATGTATTGAACATTGGAATCCCAATTGTAAAGCTATATTCACACTTGACATACAAAAAACATTCTCTATATACACAAATACATAGAAACATACATATCCATGCTCGTATAACGTTGCATATATATATAATACGTGTATATTATAGAATAGTACTTTGTTTATCATTTCACTTTCATGCGCATGTTATTGTCGGACGCGACAACGGTTCAATAACCTGAAATGTATATTATGAGCAAGCGAGCCACCAATATGGCCGATATTATTATATACTTTTTATACTACAAATGTATATATGAATCCGGTACATAATACTATATATATGTAGTATATATATATGCATGTATATATAATATATATATATATGTGTATTATACAAGTGCACTTTTTAGTTGATACAGGATGCATCGTAAAGAATAGGTCAAGTACAAATTGTATGTATACTGGAGGTCATTATATGTGCATTATTGTTCTCCTATCCAACAAATGGTTTGTGCTTGTTGGTGAAATACTGCATTAAAATGCATTTTAGATACTTTTCGATACAAACCGTTTTCTTAGTTTCTTTTATAAATGGTTTTTTTTTTAATAGTGAAAAGAAAATAATTTCAACCTTTCCACTTTAAAACTCACACTAATAGTTTAATCCAGATAATTTCCACTTTTTTTAAAAGAATGAATTATTAATTTCTTAGATGGAACCGTGATTTTCCATAATTATTGTAACTTGTAATATATTCAATTCGTGAAACCATTAAAACAATTGGGTTAATTTCTCTACCATCTTCAAGTCTTTCTTGACCCCTTTTTAGTAGTCATTCCGTATATATGAATGATACAAGTGCAACTTTATATATATAATGATGCATTACTAATACATTATTGAATATGTATATGATGACTCTTATCAATGTTATCACACATATATATGTATTTCTATATAGTTTTACTATTATTGTTCTAGAAATAGACGTGAGAGATGATAACAATTCACTTTAGTCAATTACACTCATATGTACAGTGTGTGCGAGGTGGTAAGATACTAACTATTGACCTAACTATCAATATGTTAGACAACTAATCTGTCATTCAAATAGCTTGAGACTCGAATCAATCTAAAACAAAAATTTTACTCTTCTCTTTGCGGCGGATCGATCCAGCATCCAAGTGATGATACCAAGGAGTCAAAGCTTTTTTAATCATATAAATTTTAAGGTTATGTGAAAAAAGGTGTAAATACAAAAGTTGTAAATCTTTTTATTACATATAACTTTGCCATTTAACTTTTTACCAAAGAACTGCTGCCTGAAATGAAGATAAACTGTGTGTTACCCTTAAAACCTCACCCCTTCTAATTCTCGACCGCAAATCTCCCGTTAATTTAATTACTACCCCATTCCAAGATGAAAAATTGGCTAAGAAAAGTCAGTCTTGTAGAATGTGTAAAAAAATCCACCACCCTTCTGGATTCACTCACCATACCAAACATTTCAAGAGAGAAATATATTTGATTAAAAGAATATGTAACATTTAATTTCCGTCTGGTAGACGTTTGGACTCTTACACAAAGTAGGTAGTACATTGACTAATGCATTGTGTCTATTACAAGTCCGTGCATACGATGAACGAACACTCTTTTATCACTGTGTTATCAAATATGTATTCTTTTCCTATTATTGTTCTAGAAATACAAAATTACTTTTTGATTCACTACTACTACTACTACTCATATGTCCTCTTACATATATATATACCTTTCTATATACAATGGACCGACCGACCGTACGCCCATTATGAGTACAAAATATATGATTTTTTTTTGATTTGGCTTTTGAAGAATTGGTATAGAAAGATTTCCATGTTTTGATATGTTCTTCTAATCTGTTGTAATGTTTAAGAAACTGGTCACTGAGAAATTGGATTATTTATTCAAAATTTCTTGGTATAATTAAGAGAAGTACGCGCGGTCGTTCTTCTCTTAATATATTCTATTCTTATCGATAAAAACTGCATAGAATTGATTTTGTGTTTTGGAAAATGCATTTAAGAACTTAGTAAACTGACAAAACGAGGCAGACTCGGCTGAAGTTAATGAAATTATCTAAATTTCTTAAATCATGTATTCAACACAAGTTCACTCATACGACACCAACTGATGGTGATAGTGATTAAAATGTATTTGTGCTATCACCAGGCCCAAATCATACCACCCGAGTAATAGTATAATTATGCGTCAACAGATGGCACTATCACATAAGTTCTAGATCGCAAAATAACCCACCAAAGCGAAAACATAGATGTATTCGCGTCAAGAATCATCTTGTTACATTTTTATGAAACTTATTTTTCAATACACCAAAAGACAGATGAAAGACATAATAGATTTTTTAAAATTTCTATTCTGAAATTACGATCTATACTAGAAAGTCATAATGACTGAGTGCCTTGACCAAAAAGTCTAGGAACAAGGGACACGGTGCCGTTCTTCCGCTGTGAATATACTCTTAGTTCACTTATACGCCAAGTAATGTATTTATACTATCCCCATGCCCAAACCCAAGTAATATTACAATTATGCGTCAACAGATGGCACTATCACATAAGCTCCAGTTCGCAAAATAACCCACTGAAAGCGCAAATATAGTTGTATCCACGTCAAGAATCATCTTTTTATATATATTTTTTTGAATTCATTAAAAGGATATACTTTTGATTTCAGTATAGGCTCACGGTCTATACTGAAAAGTCATAATGAGTGAATGCCTTATAGTTAGTGCCAGTGTGTGTGTGTATGTTTTGTCTATTGACTCCTCGCATATAACACTTTTTAAAACATCCTGATGATGAGATGACACGAGACGACATCAGTCAGTCTGAGAGCTATTATACTTTTTTTTTTTGTATAGTTTTGATGGTTATTATGCCTTCGTTCGGTCGTTTGTTCCGTCTATAACTTTCACGTTCATAGGTAGACGACTTATCATGATGATGATTATGATGATGCTTGCTATTTGAATGAACAAATAAAAAAAAAAAAATCAGTCTTTTGTTTTGTTATTTATTCGATATATAAAAGGATATTCTAGATATGAAAATCGAAAAGGGGAAGAAAAAAATGTGATGAAATCTATTTGAAAAAAAAATGGGTGCACTTATGTACGTGCGTCAGACGTTATACTTCTTTGGCATCATTAAAAAACAATTTTTAACTGTATGCAAATAATGAATTAACAATAAAATAATAAAAGGACTGGAGAAGGATAGTCAATACAGTCAATAAAGTTCAGTTTAAATTTGAAAAATTCAATAAATTAATATATATTTTCTTGCATAAATTGTAACATAAAGCATAACAAGACCTTAAATCTGTGAATTTTGTTTGACGGGGATGCGAGCGCATCTTTTAATTTCACTCTCATCATTTTTTGTAACGCACCTTAAGAAGTATAACTTCAAAAATAAATGATATTTTAGCTTCTAAATTTAGGAGTTTAAACTGATTGACCTCTAAAAAAATTTATTAATTTTTGCAAAAAGCGAGTAGCGTATATTTTATGAGAAGCATTAGATTGGGCGAAATAATACACAAATTTTTGAATTTCCCTAATAACAGCCTAACAATTCCCATCTTGGTTGTTTTTTTGAATGTCAGAATATTAAAAATTATATCTAATGTGTTTCATTTTTTTTTTTTGTTACAGGTAAATTAGTGGAATTATTGTATACAATTTCAGCCAACAGAACGTGGGTAAGATTTAGTTGATTATCGTTTGAAATTTCGGTATAAAAATTTTTGCTAAGTAGCAATGCAATCTCCACATATAAGGCAAATTAAATGTCATATTCAGCTGACAATTATTCCACCCGTAAATATTCTGCTGACTATTTTTTTTTTATTTACTACATTATTGAAACTATCTCTATTATTAATTTCAAGCGACTTGAAATATATTTTATTATTTCTCCATCTTGGCTTGGGTGTGCCTTCTGAACCGCCATTCGATTATCAACTTTATATAAACTTTCAATAAAATCGAAAATTGATTGAATTGAAATCATCATGTAAAAATGTAACGCTACCTTCCTGATCATCATGTTTTAATGTTATAAGAAATCAATTTTTGCTATTATCAAAAACATGTGGACTATTTTATTATTATATTATAATAATATTGCAAAAACAAATATATATTTCTTATAATAAATAAGTAAGTTAGTGTACGAATAATACGTCTAATACGAATACGTACGTATATATATTGTATTGATTGACAAGGTCATTACATAAAATTCAACATCCTTGAAGTAAAACGTACATCATTTTTATTATATTACTTGTACGTTTATTGACCCACTCATTTACTTATACTTATACTCACTCACTCACTATATGTAATGATAAATGTTTTAAAACATCATTTAATATATCTAGTTATTTGACGACCGATACAAGATGATTTCATTTAGGTAGTACAACTTTGCTATTACAGAAAAATAAAAATATGAAATTTGACAAATATTAAAATTTATATAGAAATATTCTCAAATTGAGTTATAAAATAAAATGATTAATTTATTATCTTAAAATTCCATATTTTTATATTATATCACGTAAAACAATAGACTGTCACGTTGTGACGTCATTTTGGTAAAAAATTATTAGTTGTTTTTGTCCGTTCAATCTATCATCGTTATTTTAAGTAGTAAAAAAAATATGAAAGTGTTTGGGTTTTGTTTTTTTATCAATGTGTTGTTATTACCAGTATTTTCAATATTATATACCGATATTACGTCACTAAAATGGTAGGCAACCTTTTAGCGTTTATAAAAAACAAAAGGTTAATATTTTTATGTAATTTATTAGATTCAGTTCAATTTTTTATTCATTCTTTTCTTGTTTTTTTTTTAAACAATTCATAATTATACAGAATAAGTCAAAAAATAGGATGGGCACATGAAGGGAAGGGTTTGGTCTGCAAATGTTGAATCAATAATAAATATTTGATTTAAATTTTAATTATGTTTATTTCATTTAGATTGATAAATAAATTTTTGTTTGATTTTTGATCTTGCATCGATTCAATTGGTCTTAACTTTTTTGACTGCTGCAATTTTACAGCTTTTATTGAAATCTTTTATGTACTTCATCTAAGTAATAAGTTTATTCCACATCTTGAACCGAATCACTGTCTCAGTGATATTTGGTAGGCATTTGATCATTAGTATCGGATATCATTACCGATGGTTTTCTATGGTTTACATAAATACTGGGATAGTTCCTTCATAAAGTTAGCCATAGCTGCTCATACCTTCCCCTTCCCTTCATATGCCCCATCCTATTATTTTGACTTATTCTGTACAATTATGTATTGTTTAAAAAACGAATTGAATTGATAGGTTATTTTGACTGAGACTAGCCAACGGTGACTAGACCTTTATTGGTTTAGAATACACCGATTTAAGAAGCAATCTATTAAATGACCCTGTACAAAATATAGATAGTAAATTATTATATAGACATTCATCAGTTCAGCAGTTTATTTTTTTTTTTCCATAATTACTTTAGATACAAAATTTTTTTTATTTTTTTTTTTTTGTAACTTGTTAGTTCTAACTCTCGTAGTAGGTATTTGTGTGAGTGTGTTAATCACACTTAAAATATTTATTTTTTTTAATATTTGTTTTTTTATACATGTAATTTATTTATTATTGTGTGTGTGTGTGTTGGTTGTTGGTTGCTTGTGAATGAACTCTTTATGATTTGTTTTCATTTATTATTTATTATTATATTATTAGAACTTTCTAGGATTCGTTCGTGTGTTCGCGTTACTACTCATTATATATGTATCTCTTTTTTTTTTTGGGTGTAAATTTTTAAATGTTTGATTTTACTTGTGAATATTTTTTTGTAATGGAAATTTTTGATTACGAATTATTGTGAAGGAATATTTTTAATTTAAATTTTGAAAATTACTCCGTTTCAAATGAATTTAAGAAATTTCATGATTTGATGATAAGTAAGATCAATGTTAAATGACACAAAAACATCCTCAAATGTTAGTGAAAAACAACAGATATGGCCAGAAAACAAGTGCTTGAGATAAACATTTCCTGAATAAATGAAAATAAAAAATTCTGAATAATATTTTTAGAGTTTTAATTTGTTTTTGAATAACGTATTTCTAAAAAATCAAAAAAAATTTAAAACATTAAACAGGTTATATAATTTTTATTTAATATTTTTATTTTTTAACGGTTTTTTTTTTCATTTTTTTGAATTGAATTGAATTGTAACAAAAAATTTTTACTCAGAGAAATACGGGAGCAATAAAAAGTCTTTCTGAAATAAAATGGTCTGCTTATAATACGGATTGGAAGATTTAGTTTAAGGGATTTACAGGGATAAGACATTTTGAAAAATATAGTTGGCGATGAATTTAAAAATGACGGAACTATGACTGAAACCGCATTGAATCAATGAGACTGAACTGTGACAGACAAGTTCAGATATCCTCCATGAAATTTCACAGAAGACTATTATTTCTGACTAAGATAGTAGAATGACTGAACTGTGACAAAAGCTGTACTGAATGACGGTGACTGACCTGTGACGGATACGTGTAGATATCCTCTACGAAATTTCACAGAGGACTATTATTTCTGCCTGAGATTGAATGACTGAATTGTGATAAAAGCTGTACTAAATTACTGAGACTGATCTGTGACCAATACGTGTGGATGTCCTCCACTAGATTCTACAGAAGGCTATTATTTTTAACTGAGACAGAATGACTGAAATGTAACTAAACTGTGACGTGACTGATATGTGTAAATAAACTCTTAGACAGACTAGTAAGGCTACATTATTTTAAATCCAAATAAATTATTGGTACTACAAATTTTATTTCTAAACATTTTTTTTTAAAACGTACACACATCTTAAAAATTTTTTTTTAGTGTTTTTACATAAAAAACCAGTTTATTAAATTGATGAAGCACACAATGTACGTATCGTACGTATGCGGATGATACGCAACGCATGAAGGCATGAACCCGATAGGTGTAAACTGATTAGCCTGAGGTGATTTTTAACAAATTATTTACATAGTCCCGTTGGATGTATTTTGATTTTGTTGTGTTCAATAAATTATTATTTAAACAGTTATAATTGTTTAATAAATTGAATTCAATCTAAAGTTGTCCTCCCAAAATAAAAAACAACATTTATATAATTTTGCGTTGAATATTTTTTGTTTTTTCTTTTTGTTTTTAAATACTTCATAACCAAAAAATAAAAATCAAACCGTTATAATAAGAATTGTTGTTGATTGATTCAAGGTAATAAGTAACCACATTGTTGTACGCAACTGCATGTCCATATTCAACGCTTTAACATCTGTGTATTGATTTCTTTGTAATGATCAACACGATGAAGATATCATTAAATATTTAGTTTCGAGGTGAAAACAATCACTTGCTATCAAAAAGTTATTCTGTTCATTTTCAAATAAAACTAGCATTTATTTTACGATTGGTCGATCCGATAAATCGAAATCAGGATCGCGTATTTCTGGCAATATCTTAAAAACTACACATCCGATTATTAAGTAGATGTTATTTCGGAAATCTGCGGGTCAAACTAACCTTATGAGCACTTAATGCCGACGACAATAAAGAAATATCCAACCTCTCGGAGTTAAGAGTTAACTCCAAATGCGCATGAATAAGTCAGGCTCCAATCGATGATTTTATTGTCTTAAATCCGAATGGATTTTACTGCCATAAATCCACTACAAAATAGTCTAGAAACTACTAGATGTTACAGATTTTTTTTGTCAATTAGGCATACATTTTTTGCTTGGATAAAGATAAATTTGTAAGGTTAGAAAATAATCAACGCACTTAAATTTCATTGAGTGTGTATAGAATCACGTAATTAGTATGTGGAAATTACTTAATCGGTGAAATATATTAGAATCTTACTATACCTGAACATGCAGGTTAGAAGAGAGATTCTATCACTATAATATTTATTTATTTTTAATATTCAGCAATAGTTATTTTTTTTTTTTGATAAATTGACAGCTTACAAAAAATAAACGTATTTATAAATAATATTTCAACTCTATACTCAACTTTATGTATATACTTTATTGGCTGGCATTTAGGCCATAATTCTAGTACAATATGAAAGCGGATATAAAAAAAAAACAAACAAAAACAAATGTCAAGGAATTGTTTAACATAAAAGGTGAACATTTTTAAATAGACATTGAAGATCAAAAGTAAGTTCTCTGGATACATTAAGCCACGTACACATGTGTAAGGTAGCACTGTAACGCAACTTTGACGCGTAACAGCAATCATTGTGTGGACGTGAGCGAGCAACACGATGGTGAAGGTAACAGAAAATGAAAACAGATTTGTCTTTAATTATTTGTCTTCACAACCTTACAATTTTCACTGGATATCAGTAGAAAAAAGTGTGAACTTGTAAATTTACGCATGGTAGTCTTTCGATAAGTAATCTCCACTCGAGGACACCCAAGAATTATGTAATTTTAATAGCCAAAATTAACAATTATAGAATTAACTCTAAAGCCGCGTACACATGTGTAACATTCGCGCGTAAATTAAGACAGTAATGCAACTTTGATGCGTAACAACAATCATCGTGACGTGAACTCGTAACATCGTCGTGTAACAAAAGTTAATACGGGACGATATTACATCGCGTTCCAAAAATTGTCATTCAATTTTTATCACATCAAAAGATGTTGCTAGATGGGGTTACGGATAGTGTGGACTCAAAATAACACAACATTTGCAAAGATAAGACAGACGTTAACATCATTCTTCATTTTTATTTTAATTGTATTTAAATATTTCGATATGAAGTGGAACGGACTAAATGCAATTTATTTAAATTTATCAACATAAATACTTATAGTGAAGGTACTCTGTTTGGTAAGCAGATGGAACACTATGCAAAACATGGCAATATTGCAACACCTACAAACCAGTATTCTCGTAATACGTAACAGTATAGATTTACGATACGCTGTTACGTTCGAATGTTGCACATGTGTACGCTGCTTTATACTCCTTTCTTTACAAACCTACAAAATGTTAAATAATTTTTTTGAGAGTTTTTATCAAAAATTATGGAATTTATTAATAAATTTCTTTATAGGGTTCTTATTCAAATATATTCAAGTTGTCTAGACAATATATTTTGAGATAAAGAATATGATAAAGAAAAAAAAGTCCACATATCTCTCTGATTTATTATAAAGATTTTGAAGTCCATTATCTTAGAGAAGACCTTGTGTGTGTGTGTGTGTGTATGGTTTTATCTAATATAGTAATTTTCAAATCAATTGTAAAACAATTAATTTAATCATCTACTAGTCAGGGAAAATCTGAAAAACTTGAAAGTGTCAGTGGTTTGCGAATTTACTGAGAAAGTCATGAATTATAGTCAGGGAAAATGACAAATTATGTCAGGAAATTTTGAGATTTGACAATTCTTTTTGTTGCATTAATCAACACACACTAATTCACAATTTTTCTTACATGTCAAATTTAAACGATTTCAAAGTATGAACAAAAATTATTATTTTATTAACTTTCAACTTAAAATTGTTGATCTTGAATTGTCAGTCAGTGATATTTTTTATTTAAATAGTTATCAAATAATGATTTATTATATGCCAATGTCATATTTTTTTTTTTATACTATCGATATGTAAATTGAGGGTTAAATCGTAAAAATATTATTGAAAAGAGAAAGGGAAAGTTGTTTTTTTCATATTTAATATATATTTATAATAATTATTTACAAAATCAATAATAATAAATGGCTAGTTTTGATTTTGGAATAACACTTTCTTCTTTTCAATAAAAAAAAAAAAAATAATAATAATACTTTTATATACTTTGTCTCTCTAAGTATGACAAAAACAGAAAATAAATTTTGTTTACTTCATTAATTAAGATACACATTTTTTTCTTTTACTTGTACTGCGAATGTCAAAAGTTTGCAAAATAAATTAGTATACTTTTATTTTTTAAAATTTTTTAAATATATGTATTTTTGAAACTTCTTTAGACGCGTTATGAAATAATGATGTGAGTGAAATTTTAAGATGCGCGTACATCACGGTGTCACACAAAATTCACAGGTTGAAGCTGTTGTTATGATTTATGTTAAACTGATCTTTATTCACTGTGTTGATTATCCTTCTCCAATCCTTTTATTATTTTATTGTAATTAATTATTTGCATGCAATTAAAATTTGTTTTTTAATGATGCTAAAGAAGTATAACTTCTGACAAAATTTATCTGAAAACAAAATTTTATTATTCTTCTCAACCTCTTAAAAATAGTTTTTGTCGATAAATCAAAACAAAAACTCAATTTCGGAAAAAAAAATTTTGTTTATAAGGGTAGTTTGACCCTTCAAATTTCAAAAATAATATCTATTTAACGAAGTTTTTGTCACGCTGTTCGAGAGAGCATAAGAAAAGATATATTAAAGAACCAGTTTTCTAAAAAATTTCAATTTTTCCAACATCGCTAGTTAGCTCGTACCCGCATGCTAAATTTGATATAAATGTGTTATAGTATATGATGTTTACATTTAATATAATTTATATACACTGACTTACTGAACATTATTTATAATACACAGTGGTCTAGTGACCGGCACGGCACTATGGATGTCTTATACTTTGGAATGTATAGTAAGAATGGAAGTATATAAGAGATTCATATATAATCACTTGATCATCTTATATATTAGATCATGATCTGGATGGACTTGAGTGTAAAGAAATTCAGCATCGTATTCTGTCAATAGAATTGTGTTAAGTATACCATAATTATTAAGAATCCAAATGTTTGTGAACCAATTTTTACCCCAAGTGTTTTTAGGAGTCACCCCCAAAATAGCTATGTTTATATGCCAAAAATAAACACTTTTTAAACTCTTAATTGTGTCGAAAAATACCACAATTTCGGGTTATTTCTGATTTCATTTCGAAAACCCAAAATACACCAATTCTATTACGAGCAAATTTTTGTTCGAAAAAATTATGTATTATACATGAAAATATAACTTTATTTACACATACTTCGAAAAAAGAAAATTACAAAATTTGCACTAGAAACCACCGTGTATTTAAAAATGCTGTGTGTTTTTACATATAACAGGTCTTAAAATAGCTCAAAAATTTATAGAACGCCTAAAAAGGAGAGTTGCATCAAAAATTAGTTATGCAATAATCGAATTCTTATTAAGTTATTCTTTACAAAATTTCATTGACAGAATCTGGTGCTCGTTTTTTTGTTCACTGAAGTCCATTCAGATCCTGTTTCTTTATATAAGTATATAACTCTTATAGAACACAATATGTGATTGAATCACGGCAGTACATAATAAGCGTTTTGTTGCTAATTGGTTTTCATAAACTTATTATACAATCCGGTTTTAAAAAGCTTCACATTTTATACATTTGCTGATTTTGTATTTTCTTTTTTTTATTGTAACTTTAGTTCATTCTTAACGATTTAATAATTATTATGTTTTATTTATTTAAATATAATTGATAGAAATAGTTAGTACACAATAATTACTCTGCCATTGCAAATGACTCTATCTAGCTAGCTTGGCTATATAATAATAATTAATTTCTATTAATGAGCTTAGCTATAAATTTTGATTTTTATGTTTGTGCAAAAAAAAAAAAAAAATAACTAACAAGAATAGCCACGTTTAAGTAAATTATTTCCCCTGAATATTGGACAGGAATACCTATAACATTTTAAACAAGAATAAATGTGAAAATTTTATCATGGGGTCTAGGTACGACCCGTAAGACCCCATATTATTACGAATATGGGTATTTTTTTGTCTTTTTTTATCTTCAATAAAAAACAGCTGATCTGATTTTTCTGAAATGTAGTTTTAAGATACGTAATTACGAGTCGAATGAAAGTATTTACACATCGATAGTATTATTCAAGATAGAGTATATTAAGAGGGAAATGGCAACCATGTTCCTTGTCTGGATTCGAACCAGTAACCACTAGTCTACTTAGTCAAATGAGTGATGTCATTATTCCAGATAATCAAGACGAAAAATCGAAGCACGTTAAATGGACACTTGTAATTGTTTAGAAATATTAATTATGGTGGATAATTTCTAAAATCTACCTAATAACCTAAAAAATGTTTATATCTTCTATAAATAAACCCACTTACTTACTGATAAACATATTTTTTTCTTTTAAAAAAAAAAAAACCTTGTACAGAAGTAAATGAGTCAATGATTTCTATTATTGAGTATAGTAGTAGATGGTGTCAGTTAACTTCTTAATAAAAGTATAATATTTGTACATTTTATTTAAACTTTCGTATACATTTACAAAATTTTGGTCGGCTTGCTTGAAATGACGTAAACTTGGTGAATTTCTTCTTAAAAAAACTGAATAAAATTGACGAAATGAAAACGGGGTTAGATGATAACATAATATGAAGTTTTTGATAATATTTCAATTTATTTTACGTATTATTGAAGTGAAAACTTCTTAAGCCGCATTGGGTAGGGTAAAATCTTATTAGTTCGAGTCATCGACATACCCATGACTGGCGCATGTGCTGTGCTAAAGTTCTAAGTAACTTCTATCCCTATTACTGCCGATATTTTTTTTTTATACCATCCTAAAAATTACATTTTTCTTTTTATTATTTGATGTACAAATTCCGAGATACTTTGATAATAATTGATACTTTGATAATAATTGGTATTAAAAACTATTTTGGAAAATCCAGTCAAATTTCTAACTGTAATTGACACTAAACTGGAAGCACCATGTGAATTTAATTTGTAACAAATAACATCAACATTTTGAGGGCATACCATGCAAGAAGGTGTCACTTTTGATAATGAATTGATTTTTGAAAAATCCTGACTGATACACAGAATCCATAGTTTAGTTTTCTTAAAGAAAAAATTCGGCTAATAATATCTATGTATATATAATATATATATAATTGATTATTTAAATAAAAAATTTAATCTCTGACCTTGAATAGTATATATATATATATATACATTTATATGTATTTTGTGGGTTATTGAGCGATATTCGCGTTTCGTGTACGAATACATAATAATAATTATTATATGATGTATAGTTTTGTTAAGTACATAAAGCCTGTCACACATTAGTACACATTATCCATACCGTGGATATGACTACGTGGAAGGGATGCGCTACTAATGTCTCAAATTTGTAATAAAACATTCACATTCTAGAAAATATAATTATTTGTTCAATTGTATGTAAATTGTATAGCAAATGTCGAACAAAAATTATTGGAAATTAAAAAAAAAATGGTATTTAATTGTAGTTTTTTGATTGAAAATTGTAAGAATGATCGAAGAAATTACATAATTGTTTTTAATTAAAAATATAAATAATTATTCATTTAAATTTGTTAATAAATTTTGATAAATTTCCTATGTTAAATCATTTATAGACTTATATATCATTAGATTGATGCGCGATGCTCATACGATGAATCATTATGGTGTATAATCATGTAATGTTTCCTCGATAGTATACGACTTGAATACTGATGAAATTTGTGACGCGTGCCAGACAGTTTTACGATCCGGTAATTACCAGGAAAATTTATAATTTTGTTTTTATTACACCTGTTGTCGGAATTGAAATATTGATAGGATTTTTAATTCATCTATAAATTACATATCGTTATTTCTGATTTATATGAGATATTGAAAAAGTATCGATACCGATTCAGGTAATTACTTTGAAGTATCAAAAATTATCAATATGACATTCAAAAAATTATGCATACGTTGTTGGATTAAATTTTCCCTGATTTCCAATACAGCCGCTCAAAAATTGTGTCTTGCCACAATGCCTTTTTCGTGTGGGTTTTACCAGTAAGTAAAAATATTAAAAGTATAATGAGAGGGGAATCGCAACCGCAGCCCCATGTGTAGAACTTTTGGTCCTCTGTACACTCTTTTAGAATACTCATCCATCATCTGAAGGCAAAGATGCCTTCTACCACAAGGTGCTCTATTGTATTGTTATTATGTCATTGGAGGAGCCGGTTACTTCCGTTTTATCCAAGCGATGACAGCCGTCCCATTAAAAAAAATTATAATTTATCACACTGCGGCTACCTGGATTCGAACCCACAACGTTCAATCTTAGTAGTCAAATTTGAGAAGTTATTATGTCTTTTCACACTTCGCACACTGATCCAGTCAAAATTTTTCGATACTGATACTGTGGTATTGTATACTTTTACTGAGTTCTTTTTCACAAGCACTTTAATAATCGATAATCTCTATGAGTATTTGTGGCTGTTACTTTTATATTCCATATCTTTACCTATCGAAAGAGACGTACTCGATACCAAAATGAATCGATAGTTTTATCGTGTCCCTACAGTATGATGAAATTAATTATAATTGTAGTAATGTGTAACTGGCTTTAGATTGTTATCAGAAGCACCAGTAGTTCGTTGAGTTGTCAGCTTAAATAATACTCAGTTATAATAAATAATATTATGTACATAACAAAATTTTATTTATTTTTTTTTTTTTAATTTTAATTTGTCTTAAATATTTTTTTAAATGTTCACAAATATATTTGATACTAAATCAAGGCTATGGAAAAGTTATAAAGTTTATTTATATTGACATATGAAATTTATAACTATGATGAGTTGGTTCTTACTATCATTGACAAAAATAATAATAATTATGTTTCCATTTATTTTACGCAATAGTTAAAATATTTCTGTAATCTATTAAATGTACACGGAGAATCATTTTTTATTTATTGGTTATAGTCCAATTTTTCCAGAGCCAACAAACCTAACTGATTTGCTCAGTAATAAACTGTGTGGAACAGAGTAGCCAATTTACAGGTACAGAGTGTAAAACACAAATCACTTTTCTTGTAACCTCAGGGCTGTTTTTCTACTGCCAGGCACTTCCTGTGACACTCACTTGCTAGACGTTTCACACATATATATTTCTGAGAAAATAATTCGGGTATGGTGCCTCTGGAATCTTGGACCATTAAGCGCAACTCTTGAAAATGAAATACTCAAATTCCTAAGTTCCATAACTGTATCTAACATCATATCGGTTTGTTTCTTTATTATCGACTATGACAATTTTGATAAACCTGGAATTTATCCCCGTGTATCTGTTTAAAATAAGTTCAAGTTAACTGTAAATGATTTGTCAAGGGAATTGCTGTCATACTAGTTGATATGCTCCCTAAAGGGACCTTTCAAAATCTATAATTACTGTTATAATAAATAAATAATATCTTTGTATTTCTGAAGATGACATTCGATTAATTAATTATTAAACAAGAGATTTTCTGATATATTTCGAAACGAATTGAATTTATAATAAAATAAGATTTTTTTATGTAACCAATATATTAAAACAAATGTACATTTTTTTTAATGTTTAGAATATCAGTTCAAAAACTTTATTGAATATTCCACAACCTAATTTCCGTTTAAGAAGTTGCGACACTAATGAATATTCCACGACCTAATTTCCGTTTAAGAAGTTGGCTATTTTGTAAATAGGTCTCCAATTTTTTAATACCGTACCAGAGTCCATAAAACAGTCTCCATGTAAACGAAATTTTGATAAAAGGCTTTCAGAAATGATTATTTGTGAGCACACTTAAACAAAAATAATTATTTATTTATCTAAATATTTTTTGTGTTTTGTTTTTTTATTACCAGTTAAATGTTGTTTTGCGCAAATGATAAAATAATTTTTTGGTCTTTGTAATGCTTTATTTAAGTTACATTATTTACCACGAGTAGTGTTTCTCCTATTGTTTTACAATTCTTGTTTTTTTGTGTATAGTCGAAAGTTTTTACTTCGAAATAATATTTTATCGATATCGATATCGATATGAATATTTAGAGGTAGACGCCGTAGGAATATTTGAGAAATTTTTATAATAATTGCTACTATTATAGCAAAGAGTTTCTTGGAAAGAAGATAGTATTTTTGGAACCTATATGATTTTGCTCTGGCCGCATAATTGTCGTAAATACGGTCTCCACTCCATAACAAGCTTCGCAAAGACTATTTTGAGAGATTTTTTTTCAATAAATAATTTTTCATTCTTTTAATTTATTGCGTTTTTTATGATAAAAAACGACTTAAAAATTTAATTTTCGTTGTTTATAGAATTTCTAGAATCATAAAATGCTAAAAAAATTTTATTTTACAATTAATCGACTAATTTTTTAGATATCGCATGAAGTTAATCCGGGAAATGGGCTTCTGGATAGGATTTCGGACAATATCTCAAAAACTACGCATCCAATCGCTAAATAGATATTATTTTTGAATTCTATGGGTTAAAATACCCTTACAGAAACTTTGTTTTTCTTTTTTTTTTTAATTGAAATCGGATATAAAAATAATATTTTTGAATTTTCACAGAATCACAATAATTCACATAAAATTTTTAAACATAATAAAATCTCTTATTTTCTACAAATCTTAAAATAATTTTAAAAATTATTTCAAGTTTAATTTTCTATCAAGGTATTGAATTAAAAAAAAAATAAAATAAACTTAAAATCAATAAATTTATGAAAATATATCCCATTAGTAGCTCATCGAATCGATAATCGAATTTTTTTTCAGTTATTATAACGACTACACTCTCTTATTGATTTATTCTACAAGTATACTTATATTCTACAAGTATAATATATTCTACAAGTAAAGAACTATTTTTAATAAACAATTCACTAACTATTATCAATTATATGACTTAATTTTCAGACAAATCAATAAAAATACTAATTAATAAAAAGTATTTACTCAAAAGGTTAATAAATGGAAAAATGAAATAATACAAAATTGTTAAATATTTGAGTACTACTAAGTGGTATCCCAAAAATATATATGCATAATAATAAATTGATAATATTACAATATATATAAAATATAATATGAAATATAAGTGTATTGTTGATAAGTAACAGGTCACTGTACTAGAAACCTTTATTGTTTAAAAAAAATGAATATATCTATAAAACACTTATTATTATTACCAATATTGAGTAATTATAAATAGATATTAATATTATTATTATATTGAAAACATACAACATCGATTTATATATATTTATGTTCCTTTATAATCGTTTTTCAATTTGTTATATTGCAGTAATAATAGACCATTATGTATGAAAGTATTCTTATACTTTTATCACACGCCATTATGACTCCTCTTTAACAGCTGTCAGTTTGACAAACTATACTAGATTAAACTGTAAAAGAAAATTGGTTTTGTTCTATTATGCTCAATTTTTATCCAATTTTGGCAATAAAGTATGCAATTCTACTAAATTTGGGTCATAGTTTTCAAATTTTTGGTTAAATTAAACATATCTACAATACATATCAAGATAGAGAGGGTCATATTACAATATTTCATATAAGGGCTGAATTCGGCGAATTTATAGTATTAAAATTGAAAAGTATGACCAAAAATTAGTGGGATTAAAAAAAAAGTTCACTCAAATCGGTTAAAGTTTGGCCAAGATATCGAAAAAATTAATTTTAAAAACTTTGTGACGTCATCAAATTCAAAAAAAAAATAGTTTTGCCCTATAACGCTTAATTTTTATTCAATTTTGGCAAACAAAGTATGTAATTCTACTAAATTTGGGTCATTGTTTTCAAATTTTTGGTTAAATTAAACATATCTACAATACATATCAAGAAAGAGAGGGTCAGATTACAATATTTAATATAAGGGCTAAATACGGCGAATTTATAGTATTAAAATTGAAAAGTATGACCAAAAATTAGTGGGATAAAAAAAAAAGTTCACTCAAATCTGTTAAAGTTTGGCCAAGATATCGAAAAAATTAATTTTGTAAACTTTGTGACGTCATCAAATTCAAAAAAAATAGTTTTGCCCTATAACGCTTAATTTTTATTCAATTTTGGCAAACAAAGTATGTAATTCTACTAAATTTGGGTCATAGTTTTCAAATTTTTTGTTAAATTAAACATATCTACAATACATATCAAGATAGAGAGGGTCATATTACAATATTTCATATAAGGGCTGAATTCGGCGAATTTATAGTATTAAAATTGAAAAGTATGACCAAAAATTAGTGGGATTAAAAAAAAAGTTCACTCAAATCGGTTAAAGTTTGGCCAAGATATCGAAAAAATTAATTTTAAAAACTTTGTGACGTCATCAAATTCAAAAAAAAAGTTTTGCCCTATAACGCTTAATTTTTATTCAATTTTGGCAAACAAAGTATGTAATTCTACTAAATTTGGGTCATTGTTTTCAAATTTTTGGTTAAATTAAACATATCTACAATACATATCAAGAAAGAGAGGGTCAGATTACAATATTTCATATAAGGGCTAAATACGGCGAATTTATAGTATTAAAATTGAAAAGTATGACCAAAAATTAGTGGGATTAAAAAAAAAGTTCACTCAAATCGGTTAAAGTTTGGCCAAGATATCGAAAAAATTAATTTTAAAAACTTTGTGACGTCATCAAATTCAAAAAAAAAATAGTTTTGCCCTATAACGCTTAATTTTTATTCAATTTTGGCAAACAAAGTATGTAATTCTACTAAATTTGGGTCATTGTTTTCAAATTTTTGGTTAAATTAAACATATCTACAATACATATCAAGAAAGAGAGGGTCAGATTACAATATTTAATATAAGGGCTAAATACGGCGAATTTATAGTATTAAAATTGAAAAGTATGACCAAAAATTAGTGGGATAAAAAAAAAAGTTCACTCAAATCTGTTAAAGTTTGGCCAAGATATCGAAAAAATTAATTTTGTAAACTTTGTGACGTCATCAAATTCAAAAAAAATAGTTTTGCCCTATAACGCTTAATTTTTATTCAATTTTGGCAAACAAAGTATGTAATTCTACTAAATTTGGGTCATAGTTTTCAAATTTTTTGTTAAATTAAACATATCTACAATACATATCAAGATAGAGAGGGTCATATTACAATATTTCATATAAGGGCTGAATTCGGCGAATTTATAGTATTAAAATTGAAAAGTATGACACAAAATTAGTGGGTTTAAAACAAAAGTTCACTCAAATCGGTTAAAGTTTGGCCAAGATATCGAAAAAATTAATTTTGTAAACTTTGTGACGTCATCAAATTCAAAAAAAATAGTTTTGCCCTATAACGCTTAATTTTTATTCAATTTTGGCAAACAAAGTATGTAATTCTACTAAATTTGGGTCATAGTTTTCAAATTTTTGGTTAAATTAAACATATCTACAATAGATATCAAGATAGAGAGGGTCATATTACAATATTGCATATAAGGGCTGAATTCGGCGAATTTATAGTATTAAAATTGAAAAGTATGACACAAAATTAGTGGGTTTAAAAAAAAAGTTCACTCAAATCGGTTAAAGTTTGGCCAAGATATCGAAAAAATTAATTTTGTAAACTTTGTGACGTCATCAAATTCAAAAAAAATAGTTTTGCCCTATAACGCTCAATTTTTATTCAATTTTGGCAAACAAAGAATGTAATTCTACTAAATTTGGGTCATAGTTTTTAAATTTTTGGTTAAATTAAACATATCTACAATACATATCAAGATAGAGAGGGTCATATTACAATATTTCATATAAAAGCTAAATACGGCGAATTTATAGTATTAAAATTGAAAAGTATGACCCAAAATTAGTGCGATTAAAAAAAAAGTTCACTCAAATCGGTTAAAGTTTGGCCAAGATATCGAAAAAATTAATTTTGTAAACTTTGTGACGTCATCAAATACAAAAAAAATAGTTTTGCCCTATAACGCTCAATTTTAATTCAATTTTGGCAAACAAAGTATGTAATTCTACTAAATTTGGGTCATAGTTTTCAAATTTTTGGTTAAATTAAACATATCTACAATACATATCAAGATAGAGAGGGTCATATTACAATATTTCATATAAGGGCTGAATTCGGCGAATTTATAGAATTAAAATTGAAAAGTATGACCCAAATTAGTGGGATTAAAAAAAAAGTTCACTCAAATCGGTTAAAGTTTGGCCATGATATCGAAAAAATTCATATTTTAAATATATATGATTATTATAAATATCACTTAGGTCTTAGATAATGAGTGTCATATTATAAGATGTCTGATAAGGGCTAAATTCAGTGTCCTTAAGTTAATAAAAATGAAAAATATTATCCAGAATAATTGGTTAATTTTCTATCCCGGAAGAATTGAATGGGATACATACGATCTTTACACAGTTACATATACTAGGTACATTTAACTTTGATAATTTCATGACCAATTTAGTAATGAATATGAAATGAAACCTACTATAAAATGATTATAAATGACATATTTATTAAAATAGGTGTCACAATCAATCAGTCATAAAAATTAACAGTCAATTTATCCTGTTTAAAAGTTTCAAGGACAACTAACAACACAATAAACTCCACACAATCATCTAATAATATTTCAGTTTGTTACAAATAAATTTTTTAAATTCATACCAATTTACAATTGTCATCATTATATCATCTAATACTGAACTAGGCTTGGTCTTTGTATAAGAGCAGGGCCTAGATGTACTTGGGTGTGTAAAAATAGTGCACCGCATTGTGTCAATAGAGTTGTGTAAAAATATGGCATAATCATTAAGGTGTTTTTGGGCCTGTCCTCCTATTTAGATGGATTGTAAGGCTTAGTGCTATTTTAATTGTTTTATTTAAATTGGACAAAAATAAACACATTTGATATTTAGGAATTTTTTCGAATATAAATTTTTATTCGAAAAATTTCAATCTCAACCATTTTGTCCGTTGAAAATGGAAAGGATCGTGAAAAAAATTTGGTCAAATAAATTTAAAAAAAGCTATCCTTAACACAATTTTCCATTGACAGCGGTTCTTTATTTTTACACTCCCAAGTACTTCTAGATCCTGCTCTAATATGCTTATATTAAATGTTTTTGTGACAATTCACGTTTTGAATTCACATGTCATAATGGATTGACGTACGTCAATTACGTAGATACTTATGAATGATGGTATTGATCTTGGATGAAAAATAAATAAATGAAATTAATTCTTTTAATTATTTTATTTGGCTAAATACAAATTCCAGGGTTATCTAATACAAATTTTAGTCTTAACAATTTGTTTTTCAATAAAGTATTTTTTATATTAATTTCACAGTTTTATAAGATTCCGTAACTAGTGTTATATAAAGATTTTTTTTTTTTTTTTTTATATATTTATTATCCTGTATTTTTAACAAATAATGTCAATATAAAGATTACCTTATAAAGATTTGCTTAATCAATACTTAGATTTTTTGCTTATTCTCGTTATAACCAGTTTCTAAAATTTTATTCACAAATACACTTTTCATCTTATGATCCAAATCTTAGTAGAATTTCGAATTGGATCGGAATGACGGACCGAACAAAGTATGCTTAGGACATTATCGAATCATAAGCAAACTAATTATTTCTTTGTAAATTTCTTTCGACCCTAGGTATGTAACCAGTCACTAAGAGAGCGCGGCTCATGCCATATATTCCACGGTGGTTCAGGCCAGAAATGGAGGAACTAGTTCAAAAGCTACACTGATCTGAAAGTTACCATATTTTCTTTTAATTTTTTTTTGTTTTCATATAATTTCAAGGATAAAAACCAAAAATCTTAATGAAATAAAAAACATCTTTTGGCTTTGAGTGAAAAAGATATTTTGCCAATAATGAGTGAAAACAAAGTTTGGGCTTGTTCATTTTTAAACCGAAAAATATAAATATAAAATTTCTACAGGACCTGGTAACAAAAGAACGCTACGTTTGATTCAAGGAGATCGGGGGTTATGGCTACGTTAGACTACATGGAGGCAGGGAAAGATCTCAAGAGGCTGGAATTGAACCATGTGGTTTATTAACGCTGTCTTAATTTCTCGAAACAAGTGATATATTTTTTGTTATTCTAACCAGTAGACCGAAATTTCCAAAAATAACCTAAATTATCCTCTTTTATTTTGCCATCATTTTGCACTTTTGCATAAATTCCAGATAATTTTTTTTTTTATCTTGAATGAAAAGTTTCTTGCACTAAAAAAGTTTTTTCAAAAGATCGCGTTGACTCTTGGTAGTTAGTCTTAGTCAACAAAGTTATTAACTTGAAGATAACAACATATTATAAGAAATTAAGAAAAGATATTGAACAACGTTTAAAGCAATTCGTACTTGCGTAAAATAACTTAATAAAAGGTTATTTAACGGCTTGTAATATTTCATGACTGAAACTATTTTCCAATTGTAATAATTTTCCGTATGTCCTAATTGCTAAGTACATAGGAACCATTAGATTTGTAAATAGAAGTTAAATAAAATATTTAACTAAATGAACAAATAATAACATTAGAACTTTTTCTAATATCAAAATTGATAATACCTTCCTAGTTTATATAGTCAGTATTTGATGTGATTGATTAAGGTTATTTTTATTATTAAGAAGTTCAAGGTTATTTCATTTGCTTAAATCACCTTAATCAAGTCAACTGCTTGTTTGCTTGCTAAACATATGAATGTGTATATTAGTTTAAATATACATATGTGTATTCTGTTGTATTGTATGTATATATTATTAGATTAAAGCCGTATTATTATAATAAGGCTAGCTGAAATATATCCGATTCATTACTTTTATTAATTTTTATATTCTATGCCATAAGCTTTTTATAATCTACGTGTATAGATTATGCCGGAATTAAGTCGAAAGTTGGTGACGATAACTTATATTTCCGCTTACCTGTCATCAAGACCGAAAAGAAATAGCGAATTTAATAGAATAGAATTAATAGTCAGTTTAAGCTCTTGAATTTTCGTCAAAAGCGGTACAAAGTTTTTACTTTACGTATTAATAAACACATACATTAATTATTATATTTATAACAATTTCTTATAACTGTATAAACTGCTTGTTTAGAGTATTTTCGGATGCTGTTGACTAAAAATACTTTTTATATTCGGCTTAGCTATTGAGATTTACTCAATAGCAACTCGGAAGTAATTAAATATTTAGCTTGATTATATGAAAACCGTTTTGATCATACAATTACAAAATTCACATTCATATTGAGTTGATAACTTTTTATTGGTCATATTAACATTATAACTTATTATTATACAGTTTTCATATATTGTTTAAAACAGTGATTATCAAACAAAAATTTATGTTTGTCCAATAATAGCTTATTAATAGCTTTTACTAGCTTAGTTTCACCGGTCCTAGAATATGAAAGTTCTTTTACGAAAGTAAATGAGGATGAAAATTATCAGAATAGGCCAGAATTTTTTTTTTAAGTCACTTTTCACTACTGAGGTCTTCCAGTGACTACAATGGGTGTATTCATTAGCACAAAGTAATCTTTGGCGACCTCCCATCCAACTAGCTGTGTCTGTCTGATGTATGTTTTATTTTTGTCAGAGGTCCACTAGAATTTTTGTTTGAAGAAATTAAAAAATTGGTGTCTGGATCAAAGTACGATTTCATTTTTCGGGTTGAATACCGATCTATTACTGCTGGATACATAAAATCCACTAATATACAGAAAAAAAATGCTTATAATTTTTAATAGTGGGTGTAAGAATTTTATTTTACAGTTAGTAAAATCTAATTAAATAAATATCAACTATATAAACATTCCTACACATCTGACGACACTCTTGAAATTATCGAGTTCTTTGTGTTTTTACAGTAGATATCATTATTGAATAATTTAGCCTTAAAAACTACGGGAAAAAACATTTGGGTAGGGGTTAAAAAGGGTATGAGTCAATTATGGAGTTAAAAATTATTGTTCTTTAGACCATAACAAGTACTTTTTGTTCCAAATAAAATACTATCACTCAAAAATAATTGAATCATTTACCCCATATTTTGCTACATATGGGGTAAACGATTGATAATCACTGTTTTAGCTTAGACACACTAAATAATAATTTAATTAATTTATGTGTTTTTCCATTTCAGGTATGCTCCCAGTGACTATATCTTTCAGTATAAAGTGTAAGTTTTAAAGACCAAAAATATATTTATTATATTTTATGCACATAAATAATATTTATTTATTAAAAATTTCACTATAAATTTCAATTAAATTTTTTATAATAAAAAAAAATATGAATTTATTAACTATTTGAGTGCGTTCTTCATATTTATAATATATTCGGAACATTTTGATTGGAATAAGCCGTTGATATTCCTTGCCATTGAAACAATTTAACAAAAATTGTATTATCTTAAAATATTTAACTGATAATACTATTTCAGTTTTTTTTTTGGTGTTTAAGTCTAAGAATAATAAAAAAAAGCTTTTGAAAATCCATTTAAAACTATTAAGAATCTATTATTAGAAAATAAAAATATATAGCAATAAAACTTTTCAAAGAATTCCTAAATAATTCTTCTGGAATGGTCAGCTAAACAACCGTCAAGGTCAAATTCAAATCAATTTAGGTCAAGTTATATTTTTTTAATGATTTCCAAAAAATGTTGAAAAAGATTTAAAAATTGAATGTATAAAAAAAATATGTATTTGTTACATGTTTTTTTGTATAGTATTCAAATTTTTGTGAATATTCAAAAACATGCTTACGTGATGAATATGAAATCATGCAGGTTCTTGTCTTTAATTCATCAGAATTCAACCAAACATTATTATGTGTTCGTTCATTGAATAAAAGTGTCATATTTTTATTATATGTATTTAGAGTAGAAAGGTATTTATAACTGTTAAAATCTGTAATACATTTTAAATCAAAATATATTTAAATGGCGCCACATAACTCCCATGCTCAGTAAATTAATCGTAGTTAATTACTAACTAAATGATGTTCAGCATACTGTTAGGCAGGGCGATTAATACAAAATTATTGTATCAGAGGTCGTAAATTTATTGTATTTTCAGTAAAACTATTGTACACTAAATTTTCATTTATTGTTCTGTCAATTGCTGATATTTCTGAAATTATTTAATGTTTTACAAAAGCACAGTAACCCAATATTTTAACTTCAGAAGTCACTTGGTCAATATTTTGACAGGAAACTTTATTCAAATATTGAAATTAGATAATTAATATATATTGTTACATTTTTTATAATAAAATAACACCGATTCAGCTAAAGATATTAATAAAAAAACAGGTGAAGATTATAACTAACAGAGACAATTGTTTAGATATTAAAATGAATCGAGCTGTCATATACTCAATTGCTCGATACTCAATTTTTTTCATTTCTGATACTCAAACACCATACGCCGCCTCACTTAAACGACTGTCAAATATCAACTACTCGTCCAAAATGGCTGTGTTGAGTACCTGTCAAAAGATGTACAATTCCAAGAAGTTCTTTTGCATTGTTGTAGTCTAAACGGGGGTTGTTACAAGTTTGGTTGTCAGTGGAAGTCTGTGTAGGTCGTATCTCTTAAACGAATGAACCTTAATCGAAAAAACATTTAGCTATAATTCATAAAATTCGTTCAGCCGTTTGAAATCTTGGTCTCTGCGGTTTACTTATGAGAGTTTCGTATGTTTCTTATGACAACTAATAATAGTTCCTACTATCTCATTGTGGTCTGTACATAGAGGCATAAAATCTTTTGCATTTATAAAATCGGGACATTATTAATTACTTGTAACTTACGTATTATACAAATTATAATAATTAAGACGATAGATCTGAGTATATATATATATATATATATATATATATATATATATATATATATATATATATATATATATATATATATATATATATATATATATATATATATATATATATATATATATATATATATATATATATATTGATATTGTTAAATCATTATTCATGATTTCTATGACAGTTCGTTCAATTATTAATAGATGGTGTTAGTGTGTTTGAAATTGTTAATAACAATATTACCTGTTTAGTAAATGCATAATTTTATCTAAACAAATAACTATCTTTTATAAATAAAATATATTATATAAGTTTGTATTTCTGTACCAATTTACATTTTTTAATAATAATAAAAATATTCTTGCTTGATGCGATTTTGTTGAGATAAACTGTGTCTGATAAACTTCTCAACCACCAAATCGCCCGTAAAGTATTATTACTTGAATTTTTGTTATATTTTCATCTGTTTCCAATGGGTTTCATTCTACCAGAATTTTTGTGGTTTCAAAAATAATAGATCCTGGTCTAATAAATATTGTTACACCCACACAAAATGTTATTTCAAACAAATAAAATTATTTCCATTATGTGTTTTATTTCAAGCGGCTTCTATAAATGAAAAAATAAAATATAATTTAAAATTCATTGAAAATCTTAATACAATAAATAGTTTTGCATGTGTTTTTTCTGTTTGTTATATTATGTGAATATTTCCCATATCAGATTTTATTATGTTTGATTTGGTGTTTTTTTTTTATTGCGTTCCATTGACTTGGATAGTAAGAGAGATAATTAACTATGTTTATATTTACAATATGTAACTATCTTTTTCAAATAATATATTTTATACGCAGAATTAAAATGGAAAGTCATTGTCTTTTGCAGTATATTATATTTAGTCTAGTAAGTATCGGCACATTTGTATCAAAAACTTATCGATCTCAATTGTTACGCCCTTCTCTTTCATTTGTTTTACTGATGATATTAATGTTTTTGTCAGGAGGGAAACTCAGTGTCATATTGTTTAGGTGGAAATGCAAGAAATTATTATTTTCAATTTTTAAGATATATTATTTTTGGAACTAACTATTTTTAAAGGTATGAAAAATTCCGAATTCGGTTACTTTTGTGTGAGTCAAAGAAAGACTGCGATACTTAAATGACGAATTCTGTGTAATAAATTATTAAAATAACATGTAAAAAAAATGAGATTTTTCTTTAGCTTGTTTAAGAATATTATTACTTTATTTTTTTTTTTTCTTTGTGTATTTTTAATGGTCAATTCGAATTCGGGATTTTTGAAAACTTTAAAAATTAATGTCTCCAAAACTATTAACTTTTATCGTAAAAAGTCATAGGACCTTTTTTATTCGTCTTTCATCAAAGAATATAATAAAAATGACGAAAAAATAACAATTTCTTACAACTGTTTAAACAATTTCGGTTTAAATGATATGACATTGAATTATTGTCGCGTGGTCACAGCCATTTATATCATCAGAGTAGGGGGCAATTTAAACAGAATTGTGTAAAAAATTGAGGTGTAATTGATTTTGGTCTTCATGAGTCAATTTTTACTAGACTATATACAGTTTGCCAGTATATGTTATTGTATTTGTTTGTATTTATGTATATGGTGAACATTATTGATTGACATAACTTTTGCATATACATATAACATGTATTAGGTGTCCGAATAGAAGTTAGTTATTTGCTAGATCATAAATTTTGAGCATTGAATACCGTGTAAGACTTTTGGAAAATTAATTGAAACATAATACTGAAGCACCCTCCCTTATGAAAAAATCTTTGAATTTTCTCGCCCAAATTACTGAAAAAAATATTCAATATATTTGGAAATTTTATATGACATGAAAACGTAGAGATCTTATCGAAGAGTTTTTCTCAAAGAAACATAAAATCGAAATTTGATTTTTATCTTTGACAAGCACTCCGTTTTTATTTCGTCAACATTCTGCATATCAAATTTCAAAACATTTGGGTAACTATTTTTTTGAGTTATTTACACGCTCAAATTCAAAGAAAAACAATATGTGTAATTGAAATCAACATCGAGATAGAAGAACACTCTTTTATGTCAATAACAGCTATGGATATTGGATCTTCCATTACCATATTTCTAAGCATTCCATCATAGCCATTGTAAGACCATTGTATTCATATATACCTATGCTTGCGCCTATCTCAATATAATTTTTGTTAAATACATATATAAAATACAAAACACATCACATCATCATCAAATAATTTTATATGCACTCATCAATATGACTCCATTCTATACAATACCTATCTTCTATACCTGTGTATGTATATATTTATGTTCATAAGATAGGTAGCATTTACCTATGAGGAATTCGCATTTTTATTGTTTTTATTCAACTGTTCAAAACTCTATGTTTATTAATTATGTATGATTTTAAACTAATATTGTGCAGGTCGGAGCAATACGAACAGATTGAAAGAGAGAGAGAGGTTCGTATTTAAGAAGAGGAAAGAAATTATTTGACCTTCATATTTTATTCAATAAATAGCTTGTTGTATTTAAATGGATTACGAACCAAAAAAAAATCTGTCATAAGGAGAATCTTTAATGCAGTATGCATTGTATTTCTTGAGAATTTGGCAAGAAGTACAATCTTAACATGGAAGAAAGTGCAGGGTATAGGTTTATTTTTTGAAACTGTTTTTCTTATAACCAAAAACATTATAGTAGGATGAAACCCATTGGAAACGAAAGAGAATATAACCAAAATGAAAGGAAAAAATAATTTACGGTAGATCTGAGGTCGGGAAGTGGAAGGCGTGAGTTTCTAAGAGTAAAACACGGTTTATCTTGGCAAAAACTACCAAAGTCCTATGAGAAAAAGTTAAATGGTAAAGTTGTATGTAATAAAAAAATCTATCACTGTATTTACACTTTAAAAAAAATCAAAATTAGGATGCTTTTTCGATATTTATTCAAATTAAAGTGATACAATCAATATTTTAAATTTAAAAAATAAATTACAGTAGATTTTGATTTTGTTTTCACCAAATTTCGTGAAATCAAATTTTTTTAAATCCAAAAACTTGATTATTTCAATTTTTCACATAAATTTTGAGGTTATGTAAAAACAAAGTATACATACAAAAGTTGTAAATATTTTTATTACCTACAACTTTGCCATTTTTTCCATGGGACTTGGTAGTTTTGCAGAAAATCGAGATAAACCGTATTATATTTTTTAAAACTCACCTCCGATCACAGATCGCCCGTAAATTATTTTTCATTTCATTTTGGTTATATTCTTTTCCGTTTACAATGGGTTTTGTATCTTCTATAATTATCTTTTAGGTTTCAAAAATTATGGTCTAATACGCCGATCCCGAGGTATTTGTAAATGTATATTTTTAATGCCCCTTCAATCGATATATCAAATACAATATTTTTATAGAATGCCTTTACGAAGTACATTAAAAGTGACTTTAAATAATAATATTTAGTTAAAATAAAATAAGATAACATTTCTAAAATACAGAGATTAGTAAAATTTAAAAATAAAAAAAATAAATAAATAAATGAATAATAAAATTGAGTATTCTAATCATATATTAATTATATATTCGATGAAACGTACACTATTGAAATAACTTAAAAACATAATTATGTATTATTTATACATACATATATGAGTATAAACTTTAGTCACATATCAGCATACAAACACAGCTCAGCTTAGGTTAGCTTAGCTCTATAATAATCATTCTATTCATTTCAATTTATTTGTCAGCTCATAGAGTTATATAGTCAATCATAGAGCACGATCTGGAAGTACTTGAGTATGCAAAAATCTAGTTACACACTATATTAATGGAATTGTGAACTTCAATTGAAGCGTCTCTACTTCCCGAACATAGATTTGAAATTAATACTATCAATTTTATCTTTACATGGAATCTTATAACCTGACCCTCCACTATTTTGATAATTATCACAGATATGTTTCATTTAACAAAAAATTTATAAAATATAACCCAAATTTAGTAGAATTACATACTCAGTTTTCCAAAATTGGATAAAAATTGAGCTTTATAGAGAATAATGTATTTTTTTGGTTTTGATGACGTCATTAAGTTTAAAAAATTAAATTTTTCTTGTCCAATTTTTAAGCGATTTAAATAAACTTTTTTTTTAAACCCACTAATATTGCATCATACTTTTCATTTTTAATACTAATATTTCGATCAATTTAGCCAATAGTAGTCTTTCAAACTTTCATCGTAAAAGCACTTGGACCAAATATTGGTTCTACAATAGGATTCTTAATATTTTAGCAAATAATATAATTTCATTGAAAGAATGTGGTTTTTTTTTTATTTTTGCATACTGAAGTCCCTCTAAATCCCGCTCTAGTAGTCATATGCACACATAATCCTTTCAAATACATACATGCATGCAATGCCATTATTATCACCATCAATTTCTATTGTTGTCTATATCTTTTTAGATAAATTGTTTTCATTACATTCTTAGTGTGGGAGCTGATGCAACAACACATCAATCAAAAATTTACATTGCAAAGTTAAGTTTGTAAATAATTTACCATTTTACACCTGCCTGCAGCTTTGCTCATGTTCATGTAGATTAAAGTTATATTAAGGAGGTTGATAAAGTCTTAAAAAGGTTGACGTCGCCAATATTTTTAGGGTGTTTAGTCTTTTGTGAAGCATCTTTGTTTTACAAACATGTATTTGAAGTTTTTTTTTTTTTTAAATCCTTAAAAATGCACATTTAAAAATTCGTATTATAACAAAGAGGATTTGTATCTGCAGATAAATTACAAGTTGAACATCGTTCTCAAGAAACACAATATTATACTTGGTAGTTTATATAACTTCTTTGTTTTTGAATCAATTTTAATTAAATTTTCAAATTTTGTTATGCGACATTGAGTCTCTAATTTCACATTTTGATATGAAGTATACCCAAAATTTATATTCAGTTCAGGGCATTCTATTGGATGTTTTACAGTTCCGTATAATATTAGTATATTTAGACTTAAAAATTGCCTTTGTCTTGGACTATTTGAAAACATCTCTGTAGTTTGATTTCTTACACCAAGCAAGCAAGCCATTTAAATGGTTCTTACAATTGTTGTGTGTCGTTGAAAGAAATATATGAAGTCATAATATGGTGAATATTATACAATTATTTTTTTTGTTAAAATAAACATCCGTTTTGATTTCAAAATACGTACGTGAGAGTGTTTAGGTGTGAAAATGCAATCACGTCTTTAGTTTACAAAATGAGATCAATACACTTGAAATGTATAAAGAAATGTTCACTTAAATAGGTATATGCCTGATACGGCTTCAACGAATAAGTTGTAATTTTTGGATATGTGATGAAGTGAAGATGCTTTACATCACGAAAATCAATTTGAAGTTATTTAACAAAAATCTTAAAAAAGAGCCAAAATATGGATGTTTAAAATTCTTGATCATTAATTTGCATAATACTCTTCTTTTTATATCAAAACAAGAGTTAGAAACAAGTTAGAATTTAAAAAACATCTAATTGAAATCAAGTTCATAAAATTACTAAGAGAATTATTATTGTATTGGTAAAACTAGTAAATAAAACACATTCACAAGCGTGTAAAATTTAATAGACATTAAATATTTTTATGATAGTATAAATTAATTTCAATCAAAAGTCGTAAAATATTTTAATACAAAATAAAAATTAAAAAACAACAAAATTATTTAATAAACTTATTTATAAATGATGGATGCTCTTTAATGACTAAATTAACTAAATTCAGTGATTCTTAATGTTAATAAAATTGTTCAATGTTTCAATTAATAAAAATTTACATATTTAAATTACAAATTGTATCAGTAGTTGTTTGTTTGTTTATAGGCTGGATGCCAGTAATCTTGTCAAGTTATTGATAAATATACTTCTAAAAATTTGTGGCTTAACTATGAATTGTGAAACAAATTTTTCTCAACAAAGATTCTAAAAATTTCTATGCCAATTTCAAATAACAATACCAAAAAACAGATTTCCGTCAATTTTAAGCCTGTGGGGGTAATCGAAATTTTTTCGGGTTTCGAAAAAGAAAACACCCTATTTAAAACGACTTTTAGATAATAAAGTTGTTATACGAAAACGAAAATAAAGCCCATATACAGAGAGCTGTTTTTATCAATGACTTGATATGATTAGGGGCACCGGGATTATTATTAATGTACCAAAATTAAACATCTAGTATTTTTTAATTATTAATTGACGAATTAAATTTATTCAAACGAAAGTGAGTACAACTCTTGTAGGTCCAACTAATAATAAACAATTTTTTATTTTTCTTTAATTTTGTTGTTGATGTTTTCATCAATTTATTGACATTTTATTATTAAAATAATTTAAAATATAATTTATTCTACTAATTATCGAAATAAAATATTAATAGGGAAGGTATGGCTTTTGTAATGTAATATTTACGGAATATTAAATGATTAAATGTTTTTAGAATTATGAAACAAAAAAATATTATTGTCAAAACTTAGATAAAAGGATGTTTAAAGGGTAGCGGTGAAAACAAAAATTAATATCATAGGCATATTTATGGTACAAATTTTTTGATAAAATTTTGATCATCATAATATCAGATTGTTGTAGGGATTTTAAAACTTGTAAATATTCGAAAATATTTTATTTCGATTTTCAGGTAGAAAACAATAATATCCTACTAGGAAATTTAAATTTTATTAAACTTATTATATTATAAGACATAAAAATCACTATTAAAATCTAATTAAAATAATCCCTGGAGCATTTCATAATCATTTTAAATTTTATATATTAATTAATTCAGTTAATAAAAACTAATGATGGAAGACCATCAGCTTTCAAATGGTGATATCTAATTTTAATGATTTTTTTGTAATAATGTTTTATATTCGTCATAATAAAGCCCATATAACTTGCAAGAATAGTAAATAAAAATTATTCATCACTAAGCTTAAGAATAATACATTTAGAATCTAAGCTGCCAAAACTTGAAAACGGCTGGTTTTTGGCCAAAGCCGAATATATGACCGTTTGGTCGTACACTATATCTATGATTGAAAATATCCAAAATAATCATTTTTTTATCTCCTGCATAGATTTATTTATAGCTATCAACAATTCCTGGAAACCATTACTTTTATAAATTAAACTTAAATATAAATTTAATTGTATTTAATCAAACATTTTATAAAAAAAAAAAAAAAAAAAACAGCAACTATGCAAGATTGAAGATATCACTACTGACCCACATTTATCATCAGCAGACAATCGGAAATGACATTTAAAAAAAATGCTTGCCAATACAAAATGTATTTAATTTTTTTTGTTAAATACAATATTTAATTTTTTTTTCCATATAAAAAACATAAAACCGTTTAATTTTCTCCGTATTTTAAATATACAATATAAAAAAAAATTAAACATGCGAACTCAATAACTCAATAAAACCTCTATGTTCATGTTAATAAATTGCTAGACTCCAAATTGATTGGCATGAAATATTTAAGAGTGCTTTCTAGAACTGTCTTAAACAGATTTATGTAGAAAAATTGTTCGTGAAAATTGGATAAAGAGTGAATCCAGAATTCTCACATACCTTTACGTTTCAAGATCACTAGAACCCAAATTCAACGTTTTTAGAGAGATGTCTGTGTGTGTATGTAACTGCTTTCCTTTTGCCTTTTCCTCTCTATTATTTTGAGAACAAATAATGGTACCAATTTCATTCGACTGGAAATTACGTATCTTAAAATTGATTGAATTTTCGGCAAAATCGGTCCAGATGTTTTTAGTTGAGGATAAAAAAAAAACTAAAAGATAAAATAAAACTATGAATACAAGCGGAAGTCGAAATGACATTTGCACCTCGACAGACAAACAAACGTCTATTATCGTAGATTATTGAAAGATAGTGACAATTACGTCAGGGATTGAACTAGGGACCATCCAGTAGCTAGTCGGATATGCTACCAAATATACTATAGATGTGTTTGATTTCCAATTTCACTATTTTTTAAGTTTGTATCAAACAATATACTTGAGTACAATATCTCATATCTAGAAGGTTTTAGTATGTGTATGGAGGTAAAAAAATGAGATGCATTTAATTTGCAATACGTACAAACATACATACACTCTCATATACTTACTCATACAGAAATATTTCGTAACATCAGCTAAAAAATTATGATTTCAATGTGTGTAGTATTTATATACATTATTTTGTGTTTTTTTTTTTATACGAAAATATTGCTTCATCATTTTTGTATATGTATTTAAGCTAAACATCATGCAGAGAGTCATATTAATATATAAACATTTAAGTGTTAAGTGTGTATTATGATTACATAATAGAGGATGCTGTAGTGCAAATATGCTTGCTTAATGATTTGAACATACTTTAAATGTGACCAAGATGAACAACTAACAGAGTTATTATTATTTTTTATTACATTTTTTATAATAAAATAATACAATTTCGGTTAAAAATAGATATTAAAAAACAAGTGATGATAACAACTATCAGAGTTGATTGTTTAGACACTCGATTTATTGAATATCATTGTTTGGATTAGTATTCATAAAATACTATAAATATCCAGTACAATAATAATATGCATTGTTATGACCAATTTATGAAAATTAGCTATATTACACTCAAATTTAGCTTAATTATGGCAAATCCCAACAGTTCATGAAACAAAAGTTGTTTGTTTCAAAGAAATAAATATTTTTTGTTTTTGAATTTTCCTTCTATCTTTTATAGTTTGAAAGTTGGGTCAACGATCCATTGGACCTAATGGACCCATTTTGCTAATTCATGAACTCTTAAAGTCACGTTTTATGTTAAGAATACGTTACCAAAATTTCAACTCTTTATCTCGTTTTGTTTTTGAGTTATAATGAATAACCGGAAATGTACTAATTACGTGCTTCTAAGAAAATCTATAACAAATTTTTGTTTTTACGGTCAATATTAGGAAGAGTTTCAAACTTTAGACTAAAATTTATATGTTATGACATATTATCCATATCGAGTTTAAAAATTGAATTTGTTTTTTAATTTTTATATGTGCTGGTCTCTAGTGGTAATTTTGGTTAACTAACCAGCAACTTGTGCATCCTTTGTTTTAGTTGACGGTTAAGCTAGCAACCAAGCACATGGCTAATTTTATATTTTTTTTTAAAGTTTTTATTTAGTTATTATCTTGTGTAGTTTTGTAAATTTTCGATAATTAAAGAAAATAGAATGTTTTAATGGATAATACAATGAAAATTATGTTAATACTAGAGTGTGTGACTGTTTGTGTAATATGACCATCATTTAAACATAGTTAAGGTTAGTTTTTTTAGTGGTTATTTGTTAAATGCATAATGTTATATAATAGATAATTTCATTTTAATATTTGTTTCGTACTGTTGACAATAAGTTTGACAAAGATAGAAAATATTTGCTTTTCATTTTAATAAATTAGTTTTATGAAATTCTGTCCGAAACAAAAATGAATCGAAAATTAAAGTGAAAAGCCCTATTGTTAATTAAAGTGAAAAGCCCTATTGTTTTTGAATAATTTTTAGAGTTTGATAATGTTTTAAAAATAATGATGAAAGATTTCCAAACGTATTTAAATTGATTTGACTATATCATTCCAATTGCCCGTGATTTGATTATTATTAATTTGTTAACTGGAATTGAATTTTTTCTTAAATTGTTACAAATCTTTTTGAGAACTCAAATCGTAGAAAATCTTTAATTTTTGTTTGGCATCTATTTCGTCTCGTAAAGATTTAGTTCTTTAGAAAATTATTAGATTATTATTGATTTTGTGAAAATACATTTTTATAAAATCATAGATACTATTAACTTTGTCTAATTTTAACCTTAAAATTTTTTAAATTACGAGTGCACCTTCGACTTATAAAGTCATTATCAAGTAATGAATAATTATTTTTTTTATTTTGTAAATATATACGGAGTACTGGTAAGATTATTGTGAATGAAGAAACTGTGGGTGGAGTTTATTAATATTTTTTCTATAGTTAAGGTTTTAATTTTAATAAAGGGGAGATGTGATTATTTAAAATTGTAAAATTGGGGTTTTTATTTAATTTATTGATCCCTAGGGCTTCTAGAAAATTTAATTAACAAGCCGGAGGTATTTACATATATATTAATTAAAGACCTGGAGAAAAATTAAATAAAAACCCAAATTTTACTATTTTAAATAATCAATTTGACCTTAATAACTCCCTTTTATTAAATTTAAAATTATAAATATCGATAAAATAATTATCAAGCCCACTTCAAGTTTCTTCATTTACAAAAATTTTACCTGCTTTACCTATATATTTCCAAAATAATTATTCATTACTTTATAAGTCGAAAATGCAACCTTACTTTCAAAAAAAATTTTAAGTTTTAATTAGACAAAAAGTTTTTATTATTTCAAATTCAGTTTGTTGTTTATTTCGGAGTGAGATCTTACTATTAATTGAATCAAATCGATTTCTTAAAAATGAATTTGATATAGAAATGAATTCTTGTACATGGCAAAATTCTTACGGCTCTTGATTTTAATCTATAGCCAAATGAAATTGTATTCTGTTTTTGATACGATGATTATTTTTTTTTTCTTCTATTGAGTAGAAAGTTAAACTGAAATGAAGTGAGATTATATAAAAAAGATGTATTATAATATATATTATGAACAACAACAACAGCTACATACAGACTTTGTCGTAGTCCCAAGCAATGTATGTATGTGCAATAGTTAGTATGTTAGTATATTTTATATGTTTGTTTTACTCATATGTATTTGATTCTCTTGCTGGCTCTTCGTATGTACGTGCACTCGGGTGCTGCTTGCTCCTCTCCCCCAAACACTTTTTTTCCAATCTAATCTTAATCTGGTTGAAGTTCAATGAACTTCAAACATTCTCTTCTATTCAATATACGTGACATCATGATATATATATATATATATATATATATATATATATATATATATATATATATATATATATATATATATATATATATATATATATATATATATATATATATATATATATATATATATATATATATATATATATATATATATATATATAAAAGAAAATAATTTTCCAAATTTGAGCCATAAATGTTAAATCATGCTAAGTCGTGATATTGATTTGTGATTTGTCGTGAGTTCATTGAACTGTATAAAATTTTTATTGATGATTGATTGAATCATTCATGGTAATTTTATTCAGCAGTCAGAGTCAAAAATTTTCGATCGTGTTCTTGCGATGATTCATTATGGGTTTTATTTTTATGAACATGATAAATTTGACAATATTCCTGTAAGTTGTTCAGTCATCATGTAAAATTTTAAACGTTTCAGTAGACCAATCCTGTATTACAAATCGCTCATCACCATAATGTGTATTTGCCATTTATCTTTTTTTTTTTAATTTCATCTAATACTTGAAATTGAAATTGTAGGGAATTCTCTAAAAGAGTTTCTGAAACTCATCTATAAGATTTATTTATAAGATAATTTTAATTGTCAACGATTTATGTTTTGCATTTTTGAATTTTTCTCCCAAAACCATTAAACTGACAATCGCAATGTAAAAGATAATCAAGAAATTAAATAAAGTTTTTCAAAGGAAATTTTTTCAAAGAATAGAAAACTTATAAAATATGATGCATCATTGTAGGCGGATTAAAAATTTTTTGCAGTTTCTCAGTGAATATTTGAAATAAGAATTTTTGTTATAATTAACAAAAAACAGAATAAAAAATTTTCAAATATGAGTTTTTTTCTGATATTTACAGTCACATAGATATTTGCAATTTGATTTTGCAGTTTTCCCACAATTTTCCATTTAATTTTCCACACTATAAAAACCATTTAGTTTTTACTCCTATTTAAATGTATAGATAGGAGGAGAGTACACCATTAAATAATTAAGTTTTTTTCTTGTGTTTCAGGTAAGAAAACTTTTCATGTAAATTTCCAGTATATTCACAAAATACAGTGAGTAATCGTAATGAAAAATTTTAATGAAAATAATTTATAAAAATAATTTTAAATTTGGGATTTTTTTTAATAAATTATTTCAAAAGCTGTTTTAAAATGATAATTTATTTGCAATTTTCATTAAATTTGACAGAATTTTCTTCGTCAAAATTATAAAATAGTTTAGATAGTAGATTTCTTTTGATATATATATATCCAACCGCACTTGTGGGACAATTTCTGGTCTTGTGTGTGTGTATTGTTAGCTGAAAATTATTTTTGTTAAATTTTGATACCATGATATGTAATCATTATCGATATATACTAGCGATGGAAAAACTAATTTGACTATTAAATGAATCGATTTTTCAAATTTAATAAATTTCATCCAAACTTATTGGTGAAAATCTATTTTCTTTCGATTTATTTCAGTTTATTCTCGAATTTAATGGAATTTAATGTACAATTTTTGGAAAAAGTTTCTACTTTAAGGAAAATTTCCAAAAATACCAACTGGTTTTCTATGCATGCTAAGAAGATGGCGTTTTTTTTTTTTGTAATCATCAAGACAAGTCGAAAACATTAATGTTTTCCTTTGAACATCCCCTTCCTCACTTTCTAGGTGAAATTATGAAAGATACTCTTGGTTTACTAACGAGAGCGAAGTCTACAGCTCAGAGGTTTTACTAGTTACTTAGTTTAAATCATAAAATGACTTATTTGGGCTTTATGTGAAGTGGGGGGGACAACCTGTATATAAATACAAATAATATTTCATTTATAAATAATCATCTATAAAAAATAATACAAGTTAATAATAATAATGACTGTGTGTAGATGTAGGTAGCTCTTCGTTGTGTAGTTCCGTTGTACGCGTGTGTTTGTCATTTTGTTGTATATTAACCTATAAAATTATTATTGATAAAATAATAATTCATAATATCTGTTGTAGGTCGGTATCGTTAGTTCGTTCGATCGATCGCTGCTTATTTATTATGGTATCTAATACTATTTTGTGTACTTTTGATATGTATTATATCGGAGGCTAAATTTTATTTAAGGTAGTTTGGTATCGAAATGACTTAAAGTTTACCCAATATATTTTTGTGTTTATTCGAAAGATTAAAATTAAATGTACAAATCAGATTAAGAGATATAATTAATTAAAGTTTTAAAAATAAACGAGCTCTTATGAGTATCCTTGTTCAATAATACCGGAAATGGATGGTTTGTAGAAAATTGGCAAAGTTGACCCCGCAAACTTTTAAATTGATAGAACTATATCCCAAATATACACTGAAAAAATTTCAGAATAATTTACCACTTACTTGCGATGTAATTAATTTTTTTCAATATTGACATGTGGCTTCTATCTCTCTCCTCCATATTGAATTTTATCAATTATTATAGCATGCTTCGTATATTTATTAGTAAAAAAATAAAAAAAGTCTTTTATTTGACTTCGGATTGTGGCTACCAAACTACCTTAAGATCGAAATCCAAACATGAGTATTGATTGAATAAACAATGCAACATTTATATACCTTTAAAACATTTAGCTTATCGATAGGCGGGTGGACTAAATTAGTAGATAAATTTTTATTATTGATAGGGAAACGATCCTAGTGTATACTCTTTTGGTGAAGACCGTATTCCTCTTTTCTCAATATACAGAGGTTTTGTGGCGTCTATTTAATTTGTTTTTGTTTGTTCTCAAGTTGCATATAATAAATTTGTTACACACTAATATAATTATTACTACAATAATAATAACAAGCGTACGTTAAAGAGAGTTGTGCAGCAATTAAGAAGAAAACAGATTGTTTATTGTCACGTAGGCAGGCATTTATGCTAATTAAATATGAAATGAACTTTATCTATGTGATGCATACATTTATGTAGTAGGTACATTAAAAATTTTTATTTAAATAAAAAAAAAAAAAAAAAAATACAAATATATTAATATTAGGTGTGTTTTAAAATTGAATCTCTTTGTAGTAATAATATAGTCAAAGAGCTGATGGGTGAGATGAATAACGGATTTATAGAAAAGCTGTAACGGTTCTGGTAGGCAAGAGCCCCGCACGGTATCAATATTTGAAGGGGGTGGGAGTTGACTAAAAGCTAGAAAAAAAATTGGAGAGCATAAAGTTTTACATAACAAAATATATATATGCAGTTCATACGCGATAGAATTGCAATTTTAAGATAAGGATATATAGAATTTAAGAAGTAGGATAATTGTAGGCTTTATTTTTGGTGATATTGATGAACCTGGTTGAAATTTATACGCATTTTATTGTAATGTTTATTTGTAGATTCTGAAAAAATTTATTATAGTGAATTATATTCACACTAAATGTAACAGCTTGCATACACAGAGTGAGTTAATGCATGCATGTGTTCAGTTTTGTTTGTATTTCTTTCCTAGCTTAGCTGTTCAAAAGTTCTTCGTCTTTTTTAGCTATTATTTAAAAAAAATAAAGCTTTAGATCGTGTTTTGGCTATTATTTTAACAGACAAAAAGGCAAAGGACAATTTCTATGTAAAATTTTATGCTCTACACCTTTTATTTAAACAATTTTGTTTTTCTTACCTTTTTGATAAAATAGGGTACAGGACTGATTCTACATTTGCTATATTTCATCTATCAAAGATTATTTTCTTTTCTATCTCTTTCTTAAAAAAGATGTTTAACATATAATTTATATGGAAATACTAACAATTGACGTCATACGCTGGTATTTCCTTCTTTGTTTAGTTATGAATTTTGAATGTCTTAAAGGATTTTAAAAAATAATTTCAGATTTTAGTTTGTGAAGTAACTACGCTTCAGTAAAGAAGTATTAGTCCCGTCTCTCCTATTTCAGCCTTACAAAAACACCGTTATTCAAAACCTTCATGAGCTCTTTGACTATGAGGTGTGCGTTTAAAAATACAATCTCTTTGTAATAGATAATAATAAAAATGATGAATTGAATTTATAACGGTCTCTTTAGAGTTAAGTCTCTTAATCGTAAGATGATGGTGGGCGTTTGTTTTTAAAACGATTTATTACGATTTTATGACAATGAATTTGTATGTCAGTCAGTCAGTTCATTATTTCATTGTTTTGGAATGTTGTAAACTTCTTGTTTTGAAAATATTTTTTGTTATAGTAGCCAGTAAATCCCTACAGAAGCAATGAAGTATTGATATTAATTTGAGAAGCATAAAAGATGTAATTTGAAAAATATAGTAATGATAAAATCGTGACTGTCTTGAATTGAGGTCAAAGGTCTCCCGCAGAGAAAACTATTCTTCCTTTTTTTTTATTGAAAATCAATAAAATTCAAATAATAAAATTGGATACACGTCGGTTTCAATAAATTTTAATATATTTATTTTATTTTAAATGAAAAATTTGTAGCTACTCGTGATTAATCGACTAAGAAGTAACCTCCACGTATATGCATGGTACAAATACAGATTTTCTTTTGTTTAAAAAATAATAATTTTATTTTTATCCTCACCATTTTGTATTAATCCTTTTATCAAATTTTTAAACGGTTGAATTTTTCCGTGTAAACTCTTTAAAGAGCATTGACATATATATATATGAGTAATTGATTGACTAATTTAATACCTTTTTTTTTGAACTCAAAGGGTGAATGAACTTTTAAAAATGATAAATTTAACAATAAATAATTTTTATCTATTTCAATTACTTTTTTTTTTTTTAATTAGAGATTGACCAATGATTACTAAATTACAGTAAATTATGTACAATTTTGATTCAATATTACTGTTTCTTAAATAAAAACAAGTGAATATAACCACTACCAGAGTTAATTGTTTCGATACTCGATTTATGATTGAATTTCAATGTTTGGATTATTTCAAATTAGCATTTATAAAAATACTATAAATATCCAGTCTATCCAGTTATAGTATTGTTATACCTATATGTATTTATTAGCGAAATTTGAGCTTATATTGTGGAGAACGTTTTACAAAAAAATGTTTCAAACAAAAGTTGTTTTATTTAAAACAAACATTTTTTTGAATTTGAATTTTTCTTCTATCTTTTATAATTTAACAGTTAATGAGAACTCAAGGATTTTTTTGAATAAATTTCGATTTTTGCCCCAATTTCCTAGATTAAATTAAATTGTATTTTATAAATACATATTTCGACTACAAAGTAGTCATCACCAGTATGAATTAGGAACGAGTAACATCTCCTTATAGAATCATTACAACGTTGTAGTCGAAATACGTATTTATAAAATACAAAATAATTTGATCTAGGAAATTGGGGCAAACATTGAAATTTATTCGAATTTAACAGTTGTTTTAGACTAAAATTAATATACTCTGATAAAATATTAATTAACAATCATTGTTTTTAATTAAAAAAATTTTTATAAGAATATTCAATCAAAATTGGAACCCAGAGAGTCGGTACTCTTTAGCGAATAGTCTGAAAGTGAACAGGATACTCGGCTTTACCAATTAATCGCCCGACTAATCGGTTAAAAATCCAGTTTTTATCTTTCTTTGTGTATGTTTATAAACAATTAACAAATCATTCTGTATTGTAGAGAAAAGTAAGTACAAAACAATTTCTGCATATAAATTTTTTCGTTCTCTTTAAACACTACACACCCAGTATTTTTCTTCTTACTATCTTATAAAGATTAAAAACTCAACAAACATTTACGTATTTTTTTCGTTTTAAATGTGAATATTTTATTATATAGATAGAGTATTTGATTTAAGTTCCACACCAAACAACCTACACATAATCAAACACAAACAAACAAACAAACATAAACAACACATAGATCTCTTACCCAACTTTCTTCAATATTTCTTCTTATCTTTCATAATTATCTTTGATTTTATATAATAACGGAACTATTTACTAAACTCCATATTATACCGTGTGCGCGATATATTTGTTTTTTTATTTTTAAATAACAACAACACCATCACACCAATATTTTATTATAGATAGACAGACCAGACCTGGTCGTCTTACATAGATAGTATAATTGATATAATTTGAACTTATTGAAATTCGTCTTTGAAGAAAACTGTACGTTAAAATAGTATTCAATGTTAATTTAAACGAGTGAACATAACAACTAAGAAAGTTAATTGTTTAGATACTCGATATATGATTGAATTCACATTGTTTGGATGATTCGTATAATTGATATAATTTGAACTTATTTGAAAATCGTCTTTGAAAACTGTACGTTAAAATACTATTAAAATTTAATTTAAATAAGTGAAGATAACAACTAATAGAGTTAATTGTTTAGATACTCGATATATGATTGAATTCACATTGTTTGAATTATTTTTAATTAGTATTCATAATATATTATAAATATTCAGTCTATACAGTACTTGTATAATAATAATAATAATGTATATTATTTGTTACTTATATGTGATAATTAGCTAGCTTTGAGCTTAAATTGTGGTGAATGCAAACATTTTACGAAAAAGTCTTTCAAACAAAGGAATAAATATTTTTTGTATTTGAACTTTTCGTCTATGTTTTGTAGTTTAAAAGTTCGGTCAAGGATTCATTAGATCCAATGGTTTTGCTCATTCTTTAACTTAAATTTTATGTTTAGAATACATCTACAAAAGTTCAACTCGCTATCTATTTTTGTTTTTGAGTTATCGTGATGACGGACAGTCGGAAATGGAGGACTAAGTAGGTGTTTCAATGAATACCTATACCAAAATTTTGTTTGTGTGGTTAATATTTCCTAAAATTAAAATTAATAATAACAAAAATTAATATACTCTGACATATTATGTATGTCGAATATTAAAAACTACTTTAATGGGATTTAACAGTATTTTATTGCTACCTTTTCTTATAAATTTAATAATGCAAAACATCCGTTTAAGATCCGCTAAAAAAGAAACGGATATTCGGATCATTTTATTTACGGATATACCTGAATACAGATATCCGGCACATCTCTGGGTGTAAGGAAAAACAGTCTATTGCGGAAATATTGAATACTTTGTTTTGAGGCGTAAAAAGGCTTTTTTGATCTGAACTGATCTTGATTTACATTTAGGAAAATACTACCATATCCAAAATTTAAACTGCGTTTAGTGATTACGAAACTTCCGTTTAGTGACACACGGCACCACTATAGTTTATATTATTGGAATTGTACTATTTTCCGATTTTTTTAAATAGTATAATAATTCTATTAATTCTTGTTTATAAATAATTATTTTTTTTTATACTAAAACGCTACACAAACGCAAAGATATATAATTATTTTATACGCCCTATTGTGTTCTCATTTTGTGCTAAATTTTATTTATAGTATATTAAATTAAACTAAAGATTTTTAATAGTTTTTGTATTATTATTATTATAAAGAAAGTATTAGATTTTGTTATGAATTAAATCAGAAAAATTTATAAATCGATCTTTCCTATTGCAAATTTCTTCTTAGTGAAATTAATTTCGCTGTGTTGATGTTTCTAAAATTGTTATACATTATTGAAATATTTGAATAAAAGCAACTCATTTTTGTGTTTTAATTCAGTTTAAAAGCTAAGTACTACTTCTACGCTTATGCTTCCTGAAAATTTAATAGAATTTAGTAATTATGTTTAAAATTCTGAATTTGAGTAGTTTTTTGTGATTGTATATAAAACCTTAAAAAACCACCGAAAATTTCAAAATTTTTTGTTCGCTGTTTACGAGTTTTCTAGGATAATTAATATCTAGGAAACTCAAAAATAACATTTATTTTACGATCGGTCGACTAGTTTTTGAGATATTGTATGAAATGCATCCGCTAAATCGGCCTCTGGAACGGATTTTTGGTGATATCTCAAAAACTGCGTATCCAGTCGTTAAATAGATGTTATTTTTGAAATCTACAGGTCAAATTACTCTTATGAGCATAGTTTTTTGGACATCGGATAGAAATTTTTTTTTTCGAATTTTCGCATTTTTTGAAGGGGTACCCCTTTGAAAAAATCAAGAAAATCGAAAAAAATTTTTAGCTCCCGATTTGGATGAAATATACGTTCTAGGGTAATTTTGACCCGCGGTTTTCAAAAAAAATATCTATTTAACGATTGGATGCGCAGTTTTTGAGATATCACCAAAAATCCGTTCCAGAGGCCGATTTAGCGGATGCATTTCATACAATATCTCAAAAACTAGTCGACCGATTGTAAAATAAATGTTATTTTTGAGTTTTTTAGAGGTCAATTATCTTAGATAACTCATAAATAGCGAACAAAAAATTTTGAACTTTTTATCGGTTTTTTATGGTCTCTTATACAATGCCAATGCTATTTCGAAAAATTTATAAAATCTACCAATCAGTTATTCGATAAAATTAATCATTTAAAATATAATTAGGATTAAAAAATACGAAATACTTCATTAATTTCTACACAAATTTTTCGTTAATATATTTCTCGCAATTAACTCTTCAGCCTTTAGAAAGTAGTTTCAACGTACATGGTTTTTTTTCACCTGGCAAACGCTAACGTATCAAACTGCCCGACATCAGGCTATTTCTCTACACCATCAATGTGTCATTATATCAAATAAATCAACCTTTAGAAAATGCTATTCAGTATTTATCCATCGATTCTTCGTCGATAAATTCTTTTTAAATTTTCCTAATTCATTTTTTAAAATTCCCTAAAGTTAAAACTTAACATGATTTATATTGATCATAAGGTCTCACTTAGGCATCCTCGTAATTATCTAATTAATTTTTTAACCTAATTTACAAAATATATAAAATGAACAATAATTTTATAAATTATTAACTAATAAATAAAATTAATTATATATAGCAAAAACATGAATGTTGTTGTATGTCAATATTTTAATACTTCATTTAATATACAAACACACACAAGCAAACGTTATAATAGATTTGATGAACAAGTTGCCTATCTACAATATTATAGACATATAAAATACAGGTATTAAAATTGTAGGTAGAATTATTTTAATTAGATAACGGACAACAAACACAACACAATTATTGTAAAGAAAACATTGTTATGATGATTATTATATTATTATATACATCAAACTGGTTTATTGGTTCGTGTTCAGTTCAGAATGCATTCATTGTATGTGTTAAACGAGGTACTTGAGTGGGTAAAAATCGAGCATCGTATTCTATCAATGGATTTATGTTAAACGGCGATTCATACTTTCAGCGTCATAATATCTAATAAATCATTAATAATTTCCTCAGCTGACTATTTTCCCCATAGACTACAAAAAAATGCGACTTTTATTGTAACAGATACACTCTAAGTAATACTCCGTCTATTGTTAAGTTTTATGTCGATGGTGTGTAATTATTATAACTAGAGTTCGGTTGCAGTAATCGATATTCGAACATAATCACTCTAAAGTGAATCTCACTGTCTTTAAACAAAACAGAGTATATATGCGTGCCTTTAATCAAAAAAATATATTAAAGAGTATATATGCGTGTGTATTGTAGTGTGTGTGTACTACAAGTCACACACACTTTTTATATCATCTTGTGTATAATTTTTTCTTTATTGATTTTTATGAATTTTTTTATGCATAATTTAAAAAAATATTAATTCGAGGAAGTACTTGACTGTGTAAAAATGTGGAGCATCGTATTCTATCAATGGATTTCGGCTAATAGGTAATTCATGCTTTCAAAAACTAATTTTTATTAAGAAATCAATATTTTTTAGTACTTTTTTTAAAACATGCTAACCTACCCTACTTCATTGATATCATACAGTACTCGATTTTTGTATACTGAAGTACGTTCAGATCCTACTCTATGTGGTTTTTTAATTAAGTTTTTTAAACATAGTGAACTATCCTATTTCATATTGATATCTTACCATATTTGATTCGTACATAGTCTCAAGTACATTCAGCACGTACTCTTTTCATGTGGTTTATTTTCTTTACGGTCTATTAATATAATGAGTTTGCACGTAGTATATATATATATATATGTAGGTTTATGTAGATGAGAGTGACATATATATGTTAACACACACACTGAAATGTGGGTGGTTTGGTTAATGGTTAATTATGTGCTTTGATGTTGACTTTGGGCTATGGGTTTGTATAATTATTTTGTTTCACTACATTCTGTAATTATTCTCTAGTTTTGAAGTTTCAAATAGTTTTAGACCATACATAATTATTACATTATGTATATGAAGATTCTCTAGAATATTCTATATACCTTAACAAATTTTTCTATGATGTGATAACATCTATATTTAATTATGACTGGTTCGAAATTTTCTATATTTTACATTCAAATGTGAAATCTGTAATATACATTGTACTTTTTTCAATTTTCTAGCACAAATAACTCAAAAAAATACTTATTCAAATGTTATGAAATTTGGTATGTACAAAATTTTGACATGAAAACGTAGGGCATGTCGAAGAGATTGTCTTGAGAAAAGGATTCTAAACATCAATGTTTTATTTTATATTAAGGAATGTTTTATCGTGAAAAACTCTTCGACATGTGTCCTCTGTTTTCATGTGAAAATTGTGTATACTGAATTTCATAACATTCGGATAAATATTTTTTGAGTTATTTTTTATATTTCATTAAAGATTGTCGTTATTATTAGATCCTGCAGAGGTCTCTATTAAAATCACATACCCACTTAACGAGGGAAGTTACTTAAGGAAAGAACTGTTTGTATTAGTAATGGATTGAGATATGATACTTAAATATAACCCATATTTGTTGTGGTAACACAATAATGTGTTATACATAGGACGTGTCTCTGTAAGCGTCGACGTCAGTAACCCTTTTTAACCAATAAATTAAGTTTAAAAGCCAAAACTGGCATTCTTGAGGTCGGTTAATTCAACTTGCAACGTATATTCATTTAAAATTCCGCTCAAACCCTGGATTAATTTAAAAATATATACTTCGACAATATGTAAAGATGTAATCATCTGTATAAATAAACTATTCGCAATCTTAATTACTCTCTGGACTTAAAAAAAATAAAAAATTAATCTCATTAGAATTACTTTTATATTGTTTATAAAAGACACAGAGAGAGATAGATGTTGTTACTTACTCATCGCTAATTTGATGATAGAATTATTACAAAATTATTGTGAAATTGCTGCCACATTTTAATCACAATAATTAAATAAAATTGTCAACTTGACCTTGAAAGTTGTGTTTTTATATTTTTGGTAATTAATTGCAAGAATCAACTTTTTTCCAACAGAATTTTCATTCAATAAAAAAAAAATTGTAGTCTATCAATTTAAAATTGTATTATAAAAATTAAGAATTACGGTGGCTGGAATCCCTGAAAATAGTAAAAAATTCTAAATTTTCGTAAAGGTTTGATAGTTCTGCTACAAAATAGCCTAATTTTGCACATAGTCGAAAAAATTTGGCAATGAACAATATAATCGATGATATATAAAAATGAATAACGTTTTATTCTTTAATGCATTTTTCAAAGTAATGTTCTGGTCTTTAAACTTTGTAACTTAGCTTAGGAAATTAACCGATGTGAAAAATTCAGGAAAATGTATTGTGCAAACCGTCACCAAATTAGCAACGAGTAACATCTCCTCAGAGATTCATTACAACTAGCTAATTCATACTGATGATGACTACTTTGTAGTCGAAAAACGTATTTATAAAAATACAAAATAATTTAATCTAGGAAATTGGGGCAAAAAATCGAAATTTATTCGAAAAATCCTAGAGTTCTCATTAATAATTATAAAATTAATTAATATTAAAATCTCTACGATTCAATAAGTTGAACCAAGTCACCATCTAATGTCAAAATATATGAACCGATCCAGAATTTAAAAAAATATGTCGATATCATACTTGAAAATTAATTTTGGTGTCGCCGATCATTGAGACATGTTATTGTTATTAACTATAGACGTTATGTATGCTGCCTACCAAATTGTAGTAATAATATGAAATTAAATGGCGTAATAAACTCTTAATTTACCACAAACCTTGTTATTTTTTCAACCACAATAAATACTACATACATACAAATTATATTATATATGATCACAAAGACATTATTTTAATAATTCAGTATAAAAAGATCTAATGTACATTATCTATAAGATTTAGAGAGTAGGCCAGTTTATTTTATCCACCTAGAATGTGAATGATAGAAAAACATCTGCTGAAACGCGTCACTGGACTTTATTTTACTATTGTATACTTTTTCCGGGCTGTCACCTCAAAATGTCACAAAGTCGGCAGGGAGATATTCAAATCCTCTTTTATACAAAAATCGGGAGTCGGAAGAAGTCATATGATTTGCAGAGTCTTCCGATCAAATCGGCACATGTGATAATCCTATACTTTTTGGAGTTAATACCCTGATAAAAAAGTCCTATTTAATCCTATAGGAAATTAATAGGATTGAATAGGAAACTTCAAATTTTGAATAGGATTTAACTTGCATTAATAGTTAAAAAATTTGCTTTAAAAAAGAAATTTTCTCAAAACGTTTTTGAATTCGAGAATTAAAAATTTGTTGTATTTTAATAAACTAATACTACTATTGTTTTTAAATATTAAAATTGTAGTTTTTTTTTTTTTTTTTTTTTAATTAATTTAAATGCTAATTTATGCAATCAAATTATTTTTTTTACATAAATTCTACAACATTCTTATCGGCTTATCTGATCTTAATAAAATGTTTTTATAATTTATTTTATATCGCTTATAATAATTTCTCTATGATGCGCGTCCTCTTGTCCTAGTTTTTTTTGGTTGACATTTCCTTTTAAACAAGATTTTTTTTAAAATTAATTATTACATGTTCAATATTTCGAAGAATAATAATATAATTCCAAAAGGTTCATTGATATTAAACAAATTGATTTATGCATTTTTGATACGCATTTATGTTCCATATATTGAAGTTCAGATATAGTGAAGCCGTATAAAAGAATGCTTTGTGATTCATGTAAAAAGAATTGCATCATTATGCTATGGGCAACGTGCATCAAAATGTTTGCATTTGTTTCTATGAAATTCTAGTTTATCAATCAAATGGAATATAACTCTGTGAATAGTGTATGATGTAAGATAGAAAATTTCTCAAAATTGATTATCTAATTTAAATGAATACTTATTTATTCGTTTGGAGTTAAAAATAATAATTACTATTACAATTTCTTTAATCTTACAATTTTCAACCCAATTAAATGTGATTTTTTTGTAATTATTCAATAATTTTTGTTTGATATTTGTTATACAATTTATATGCAAACAATTGAACAAATTTTAGACACTGGTAGCGCATCCATCAATCGATTTAGAAATCCCTTCCACGTACTTATGCCCGTTACCAATAACTAGATGACGTATTTTCATTTTGCTTGTTTGAATTTATGTATTTTTTTTTGCGCTGTAACTTTCGAACACGTTACCTGAGTTTAATCCGACATTTGGGAACATTTCATCCCCTCTTTCGTTCTCCAAATATATAAAATTTTATTGTATTTGTACTAATAAAAAGATGCGGTTAGTTTGATTTTGATGAAATCTGGTAGGCATATTTATCACATTCAGAAAATGTACCATGTAGTTTTTAGGAAAACTTGCATCATCTTTTTGAGAAAGTGTCCTTAAATACCAGATGCGGATTGTTTTTTTTTTTCGAAAAATTTTAATTGATCCAAAATTGTAGATAATGCACTTTCACATTCAACTGGAAATATTTGAAACGTCAAGGCACTATAATTTTTTTTTCTACCATAATTTTTTATTTTTTTTAAATACAATTAAATAAAATTATCTTTTTTTTTTTTAAATTAATAAAACAATATTTAATTATATTAAATGTATTATTATTATTAACTAAATATTAAGTAATACAATTTAAAAAAGAATTATACTGGCCATTGATCTGTCAGTGGGTAAATGAACTGATAACATTATTTGTATGTTTTTTTTTTTTTTATTTTAGAGAAAAAAAAATTTGTTTTTGAAGATAAGAGGGATATATTATGTATATGATGAGTGATATTAAACAGTAATTAATTTATTTTTAATTAGATTTAATAATTATTGTTTTTTTTATTAGACACTACAAATGATTATTATTAAAAAAAATTATAATAATTTTACGACTTCAATAACATTATCGCGTTACCAATTAAAATATAAAAATTAATTTGATCTTGATCTGTTTCTAATTTCCGTCAATTGAATTACAATTCCTCAAAATATCGATATTTGAAAACTTAATTTTGATTTTCTTCCACATTGGGTTATTTTCGATTAGTCCACAAATTAGGGATTTAAAAACAATATTGGTTTTTGGTTTCTTATGAGATGTGAAATTTATGTTTCTTTAATGTTTATGGAAAGTTAAGTTGTTAGCGTACCGTTTCGCTATCTTGTTGGCCAAGCTGCCGGTTTTCTATCAGGAGTATCAAAGGTCTCCTATCCATCTACAAGGCAGTGGTTTGTATCCAATTTGCCACCAATAGATAGGTTGCTTCTTATTCAACGTACCAAAGGTTTCATGTATTTTGAATTCACTGTTTCGAACAAGGTTTAACAGCTAATAACTTAATTTTCTGTGGCTCTGGAGATGAGGTCATAATAAACATTTGTTTATTGTGGAGTTTATTTAATTATATTTATTTCTTCATTTGGTTTCTCTACTTATTTGGGAAGTTTTTTTCCAGTTGATTGAATTGTAAACCTTAGTGAATAAGATTTATATGGGAAATTTACTCAAACGCCATTGTCAATTCAATAACTTTTGTCTACTTTGTAATAAATTTCGAATTATTTGTTATTTAAATAACAAAACGCGTAATATTTCCAAACTTTATATGGTTTCTTAAATCTTTTGTTCCACTTAAATTATTCCATAATCCATATGATATTATAAAATACAATATCTTATCCTAATTTGAATATACGGTTCAAAAGGTCATACAATATTTTTGATGATAAATTTATAATTCCAAAGACTGTATTTGTTTTAAATAATTTTAGAGGGCAACAAAATGTATTTTTAAAATGTGTCTACTATACACATTTACATAGTTTTTTTTTTTGTGATAATATATATTTAATTTGGAAAATATTTCTTTTATTTTAGTTCTACTTCCTTGTACATACACCAAAGGAAGTATTGTAATTTTAGTTCGAAATTATATATTGAAGGTTGTACCAGCGTAGTACAGTATAGTCAGAATATTTGCTATGTTATAAAGGTTTTTAGTTGGAGCATTTGCTATCATATAAATATTAATAGTATGTTATAATTGTAGACAAGGTTTGTGCTTGGAAAAAATAGAAGGAAAAAAACTTCGAGGTCTCAATTCGAATTTATGAGTAAGATTAGAAAATGGCTCTTGTGTCACTCAAGTTATAATCAAGGATAAATCGGAAACCGTAGAAAACTTTGTCAGAATAGCTAGTTTAAAAATAACTCCCGAATGTTGGTCATCATTGTGCATAAATGACGTCATACATGGTCATCTCCGTAGTGCTTATACATAAGGGTCATTTTACGACCTGGTTAGGTAAAATAACCAATTAATCCTGGCGCCCTAAAATAACCAATTAAAATCTAGCTAGAATTCCCTGAATCCATTTTAATTCATTTACAAGCGTACAATGAAGTCATGTGGAGGCTATAGATTTTTTTTTTTTTTTATAATAGTAAAATAATAGAATTTTTTTTTTTAATAATCTAGGATTTAGAAAAATTTATTGGATACAATTACTAGCTATTTCAAAAATAGCGATGATTCATCGTATCGTTATAAAGATAGACAATAACGTTATTTGAAAAATTACATCAAATGTATTACTTCCATTGTGATGCTGTTTGTGGTCTCTAAGAAAAACTGTTTTATCGTAAATCAAATAGAAAATACACTGCCAATAATATGCTCACACCTAAATTGTTATATGTCTTCAATGAATGAGTTGCAAATTGAATATGAGATTAAAAAAAATGCATTTTCCACAATTATATGAAAATAAATAGTAATATCTCTGAATCGTCGTGGCCCATAGAGTTGTAATTTGAAAATTAGGTAAAAATATACATTTTTGATATTTATCATAAAATTGTTGGTAACAATAAGCTGACTTTATGTTTTTCACGTTTCTACATTAAGGAGGATTTGTTTGTATACCCTAAATTCAAAACATTGAAATTAGACGATTTTTCATTGAAAATTTTTGGGTGTTTTCCACAGGTGACAAAAAAATTGGTTGCAGTTTTCTGTCTCCTTAAAAAGTCACAGTACCTTCCTAGGAAAATTTACTTCTTTTTCATCTAGAGTATTTCTCAAATCATCCACTTCATTTTTATGATAAAAGCGATTATTCGCAGCTGATATTGACATAAAGGAGTGTACTTCTAACAAGCTGTTAACTTAAATTACATGTTATATGCATTAAATTTCTTTCAATTTTCGCGCCCAAATATTTTAAAAAATACACATCCAAATGTTTTGAAATTTGACATAAAGACGTAGGGCTTGTTGAAAAACGGGTAAAATAAAAATTCTATTTTATGTTTAAAAATTTCCTTTCGAGTAAAACTCATTCAAGACTCAAGATTTTAACATAATGGAGGGTGATTCAGTATAATATTTCAATCCCCCTTAAAATTAATAATATTTTGGAGTTATTTGTGTGCGTGTAAACCAATTATTTAGGAGATCTCTATCAAAAATATAACCTCCGTTAGTTAATTCAACTAAATTGTTCTATTTACACAAAACGTAGGTCGTCCCCTCTTTAAATTATGCATACCACATTTGGATTGTTTTTTTGGAGTTATTTGTGCGTGTAAACTTATTATTTAGAGATCTCTATCAAAAATATAACCTCCGTTAGTTAATTCAACAAAATTGTTCTATTTATACAATGCGTAGGAAGTCAAAGTCTAACCCACAAAGAACATCGTTCACCAATTTCTTGCTATAATTTACAGTTACGAATCATAATTATGGATGTTATGTGAACTGATACAACTGTGTTTGGTTACGTTATGTATTTTTTTTTTGTGGTTATTACGATAAGATATGAAATTAAAAAAAAAGTTTAAAGTTCTGTACATACGTATTATATGAGATAATTCGATTTATTATTAAAACTAAAAAATACTGTATAATATAATATAATAATATCGCGGCCTTTGTTGATGTCACTACGTATTTTTCCCGTTACAATTAATCGATAAATTATCAGAAAAAAAAAAGTATAAAACATTGGCCCAGCTGAAGATTTTTAAATAATTATTTACTTAAAGTTAATTAGAGTAGCTTGAACTGATATGTTTTTTTTTTATCAAAGTTATGTGTGCGTTATTATTGGTATTTTAAAAGCTATTTTGCAAAGTGCATGTTTCAAAAAAATTCAAAATATTTCAATTTTAAAGTCATTATTAACTACTTTCTTTAATGGCTGTGTCTCGACTAAAGCTTTTAAAAAAATAGGGTCTTTCATTTGAAAAAAATTTTTGTTATCTTAAACTTGTCAAGGTAAAAATAATTTAATAGGGGTTGGTGACTATTTCTAAATATTAAAATCGAAGAATCCGGTATCTAAATTTGTTTTACTTCTAACTTAATGAGTTCTTTTAAAAAAATTTAATTTTTATGCATCGATTTCTAAAATGTTCGCATACCGATGTTTTGTAATTTCGGGAAACACTTTCATTTCGTATCAATCTGTCTATCGGCTTAATAATCTATCAACAGGCCCAACTATCACACTGGGCATTCGGGACACGTTCCCAGATGTCCGGGAGGATCTTTAGTTCTTGTCTGATCACAAATATTTAGCACCGAAACACATAATTATTTCGAAAGCTTCTCTACATATAAGTACATCGACTTCTCTTCCACAAGGTCGAATTTTCATTTAAATTGAGTTTTTTAAAAAATTTTTATTATTTGAAGTGGGTCAATGTATTTGTAGTGGGTCAATGTACTTTAAAAAAAGTAATTTTATATCTCAATTTTAAAATTATGTACTTCAATTTTTTTTTAATAGCCATAAAAACACAACTATTCATTAAATTTTTTGAATTACACCACTTAATTGAAAATTTTTGGAATAAAACGCTTTATTTTCGAGAATTTTCTTCTAAGTATTCATTTGATGTCAATTTATAGATAATAGAAAAAAGTTTCAATTTAAGTTTTTTGGAGGTAGCGTTGTAAATGACACAATCATTTCAAGTCGATTAATTCATGTTGGTATTGAATGTTTATTAGCATTCATACAATGTTATGAAAGTCAGCACTCCGAGAGGGTGGACGAGCAGTATAAAAATTTCTGCTGAGTAGCCATGCAATCTTCACATCTAAGGCAATCAAATGTCATATTCAGCTGACAATAATTCTATTCGTAAATATTCTGCTGACTATTTTTTTTATATTTACTACATTATTGAAACTTAAATAAACGACCTTAAATATATATTATTATTCCTCCACCTTGGGTGCGCCTGTTGAACCGTCATTCGATTATCAAGTTCTTATAAACTTTCAATAAAGTCGAAAATTGATCGGCCTGAAATCACCATGAAAAAAGCAACGCTACCTCCCGGGCTACAAATTTTTAACGTAAAAATAAAAAACTAAGTTTAATATTTCCTAGATCTTTTCATGAAATATTTTCTGTAAAATGAATCCGGTACAGATCGAGTTTGATAAATGTTAACAACTTAATTTTGAATAAGTGGATTTTACTAGAAGAAAATGATTAAGGTAATTCTAGCGTGAAACCACTTGATATAGTTCGAGCATTTAAATATGAATATTAATAATTTAATATTAATATTATAAATATGATTCGCATTTACTCTTGTTTTGAATATAGATAAGCTTTGTTGAGCTTGGAAAATATAGAAAAAGAAAATTTTTTCTTAATCTTAATTCGAAATTATGTATAAGATATGTCTATCTCAATTCTGTTTAGAGCTTTTTTGTGATATACTGTCAAACAGTTGCGAGGATAGTAAGTTTTTCATGCTTTCAATGGGAAGAAGTTACCCATGAAATCGTGACCGTCAAGCTTCATTATCTCACGTCCTAAACCACCAAACATTCTAAAACATCTCGGGATCCTTTAGATAACGATGAGTTTGTGAAAAAAAGTAACCAAAATCTGACAAACAATGAATTCACGCCAAATCAACCTTAAACAAGATTTTTAATTAAAATAATTTTTTTTTTTTTTTTTATAATTTAGTGAATTGTTACTACCAGGAAATCGGCATCGAAATTATTCATAAATTATCAATTTATGAATGATCATATAAAATAATTCGTGGTCGCCAACTATTTGTTTAATGTCAAAGTGTAATTGGACAAGTTTATATCAATAAAAAAAAAATTCAAATTCAAATTAAAAAAATCTGTCATATCGATGACGACCTCTATGTGTAGGATCGTAAATCTTAATATGAGAATTTATATTAAAATACTCCACATATTGTCCCTTAACACTGCTCCAGTAAAAAATTGGCAGGTTGGTCATATAATATAGATTTCAGCCAATCAGAAGCCGTTAACTAGAGTATTTATTTAGTAATAGAAAATTTCCATCAATTTTTTTAAATAGACTGTTTTTTTTCGTCTCATGTACAGTAGGTAGCAATGACTTATGCGGTGTCGTTAGCTAAGGGACCAATATATTAGAATATTAAACATTGACAAACACAAATATCATTTTGGTATAATCGCTCTCGTCAACAAGAAAGACCCTCCAAAACGGAAAAAGATTGCAGACTTTAATTTTGATGAAATGAAGTTCGTGAATGATAAAAATTGGTCCATTGGGTCAAATGGGGATGCATGACCAAACTTTTAAATCGTAAAAGATAGAAGAACAATTTTTTCTTTTTTCAAAACTGACTGCAACATTTTTTTGTAATCTGTTTAGATTTGTCACAATTCTTATATTGAGTTTATATTTAGCTAATACAAATAAATATTATTATATATGTATTTATAACTGTATGGACTGAATAATTAGACAGATGTTATAAATTCTAATGATTAAAAATAATTCAAACATTGATACTTATAACCATATGTTGAGTATTTAAACAATTGATACTGTTTGTTGTTATTATCACTTGTTTGTTTGTATATAGACGTTCAAATATTCGGATAAATTAACTTAAATTAATAATTTGAAACAAGTGTGGTTGGTTATTGAACAGACAGACTGACAGACACTGCTGTAAAATGCTTATTAATATTAATATGAAGAGATAAATTTAATTAATTAAAACGTATTTTTTTACTTCCTTGTTTTTAAATTAACAAAAAGGTCTGATTTTTCCATAAACGCCATCATTAAAATTACTTCGTTGTTTGTCATTATATTGCTAATAGCGGCTTTTTTGTGTGAAGATTATTACTCTATTTAAGGGGTAAGGTGGGTTTCAAAATTTCGATTTTTTTTTTTTGCTTATCTTATAATTCAATATGTTTAGAATATTCTCTTAAAGTTTTAAAACGATCTGCGTAATATTCTAAGAGATATAGCTTCTTCGGATGATCTACCCATTAGGCTAGGCAGATGCTTAGCTATTGTTCGTTTGTCGTCTTTCTGCCTTGCTTTTCGGCTGACCTTTTCCCTTACTTTCACTTTCTATGGTCATATTGTATTAGTTATTTTACTGAAATTTAGTTGATTGTTGCAAGTCGAGCTGCAAGGTTGCTTGAAGTTATAAGTAATCGTAGTAAATTTTATCGAGTTTTTAATAACTTCCGTTGAAAAATGCATAAAGTTACAAGATCTGATCAAGCATCGGGTGTTCAGAGAAAATATAGACTTAAAAAAAGAAGACAATCTTCTAACCTTAAAGTTGCAGACGTAGCGAAAAAACTGAGGAGTCAAAACGAAATACACGTGCCAGAGGACGGTACTCTTGAGTATGCCATTATAGACTTGTTTTTAGTATTTTCAACACTTTCAACTTTTGTGAAGTGCGGTAATATAATAAATGAAAATGGACAGGACAAAGTGTGTGATAGTAAAGTTAGGTTTAAACAGTGTGTGAAATTTGGTCATGGATTTAAAATTCAGATGGAATGCGAAAATTGTATGCCCAGAGAAATTTTATCATGTCGAAAAATTGGTAGACCATACGAAATAAGTTCTTCAAAAATTCTTCCTGCTGGATCAAAAATAGTCGACATTGTTGCATATGTCGCTGTCGGTACATTCAATGAAGGAATCGCAGCATTATTACTGTTCATGCACGGTATGGATTTAAAACTTGGCCGAAATAACTACGAGTACGCACGGAAAGAGGATGAAGGTTGCATACTTGCAGCAGAAAAAAAAGCTGACGCTGAGACTCGAGAAGCAAGAGTTCGTCACAGACAGGAGCAAAAGGATGCCCTGGATATTGCCACTGCAGCAGGCACTTTATTATATGGTGCTGGAATCGATGACTCTAAGTAAGTTAAAAAAAAAAAAGAAAGATTTTGTGAAAAATATGGATTTGGAATTCGTGAAATTTCTTTTTGAAATAAAACCCCGTGTTATCTAAATATTAATTAGAAATCTTACATGCGTAAGGTATTTTTTTGTCTATGTAACACATTTGCATTTCTGTCTCGACATCTTCTTCAACAATCACCACTCAAAATTTTTACAATTACCATTTACCGTAAAATTATCCGAAAATCATTTTAACTTATAAAAAAAATGGGTGCGTGTACGTTATGTACGCGTGTCAGAAATTATTCTTCTTTGGCATCATTAAAAAACAATTTTTAATTGCATGCAAATAATTAATTACAATAAAATAATAAAAGGATTGGAGAAGGATATTCAACACAGTCTCAATAAAGCTCTGTTTAAATTTGAAAAATTCAATAAATTAAATATATATTTTCTTACAGTGTAACATAAGTCATAACAACCTATGAATTTTGTGTGACGGTGATGCGTACGCATCTTAAAATTGCAGTCTCATCATTTATTCATAACGCATCTAAAGAAGTATAACTTCAATAAAACATTTGATACATTTTTTCATCAATCTATAAATATGCGTAGAATATTTCTATATGGTGCTAGTCTTTTATCTACAGTCTCTTAATATTTTAATTATGCGTAAAAATATAACATGAATTTTTTTTTTAAATCATCAATTCAGTTAGATATTATCGGAGATCACATTATGAAATATACAACAAAATGAATACACACACAAAAAAATTAGAATATAACATAATATAATTTTTTAATACACACATAAAATATATGGTTGTTAAATAAACAGTTACATGACCAAAATTTATATAACAGACAAAAAAATATAGGTAAATTATTATGATTATTTAACTCCATATATATAATCATCAAATACGCACTATACAGAGTGTCACACGCATTTTTTTTCATAAACTTTAATTAATTTTTTTGGATGACATACATGCACCATACAATTGATTTTTGAAAATTTGTATGGTTTGGAGATTTCCTTTGTGAAACGTTATTTATAAAAAATAGAAAACATTTTTACGCACACACAAACCAAATGATTAAAAATATTTACAAAATGGAATTTGTGCGATAATTCTTACAATTTCCAACTTGTTATTAAGTTAATTTTTTTTAATTATTCAATAATTTTTTTAACATTCGCAATACAATTTACTTGTAAACAAATCTTTGTTTGAATGCGCATGTGGATTAACTATACTAAGACAAATATTTCCCAGATTGGTTCTCTCTATTTTTTTCGGTAACAAATAAAAGAAATTAATATATGAAATAATTTTTCGTTTGAATGGAATGCTGTTTTATTTAGAAGACTTGAGAGAGTGTACCTACCTATAGAGTAGGAGGTCACAGTCACCATCAACATCATATTATAATAAATTGTTAGTTAGGTCTGTTCGTTCGTTTGTCTGTCAGTCGTTTATATTCTACTTTTGTGTGTGTGTCTGTGTGAACATTTTAAGAGTTAAAAGTTAGATAGTTTTTGTATATAAAATATTTAGGTCAATCAAATACACACACATCTACTAAATTTATAAAAAAAAAAAAAAAAAATATCAGTTTACATCATTTTATTTTATTTATTTTTAATATAATATAATATTGGGTATAATAAATAATAAAATACTTCCTATTTCCAGTATCAAATAATAAGTATTGCTATGTCAATGACTGGTAATTTATTTATTTATTTTTTTTTATTATTATATTGAATAGCATTTGATACAAGAGTTACGGGATGCTTGATTTTTAATTTGTTTGTACGATGTGCGTGTACAGAATGTCCCCTCCGAATAAATATGCAAACTTAATTAGCTGGTAAAAATTTATAATTATTTATTTTCTTTTGTTTAATTATTAGTAATTGCATTTTTTCTTTTGTTTCAGGTAAGCAAACCGTTCTTATTTTCCTAACTATTGCAGAATATAGTAAGTAATGGTAGAGTTCATATAATCTTTCGAAGCCATAATGAAGCACCTAAAAAACGCTTAAATATAGTAAGTCAATTATCAGAAACTTTTATCCGATAACTCTAACAGCCTCATATCTTATCATGCTGTTTTAGTTGATCGATTTTTATGATGCAATTTGCTCCAATGAGCAAATTATTTTCAGAAGTTAAAAATTGCTTTTCATGTAAATGCTTCGTAGAAGCTGCACCAATATATATTTGTGCACCTGATTTTTTAGAACTATAAACCTTATCACGCGTTTGACGGGAGCTAGAACTATATACGAGAAAAATTAGTCGACCGACAATTTTATGCCACGCATCTTAAGTTTAATTAGCTTACTTATTTTGAGTTATGCAGTCGAATTCAACATTGAAATTTTATAAATTACGTTTATTCTTACTTTGAATTTTATTACCATTCCTCAATTGTGGTTGTTTTTTACTTTTACATAATGTGTAACGTAAGGAGCATAGTTCTTAACAGATGAGTCCCATGACACCTCTTCTTTTTTTAATTTTTGATTTCATGGGGTCAAATGAACCCATGACTAAACTCTTCAATAGAAAATTTCAAAGACAGAAAATGTTGCCTTTTGAAAACAAATAACTCTTTTTTGAAACCGTAAAATATTCGTCGGAATTTTAGCTAAAAATTAGTTAATAAAGACATATATTATTACAATAGATATTATTATATCGACTAGATATTAAGAGTGTTTCATGAATGTTAATGATTATAACTAGTTCAAACCAAACCATACGATAACTCTAAGTAATTAACACTGTTAGTTGTTTTCTAAACTTATTAATTTTTAAATTAAACTACTTGCCAAAAAATGTAAAATAAAATAAATATTTTCTTTTGCAAATTGATAATGGACTTTAATCCAGGATAATAATAACAATTATACATTGAATTCTCACATACAGATAGATGATGACGTCGTATTAAACAATAAATTTCTACGGAAAAAGAGATATAATATATATATATATTTTAATAAATAAATACTAAACACACACAAGCATTTATTTATACACAGTACAACATTTTAAAATGTCTAATTAAAATATTAAAAATAATATACAAATGATATATAATATGTATTATAATAGTAAGTCAACTCAAATAATATATATTATTAGTGAGTGGTAGAGAAGAAAGTTCATTAAACTTTTGAGTTAAAGAGAGAATTATTTATTATTACATATTATTATGATAGTCCGGAAGGTAGCGTTGTATTTTTCATAGTGATTTCAGGCTGATCAATTTTCGATTTTTTATGAAAGTTTATATAAAGTTGATAATCGAATGGTGGTTCAGTAGGCGCACCCAAGGTGGAGGAATAATAAAATATATTTCAGGTCACGTTGAAATTAATCATAGTTTCAATAATGTAGTAAATAAAAAAAATAGTCAGCAGAATATTTAAGGGTGGAATTATTGTCAGCTGAATATGACATTTGATTGCCTTAGATGGAGATAGCTACTCAGCAGATATTCCCGTCCGCCCACCATCTCGGAGTCTGCTGACTTCCATAACTGTGTATGACTGTGCTAATAAACATTCAATTCCAACATGAATGAATCGACTTAAAATGATTGTGTCATTTGTAACGCTACCTCCCGGACTATTATTATTAGTATATTATATATTATTGTTTTAAACTTCTGGTGTTGACTTATATGTTGATTTTGATTAAAATGCTATTATGAACTTTTTATTTTTTTGTTTTGTGTTAAATGTTATATATGCAATAATGTAATAATAATTATTATATATGTAATAATTGTATCGAGTAAACTTGGACATCTGGCCTCTGTCCCTATAAAATTAAGGATGTATAGGGAATTTTGTTTTTTTTCGAAATTTAAGATGTTTTTAAGTTTATCAAGACTATAGAACTCCTGAAGACCCACTGATTTTTTGGTCGCAGTACAAAAGGTTCCTTAAAATGTGTTCCTAGCCACACATCTAAACTAATCTACTGTTTAGATGTGTGGCTAGGACTGGAAGTAACGCGCTTTCAATCACGTAGTATCCGTTCCCGTGGGAATACAGGGATAAAAAGTCCATGTCACCCGGTGGTTATAGTATAGCTTTCCCAATGGCGGAAGAATTTTTCAAATCGGTTCAGTAGATTTTAAGTTTATTTGTAACGTGGACCAAACTCTTTTTAAAAATTTAGTATTGAAAATTAAATGTTCATTTACCATTTTCTTTTGTTACTTTTTTGACTAACGGATAAAACTTTTTAAATTAATCGTAAGAAAATTTTGTGGTTCAACGAGTTTCATCGAGTAATTAAATTACAATGATCATTTTCTTATGATTACATGTACTGACCAAAATTTGATATTAACTTTTTGCATACCACAAATCATTTAAAATAATTTTTAATTTATTATCAATTAAAACAATTATTATTATTATTTTGTATGCGAAATACTATAAATTTATTCATTAAAAATTACAATATAATTTAGCGTATTTTAATTTTTGTTTTTATTATTATTGCAACCAATTAATTTATATAATTATAGTTTTTGATTAGGTACTTTATAGACTCTAGACTCCAGTGTGTTCATTGACCCGAGCTTTTTCAGAAAAATGAATTATGATAAATTCGTATCAGAGACTGACTGATCCATCTTGGATTACAATTAGGAAACTTTTTACCTACCTATTCGTTCAAATCATTTTCTAAAAACCATTTAAATGTTACTCAGTATCGACTTTATGATTTAATATATAATAATTTACTCTTATTTAGACTTTTAAAAAAAATTTTTTGTTCATTTCATTAACAAATGTATGTTAAAAAATAACTGGTGGAAATGACGACATATCTCATAAATTGCCTGTTTTAGCAACATGTAAAATTGAGTTCTAGTTAATATAGTAAGCAACTTATAGCTTATTCAAATTTGGATGTATAAAAGTAATTTTTCCATTATGTTTTTTCATTCTCGATTCTTCTATCAAATAAAGATAATAAAATTGATACTTGACAGTTGACAATTAAAAACATTTTGTATATTCAACAATTGTTCGTTCCCACATATAAAAATAGAACATCGATTTTTTTCATATACCATTCTTAGAAAAAAAAATTAATATGAAATTCTCGTAAAAATATTGAATAGATTAAGCTTTAAGTTTATGCGACGGAACTTGTTTACATACCAAAGACTCCTACCTACGTTTATAAAATCAAATTTGATAAAAGTTTCAATCAATTTCCTTTATCCACGGGAAATTATAAATTAAAATAGTCATTTAATTTATTTTTTATGAAATTTTGTCTTTAAAGAAAATGACCTATTGAAACCGTTCCAATGGATTATACTTCAAATTTAGGAATTTAAAAAAAAATGTGCGCTTATATTCAATCAGAATAAAATCAAAAGCTCATTTTTCTTAAAAAAAAAAAATGGGCGCGTACGCTCATTAGAATAATATTCCATCTAATTAGAAACTTAATTGTCCTAAGGTAGTTATTTATAGAAGTTTTTAATTTAAAATTATTTTTTACTTTTTAAGTCTTTTTTGAAGGTGGTTCTTTTTTTTTTTAAATTTTCATTTTTACTTTTGAGTGTGGTATGCAATCACGAAAAATTTTTCACGATTGATTGTTGTTTGAAAATTAAATCAAAATTTTATCATTGATATTCACTGAATTGAGAAACCTCTTTTCTGAATTGTGTTAAATATATACTTCATAACTGTATTTTATTATGCAGAGTATTTAAACAATTACCTCTCACTTGATTATTTGACTATCCTTCAGTGTGAATTCACTTATCTTAGGTAGCTCATGCGAAACGAATTTCTTTTAGAAATCTAAATGAAAATATCAACTATTTATCAAAAAAAAAATACATATATATATTTCATAGAAAAAAAAAAGAATATAAGTTGCTGAAAAAAAACAGGTGGGCTATGTGTTGTTGTTCTCTATTTAGGAAAGAGGCCCACTCTAAAACTCACATACATACATACATACTAATACTATTACATATAACGTAAGTTCAGTGAACTTCATTTCATTTATAAAATACAAAGTGTTCAACTTTATCTCTGGTGAATTTTTGGTAGTATTTTTAATAAATAAATTTATGTTATTATTATTATTATTATTTAAAATATATATTATGAACATTATGTTATTATTATTAAATATGTATTTATAATATGTTGTTCGGCTCAATATCCGAAAAAGTTTATTCAGCAATTTAAAAAAGTTCATAATGCGTTGGATATATAAATTAAAAACAAACGGGTAGTTTACCATTTTTGAAAAAAATACTTTAAAATTTTAATTTATAAATAAAAAGTCACTTAAAATAAATATTTTAAAATATTATGTAAAATTATATTAAAACCTTCTTTTTATTTCTGTCTTAACGCTATTGTCTGCCATTTTTGATGACGTAATATCGGTAAATAATACTGAGAAAACTGGTATAATTTATTTAGAATAAAACTTACACTTTCCAATACACTTAAAAGCGATTTCGGTCTTTGGGCCCAATATATGAAGAAAGTATGTATCATATGGTTTAGAATACTCCAATGACTTCAATATATTCAAAATTAAAAATTATTGTTTGGATATATTGGTACGATATTCTGAATAAAATCCAGAAAACTCTACCAACAATATAGATTTGAAGAACAGATTTTCTCCTTAAATTTTAGTTCAATAAAAATATCATGTGTGTAACTCTTAGCGAATTTTCTTCCCTAGAGGAAATTATAAAAAATGACAATTTAGTCCTAAAAATTACTTACATTACTTAAACCGTTAAACAACTGTTTTTTTTGGAGTGGTTTCTTTAGAAAACTTCAAAATATCGAAATCAAAATTTTTGATTTTTTAATAATTTCTTTGATGATTCTTACAATTTCCAACCCAATAATTTCAATTTAATGTCATTTTTTGTAATTATTCAATAATTTTTGTTTGACATTTGTTATAAAATTTACTTGTAAACAATTGAATAATTATATTTTCTAGAATGCGAATGTTTTAATACAAATTTTTGACACTAGTAGCGCATAAATCGATTAAGAAATCCCTTCTATGCACGATACGAATACTAATACACAAAAAGTTAGAAGACAAAATCTAATCAAAATACTCTAAATTTCATTAATTTGGGAACGAAAGTTTATAGTACTACACGGCAAGTTTTCACCCCATCAGGGTGTGTACAAATTTAAACATCACGTAACTCTTTAAAAATACTTTTTAACAAAAAAATTAAACCGTCAAAAAAACTTTCACAAAATATAATAAACTTTTTTATTTAGCTTTAATAACTAAGTTTTAAAACTTTCACGTTTTACTTAATTAATATTTTGTTTTTTTGTTTGGCGTCGACTCGAAATTACTAAGGTATACTTACATTATTTTAAGAACTCTATGAAAAGGTTTATTATTTTTTGCTCATCAGAATTTTCGGTGGTTTAATCTAGTTTTTAAAAAATGACTCTTGTTGAACCTCATAACATAAAAATCCAAAAAAAATATTGATTATTAACAAAAATTCATTTTAGATTTGATAGTAACTTGTATATGGACGTAATAAAATATTGTGCGTAATAAGTTTTGGTAAAGTTGTTGTATTAATAAAACTCTATAGCAACAAGCAAACAATTTTATTAATAATATCACCACACACAAGCATTACCAGGCACTAATTTAGCAATTCCATAACAATAATTTTTATTTAGAAAGATTAATGGATTTGAAAATATTGTTTTTCCAATTTTTTTTTTTTTTTTGCAAAAAGAACTTAAACTTTTTTACTTGGATTTAATTAACAACAAAATATTAATTCTGAAAACAATATTTACTAAACAAATTTTGTTTATATTCTTAAATCTTTCTAGGTAATTTAATCTTACCTTATCTTGTTTAGTTTATCTTCTATAATTTGGATTAGACTTGTCTGTCCCGAAAAATATTCATTGTTTTTTTATTATTCAATTTCAAACCAAATGTATTGGAAAAAAACCTAGTATGTATAAGCCAGCTAATTATAAAATTTATTTTAATTGATAAGGTCCAATCAAATAGAAAATAAACAAGTGACGACAATAACAGTAAACAATTTATTGGATATCACTGGATTCGACTTAAAACAATTTTTCAAAATCTATGCATTTAATCTTTAAATGAACCCCGAAAAGTGGTTTCATATTTTAACAAACGGCTACTTTGCTTTATATAAATATAAATCAAATTTTGAGGATTTATTTCTGATCAAAATTTTATTATCATATCGGTCAAAGAATATATCTGTAAAAAATATTGAAATCAAACTTCCCCTTGTAATATTTTTTGTTGTTTTTTAATTACGTAAAAGCTAAATTAAACAGTAGGTTATTTGGGTTAATTGAAATATAATCAATTTACGAATTTTTAATTAACATATATTTATTATATATACAGACTGTTTGCATAAAAATGTTTATTAATTATAAAAAAGTTTTTTTATAAATATAATTTGATACCATGATGTAATATGAAACCCCCTTTTAAAAGACAGGGGGCAGGGGGCCACCAATTGTATCAAATACAATGTATTTTATTAACACTAATTAATCATTATTTAAATTAATTGAGTAGAACTATTTTCAAAAATATATATTTTTTTTACAAAATATTTTCATTATATAATAAATGGAATGTGGAGATGTTGATCGATTTAATTTAAAGTGACTGCTTTATAGACTGAAAGCTCGTGGACGATTTGTGTAACGGTCGTTCTGTAAAGTTGGAATTTTGGTGGCATATTTATGACCTAAAAATTTTGTTTCAGTTCGTGTACAATCAGTCCACAAAATTCAAAGATAAAACATCTTTGATTTTTTTCAATACTTTTGCTTGAATCATTTTTTGCTTAAAATAGTTTGATTCGCCACAATTTTAGTTCAAATTTAGCTAAACACATATAGGCAATTACAATACATATTAATTTTATAAATATTGGATATTTAGTGTATTTTAAGATTGCTAATGAATGAAAGTAGTTCCATCATTGATGATGAATCATATATCGAGTATCTTATCAATTAAGTCTGTTGGTTGTTATTGTCACTTGTTTGTAGAAAAGTCTGGATATTTTTTCTATATTTTTATAAATTCTACAAAGTAAAGTTTAGACTTCTAAGATTCAGTGTTCTCTAAGTCTCATTTTGGTGTTTTGACCCAGTTTAGTATTTTTGAGTCCAAGATTATTTTAATGATAAGGTAAATCGGCCTCTAGGTTGGATTTTTAATGATATCTCAAAAACTGCGCATCCAATTGATAAATAGATACCAAAACACACTGTTTGTTTTGGTTTTTTAATAAGTCTTTATTTTCATCATAAAAAAACAATACAAGTCGGCTTTAAAACTAAATCACCTAGCCTAAGATTTATCTATAATACATCATCTTATAAATACTAATTACATCGAAATTACAATTTTTAATACATTATTTAGGAAATAGAAAAAATTTAAAAAATATTGTAATACAACACACACTGTACATAAGTGTAGTGAACTTATTTCAAAATTTTGTTCCGATATCGAATACTTTTACATTATTATGAGAAACGAAGAACACAACTCTAGAATGATTAACAAAAAAAAAAAAAAACCTTTTAAAAAAACTCGTTTCCCACCGCATTCGACGCCGCGTTCCATACATATATACAACAATCTCCAACCCATACAAACGTAAATACATGAATACAACATACTCTCAAAAAAGTATCATATGATAAAAATAGAATAATATTTAACACACTTTATAAAATATATCAGTTAGTTGGACGACGCGACGGCGCACGACTCTACTAAGTATTTGTTGCGCACTCAACAACACACAACAAACGATCGAACATTCTTACATACTCTTAGCGCAGCATACAGCAATTATTATTTCTTTTACAAAAAAAAAAAAAAACATTAATTTTCTGTTTTTACCTCTTATAATTTGAATTTTGTCCATTCACTTTAAATGCGTAAATATCTACTTCTAAACGCACACAATTTATTTACACCTCTCCTCACTTTTTGTGTGTTAGAGAAAAACAACTCAAATAATAGAAACCAACAACTACAGTCTCATCATCTCACTCTTGTATGAGTATTTGAAAAGGAACAGTTTATTTGTTCTCTCCTCTTAAAGTAAAAGGGACAATAATTAGGTATTCTCTGACTTTTTTTTTTTGAAATAAAAACAAATGTACATCACAATTTTGTTATTTATTTATTGATAGTGTTTTGTTATTGTCATGTATATTTACATACACAGTTCACACTACTGAAATTGAATTTGAAAATATTGTAGTAGGTTACATCTTTATTTAACATATTTAGTTGTGATTGTGAACTGAGTGAGACAACATCATACACTTTTTTTTTTATTATTATTAAATCCACGAAAGTAGTTTTTCAAAGTGTGTTATTGTCATCTTTATTTAACGTTGTTATATATAAATAATACGATCTCATTTTATTTATTTAAACAACAATTATAATAAACAAACAATGAACAAAAATGATTTTTATTTAATAATAAATCATGTGTTTTTTAATTATTTTTGGATAAAATTTTTCTGTTTGTTTTTTGGAGGGTATTTAACGTGAACTTTTGATTAATTATAATGTCAGTGGTGTTTATATTTTAAGGGAAGTGACAGTTTAACGAATTCTTTTGAGAAATTTTTATTTTTTTGGAGTGTTTTTAAATATTTTTGATTAGTGTGTGTTCAGAAAAAAATGCATTGTTTAGAAATCAGTAATTTCTGTATGGATTGTGATAAATTCTTAAATAAATATAAATCGCCGAAATGGAGGTAATACTTTTTTATTTTTGTTTAAATTTATAATTTGTAACAAATTATGTAAATGAGTATTTAATAATTTTACTTTTTATTATGTATGTGTTTTTATTTTTCTAAAGAATTTTATTGTTTAAATATTTACATAAATTGTTAATTTTTCCTATTTTAAAATATTTTTGTTAATTTTAATTTTTATTTCACTTTATAAAATATTTTATGTATTTCATAATAATGCTCTTAATTAATAATTGTATATCTTGTTTTCATATTTAAATTAATTAGAAAATAATTTAGAACTTTATCATCAAAGCTGATTGAATAAATGTAAACAAGCTTTTTAAAGAAAACTTGCACCTAATATGCCTATATTATTTGTATATAAATATCTTTAATAGATTATGTTGTTTTCAATTTCTTTAATACCGGCTTATTTGATGACATTCTTAGCAAGGTTTTTTTTTTCATTTTTTAATTTAAACTTTAGTTGAAAAAAAATTTTAATTGAGTCATTAAGTTTAAATTTTCTAATAATTTATCTATTTGATTAATTTTTATGTATTTTATTGAATAATTAATTTTAGTTTATCCCATAATTGCTAATCAATTTAAATAAATTAAGAAAGGCATTTGTCACGGTTTTTTTATTAGCTTTGTAAATTAAAAAAAAATTAATTTAATAATATTGCATTTGGGAACTCTTGGGAATTTTTATTTTTTATTTTTCTAATATTTGATGCTAAAGAACTTTAAAATACAACTACAAATAACTTATAAAAAAATATATTAAGAATATTCTTACATATTATGGCAAAAAATAATATTTGAAAAAAGGCAGTTCCTAACAGGTGTGCTTTTTACTTATTGAGTAGGTATTTAGAATTTACAAAATTTATGAATGCTAGGTACAAATGCGGTCAGGCAAAGAATATTATCGTAAAATTTATTTAATGTTGAACGAATTGTCAGACGTTGAACGACCGATTTGACCCAGACTTATTATTGTTCCCAAAAGACCTATACAACAAATTTTTTCTGCAAAAATATCCAATTATATATAAATGTACAAAAGAGAAACATCAATAAAATATATAATTCAATTATACGCCATCAATTTCCTGGTTCATTTTGAATCAAAATATGCGTAACTGTAGACATGATGATCGTAAAAAATGAAATGAACGACCGACTTATACGGGTTGTGTTGGTTCATTAAGATCTTTTCAAAAAAAAAAAAAAAAAAAGTAGTCTGATCATTAATTTATGATATGCGGTACCTAAAAATTATACTCTTTAAACCTCCATGTGTATAAACTTTCTCTAACGAATTTCTGGTTCCAATTTGTAAGTTGGGATAGTTGCGGACACTTTTTATCGAATTCGAATTATATAAATGCATTTTCTAATTTTAAGGTCTGCAATTTAGAAAAAATTAAAATATCTCCAAAGTTTTTTTTTTTTAAATATAGATTTTATTTTCCATATCAGAAAACTGACGATTTCTAAATTATCACGTATTATATGCATGGCATTTAAAAAGGAATTTTATAAAAATTTATCAGTTAGGCAAATATGTTTAACCTCTTTTTAATTGAAAAGCCACGTAGTTAGTTAATCCAGATATAAATTGGGTGTCATTGTTTACTTAATTATTGTATTATTGAGTTAAGAAACTTTAATTTTATTAATTTATTATTCAATTGTGTTTTTATTTGTGACATTTATAAAATATATTAGTATTAGTCTTAAGTTTGTAACGCTAGCAAATATTGAACCCACTAACCAAATTTTGGAATAGGTGTGTTCATAGGTTCATAAAATTAGGTTCATCTAATTAGGTTCATAAAATAATAAAAGGACTGGAGAAGGATAGTCAATACAACCAAAAAAACCTCAGTTTAAATTTGAAAAATTCAATAAATAAATATATATTTTCTTACATTAAGTGTAACATAAATCATAACAATAGCTTTAACCTGTAAATTTTGTGTGACGGCGGTGATGCACGCGTATCTTAAAATTTCACTCTCATCATTTTTGCATAACGCGTCTAAAGAAGTATATAAAATATATAATAAATACAAAATTTCATTTCAAATAATTTGTAAATAGTGGCAAATTTTCAATGGAAAATAATATATCATCTATTCAATTTATTCTTTCGAATTTGTACGAATAAGATGTATTAGATATGGAAGTGCGTTATTTAAAAACCAGAAATGTTTGAGTGTCAATGAAAAGAAGTTAAGTTTAATAAGTTTTTAAACATAGCACACACACACAAAAATCAACACACATTTCAATTATATAAACCTCTTGACATGGCCAATCAATGGTTGATGCTGATGCTGTAAGAGATCAACCAAAAAATATGTATTATTTAGACACATTCGAACTGAATTCGTGAAGTAACAATTTTATATATAAAAATTAAAATCCGTTATAAAATCTTCAAGAGTGAATTGAATATTCTCTACTTATTATTTAACTTACATTTAATACAACAACAAAAAAACGCACTCATATATTTAACACATCCTGTCCTAAATTTTATCAATACTTGTCCACTAAAATATATATTTAATAATAATAATTTACTCACATTTAAAATATTTCTTTTGTGTTTAAATGAATATCTTTTTAATGCACACTCATAGAATCTTCAAAATCTTACAGGTTTTTACGGCGTAAAACCACTTTTCGGCAAATTTTGTCTGTTTTTCACAGATTTCGAATAATATTATTAAATAATTAAGCTCGAAGTTATTGATTGCGAGGTGCACTTCCCATTCAAAGCCAAACTATTTTATGTTATATCACAAAAAACTCTCGGTAGAATTGGAAAAAAGAAGTTTTAATGAAAAAAAAAACCAACTTCAAAAAAAAAAAATGAACTAAAAAGTAAAAAATAATTTAAAATTTTTCGTTGTGAGCAATTACCTTTGTCGATCGAAGACAATCAATTTTTTTAGCTACCTAACAAATCCTAGTCTTCATTCAATAACCTTTCTTGCAATGATATCATGATTTTAATATATCAGATATAGTTCAATAAACATAATGATGTGGGTGATCTCTTCTATAGACGTATATAGGGATAAAGTCTTATTATTATTATTAGGTTGACCTGTAAATCATCTTTCTATAATCAGTTGGTTTTTTTTTTGGAATACCATCGTTAAAACCTGTGATAAAAAATGGATTTTAAACAGTGAAATTTCTATTATAATTTATTGAAAATAGTTTCAAAGAAAGTAGTAACGTTCTTTTCTTTTTTTTCATACAATATTTAAAATAAAAATGATCGAGAAAGTTTACACGCCATTTAAATAATATTTATTTTCTGAGTAATGTTTTTGATAACATTTTGTTGATACATTCTGTACTAAATTTGAATTTTATTACTTCTTAACGCATTCTACAAATATAATAAATATGAGTTCTGAAAGAATTCCTAAAGAATTCATATTTATGATTTAGACGTCAGAGTTATCTTCAAATGTGTGGAAGCCATTAAAAAGTCATTAAGACGTTATTGAATGCGCCACTATTATTGAACACCTAAAGACTTGATAAATAAAAATGCTTTAAGAATTCTGATTACTAAAATAAATTTGTTTCTTAGATTAAATAAATAAAATACTTTTTAAAATAAATAACAAAATTTTGTGCAATACATCAAGCATCGAACACTGGACTCTTTGAATTTTAATTTGATTCTATTTGCTTTTTTTTTTGCTTTAAGATAATCCTAAAAAAAAAAATACAAATACCATTTAAAATTTAAATTTAAAGTTTTCACTGTAAAAAGTAATTAAATTTCATAATTCAAATTTAATTTCTCAATAATAAAAAATTTACAATTGAAAAAATTTATATTTAAAAAAACTCTTTTCTTTATGCATGAAGTGGAAAAATGAATGAGGTTAATCGGGATTTTATCATAAAATTTATTTGTAGAAAAATTATTCTATTAACGCCATATTACTTCCATATTCAATGTACACACAAAATTAATACATTATATTTCATGACAGTTTTGTTCATTACCTCTTTGCGCTATTTATGTGCGAAAATTAATAGAAATGCAATATATGTTGCCTTAGAAATTGCGTTCAAGATAGACGTCTCATATTTTATTTCAAAGACTCAAAAAAATACTTCACTAACTTCAAACTTCATTGTAATCTTTTACATAGAAGTAAAAATTAATTTTGCATTAACACAATCAAGATAAACATTAAAAAAAAAATTAAATTAACACGTTATATAACGCACAATTGTACCATATACTGTGTTGTGTACACGCCTACATAATAATTACAATTATTAATTATTATTATTATTGCTTTATATGCATTTTTATTTAATATATTATTATTATTATTAAAATATAATATAATATGCATTGTGTGTGTGTGTGTCTTTGAGTGCATATAAGCAAAGCATTGCATTATGACACTATAATCAATTTAAATAATCATTTTTTAATAAATATATAACATATAAACACACCAATACCATGCTTTTTATATTATATTATATTATAATATATATAGATTAAATTGAAAACAAATTAAATTGTAGTTTATTACACTCTAATTAATAATTATTATATTATAATTAATTATTTATAGTCGAGTTGAAATTGGCACATATGAGTACCAAAAACGTGTAAAAAAAACTTCAATTGTCCTATTCTGTAAATATGTCCTTTGTCCTTAAATAGGAATAAAAAACTCCAATGACTTATATATATATACTTAAGCGAGAATGAAATAAATTTCATTTTTTTATACATGTTTTCTAATTATTTATTACGCAGTATTCGTCACTTTAAGTATCGTTGTCTCTTTGAGTCATGCGTTGATGATATTAATATATAAAGAATATAAATAAAAATTTCTTTTATATTATATTAGTTTTCTTTATATATTTTTAATGGGTCGAAAGTATCCAAAGTCAGGATTTTTCAAACCTTCAATTGTCTAAAACCATTAACTTTATCGTAAAAAATCATAGGACTTTATGAATTGGTATTTTATCTAAGAATATAAAAAAAAAAAATTCTCTTTTAAAAAACACTTGCAATTGCTTAAACAATTTTGCACAGATTTTCACCCTCGCAACAAGCATTTTTATCATCAGTAGGACAATTTAAATAGAATCACGTTAGGTAGAATGCTAATAACTAGACTAAAAACTTATTTTTAATAAATAAACATATAGGTTTTTATATTTAAAAAATTGTAACATAGTTTTAAGTGTTAATTTTTTTTCGGTATTATCAAAACGGATTTCCCATTTATCTTTGATCGTAATATACATTTTTCAAAATATTACTTCAACGTTCTCTGGTATGGTTGGCTAACTTTTTGGTCAATCCTCTAAAATAAATACGTCAGAATAATTATGCAAATATTAAATTTATTACTAATTATAACCACAACTTGTTCATTGTAGAAAATATTGAACGCATTAACATAATGTTGGTATGGGGGGTTCATAGAATTACCTAATTATTTCATTTTCATTTTTACGTCTTTCCGTTATCAATAGAACTCAAAAGCTAAAAGATATAGTGATCTGAAATTTTGATAATATAGGAATTAAATTTGTGAATGAACAAAATTGGACCATTGGGCCTAATGGATTCTTTGACCCAAATTTTAATTCAAGAACAAAACATTTTTTTAAATTTTTTTTTTGAAATATTTTATATGATAAACAGTTATTAAAATTCGCCAAAATTTCAGGTGAAATTTTGAATTTTAGCTAGTAAGCATTTATTTACAATACACATTGTATTTATAACTGTATGTACTGCATATTATGGATATTTTATGAATGTTAATCATTGAAAATAGTTATTATTTTCACTTGTTTTATAAAGCTTCTATTCGAAGATTTTCCAAAAATTTTCGAAAATGATTGTAAAAATTCTAGAAGATATCTACAAAATTCATTAATTTTTAATGACCACTTCCGTTGAGAAATTTACAAATTAAATTAAATACATAATTATTCAACGATTTTAATATTGGCACGAGGCAGAAAAACTATTTGTAAAAAAAAAACTAACTTCCACAATTGATAAACCACTAAAAAAAATTTATCAAAATTAAAAAAATAAAATATGATATCTAAAAATATAATCGTAAAATTTTGTAATTTAACAGAGATTACAACGGTCAGAGACCTTTTTTTTTTACAACAAATAAATATAAATATATTTATAATTTACCTTAAAAAAAATTTTTTTAACCGACTTCAAAAAAGGAATAGATCATCAATTCATATACATATAATTTTTAAATTTGTGGGCATAACTACTTTGTTTATGGACCGATTTTAAAAATAAGTTGAATTTCGGCGTATCCTTAGCTAAAAAATTTGATTCGTTAACGCCAATTGAGAAAAGTAATTGGTCACAAGAAAATTATTATTTATTTTTGAATTCAAAATTAATTTTTTTATTCTTTTTTTTGAAAGTGGTTCTCTTTTTTTTTTGTTGAAAATTTTTATTTTTATATAAAAATTGTTTTGTCATTATATCTCACATATGTGACTGACGATAGTGCCACCATACTGAAAGTCAGTATCAGTAGTTAAAAAAGAATAAATATGAGTAATAACATCGTGTATTGTCTTATTCTAACTTTATTATCTTATCATAAAATATAAAAAAAATATTTGTAAGTCCAGACAGTTCAAATTTCTGACAAGACAATTTTTAAAATTATTTACTCACCTTACAAAAAAAAATCATTAAATTTATTTTATTAAATCTAGTAACACAATACTTAATAACACTTATCATATATTTATAAATGATATTGATAAATAATTAGTAATATTTTATATGATTTTAATTAATAATCACTTGGGATGCAAACAAATTCTTTGTTTAAAAAAAATTAATTAATTTTTTTTTTTTAAATCAATTTTTCATATTTAAAAAATTATTGTTTTCATGCCTAATTTTTCAAAAATTGTCTATTTAACACGTGGAAATGATATTGATAAATAGTAATATTTTATGTGATTTTAATTAATAATCATTAGGGATGCAAACAAATTCTTTGTTTAAAAAAAATTAATTAATTTTTTTTTTTTTTTCAAATCAATTTTTCATATTTTTGTCATGCCGAATTTTTCAAAAATTGCCTATTTAACACCTGGTTTTCTATTCTGGTTCATTTGGAAGTGAACTTTTTATTCGATAATAAAATCAATTTTCCAACCATTGTCTAAAAACACTGAAAACCATTAAAACTGAAAATTCTCATCAGAAAAATCGTTCAATTATAATGAAAAAAAAGTGTGCTATTTTTGTTTGTTTTCAAATTTTTTACTCGTGGCCTGATAAGTAAAAGATTACGAATCCGAAAAATGGGACAATGAAATTACTTTTTTATATCTATTGGTATCATAATTGGGAAAGTGTCTCAATCAATTGAGCACGAATTACCCATTTGGTAACGTCCTAAACACACAGTCTGATAATATGACAAAACCTGTTAGACGCTAATAGATTTTCGATCGTCGAAAGAAGTTTTGTAGGATCAAAGATCATCTATAAAAGAAATTATTTAAAATTTTTACTTCTATATTTTAATGTAAATAAGTAGCATTTATTAACATTATAAAAATTATTTTCATTCAAAGCATAATCTGTAATAGAAATTTCATAAAGAAAATATATTTTTGGAAATGTCCTGAAGTACCTTAAGGATTTAGATCGTTATTTATCCCGAAAAAATAATTCTAATATAAATTCTACAAGAAGATTTTTAGCTGAATTTTTAGACTATTATTTAAATTATCTAACATCTCTACATATTTTAAAAATTAATTCATATAATAAATAATTTTTTTTTTCATCATAATAAACAGTTTAACATAACCGTTACTTAAAACCAAACTGGTGTTGTCAGTTCGTAATAGATTATTTCGATTGATTAGACAAGCAAGCGTGTCTGCGCTGCGCTATGAAACTTTGATTTGAATAAAAAAACAAAATAATTTATAAAGTCGTGTCTATTTTAATTTGTATCAAGTCGTGATAGTTTTGACTTGAAGAGATCCGATCAGTAACATTTCTGTGTGGAGCTTACTTAGTATATTGATAAATTATAATATGAATTGAATTTATAGTGGAAGAGTCAAGATCCGTTAGACTTACGTCATAATATCAAATTTTTTCTATGCAAAGTGAACAATTGTTATGAGTTATACATTTCCAGTCTTAGTGCCTTAAGTAGAGAAGAGGTAATAAAAGATAAAATAAGGGGTTTTCTTTGAAGATTATTCTAAAATGGTAGAGCCTTTTATTTATTCAAATCAAAATAGGCAAGATACTCCAAATTTTTTTTTATTACTTAAATTCAAGCGTTAACTTCACGAGCACATGAAATTGTAGTTATTTTTAAAAATTTTTAAAAATAGTCAAAATATGGACGTTCAAAATTCTTAATTAAACAGAAGATTTGTATAAATGACGTCATACATATTCATCTCCATAGTGATTATACATAAGGGTCATTCTACGGTAAGATGTCCTATTGCACGATGTCCATGGCACTTTCCCTCAAAATCTAAGATAAATAATGTTAGTATGCACAAATGAGTTGATTGTGAATAAAAATGTTATATAAATTACATTAAAAATTCAAAAATTTTGTCATGTCATTTTTTTATAGAAAAAGACGACCACTTATCGTAGAATCATTAAACTTCAATATTTCGTAATCACACGGTATGCGTATTTACCCCACTCCACTCTAACGCAATATATTAAAATCGCGTTTTTTTCTATTGATCAAATTTCTTATTTATGGCTTCAATTTAATAATTTGTATATATAGTTTTTGCAATAAATCTAATCTGATGCTAATTATATTATATTTAAATAAATTCACATAATAAATTAATAATCTGTTTTTTTTTTAAATATTCAATAATAAATAATAATTTAGCATAACCGTTACCCATAAAAAATAAAGTTCTATGTGCTGTCAGTTCTTAATAGATTATTTCGATTGATTAGACAAGCAAAGTATTATATTTATTGACCGAACAAAGTGAGGTCTATGGTTTGATAACTAGACGATTTGGTATTTTGTTTGTCTATATTTATCAATATTTGTTTCGCTATAACTTTCGAACGCCTTATAGACACATTCTTTCATACCAAATAAATTCAATTTGGAAGACTAAAAATATCAAATTTTTTTATAAAAAAACTATAAAAAAAAATTAAGATTATTGATCGGTTTCGAACTCCGGACCATACGATTTGAAAGCATGTTGTTAACCACTAGTCTATTATACTATTTTTAAATAGTAATTTTCTTTTTATTTAATTCATAATTTTTAATTTTCTTTTACATATACTAATTTCTTTTGAATTGTGTATCAGATATCTTATAAATTTCTTGCACACATGTTTTATTTTATATACTTTTTATTTACAATCGGAGTGAGGTCTACACTTCAATAGAACTACTCAATATTTTTACAGGTACAAGTTGTTTTGTTTTAGCTTACCTATATATTAATATAAAGTTGTTTGTGTGATTTGTAATGATGTTGTGTAAAGTTATATTTAACCGCTGAAATGAAACAATGCGGACATTTTGGTTACAATCAATGGTCGAATGCAGCTCAAGGATGTTTACTTGATATGAGCTAAGAGATTTAATATATATATATATATATATATATATATATATATATATATATATATATATATATATATTGTATTGTGATTGTATTTGTTTTTTTATTGTTTAGTTTAGTTCATTGATCTAAACTATTATTTATTTATTGTTATTATTTTCAATCAAGGTATTATTCATTAGAATAATTCATTTGTGTATGAACAAAAAAATTATTTTTATTATTTTTCTTAGAAAAAAAAAATTATTATTAGTTTTTCTTAAGATTGTTCGCGCGTGAATCCACAGATTTTGCCTAAAATTTAACGGACTCACGGAATATTTATGCGAACCCGATTTCCAGAATTATTCCACACTTTAAAAGCATATTAAACTTGTCTGTCCCCCTATTTTCAATATTATTCCAAAAAAAATTTTTTAATTGAGATTATACTCAATATGACGTGCGTAGAATAGTCGACTCAAATGTCATTATTTGTTTAAAAATAACAAAAAATATTATGGTGTAATATTTTGTTAATACCTTCAATATTTTCTAGAGCTTCAAACTAAACACTAAATTTAATATACCCTTGTATATATTTAATATAAATTGAATATAAAATGGTATTACGATATAAATTACGCAATAATTATATCAAATTAAATGCTTGAATTATTTGTACATACTTTTTGATTTTGCATACACGCATTTTTTCTTAAAATATGATTTTCGGTAAATTAAATAACAAAAAATAAATTATAAAATAATTTAATGGCCTTAAAATACTTTTCAAAACGTATTAATAATTTAATTAATCAATTTTTGTTTATTTTTTTGTAATTAAATTATTACATGGAAAAAAAACCAAATTTTTATTTGTTACCGCAGAATTAATATTATTTTTATATAATTTTTTGTGTGTTTTTAAATATATAATTTTATAGAAATAAAAATTAATTTGGTTTTTAGTGAGCATTATTTTAAATATAGTTTTTTTTTTTTAATAGATATTTCAAAATTCTTCAAATTTGTTACAAGGTTAGAGATAAAATTAGGAATAGCTATCTAATTATCTATTTTTAATTTTTTTGTGGAAAATAGTTCATTTTATTTTTTAAATATTCTGGTGAAATTACTATTGATTCATGAAAAATACTCCTATTACTTAATATAATTTATTTTTTGATTTTTTTTGTAAGTTAATTTATCATTTCTTTAAATCAAAGTTTATAAAATTGTATACATACGATAGCTTGTAAAATAAAACATCGACACTTATTAAATTATTTTTAATTTTGTATTTTATACAATTATTATAAAAAGGGCATTCCTACGTGACAAATTTTTTTTTTTTAATTTTTAACTAAATTAATAATTTTTTTTTTTTTTTGTTTTAGGTAAGAAAAATTTTCAAATATGTCTAAAAATAATTTTAAAAGTAAGTAATAACATTAAATTTATAGTATTTTTCTGTTCTGACGCTGATACAATTTCACGATTGAGAGCATTTATCATTTGATAGTATTTGGTTCGAATTACCTATCAGATAGAATTTTCGCCTTAATTGCAGAAATAATCCGAGATTCAAAAATCAGTTTTACAATTTATTTTTTTTTATAAAGATATCTGCTAAAATTGACGGTACTTTAGAATTGAAGATATTGGATCTAATTTAGCTAGTCAATTTTCATTAACTAATTTACAAAATAGTTTGATCTAAAAATAAAGTTAAAAATTTTCTAATATTAAACAAAAATAAAAGAAAATTCTCTGTTATTAGAGATTCGTCGTCACATACTATTTAAATTCACACATCAAAGCTATTAAACTATTAACTATTAGTCATAGTCACAATCAGTCGATTATAAATAAAGTTTTTAAGATAGACAGATTCATGAAGATTACATTAATTTATATCTGCAAATACTAAAATCATTTTGGCTGTTTTTATTTCTCAAAATACTAGCAAGTTGATCGGGAGCAAGAGGAAAAACACTAGCATTACATTCAAAAGTTTTTTTTTTATTTTTATATACACAGTAAAAAATTTTGAGTTAAATCAACATAATTTTGATGTTAGAATTTAGTTAAGTTTTAATACTAAATCAGTGTTAACTTAATTATTATTTGAGTTTCAATACAGAAATTATGAAATTAAATATAAAATAAATATATATTTAATGGTTTATTAGGAAAATCACTTTTACTTCATTTATTTAAATTTCAATCAAATATCAACAGTCTTATCTTTCAATGAAAGCCTTTTTTTTATGTAGCAAACTTGAAAAACTGAGATTAATTAACAACCATTTTATATAAGTAAAATCCAAAATTGACAAGATGATTATGAGATTTAGTTGGCATAGTAAAATATGACTGGAGTAATATTCAATGGTAAAAACATACAACTTTGTAAATAAATCAATTTGTTTGTTCACGTTTTGAAAATGTCGCCAATGAACTTGGATTACTTGTAAAGTTATTATTATTATTATTATTGTCAGTTTGACTGTCAATTAACAAACATCATACTCATTGCGCTACATTATTAGTCAGTCATAATAACGAACAGACTGAATGATTCAGTCAATTATATGAGAACTATTTTAAGTTACAAAATACGTACTCAGTAAAATATGTTATATAATTATTGTATATATAAGCTTTTGTCTTTTGTGTATTTTGAAAAATTACAAATCAAGCAAATATAAGCGAATTCATCTCATTTTTGTATGCGATTATCAAATTTTGCAATGTTTTTTTTAGTTGTCTTGACTCATAAAACTTTACAGAATAAGAAATTAATACATATTTGTCGGGAATTGAACCAGAGACTTTTCTGTGTTAACATAATCAAAATTAATCCGATCCGCTATTTCAGCTCAAATTAACACAATATTATATAATAAACTCTTAGTCACATAAAAAGCGCCATTAAATTCTCATAATAAAAAATCATTCATCTTCTTTTGATTACATTTTTTTTAATAAATAAATACATAAAAAATTTGTTGTACTACTTTTTCAAAAACAGAATGTATTACAATTTTTATTACATTTTTTTCTTAAGATTATTATTTAATTTGTTTATTTTTAAATAATAATAATATGTAATATGTAATTTATTTTTAACAATTTACCGTTTTAAAAATGATGTTTTAGTGTAGTAATTTTGTGTATATATACTTATTATAGGAATATAATATTATACACTTAATATAGTTTTGCATATACAGTGCAACCTGAATATAACAAATCGGTACTCATAAATGATAACACATTTTTATCAAATTAGGTAGGTAACAATTTTTTTTACATTTAATTAATAATCAAAATTAAATGCAGTAAACTTTGTAAAAATAGGTACCAAAGAACTCTGCATGTCCCAGTTCTACTGCAAACTGCTGAGCCTTTTCCTGAAGGATAGGGCCTCCGATAGCAACCTTTTTGCCTCGGCATTGTTTTAACCACATTTCTCTTCATCTTTGTACTCGCATGATTTTAATCTTCTACTGTTTACAGGCATAGCACTTTCTTTCGAAAACCTGTCTTTAAATTTTAAAATTGTAGCTAATGTACTTGCGGGAATCTCGAATTTATTAGGTATGTCTAATTTTTTTCGTTGTAAGATTTTCATCAACATAATAAGTAATATTTTCTGCGACTGATATGGAACACTTTTTATGTTTCTGAGCCATTACAACTAGAATCTTTCAACAATAGTGACGAGCAGTACTGTTTACATAACGTCCCATCAAATAAAACTCAATTTTACAAAGAAAACGTCTCGAAACCTATCGAGACTGAAGCAGATAGTATTTAGGATCATATTGTTGGGAACCTATAAAGGTTTTTGGTTGACAAAATTCGTTACTTCGTTTTTTGGTAGTAGAAAATTCTTTATAAAAAGGTTGTTCGCAAGAAATCATCGCAATGTAAAGTTATATTTTTCATTGACTCTTATTAATAATTCAAGGGAATTACGAAGAATTTGTTAGATCGAGAATACCGTTCTATTTAGAGTTGTTATATTAAGGTTGCACTGTAAATATAACACACAAAACGTCTTTCTTCTATACACCTACTTCGTAACATTTATTTCCTAAAGACAGTGTTTTTGTATAATATGGAATACTGCCTGACTTGAGCACTTTAAACAACATTATGTATGACGTCGTATATTTTAAAATATATTTTAATAGGTTATGTATTATTGTGTGTGTGTGTGTATGTTTTTTGTAAGTAGGTGTTGTAGAGAAATAAACAAGCATCTCTTCTGAATCGAATCCGTTATATATAATATATCTTATCTTTCATACAAACCAAGCATTTGTATTCTAATAACCTAATAAATTAAATATCTATTATAAAACGTTTGTATTGCAGCGAAAAAATATGCATATTGACATCTTAAATCTGTTTAGTTGAGTAAAAATAAATGGCTTGGTAATTGATGGTCTGGAGGCAATAGAATCAGCTGATTATAAATCTGTTAATAAAAAATTAATATTATTAATAAATGAAACATTTTTATGTTCGACATATACATAATGTCAGAGTAATTGTAGCTAAAGTTTGGAACGCTAACGAATATTGATCGTACAAACAGAAATCAAAAACTTTTGAGTTCTCCACAATTTTAGCTCCAATTGGGTTAATAAACACATATAGGTAATAACAATACATATTATAGATATATATATAACTGTATAGACTGGATATTTTTAGTATTTTATGAATGCCAATTAAAAGTAATCCAAAAAATGATATTCAATCATATGCGTAGTATATAAACAATTAACTCTGTTAGTTGTTATCTGCACTTGTTTTTCTATTACATTATCTCATAGTGTTGTATTGTCATCCGATTTACATATGTATGCTCAATCGAACAATGAGAATTTGGATCGAAGTTTACTTAATAGATCCGATTACATACACACAAAAACAGCAGGACATATGAAACTAAAGAAAAGCTTGTAAAAATAATTGGTTTGTGTTAATTATTTACCAACATATTGGTATTTAATTAACAACTGGTTTTCGTTGTTCAAATGACCACTTACCAATTTTTTTGCATTTTTTTTGTTGTTGTTGAATAAACATGATATAAACTTTTCCTTTCGGAAGTTTCACATTTACTATTTCTAAATAGCCATCCATATTCGTGCTTTTTATAAATTTAACCTAAAAACCTATATTTATAAAAAACACAAATATTTTTGGACCACATTTCGGATATCCGGAATCAATTAACACAATTTAATCCATAAAGAAGTATATATATACACAATGCAATGATAAAATCACAAGTGTAATTTAAAACGCGCTTTAATCTGAAAAGGAAAAAAAAAACTGGTTTTCAAATTGCTTTATAAATTAAAATAACTTTTTTAACGATGTAAAGTTGAAAATTTTAATTGTGCTTACAATACCATGACATAAAACTTAGTTTTTCTTTCTAACTATTTACTTTTTGATAGAAAGTTTATTGTATTCAGTCCAAAAAATGAAAATAAAACATTGTGTAATATCTGTGTAATAAATATACCTTCGAGATTAATCGAACTGTTTTAATGATTAAGCATTTGATTGACAGAAAACTGTCATTATTCACCAATATATAGCAATTAAATTTAAGAAGCGTAGTTTATCCTTTCCTCTCTTGCTAATATATAACCACACATGTATGTGTAGCTGTAACGCATTATTGTAAAAGTGTATTGCTAAAGTTTTGTCATTATATGAGGAATATAGTTCCAAAAGTCACCTATATACAGAAATTTGACGTCGGTATCCATTTGATATTTTCTGAATATTTTCATTGGCCGTATTTTCAAGACTCATAGTTATTACAGGTAGTTATCATTATTATTATGATTATAATTTTTTTTTTTTTGCTTTTGTATGCACACCTTTTTATTACACATTAAAAATAGAATGACAAAAGAAAGAGAGAACGACAAAAAAAAGTGAGAAGATCCTCCATCATAATAAGTATGCATGCATGTACAATGTAAATAAAAATAATATATAAAAAAAAAAATTACAAACACAGTAGGTATATAGTTTAAGTATGTAACTTGACTTGACTTGACTTGACTTGAGTCTTTAGGTTCTGTTTGTAAATATATTGTTTACTATATTATGTATACTGACTGTGACTGCAGTCCTATTGCAAGATATTTTATTTGAATGATAATGTTATGATGATCATGTGATGTGATTATTATGATCATTTTCAATCATTTAAGATTGGATTATTATCTCTGATAGTATTTTTCTTGTTTGGTTTTCGATATTGAGCGTAATTTGCATATCTATCTATGTTTGTTCTGTTGTAAGTTTTGAACGCGATGATCGATTTGTATCAAATTTGGTAGGCGTGTCTCGGAACGGTCTGATTTTGAATCACAATGAAAAAAATTTTTTTTTAATTTCTACAAAGTTCTGTTGTTGAAATTTCTAAAATCTTCTTTTTTTTATTATAATATTTTTAATTTACTTCTAACATTTTTTTTACTAGAAGTATTTTTCAAATTAAAGTAAAAAAAACATATCTAAAAAATATATCAAAATTTGTATTAATTTTAATCAAAATTTTATATACAAATTTTAATATCTTAGCATAGAAATACCAGGACCACAATCAAGAGTTTCATTATCAGCGATACTACGTTAATAATTTGTAAACAACGATCTCCCATTTATGGAATAAAAATCCAGTCTTCAAATAATTACAAAATAATATAGTCTTTGTATAGTTACTAGAGTCAGCTGTATGTGTTAATTAATACTTTATGTTTATTTACAAATATATTTATTACAATCAACCCATATAAAAATTAAATCTTATATATATAGATGTTTTTCTTTTATTTAGCAACAAGGGGATTAAAAATTATGGTGAATCTGAGTAGTTTTACAAAAAACTGTTTAAAAAAAAAGTTAATTGTTTTGAATTAAAGTAAACATTTTTTGTTCTTAAATTGTTCTACTCTCTTTTATGGTTTAAAAGTTTGGTCATGAATGAATCCAATGGATCGATTTAGTTCATTCTTGAACGTAAACTCACAAACTGGGTATATTTTCGTTGGATTGATGATGAATCTATGGTGATACGGGATTCTATGAATATCTATATACCAAAAGTTTGTGCGGTCAATATTAGATAGCGTTACAAACTTTATACTAAAATTAATATACTCTGACATATTATGTATGTCAAGTTTTAACTGGGAGAGATTAAAATGATAATAAACATTAAAATCACATCTATATACAAAAAAAAAAGACGTATTATATAGTTTACAAATAATAATAATAATTGTTATTTGATGTTAATTTATTTCACTACAATTACCGTTGGATAGTTTTAAATTACCTACCTATTACTTTACTTATATACATTGTGTGTGTATTACTTTGTGAACCAGATATACACATTTTAATAACATACCAATTACCTAGCTACTAGCTAGCTCTGGCTCTATTATAGTAAAAAAAAAAAAACAACACAGACTTTATTTGAAATTTATTACTGAAAATATATGTAAAATGCATATATTTTGTTGTTTTTTTTTTGCAATTTAAATAACAAAAATTCTTTTACTATAAATAATAATAATAATAGCATTCCATTTGTATATTTTATTGATGTTTATTTTATAACATATTATTTTTATTATATTTATTTTATTACTATTATTTTTGTGACATAAAAAAAATTATTATTATAATTTAATTAATTTTTATTTTCATTCATTCATTATTTATTTATTTTTTTTTTTTAAATACTATTGAAAATGAAATTATTGGTTTTGATTATAAATATCGAGATTTTTCTGCGTTGAAATTCGTTCAAAATTTGCTAAGAGTATAAATTTATAATATCCTAAAAATCTGGCTGGAAAATTTTAGTAATTTACTAATAATTTTTGAGAGGTGGAAGTCAGGTTAGAATATACGATAATAGGGGACAGGACTATAGTTTTTGGATCTGAAGTTATTTTTGAAAAAACATTAAAATTAGCAATATATAAGTATTCAAAGTTCATAATTAAACAAAGAGAGAAATACGTTTCACGTCAACTTTTTGAAGTTATACTTCTTTAGGAGCGTTATGAAAAAATGATGAGAGTGAAATTTTAAGTTGTGTGTGCATCATACCGTCACACAAAATTCACAGGTTGAAATTGTTGTTATGATTTATGTTACACCTAATGTAAAGAATATATATTTATTTATTGAATTTTTCAATTTTAAACAGCTTTATTGACTATGTTGACTATCCTTCTCCAGCCCTTTTATTATTTTATTGTAATTAATTATTTGCAAGCAATTAAAAATTGTTTTTAATGATGCCAAAGAAGTATAACTTCTGACGCGCGTACATAACATACACGCATTCATTTTTTCTTTTTTTTAAGTTTTAATCTTTTGAGACAATTTTTCATAATTTATTTAATCACTTTTATCTCATTGGACATTGTCTATTTTTGTTTTTTTGATTTGTTTATGAATAATATTTTGAATTTTTATATCAATAAAGTATAATAATATTAATAATAAATAAAATAATTTGTTTATTTCAAGGAAATCGATGTTTTAAAACATTTATATAGTGTCTTATGTAGATAAAAGGCTTTATACGAATAAAATTACAAAACAACAATATTAGTTAAGGTTGTTCCAGCTTAGTTGTAAAATATAATATAGTCAGATCATTTACTATAGAATATTATCAGCATTTATTAATGTTTTTAATTGTAGACAAATTTTGAGGGTATAATGTGAAAAATTGCTCTTGTGTCACACAAGCTATGACAGGAAAAGGGTATGATGTGAGAAAAAATGTATATTTTTTATTTTAATATCTCGAAACCAAAACGACGTGGTGCTTTTTTTTTTACTTATTTTTAAAAATTTCTTCAAACTCTCCTACTTTTTTCCCAATTCTGTTTTATCCAAAATTGTTGGGAAGACAGTCAGTTTAACCCACTTTGAATGGGAAGTCATCCTTGAAATCGGGAACTTTGAGGTTTATCTCGCGATCTAAAGTAACTGGAAACTGTAAATCGTATAGATAATATTATTCGGAGTCCATGAACAAAAAAAAATATGTAAAATCTATCGAAAAATGGATTCCACGCTGCAACAACCTTAAATATAAAAAAAAGATGTACATTTATAAACACATATATCATCAATACCATAATAATATGTGTTGATTAAATGATTATTATTAATTCTAATCATCATTATGAAAAAAATAAAATAAAAAATAAAAGAAAATACTTTCTAATTTCACTTAAAAACTTGTATAGTTAAGCAAAAATCCCGATAGGACTTTCATATTGAACATAATAATAATATAACTTAACTGCTGTATGTTTGCATGCATACATTTATTTATGTGTGTATTTTCACTCATGAGAAATAAATAAAATTTTTATTTTAAATTTTTTAAGTGGAGGACATTGACAGGAAAGGGAAAATACCTGTTAACCTACAGCAGCTACATTTTTTTCACTCGTGATGAATGAACTCCTCAATGTAGTACAGTAGTTGAAAGTTGATTCGGGCTATTTTTCAGTGCTTTTATTTTTGAGTTTGGGTAACTTAACAGCCTTTTAATTTTCATTTATTTCTAAATGTGTTTTTCTATGTGAAATTTTCCTTAGAGGCAAATTTCATATAATACATAAAATTTCAATTTCCCACGGTGTAGTCAAATCGCTTAACTAACATAAAATCGTGGTTATGAACTTGGTATCGCAGCACAGTCTTTTGAAACACGTTACGGCCGTGTTTTTCTGTCTGATTTAACAAAAAGTTGAGGACGAATTCAAAAACTAAAGTCTACAGTACCTCATGCAAGAAAAGTTTAATATCAAAAAGGAGCCCAAATGAATCAATTTTACTTCTTTTGTTCTAATTTTTCCCATATTAGAAACTGATTTAAAGCTGTTCTGCCAAGTCGGATAGTTGTACGCAAGCGTACTGCAATTATTTTTGACATATGTCAACATAAATGTAAAAAATAGCTTATAATGCGTTTGCATACGACTGTCTATTAGTACAATGGGCCTTATACGATTAAAATGCAAAAATATGTGCCAAATCTGACTTAACAAGCGCCTGCACTAAAATGTTAAAATATTATGAATAAGGAAATTGATGATTGGTGTTGCAACAAGCAAGCAGAGCGCATAGCACTCTGAGTCGAGTTGAGTTTGTGTGTTATATCAACTTGTTTGATCTCTTTTAATATTTTTTTAACTTCTTTTTTAAGTAGGGCATTAGGATTGTACTGGTGTTTATATTATATATATAAATATATAATACATTGTGTTGTTATATATGAGATATTATTAATATTAATAATATAATCCACCTATCTGTGAAGATAGGTAGTGAAGAGACTTACTGAAGATAATGCCATGGCACCTAGTGCCACTTTACAATCATGAAGAAAGTAGGCCAATTCATAACTAGTTTAATATTTTATAATTTTTTCTTTCTTCATTTTCTTTTAAAGAAACATTATTATTATTAATTTTTTTTTATTATTTTCTTTTTTATTTGGAAAAAATATATTCAATTTCTTTTGGTAGAATGAATTTTAAATAAATAAAATATGTTTTCTAGTATTTTATTCTTATTTTCGAAAATATCTACTTAAAATAAAAACATCGATATATCTCTTAATTTGCTTATTATCATGTACTACGATTTTATGAGAAAATATATACTCATATAATCAAAAAACGCGGCGACCTAAATCTTACACGTCTACTTAAAATTATTAAATACGCTAATTTTATGGTGTATTTTATAATTTTTCCCAATTTGAATGTTTTAGATAGATAAAATTAATTCTAATAAACAGCTCAGCACAGAATATCTAAATAGTTAAAACTGTTATTTTCACTTGTCAAGTAATAAATATTGCTAATTGCAAATTAATTTAGATAATGCATCGCTAATTTAAAAGTTGCGTTTTAAAAGTTTTCAAACATCTTATTTTTGATTTTATAAATTTTAATGCGGCGAACTCTAGAGGGTTTGCAAACCGTCACCAAATTAGCAACGAGTAACATCTCCTCAGAGACTAATTCATACTGATGATGACTACTTTGTAATCGAAATACAATATTTATAAAAATACCAAATAATTTCATCTAGGAAATTGGGGCAAAAAATCGAAATTTTTTTTTGTGGTATGAATGTGGAATATTGTAATACTTTTTTTTGATGTACTACTAAAATATTTTTGTATAGAATAATGCGGATGCAAGATGATGATGATATCACCTTGTGTATTAAAGTTTGACAAATTTATAATACCTAAAAATGGCTTATGTATGCAATTTAAATGTATAAAAACCAGGTCATTAAATTCTTAAATTATTGATGTGATGTACACTTGATATTTGGAGAGACCCAAAGAATGCAGATACTTCCAAATAAATATATGTTATGTATTATATAAACTTATTTTTATATAATTGTTGTAGCTGATTTTTTTATTTCCACGATTCAGTTCTTGGCTTTAAATTTTATCGTCGTTGTTTCAAAACACAAAATAATCGTGTCTAATTATTCAGCATTTTTTTCAAACACTTTCTTTATTTACAATATTTTCCTAAATTTATATTTTCCTCATTTTATTCTTAAATCAATTTATTAATTTTATTTTCTTTTGTTTTAGGTAAGAAAAAAGATTTTTCCTGAATAGTATTTATCCGTAAGTAACCCATAAAATTGGAGTATACAAACTTTTCGTTTTAATATTCTATTCCAAATGTATAACAACATTTTCAAAATCAAAATATGGGAAGGAAATCGTTTATAGTGCCTTAAAAAAGGGAACTTATTTTTATTAAAAAAATTCGCGGACAATCGAATTTTTAATATCGATATTTACATATATTCCTATACTTTTTCATCAGATGATCATTTTCAGGGCAAATAATGCAAGTCGAGGTCTTTTCGAGGAAAATAAAACTCAAAAACGGGTTATGATCTCTAGCTTGCATAGATTTTTAGAAATTATTTTTTAAATCTGTCATATGTATCATTAGAGGCAAAAAAAAGGCAAAGAAAGCTTGATATGAGGTCATCTGCGCTTTTTAAGTACAAGATCTGGAAAATTTTATTGATCTAAATCAAATTAATCGTTTAATTTCTATAAGATGATTTAATAAAAATAAATATTTTGGAATCTTTTTCCCATAAAACTTGTCAAAACGATGCGCCTTTAGCTTCCTGACTAAATTGGATCATTTCTAATACATCTTTGCAGTTTTCTTTGATTAAACTTGGAATAACCAAAAAAAGAGAAACCAATAACTTTCAAATACAATCACAATGAAATATTTTCCAGGATGTATCCCTTGAGAAATTAAACTCTATCGAAAAAAAGTGAATACCAATTTTATATCGTAAGAAATACAAAAGCATAATTTATTATTGGAATTATAATAATACCACATAAAAACAATTAATTACGAAATAAAACGAATTATCTTGAATAACAAAACAATAAAATTAAATACAATAACAAAAAAAAAACTAATCGGTGTAAATGACTTGATATAGAATTCACGAAACACTTCTACCATAATAACAAATATTTTATTAATAACCTTGGTCCATACTCACTCGCAATACCACCAACAACCACATCAAATCTCCATTAAGAAAGAGCCAAGCTAACTCAGTCACATAATCTACGTAGTATAGAATGTAGTAGATTCATTCTATATGGACCGTGGGGAGTAGAGGACTACAATCTTATATTAAGTGCCACAAAATTAAAGAGGCGCTGATTTACCGAAGGGATATAGTTTGTGTAATAAAAATTTGTGTTTATTAAGAGGGAAACTGCAATCGCGTTCTTTGTACCTAAAGCTTTTCGTCCTATTTACCCTCTTTTCAAACACTCCGTCACCTAGAGGTATCGATGGTTTCTGGTTCAAGGTGATAATACTGCTATTTTGTTGTTAGTGAAGCCGATTACCTCCTTTTTATCCAAGCTACGACAGTGAGATTATTCATCCACCTGTTATTTTTAAATTATAATTGATCAAACTGCCGCTTTCTTTATTCGAACCCACAACTTCCTGCCCAATGGGTGAAGGTACTAGTGAATATATTCTTACTTGGCCACTGAGCCCAGTTAAATTTGTGTTAGTGGGTTTAAAAGATCGAACCTAAATATACTGTTATTTTTTTTTCAAGCCAATGTACGTCACAAAATTTATTTATTCCTTATACATTGAAAACTCCAAATAATTCAATTGTTTATTCATTCTTTTTTAAATAATACATAATTGTACAGAATAAGTCAAAAAATAGGATGGGGCATATGAAGAGAAGGGGAAGGTATGGCTGCCTTTATAAGCAATAATCCCAGTATTCACTTTGTACAAACCAAATGAAAAACCATATAATCAATAAGGATAGCCGACAGCCAATACTAATGATCAAATTCCTCCCGAATATCACTGACACAGTGATTGAGAATAGTGTCTTTTTTTATTTGAAGTCAAAAAGATACTTTCTTTAAACTTGCAAGCCTGGAACAATAGTACCATCTCTATTGAATTGTGGTTACTTTTATACTACATAAATTGTAGTCCTCACCTCCACTGTCCCTAGTTCGTTCATTCGTTCCATCTAATGTCAGTTATGTGTTATTTCACATTCAAAGTCAGTTAAGAGGTAAAAAAAATATAGTTAAGAGAATTGGTTGGTTGGTAGGGCATTCAACCTTATATATATATTTTTTTTACTATATTTATATATAAATATTGTATATACATTGTTTTAAATCTAGGTTAATATTAGGTTTAATTCAATGACGCGTTCGTTGTGTTGTTCTAGTCACTGATTATATTATTAAAAAACAAAAAAAAAAAAACTTACTTCATTTTTTTTATATAATAAAATTTACAGTTTCAGCCGGCTTGTTTTGCTATTAGCCTAAAAATATAAATCTTTGTTGTTGTTGATGTAATATATAGCTGTTTATTAAACCATTATTATATCTTGATCGTGTAATGCTCTTAATCAGAATACTGTTATGTGACTCATAACGTTTTTTTATTTTCATCAAATTTATTTCCCAATTTTTAGTTTTTTGTATTACTAAAATGTATAATAATAATGAATAGAAATACACCACAGGTCTTTATCTCTAATCAAGGGCTTCTTAAACTTTTTTCATTCTCGACCGCATTTAAGTTTGCGAGTTCCCCGGTAAGAAAGATAAATTAATATTTTTTTATGATTTATTAGGTAGCAATATACATAATATATTAGATGTTATAAAATCGTGTATTTATATATAATACTATGTGACCCCATTTGGGGTCGCGACCCATAGTTTAAGAAGACTCTAACAGAATAAAAGGTCTATTAGAACCAAAATCCAACGTTTTTGAGAGATATGTATGTGTATGTGGGTTCGGAATTTTCTGTCGCAATTATCTCGAAAACATGGCGAGATATTCGTAATTTCGATTTTTAGTCCCAATTTTCTAGTAATCAGAATTAGCAACCAGTAACATCTCCACAGAGAATTATTACGATTCACTAATTCATATTAATGATAACTACTTTGTAATCGAAATACGTATTTATAAAATACAAAAAAAATTAATTTTGATCTTGGAAATTGGGGCAAGAAAATCAAAATTTATTCGAAAAATCCTATAGTTCTCTTTGAGAATATTCAAATAAATAATTGTTTTTTTTTTATTCTCCTCATTGGGAAGTTCCCTGAGTCGACTTTGTGTGTGTCGGGTCGCACCTAAACTACTTATAACTGTATAGACTGAATGTTTAGAGTACTTATGGATGCTAATGATAAGAAATAGCTACAATATCTGAGTATCTAAGAAATTAATACTGTTAGTTGCTGTTTTCACTTGTTGTTTACTATTTGAGTTTTTCAATTTGAAAAGGTGTAAAAATTAATTGAAATGCATTTAAGCATTTTTAAGGTTTAATATGTTAATTTGAAACCTAAATATGATAAAATCATAATGTGGCCCTTTTTAGTAGAATGTAATTTTTTTAAATCTAAGAAATGTCCATATCCTTTCAGTTGTTTTTAAAATAACTCGAAATCAAAAAAAAAAATTCGAGATTGTAATAAATAAATTTATGTAAAAAAATGACCATAATTTGTCTTCAAAATTTTAAGTATTCGACATAATCCAAAAACAAAAAATTTTGTAAAAACAAATTTTTTTTTCCAGTAATTCGTTTCATAACAATTACATAAAAAATACTATTGCATAAAATCGATATATAGATTCCATTTAAAATCAAATTATACGGAACTAAATGCCAGAATGACATTCAAAGACTTTTAAATATATTACTAACAAAAAAAGATCATTAAATTTCACAAAAAGAAAATGATTTATTTCATATTAATTTGTGTTATGATGTGAATGGTTGGTTTGTGATTATAATAAAAATTGTTTTTTTTCGTTGTGTACGTGTGAATTTCATGTATATACATATTTACTTTCAAGTTGTGTTTTGGTGACCCAAATTTGTGTTATTTTTTTTTTTTTTTTAATATATTTATTTCCAAGAAATTCTTCCCATTCTCCTTACAGCAGCCACCAGCCAGCGTTCATCATTATTATATACTTATCATATATATATATATTAAATAAAAACATGTAATATTAATATGCTGCGTTGCAGTGTTGAATGATTATGTTTAATTATACTTCTATAGACCAGGGTCGATAATTATTAAAACCAGAAAAAAAAATTATAAGAGTAAAACACATAACCTCAAAATTTATGTGAAAAAATGAATTTTTATCTTTTATTTATTTTGAATAAATATCGAAAAAGCATCCTAATTTTCAATCGATAAAATTTTAAGGTATGTGAAAAAAGTGTAAATACAAAAGTTGTAGATCTTTTTATCACCTACAACTTTGTCATTTAACTTTATTCTATAGGACTTGTAGTTTTGCTGGAAATCGACATAAATCATGTTCTACCCTTAAAAACCCACCCCTTCTTCAAATTCCTGATCACAAATCGCCCGTAAATTATGTTTCCTTTAATTTTTATTATATTCTCTTCCATTTCCAATGGATTTCTTCCCACTATAATTTATTGCTCACTTTTAAAGGCATATACCTGGTCTATTAAGATTTATGGTAGAAAAAAAAATTAATAATATTGCGTCATAATTAATGTTTAATAATTATGGTGACTAATAATAAAAAAAAAAATATAATCATTTATTATTATGAAAAAAAAAATAATTAAATACATTTGAAGAATTTATTACTTAAACAACACACACGATTGTAGGAAATCAACTAACCTCTATAATACAATCAAAAATATTTCCAAAAATAGACTAAACTTTGTACTAATAAGCGTGGATAATCTAAAAATTTGATAACTCGTTTCAGGAAAAGATTGATTCTTAAAAATGCACTGTCAATTACTTGACAAATAATCACAGCTTATTGACAAATATATTAATAATAAATAAATTAATTAAAAACAAGCTTTTATTTAAATTCTGTACACAGTAAATATCGACGTGAAATTATCACGACACGGTGAAGTTAAAAATTCTCTTTATTTTTAAATAATGCCCATAAAAAGTTTCTGTATCGAAAATCTTCTATAACAATTTTTCCAACATAGTCCCTATTCTATGAAAATATTTAAAAGGCAAGCTTCTCCATCTTCGTTTGCATATAGAGGTTAGCATATGATATTTGGTAAGCTTATACCATGTTCAGTAATTTTGGAGATCTCTTATTCTAAGAATTTCTTTTGAACTGATGACAAATCGGAACATTATTAATATTGCCACTTATTTATTAGGCAATTTGTGGTCCATTTGAAATATAACAGCTGCGCGATATGAAATTTTATTTTATAAAACACAGAATAATTTTCAGAAATTGCAATTAGTTCTCAGAATTCTTTTAACATTTTTTAATTTTATATACGATATTAGGGCAGAGACTTTTATATGAAATCGAACAAAAAATAATTAGTAGTATTTACCTATTTAATTTCATAATTTCTCAAGATTTGAAGATAAAAACACTTTAAATGTGCGAGTATCTGAAAATTACCAACTTTATTTTTAATTATCTCTGCTGCGGTCAATAATTCAGAAATTTTGAGTTTTTTGTATATTCGAAAGTTATTTTAGGTCTATGAAAAAATAATTCAAAAAAATCTGTAAGAAATATTTTGAGCAGATAAAAACATAAACAAAAACAAATTAGCCATGGACAATAATGTAAATGTTATGTTTGTTCAAGTTGAAATTTTGAGAAATTTTAGACACTCTTCTAATGTATCAAAAATTATCTCCATAATATAAGTAACGCATTCAGGTCATCAATGATAAGAGTAATGGTTTTACAAACTTCCTAATTACATTTTATGCTTGCATTCAGTGTATTAAAAAAAGCTTTTAACAAATATTTTCCACACAAAGAGAAAATTCAATTTAATCTATTTAAAAGCTCTACAGAGTTCTGAGAAACTATATTTGATTTTATGTGATTACTATCGGTTTTTTTTTGTTATACTTTTAGTTCAAAGTATATGTATCCGTACCGTGCATAGTACAACGTAGAAGGGAATTCTAAATCGATTGATGCGCCACGAGTGGCTAAAATTTGTAATAAAACATTCGCATTCAAATTAATAATAAGAGATAGTTTCAATCAATAATGTAGTAAATAATAAAAAAATAGTCAGCAGAATAGTTACAGGTGAAATAATTGTCAGTTGAATATGACAATTGTGTGCCTTAGATGGAGATTGCATGACTATTCAGCAGAAATTTTTATCCGTCCGTCCACCCTCTCGGAGCTTGCTGACTTTCATAACAGTGTATGACTGTTAATAAACATTCAATTCTACTTGAAATGATTGTGCCATTTGCAACGCTACCTCCCGGACTATTATCTTTAATTTGACTGATAAAGTAGTATTTCGTAACCATGGTAAAAAATTGATGCAGGCTACTATTTCGATCTTTAAATGAGTATTTTTTATTAATAGAAAAAATTATCACTAATTATGACTACTTCATAAATAAACGTTAAAATATTTTCATGAAACCTTACAAAACGTGATGACCGAAGAATATACCGTGTACATTAATAATTCCTCTCAATGCGGCTCTATCATTATTTAGCACACAACTGGGAAATTCAAAAATATCACTCATAAAATCTTATCTAAACTACAAAAATACTTGTCAGTTATCCAAATTCTTCCCATATAAATAAAAACATATCCAACAAAAATATGGCTGAATAAAAAAACATTGAAGATAACACAGTACGAGATAGGCGACAATCAGTTACAATAACAAAACACATAATAATTACACTTACATTAAAGAATTACAAATCGTGATATTATTAAATTTATTATTGTAATAATAATAAAATAAATAAATAAATGAACGTCAGATTTTTTAAGTGTTGCCCAAATTCTTCCACTGACCCAATGACCCATGAAGAAAGACTATATACACTTATCTATACATACTTACCAACAAACATATATATAAGAATGAATTGGTTTATTATTACACTGTATATTTCGTCGTTACAATCGTGTAAATAAAGATAGCAATATTATAAGGATACCGTAGATAAAAATTGTATTTTAACTTGACGAAACTAGATAAATTTTACACGTACTGGTTTAAAACTTGAATAAAGTTTAGTTCCATCGTATGTTCATAGGTGGCATGTGGAGTTTATATTGAAAGTATACACAATTAAACACAAACTTTTATAATAAAAAATCACTAGTAGTAACATGCAGCGACATCTGACAATTTTAACATACAGAAGAAATATAATTTCGAAAAATATGCAATATTTACGTAAATTTCGTGCATAAATAACTCGAAAACTACTTATCCAAATGTGATGAAATTCGGTATACATTATCGGGACATAAAAACGGAGGAAATGAGTAATTTGCAAAAAAAAAAAAAAAAAACTTCCAAATATAAAATGACATTTTAATTTTTGATAAACTCTCCGATTTCATATCAAAATTAAAGTACGAACAGTTTGCGAGTTTCAATTAAAAAAAAGTCAAGCTTGGAATCTAAATGGGCTGAAAATTGACCCAATAGATCCTGCACTGATTGAAAATGTTACAATAATGATCTGAAATTCAAATAACCATCGTTATGTGACTAATATAATAGAAGGTCAAAAATTTCTTCATCTCCACAACTTAGTTCATGGTAGGGTCTGCGATTCTTCGTTTTCTTGCAGTCATTTTAAACCCAATTGTCATCTATAAAATTTATGATATTTTATCTACTTGATCGCTTATTTGAACTCAAAAATATTTTCCTTGCTCACATTATGATATTGCTGCAATCTCGAAAGTTTTGTTTGTTGAACCTCCAAATATATCCAAGATTGGTGCATCGCTTCACCGATTTTTATGTTGTATAGAAGAATACAAAGCAACACGAAATATATGTGACGTCAGACATGTTTTTTTTATTGTAGCTGTTTTTTAAGAAGCGTGATTGTTGAGTACCACCAAATTTACCATGTAGCCCATCATGATTAAAACAGTTATTTAACTTCTTTTTTTGTTAATGTTTTGATAATTCTTTTTTTTTACTTTCATGTACATAAAGTAAATTATGTGATGATTTTTGGCATAGTTTAATTTTTAATTTTTTTTTTTTTTTTTTTTGAGGTAGTTACGTGTTTGGTTCTTGAAGGTAAATGGACGTTCTCTAATAGTTGTTTTTTTGGTATAGGATATAGAAAATTAATATTTTGATTTCTTGGAATTATTTTCTAAATTTTTTTTTACATTTTATGCTTAATTTCATCTAAAGTGGAGATAAAGATTTTTATATTTTTCCACAGAATTCTTATAAAATTGTTATTTTGGACTTCCGAATTCGATATCCGATCCGATATCCGAAAAAATTATTTACTCCGATTTCAAAAATGTTCATTGCACATTAGAGCAGAGTCCGATAATTGTTCATTCCGTATGCAAAATTTACTTGTTTCATGAAATTGACGGCTTAAATCTCCAGAACTCTCGCTGGCCTTAGGGAAATAACTATTTGTCGCATTTCGTAAATGTTTATAAAATAACAATGGAAACTTTTAACATTTTCTAATTTTTTTTAAAATAATGAATAAATATTCTTTTATTTTGGAAATTTATAGGAAAAGTAGGTAAGATTATTCAAAAAAATAATAATTATTTATTACTTGAGAATGACTTTATAAGTTGAAAGTGAACTCGTAATTTTTAAAAAATTTTAAAGTGAAAATTAGACAGTTAAAAGTTGCCATTATTATTTTATAAAAATGGATTTTCTCATCTATAAATAATTACATCTATTAATTTTCTAAAAATAGTTTGTACTTATTTCGTAGACTAAAGAAAATATGTATATGAAAGTAACTTGAAGCTTTCCAAATTTAAAATACCTAACCAAAAAAGGAATAAAAAGTAATATTAACCAAAAAACCTACTAAAGTAAATAAAATAAACACAATTATTACTGTATAATTGTTATTAAATTTGAGATGTAGTGTAGTGTTTGTTTGTAAGTTGAGACTGGCACAGACAGACAGTTCACAAAATATATATAAATTACTAGTATTTTATTGGTTCGTTGCTTCCCAAATACCAGCACATCAACTAAATTGTATTTAAAATACTTGATATGTGTATTTATACAAAATGTTCTTTAAAAATTAGAAGATTTTGTGATTCGATTTATTCAATCTCTTTAAAATTCAAGCGAAAAACTTTCTAATACAGAATAGAAAATGGGAGCATTAGATACTTCAAAGAACTTGGCTGCCTTAGAATTTTTTACGAGTTAAAGACTCAAACCTGATTATAGAATATATTTTTAGTGTTTTACATAGATAATAGATGGTGTTATGTATGTTACAATACGTATAAAATATAGTTTTTTATTTTATTTACGAAAAATTTATTTATTTTTTATCTAGTAAAGTAAACGGGAATAACATCTGGAAAAAAAATTAATTAAAAAATGAACAAAGGTAATTAAAAAATACACTATTATTTATTTTTAAACTTTTTTTAATTTCGTTGAAATAATCAAATACGTATTTGACAGATAACAATTTAATTATCTTTAAAATTCATTTTACCGACAAAATTTTCATATACTATATAGTTCTCTCTATAGCCCTTTTGAGGGCACTGCATCTTGTCTTTAAGCTATTCAATAGCTATCCACATATTACGTGTCTATGGTTATAATGTATTATCAATATATTTTCCCATATCAATTTTTTGTTTAACTATTTTTTAATGGATAAATTATTTCATAAATGAAATTCTATACAAGTTTACAAACGGACTTCCATTTAAACCTTATAGATCATTATATCTATGAAAATTTTGTGTAAATGACAATTAAAATTGAAACACCATGTATAATTAGAATAATACAACACCTAAAATATTATGTATGCAGCATCCATACTCTTTTATACCTACACATCGATGTTTTTCTCTCTCTCTTTTGTTCATATAACGATCACTTGTATGTATATATATATATGCAAGTATGATGTGAACAGTTCATTGACCGACTAAAATATAACGAAACAAAAGATCATCATCATTCACATGCATGCATACATACAAATTTGAATACACACATAAATTTATCTATCAGCTACATATACAAAACAGTTCTGTAATAATCTACAGAGAATTTGTAAAGTTTTCATCATTATGATCATTCAGCTTTCAATTTAGAAAAGCTATGTAATCATGAGAAAATGAGAATGAGTTCTCTTTGGTCACTTGCACTTTTTTTACTAAACATGTAGCGGTGTGTTAATGTAGTACCAATCCATTTTTTTTGCTTATTATATATATTAAGTGTAAAAAGTGTAGTTAAAAATACACTTAGTAATCTTAATTAAATTATTATTAAGTTCAATTAGTGTATTTTTAATAAATAATTACTCTTTTAATTGATCGGAAAGTTTATCCCAAATTTATGTTTTATATATTAAATATATTTCGTTAACATACTAAAAATTCGGATCATAATCTTATTAATTTATTTTTTTATTAGTACCGAGAGCACTTTCTTAAAAAAGAATTTTGTTTCTTATATAGTGAAACCTTAATATAACGAACTTCAATTTAACAATTTCCTCGATTTATAAAATTCTTGGAAAACTGATGAAACTGCTTGACAGAGTTGCAGTATACAAAATATATTACATTACGAATATATTCAGTCAAAAACAAACTTTGTAATGAATTTTCAATATTTCACAATTAATTATTAATCAGGCTTACCTCTTTATAAATTTCTTCATTGTAACAAATTACTTTATATAACGATTTTCTAATCCCCTTTAGCTATGTTATATCTAAGTTTCACGGTTATTAACTTTCTTGAATTATAAGTTTACTAAAATATCTTAATAGTTACTACATATAATAACAGCTGATCATTTAAATAAATCCTTAATATTGAACGAACTGCTTGTATATAATCAAGTAAATTATTATTATATGAAAATAAACAAACATATTTTAAGTAGAACTCTTATAAAATAACTAAATTAAAATATTATAATACTTTTTGTTTTTTTAGTAGTTGACCCGGCTGGTAGCTGTATGTTACTGATTTCTTGTTACACTCCTTTTAGGCCTGTGTCTTGTATGAAAAAATGGGTCGAGACTCCAATCTTATTGCCACTTATATCACTTGGGATTACTCCAAATATCAAATAATAATATAATTTTATGATAAGATTTGACTATTTGATTTTCAAAAACTATTATTTAAAATTTATTATTTTTAAAATCACTTTTTTTTTTATAAAAAGGCGCCACATTGAATCGGGTCTAATGTGGCATATAGCCTAATTACACCTATGTAATTAACTAAGGTTCTCGAGGATATTCGTCAAAGCCAAATGGCCGAATATTACATTCATAATAATTTTCAGTACAGGAACTGGACTTTTGTATAATCGCCGATATCATCATCCATTGAGAAATTTAACGATAAATTATAACTTATGTGCCATAAATGTGCCAACAGTCTTTTGACATAAAATTTATAGACATTTTGGTTAAACTCCAACAGACAATTGAGTTAATCAGGTTGAGTTAATAGATAGGATATTTTTCCCTATTTTTCGGTACTGAATACCGGTCTATATAATACGATTGATGAAGTTTTTATGAGTAAGCAGAAGTACAACACTGCGTGTGTATTATTATAAGATGAAATAACTAAAACACACACAACTGAAGAGTCAATGCGTCTATCTGACATTATCTGACTGATGTGAAGAAATGTGAACTATTTTTATTTTAATCATCAAAAAATTTATTTATTTATATTTTATATTTTTATTTATTTATTTTTTTGGGTAGGAATATATTATTATATGGATAAGGTGAACGACTTATTGTTACCCAGAATAAGAAGTACAATTTGATGATATGAATAACTTTAAAGAAAAATACTTGATAAAAATTTTGTTGTTTGTATGGGGTAATATTTTGTGGTTATGTAAAAATGATATTGTTTATTCGAAGGAAATGGATTATCTCTTTTCTGTTTTATGTAAGCTTTTATTTACTTTACCCCCCGTTGCGGTTTAAAATATTCATAGTTGCGTATTTCCAGGTATTCAATTGAGTTGACTATTAGTCGAATGACAAGAGGGAAAATGCAATAAAAATGATTTGCTATTTTACCTATATCAAAATGTGAAACTCAATACCAAAAAAAATTCGAAAATTCAATTAAAATTAGTTCAATAACGACTAAGTTGTAAGCTTTATTAAAATTTGTGTATAGTATCATTATTTATTTTAAATTTTGAAGTAAAGTGTATATAAGTGTCATAGACATCGATAGGACCTCTTATTGTAGATTCACCCTTATGTGTAATCACTATGGAGATGAACATGTATGACGTCATTTATGCAAATCTCGTTTTTTGTTTAATTAAGAATTTTGAACGTCCCTTTTTTGGCCTATTTTTTATTTTTCAAAAATAACTTCAAATTTATGTTCGTAAAGTAAAGACGTTTTAATTGAAGTGATAGAAAATTATTTCCAACTCTCAATGAATGATGAATTCCATTTGAAAACCTAGACCAAAATATTTTGGCAGTACTTTTTAAATTATTAAGAAAACATCCTTCAAAGAGTCTTCAATATCATCTGCTAGCTTTGCATAAAATTTAGACTAAAATTAATAATCTATTTCGAATATTAAAAATGCAAGCATTAGATAAATAATAATGATCAACAAAAAACAAAAATTCGAAAAAGGTAGATAACCGGAAGATTAAAGCAATGAAAGTTTCTCTTTTACATATATACAATACCTCCATCTAAGTATATTCATATATATATATATATATATAAATAAATAAAAACGTGTTGATTATATCTTACACGTAGGTATTGTAATTAATACTTCGATGCATCAGAAATATGTATATCGGACATTGACATACAAGTTACTTTATAATAGTTTTAACTAAAACTTTTATTATTATTATTATTATTATTATTATACACTTAATAGTCATCACATAACCATCACAATCATAGATTGAACTTATAGCAAGCAGCGCAGCGCATACCATTAAAAATGTATTGTTATTATTCTAAAGGTATGTTTACACTAGTTTTGTCACGAGTTGCCATTTAATCAAATACAGGATATTCTAATCTATTCGATATTCTTAACATATTTAAGAATTAATTTGATTTCGATTTTTTCAACCTATCACAGTGGATATGTCTCCCTAATAAAAAAAATTGAGTGGGTGTATTTACGTACGCGCATCAGAAGTTATACTTCTTTGGCATCATTCAAAAACAATTTTTAATTGCATACAAATAATTAATTACAATAAAATAATAAAAGGACTGGAGAAGGATAGTCAACACAGATCAATATAGCTTAGTTTAAATTTGAAAAATTCAATAAATAAATATATATTTTCTTACAGTGTAACATAAATCATAACAACAGCTTAAATCTGTGAATTTTAAAATTTCATTCTCATCATTTTTTCATAATGCGTCTAAAGAAGTATAACTTCAAAAATTAGTAAATTTTTAATAAAACATTCTATATATCATAAGCCATATTGTACTTTGTATATATGTAATAGTATGTGAATAGACTTACGCAGTGAAGTTAGATACAGATAATAATAATATTAAATTATTATTATTATCAATTAAGTAGTTATAATATATATTTATTTATCTATTTTAATTTATTATTTACGGACATGCTTTGTTTTTTTTTTTTTAACATTAAAAATGTCTTATATGAATTGCATACAAAATATCATTTATTATCTCACTCACTCACTCCATTCGCTCGCTATATCATTTAAATAAATATTTTTCTTTCTTCTATTATTATTCTATTATTATTTTATTTTACATTTAAGATTATTTATTTAATTCGTATTACCAATAATAGATATAATAAGTATACTTTTTTTTTTTTAAATACAAAAGTATTTTTCATTCTTTCCTAATTATATTTTGAAATTTATTTAAATTTTGAGACACGTGTGTGTTTTCAAAATTCAAACAAAAGACAAATAAATTGAAAATAATAATTTCAAATTTTCAAAAGGAAGTCGATTTTATAATTCTGTTTACTTGTTTATTGAATGCAGGAAGAAATTTAAGTGGAGATTAAAAAATATGACTATTTCGTTTCTATTTAACATGATTCCAGTTGGTCTTCATCTGGGAAATTTAAAAGAAGATTTTTAGTCATTAAGATATGTGGTTATAGTTTTCATATTAGAGGAAATACAAATTGTTTTCGTAAAATTGTGACAATTATAAATTTTTGGTGTTAAAAAAAAAGGATTTTGATCTTAAAAGTGGCGTTCACCCCTTCACCCCCTCCCTTTTGTTTCAAGTACCTTCTTGAAACAAAGACATTTTATAGGTAGCTTTATCGGAATGTCGCTTTAAAACAAGCGAAGATAACAACTAAAAGTGTTAATTGTTTAGATACTCGATATATGATTGAATTTTATTATTTTGACTATTTTTAATTAGCATGCATATAATAATATAAATATCCAGTCTATACACTTATATATGTATACATGTATAATAATAATATGTATTGTAATTACTTATATGTGTTTATTAGCCAATTTTAAGCTAAAATTGCGTAGAACTCAAACATTTTCCGAAAAAAATGTTTCAAACAAAAGTGTGTTTGTTTCAAAAAAAAATTTGAACTTTTCTTCTATCTTGTATAGTTTAAAAGTTGGATCAAAGATCCATTGAATCCAATGGATCGATGTTTCCCATTCACTTTTTATATTTAAAATATGTCACCAAAATTTCAGTTCGCTATCTCTTTTTATTTTTGAGACTACCGAACGTAGGGACAAACGAAAATTGACTAGTACGGTGTTTCTATGAATACCTATAACATAATTTTGTGTGTGCGGGGTCAATATTAGATGGCTTAGAATTAGAATAAGATTTTTTTAATAAAAACGCACCTATAAATTTTCCAGTATTTTTTTTCTTGAAACACTCATTTCAACATAATACCTACTTACAATAGTATTTTTGTTTAAATGTTTTTAAAATGCATATAAATTTTTGCAATAGAAAGTCTCAGTTTAAAATGTTATCTGCTCTAATGTAATCATGTAATATTATTAGATACAAGTTTTCTCTATGCATATTATCTATCTCTTAAACATAAATTCGCATATATTGATTCGTTCTATTCGTCTACATACATATATATATGCAAATAAATAATATGCACATTTAAAAAATATATATATATATTAAATTATATTATGAATAGGAACTAAACAATATGTATCTAATGACTGATAAAATATTATAATAAATATTTTAAGGACGTTGCCAAACTTGAATGATCAAAATAGATTTTGATTTATAAATTTAAAAAATGTTTATGATGATTATAAATATCTATTATTCACGAATATAAATTTGAAAATGTTAAAAAATAGCCAAAATATGGGCATTTAAAATTCTTAATAAAACAGAAGACGAAGATTTGCATAAATGACATCATAAATGTTCATCTTCATAGTGATTATACATAGTGATTATATTTCATAGTGATTAAATTACATTAATATTCAAAAATTTTGTTTTTTCTTTAGAAAATAACACCACATTCGTAGAAATCACTCATAAAACTTGCAAGAAAGGGAATAACATAATTGTTTTTATTGTATCTTCCCAATTAGAGTGGGCACATCTAATGTTGATATTGAACCTTCCCTATTAGAGGACACACTTTTCTAATGCATATTTATTTAAATTTTCTAAAAGATTTCATGAAAACTAATTTACTCAAGTAACATCCTTAAAAGGTTGTATATAATACTACATTAGACACATATATTTACTATGTATATAAGTGTATATAATTTATGAACTTTAATGTGGGTATGATTATAATTTATTCACTTACATTTCACGATTCTATTTTATTCCATTTGTCATAAATTGCATTGCATGGTGTACTGGGTGAGATTATTGGTCAAATAAATGTCGAAATACAAATTTATAAATAATATACGGGCACCTTAATTAGTCTAAATAGTGTTAAAAATATATAATTGACCGAACGAGGTGAGGACTCTGTACTTTTAGCTAGATGATTTTGGATTTCTTCGTCTTTCTATTCGTCTATGTATGTTTCATCCCCTTTAATTTTCGAACGTGTTGTCCGAATTTAAAATTGGTAGACCCTTTTTTCACCCATTTTTCAAATTTTGTTCACCCTTTTTGGGGAAAATATTATTTTCAATTCTATACATACTACGATGATAAAATTTTTTGCAATTGATGTTATTTGCTTTTCATTAATCATTAAAAAATAACAACTAACAGTGTTAATTGCTTAGATACTCGACATATGGTTCGTAATCAATATTGGAACTATTTAGAAATGACGCCCTCTCTAAAAACCTACATTTTTTTCCAATGAAAGTTTGAGAAAACCTTTTTTTTTTTGCAATCTAAAAAAAAATTATTTTTATTAATCATTAAAAACTTACAACTAACAGTGTTAATTGTTTAGATACTCGATATATGGTTCAGAATTTATGTTTGATATATTTTGAAATTGATTAAAATACATCACCATCCTGATAAAAAAAAAAAGTCGTATTGAATCCTATTAAATTGAAATCAATAGGATTGATTTGGAAATCATTTCCTATTCAATCTTATTCTCTGACATATGAGTATAAAAATCAAAAGATTGAACAACAATCTCTGATACAAAGTATGAATAAAAATTAATAAAAAATTTTAAATATAAAGGCACTACAACGAATAAATTATTGATGTTATTCACCTTTTTTTTTTAAATTAACAACAATCATAATTAGTAATGAGTAATTATATATTAGATATTTTCTTGATGCATATTATAAATATTATTAAAAAAAAAATAAAAACCTATTTATTATTTGAAAAGTTTCTCCATAAAACGTGTGCGCTTATCTATAATTTAAATATCACATCTATTTATTTATGTGTATGTTGCTAATTTGTTTTTTTTTCTGTCGCTGTCATTATATTAATTAATTAAAGATTCAACAACAACAAAAAAGTTTTATCTAACAATTTATGTAAGTGAGTCACTAAGTTAAAATTTTTTTCAGTTTCTTGACCTACTGATTTATGAAACAAACAAAAAAAAAACAGAACTAATTGGTCTAGGTATTATAAATTATTATAACTTTATTTTTTTTGTTTTTTAATTGATCGTACCGATTGATTAAATCTTTAATTAATGGTGAGAATTTTTCTGAATCTTTTAAATATATACACCGCAATCATTGACTTTTATATATTAAAAAATATATATTGTTTGTATATTTATAGGAATGTTTATTGTCTTTGTCTACCTAAAGGTCCGCATTCCTGTTCGTCTGTCTGTCCGTCTTTAAGATAACTAAAAAAATGAAAAGAAATAACGTGTTGAAATTTGGTCCTGATAAAAAAGTCTTATACTAGTCCTATAGAAATTGAATAGAACATTTCATTGAAAAATGAATTACTATTTAATATTTATTCAATCCTATTCAAAATTTGGTTAGGATTAGTCTAAAGTTTGTAACGCTACCTAATATTAAAATGTTTATGTTTTTGAAACTACTTTTGTTTGAAACATTTTTTCTTCAAAAAATAAAGTAAAAAGTTATCACAATTGTAGCTCAAATTTAAGCTAATTATCACATCAATAAATATTATTATTCTACAAGTATATATAACTGTATCGACTGGATATTTATAGTATTTTATGAATGCTAATTTATTATATCCCAAAGATATTCAATCATATGTCGAGTATCTAAATAATTAACTTTTTGTTATCGTCACTTGTTTTGGTTTAGATTAAAATATAACGAATTCAAATTTGTTTTTTTCTTCGTACATTTTGAAGCATCCTGTACTTAGAGTAGGCTAAGATAGATAAATGATATGTTTAAATAAGTGTTGTATTACAACTTGACTTAAGTAAATGATGCAGTAACCACAATTTATATTACATTATACAACAAATAAGACTTAAGTATATTTATAAAATGTGCATTCAACCCTAACAAACTAACTCGTATCTTATAGATACGTATAAAATAGTTCGGGAGGTACCGTTGCATTTTTCATGGTGATTTCAGGTCGGTCAATTTTCGATTTTATTGAAAGTTTATATGAAATTGATAATCGAATGGCGGTTCAGCAGGCGCACCCAAGGTAGAGGAATAATAAAATATATTTTAGTCCGCTTGAAATTAATAATAGTTTCAAAAATGTAGTAAATAAAAAAAATAGTCAGCAAAATATTTACGGGTGGAATAATTGTCAGTTGAATATGACATTTGATTGCCTTAGATGTGAAGATTGCATGGTTACTCAGCCGAAATTTTTATCCTGCTCGTCCACCCTCGTAGTGCTTGCTGACTTTCTTTCATAACAGTGTATGACTGCTAACAAACATTCAATTCGACTTGATCTGATTGTGTCATTTGCAACGCTACCGCCCGGACTAAAAGTGTGTTTTGTGACCGTAATTTTATAGACATACTTATAAATTAATCATGTTACTATTTACTTTTGACAGCTTTTTATTAATTTTTATTTTTTAATATATTTAGAAAACAATCACTTTTATTTCCTGGAAAGTTTATTTATTTAACACATATATATGAATTTATTTATCTTTTCTCAATATAAACTAATTCTTAGATTAATTTAATTTTTGTTGTTTTTAAATTAAAAACATTTTTAGTGTTTAATAGACTAAATCGATTTAGACGCCGGATTTAGAGACGGACATTCTAAATCTTGTCTTTCTAATCATATTATATGGTAATTTAACTTTTATTAAATCATGTTTTTTTTGAGAATTATTTAATTTAAAAATGGTTGTTAGGTTCTTTAAGCGAGGTTTTACTGTAATTAAAAGAAAAATTCTTATGCGTAAATTTCAATAACATGGGATTCTTAATATTTGATATCAAAATACATCCCCAAACATACACAGCACACAAATGCCTAAAAATGATATTTTTTCGAATCACGGTATTAACTGAAAACTATATAAACAATACTTCAATATAGACATAAAAAATGTATAAAATTTTCAAGATCAAAATAAATAATAAACAACAATTCCAAAATAAATTTAAAAGTCAATGAACACACGAGTCCAGTGTACCCAAAATTATCATAACCACATAAAGAACCCATATGACTTGCATTTGTGTGATCGATCTGGTTTTCAAATAAGAAGAATATATCTCTTTTTTTTTTTTTAAATGAGTACTATATAGAAAGAGAGATATATAATGTCGAGTGAGTTCATGTGAGGTCAAATTAACATAGTTGAAGTTGGACAAGGTTGCTCCACTGAAACGAAATAACGGTTGTATATTTTACTACTTTTTAAAATACTACTATAATATACTATACATAATAAATATAATATTATACCAGTCGTCCGTCATTGGATGCCCCCAAAAAAATAAAAACACCAACAAAACAATACCTATAGATAATGTAGTTGTTTTTTTTTATAACGAAACTGTTACGTATACATCATGTAGGAGTTTCTAGTTTGTTTCCATCATGATCTGTGTATTAGTACGGGATCCGACTGCTCTAAATTAGTACATCAATAATTTAGATTATCAAGATTTAATTTTTAAGTATTTTTACAACTAGTGGAAGACCACCCTTAAACTCCCCAAAATTCTATAAACTTCATCAAAATAATATTTTTTTTTTTTTTTCAGAGACACAACGGCTATCCATTTTCCATGTTTGATACCTGGAGAACAACCACCACGACCTGTTCACCTCGTATTTTCGGGGCTATCAGTGTCCGTGGGTCGAACACCAATACGAAGACCTGTATTAAAAGATGTTAGTGGTGTTGTTAGGCCTGGACAATTGTTAGCTGTTATGGGACCATCAGGTATATTGAATTAAATCGTATTTATAGTCAATTTGTTTCGCAGGCTATGAAAGAAATACTCTTAGCGTTGCGTATACCTCTTGATTTCATTGGTGATATATGTTTATTATATTTACATTACATATTATTCCACGTATTATTGCTTCAACATATTATTCGTGAGAGGATGAAAATAAATTCAAATATACATTAAAATTGTAGTCATTTTTTTATTGATTAAAAGACGGTTAATAAATCGTATGCCATCTCGTATTGAGTTTGTAATATTGCAAATATTCGTCTTCGAGGAAAACAGAGCTACTCTACGGCCTAGGTACATTATATTAATTGATTTGTGCTTTATTACAGGTTGTGGTAAAACAACTTTATTGAATACTTTAAGTGGTCGAGCACATTTAGATAGCGGTACAATACGTTTAAATCGTGAACGTTTAAATAAACGTTGGAAACGACGCATTTGTTACGTATTGCAACAAGATATATTTTTTCCTGATCTCACATTACGTCAAACATTAGAATATACAGCACGATTACGTTTATCGGATAATATGCCACATGCACAAAAAATGCAATACGTTGATCATATAATTGATGTATTGGATTTGGGTTCATGTCAGGATACGATTATTGGTGATTATTTAAAACGTGGTCTCTCTGGTGGCGAAAAAAAACGTGCCAATATCGCATGTGAATTATTAACAAATCCATCAATTATGTTATTAGATGTAAGTAATTTTTATTGTTAATTAAAGTATATTTACTCCAAATACAATTAATTCAAGTATATTTACTCCAAAAATTACTGAATTCATAAATAAAATGTCTCGAATTAAACCAATTGATCTACAAAAATGTTGGTAAATAGTGTATTGTCTGTTATGGGATCCTGAAAATTTTCTATTGTCAAAACAAGCACAAAATGGAAACATGCGTTTGTTTTATCCTATTAAAAGAATTAATTCATGCAATATTATTGGGCAAGCGACAAAACGGGATACAGGTTGATCAGAAAGGATATCACATTTTGAAAAAGGGATATCACATTTGCTGTGTTAATACAATGATTTATAGCTCCCATGGAAATTTATCATAAAAATATGTCAATATTTGATACTTTTTGGAAATATCCCAAAAGTTTTTAGTTTCTTAGGGCACACATACACTACTATAGAAACATCCAAGTACGAAATTTCAGCTTTCTGAATCTTACCATTTTGGATAAACGGCGAGTGGATGCTTTTCTGCTTTATATATAGATTATAGAGGGTAGAGCGGCGTAGTCCTGATATCCTGGAATACGCTTTTTAAAGAAAACGAACTATTTTAAGACTCTAACACCCAAAATATAGAAGAAAATAAAAGTATTTAGACATGCGATATTAAATGATAAGCTGAAAGGACTTAAATATATCATTTTGAATCTAAAACTATCTAAAATCCGTCAACAAGTAACGTTGTGAAAAATAATTAACTAATAATATTTTTTTCTGGAATTTTAGGAACCAACATCGGGTCTAGATTCTCATTCCGCATATAATTTAATGTCATGTTTAAAAAGATACGCTGTAACAGAAGGTAAAACTGTCGTTGTTACCGTACATCAACCATCATCACAAATATTTCACATGTTTGATAAATTATTACTATTATGCGGTGGTCAGACAGCATATTTCGGTGATGTTACCAAAGTTGTTGATTTTTTTAGTAATATAGGTTTAACAATTATGCCACATTACAATCCAGCCGATTTTATACGTAAGTTTTTTTGTTGTTGCTAAATATATTTTAAATATATTCGATTTAATAATAATTGTCTTTTGATTGTCTATACTTTTAGTTGAACAAGTGAAAGGATCACATGAAATGCGTGAAAAAATTATAGCAGCTGCAAAAGATGCACGTTTACAACCAGGATACCCTCAGGAATTGTTACCAGAACATTTACAACATATAAGCGAAAAAATTGTAAACAACCATCATGGACCTCATTATCATGTTACTCATGTTCCATTACAGCACAACCATACACATTCAAATAGTGAGTATCAAAATTTTTATTTTATGATCATTTTGAGAATGATCATCACCATCCAAAGAAAATTTTATATAAAAGTTATATCATTTGAAGTTAAGGATACTGTATCAGTCTCTCCCTTTATGGGAACAATCTCAGCTGAAAAGCGTGGCTACTGGTCTCGGCAAGATCCTATAGCTTCATCTGCTTCTTATAGTTTTTTCACTGCACCTTGAGCTAGAAAGCATCTTCAAGTGGTGGAGTGTTCTAAAGGAGTGTACGGAGTTTTCAAAGATATTTCCATTATAATTTCCAGCTTGTCATTTTCTCTGATAAATTCTGGTTCATCCGATTTGTGATCACCCTGAAAGACCTTGTAGAGAGCGTAGAATTTATGTAACGATATTTAATTGCAATAAATTTTTCTTTCAGTAGATGACACAATAAACGATTGCAATGGCGAATCAGAAGCACGTTTATGGTTAGATACACAATCACATGCCTCATCCTCAATAAGTAGTGACTCACCGGAAACACCAGATTGTTATTTCTCATGGCCTACGAGTTTTTGGACACAATTTAAGGTAAGTGTTAATAATATTTTGTGCGTGGAATGATCTTGTTAATGCGTGTTTATTTCTGTACTGTAGGTATTATCTCAACGAAATTTTCAAGAAGCACGGCCACGAATGTTATCGAAATTAAATTGGGTACAAACAATTGGTTTAGGTTTATTAGCTGGTTTATTATGGTTTCAATTAGACAGACGTGAAAATTCGTTACATGATATCCAAGGATGGATGTTTTTCTCAACAACGTATTGGATGTTATTTGCATTATTTGGTGCACTTAGTTCATGTAAGTAAAAAAACAGCTGAACCGATTTTGCTAAAAAGTTATTCAGATTTAAGTTACATAATTACGCGTCAAATGAAAGTGTAGTCGTTCTTTTCACTGTGGCGTTAGTTAGTTGCTTGAACCTTGCAAGTCACATTGAACTTCTTTGGAGTTTTTTACTCCTTTGGTTTGTTTGGCTTCTTTCTTTGGCTGAATTTTTGTTAATTTTTTTTTTTTTTAATTTTTGATTGCAGTTCCACCAGAACGTGAAGTAATCAACAAAGAGCGACAATCTGGTGCATATCGTTTATCCGCATACTATTTAGCAAAAATGATTGGTGAATTACCATTAACAATCACATTACCAGCTGTATACCATTTAATATCGTATCCAATGTTAGGTTTTCATAGTGTTTCAGTATTTTTAACATTATTAGGCTTCTTATTATTAAATACAATTGTTGCACAAAGTGTTGGTTTCTTTGTTGGTGCATCGTGTATGGATATGCAAGTATCGATAACAATTAGTGCATTGTATACATTAGCAACACAATTATTTGGTGGTTATCTAGCAACGAATATACCGCCATGGTTAAAGTGGATGCAATATTTATCAATGGTACATTATGCGTATCAGAATATGCAAATTGTTGAATTTAGTGAAGGCGCTAAAATATTGTAAGTATATAAAATCATAATTTGAAAAATTTTTTCTTCAAAAAACTTCTTTCCCTTTTGACCCACCACAACTCTCACTCCTTTCAAATGTATAAAAGCTGATGACATATAGAGTTGATTTCTACCAGAATGTGGGGTCTGTACTTCGCACACTACGATCCACCACTGAAAAAAAACATTACTGCCTTAGACCATTACTCAAATCGTCGACGAGATCCCAGTCTAAAAATGTGGCGAACTGAAAAAATTTCATTTTTATTTATGTGAAAACCTGAATGACAAATATCCCATTCTAAAGTTTTTACTTTCTAGTTCTCTTTGTGATATGAAATGTGAAGATTATCCATAATCAGCCCTTTTAGTTTTTCGAGGTTTTGTTGGATTGTCAATTAGTATACGAAACAAAGCTCAAACTTTTTCTTCAAATAATGATCAAATTAGAACTATTATCAAATTAAGTTTTAATCTTTATTTAACTCAGCCGCTCAGGTAGCTCAGTTATTTAATTCATCAACTGATGTAGTCAGCTTACCTGAGATGGTCGCCATCATAACAAAAACTACTATAAATAGTATTTCTGTCGTAATGCCCCATTAAAGAGGTGTTCCTAGCCTTTCAAATGAAATGTGGAGGAAAAATAATCATCAATCTAATGATAGTTGTGGGTAAAATAATCTAGAAAGGTCTACTAGTCAGACTAAGGTCTACTAATCATCTAGATTATGGTCAAGAAACTGTCGTTATTATATAGAATTCGGTGCAAATCATTTCTTGCATTAAAAAACGTTTTTATCTTTTTTTTCAGATGTTCCGAACAATCAAAATTTAGTGTATGTGAAAATTCAACATTTATACCTGTCAATGCAATTTTAGAAGCACAGGGTACAAGTTTACCATTATGGGCGAATACACTTGTACTTTTATTATTTTTCATAATATTCAGAGTGTTAGGTTATGTTGTACTTCGTTATTTTAGGTGTCCAAAATGATATTAAACAAATTATTTCTTCATTAATTAGAAACAAGAAAAAAAACTATTAAACTAATAAATTATAAGTGATATATAAAAATAATTTAATTTATATAAAAAAAAAAAAAAATTAAAAAACAATGTTTTAAAAAAATAAAAAATAAATAAAAGACGTACTCGGAAAAATTATATCAATTTTACACAAAACAAAAACGAAAAAAAAAAAAAAAACAAGTTACATTTACTGTTTTTTAAATTTTATTAATAAAACAAATATTATATAAATATTTTATTATTATCCATTATTATTTTAATTAATTTTATTATTACGAGTATTATTGTTTCATTTTTTATTTTAAACTTCGAAACTCACCAAAAATAAAATAAAAAAAACATAAATGGATAAATTTATGACAATTATAATTGTTCGTAAAAAATATTTGTCATAGAAATAAATAAACTTCGATATAAGTTTTTTAAACTGTTATATTGACAATTAATTTTTAATAAAAATTAATCGGCTTTACACACTCGACGATACAGTATTTTCAATTGAATAATAATCTGCAATATGTCGTTAAAAAAATTCGCTGTTCAGTTTACTTAAAAAAAAAAAGATATAAAAGTAAACATTTTTTGCTATATTAGAAAAAGAATTTTAATCGATTTAATTTTTACGCAAAATCTTTTTCACCAAACTCGACACAGGTGGCAACATCATAGATCAGTTATCAAAATGGTTTAACATAATAGCTCCGATCTTACAAATGTAATCAATCTCAAAACAGGAGTTAATAGATACTCAAAATTTTCAAAATTAGTGTGAAAAAGAATTTATTATGTTGCTTCAAGTGGCGAAGTTTTGTAAAACTACAAAATAATACGATGTGTGTATAGTTCCACCATGAATCAGCTGCCCTAGCTGTAATTACCTTAATCGTTTCTATAACAATACAAATGTTTCATAAACTCCAAAACAATATAAAATTATGACATCTAAAATCAACCGATACCATTATTGTCAAACCCCGCCATACATTTTCATATTAAATCATCCTTTTTCACATAGAATATTTTAAATGTAAAACTAACAACGGCTCCATTTTACAGTATTTCAACATACCCGACATTGAAGGTCGGAAAACTTTTTACCGAAATATAAAAGTTTTCTAAGTACTTTAAGACATTGATATTCATTTTAGATCACAACCTCAAAATTTGTAGTTTTCTTTTCAAAAATAACCTGATTCTAAAACGATTATAAAAAAACGACAAAATCGGTCATACTTGTACCCGATATCGAAGGTAGGAAAAATTTTTATCGAAATGTAAAATTTTTCCCGACATCAAAGATAGGAAAACTTTTATATTTCGGTAAAAAGTACTTTAAGATATTGATATCCATTTTATATCATAACCTCAAAATTAGTAATTTTCTTTTATCAATGTTGATTATATCAAATTGTTGAAATACTTGTAAACAGAAACGTTGCCACGTTATCAAATACCCATTTGTTTAAAATAAAATGTACATATTCTTAAAATAGTTAAAAAAAACCATGTATAAAAATTTATATTATTTTTATTTTATAAACAAAATGTGACTGATTGTTATAAAAATAATTAATTAACATTTAAGTGATCAATATATTATAAAAACCGCATATTAATATAATAATTATTATTATTTTTTTTTTTAAATAATTGTTAAGTTTATATAATATATTGCGCAGATTCTTTGTTTTTCTCTTTTTTTTAATTTTAATTAAAACTATCCCGAAGTAAAAACGCCCTTCGTGTGTTGTTTTTTTTTATAGTCCAAATGGTACACAAATTTTCAAAAAAAAACCAAACAACACGTACTTTTAAAAAATGGATCCAATTTTTATTAAAAAAAAATTGTAATTAATAAAAAGTGTTTGTTCTAGTGTTTTTTAATAAACAGATTTAGGCTGTGTTATTTTTTATTATTATTAATTATTATTATTATTAATGTATAAGAATTTGTTTTGAATATCTTAACAAAAATATACCAATTTATTATTTTTTTTTAATTAATTACAATTTTATACACAAATTTTATTTGAAATAATTCAAGGTCATTTCAAAATAGTGCTTGTGTCGAAAAGATCTGTTGAATTTATCAAAAATTATTTATTATTTCCATAAAAATATGTTAGCAGTAGGGCGGCTGTCAAATAAATTGGAAAATAATTAAAATTTGAAAAAATACTACTAAGGAATTTATATTCGAGCACTTATATCGACTTTCATCAAAATGTTTGATTATTTTATATGTAAAATAAGTTAAAGCAAATTCTAGAAATGGGTGGGATGATCTGGTTATCAAGCTAAGACAAAATTCGGGATTCATAAAATCCACTCCAATATAAAAACTTTTATGTTTTTTGATGGACTCTCTTTATCAGTGCTCATACATCCTTAATCAAGAAAATAAATCGGTAATTTTCGAAGGAGAAATTTAAATTACTTAAATTAAAACTTATTTTATTGGATAATTATTTGAATAACAAATAATTTGTTTTTCAAAGAAAATAGAATGTTGAAATAAAAAAATTTGTACCGTATTTCTCAACTGTCCTATTGTAACCGAAATATTTTTTTGGAATTATGCAAGCAACACTGCCGAAAATAATTGTGGCATTATTTTATTTATTGCATAATGTCAGGTGCCAAATAGACAAAAAAGCAAAAACAAAAAAATTTGAGGTGAAAACTTTGTCGTAAAATAGAAAATATTACCACCGAAATGAATTTTTTTATAATAATATTTTTTAAGATTTATTTTTCAATTTCGTATAGAATTAGGTGCTATTTAAAATAAATTATCAAAACTAAGTAATGTAGGAGATTCATGCTAAGATTTCAGCGCTATAGTAGCAAAAATATTAACCACTCAGCTGATTATTTCCATAGACTCACTCCAAAAATGCGATTAATTATTGGAATATATGATATATATATACACTATTATAAGACACTCTATTATAAATTTTATATCTATGGATTATAATTATTTGGTCATTATAAGTAGTTCTTATTTTTACCGGTAGTCTTTGCTTGAAATTCCTATATAGATGCTTAAAATTAAAAAAAAAAAAAAAAAGAAAAAAAAAATCGTTAGTAAGTTATTAAAACCTTTGCTAAAGAATTTGTAGGAGAAATAAAACCTTCAATTGTAAATATAAAACTATTTTCTTTAACATAATTATAATTTTTAAAGTAAAATTATTATATTTTTGTACAGAAAGTAACATTTATTTTAAGGACATTTTTTTTTTTTAAATTCAACTGATACTCTCTTTTTTTAGCGTAATTTATTGAATTATTTGATACATTTTAGTACACGACAGGTTTAACCAAAATATATATTCCATAATCTGCCACAAAATTTTCATTTATAATTTTACTGTACAAATCGATATTAATGTTCCTAATAATTTAATACAGTAATTTTCAATGCAGAATAATAATGTTGATAATTGTTTTAATTTTTATCCAGAAATTTCAGAAGTGCGCGAGAATGATTGAATGGTATAAGATGTGTATATGTATTTATGTATATGTTCTAATAATAGTTTAAAAAAAAAAAATGGGGTAAAACAAAACGAATTCACCGAAGAAATAACTCATTTGCACCTTGCACGTACCTTCATTATTTATATACAGAATGTTCAGAAACTAACTGACCAAACTGTAACTAATTCTACACTTTAAATACAACAAAAAATATCAAAAAGAAATGTTTTCTATTCGTCATTGTTTAAGAGAAAATCCAAATTAGCTTTTTTTTACTTTATCTCCTTTTTTATACTAAAAAACCCTGTTACTTCCATTTGATTAGAACTACAACAAATTTAATAATATCATTGAAAAGCTGATTAAATTTCCGTCAACAAAGCATTATAATTTGATTTTGAATAAATTTATTTTGGTTTTCCAAAGCCGAAACGTAAAACTATATAAAGTAATTTTTTTCTCTTCACAAAAAACATGCGCAGGCAATTCAATTTGAAGATTAGAATCAGTTCCTACAGTTTTGTTAATTAGTTGCCGAACATTTTCTAGATCATAACTTTCATCACCAATGAAAATAGTTTGTTCTCTTTTTAAAAAGCAAAAATGTCCTACGGTAAACGTTTTGTTGAAAATGCATTACGTAGGCGTTCGAAATCAGATGTGCGCGAAAATACTACCATAATTCTGACATAAAGTAATAAATCAAGTGGTCTAGGTGCAACTCGCAAGGTCCACATGAGGAACTTCCCAATGAGGAAGTTATCTATCAGAAATTTGTACTATAAATAGTACAATAGCTACTTTTTACTATTAAATATTTTTTCCACTTGGAATTTAGTTAATTGTATCTCGGGGGTCGCATCCAAACCACTTGTTTTTGATTAATTTTTATTTCGAGCAGTTAACAATAAGATTGACAAAGACAAAAGGTTTATTATTATTTTATAAATATTTTTTTTTTTTTACATTCTGCACGCAATAAAAACGAATCAATCAATGTTGTTTAGAATTTCAATTCCACTCCAATATCTAGTTAAATTTTTGTATTATAAATACGTATTTCAACTACATTATCATTAACAGTATGAATCCGCTTATCGTAATTATTCTACCATAAAAATGTTGTTCGTCGCTAATTGACATCTCGCTTATATATTTTCAAACGGTACCACCAAATGCGTATCACTTGTTCTCCCTAAATGCCAAAATTTATAAAAATATATATATATTCAAATATATTTTAAAAAATTTGTTAATTCAGCAGATCTATTTTCCAAAAAAAAAAATGTATTTGATACGCAATAGGACCTTGATTTAAATAATTTTTAAAAATTCTCTTTTTAAGCAAAGTATTTATACAAAAAAAAAAATGAAACAAAAAGAGATAAAAATATAAATAATTTTTACATAATGTGAATAATTAAAATAAGTCGTATTCGAAGAAATTTGTTGTAGTAAAAATTTTTTTTAACACTTTCACTGCCACATGTTACTATTTGGTAACACTTTGAATGTCAAAGCACATGTATATGTTACCACACGGTAACACCAAAAATTTTAGCTTACAGAATTATATAATAACATAATTGTTCATAAAAAGATAATTTTAAATTAAATAAAATAAGGTGTTACCAAAATCACCAACAAGGTATCACACCCTGTATGTTCTCAAACAAAATAATGCAAAAAAACTTGTGGCTGGTAAAGTGTTTTAGAGTAGGGTCTCGAAGTATTTGACAATGCAAAAATCAGAAGCATTCTGTCAAAGTAATTTTATGTTAAGAATATTAAGAATCCGTATTTTGACAGATCAATTTTTAGTTCAAACTTTTTTTTACGACCATCCTCATGAAAAACATTGCGTGTTTTGGCTGTGTTTTGATTGGATAGAATTTGAAAGTCGATTTTTGCATGCTTAAGTTCCTTCAGGTCCTACTCTATTAATAAATAAATATATATTATAATTTCATTCCTATTGTAATTAATAAATAATAATTATCTACAAAATGAAAAAACAAAACAAAAATATTATCGTTATATTTGTTGTTGCTGCTGATTTATTATTGCTGCTTCTCCTGATGTAACACATTAATTTTTGTTATTATTATTAATTAATATTTAATTTAAATAGTTTTATTTTACATGAACAAATGAAATAAGTGCCTTTGTTAAAATAAAAAAATAAATATAGTTGTATTTGTGCATCATATCGCGATTTGTGTGGTGTAAAAGACAACTTTTGAATAAATAATTTCTTTTTCTTTTGTTAAGCGGAGAGATCGAGATCGTGTGATGAGTGATAATTAAAATTTTTATTAATTATTGCAAATTTAATTTAAGAAATACATATATATGAATATATATACAAATTTAAAATTTATTAATAAATGTTTATTTATAAAAAATTTGTTTTCTTTTTTTTTATTATTAGTACCTCTCATTCTATAACGAAAATTTTCCAATGGTAAGTAAACGTTCGGTTTAACAGTGACGGATTCGAAAATTCTACATTCGTAGTATTCGAAAATTGGCTATATCTCGAAAACGGTTGGTTCTAGAGCAAAAAGGACGAAATTTTCGATGGTTCCGTGGACCTCCGAATAGAATATTGGTGCAAATAACATATGTGAAAATCATTGGAAAATTCCGGAAAAATTTTTTTGGGCGTAAAAAAAATTCGATTTTTTTTTCATGAAAAAAATGGCAATTTTACTAGGAGAACATGTTGTAAAATTTTTTTTTTTTTTGGTGTTTTTTGTTTTTTTCGATGTACATAAGGAAATTGTAAATTGGCTATATCTCGAAATCGGTTGGTTCTAGAGCAAAAAGGACGAAATTTTCGTTGGTTCCTGAACCTCCGGATAGATTATTGGTGCAAATAACATATGTGAAAATCATTGGAAAATTCCGGAAAAATTTTTTTGGGCGTAAAAAAAATTCGATTTTTTTTTCATGAAAAAAATGGCAATTTTACTAGGAGAACATGTTGTAAAATTTTTTTTTTTTTTGTTGTTTTTTGTTTTTTTCGATGTACATAAGAAAATTGAAAATTGGCTATATCTCGAAAACGGTTGGTTCTAGAGCAAAAAGGACGAAATTTTCGATGGTTCCGTGGACCTCCGAATAGAATATTGGTGCAAATAACATATGTGAAAATCATTGGAAAATTCCGGAAAAATTTTTTTGGGCGTAAAAAAAATTCGATTTTTTTTTTCATGAAAAAAATGGCAATTTTACTAGGAGAACATGTTGTAAAATTTTTTTTTTTTTTGGTGTTTTTTGTTTTTTTCGATGTACATAAGGAAATTGAAAATTGGCTATATCTCGAAATCGGTTGGTTCTAGAGCAAAAAGGACGAAATTTTCGTTGGTTCCTGAACCCCCGGATAGATTATTGGTGCAAATAACATATGTGAAAATCATTGGAAAATTCCGGAAAAATTTTTTTGGGCGTAAAAAAAATTCGATTTTTTTTTCATGAAAAAAAATGGCAATTTTACTAGGAGAACATGTTGTAAAATTTTTTTTTTTTTTGTTGTTTTTTGTTTTTTTCGATGTACATAAGAAAATTGAAAATTGGCTATATCTCGAAAACGGTTGGTTCTAGAGCAAAAAGGACGAAATTTTCGATGGTTCCGTGGACCTCCGGATAGAATATTGGTGCAAATAACATATGTGAAAATCATTGGAAAATTCCGGAAAAATTTTTTTGGGCGTAAAAAAAATTCGATTTTTTTTTCATGAAAAAAATGGCAATTTTACTAGGAGAACATGTTGTAAAATTTTTTTTTTTTTTTGGTGTTTTTTGTTTTTTTCGATGTACATAAGGAAATTGAAAATTGGCTATATCTCGAAATCGGTTGGTTCTAGAGCAAAAAGGACGAAATTTTCGTTGGTTCCTGAACCTCCGGATAGATTATTGGTGCAAATAACATATGTGAAAATCATTGGAAAATTCCGGAAAAATTTTTTCGGGCGTAAAAAAAATTCGATTTTTTTTTCATGAAAAAAATGGCAATTTTACTAGGAGAACATGTTGTAAAATTTTTTTTTTTTTGTTGTTTTTTGTTTTTTTCGATGTACATAAGAAAATTGAAAATTGGCTATATCTCGAAAACGGTTGGTTCTAGAGCAAAAAGGACGAAATTTTCGTTGGTTCCTGAACCTCCGGATAGAGTATTGGTGCAAATAACATATGTGAATATCGTTGGAAAATTCCGGAAAAATTATTTTTAAGCGTAAAAAAAATTCGATTTTTTTTCCATGAAAAAAAATGGCAATTTTACTAGGAGAACATGTTGTAAAATTTTTTTTTTTTCTTGATGGGACATAAAAAAAAAGTGATTTTTTTTATTAAAAAAATAGCAATTTTACTAGGAGAATATGATGTAAAAATTTGTTTTTTTTTCTTTTTTTTTTTTGATGGGCAATAGAAATTTGATATGAAAATTGGCTATATCTTGAAAACGGTTGGTTTTAGAGCAAAAAGGACTAATAATATTTAAAAAATTTGCATATCTACCTACCTACCTATCTATCTCTACCTACCTTTAAAATATAAGCTCTCTCAAATCTAAAATTTGATGAAAATGTGATATCTGAAAATGAAAATACTTCTTGTAAAAATCTATTGCATTTTTTTTTTTTTTTTATCTTTATAATTCCCCGCAGAAGTATATCTAAATACAAACTGCGAAAAAATTATGGCCGATCCAAATAAAAAGGTATATTTACTGGGAAAAAAAAAATTTAAAAAACGAAAAAATATTTAAAAAATGTTATATTTACAAACAAAATATTATTTACATAATAACAAGAATACAAGTAATAATATATCATCTCCAAGGGACATTTTCGAAAATCCATTTTTGTGTGTCTTTATTATCAAAGCATGGTTTCAGTACAACTAAATGCTCATGGACACTTTTTTCATTTATATCCCAACAAAATCCAGTTGCTTTATGTTTTATTTGTTGTGTCTGAAAATAAAAAAAAGCATAATATAAATACTCAACTTTGAAATATTACAGAAAGGCAATATCTGTCTAAGACTAAGTAAGTAAGAAGCTCTACTAGTTTTATAATAGGGCTAATAAGGCTCAATTTTGAACCTGGAGTAAGATGTACACCAAAATTATCGTCTGGTCGTCTACAACGTTAAAGCGATTAACTTCTTTGAAGAAAAAAACAACAATTTGTTTATTATTACGAAGATGGAATTTTTACCTTATTATTTTTTTAAAGTATTTTAGCGTCGAATGTCATTTCACGTGGATAGCAATTTTTGTTCCCGAAACATCCGAAACTATTATAAAATAATGAACGCACATACATACACACACACACACACACACTCACACACACACACACACACACACAGACATCTCTCTAAAAACATTGAATTTAGAACACAAATTCTGAGCTTAAATTCTGGATTCACAAAATCAGTCCCATTACAAGAATTACATAAAATATTTATATCGAAAATGATATCATTACCTCATTAATATATTTCCATTTCTTTTTCTTCATATCACTACAGGCTACGATATTTACAGATAAATTTACATTCGAACTATTGGAAACATCCATATCTGGACCATCGACGCAAACAGAATCATCGGTCATAATAAATCCATCTTTCGTCATAACAAACATTTCAATTAAATTATCTTCAGCTAAACATTTCTCCACTAACGCAACACCCATAGGTTGATTTAATCGACCTTTTCCATTTGGCCGATGTAGACATAAATTTTGCTTTGGATTTTTAATTCTACCAAAGAATCGATCATCCATTGGGAAAAAATGTTGTGGCCAAACATTATTTAAATACCACTTAAAAGTTTTACATTTTAATCGTTGTCGAATTTCTAAACGTTTTTCAACATTAATATTCTGTCGTAATTTATCCGCTTCGGGATTAAATTTAAAATAAAAATTTGCCCAATCATCCATCCATACCAGAGCAACACGTGCCGTATTCGCGTACAACGTATCCGATATACCACCAGGAAATGTGTACGGTGATGATTTACGAAAAATATGACCCACATGTGAACATGGTACAATTTCAATTTTACCGCCACATTGCCATATTCGAAATGATAACTCAATATTTTCGCCACCCCATATTTTCATTTCTTCATCGTAAGCACCCAACTCAAAAAAGTACTTTTTATCTATGGCAAATAGTCCACCAGCCATTGTAGGAGTATAAAATGGAGTGGTTATATTTAATTTACGCTTCTTCAATTCATTTCCTTGTAAGGTAAACCAACGAAAATGTAAGGCCCAATTAAATGCACCCCAATGTAATTGAAAACTTTTAATATAAGCGAATGTATCATCGGATATAATATCAATTACTGGACATACAACATTTTTACGATTTTGTGAAATTCGATCTAATAGACTTTCTAGCCAACCAATAGTACATTCACAGTGTGCATCCAAAAATGTTAAAACTTCACCTTGTGAAACTTCAGCCCCCAACAAACGTGCTTTAATTAAACCCACTCGTTCCGTAGAACGTATTACACGAGTTGAAACAGGTAATCCTGATACATAGTCATCCAGCGGTTGTCGTAAAAAATCTACAATAGAAATCTCGTATTAATTTATGTAGTGAAAACTTCTTTACACATTACCGTCAATAACACCGGATTGCGTACGCACACTAAACAAACTGTGTACACATGTACGCAAATACATGATAAAATCTCAAATTTCAATACACAAGTGTGTACTAAATATGGTAACATTTAAAATTATGACTTATAGTGCCGAAAGATATAAAACACTGGATTAATACCAATGCACTTAATTTACTAAATATGAATTTTCAATTTTTAGTACTACAATTAATTTAAAAATTCAATCAAACCATTGTTATTTTAAGTTTTCACTTCTCCCTATGACTGCCTTTTTAATTAATATGTAGTGGCAACGTGCCCTTATAATTAAAATAAGTTAAAAATATAAGGTCAGATGGCACCACCATCCAAAGCGTCGACTTTAAAACGTGATTTTATTGGTTGACCATCTGACATATTTTTTACTTATTTTGATTATAAGGGTACGTTGCCACTACAAATACTTGAATTGAAGTGTCTACTTCACGAATTTACAAGTGATTTTTTTAACAGTGGATACAAAAAAAACCGTTTATCTAACCTCTATCACTGGCATCATCTATTAATAGGATTTCTTGTAATAATCCACGTGGTGATCGATTTATGACACTCCAAACAGTACGCAAAAGAGTCGACCACGCTTCATTATGGAAAACGATTATAACAGTTGTTGTTGGTAATTTGGATAGATTTCTATACATATTTATACACCTAGAAATCCACAAAATATATATAATAATGAAGTTTATAATTCAAATTGTTTATAAATTCTTACTTCTTTTTACGAACGTCCGGTAAAGTTCTATTCAAAGGAATTCTATCACTGGCTAATAAATTAAAACGATTGATTTGATAGAGTTGCTGCATTTTTAAGAGATCCCTTGGTTGTATCACAACTGGATTTCCATTAGCACCTTCATTCGATATTGGATGAAAGTTATTGCTGTTTATTATATCTGAAAATAATTAAAAAGGAAATTACTTTATTTATCGAATTTTGATAGAGACCATTTGAAAATTTCAGTCTTTAATTTCTTTGCAAATAAGATATTTATAGATATTATAAGATATCTAGCGAATTTTTTTATAGTTTTTTTTAAATAATTACTTTTAAAATGACTAATTGCAAGAAAAATCGTTATTTTGACGATTAAATCATAATAAAATAAAAAATAATGTATTGATACAAACCATGAGTCACGTTTGGAGTACGCCGGTTACTAACATCATCACCAATGTAGTGTCCAATAACGACATGAACGCCACGATGGTCGACAAATTCATGTTGATTTTTCTTTAATCTGAAAGATAACCATAAACAATAACACAGTCCAATAAATTGAGCCTTTAAATGGATAAGTCATATAAATGATCTTGTGCGGATAAAACTAACTTTGGCCTTTAAACTTAGTACAAATTTTATGCATAATGAAACGTAATGCTTGATAGGATACCAAAAATTTATTATATAAAAATTCACTGGAATTCATTTAGAAAAATTGATGGAACCTTTTATAGTTTTTTTGTTGCTATGAACAATTTTTTAACAAAATTTCTGATGAAAACTTCTTATGAAGATTTTGGAAAAATAAAAATACAACTTTCTTTCACACCCAAAATTATTTTAATACTTAATTGTAGCACTCTTAAGGCCAGAGGTAGTATTATTTACTCATGAAAGGGCAACTGAGTATATTATCCAGAATATTTATACTTATATTACTCAGACAATTTCTATTTTCGATAAATTTAAATTTATAGAATAAATTACCTTAGATTCACCCAATCAGCTCTTGAATATGTAATGTCACGTGGTTCTGATACAAGCCATGTTACGCCCAAAAATGTAATGCAAAAAAATAACAACCAAAATAAAATTCGACGAATGTATTTCACCGGAATAAATCCCATTATCTAGATCATTTTTACCTAAAAAAAAGATGAAAAAAACAAAATTGGTATTAATTTTACACATTTCAAATTATGAAATACTTTTAGAAATGTATTTATTCTGGTTTTGTGGTTTTATATTGTGTATTTATTTTAATGGTAAATCCTCTAAGTATAGTTTTAAAAGGTAAATCCTTTAATCTGAATCGAATGATCTTACAAGAAGGACTTCAGTTTCCGGTTCTAACGGAAATATCTTATTTAGAATTTTTGGACAATCTTCTTACTCGTTCTCTTAACTGAGGAAAGATAGAAGACCCTTTAAAATAAATACTTAATTTGTACAACTTCATTTTTGTTCGTTTTACAAAATAATATTTCTAATTTAGTGTTTTTCTATATCTTACCAATTATTAGAACGAATTTCAATAAGCCAGTAAGTTTATTTGACATTACCGATTTATTAATAAGAGATTTCAAAATTCAATACAAATTTTTTTAAATTTTTAGGGCAGTATTGGAATATTATATCCACGGTATTGAAATTATCCACAGTAATATTGTATTTAAATTATAGGTGGTAAACAGCGGAGTTGGCTTACATTATGTTTAGTTATTTTACAAATTTGTAAAATAACGTTTGATTTAAAAAAAGTGATATTTTTTTATGAATATGCAATTATTTATTATGCAAGTGAAACTTACAAAATTTTAATAACCGACATAAAATAGCGAATTTTTAAATATTATACTTTTTATTTTATTTTTATTTGAAATAATAATTAATTAGTATGTTACAGAAATAGCAGGACTGGTTGATTATTTCCACAGAGGTTCAATTAACCTTGCACCAGATCCAAAATATAATTTAGAATAAGAGAACTCTGTATTCATGTGTCGCAACGTGTGGAAAAAATTCGAATAGAAAGAACTATAAGAGTTTAGAAAGATGATGAAACATTCCGGGAATAAGTTAGATAATGCCAGGTTGGGTGTTTGGTATGTCTTGACGAAATCATTATCAATACCCCCAGATTCAAGTTTCTCTTATTATTATATTTTCTTCTAAGTTTTATCCAATTTATTAGGGGGAAAAATAAAAATTTTGGTATTCCTAAAAATTTTTCCACTCTTAAGGATATATTCAGCATTAGCTTAAGTCAGCATGTAAGCTAGGTTAGATAGAATTCAAACTAGAAGATTATAAAACTTATATTCAATTTGAAAAAGTTGATAATTTCAATATATTGAAAGTGACTTTAAATATTTATTTTACGAGTCACTTATCATTAAGACAGGCTGCCTTAAAAAATAGGAAATTTCACTCCTTTTATGTACATTTTTAAACAATAAAAAGAAATTTCTACACATCTCTAAATAGTATGTAAACAATAAAATAATTTGTAATTAAAATGTTAAGTAAATTATTATCTCCTTTATTTTATCGAGATAGTTTAAAAGATTAGCAGAAGAGGGAGGAGATTATTCAAAGGATTATACCAAGACATTGCACTTGATATGAACATTGAACAGGTGTTTTTTTTACACGGAAATAAATGAACTTAAACAAAACACTTCACTTACTTTCAGATCTTTTATTATTTCATAATTTCCATAATTTAAGTTTTAATTAGTTAATTGTTTTTCACTCTGATTTTATTTTAAAACGGTACACATTTTTAAATTAACGAAATATTAGAAAACTATTTATAAATAAATATATTTTCATTGAACCTGTCTTCATGACAAAAGTATTAAACCATTCTTAAAGTCAACAACATTTGCAGCTAAAGAATATTTTAACATTACGGTAACTAGATTTTAACAACCTACCTTGTATTTCTACATTTTATTAAGTTGAGTTGTTATACAATGCAGATGTTCTACACCAGCATGTATCAACTCCCTTCCAATAGAATTTACAATGGTAGGTTGTTGATGATGACGATTAAAATGCTTTGGGCAAAAACCGGTAAAACCAAATATAGGTGTATATAATTTATTTGCATACCATTGGATTATTATTTTTGGTAATTGTTTAGGCATTAATTAAAACGGTGAAAAGATTATGTTATAATTTAATTAAATGTCCGTAATGTGACCTACTTTATATGGTACCTATTTTAAATAATCTGGTTATACTGTTTTAGAGGAAGTTCATTTATAACATCATTCACACTTAAATTAAATACTATATGAAACAAGTGGTCTAGGTGCGATCCGCAAAGTCCATACGACGAACTTTGCAATGAGGAGAATTAAAAAACAATTTGTTTATTATTACGAATAAGGTTTTTTTTTTATAGTTTTAAATCATTAGCAAAAAACAACTGAAACTATTTTGCTGACAAATAATTCAGTTTTAAGTTACGTTATCACGCGTCGAATGTATGTGGTTCTACACCGATGTGATTATTTGTTCCCGAAATTTAATCGAGACAGACGAACTTCCAATCTTCAATGAAAATACTTTCTTCGGTTCTTACTTCCATATATAATTAAATAACGATGCCTTAAGAATTTCTAATTGATTTTCTAATTAATTTTCTGAAAGAGATGCATATTACCTGAATATCTAGATTTGTTCCATTATCAAATAATTTGGAAACGGAACCCTAAAAATTGCGAAACAGTTTCTAATCAAATTTTATAATATAACGTATAAACAACGTTTCATTCATTGAATTTTTATTATTTATTGAAAATATCAAATGAAATCTCTCATCTGGAAATTTGGAAATCATCAAAATGAATAATTTATTCTTTTGTTTTTTTATTCTTTATTTAAAATTATCTCACACTGAGTCTAAAATAAAGAGTTTTTATATTTATTTATATCTCACTGGATATAGGTTAAATGACTTACCTGTGTAATAATTTCGAGTTCTTTTTTGTCCGTTCTAAAATTGCGTAGTAGTTTTTAGGAAATAACGAAAAGAAATATTATCTAAGGGCTAAATAACTTACAATGTTATGGACTAAACAGCTCAAAATATCCAAACTTTCATTCAGAGAGTCGAACTCCGTTGGGTTGGACCCATGTTGTCTAACTACCTAAGAAACGAACGAAAATTTTGGAAAATATCATAACTACGCCCAGCGCACACCATAACATTTTCTGATCAGAAAATCTGATGTTACTAAATAACATGTATTTTATATTAGACCCAGTAATAATTCTACATTAGACATCAGATTTTCTGATCAGAAAATCTGCTTGTGTGAAAATATAATGCTGTCTGAAGTAGCATCAGAATTTCCGATCACGAAATTTTACGATGTTGTCTGATGTAGGCCATCTGTTAAAAAAGTAATTAATAAATTTAAAATATTTGAAAGTTCATTGGTTCATTGTGGTTCGTATGTATCCGATGATACCCGATTATATGCACTTGCTTAAGAATTTTGTCTGATGTATGATTAGATTTTCTTATAAGAATTTCTTACTGGAATGGTGTGCGCTGGGCCTTAGTATCTACAAAAGAAAAAAATGGGAAGTTTTCTAGCAAACACGGCACCTACGATTAAGTAAAGTCTAAGTAATTAGAATATCAGTCCATTTAATAATTTACTTTTATTTGAATATAATAATAATAATAATAATATGCTTTATATTATGATATTTAATTAACAAATATAAATAAAAATTCAAATAAAATTTAACAAAAATTGTGTATAAATATAAAAATTATATATAAAACTACAAATAAAATAATATTTTTAAAATTATTTATCATATTTAAAAAAAAAATCACGATTCGATTTCCGTATAAGCAATTTCTGATAATGGTCCAAATAAATAAATACCTGGACATTCATCTGGATTACCTAAAAAATCTGCATACAATTCTTGATAACGTGATAATGTAATTCCACCTCTTCGTCTATCATCATCCTAAAACGAAAATTAGTGAAGATTTTTAAAGGGAGCTGTCTCTGCGAATTAGAATTTCAGAGTTTATGTGTATAGCTTCAATAGATATACCACATGTAGACATCTATGGTTATATGAAGAAACTAAATTACTTTTATTTTTATTCAAAGTTTCAACCAGTACGTTTCTATTCTAATAAATTTATTTAAATACACAATATCATAGAAATTATAAGGTATCAAAGATGATTTATTCCATCTCACTCTTGAAAACGATTGAAAGCGATGGTTTACATTTAATTTATATGGATATATGTAAAATGACGTCATAATGTATATATATATCCATCCTTTTCTAATTAGGAATTTTTAATGTTCATATCTTGCATATTTTTAAATTTCAGTTCGTGAAGCAGAGACGTTACAGTTGAAGTAATGAAAATAGAAAATACCCATTTGTCTACATTATGAATACTTACATTCAATAAATTATCAAATGACTCATCAACCGATTCAATATCATCAATAGCGAATTTTGTAACACAACTAAATCGATACTCGTCCGCAGTTATAATACCATCATCATTTAAATCAACCATTTTAAAATTATAATCGATAAACATTTTCATTGCCTGTGGAAAATCTTCATACTTTCGTCCAATGCATGTCTGTTGTACAGCTTCCTTAAATTCATCCGTACTAATTCTACCATCCTGCAATAATTCCTGTTAAATAGGACTAATTTTAAATTAATAAATGTGTGTAATTATGTGCCCTAAATATAATATTTCATTTCATTCAAATATTTCAACTACTACCATATATTATCAAAAACAAAAGAGACGCAGCATGTGAACATATCTCTTTTTTTAAGCCATGTGTTGAAGCTGCCTTGAAGCCTACGATTGAAGCTAAATAATAATTAATGCATTTACAATGAATTGGTCTAAAAGCTGGTAGGCGACTGACTTATGATATTCAATTTCATAGACGTTGAAACACCTTCATACAGCTAATAAAAACTGAAATGAGCACTAAAGGTAGAGAGAGTAGATATTTGCTTATACAAATATACGCATACAATCTACCCTCTCTCTTACGCCGTTTCAGTATGTATTAATTATAGACTTCTGGTATATAGTATGGCGGTACAATCTATAGTCCGTGGGCACAACGGTTTTTTTTTTACAATTTTTCAGTTTAAAATTAACGGATTTAGGATCAAATTGATATTTTTTAATTGGAATACAATTCTCAATTGCAAAAACTTTTAATGATTTGTACACTTTTAACGTTGACTTAACCTGCTGAACTGGATTTATTGAGGATATCACTTAAAATGGTCCATTTATAATATTACCAGAAAAACTCAAGGCAAGGATTTGAAAGACATTCAAATCCATTTACAGAAAGTATACTTGAATGAACTTGAAATACCGTAAGTCAATCTAATGCCGGTTCTTACACCATATAAAAAGTACAATATTTGTTTTCTAAAAGCTTTATGAAATACTGGATAAAACATATTCTACAATCTACAAGAAATAATAATAAAAAGCGTTACTGCTCAAATTATATATGTGAGTGTGTGTGTATGTATGTATGTGTTTGTATGACCGTGTGCCTGAAAATGTGAAACAATTCACATATTCATCAAAAATGTCTGTTTCACTGGTTTCATCATGTGAAAAAAAGTTCCAACTAAAAACTTTTAACAGAATTAAAAAAAAAAAAACTAGGAGATATTAAAACTAAAAATATTAATTTTTATTTCCTTCATATATTTTTCCTGTCATTATACCATAATATAGGCAAAATATATAACATAAGAGTTATATTTTTATATTTTTGTGTATAATACGTACCTATATGCAAAATAATAAATTACATGTCAAATTCAAACTAATAACTCAAAACTAAGTATAAATCTAGATTTTTACAAAATGCAGAAATTTTTGACAAACATATTGATATTTGTTCACAATCTTGTTAATGAAAGATAAAGTAATAAAAATTAATTTTTTTAAATACCTTATTAAAATCTGCTAATTCAGCAATTTCTTCCCATAAGCCGAGCATAACATGTTGATATTCTTGTAATTTGGCATTACTAAATTGTCCCTTACCATCAATTATTGTGGCACGTAGGGCTAAGCAAAAGAAATCTCTTTCATCCAAATATCCATTGCTATCAATATCTGTAAATATAAATTAAGATACATATTAATTTTCACATAGAAATAAATATCCGTCCTGTACATACTAAATATATATAGAGCTAGCACAATAGATCGAAGCGCTGCGAGAAAATATAATATTTTTTATTTGCTTGTACATATATGTAAAAAATTATTACAAAATTACGAAACATATTTTTTATATTGAAAATTTTAATAATAAGAGAAAAAAATGACAGTAATATTTTAAAATTTAAGTAAATATAATAATTAAATTATTTAGAAAATTTACAAACAAGTAATTATGAAAAACAACGATAAAAAGCAAAAATATAAAAATATATTTAAAAAATTTTAATTCTATGATCGTGTACGATGGCACGAAAATTGGAATAGTTGAATATTCTGAAAGACCCCTGATAACGTTTTTGAAAAATTCCACGACGATTCATTAAGTAGTTAAGACGTGAAAGCGTTACAAACATACTCCCTTTTCGTTTATAATATTATTTAGTTGTTAAATTAAAACTAGCCTTGAAATTTTAGCACCCTTGTAAGATATTATTTTTTTGGTTCCGCCTAAATAATTGACGTATATAATAGAAAAGTGTATTTTTAGTACGAGTGCCAATTTATCTATTCGAGAGTGTAGTGTCAACAAGAATCACGTAAAACGATGTTATTAATTAAATTTTAAATAAAATATGTAATTTTATAAATAGTTTAAATTATTACTAAAAATACATTTCCGTTGAAAAATTTACTATGCAATAAATTTTTGTTTCCTAAGGTCGTATATGATAACTTATTTATTTCGAGAGAATTTCCATGTAAATAATATTTTTAAAATATGATTTCAATGTTAGAAATAAAAAAATTTATGTATATTTATATTAAATTTTGGCAATCAATGTCACGCTTAAATACACTTTGTATATCTTACTATTATTATTTTTTTCACAAAATGTCTATTTTCTCGTAAACTCATACATAAATTAATTATTAACGTGTGAATAATGCATCGTGTAGATTATTTACACGTAAACGAAATAATTGTCTTTGGAAACTTTGAACGACCACCAACAGCATATTGTACGTATAATCCAATTTTCTAGATTTAATTCGGTATAGTATTCTTTCAGGGCGACGGGGTATACACAGAATCAAAAATGAGAAATCTATACAAAAAACTGTCATAACTCGTCATATCACATCAGTCATCACTGGTTATATCAGCGTGGTATAGTATAGTAAGAACAAATATACACACTCACTATTGACACACAGACGCATAAAATTACTTATTATAGACAAAAATGTAAGTATTATGTTATATAATTTGCCTATACTATGATATATTTTGCCTTTAAAATGAGAAAATTAGTATTTTTAATTTTAATATCTCGATAATAAATCTTTGAACTGCAGTAGTTTTTTTTTTTACTTATTCTTATAACTAATTTTGTATTCAACATATAAGAATGATTACCAATACGTTAACTTGTAAATAAAAATGATTTTTTTTTTTTAAATGAGTAGTATTAAATAAATCCATAAGCTTTTCTTCACAAAAAAATATAATTTTATTTTTATACATAATACTGTTGGTCATGTTGACAAAAATAATATTTTATGTTTTTTTACAAAAGTATTGTGTTTTTCTATAATTAGATAAAAATAGATAATTTCAAAGTGGTGGAAATAAATTTGTAATAAAATTAAAATAATTAATGTAAATCATATGATTTTTATTTATTTGTATTTAATCGATGTAAAAATTAATTTTCTATGCCAATATTCAAATTGTTTTAATATATTAAATGTATTATATAGTTCAATTATATTATAGTCGCTTTTAGAATATTTACTGTAAACTTTAACCGGTTATTTATATATACCTTTAATCATGGATATTTCAAAAAGGAATCTGCTTATCTGCAAAGCTCCTCCGTTTAAGGTCAACGGAGGTAAATATCCGAACTTTTATCATATATGAAGTTTTGAACCGGGACCTTTTAGCTTGAAACACACTATAAGACAGAAGTATATAGGAATCATTAATGACCCGAAAGCCTTTAATAGGTAGAGAAGGTTTGAAATTGCATGATATTTTAACTTTTAATGCAAAACCTGATTTTTATCAAAGTTTCAGAAACTTAAATATTAACAGGAGCATACAACACTTCAACGATATTATATTTTTGAGTTTCTGGTCACTCTGGCGTAAAAAGGACCCTGGGATTCCGATATCAAGTTGGCCTATATTAGAACACCTATTACTGGCATGAGATAAGTTGCATATAACCACAGCTAACCCTTTACGACCCTTTAAAACTAACTTACGACCCATTAAAACTAACCAGGGCCTAATTGAGAATAATAGTGGGTCATTTGACGGAACACTGTTAGTAGAACTACCTGCTCATCTTATTAATTTGAGAATTTTTTCAACGATTACAAATGCAAGGTAACTATGTTTGGGTCCAAAACTATGATACCATAACGATAACAATTAGGCAGACAAAACTGTATGCATAATGCTTCGCCTCTATTCTCGATTTATAATATTTGAATAAACATTTGAAGTATACGTATTTATAATAGAAACAAAAATTGATCTAGGCATTAGACGAATTTAATACTTTATTATTAATATTATCGAGACTTAAACAATAAAACTGTTTATATAAGCCGTCAAAAATAAATAAAAAATTACAATGTTTATTTATCCACATAGTGATTACTGATTGGAGTTTTCATTATTTTTTTATTATTTGACAGATATTTGGCAAATATATATTTTTAACAATAAGACAAACGATCATCAACTGTAAATTTATATATATTGCCAAAAATATACATAAAAATGGTTTATAATCAATCCAATTTTACAGACAGTGGCAGTGGCCTATATTATAATATAATTATAGTAACATTTTATAAAGGAAAATCCCACATTTAAATTTATATTTTATGTCACCGTTTCATTACACTTTCAGGAAATGAAAACAAGAAAATAATTTGGAAAAAAATATATATGTTTCAAAAACGTATGTTAATCATATCTAAAAAATAAAAACAGAGAATTTATTTTATATTAATTCGCAAACAAATATAAAAAGTTCATATGTGCTTATTTTTTTTCCGACAATGTATAAAACAATCATTACAATGCTTATTACTTAATTGAAATTGGCAGAGCGTCGTAAATAAAACTTGGATAAAAAGTACTAAAAGACCTATACAAACCTAGCTAGTACTATACCTAGCTAGTACTAAAAGACCTATGCAAACAAAAAACATTCCTGAAATTAACAGGTTTCTAGAAATTATTAAATCCCAGAAATTAAACATTCATAACAGTTAGACCATGCACATGCTTTAATATTGTGAAGTACACAAATACTGTAAGACTTAAAAAAAAGTGTGTCGAATACAACAACAACAACAAAAAAATAAGAGAATGTTAAACCAAATAAAAATTTGTTTTCCGTATATAAATTTTTACTATACCATATAAATGTCTTACAACAAAATTAACACGATTATCCCAACTATAAGCCATGTTACTTTAATCACTTCTAATTGTACGTTTTAATATTATAAATATTAATTACTGATAATAATATATAAAATTATAATAAATTTGAAGAAAATTCTGAAAACATATGCACAAATAATTTGTTCATACACAAATATTTTAAGTATTTTCGATACCGGTACAACTAAAACACACTTTTATATAGTCTATATGTTGTTCTGTGTTGAAACGATATATTCGTGATTCGTCTTATTACGTCGAACCGTTAACAATATAGACGTAAGAATTTTTTTTAAGTGGTGGTAACCAACAGAAAAGTGTACATAGTTACACATACTTATTACTTAATATTTTCAATCTAAAGTTAGATTCTTTAAGCTGCCTACTACTCAATACGAGCCAAACCACTTTATGAGGTCATCAAATTTTATTTGTTTTTTTAATTTTATTTTCAAATATTTATTACAATTTTCTTACCATATACAACTAAATTTTTTGATGACTTGTTACTAACAGTTATTTCACCACAAGAATTCCCGAAAAAATGAGTCAGTTTTCCGAAGAAAAAAATTATATTTTCTACTTTTGCAAAAATTAAGGCGTCTTTATTCCACCGTTTCTTAAGAATAATCGATGTTGTGGCAAAGGTTGTTTCAGTGTGAAAAACCTAATTTTTTTACGGATTCACGTTATTATTGCGAGCCCGATGTTGCGGAATTTTTGGATCGTGAGATGATCAAGCTAAAAATTTTATCTATTACATCTCAAAAAATTCTCGAGAGAATTGAAAAAAAATTAGGAGAGTATGAAACAATGTTTGAAGAATAAGTAGTACAATAACATCACGCCCTTTTGTTCTCGAGATATTACAATTAAAAATAATAATTTTATCAATACATAGGCAAAATATAACGTAATATAGGCAAAAAATATAACATAACACTTATGTTTTTGTCTATAATAAAAATAATTTTATGCGCCTGTGTGTCAATAGTGAGTATGTTCTGACTATACTATACCACGCTGGTCGAACTTTAGTACAATATAGGTACTAATTTTCTTGCAAATATAACAAATATAAAAATAAGTAAGCGACTTCAAAAAATGAAAAGGTTATTAATACCTTTAGTCAAACGATTCAAATTTAAGCTAATAGATAATTAGCACCGACTTCGAAAGATAATTAGTCCCAAGAATATTATTTTTAAAACTATTTTTTACTTTCTAGTGCATTATTTTGAAGACGGTTCTAATTTTTGCAAAAAAAATTTATTTAAGAATAGAAATTATATGAATTTTTATATGACGATCTAATCATACATACAAATTAGCACACTACAAGCGTCATATTATTAAGCAATTAATCAGACGGAATTAACTAATATATATTTTTAATTTTGTAATTGATATGAATCGATTGAATATTATTAATTTTTTATAATTTATCATCAAAATTTCTAAATATAAAATAGTCAAAAGATTATAAAGTAGAATTAATTAAAATAAAAATTTTAATGATTTTTCAAAATATTTTTATGATCTTCCCACGTAGGAACTTCACATTTTCCCTAGAGAAAACGACCAAGATAAGTTTTTTTATAAATTTATCTGTCTTTCGTTTTTTTTATATCAATTTTTTTAATTTTATTCATTCACAAACTTAAATTCACTTTTTATTTCTAAAATTTTTTGAGTTCGTTTGATGAGATAGGCTCCATCGATTCGGATGACATTTTTTTTGAAGATAGTATATTATTTCCTAAGATCATCTAGATAGGTGCCTTTTTGGGGAAAACACGGTTTTCAGAAAAAAACAATTTTCTTAAAATTAGTATAAATGTTATACCCAATAAATAGACTGCAAAAATATTTATGGTGTGGCGGTGAGGAAATGTTCTTGGTTGCTATAAGAGGAGTCCGGCGCTCTAGATGAATCCATCAAAATGAAATGTTAAATAATATTTAACATACCAAATTTAAATAGAAAATAGTTATCACTAAAAAAAAACAGATCGATTGCCCCCCATATACATGCCAAGTATAAAAAATCTTCCATAGACGTATTAAAAAAAATTAGCTAAAATAATTTATAAAAAAAAACTATATCTTTATTTAAATATACACTGATTCTTTGAGAGTTGTAATATTTAAAAAATAGAATAAATTAATAGAATTATTTCTTATAATTATTAAAAGATTAAATTTTCTTTTAGCTAATTTTATATAAAAATTCAATCGGAATATTCGTAATCAAGCGAACCATTATCTTCTAACGTTACCAATTCTTGAATAGCTCTGTAAAAAAAATCAAATATTATAATATTAGATTGAAGAAATGTTTGTACGCTCATTAGGTCAGCCAGCTTGCTAACCCCTTTTAGTAATACTAAAAAGAATTACCTTAAAATCAATACATCACTATTATCCATTTCATTCCAATCAATAAAACCAGGATGTGCAACTTTATATTTTAAAAATGTATCAAATTTATTTCGTAGATTGAAAATAATTGCAGCTTCATTTTCATTGCATTTAAACTGCATTAAATCTGATATTTTTAAATTTACACAATTTTCATCATTTTTAGTAAAAATTCGATCACAAAAGAATAATAACGGAAACGGATGTACCATTGTAGTATCATGAAGATAAATAGCGGATGATTTCAATTTTAAATGATATACTAAATACGGCGATGGAAATCTTGCTTGAACTGAATTAATTGATGATGGAAATAAGCATACTTTACCATCTTCTTGAGTTTGTATATTTACAATTGTCTGATTTCTAACTATTTTACAAGATCTGAAATAATAACATGGAATAGGCAATCATTTCCGATTCATTCCAATTAAAACTTATTCAATTGTTTAATAGGAATGAATCGGACATTTTTATAAGCAAAATAGCATACCTGATTTTAGCAACATTTGGATACAAAGCAGCACAAATAATAGCTTTCAATAAACTATCATTATACGAATTATAATTAAATCTCGCATCTTTTGGATTCGAATTTGGTAAAAATTGCATTTCATGCAACATTTCAGCAAATTCTCTTTTCATATCTCTCAGTAATATTAATGTGCGATTATTCAAAAAGTAATTATAACAAAATTGTCTCTGTTGATTCACTGGACATTGTTCCCATCCACGAATTGCTTCAGCCAAAACTAAGTGATCACTATGCGAATCATTACTTAACTCATTTTTACGTTCCATAAACATTTTTTCTTTATCATAAGGTAATTGGAACGCATCTTTATATGCTAACGATGCCGCTATCGATAAAATCGGATCTAAACAACTAAACATTGCTCCTAATAAAATCATTTTTCCACTACGTGGGTCTGTTGGTAATTTTGCTAAATGATAACCTAGAGGTGTTAAATTTTCATCATCATCTAAAGCATTTAATCGTTTTAATAAATTCAATGAAATTCGTATCGAATTTGGATTTGGCGTATCCATAAAAAGTGATAAAAATGATTCGACTTTCCCAACTTGTAGAAATTTTAACTGTAAAATAATTTCATCTAGACGTGTACGTAAAATTTCAGGTAACTGGTAACTTATTAACGACATATGACGAGCTTTTGAATATAAGTGATAGCAATGACCTGGTTGGACCCGTCCAGCACGACCCCTTCGTTGATTTGCATTTGCTAAACTAACCCATTCTGGTTTCAATGTCTCAATATCATTTTGAACATCATAAGTTTTTAATTTAATTTTTCCCGGATCAATAACGTAAATAACATCGTCGATTGTAATTGAAGTTTCTGCAATGTTTGTCGCTAGAATGACTTTCCATATTCCAGGAGGGGGTCTTTCAAAAATTAATTTCTGATTCACTGTTGGTAATTTAGAATGTAACGGAATTATAATGTCTGATCGAGAAATGCACGCATTTTCTTCTAATAATTTATGGACCCCCGTAATATCAGAAATTCCTGGTAAAAAAACTAAAATTCCTCCTACTGGTTTGTTAAGTATTAAATATTTAATAAGTTCCACAATATGTTCATAACTAAGTTTCTCTGAATTTGGATTTTTAAGATTATTTAGCGTTTTCATCGAATATTTTCCTTCAGATTTCAGTTGTCTAATATGCGGTTCAATAAAATGTGCAAAAACAAAATCTTCATTGTTTTGTTTTCTTACATGTTTCATCCATGGTTTCACTTTTTTGTTGGATTCTTGAAATTCAAACTGTGTTAATTCAAGTACATCTTCCAGAAAATATTCCGTAACTGGATACGTAAAACCTGGTATATTAATACCGGGACAATTATTAAAATATTTTGAAAAACTTTGAGCATTTAATGTAGCACTCATTAAAATTATTTTTAAATCGGAACGTTTTTTAATCACTTTTTTCAGTAGCGTTAAAAGTATGTCGCATTGGATATCACGTTCGTGAATTTCATCCATTATTAAATGTGAGATGCCCTGTAAAGTCGGGTTACCTTCAATTTGTTGTAAAATTACACCAGTTGTACAGAATAGAATTGAGCCTTTATCACGGCCATGTTTCCTAAAATAAATAATTGATTCATTGAGAAAACTATCTATATTTAAAAATCTATACACAATCGAATCTGAATAAATGAGTCCTGATTTTGAATATCGGTCTCGGCAAATTTCGACACTATTGTTTACAATGAGAGAATTTGTAAATGACACAATAGCCATTTTAAACCTGGCTATTTGAACGATTTAATAAAACTCTGTAAGCGCTAAAAATGCAAAGGCTCCTTAAGTGATTAAAATTCTAGATCCTTTAAGGTTCCAGTTATCCAAGTTCAAAGGTATAATATATGTATGTCTATTTAACTTAAAATCAATATGACGGATTTTAATGAAATTGTTGTAGATGATGCATTCCTAAATATTTGCAAAAACTTTTACGAAGATTAAGTCATTTTTTCTATTTATATTTTTAATAAAGATCCTAAATTATAATAAAAATTTTAAATCAAAGAAATATCTTTTACTTTTCTAAACGTATCGAATATCCTGCAGATCCAGCTCCAACTTTTTCTTTCATTTCGGTAGCAACTCGTTCAGCAACTGAAATTGTACTAATACGAGTCGGTTGTGTACAAATAATTTTGCAAACTGATCCATTCTCCTTCATAATAGCATCTTCTAATATATATTGAGGTACTTGGGTAGTTTTTCCACATCCCGTTTCGCCACTAATTAATATAACTTGATTATTATTTAATAATTGGAGGATATCATTCTTACACTTAAATGCAGGCAAATTCTTTCGAAAATTCAATAATTCTTGATATTTTGAATCCTCGGACTGAAGTTTCGATATAAATTCATTTTTTAAAACATCATCAAGTATTTCATCACGTTCTAAATAATCGATGAGTTTCACATTTTCTAATTTTTCATCAAAAGTTGTTGATATTGTTTGTAAAAATAATCGTTTAAATTGTGAATCGTTAATTTGATCGTAATTATTACTTTGAAAATCGTCTGGATATTTCACATTTTTTAATAAAGTATTAATTTCTTTTTGTATTTTATTCGATATTTTGATCCGCGTCTAAAAAATTTAATTAAACTTATGAACTCTAGCTTCTTTGCAAAAATTGGTCTGACTACATTTTTTGCTTGCTCTTTACCAGATATAACGAGAATGAGGTGAACAAAATATACTACGTCCGGGAGATGGGCTAGGTCATTTAATTTGTTAAGGAAACTTGAAAGTTGAATTTTTAAGTTTGAGTATTATTTAAACTTTCGTCGATTGATGTGACTTCCCACAATGCAAAATTAGAAAATAACAATTTTACAAATTATATCCAGATATTGTATTTGAAAGGTCAAAGATTTTATTTTGGCTATTCATTCCTAATTTACAACCTTGGTAATCCCATAACTGTATAAGATTTCAAAACACATCGTTGAAAATATATTGTTTACGCGAGCTTCAGGCGTTTATTCTAACAGAAAATGATAGTCATTACATTGAAAACGAAGAGTGTAAAGAAATAACGATTTAAAACCTCAATTAGTATTTACAACGTCTTTTGAACTTATATGGATAAAGAACATGCAAATAATCGATATCAACTCGGATTTTTTATTTGTAGTTATCCAAGAGAGTACTATTTTCTATCCCAAATAAAATACATAAATTTCATCACCGCATTAACACCAGATTTTTCATCCTCTCGTGCTTTCTTGTTTCTTCGTGCATAGAATAATCCAATTTCTTTACCCTTTAATCCTGAAGGGTGTCTTTGCTTTCGTTGTGAGTTTGACGATTCTCCATAAAAACTATCTCCATCACTTGGTTGTGAAGACGATTGTGTGAATTCATTAAAATTGAATTTGTCACGATTATTACTCCATGGTTTTCGTTTATTTTTAAATTCTTTGCGTCTATCGGTATTTCGGTTATGAAATGACATTATTGTATTTTAAATTTACTTTGCTAAAATATTTAACATGTATGTTTTGTATTTTCAATCATAGATATTCATTATGGGGAAATCTAACCCAAAATTATGTAAAAATAATGAAGATCAAAAGATGGTGTAAATTTTTAATGGTCCATTAAGATCCTGAATTTTTTTATCATCTTAATTATAATTACTGACAAAAAGTAATATCTCGATTAGAAAATTTTTTTTGAAAATAATCCAGAAATTATTGAATTATACGATTTATTTGAAAATTGAATTATGCTGCACTCTATGATTTAACTTTTAAACTACTAAATGTAGACGTCTCTATAGTACCCGGACTTATTCAACCTCTTTACTTTAGATTTCTCTGAAGGAATCGGTTTCCTGTATTTGTGTTACAAATTAACCAAATAAAAATGGTATGTTATGTTTTAAATCTTTTAATTTATAAATCATCTTTTAACTTTTTATCGTATTTTTAACATTTTCTAAAATCTAATATCTTTCTGTCATGAATTATTTGTGTATTTAATAGATATGATAAAATTTGATGTTACTTGTATTTTTTATATTTTAGGCAAAACGTACAAAGAAGGTAGGAATTACCGGAAAATATGGTACCCGATATGGTGCTTCTTTACGTAAGATGGTTAAGAAAATGGAAATTACTCAGCATTCCAAATATACATGTACATTTTGTGGAAAGGTGAGAAGTGTTACTTAACCTTAAAACTGCATACCTAACATTGTGTACAAATAAGTTTTGTTCTAATATAACAAATTATAGAAAAAATTTATTACTGATTTAAATTTCTATTCGAGTAAATTAATCGTTTCTTTTATATTTCTATGTGTCTATCCGTCCGTTTTAAGCCAAATATTTGGTAAAGATTCAAGTTATCAAAAATTCGGCGGTGAAAAATAGCTAAACTCGTCTTAATAAAGTATATGAAGAAGTTTTTTTTTATCGAGTATTAGATCGACTATTGAGCCTCGATCGGTTACCTAAAAGTTTTTGACTTCTTGATGAACTATTACCGATGATAATTGTGTACAGATTTATGCTTATTATTAATTTTACTTAGGTCGAATTGTAAAATAGAATAAACACTGAAAAAAACTATTTTCTACTGTTTTGATTCGTATCGTTTTATCAAATAAACTTCACAAGCATAAACAATCGTAACAGTATACCGATTTAACTGCGCCTGTTTTTCTTTGAAATTTGCTATTTGAAATTATATTGTTATTAACACTAATTAGGTAATATCTCTTTTATATGAGATACTGGATTACTTTACAATCGTGTGAAATTTAGTTTTCATTGATAAAATAATCCATTTAAAATTTAATTATGAAAAAAGTCAGATAACTATTCTAGACATCAATAATGAAAACATATTCAGTTTGTCTTCGTCCCAAATTTCTCAATGTACAGTTATTTCATAATATTGAATACTTGCTGTTGGGATATTTGACAATAAATCGAACATGCTATCATTAATTGTAATCTGCGTAGTTAAGCTGAATAATTTTAATCGCAGGATGGCATCATATCACCATCGTATATACATAAAATGTATTTTTAAATCACATAAGTTTCTCGAAATGTTTTGAGTTTATATTTTTAGCTTTTATGTCATTTTATCATTAAAAAAAATCTACCCCCTTAATGTATTATATAAAGACACCTTCACACATATTTAAAAAAATTTTCCTTTTTTTTTTTAGGATGCAATGAAAAGAAGTTGTGTTGGTATTTGGGCATGTAAACGATGCAAGCGTACAGTAGCTGGCGGTGCATGGGTATATTCCACAACAGCAGCTGCCTCAGTAAGATCTGCAGTCAGACGGTTACGTGAAGTTAAGGAGCAATAAACGCATATATCTTGTTTTTTATCTATAAGTTCCAAATAAAAATTATTTAAACAACAATTTATGGTAATTTTAATTTAATTCTCCCAAATTTGCGAAAAGATTTTTACTTTACAGACAATCAGACAATGTAAATAATAAATTTTATATGATGAAATAGAAGTAATAATCATCATGGTTAATTATTAGTTAGTGGGTTTTTTTGTATTATGATGCAATAATTATTGTTAATTGCATACGTGAGTTTATCAGTTGTTTTGAATGGAATACGTGATCAAGTCATTGACCTTGTAAAATTTGTTTCTGAAGGTGCTATTCAATTAAGTAAATGTATTATGAAAGGAAATGACAGATAAAACTCATTAAACTTTTAACAAAGAACATAAAATGTTATTGAAGATTATTTAAATATTTCATCAAAGTCTTAATTGAATTACATCGAATATTAGAAATTACGTATCAAAATGGATCTCTTTGTTCCACTAACAAACTATATACAATAGTTTCCTCAAAGCAACAGAATTTTCCAAAAATCTAGATAAAAGACAAATTATTTTCATAGGATCTGATGCCAAAATGTTTGATAAAAAATCTAATACGTATGATTTACATAAAATTTCGTATGATTTCTATAACTAATTTATATTTTGTGATAATTGGATTCCACAATGAACAAAAAAAAAAAAAAACTGATACATAAGTAATAAGTTGACAAATCTACCGTACTGTTATTTTCTTGGAATTTAAAACTCCCGCTTCCGGATGTTGCAATTTATATATCTTTCATTTCCTCGATTATCCATGGATTTAATTTAAATTCGCCATTAGACTATAATAGAATTTTTTAATGAATAAAGTATCATAAGCTAGTATTCAAATCTATAGTTTAACTTAAATTGTATTACGTTTTCATATATTGTTTTAAATTAACAGATTCAAAATATAAAACATTTATTGTTTTATATTTTGCCATTGAAATAATTAATAATTATAAATACAATCAATTATTTAAAATTATTATTATTGGAATTTTTTCATTTTAGAATATACTTTTTTATTCTGATTTTTGAATTCATGGGTTGTTTGATGTTCGTCGTTTCAATGTGAATTCACCCTTATTTAGGTGGCGCTACCATTTTTTTTTTAAAGAAACGAGATCCATTGAAAAAAAAAGATGCTATTTCCTCTCTGCAGGATCAGGCATCATAACACAAATATTTGATCCATTTTGTAATCTATCTTGGATCATTTGTTTATAGCTTTTGCTTTGAGAGGTTATTATTTCGTATGTATTTACTATTATTTTAAAATGAAAGTTTTAATTAAAAATTATATAGATTGAAAATAATTTGTTTACTTTTATTTTTTAATAAATAAATTTTTTTATTCAGTAATTTTGTATATTTACTAACCGCTATCAGCCGCCATAAGAACAACACTAACAGCTGGAATACAAGAAAATTATACGGATTTTACATAAATTAACAGTGAAATTATCAAATTGATTTATGTTTCTAAGTAATTCGTATACCATTTTTTTTGAAATGTCAACGCAACGATGCAACATGTTTAAATCCAAGTATAAAAATTTATCGAATATAGTCTCAAACGTCATGGAAAAGGGCAGTATTTTAGGAGTAATGTTTTGTAAGTATTATTTATAAATATTTTAAATTACTTGTAAAATGGAACAAAGTTTAAAAAATCTACTCTATGAAGTAAACTAAAATACAAAGTTCATTATCTAAATTACGTTGTTCTCTCTGATTAATCAGTATATATCAAAATGGCTGAAATCTAAAGTGTGTATTGTTTTCTCGTATCAGGAAATAATTGTAAAAATGGAATATATTGTCAAGTTAAGAAATTTCTACAACCCAACGTCAAATATCAAGTGTTTTGTTCATAGAATTGTAGAAGTAAAATATCCAGAACAAAAAATTAAGTTGTTTAAATCAATTCATCATCACCAGAAGGACAATTTGACAAACGTGAATTGTGCAGATCACTTTCATACAAGAAAGAGAAATATTTCGCAACATCAAAAAATTTTACGAAATCATTTTCGTGGTATACGAATTTGTTGGCTTGTTTGAAAAAAATTAATAATCTATTCTTAAATGGATTTCACAAATGTGAAATTGTTTACAAATTCTTTGCGACAAGATATGTCAACAAACGTAAAATATTTTTCAACTGGAGGGTGTTATTCAAATTCGAAGTTTTTTAATAATGATATTGAAAGTATCTCCAATCATCTATTAAAATTGACAACACAGTTTAGTAATTTGAATGGCGGATTTGGTAGTGATTTTCATGAACAAAGAATGTTTCCCACAATCATTTCATTAAAAAATGTTATCATTAACTCCTCCTTACCGTTAAGTAACATTTATACAAATTTATCGGCTGATTTAATAAATTCGACCACAAATATGTCTACAAATTCAACAAACATGGTGATGTCACAATTTAGTAATTTATCACAAACAGATTTAACTGATTATGATAATATTGAATTACGAAAATCGTTATCACCGAAACGTTTTTATAATAATCAACAATTACAAATGAAAGTAAAAAATATGAAAAAATCACCAAATTTAATGTTTTATCGTAGTTTAATTGAAGAAATTGCCGCTGAACATAAAATGACTGGAAAAATTGTATCTCGTAGTCACGAGGAAATTGGCGTTGAATCACTTTCAACACCAGACTTTGTTGTTATTGAAAATACAAGTCACAATAAATTAATTGAGTACGAAATTAGATTTAAAGAAGCCAAACGTAAAAAGTTACCACAAAAATTTTTTAAAAAATGTACAGGTAAATATAATTTCACGTTTTTATTATTCGAATCGATAATTGCAGAAACTAAAAGGTCCAAAACTTTGAATTATTAGAGAAAATATAAAAATATTCAATGGCCCATTCAAATTGCATGTAAAAATAGTTTATTATAACTTTAATAATGTCATAAATAGTAAATGTTTAAAAATCTTGGAAAAGTAAAAGTAATAAGCCTGATCTGAAATTTGACTGACAGAAATCACTTGGATTCTGCAATTTGTTATAAGCTATTTATAATTTTGAACTACCAGCACAAAGAGGAATACTTTCAATTTTAACAATATATTTTAGCATATAAAAATACGTTTAATATAAACAAAGAAAATCAAATCCTCATTGTAATTTATCATAACCATGGCACCATTTGCCACTGTGTTCAAGATGGCTTACGAAATGAAAAAATGAACGTATTTTCCATTAAATTTACAGACTGAGTTTTATTCCCATTTTTAAATTCTACATGTATTTAAACCCAAAACTAAAATTTATTAAAGTTTAAAGGGCTTGTTATAAAAGTAGATAACCTTGAAAAAACCACTTAATATAAAAAAATAATGCACTATCAAAATATTCTGCATTTAGAATACTTGTTTTCGGATAAAATTAATTAATTTCTTTTTTCTCCTCAATCTTTATAATGAATACTTTTGCCTTTCCTATCGATAAATTCAATAAAATTTTAATAAATAAATCTTTATAATGAATACTTTTGCCTTTCCTATCGATAAATTCAATAAAATTTTAAAAAATTAATGATTCATTCATAGTAAAAAAGTTTATACTGAATCCATTTTTTACAAATATTTATTATCTATCCAGAAAACCGTGAATCATTTATTTAATGTTATGGAGGATTTGAACAATCAGAATTTTTTTAAATATTTTTTATATAGATAATGCGGCCAAATTTGCTGAACCAATAAATATATTAGAATTAGAAAATGAAAACCACAATCAAATTAGCCCTTCAAATGGTTACAAAAAAAAGTCATCAACGTCAAACGACATATTAGATGATAATTTTGAAATGATAAACATTAATAATGAATTCATGATCACGGATTTTGTTGATGATGAAAGTGAAGATGATGACGATAGTTTTATTGAATTTGATGACATCAGTGATGATGATGCTGATGATGATGAAAGTAGTGATAGCGATAATGATGATGATAATACACCACTAGCGAATGGATCTTTTAAAAATAATGCAACAAGCATTACACGTACAAGACTGTTATCAGATTGTGATAGTGAAGATAGTTTTATAGTATTTGCAGAAGATAATGATGAAGAAGATTCTAATGATCAAAATCGTATGTCATTAATACAAGAAGAGGAAGAATCTGGTGATGAAAGTGAAGTCCATCCAGAAGATGAACCAGATTGTTGTTCATCGCCAAAACAAACGCAATTGTGTAATGATATGTTAGAAAAAACACCTGAAAAAAAGGTTAGTGCACAATAACAAATATTCAATTTGAAGATTTTGATCCCTGAAGAATATCAAGAACGCTTTTTTGAAATAGTTGTATTTTTTGATGTTCCTTTTCTCTCTTGCAGGTACATTTTAAACCAGATTCAGAATTGTGTATCGTACATCCCATGATACAATGGAGTTTTGCATATCAACGTGCCCGTAAAGGTATATGGGAAGAAGCAGCTAGAGATCGTAGTCGCTTTCAATGTCGATTACGTCGTATGAGTGATATATTAAAACCAATTTTAGATATTGAACATAGAAATAAAATTTACACCGAACGATTCCAAGATGATACATAACGCAATATTCTCTTTTTATTTTTTTATTTTATATAAGTATATGTAAATACTGTTGAGAGACATGATTCCATATCTCATATACGAATTAAATGTCCTATTACCTTACCTCTCTCTCTTTTCTTTTTTAAACTCCATCTATCCTTCTTTTTCTATTACAATAAAATAAATTAAGTTTAAAATAATTTTATATGTAAATATTTATAATAAAAAAAAAATCTATTTGTTTGTCAACAAAACGAATTGATAACTTCATAGCATTAGATAATGATAATGACTGAATAAATCAAACATATGTGTAGAAGGAATTTATTATTTTGATTTGATTTGAAAAATTTAATTTATATTTTAATAATAATTTTGTGAATGTTATTTTATTTGCATTAAAAAACAATTTAAATTTATTTCTTTATAAAAAAAAATATATTTAATAAAAATTAAAAAAAAAAAAAACAAAAGTGTTTTTTTGAGATAAATACCTTTTTAATCTTTTTTCTAATTCATTCCAATCTTGGTTATAAAAATACAATTTAAAATTTTCGGAACTATTGACAGTTGCCGATTCATTGATTTAAAAAAAAAAAATTGGTTTTCAATACGACTCGCTTGATAAAAACGAGTAATTTAGTACCGAGCAGTGATAAAATTGCCAAGAGTTTAAATTCTGTGATATAATTGTAGGGTGGAGTCGAATATTTACCCAGCAATAAGTCCGTAACTATATGTAGAATTTTTCGTGCGAATTGAAAGTATCGTCCCATTTACGTTATTTTTTATAGACAAGACATTTAACTGAAGCAATAGACCTCACAAATGGCGGCACCCTAATTTTAGTAACAAAATGTAGGCAACACCATATTATCGTTAATGGTTTATATCTCCCACATAAATATTAAAAAAAAAATTATTACTACGAAGCCCAATGGTCCTTAAAAACTAGTCTGATGATCAAAAAGGCTTTGTTTTTGCGATTAAATTTTTTTGTTAATACATATAATAATATTATAATAGTTTAAAAAAACTAAAAAAACACGCTTCGCGCACCGTAGTTCGCGCACTAGCTCTATCTTTATTACTCTCATGCAAAGGATCCGTTCATATGCGTTCTGCAGCCAACTTCAGAGAGTTACCTACAGACAAACAAACATACGAGTGAAGCTAATAAAAGCGTGTTAAAAAAATAAAATACGTAATGTGCCGTAGTGTGTACTATAAATACACAAATTTATAGACCTTTCTCTATTTTTACGCCTTATGTAAAAGGCTTTTATATGGGTGTTTCATTTCTGTTTTTTCGAGCTACTTATACAAATTTTACTCTTAATTGGCAAAAACTACCGTTGAAAAAGTCTCAAACATTGTCTCTGGAATGTTTGAGTCTCTCTTTGTTAGTGGAAAAAAATGTAGAAAATATAAAGCCTATGTTAGTCATTCGTGTTAATAATTTAGATTCAGGCTTTAAAAATAGTCAATAAAAAAAACTACAATTGAAAATAATGATTTGTTTCGTTATTAAATTATTATTATTATTTTTTGTTTTGATGTACAACCGCTAATAAACATACATAATGAAAAATATAATGAATGCTCAAAGAAAAAGTAAAACATACATTATATATTATATATATAATTGAATAATTAAATATTCAAAATACATTGAATTAACTCCTTACATACAAGCCCAACCTAAATTATTATTAATAACATAAAACAAAAATATAAAATTAAAATAATAATAATAAATCGGCAATCTTTATTGTTTTGAGAGACAAACAAATGCACTCATAACAAATAGAATTAATCGATATTTATAATTAAATTGATGATTTCCACAGAGCACATTCATAATGCATAAATAATCCGTTGTAATAAAATTTTATTATCACTCTAAGTGATAATGTGAGACGTTGATAATAATACAACAATTACAAACATTATTTTATGATGACGATTTGGATGGTTTTGGTTTGTTGGTTGTAATAAAAGTTTTTTACGTAGTAATTAATGAAAGCAACAGCGTTCTCATAAAAATTGTAGTTGCGCTAATATAATAATCATTAATTTAAATAACATAATAATTATAACAATAGCATCTTTGTCGTCACAATTCGTTCCAGTAATAATAATCACAATACAATCATTCCCATTCGGTTGTTCCGGGTGGTTTTGGTGTTAAATCGTACATTACTCGTGATATACCTGGTACGGTCATTACTTCATTTACCATTTTTGCTACAAGCTAAAAAAAAGAAAAATTAATTTAATTGATATGTTAGTTAGAATACCGTTATGAATACGGAGTATATTAAGAAGAGAACCGCGTCTCTGTAACCTGTTTTAAAACACTTCTAGCTCTAGATGAAGTCAAAAATCTATCCAAAACAGATGAAGCTACAGGATCTTATCGAGTGCAGTAGCCACATAAAAAGCTCACAACTTCTCCAATGGGATTGTTCTTCCCATGATGAATGGATCCATAGTTTCAGACCCCAACATTCTATATCTAATACCATGATGGTTTCTACAGATGCAAATGACGTGAATATATGTATATATCAAATGAGACGTTTCATCGTCCTCCAGACTCGACCTATAAGTACGATCGTCTGAGATTCCTAAGTTATGAAGATGATAATTCAATCCACAGTGTCCTGTCAGAATACCCACCATTGTTCTCAACTGTACCCCGATCAGTTTTAACCGGTACCAGTTAAACGGTTTAGCTGTGGTTATACACTTGGTCTATTGCATGCCAACCGTGAATTCCTGCGCTTTTCGAAACCAATAGTTAATACAGGATATCGTAGCGCATATTGTTGCAGGAATCACAGGTTCAGGAGAGAGAGTTGTGTGAGGTAAGAGAGAGTTGTGTGAGGCTTGCCTCGCTAGCGTGCTAGCGAATCTGCTACTTTTCTTCTGTTTATACCAGAGTGACCGGGAACCCAGATGAGTCTGATTCTACTTTTCAGTGTCAGGCGATTCAGTTCTTTATATAATTCAAGAACAATCATCGACTGGAATCTTAAAACCTTAACGGCCATTTTAACCGTATTAAGAGAGCCTGAAGTAACGTTTATAGATTAGCAAGATATAAAACTCTATAATGACTGTATCAAGAGAATACAATATTTCAAAAACGCACTCTATTTTTTTCGATTTTATAATGAAAATTTACATCTAAAATAATACTTACTTCTAAAGGCAAATGCTTTCCTGGTACTGCAGGTACACCGGTCATAAAATCTTGTGTAATAAAAGGTCGTATTACAACACATCGTTGTGTTGAAGGTAAACGCATAGCTTGATCCCTATCCAAATGTAATGGCAGTAAAACAATTGGCATTTGTGTTATACTATCAGCTCTACCTGAAGATAAAAGTACCTAAAATAAAATTAAAAATGGATTAATAACTAAAACTTCAAAATAATGCAGTAAATGAGATTAAAATTTAATATTAATTTTATAATTTTAAAAATAATCAAAACACCCTCAATTTTTGTCAAAATTCGTAATTTAAATAAGGTAGATAAATCTGTTAGAAATATTAGTCATTTTTAAGCGTTTATTTCGTAAGTATTCAACCGAAATTTTAGTAATACTTGTACGAAAATTGGTCTATATTTTTCCATTGAAATGGTTGTCTTGTGATTTTTGATTGTTGTAAGAGTAATATGACGAAAGTAAAAAGAGACAAAATAATTGAAGCATCTTAAAAAAATATATATTACAAACCTGCGTTGCCAAATAATCACATTGTCGTAATGTACTTAAAACAAGCTTTGTAAGGCATGTGGGTGTAACATCTGTAACTGGATCTTTGACAACACCACCAAATATATAAACTACTCGATTGACATTATGACATACACGTGGAATAAGTTTTGCTAAGAACATCATATCATTCCAATCTGGATCATGTGCGCTACTTATTCCAACAACATAACTATAAGATCGACAATCACCTTGTACACCTACACTACGTACAGGGAGAAGGGTCGCAGCTAAATGTTGTTTACTTGATATTTTCCTTAATTGTAATCTGAAAGAAAAAAGAGGAAGATTGTAGTAACATAACCCTAGTCCCTAATACGAAAAGGCACAAAAGTTTTGACTTTTAATTCATTCAACATAATCTTTTAAGATATTATGTGGTTTTAGAATCGATCTAACAGTTTTCTACATTGTTAATTCTAAATTAGAAGTTTACGAAAATATAGTACATACCTTTCTTCCTCTGATGTGACAGATTCTACACGATTTAAAAGTGCATGCTTCTTTTGTAACATTTGTTCAAATTCAGCCATAATTTTAACTAAAACTTGTGTTTCGGAAAAATCCCGTTCCATGTATGGTTCATCAGCGCACAACACCCTGATAGCTAAGCCGGGACCGGGGAATGGATGTCGCATAACTAATTCAGCCGGTATACCTAATTCCCTACCCAAAGTTCGTACTTCATCTTTATGAAAATCTTTTAGTGGTTCGACAACACGCCCTTCACTACGTAATTTTCGCACCATTTCCGTATCGTTATGATGTGTTTTAATAACATCTGCTTTAGCACTAACTAATTTCGATGCAGATTCAATTAAATCAGGCCGTAATGTACCTTGACCGAGTAACACCTCATCTGGTTTTAAATTTAATTCATTTATAACATCGTCAGCAATTTTTACAAATACATCTCCAATTATTTTACGTTTTTCCTCTGGATTCATTGTTCTACATAACATGTTTGTGATAATTGTTCTAGAGTTTGGATCACCTCTATCAATTGGTATTATGGTAGTGCCCCCACTAAATTGATATGCTGCATTTATAACTTTTACATTTAAACCAATATTCTGTAGAGATTGTACAACACTTGTACTCTCATTTTTACGCATAAATCCGTTGTCTATATGTACAGCAATAACTTGTTCAGGGCGTAACGCTTTATGTAACAATGCTGCACATACAGTTGAATCAACGCCACCGCTAAGCATCATTAATACTTTATTGTTTCCAACTGTATCTTTGATATATTTTATACACTCTTGTTGACGACTTTGTAAGGTAAAATTACCTGTTAATCCAACAATATCAAATAAAAAATTTTTTAACATTGCTTTACCCTGCAATGACAGATCAACTTCTGGATGAAATTGTACGCCATATAAACGTAATTTTTCATTACATATACCAGCAATAAATTGACTGGACATTGCAACATTACGAAAATTATCGGCTATTTTGTCAATTGAATCACCATGCGTAAGTAGAACGGTTTGGGTTTTATCTAAACTTCTGTAAATACAAAAAAAATATCGTGATTTTAATAATCTTCTAATTATACAAATTCTAATAATATATTTTGAAACGGGTGCATAGATTCGAATAGATTAATATATATGTATATAGAACTATTTATAGAACTTACTTAAATAAAAGGCATTTTTGATCGACTTCAATATTATGCTGTCCATCTTCACGGCCTTCCTTTCGTGTAACGGTTCCACCAAATTCTTTGTTCATCATTTGCATACCATAACATATGCCTAAAACGGGTATTCCTATTCTAAAAATATCAGCATCGTATCGTGGTGCATCCTCTGCATAAACTGAACTGGGACCACCTGATATAATAATTGCTCGATAACCTTGTTCCTTAATATTAAATGCTGGAGTATCCAATGGTAGAATCACCGATTCGACACATAATTCACGAACCTAAAAATCATAAAATATTTTTTTTTTTTTTTAAAATTTTTAAAAGAATATAGAGAGTGATCAGTATTTATCAGTTGAATTACATTTAATAGTAAGCATCTCAGTAATTTAAATACGTTTGAAATTTTAGTTTTCTTTGTAATATTAGCAGTTTTAAAATGTTTTCATATTGAACGTACGTACCTTTCTGTCAATAACCTTGCCATATTGTGCTCCAGCATCAAGAATAGCGACTCGCTCATTGTTATATGCTCCATTTGCATTTCCATATTCACCTTCTGGACTGGTGTTGTGCATGTTGTTACAACTGCAACAACACTAAACAGAGACAAAAAAAACCGTTAAAAATTTAGTAAAAAAAATTATTTTAAAGAATTGTAAATGAGTATCAATTTTCTGTAACTGAATATAAATCTCTAACTACAGATCAATTTTTCTCAACAGATAGAATAAACTATAATTATAATTTTAATCTTATAATGCAATAAGATCCAATAAACAAGTATCAAGATAACATCCAAATTTAAAATTTTCTTGATACATTGAAATAATATATATTTTTTTTTAATTATTTTATAATTGAAAATGTACACAGATCGGTATAGAAAATGAAACAAAAAAAGTTATAGTTTTCTCAATGTTGGACAGTGGTACTTATCGGCACACTTGTACGGGTTTTCAAATAAGCTACTCAATAAAAATACACCATAAATTAGTGAATATTATAATTTTAAGTAAGTGAGGAAGATTCTTTTATGGTTCCAAAATTGGGTCATCAATCTAATGGAGGAATTTTTGTCGCTCATCCCTCGGGCTATTTTATACGATCCACTATTTTAATATTATTTCGAAAAATTTCTTGTAATAAAAGTTTATTTTTTATGTTAATTTATGCTCTTTACCGTTCAGTATACTTATCAACATATACGTATTTCCATAACATAAAATTCAGATAAGAAATTCGGTTCAATTGCATTGTAAAGGGTCAAATATTATGTAATCTTTTTTTTTTCAATTTTCATATTTTTATCAATAAAAAACTAAAACATGTGAAAGCCTAACAAAGGTAATCCTCCCAAAGTAGGTGTCACTGACCTATAAATTCCTATTAAATCGATATAAAAAATAAATAAGCAAAAGAAATTCATATACATAGAATATGTCAGAATATATTAAATTTAGTCTAAAGCTTTTATTGCTAGTAAATATTCAAGGCATAAACAAAGTTTTGATATAGATGTTCATAGAATCACTTAATTAGTCCATTTCTACCTGTTCAGCCGCCCGTCTGTCATCAAAGTAGCTCTAAATCGAAGAGTTAGCAAGCTGAAAATTTTGGTGGCATATTCTAAATCTAAAAAGTAATTTGAAGTTCATGAGTAAATCGGTCCATTGGATCCTATGAATCCATGACTCAACTTTTAAAACATAAAAGATAGAAGAAAAATTAAAAATCATAATATGTCTGTTTTATCAAAACGACCAACTTTTACTTGAAACATTTTAACATTAACTGTTTAGATTCGGCACAATAAAATGAATATTTATAGTATTTTAGGAATACTAAATGATTAAAAATAGTTCAAATATTGATACTCAACCAATGTCGAATATCTAAATAATTAACTGTGTTAGTTGGTATCTTCACTTGTTATATCTGAATTATATTACAATGTGTTTTAGCAAAATAATATAACCAATAAGTGTCATCTTATCCGGGTTTACATAATTTGAATCATTTTATGAGAATTTTTACGAAAAATTTTTGTATTTTCTTTTACCCGATACAATCTTCAGACAATTACTATATAGAAAATTCAGTGAAACAAGTATAGAATAACCGGTATTTGAAATACTACTTATTTCATTCAAAATAAAGAATTAATATCTCAATAGTTACATATTTTATTTATTTTAATCATAAACCAAATTAATTATTCAGAATTGACATTTAATCACAATTTCTCTTTCAATTCTATTGAAGATAAACATATTAATAAATTTAAGAATTTGAATATTGAATGTTACAAAAACAAGATGGCTAATAAAAATAGTTTTATTAAAACAAAAAAACTGTATTTGACCAAGTTTGGCTAACTTATGACCTTCAAATTATATTCCTTTCAAATAATGAATAAATAACGAAACAGGTATTAAAAATAACATATGTGATTGACTTTACATTGATATATCTAAATTTTTTCGCAGCTGGGATGTATTTAGATTTATTTAAGTACGTATTTTTGATAGTGACCTCTACAGGCTATTAATCTATTAATGAAAACAATCTGCGAAAAAAGCATTTCTAAATATAAAATAATATTTACTTTTTTACGGAAAAACTCTTCGATATACCTTCCGTGTTCATGTTTGATAGACTTTAGAGATTAATAAATGGACCCTGTAGAGGTCTCTATCAAAAACATATACCCACTTAAGAGATAAATTGAAATATATTTTTTAGTATAGTAAACAATTAAAAAAATTTCAAACAAAAACAATTGTTGTGTTGCAAATTTTTATAATAAAGGTAGAAATAGCATTAGTAATATTTTTTTATATATTGAAATTCATTTGAAAATGCTTAAAAAAATAATGACAAATTTCCATTATAAAATGATGTATTATCTAAAGATTTTATAACATTCGTCCGATGAAATAGTATGGTGTTACTATAGCAACCTCTGAAAATAAATTATTGCACTATTGCACGAATACTTATTGAAACATAGAGATATGTTTTTACACGAAAATTTTGAATATTTTAACTAGTTACTTTTAATATTTATATAATTATGTTAAATTTAAAAACTAATAATTAAAAGATCTTAATCAGATTAAATATTATCCAATTATTATTAAATATAATATACATAAACTTTGCTCAAAATATGATAGAAATAAAGAAATAAAATAATTTTCACACTCAAGACATTTATCGAAATAAATATAGAATAGTGGCTTCCTACATTCGTTATGACAATTATTAAAAAAATTTTGATTATTTCATTTCTTTTTTTTTTTTTTTTTTTAGTATATTTAAAGGAGCAATTGAATTTTTGCACTGTAAACTACAGAAAGAATTTCCTTTGACTTATTCTTAATTCTTTTAAATTGTTAATTTATGATATAAATACACGTTTCGGGGTCTCTTGTGTTAAAAAAATGGTTTTTAGAAATGAACTACCTTCTTTTTTATTGTACAAAAAATTCGGAAAATAATTAACTGCCCATGATAAAGAGATAATAGCTAAATCTTAAAATTTCAATGAAATTATCCGTACTGTGTATAAAATTCTTTTCTTTCGTTGCTATGGTTACGAAATACTATTGAACAATCAAATGATATATGTGTGTGTAAATATAGTAAATGATTTAACATTGAAAATTTGTTACAATTTATTAACAAAATAAAATGAATTATTATTTATTAAAAAAACTACGAATGCAATATCTTCGGTCATTTTTGCAATTTTCAACCCAATAACTACAATTGAGTTATTCCCGCCGTCTCTATCAATATGTTTCTGAAAGTGTTTTAGAAAATTTGTTTGCCCAATATTTAGTTTTTTTTCCGTACTTATTTTATCTGTTCTGAACATAAAGTACACAGCAATGTATTATTATTATTACATGATGTTAGATTTCTACCGGCATATTATTAAATTGTAAAGCGTTAATGTACTTCTAACAACGCAACAACAAAAAGCGTTAAAATTTTACAAAGCATTAGAAAACTTGGCAACATTCAAAATAAGGTCATTAGACTTATTATTTATTAAACACATTAATAAGGAAAAGTAAATTATACGTGCATAATATTCAAATTCTACGCAACAGAATTAAAATATATTTAAATAAAAAATACCTGTAACATAGAATCAAAAAACTTATAACACAATAAAAATTTAAAAAACGATAACTAACGTAGTTAAAACGTTAATATATCTTATTCTAAATTTAAAAAGTTACTAAATGACTTGCATATTGCTCGAAAATCAACAAAAATTTCGAACACTTGTCTATTTTAAACTTTCATCTAAAAAAAAAACTAGCTTTCACACTTAAAGAATTTATAATTCCTTTCTTGTATAATTATATCATATTTTCAGAAAACTCAATGAATGAAAAAATGCTATTTTTAAAACATACATTTAATTCTACTTGCCAAAGTCAGCTGATTAACTCAGACCATAATAGTTCAGATATGCTTTTTTGTTTAAAACACACACACAAACCATTTTTTCAAAGAGAAATGTATAAAAATAAAATATAAAAAGGAGTGATGTTATTTTTCCGGTAAATACATTTCACTCTGAAACTTAATTTTCCTATAAAGAATCCAAAAAAAAGTTGGTTATATTATTTATATTGCCAAGGTTTCATTTAATGCACAATTATTTTGAGTATATTTTTCATAATATTTAATTTTTTCAAATACCACGTTTTTCTTAACACTTTTTGTTAAATGAATCGGTTCTAAAAGCGTGACATATACCTACTGTCATATAGTCAATATCCAATATATAAATTTATGTTAAAATATGTATGCATCTAAAACACTTATTTGAAAACAAGTGCCACAAATTAAATGTATATAAATATTAGTGTTTTTAAAAACATACCAAATTGTTGTATATTGTATTTAATTTTATTGAAAATAAATTTTTAATATAAATGTATTAATAAATGCAACCAAAAGGTCAGGTACTTAAATATTACACAATTCTACCACAATAAATGTGATAAATTTAACTATATTTTGATATTTTTATAACCAAAAAAGTACATTATTATGTATACTTCAATAGATATATTTCGTTTAATATACATGTGTGGATTTATATACCGGGTGTGTTCGTAAATAACGGGTAATAGATACCAACCGGTTGCCGTTATTTAATTTTTAATTTATTTGACCTAAAAATTATTGATAAAATTAAAAAAATTCAAAGCTCCTTTTATAAAAATTCTGAAGTACTTTTAACAGTTTGTTTATTTTCACGTGAATGCGTTGTCATGGAAGTATGTGTATGAACAGAAACCTAGTAAAAAAATTGCACAAAATGTTTTTTGTAATAGAGCTTTTTTTTTCTATTTTCAGCCATCATTTCAGAAATTGCAAATGCGTTAGCGTTAAAAGAATTTAATTGACGATGTATCTTCAGAATTTGTGTGTAACAAATTTAATAATGAAAGACCTTCCTAATTTATAATTCAATTTTTTTAATACGTATAATTTAAATGGGAAACAAAAAAAAACATAGCTTTTATCTTTTATTCAAATTTTTTGAAGTTTCAAGTCTGCACATAATAAGTTGATCTTATGTCCATAGAAGTTGTGCATTTTTTTTCGTGTTCGTTTTGAAAAAGGATTTCTTTTTAACGGAAGTTCTCATTCGATGGCAAGCATATTGCATTTTAATAAATAAATTAACCTTTCCAATATTATGACCAAATGTCATGACCGATTCTTTCAATCAATAAACGAATATATTTAAAGAAAATTGATAAAAAATATAAAATAAAATATATTGAATGATATTATTATATCACTATCTCTCTTTATATACCAGTAGTTAACGAAAAGAGAGTTAACCAATTTTTCTATGATAATAAAGTTTATTTTGATACCCAGATTTTCACAAATAAAATACAAGATAGCGCAAGGATCGAGTTCAAAAAACTTGACTAATGTATTTACCTCCTTTCCAAAGAGGAAGGCACGTTTGTCTATATAGTATATATATACGGTTTGTACCCGTGCTTTGCACTTAAAAATAGGTATTGGTATAAATTATCTATGATAAAATAAATTTGAGGTTTGGTTTTGGTACGTAAACTAAAGAAAAACTGTCAGATTGTTTACGCAAATTTCTAATCAATGTAAATTTTCAATAAGTAATGCAGTAAAAACTATATTAAATAAAAATGGTTCGAGGGTAAGATTTAATATTTTATATAATCGTATGTAAATAAATAATTGAACATAACCTTGTTTTAGACGTGATAGAACGCCGGAGCGAAGTAAACGAAGGCGATCTAGGAGTAAAGATCGAAGTCATAGCATAGAACGGACCAGAGATAGAAGTCGAGAACGAAATAAACAAAGCCGTCATAGGCGTAGTCGTTCACGTGAAAGAGAACGCGATAGTCGACGGGATCGAGAACGAAGATCACATAGTCGTGAAAGAAGGACGTAAGTACTTAAATTAGCACAACTGAGAGCAAAAAGTTTCGTAAAGTTTTATAAAATATTGAAAAAGGACATTCGATTACAAGAAAGTTTTTCTGCCTGCGAAAAACTCTTGAAATCGTAGCGTGATAAAATTAGACGAAAATTAAGAATAAAATTTTTCGTGATAAGAAAATTTGTTTATTATGAAACTTGTTATAAATTTTCATATGTGAAAATTGATTGTTATGTGGGGTTCACCTTTCTGGTTCTTTTTACCGCCCTAGAAATTATAATCGTTGTAATTTTAATGTTATAATACCGTGATGGAGTTTTAAAATTATTTAAAAATATCTGATAATTTTCCACGGCTTAGGATTACTAATTTTATCTTTTAATTGAGGCTTAGTGTTTTAATTTCTAATTTACTAATTTGTAGGGGTGAAAGTAAAGAAAAACGTACGACCGGAAGCAGTAGTAATAGCAGTTCAAAACGTAGAAGATCTCGAGAGAGAGATCGATCACGATCTCCTCGTCATGAGAAAAAAGTTGAAGAAAGTCAACATGTGGAAGAGATATTTGACTCTGGTTTATTGGATAAGGAGGAAGAACAAAAACGATTGGAGCTAGAAATGCAAAAACGTCGAGAAAGAATTGAAAGATGGAGAGCAGAACGTAAAAAGAAAGAGCAAGAGGTAACAAGGCGTGAAGCACGCCAAGGTACTTTAGTGGCTGGGTTAACTATTCCTACTGGGACAGTAAAAAAATGGTCTTTAGAAGATGACGATGATGAAGAAGATGAAGAAACTAATAAAGAAGGCGAAGGCAAAGCTGAAGAAGAAGTAGACCCACTAGATGCTTTCATGCAAGGTATTATTGTGTTCTGTTTGTCTCTGTTTATGCTTACAAAAACCCCTAAAACCCCTTTTCTTCCGAAATACGTTTAGTAAAAAGCGGTCTTTGACCGTCATGGGCATCTAAACTCACTTTCAATAATTAATATTCTCTCAGTTTTGATTGTATTTTCTAATTTGTTTTAACTTTTTTAATTTAAGTTGTTCATGAAGAAGTACGTAAAGTAAATAAACTAGATCAAAGGAAAGAAGGTACAATTGGCGAAGGCGGTCAAAAACCAGCAAATGTTGTAATTATGACTGGTGTTGCAAAGAAAACAGTTAGTAAAAATAAAGGTGAATTAATTGAACAAAATCAAGATGGTTTAGAATATTCATCTGAAGAAGAACAAGAAGATGTAAAAGATACTGCAGCTAATATGGCAAATAAACAGAAGAAAGAATTGGCAAAAGTTGATCACTCGGAAATGCAATATATGACTTTCAGAAAGAATTTCTACGTGGAGGTACCGGAAATTGCCAAGATGACGCCTGAAGAAGTTGAAGCATACCGCGAAGAATTAGAAAGTATACGTGTACGCGGTAAAGGATGTCCAAAGCCAATTCGAACGTGGGCTCAATGTGGTGTGTCGAAAAAACAATTAGAAATATTGAAAAAATTAAATTATGAAAAACCAACTCCCATTCAAGCACAAGCTATCCCCGCTATAATGTCAGGACGTGATTTAATTGGAATTGCAAAAACTGGTAGTGGTAAAACTTTAGCATTTATACTGCCCATGTTCAGACATATTTTAGATCAACCCCAATTAGAAGAAAACGATGGTCCCATAGCAATTATTATGACTCCAACTAGAGAATTGTGCATGCAAATTGGTAAAGATATTAAAAAATTTTCTAAAAGCTTAAACTTGCAAGTAGTTTGTGTTTACGGCGGAACAGGAATTTCTGAACAAATTGCTGAATTAAAGCGACGTGCGGAAATTATAGTGTGTACACCAGGACGTATGATTGATATGTTAGCGGCGAATAATGGAAAAGTAACAAATTTACGTCGAGTCACATATATTGTATTAGATGAGGCTGATCGTATGTTTGACATGGGTTTTGAGCCACAAGTAATGAGAATTATTGATAATATTCGGCCTGATCGACAAACTGTAATGTTTAGTGCAACGTTCCCTCGACAAATGGAAGCATTAGCACGACGAATTTTACAAAAACCAATAGAAATTCAAGTCGGAGGGAGATCAGTTGTGTGCAAGGATGTCGAACAACATGTGGTAATTCTTGAAGAAGATCAAAAATTCTTAAAATTGCTAGAACTACTCGGTATTTATCAAGAACAGGGAAGTATTATTGTATTTGTTGATAAACAAGAGAATGCCGATATACTTCTAAAAGATTTAATGAAAGCTTCGTATGCTTGCATGAGTCTGCACGGAGGTATTGACCAATTTGATCGTGATTCAACAATTATCGATTTTAAATCCGGTAAAGTGAAATTATTAATTGCCACGTCAGTCGCAGCGAGAGGTTTAGATGTTAAACAATTAATTTTGGTTGTAAATTACGATTGCCCGAATCATTATGAAGATTATGTACATCGTTGTGGACGAACTGGGCGGGCTGGTAATAAAGGATTCGCGTACACTTTTATAACACAAGAACAAGAACGTTATTCAGGGGATATAGTTCGTGCTTTTGAATTAGCATCAGTTCCTGTACCAGAAGCTTTACGAACTATGTGGGAAACTTACAAAGCAAAGCAAGAGGCTGAGGGTAAAAAAGTGCATAAAGGTGGTGGATTTAGTGGTAAAGGTTTTAAATTTGATGAAACAGAAGCAGCCGCAGTTAATGAAAAGAAGAAGTTTCAAAAAGCTGCACTGGGTCTACAAGATTCTGATGATGAGGATGTTGAAAATGATATTGATCAGCAAATTGAAAGTATGTTTGCTACGAAACGAATTGTTAAAGAAATTAAGGCACCAATCGGTCTTATTAATAATCCAGCATTAGCAAATATCGGGCAAAATTCGGCTGTTGATAAATTAGAATTGGCCAAAAAATTAGCATCAAAAATTAATTTAGCGAAGAATTTAGGTGCAGAGGCTAAAGGTGCCACACAACAAGCGGCAGAAGCTATTCTTAAAGGAGGTGGTTCACAACCATTAATTACGGTGAGTATTTTGAATTCCATTTTTTAGAGATCCACTTATTATCAACGCCAACTTTAGGTACCTGTGTTTTTTGTGATTGCGCAGAATTACAGTTGTTAATGAAAATTTTATTTTCCGTCTTTCCTCTCACATTTCTAATGAAGGCAATAGACATTGAATAATTTTTTTTCAGGCTAAAACTGTTGCCGAACAATTAGCAGCTAAATTAAATACACGTCTCAATTATCAACCACGAGAAGATGATGATCGTGGTACAGGCACCGACACTTCTGAACAGACATTCCATAAATATGAAGAAGAATTGGAAATTAACGATTTTCCACAACAAGCCCGATGGCGGGTTACATCAAAGGAAGCATTGGATCAAATATCCGAGTATTCAGAAGCTGGTATTACAGTACGTGGTACATACGTATTACCTGGTAAAACAGCACCAGAAGGTGAACGTAAATTGTATCTTGCAATTGAAAGTACAAATGAATTGGCTGTATCAAAAGCAAAAGCAGAAATTACTCGACTTATCAAAGAAGAATTACTTAAATTACAAACTTCGGGACATCATGCCTTCAATAAAGCTCGATATAAAGTTTTATGAATTAGTACAATCAATAACAATTTTATCGGTAAGTAATATTATGCGATATTATGTGAGAAAATCTTTGCTGCTTTTTTACCTATATCCACTAATCGTTACCGAATGTGTCAAGTTTTTAACTAAATTTTAAATAAATGTTCATTTTGAGCTCATCATTGCCATTGTAGTTCATGAACTTTAGAGCGGCATAAGCTTTCTTCTGATTCGAATATTTGGTAAAAAAATGTATTTAGTGTTTCAGTAAATATTCATATATACCATACGTACATCTATGGGATTTATATTACGTAACCACGTTCAAAATAAGTCATTCGGTAATGATTAGCCGTTTATTTCCTTCCATTTTTCGAAAGATTCCTCTATCACCTATATTTTCGAATTTTCATATAAAGATTAAATATTTTTTTTCAGATTTTAAACATAGTAGTTTGATGGTATCAACATGGAAGTTTATTTTAATTTATACTCATTAGATTAATTATTGCTTCTATTATATAATTTTAAATACAAACAAAAATCTCAAAAAGATTTTGTTTCTCCCAAACTCAAATTATATATTAATGTAATATATATTTTGTAAATAAAATATTAATTTTGTATTACACGATTCTATTTGAAAATAAAAATCGAGAAAATTATATTTTGTGCGTAGTTATGATGATATATCTTTAATAACATTTCCTCTTCCCCACTTAGTCAATTCATTTTTGTTTTACTATACATTGTAATAATTTTTCCCAGTTGACAAACGTAATGAGAACTATGGTATAACTAGAAGTTTTTGCATTTCGTTTATCTGTTGTATCTGTTTATTTCGCTGTCACTTTCGAACGCACGTTCCAATTTTTATTAAAAAAATTTTATATACAATTATCGCATTTAGAAATAAAATATCGTTTTTTGTCTTTCATTATGATAAGTTGTATAATATAAATAGTGTAACACATAAACCAATTAGAATAAAGTGGTGTGAATTATATTTTTTCCCTTATGGCAATGGGTTTTCACCATGAGTATACTGTTCAACGGAGTTACTAGTATTTTTTATGGTTCGCAAATTGCAATAAGATCATCTTGACCTAGACATCCGTCACAAATATATGTCGATATATTTTCCGTACCCTTAGAGATGATATACACTTTACTTACCAGCTTCTCTGAATTAATTTATAGTTCGGTTTGTATAATCGATATAATCGAAGAAGAAATATCTATTGTATAGATAAGGATGGGTATGGATTTATTAGGTTTTTTTGTGGATGTAGAATAAATCGATTGTAATTTCGATTATGTTGAAAAATATTGCGGTTTATTTTTTATGATAAAAGAGATTAAATAAAATAATTTAGAGTGATTCCAAAGTAATTTTTGCAGGTTTAAAATGGAATATACAGAGTGAGTCAGAATGACTGATTTTGAAAGCAAAACTTCGGGAATATTAAAGTAATTGATGTATCAATTTGGTTTACTTGAACTTTCTGTTTTATTCCTTTCATTTTCTCAAAGCTTTTCAAAATCGGTGTCATTAAGCCATCCTTGCATTGTACAATATGATAAAAATACATGTGAAATATTTTAGTAAAAACTCATTCAATGTTTTTCAACAATCAAGTATTGCACTTAACAAAATTTAAATTCGAATCAAATCTGAATGAATGAGCTTAATAATACCAGGTGCTAATGAAAAATCATTTAACATATACCCCCCTCCCTAACTTTTCACCCGGTATTTCTGTTAATATTTGTATTTGGACGTATACAGAGGAGTTATTTCAGGACATTTACTCCTTTTTGGACAATTTTGTATACGCTTATGAAAATATCATACAGTTTAATTTATTAATTCCTCAAATAAATAAATTTTGACTCTAAAATTACGTGTTTTTAAAAACGTTGGTTTTTTAAAAGCATAACAATTTCAGTGTTTAGTAAACATTTAAAAAAAGCTAGAATACTCTTGAAGAAAGATAGCTCTGGTGAATGTAAGTCTAATTTTCGATTACAGACTTTCATTTTCATCACTCATGAGACTTACCGAGGTGTTTGTAAATGCTATGCGCTAGTTTGTGATTTTTTTTTTAAATATTAGCTAGCTCTTAATTTTTTTTAATGCTTTTTAGAATTGGTTTTAAACCGTAGCCACCATTTTTTTTTTAAATTGGATATCCCTTCATCGATTACATATATAATTATATAAATATGGTTGTTTTTTTTTTTTAAATCTCAAATTAATATTTGAAATTTGAAGACATGGAAGAAATTTCTCATCATTAATATTTTTTAAGTGTACGAATTTTTAAAAAATGTAGTAAATATGCCAAATAACTTACCGGCATTGACTTCGGGCCAATTATAAATAATTCGATAAATCGCTTACTTTTGGTATCACATATAAGAATTTCAAATGATTATTCATAATAAAATTTGTTTTGGTATTAAAAAGATAATCAAAAATGATAACACAGATCAAGAAAACCTAAAACAATAACAATTAAATATACAATTTAAATTTTGAAATTCACATTTAAAGTACTTTGAGCACTTCATTAACAAAATCAAAGGGTCACAAAAATTAAAGAAACATTTTTGTTTTTTGGATACCAATTCTAGACATGAAGATAAAAAATCCCCAAGCGAGATTCGAGCCTACAACCAACTTATCTATCGGGTTCTATCATAGATAAGTATTTTATATCGTGTTAGTTTTTACTTCATAGTCGAAGTATAATAGAATATTTATAATTGAATCAAATTCTGTGCCGGTAAAATATATTATAAAAACATTCAATTTCTTATTTTTGTTAATTGCACATTATATTAGTAAAATTCTTTAGAGGGTATTCCTTTCCGTTTTGTTTTTTTTAACGATTTGTAATTTCACTTTAGAATTTACAAATTATATTTATACATTAATGTTACTAGAATTTTAATTTTTAGAACTAAAATCGAAGAATGACTATTAAAACTTTTTAGAATCAGTTTTGATTGTATTATAAACAATTTATTTAATGCACTTTCAAGAAATGGTACAGTTTTCATGGGAGTGGTCCACACTCCTCTACGTGCAACAAATAGCAAACTGAACATTGTGTGCGTCTAATTTGTTTCAAATTATCTTACGCGTGAGACAATCAATAAGCTACAATACATTATTATGTCAGTGAAACTGAGAAATTATCATTTTGGATATTATAATCTAATGAAATTGACGTTGGAAATTAAACAACCAAATTAAATAACAAAAAAGCATTATTTAACAACCAATTTAAATAACAAAAAAAATCATTATTTAAGTCTCAAATTTACGTCAATTAAAAATATTAATCGAAACCTTTAAAGTTACCTTTCTGGAAGGTACAAAAGAACATTCGGAACATATTTTGTCCGTAGATTTCGAAATTCGGGTCGAATTATACTCTTTCTTTAATTTATGTCTTTTTTATAATATATACATAAACTAACGCTATGGGACGTAAAAAAATCAAAACTGATTCCGATTTTTGATGATTCTAATTAATGTTCCGTGATTTAAAAACAAATAAAGTCAATTTTTAAAATATAATTACGTTTTATAATTTTCTTTGCGAATTATGTTTAAAAATAATATTGCTGTGTTCTAAATTATTTTTCATATATTTGATTATTCCCTTGCACAGCCCTAATACACTTATACGTCCGATTTTATAAAATACTTCAATTCGCATTTATTAGAAAACGGAATACCCCCTTAACAAATATTAAAATTCAAATTTACATTTATAGCATTAATATCGTGCCTATTCTTATTAATCTTTATTTTGAACTTTTAAATGAAAAAAAAAAAAATCGAATATTAATAATAATAATAATAATATATAAGTAATATTTTTATCATATTTGAGATTAATATTAAAAACAAAAGAAATATTTTTTTTAAGCGATTGTTTTTTCTAAATACACGTAATATCGTACAACGGACCACAATAAAGTCCGTTTTTCTTTGTTTAGAGAAATTATGAAGGGTAGAGATTATAAGGAGTACTATCTCATACGGGAGACGAACTGAAAAAATGTCCAGCTATAAGTAGTAAATAACAGTTGAAAAATCCACCATAAGTGGCGCTTGCTTAGACAAAGTATGAAAATAGTTGTTGACAAACTGAAGTGTGTTTAAATAGAAAATTTGTTATTTTTGGTGACCTAGTTATTACACAGAACTCCAACTATTTCCGTAGTCCGAAATAAGTAGTAGAGGTTTGTAAAAAAAGTAAGCGCTAATTTGTAAAATAATTTTTTAAACAATTATCAGCAAAGTTTGTATCATAAACAGTTATACTGACTGTAAAAAGATTTTATTTTATTATTGTTTGTTTAGAAACTTTTGCGTTGCCTTGGAAATTTATGCTGTTGCTACTGTAGCGCCATCCTAATTTAAAGCATTTTGAAGGACAGTTTTTCATACAAAGATATTCTCCTTTCCTCTACCCTCCATAACAGAAATATATAGACGAAAGTCGATGTGTATGAGAAAGAGATAATATAATAATGAGAGCGAGATTATATGAAACATTAAATTACAAAAATTTGTCAAATTTAAAATCAACAAAGTTAAGTAGAGAGAGAATAATTAATGTATAAAACAAAAAAAAATGGAACAAAACAAAAATTAAATCGATTGGTAATTAATATGATAACAATAATAAATCTAAAAGAAAATGGATCTTGTTTTAAATTTTTGGTAATTTTGGGGCACATATTAATGGATTTGCTTGTTCAATAGATTTTCTACCTTCTGTTTTATAATCGTATTTGCACCCATGTACTTCTGAATACCTATGTTGCGAACAAAAATTGTCACCACATCGACATGTATGTATTGTGGCTATATTTAATTTTTTACTACATTTCTTACATCGTATTCGTGGCGATTTCTTTTGTTTGATTGGTGGTAACGTAACTATTTCATTATTTTCTTTTTTCACAGCTAAATCATCTTCTTTATTTGAACTATTACTAGGAGTGTTATTACTTTCAATATTTTCTAGGAAACCTTTATTTTGTATACCAGTTAGCGTTGTAGTGGATTGATGGGAAGATATATTTGGATTACTTAAAACATTTTCGAATTTGGTTAATTTAAAACGATTCGATACATGATGACCATCATAACAACAAGTTAATCCTCCACCCCCAATACGACATGATGCTTTATTTGTTGACGATACTCGTGGCCAACTACAAACTGTTGTATTCGATGCTAATGTTTTTAAATTATTTATTTTATCTAGTTTTGAACTTGACGAACTGATGTATTTCGTTCGTTTGAATCGTAATTTATTTCCTTTTGTAGATGTCTCTTCAGTTTCATAACATTTTGTGGATGATGATGTTGAATTTAAATTTAAAATTTCACAAAATTCTCGACTTAGTTTATCCGGTGATGTTTTAGGCCTTTGATCATTTTTTAATATAAATCGAGCTACACGTATACGATTTCGAGCACTATTTGTACCACTTGTGGTTGATACACGAGTAGGTTCATGTGGTATTTGGGATATTGTGCATGTATTTGCATCGGGTGATGGGACACTTATTGGCCCCGGAGGTGGATTAAATTCAGATTCATCATTGACTACATTTGTTTCAGAATCTTCTTCTAGAATTGCAATGCTTGATGCTTCATGGACTGTTGTTGTTGTGCAATTTCTATCAGCTTCACTTAATTCCCCTCCATTTGTGGTGCCTTCAATTTTGTTATTTGCTGGATAAAAAAAAAACAAAATAAAAATTTATTAGGTCTCAATTAACGTTTATTAATTTCTCCAATTTACCACCGATCTCAAATAAAATTGTCTTTTGAAAACAATTTATATGGCAAATTTAATTTAAATCGAAAAATACCTTATCACACGTTACGGTGACAGGGTGTTTAGCCATCAAAAACTGTGTGTAACTAGAATGCACTAGTCGCTCTTTCTTTTTATCTACACTTACTGCCTGCAAAAAGGAAGAGAGAAAGTAATCCGATGCCTAGTACAGCACATTTATTATTAAATAAATCAAAAACAACGCATCGGAGATTTATATTTAATACATGTCATTTTTAGAGAATTTTAGAAAGATTCGATTGAGATTAGTTTCACCTCTCTGCGAAGACAAGTTGGAGTAATGGATATCGTCTGTGCACGCTAAGTATAGATTTTTTTTTTAAATTAAATTTTAAATAATAAATTTTTATTTATAACAATGTTAAGTAAGTTATATTTTACTTACATCCTAAACTTTTTCTAAGTTCTGTTTGTGTTAATTTTGGATAATATTCATTAAGTAAATCATTTGTAGCTTCTTCTTCATCATCATCAACTGATATACTCGAATCAGTACGACGTATAAATGCTGAATTGAAAGGGTCAAGTTCATCATCTTCTTCTAATAGATCATCATCATATTCATCATTCGGATTATAATGACTAACAGATGGTTCATCTTTTCTACTTGACGTTAATATACGTTTAATTGAATCCGATGATGATTTTAATTGATATTTTTTACTACGATAGTTCATTAAATCATTATTATCCTCGTCACTTGAATCGTTATAAACATGTCGTATTTCATAACTGTTATTTATATAAATATTCCTTTTCAATTGACCAGTTGAACCAGCACTATCATCGTAGGTTTGTGATGAGATTGCCTGCTTTGATGATTTACGTGATACAAATGTTGAATCATCGTAATAATCAGAATTTAACCATTGTTTAACTTTACTTTTACCGCTAGATTTACTACCTGTTAATTATATTTGGCATTAATTATGGATAAATGTTTCTGTACGTATGGGCAAAATATTGGAATATAATTATTCAAGATAATAAGAGGGGAACCGCAGCTGCATCTCTTGCACCTAGATCTTTTGGTCCTCTGTACTTTAGAATACTTCATCATGTGAAGGCCAGGATGCCTCCTGGCTTAAGGTGCAGTGAAAGAACCACCTATACTCTAAAGAGTATTTTGAATCATAATTAGGCCTTAAATGATGAATTTTGTCAAAAAACATTTTTTTTTTAATTAATTTTAACCTGTGGTGTTTTTTGTGATTGTATAAGAAATCTTAAAAATTCTTCGAAAAGTTCAAAATTTTTTGTTTGTTATTTATGAGTTTTCTAGCATAATTGACGCCTGAAAATTTCAAAAATAACATCAATTTTACGATCGGTCGACTAGTTTTTGAGATATTGCATGATATACAACCACTAAATCGGTCTTTGGAACGGTTTTTTAGAGATATCTCAAAAATTGCACATCCAATCGTTAAATAGATATAATTTCTGAAATCTACGGATCGAATTACCCTTATAAACATCTTTTTTTCGAAATCGGATAGAAAATATTTTTTTTAAATTTTCGCAATTTTTTTAAGGGATGTTATTTTTGGAATCTACGAGTCTAAAATAACCTAGAATATATATTTCATCCAAATCGAGAACAAAAAGTTTTTTTCGATTTTCCCGATTTTGTCAATCGTTAATAGATGTTATTTTTGGAATCTACGAGTCTAAAATAACCTAGAATATATATTTCATCCAAATCGAGAACAAAAAGTTTTTTTCGATTTTCCCGATTTTGTTTCCGGTTCCTTTATTCTCCCTTAGTCCATAATCCCCCGCTCTAAATAAAGTTCTGGCCCTTGACCCATTAGGTATGAGACGTGGGCGAGAAATTAGATACATTCCGATCCCAATCCATTCGAGAAGCAAGAACGACTCTAAATTTACGATCAAAGCGGTAAATAGGAACACCGGAATCTTGTTACTTGATAGTAAATATTAATAAAATTTTATAATTATATTTCAAGCTTCACTAACCTTTCTCCGAGAATCGTTTCAATTTTGTAACTGGTTTCAAATCAACTTTCGATTTAATTATTGTATTATCATCCAAAATTGATTCATTAGTTTTTTCTTGATCACTAGTAGGGGATGTAAAATTATTATCAATACTATTATTACCATTTTTATATAATTTTTTATTTTTTTTAATATTTAATTCTTCCATTTTTCTACGTAATTCTGCCATTTTATTGAATGTTATATTATGTTTATTATCCGTTGTTGAATGCTGCTGTTGTGGTGAATCTGAAGACGCTCTCACATGAACACGAGAACGTCCAGATTTACGTATATCCGATAATGATGAATATGAACCATCTTTATTTTCAATGACTTTTAATAGATTGATTGTATCACCTTCTCGATATATTAAGAATGTGATCTTACAACCGGCAGGTATTTTAGCCATCAAATTATTTCTGAAAATTTAATTTAAAACACGATATTTTACACATATTAAAATTATTTTTTTGTTTATCTGAAAAATTACCTTTATTTGAAAATATTAAAAATTCTAGGAAAAAAAGTCAGCAAGAATACTGTTCTAATATTGATGTTTTATAAATAATACCAACAACTTCAGAATAGTGCAATCGCTGCCTTTTTATAGAAAATTTAATAAAATTTAAGAAAAAAGTTGATATGTTATTGTCTGAAAAATTGAACAAACTTTTTAAGTGCGATGTAATTTGTTACATTTTTTTGACTGAGTTCAATTCACGAAATGAACCATAAACCTGAACTATTTGTTTCCAATTATTCAGACATATTAGTTATTGCCCATTATGATTCTAAATTTGCTATATTTCACATGAAAAGAATTAATATGATTACAAAACTTGAAAATTAAATTAAAATTGATTCAAAAACAAAGAAGTTATAAGCTATCAAAGATGATTATTTATCATATCTTGAAAATGATGTTTAACATGTAATATAGATAGATATACTAGCAAGTGACGTCATAAATAAATAAGTAACTCTTTGTTTATTTAAGAATTTTGAATGTCCATATCATGTTTATTTTTAAAGATTTAAAAAAAATAATTTCAGATTCATATTTTTGAATTAAAAGCGCTTCAATTGAAGTAATAAAAAAAACTTAGTCAAATACTCAATTTCGACGAACCTACATTAGATGAATATCGATTTAAGATGAAAACAAAAAATAGAGTAAAATATTTTCTTAATATTATATTAAACACACCTAGTTGTTTCCACAAAGTCTTTTAATTCTCGCCATAATAAATGTTCGCTTCTAGATGAAGCACGACGTGTACTAATAGGTCCTCCACGCATTCCAAGCACCAATTTTAAGGTACATCCTTTTGTAATTCCTATTTCTTTTAAAGATGTATTATTATCCAGTTCTTTATCACCAAGCAGTAAGTGTTGTTGATTGATTGAAATTCCTGTAAAATTTTTAAAATTGAGCACGTTAATTATAAATTTTGCATACAGTAATTCTATAAATATGAAAAAATTTGCAGATAACTCATTCCTTGAATAATTTCTCCTTGATAAAATGAATTTAAACAACTATTTTATCTAAGTGTAAATTTGTGAAAATATATTTAATAATTTTGAATGCTTTCGATAATCAATCGTTTATACAAGCGAATTACAATTTTGGTGAATAATTCAAAATTTATAATCCTCTAAATCCACTATGAACATTTTATTTTATTATAATAAGCATTGTTTTTCGCGAACAAATCTCCTCGTACACGTTTGTACTGAGAATGGTGAGAAATAAGCCATAATTTTTCGATCAATGCAGAATAATTTCATCAAGATTTTGTTTGCTTGCTAAGAGTTAGACTACCTAAGTAGGAAAAGTGACCTAGACTATGCCTAAAATAATACTGAAACATCAAATGAAAGTCCTATTGAAATTTAGTTTCAAAAAATAGTATTGATTTAAAAAAAAAAAAAAAAAATTGAATGGTTTTTCATATTCTATGAATAAGTAAATAAACTTAAATAAAAATTGCATATTGCTCTTCTTTGTTTAAAAAATTTGTCATTACATGCAATATTTATTGAGTGCAATTATTCAAAGAACTGATAATTAAAATAAAATTATAAAAGTACCTTCATCGTGGTGTATTTTATTTTTAATAGATAAAATCGTATCCATTGGTGATACAATCATTTCAAAAGCGGTACCAGTTAATGTTTCAATAGAGAGAACCATTTTCTGTTCATTGTCATCGTTTTCAGATGATACGGCTTCCAGCGATCCATTATCAGACATTATCAAAACGAAAAAACAAAAAATATTTTTCCTGTTTGATGTCACCAATAATTGAAACACAAAAAATATAACAATTAAATAATTGAATATTTTATTAAAATAATAGGGTAATTTCTATTAAAGATGTAATTGTAGGTACGATGAAGAAATGTATAGCCTATTTTTGTCTCATGTCTACACAATGGCCAAACCTGGAAAAAAAATAGTTCTAAGGTTATAAAACAAAAAAAATCGTAAATGTGGGTCGAATTAAGAACATGATGAACCTCATGTAATACTAATATTATCCATTTTGATTTGAAAAATAAAAAATAGTGTCAAAATATTTTGTCGAATATTTATATGTAAATCTATAATTAGATTTTGTCGTAAAATGTATTTTGTACTTACAGCATAACAATTTTTATTTAAAAGATGTTTAGTTTACAATATAAAATTTTTTTTGACATTTTTTTTTATGATTCATGAAAATTTAAAGTGAACATTTTCATCATTTAATTTTTTACTAGAAATTAAATTGTTGACGTAAAAGAAAAAGTTACTTACTATTATTTGTGTATTTATTTTGTCATGTTGCAATTTACTTTTTTTTTAAATATTATTCTCTATTATTCGTCGTAATCATGAATCATAGAAAATAGTATCATTTCGAAGTTGTGAAGTTATTTTCACTGAAAGTGCATAATAAATGTTACTTTAGAAATGTATGGAACAGTCTAATTTTAAATTGGAACCAATTATTTGAGACAGATTTATATTTCTATCTCAATTGATTGGAACTGATTTATAGTACAGTTCTTTAGTTAAATAAATTGTCATTTATGCTCCATTACGTAAATCAGTCTTTTCATGCAAGTATTTCAGATATAGATGTAGCAACATGATATAAAATAGTCTAGGTAACAAGTGACATTTTACGGAATGAACGTCTACACCAAAATTATGATCAAGAAGGTGTCATTCAATTCCTTTCTTAAAGAAAGAAATTTCCTAAAAACATTCACTCTTCGTAGGTTTACACTTTAAGTTAAGCTTTGAAATAATGGATGAAAACGAGTGATTTGGTACCTGCGATCGATATGTTAGAAATTTACATAAAAAGTATGATAATCTTTAAATTAAAAATCAATCTAAAATTTTTTCCCGTTTTTTAATCTAATTATTGAAGGTGTTTTGAGAATTGAAAGTATTTTTGCTTAAAGAATCGTACTATATTGTTAAAAGTTGTTTATTCCATGGTTGTATAATGTTTATTTCATGTTATTTATCGCTTTATTTTTTTTAATGTACCGCCAATTTCAAAAAAAAAAAAGTATAGTAATTGTTTATCCAATTTCGGTTCACTGAAAAATTAAACAAAAAATTAAGAATCTTGAAAATGCAGTCTTCAATTGCAAGAATAAATAAGTGAAGATAACAACTGACATAGTTAATTGTTGAAATAATTTGTTTATATTGTATATACATATCGATTTGTGTTTGAGTTGTTTACAATTATTAACATTAACAAAATGTATAAAATGAATACCTTCATACAGGTATACATTATTTACAAAATGTATTATAATTGTTTTAAACTTTAGAAGTCAAAGTGTGTATAGAAATAACTTAACATAAGTTCGATAATTTCAAGAGTATTTTTATAATAAATAGCTTCCTAGACTTCGGTCTCAATTAAACCGAATTATTTCTTAAAAAATGTTTCTTTTTTTTTTTTTTAAATTCAGTATTGAAAGTTTATTTTTATTTTGAAAATTCTTTTGCAAAGACAAATCCGGACGAAAAATTTCTAAAAACAACTTTTTTATCTTTTAATTATTATTATTATTATTTTTTTTTTTTGAAAATTTTTGGACTTTAATAATAAGAATATAATTTTTTTTAAATAAATTATAAGATAGATTTTTTAAATAATTTTTTATTATAGATTGTTTTGAAAAGACTTGAGATGTTTTTGAAATTTGGGCATATTTCAAAATAAACTGGGAAAAAAATTTTATTTCAAAATTGAAAATTTAGAATTTGAGTAATAATAATAAATTTTGATATCTTATTAAATACACGAAAATAAAGTACCGTATTCCCCTAATATATTTACTTGGAAATAGATGAGACGATTTCGAAATATAAATTCGAATTTTATACATGATTCTCAATTGAGTTTCTAGCTCAACCGTTTACCATTCCGTTTATCATTATTATTATTTTTATTAGCTTTTCTACATTAAATTATTTATTCGTAAAAATCTTTTCGAAAAATAATGACATTTTAAAAAATAAATCAGGTTTTTCTAAATTAAATATAAAAGTTGAAATTTCGTATTCAAGAAACTTTAATTACTGATTTTTTGACACAAAATAAGATAAAAAATTGGATAGTAAATTTCATTAAAAAATTTGAAATTCTCGAAATTTTGTTTAATCTTAACAATTATTTGCTTGGATCGAATTTTCGAGCTTAGCATACAAATTTTCAATATTATTTACAAAAAAATTTTTACATGTGATTTAAAAATTTGTTGGTTAAGTTTTTTCGTAAAAAACCCGGAATTCTCGAAAGAATGCGTGATACGTTTATATATATATATTAGACAAGTAAATAGGTGTATATATAAATGTATACAAACTAGAAATATCGATTTAGTGGCGCGACTGTTCTACGTCACAAATATACCACCAATAAAACTCATGAAATAAAATATTTAACCAGTTAAATAAAAATACTTAAAGGTATTAAATGTGTCAAAGTTTTCAGTCCTTTGACATAGAAAATACTGTCATGATGAAACAACATTCCATGACCATGCAAACTTAATACGGAACAAAAAAAAAAAAATAAACGTGAATTAAGGCACACACTCGGTTAGCATTAATTTTAATCAACCATAATTATTTAAAATATAAACAAATTATGTGAAATATTATATTCAACAATATAATTGATATAAACTAATTATTATGAATTATAATAGCATTAGTTATCAAATAATATGTGATTATTGTAATTGTAATACCGATAATAAATATTTTTATTTCCTTGGCAAACATTTAAAAATTGTGTTGAAACTTCTGATTATATTGTTCGTTTGAAAATACTATTTTTTTTTTTTTTTTAATATTATGTTCAACAATTTATTAAGCATTCGTAGTACCTGATAATAAGTACGTTTAATTAAGAATTTTTTTTTTTTAATTTTCTATAAATTAGTGTTTTAACTAAAAAAATATTTTTTCTTTTTTATTAAAAGTGGTATTTTGGTTTAAATTACCTACAATCATGAATATTTCGGGGATAAGTAAGTAATATTGAAATGATTTTTTAATTTTTAGTTCGTTTAAATAATACTTGCGCAATTTTTTCCTATTCTAAGCCGGTTGGATTAACCTTGAAACGAAACGAAAAAAAAAACGTGATAAATCGAAAGTTAAAGTACAGCTAGGTTGACTGTATTGTTGCCATATTTATTTTTTTATATAGGTTATGGGCCACCGAAAAGTTTTCTTGTTTTACTAATCTATAATTGTTACGTAACCATAGAGTATATAAAAGAAATTACATAATATCTTAAAATTATTCCTAAAGTTTATTTGGTTAACAAAATGTTTTTTTGTTACGTTTATAAATTTGGTTTTTCCTTTTTTGATAAAAAAACTTATTAAAAAAAAAAGGCGTACAAAATTTAGAATTGGGCTTTTTTATTTGTTTTCATTTGCCAAAAGTGTATTTAAAAAAAAAATAGATTTAGAGCAGGCGATTTAAGAGTGCAAAACTCGAAGCCCGCATTCTGTCAGTGTAATAAAATTCTGTAATGAAACAATATCGATTTAATATCGCAAAATATCCATTCAAGATTGACCGAAAAGTTTACGTGCACGGATCCTTTTTTTCTGCCTCGGATATCTGCAGATACGGATACGAATATCCGGCACATCACTATTATGATTGTTGTTTTGTTTTGGACGATTGAAACTTTTCTGATTTTTTCGAAAATTGCTTTATTTTCGTGCTGTAAGCGATTTAAAATCGAAAAAAAGATCAAAATACGGCAAGTAAATATGGTCTGCTTTAATTTGATTTACAATTGTTTGAAAATTCCATGAAAATTTATTTTAATACGGAATAAACGTAACTTGAGATAACGTATTTATACAATTGTAATTAAAAAAAAAATTAAATTGATAACAATTTATTGATTAGAATTTTTATTATAAATTTTCGATAAGGAAAAGATTGCAATCAAATTCAATTCATTAGCATTTCAATGAATATTACCAGTCTGATTAATTAAAATACTTAATCGAATTTTAATAGCTAAAACTGACATTAAAGGGGGATTCACACAAAAAATTAGACAACCTGATTAATCCTATAATCGTATAGAAATTGAATAGAAATGAATAGGAAATCAATAGAATTGAATAGGAAATTTCCTATTCAAATGATTTCCTATTAAATCCTATTCAATTTCTATAGGTTATATTAACTATATACACGTGTCTTTTAATATTGTTTTCCCCTTTTCTGCGTATGGCAAGTAATTCGACAAACAATGTGTATTGCTCTTAAAAAAGTTGAAAATAGTAAATTATTTAAAACATTATTTACCTAGTGAGAAGAAGATACACACTAATTTCCATTTTGTTGAGTATCTCACAGAAATTTTAAGTATGAATTAATAATATAAGATAATGCATCTTTTACAAACAAATAATTCATTTATAATATATAATGAATAACAATTATTTACAATATAGGAATAAGTAGTTATAGTCCAAGAGGTTGTGGCAGATTTTTAGCATGTTTTCACCATTTATACATTTGAAAAGGAAGAAAGTTGAATTTGATCAAAAGGGATATAAAAATAAAAATTTCAAATAAAAATTGTAGGGCATAAAATTTAAGATAAAAACCTTGCATATTTTTTTTGGCTATTTTTAAAAATAACTAACCAGAAAAAAAACTTTTACAGAAAATAAAAAAAATATTTAAAATTACACCCGATCGAGAATCGAACTCCTAACCTCTTCCTTTCCGAACCACCACTCTATTCAATAGAGCTAGCAGAAATCATGTTTTGCGTATCGAACAAAACGTATTTAAGAGAATCAAAATTACGAAAATGTTAGGGCAGATTTACAAAAATTTATGCAAAGAAAAAAAGTTTTTGAATAAAAAATAGTTAAAACATAGTCCAGGAGATCATCCATTTTGTAAGAGTCCATGTTCTTTTTTGGAATGGAATGTAAGCGAGTTCGAAATTCTACTCGTACTTGGTCGATTTTCAAGTGGTCATAATTCTTTTATGAGGATAATCCAGATACCTAGCTTAAAAGGCTTTCCTATTTGGAAAATAAAATTTCTTTTTAAACATTTTACAAGCATGGCTACCGGACTATAAGCGATGAATTAAATATTTTATAAACACATAAATTAATTCAATCTTCATGTAAATTTCCTATCATAATATTTTATTTATTATTATTGTGTTCTGAATAAAAATAACATATTTAATTGTTGTTTGCTGATAATAAATATATATAGTAATTGTTCTTGTGTGTGTATTAATTTAGTGGAAGAAATGGATCAATATATGCATTATGTTGGAGGACCGGCTGGTGCAATTGCATTAACTGGTGTTGCAGCTGCTTCAGCACTCTATCTAGTTAGTCGACCATCCTCCGAAAAACCATTAGTTGACCTTAAGTGCCAAAGTCGTCAGTTACCGGTAAGTAGGAACAAGTATTTATTTTAAGGCATGAGACCCTTTTTACATCCAATGAGTACATTTTTTGGGAGTCCAAACAAAGACATTTTATTCATTTCAATAAATTAGCATAATAAACGTTTATCAATTGAGTTACAAATGTCATTTGTACATTTGCAAAATTATGTTAATACAACAAAAGTTGTTAACAATATATAAGTTGTAGTATCTGACAATCGCACATTAAAAACCAAATAAGTCATTAGTGCTCATAATAACAAATAATAAAGACACTATGATTATAGTACACATTTGTCGACAAAAAAATTGCATTTTCTAGTAACTCAATAACATAACAAAATTTGAAAATTAAATTTGATTCAAAAATAAAAAAAGTTTTAAGCTCTCAAATATTATTGCCAAACTCTAACTTAAAAATGATGGTAAATATGTAATCTCGATATACTGAATAGTGACGTCATAACATAGTAGTTTAAAGATTTTTTAAAGAATAAAACAACATACTTTAGTTCCCTATTCGTGAAGTAAGGACGCTTGAAATGAAGTAATAAAAAAACCTAGTCATCATGCCCATTCAAACATTTTACGGTTTTTTTTTTTTTGTAATTATGTAGAATTTTACGATTATTGATGGAAGCTTCAAACACAGTACCATGAATATGTTTGTAACGTAATATAAATTGTACATCTATTTTATATGTCTATAGATTTTATACCTAAATATAAAACATATAAATAGTTCAATGCAGAAAAAAACTCTGCATTAAAATGACGCAAATGCTAAAATTTTTTTGGTAATTACTTCAAAAATTTGCAATGTTTATTAAAAAAGTTATGATATTAATTAATTTGAACAAACATTGAAATGTTTACTACATAGTAAACACATTCAAAAAAAAACAAACTATTGTGAAAACAAGAGTATTTATGAATCAGATGTTTAGATAGGGTGTCCCTTCATTATCAAATATAGAATTTGAATTTCGTTATTTACATAAAACCAATCATTCTAACAAGAAAAAATGAGTGCGTGTACGTTATGTACGTGTGTCAGAAGTTATACTTCTTTGGCATTTTTTTTGGTTATACTTCTTTGGCATCATTTTGGCAAAACAGTATTTAATTGCATGCGAATAATTAATTACAATAAAATAATAAAAGAATTGGAGAAGGATAGTCAACACAGTCAATAAAGCTCAGTTGAAAAATTCAATAAATAAATATTTTCTTACATTAAGTGTAAAATTAATAATAATAATAGCTTCAACTTTTGAATTTTGTGTGACGGTGATGTGCGCGCACTTTTTCACTCTCATCATTTTTTCATAATGCGCCTAAGGAGGTATAACTTCAAATATTAAAAAAAAAAAAACAATATATTGATTTATTTGACTTTAAATTGTTCAAAAATTTTCATATTTTTTCCTGTATTCAATAATTTAATAAAAACCATTTTAATAAGAATCAATATAAGTTCTATTTTACATTGAATCATTAGTTATTATTCAAAACTTTTTAAGGGTAGTTTTTTGTTTATTTAATCAATCAGCAAATGCAAATAAACTACATGTGGTAATGCCGGCATATATCAGAAAATGCCGATAAATCAAACTGTTTCTGAAACCTGTGAAATTTACTTCTAGTATACTACTTTTTTTAACATACGAATTTTAAGTTATGAAAATAAAATGTTGGAAATTGTTTGAACATAGGCAGATTTTAGGACACAAATTAATAAACCTTTTTGCGTCTGAGCCAATCGATGGTAAAAGAAAAATCGAAATCTCATATTTTTTCATATATTTGAGAAGAGGGAGGACTCTCTTCATACTTAGATATTGAACTTAAAATTGTGTTTTTTTTATATTGCTTTCAAAATATGCGCATAACAATTTAAAATTAAATTTTATTAAACAAACACATTATTTTTTTATTTATTTATATTTATAATTAGAATTAATTAATATTGAAAAAAATAAGACTTAATAGGCGCTCAAGGTTAGACTACATTGTAGGTCAATAATAATAATTATGAATACAATACCATTTAAAAAGGAAAGGCTATCAACCTATCGTATCGATGAGATAGTATTTAATCTGCTGGTGTTTTAATGCTTTAGATAGATAAAATTCTATAGCCATAGTAAAAAATTTATTTATTTACAAAAAGCTTATATTATTGATATTGTTATGTGTCTAGCAGCAGTTGTTAAGCTTTGTATCCGATAACACCAAGCTTATAATCCGGTTATGAAGTCGTTTAAACAGAAAAATATTTATTTTTCATGGTATAATATGTTCAATATATTTTTATTTCAATTGTGTAAAATAACTTGAGAATTTATCGAATAATTACGATTATACATTTCTTTAACATTTTTAACATAAAATTTTTATGATATTAAAATTTTATATAAAAAAAATATATGTATAGAAAATTTCGGTATCAAAAATTTATATCATCTTGCCTCATTTTTTCGATGTTTCTTAAAATTCACCTTTTTGTTTTGCATATAATTTTAACTCTTGAATGGCTCACGCACATTAATATTATATAAAGCAAAACAAAAGAACTTGTTCTCATTTGACATTTTCTTTAAATTTTTGTATGAACGCAACCAATGAAAATAAAAATAATAATGTTCAAGGAAATCAATTTAAAGTACCCATCACTAAAATGTTATATAAAAAATAATTGACGTTTATCACGAGTATAAAGTAAGATAAACACAATGCAAGTAGTTTTGAATAGAATGAAATAGATTGGAATTCAGAAAAATTTAACTAAATTGCCCATCACTAATTTACCATGTGACACTGCTTGCGTACGCTAGTGTCAAACATCATTTGTTTACTACTCATAAATTCATAGTTGACGGTTGATAATTTTTAAATTTATAACATAAAAAAGTATGTCGTGATTTCTAGTAAAAAAAACTTATTTAAAAATGTATCGTATGGTCATGCAAAATAATGCAAATAGAGGTTACGAAAACGTTGGTGTTGTATTTGGAAATACATATAAAGCATCACATAATATATTTGTGATTACAAAAAATGGTCACAACGAAAAAAATATTATAATTACCATCGATTCTTCATCATATAATTTAAAATTAACATTATCAGATGAATCGGATGTGTTTTTCTTGTATTCAGTAACTATAACTCATGAAGATTATCTACTGTTGAAAAGTGAACAAGGTTTATTAGTGAACTTTCCGGATTTTTCTGATCAAATTATCAATTTACTCCAGCAATGTGTAAATGGTAAAATATTTTTACAATTAGTTATGGGAAATTCGAATAATATTTATAAATTAGAATTTATCGAACGAAATGATTTTAAAAATTTAATCCATTTACAATTAAAAGTATTTCCTTGTGAACAAGAAGAAATTTTAGCAAATATTACAGAAAAATTAAATAAATATAAAGAAAAAGTACAAAACTTAGAAAAGAAGAATGATTTATTGAATGTTGAGGTTGCTACGTTAATGAAAGATAATGAGGCGCTATGTAAAGGAATTACGGATGCCGAACACAGAATACGCAACGAAAATGCAGAAATTATACATAAAACTGAAAATGAATACAAGAAAAAGGTATCTGAAATGGAATCACAGTTGTTAAAAAATATGGAAAACATACAAAATTTAAATTCATCGATTAAAGATCTAACAAATACACAAAAAACGTTAAAAACACAGATAAATCAATATACAAACACAATTGAAAATATGAATCGTGAAATTAAACGAATAGAAAGTGAATTAAAACAATCGAAGTATCAAAATATACAATTTGAAGATGAAATACGAAAGAAAGAAGTTGAATTAAGTGGAGCTCGAACAAATATAGCTGTCTTAGAACAATCTTTAAAGGAAAAAAGTGATGTTATATCAATGTTACGCGATACTCTTTCCCGAAATGAAAAAGAAATTGAAGCTTTACGTAGTAGTTCAGCTATGAAATCAGAGCAAGAATTAAAATTAAAAGTTGCTTTACAACAAAACACAGACGATTTAAACAAAGCAAATCAAATAATTGTACAAACGAATACGAATTATGAACAATTAAAAAAGAAATTTACGTTGGTTAGTAAAATTTTAGTTACATTAGAGAAAAATCATACTCAACTGCAAGAAGAGCATGAAAACAATATAAAAAATATGAAAACGTTACAAAATAAATACGATGAACAAACATCTGAATTTAATAAAATGAAGAATGAATTTGAACGTTTAATGGGCGTATTAAAAACAAAAGATGAGAATATCATAGAATTAAAAAAATTATTGGAATTACAACAAGAAAAGCGGAGTAAGGAGATACCACCAAAACCTCAAACGGTTATACCTACAGTGATTTCGGAATGGAAACCATTACCTAGTCCAAAAACAAATAATAATACTGAAATAGAAAATAATTCACCACGTATGGGTGTTTTAACGTCGTGCAATCGTATTAATCGACCGTTACAAATTTCTAATAAAAAGGGTAGTAAATTTCCATCTTCATATTTCATACAAGCAGAAAATTTAAACCAAATTCATAAATAAATGTTTTTATTTTCTTTTTATTTATAAAATGTACTTAAAAAATGGTCGTGTATAAAATTCATGCGCAATAACTGGCGAAGGGATATATAGTTAAGATTACGCTTTATTAAGGCGAACCTAGATACGATTTTTTTTTAAATTTATTTGAATCGCAATTTAGTTTTTAAAACGATTTTTTAATTTTAAAAGAGTACTAAAACTAATTTCTTTCAAATTGATCAACGTTTATACTTTTAAGGGGAATAAGAACCAAAAAAGAGACATCGATAAAGACAAACAAATGTTATGAAAGTGAGCATCCACAATTTGTAAATAAAACGGAAGACTGGTCACCGTTTTCATGTTAACATTATGAATGCTAAATTTCATAACATTTGGATTTTTTGAATTTTGAAATACAATGTAAATTTACTAATGTAGAAATATATATTATCTTTATAATAGATGCAACTTTTTTGGTCTTAGTTATTATTATTAATTGATTTGTAAATTATTTGAATTTTCTTTTGGTATTATAAAAAAATTAAAATAGTTTATTTTATTTTCAAACTAATGTAAATTCAATTAGGTTATGTTGTTTATTAAGTAACTTGATTGATTGGATATGTTGAGATGAGTACATAAGTAAAAGGTGTTGATTTTTTAATGTCTAAAATTAAACATTAAAAATATTTTTGTTGATGCCTACATCTTTACTTCTCTTTATGTCCCTACTAGCCTAGATATGTATGTGATTTTCTATTTATAAACGTGGTATTAATAAATAATATATAATAAAACATATGTAAACAACTTGCAATTTCTAGTAAATAATTTTATTATATAGTCCAGAAGATTTGTATTTTTTAATTTGAATAAATTAGTACCTATTAATCTTGGAGTAAAACATATATTTTACACTGTTAGTCATAAGACCTCGATCGAACGTAAACTCGAGTACTTCATTTCCCATCTAAAGATTTAAAAAGACTTTAAAAATCTAATATGTCAACCACGATTGTATAATATAATTTCGACTGTGATGTCAACGATTATGGTTTTAAGTGGTTTTAATTCTTTAGTGAATTAAACAAATATAACCTCACTTTCTTGCAGTTTGGTTAAAGACTTATTAAATAAATATAGAACGCTAATACAATTCGCTAGAATTAAAAAAAAAATTAAATATGTTGGAATCAAATGCAAGGACTGAAACTTATTTTCAGAAATTAGAATTTTAAAAAATTCGAAATAAAACATCTCCGTGATTCATCTTTTGTTAGTAAGATTTAATTATTCTGATGCACACTTTAGTGGATCTTTGTATTAGATCAGTGATCCTCAATCTATATTTGTTGTGCCATGTTTTTAAAATTTCAAAAATTGGGCGGGACACTATTAATAAATTGCTGTAAAAAAGTACAACAAATTAATTTATTGTAAAAGTTAAATTTAGCAGGTCTAAAATGAAGTTTGTTTTCAAAGTTCGAGAATTAGAAATAAAATTTAGGGTTTCTAAGAAACATTTCCTAATTTTTTACAGAAAAGCTTTAATCTTTTATTATTCATGCAAAATTGTAATTACAATCTTTGTTGATTTGTACACTATCTTCTGGACTATATTTTAATTGTATTTTTGTTTTTGTGAATTGAGTTATGTTTGTGTTGTGTAAGAGAAATAAGTAGAAGATAAAAATAAAGTTTTGTAAATTATATTTCGTCTAAGCTCATTTCATAAGTTTTTTAATTTTTTTAATTTGAACAAAAACATCTGTTTTAACAAATACTTAAATTTTAAATTTAAGCTTTAAATTTTATGAAAAGTAGGATTTTTTTATGCAAGAATAGCCCAAAAAAGCATAATCAATTTTTTAAGGCATATTATTTATTTTTTTCCATATTCTCACCTTCTACAAACTTTTATCTAATAAATAATGTATACCTAAAATTTAAAATTGCAAAACTTGAGAACCTCCTTTTTTCTCCTGATTTTGTATCTTGAGTGTCCATTTTTCACTCTCATAGGTACATAAATCTTGATCGAATTTATATCTTTTTAATTTTAAACTTCGATTCTCTTAAGATCAGACTGCTTTAGATAATTATCCCAGACTTATAATAAAGTGTGTGTTGTAGAGAATACACTTTGCATTTCGCCCGATGGTTTGAGTTGATTGACTTTTTCAGGAGTCCTCCATTCTTGATCAATTTTACAACAATGCCAATATCGGAGCTCGATTAAGTATACTCTCATACACTTTAACAAATATAAAAATAATATAATGACGTATATTGTTTCTCCATAAACAATATACATTATCACACCTGTTGAAATATGCAAATTGTTCAACGCTAATAATACGTATTGGAAAACATTTCCGTAATCACGTCATTATACACATTCAAGCTTAATATTAACGGAATCCTTGTTCCTTCAGTATGATACGGATATTGGATTTACATAATTTATAGAGTGTATTTTCGATGTTATATGGTGACGATGTATGCAAAACAAGGTTACTAGTTTTTTCGTTGACTGATGTAACATGTTATATTTGGTAGATGGAGAACAGGTGGGAACTTAATAATATATCACATCGTTAATTTTTTTTTATGTATACTTTTCCAAAAATTTATTTATAATATGAATGAGTCAATGACATAACTGTAACATGATTAAATTTTAATCGAAATAGATTTTTATCGAATAACTTCCTAAAATCATTAAAATATACATTTTACTTTATGACATTTAACTAAAATATAAACTTGATGAATGATTTATTTGTTTTTCACCTTTATACAAATAGCGAGATGCTATTAAAAAAAAAAAAATATTTTTTTGATAAAAGTAAATTTAACAAATGAAAAACAATAAGAATAAATTTAAAAAAGCTGTGTAATTATTAAGTAAAATAAAGTTGAGATTGAAGATTGCGCTACGAGTAGCTAAAATTTGTAATAAACTATTCGCATTCTTGAAAATGTGTTCAATTATTTTTATGTAAATTGTATAGCAAATATCTAACAAAAATTATTGAATAATTGACATTTAAAAAATGACATTTAATTAAATTTATTGCGTTGAAAATTGTAAAAGTGATCGAATAAATTCCATTATTAATTATTTTTAATTACGAATATAAATACTTATTCATTCTATATGTTAAATCATATACCATTCACAGACTTATAGCAATGAAAGATAACAATTTGATGCTTGATACTCATGCGCAAAAAGAGGGTAAAAAGTTTGTGAAGCCAATCAAAAATTTTATTTTTAGCCCGTTTATATAAAAGCTTGTTTTGAAAAATATTATTATTAATCTTTTTTTTAACTGCTCTATGTGAAATAAATATATAAATACATAAAATAAATATATTTTAATGTTGCTTTACATAAATACATAAAAATAATAGATTTTATAGTAATCAAAATATTGGGTTGAGACATAAAACAATAATTTAGTGGCTAATAAAATTTATTATACGCTCATTTTTTATGATATTTCCTCAATTTTCATTCAATACTAAATCCAAAAATAAACATACCACTGACCTTTAAATTTTTAATGAAGTATAAACGTATCCTAGCTTAGATAATGAACTATCATTAAAAAAACAACTTTTAATACAACCATTTATTTTTGTCATAGACTAATAAATTATTTTTTTTGACATTTTCAAAATATAATTAATAATTATAATAAATTTTTGAAATATTTTAAGGATTCTACTATAAGTTTAAGCGCTCGAATTGGGTTAGGTTGAGCTTCGATATTCCATCTGTCACTGGTAACTGATTAAGTGGGGTTATGTTTTTGATAGAGACCGCTATAGGCTCTATAATAAAGACACTTTCTAATTTAATTGTATTTTTACAATTTTTCCGCATAAATAACTGAAAAAATAATTATCCAAATGTTATTAAAGTTGGTATGCACAATCTTGACTGGAAAACGTAGGGCGTGCCGAAGACATACCGTACCATTAGGGCATACTTTGGGAAACTTTGTGGAAAATTTGCCTTTCATATTTCTTTATGGAGTAAGTATGGAGTTTCAAAAAAAAATCAAAAGCGATCCCATAAACTTTCAAATTTGTCTTTGGTCCGAGTAAAAATTTGTTTGAAAATATGAAAGTGAGAATAGAATGCTTTAATAATGGATTCAGTTGCAGGATTTTTTTTTTAAAATTCAATCTGATCCATAAATAAAAGTTTATTGTAGAAAATTTAGAAGAGTTTTCATTTATTAATATAGAAGTCAACGACCATTTATTCAATTATTTGTAAATTAAACCATTAGATTTATCAAACCACTTATGACTTATTCGACTAAAATGTTGAATGATTTTTGATGTCGATTCCAAAAATAATCGATTGCTCAATAATGAAGCGTTGAAAAGAAGCGTTATAAATTTCAAAATTTATTACATTGTAAGAGATAGGTGGCAATATTATAAATTAAATTGTGCAAAATATTATTTTATTTATACAGGATGTTCCATTAAAAAAAAAAAAATTAAATTATTTTTTCTTTGTCATTTGTTATACAATTTATATGCAAACAATTGAATAAAAAATAATTTTTTCTACACTGCGAATGTATATAAAGAATATAAAAAAAAAACACACGAAAATTACAACTTTTTTTAGTATGAAAAACGTGATGAACTGAAAAACAAATTCAGACTTTCTCCAAGATTGATGAGCTTAGAAAAATACTTCTTTGGCATCATTAAAAAATAATTTTTAATTGCATGTAAATAATTAATTATAATAAAATAATAAAAGAACTCGAGAAGGATAGTCAACACAGTCAATAAAGTTCAGTTTAAATTTGAAAAATATATATTTTCTTACATTAAGTGTAACATAAATCATCATAACAAAAGCTTCCACCTGTGAGTTTTGTGTGACGGTGATGCACGCTAATTTTAAAATTTCAGTCTCATCATTATTTCATACGGCGCCTAAAGTAGTATAACTTCAAAATTCTTAAAGAAATTTTTGTATTTGTAGATAAGCAGCTCTTATTGGTCACTTAGTTTTTAAACATCTCGTTTATATCATAAAGAAAACTTATCAAAGCCTATGTTTTTCAGTTGTAGCTATTAAAAGTAAAATTAAATAAATATATTATATGTATATTGTATGAAGTAAGTTTTGAAAATAGTGAGATATATCTGAGATGCTATTCTTGTCAAGAAGCATTTCATAAAAGTATAAAGTGGACGAGGCCGTCTCGATCGATGTGTTCGGTGTCCGAGACACACTATTTCACGTGCGTTTTTTTTTTATCATCATACTATTACTGCAACGAAAAAAGCAATTGATATTTTAATAAACGTTATGGTCATATGTTTTGCGTAACTCTTGCAAAAAAAATATTAATTGCTTTTTATCGTAGTGGTTTTTTTCTTCTGTGAAATTTTTCCCCCAAGTGTTTTGGTTTTGTTTTGAAAATGTGTTTTTTTATTAGGAAATTTGATTTATGTGCTAAACAGTTTTTAATTGTTGTTTAAATTTTAAACGATTTTAATTGTCGAATATTATTTTTTAAAAAGAGTTTCGAGTTATTGAAAAGTTTTCTGAAAATAACTATAAAAAAAATGCCGTGTTGTGGTTGCTGTCAATTTCAAGAACCCATTCATATTCCAATCAATTTAGCAGATCAATCTGATGCAATTAAAGTAAGTCATATTTAATGTGTTACTTAAATTGTGATTCGAGCGACGGATTTGGTAAAGAGTGACCTTATAATTGACCTAATAAAAAACCGTATGATTTATCTCGAAAATTCGCGAGTTACATAAAAAAAAAATTTCATAGTTGTATTTGATTTATAAATAATTTTGGCGAGAGTTTATTTTTTTTATTATGTGTCCAAGATCGCGAGTAATAAATTGACCAGTATTTATACAATCAGGATTAATTGGCTAAAAAATACAATAATTTTTGTATTTTAAAACAAAACAAAAAATACCTACATTATTTTTTAATATGAAATTTTGAATTTACATTTTTTTTACAGAAAGATTTTATTTGACAAATGTATTATTTATTTGGCTCTAAGCGGAGTTTTTTTTATTAAATTTTCTTTATTATTTTAGTACTCTATTTACTGTATTAAAAAAGTGGAAATAATTTTTCCCCTTAGTCATTTTTATAAATATACAGTTCCTGAAAAGTCACCCTTTTATTTTGGAGTAGAAAGAATGATTTAAATTAATTTATTTTGAAAAAAAAAAAATGATAGCAAATTCGACTTTTTTATGCCTCTATACTTTAATAGAGTAAGTTTCATCAAAGATGATATTAAATTTTTGTTTTAGCTTTGGACATAAAACGTAACAATAAAGTTGACAAATTGACGATAAAACTTAAACTTAAATTGTTTACTAAGACTCTTAAATTACTATTCAAATAAAAACCGAGGGCTTAGTTCAAATGTACGATATATCAAAAATTAGTGTCATAAACTGCAAAATTGATATTTTTGGAGATATTAATTTTTAAAGGTTTTGAAAAATCTGTGGTTAATTTTGACCCATTAAAAATATATAAAATTTTTACAATAATAACTTACTTTTAAGTATCGTTACCTCTTTTTGACTCACCGACAACAATATAGCACCGAGTTTCCCCCTGGCAACAATTATATCATCAGTAGCACAATTTAAAGTCAACCGCATACAAAAATTGACTTAGAATCGTTTTTAGTACTTGTGTGTCGGTTTTGACTTGAATATATTTGGATATGCAATTTTTAAAAATATTTATACATTATTTGAATCCTTTTACAGTACAATCGTTGTATAAAAAGAAACCCTTCAAGACGAAGTTTCTGCAAATTCATTTATTAGAAATGCGGAAAATTTCAATTGTTATCATTTTGTTTTCAGTTTGGGCCAAACAACTTTTTTGGTTTTCATACAATTACAAATTTGATGTTTCCACTAGCTGCGGTAGGTTTAAATGTGACACGTTTATAGGTTAAACTCTATATATTACATTCATAATACAAAAAAATAGTATATTTGGCCAAAATTTTTTGTTTCTTCATGATTGTGAGCTAATATAAAGCGATAGTTCAATCAATGACAGCGGGTTTCAGTTACAAAAAAGAAAAATTGAAAATAAACGTTTATTTCGAAACAATTCTATTCGATTCGGTCACTAAAAATGGGAAAGGGAATTAGAAGATAAAAGGGATTTAAAATGAACCTCTTTATTTACTTACGATACGTTTTATAAGTATTTTCGTTGGAAATTCGAAAGAAAATGATCCTGGATATTGGTAGTGAGTAAAAGAAATAAAAATTAAGTGTTTGAAGTGCAGAAAATTATTAATTCCTCAGTATATATTCATAATAAACTCGTATTTGTAACACGCAGATTATATGGATGGGGGTAGCTAAAATTTGTAATAAAACATTCGCATTGTTGAAAACATAATTTTTGTTCAATTGTTTGCATGTAAATTGTATAACAAATATCTAACAAAAATTATTAGTTCCAAAAAATGATATTTATTTGTAGTTATTGAGTAAAAATTGTAAAAATGATCGGAAATTTTGCATTAGTAATTATTTTTAATTGCAAATATTAATTATTGATTTAAATTTGTAAATAAATTTTGAGAAATTTCCTATTTTAAATCATTTAACATTCACAGACTTGATTGATACTTAGTATTTAGTAGCTATAGTAACGAAAGTAAAGAAATCTGAGACACAAGTGTCCATAGTCTTCTTAAAAGAATTACGTAGATTTGAGTTTGTAGAAATAGTTTATAATAACTAACAATAAATTCCTAAGAGTAATATGACTTTATATATTAATATATGCAATAGTTATTACATCTAAGGTGTTGTAGTTGTCGTGCAAATAAACACATTACACACATTATGAAAATCTCATTTGCTCGAACAATCTTACGTTTTAAACGTCCAATGAATTTTAATTTCTAATTAATATTCCAAAATAATCAATGAATTCCACCCAAAAGTACTTTTAGTATTGAATATTTATTACGTTATTAATAGAAGTTTTAATTAATTATAACTCTAAAATAAATTTAAAAACAATTGTTATGAAAATTTATTGGTTTTACTGAAGAAATTTTGACTTTTATTGTGTAAAAATGATGCTTCTTGAAATGATGTATAATTTTTCTGGAGTGCACTTTAATGCAATTTTTCATATATTTTTTAGATTCTGTGAAATACGAATGAGTACCTGGAGTTTTTAAGGTCGTTGATTATGAAAATTAACATCAAATTTGTAGGCTTAAAACATCAGAAATTCTCTTTCAAATTTCGATAAAATTATGTTTATGAGACTATGATATGTTTTACAATTTTGAAAGAAGAAATAAATTAAATTACATATTTTACTTAGAATTGAAATTATATTGAAACTATTATAAATTTATGTTATTTCTAATCAAATATTTTAATAGATTGTGATAATTTTTGGCAAAATAAATCTCACTTAATTGTATGATTTGGTTTTTTGAAAATAGGTAAAAATGTCTTCATCTAAATTTCATGTGACAACACTTGTTTCCTGTTGAAATTCTATAAATTATTTGTAATTAGAGTAATTTAACAAGCATATTAAAAATGATTTTTAATGTTTATGTAGCTGTCTAAAATTATTTGTTTGACAACTCTGATTTAATATAAGATGAACATAAATTTTCATGCCATAATAAATACATATAAATTTTTAAGTACAGTGCAACCTATATAATATAACGAACCTCAATATAACGAACAATCTCTTTATAATGAATTTTCAACTATCAAAAAAAAAACCTCTAATCAACCCAAAACCTTTATATAACGTTCCCACCAATATGGCCCCTTAATAGTATGTGATTCAATCTCGACAGGTTTTTTCGACATGTTTTATTTGTAAAACAATCAGTGTTTCATTTGATGGGACGTAATGTAAACAGTGCTGCTCATCACTATTGATAAAGATTCTAGTTGCAATGGCTCAGAAACGAAAATGGGTGTTCCTTATCAGTAATTTGATAAAAATGTGTCATCATTTATAAGTAGAAGCGGTTCGCTATAACAAGATGAGTATGTAATGTTGAGATAAATAAAACTATTTTTTTTACTTCGTCATAACAAATGGTAGACACACCTTACCGTAATATAAAAACCCCAGTTTACCGAGATACAAACGAAAGTTGGTTTTATTCAGAAAATAAATATTTTTTGTCATTGAATTTTTCTTCTATCTTTTATGGTTTAAAAGTTGGATCATGAATTCATGGGACCGTGCCCAATGGACTGATTTTGTTCATTCACGAACTTAAACTCACTTTTAATGTCTAAAATACGTCACCAAAATTGCAAGTTTTCAAATGATCTCTTTTTGTTTTTGAATTATCTTTATGGCGGACTGGCAAATGAACAGAGTTGCATAAATGGTTATTCCTTATAAAAAATCTGCTTATGCTTTTAAATTCTTGGTAATTTATCAAAAAATCGTTTTTGGGAGTGAATTGTTTGACACTTTTATGTATAATAAAATAAATTAAAATTTTTGAGTAGTTAAATTTGTCGTAAAATATAACAAACATATAAAACACACTGCCTTGTAAATTTATATTATAAGGAATGAGATAAGACATTGGCAATGTTTTCCACAAAGTGGCGTATCCTAAACAAAAATTCAATTCAATCAAAATTTAACCAATTTTGACAAAGTATGTAATCCAACTAAATTTGGGTCATAGTTTTCAAATATTGTGTCAAAACAAACATATCTATAATGCATTTCAAGATAGTAAGGGTCTGGTCATGATTTTTCATAGAAGGGTTAAAGTAAGCGAATCGATTATATAAAAATTGAAAAGTATGACCCAAAATTAGTGGGTTTCAAACAAAAGTTCACTCAAATCGGCCAGAATTTGGCCAAGATATCGAAAAAATTAATTTTGTGAATCTTATGACGTCATCAAAACTACAAAAAATTAATTTTGCTCTATTATCCTCAATTTGTAACCAATTTTGGCAAACATAGTATGTAATCCAACTAAATTTGGGTCATAGTTTTTAAATATTGTGTCAAAACAAACATATATATAATGCATTTCAAGATAGTAGGGGTCTGGTCATGATTTTTCATAGAAGCGTTAAAGTAAGCGAATCGATTATATAAAAATTGAAAAGTATGACCCAAAATTAGTGGGTTTCAAAAAAAAGTTCACTCATATCGGCCAGAATTTGGCCAAGATATCGAAAAAATTAATTTTGTGAATCTTATGACGTCATCAAAACTACAAAAAATTAATTTCGCTCTATTATCCTCAATTTGTAACCAATTTTGACAAACAAAGTATGTAATCCAACTAAATTTGGGTCATAATTTTCAAATATTGTGTCAAAACAAACATATCTATAATGCATTTCAAGATAGTAGGGGTCTGGTCATGATTTTTCATAGAAGCGTTAAAGTAAGCGAATCGATTATATAAAAATTGAAAAGTATGACCCAAAATTAGTGGGTTTCAAAAAAAAGTTCACTCATATCGGCCAGAATTTGGCCAAGATATCGAAAAAATTAATTTTGTGAATCTTATGACGTCATCAAAACTACAAAAAATTAATTTCGCTCTATTATCCTCAATTTGTAACCAATTTTGACAAACAAAGTATGTAATCCAACTAAATTTGGGTCATAATTTTCAAATATTGTGTCAAAACAAACATATCTATAATGCATTTCAAGATAGTAAGGATCTGGTCATGATTTTTCATAGAAGGGTTAAAGTAAGCGAATCGATTATATAAAAATTGAAAAGTATGACCCAAAATTAGTGGGTTTCAAACAAAAGTTCACTCAAATCGGCCAGAATTTGGCCAAGATATCGAAAAAATTAATTTTGTGAATCTTATGACGTCATCAAAACTACAAAAAATTAATTTTGCTCTATTATCCTCAATTTGTAACCAATTTTGGCAAACATAGTATGTAATCCAACTAAATTTGGGTCATAGTTTTTAAATATTGTGTCAAAACAAACATATCTATAATGCATTTCAAGATAGTAAGGATCTGGTCATGATTTTTCATAGAAGGGTTAAAGTAAGCGAATCGATTATATAAAAATTGAAAAGTATGACCCAAAATTAGTGGGTTTCAAACAAAAGTTCACTCAAATCGGCCAGAATTTGGCCAAGATATCGAAAAAATTAATTTTGTGAATCTTATGACGTCATCAAAACTACAAAAAATTAATTTTGCTCTATTATCCTCAATTTGTAACCAATTTTGGCAAACATAGTATGTAATCCAACTAAATTTGGGTCATAGTTTTTAAATATTGTGTCAAAACAAACATATCTATAATGCATTTCAAGATAGTAAGGATCTGGTCATGATTTTTCATAAAAGGGTTAAAGTAAGCGAATCGATTATATAAAAATTGAAAAGTATGACCCAAAATTAGTGGGTTTCAAAAAAAAGTTCACTCATATCGGCCAGAATTTGGCCAAGATATCGAAAAAATTAATTTTGTGAATCTTATGACGTCATCAAAACTACAAAAAATTAATTTCGCTCTATTATCCTCAATTTGTAACCAATTTTGACAAACAAAGTATGTAATCCAACTAAATTTGGGTCATAATTTTCAAATATTGTGTCAAAACAAACATATCTATAATGCATTTCAAGATAGTAGGGGTCTGGTCATGATTTTTCATAGAAGCGTTAAAGTAAGCGAATCGATTATATAAAAATTGAAAAGTATGACCAAAAATTAGTGGGTTTCAAAAAAAAGTTCACTCATATCGGCCAGAATTTGGCCAAGATATCGAAAAAATGAATTTTGTGAATCTTATGACGTCATCAAAACTACAAAAAATTAATTTCGCTCTATTATCCTCAATTTGTAACCAATTTTGACAAACAAAGTATGTAATCCAACTAAATTTGGGTCATAGTTTTTAAATATTGTGTCAAAACAAACATATCTATAATGCATTTCAAGATAGTAAGGATCTGGTCATGATTTTTCATAGAAGGGTTAAAGTAAGCGAATCGATTATATAAAAATTGAAAAGTATGACCCAAAATTAGTGGGTTTCAAACAAAAGTTCACTCAAATCGGCCAGAATTTGGCCAAGATATCGAAAAAATTAATTTTGTGAATCTTATGACGTCATCAAAACTACAAAAAATTAATTTTGCTCTATTATCCTCAATTTGTAACCAATTTTGGCAAACATAGTATGTAATCCAACTAAATTTGGGTCATAGTTTTTAAATATTGTGTCAAAACAAACATATCTATAATGCATTTCAAGATAGTAAGGATCTGGTCATGATTTTTCATAGAAGGGTTAAAGTAAGCGAATCGATTATATAAAAATTGAAAAGTATGACCCAAAATTAGTGGGTTTTTAAAAAAGTTCACTCAAATCGGCCAGAATTTGGCCAAGATATCGAAAAAATTAATTTTGTGAATCTTATGACGTCATCAAAACTACAAAAAATTAATTTTGCTCTATTATCCTCAATTTGTAAACAATTTTGGCAAACATAGTATGTAATCCAACTAAATTTGGGTCATAGTTTTTAAATATTATGTCAAAACAAACATATCTGTAATGCATTTCAAGATAGTAGGGGTCTGGTCATGATTTTTCATAGAAGCGTTAAAGTAAGCGAATCGATAATATAAAAATTGAAAAGTATGACCCAAAATAAGTGGGTTTCAAAAAAAATTCACTCAAATCGGCCAGTATTTGGCCAAGATATCGAAAAAATGAATTTTGTAAATCTTATGACATCATCAAAACTACAAAAAAATTAATTTTGCTCTATTATCTTCAATTTTTAACCAATTTTGGCAAACATAGTATGTAATCCAACTTTTTCAACTTGTTCCCCATACAAGATGGTTCTCCTTTCTTTTCTATCTTCCATGTCGTTGGAATAAAATTGCCAAAAGGAATAACTCCTAAGATATAATACAGAAAGTAAATTCAAGTTTGTAGTTTTTTGTTTGATCTCAAATCAATAAATTCTTGTACTTAAAATTAAATCATAAAAAATATACAAATGATGAATCACTTAAAAAATATAGTTATTAAGTAAGTTCCTTTTATACGAATAATATAAATAATAAATCAATGGAGGTCAATGAAGTAAATAAAAGTAAAATGCCGTAAATAATTATTAAAAATAACATTAATATTTTCTTTTAAAATAATTCATTCAAAGTTTTTCTTGGCCGATATCATTTATTGAAAATAAATATTCGATTTGTGACTGTTTATTATGATAGTTGGTGTTTTGGCGGCAGGAGTTAATACTGTTGGACGTATAATATGAACGAACATATGACATTCGTCAATTTGATTTTATTATATTTTCAAGAAAATATCATTGTTATTAGTACAGTCATTTTAAATTTATTAAAAACGTTTTAATTAAGGTAATTCCAGCTTGATATATTATAGTATAGAGTACCACCCACCCACAGAATCAACAAAGAACTTTCAATCTGCTAATCCTTATGCTGGAACAATTAAATGAAATAGACTGCCAATAATGGACACAAAACTTCCTGGTGATGTTCAAATATTCTCACTTAAATAAGTATTTATCCAGTCTTCAACACATTTTCTGTATCTTAATCTTCTCCCTCCTCAATATCCAGAATAGTTAATTTTAACAAAATGCTACAAAAAACTACATCATTAGTGGAAAATTTTTTAGTAGTAACAGAGAGAATTTCTAATAATAAACGGAATCTAAGAATAAAGCCACGATTAAACTTGAAGAATTATTTCTGATTTTCTACTCATAAAAACTTGAAAAATAGGCCCCTTTCTAGGCATAAAATCTCGAAAATAATTTTTCAAGCTTAACCGGGGAAATTTTATTATTTAACCCGTTCATTAAATACTAGAATTATTACATACTCATATGTATCTCGATTTCAAATTGTGTAAAGAAAGGGCTAAAATGACTGAACTATTTGTTATTTCCAAACAAATATGTATGTGTTTAAATTTTATTTACTTAAAAGTGAATAAGTTCTCTTTGAAAATATCAAGTATCTCTTATGAATTATTTATTTGTACAAATAGCATCCAACTCAATTATTTTTATCAAAGCATTTAACGTTTTTTTTTAATAACAGAGCTACCTTCCTACATATGGAACTGTTTCTAGATAATTATATTAAACATAATAAGAGACGGACTTTGAATTAGTATATTTCTACTCCATTATCAAACAAATATTTACTAGATTCTAAGAACCGAGAGGGTTTAATTATCGAAAGTAAAAATAGTCGAAGCAAACACTCTCAATGTTTTTGTTTAGTTTTACTTCTTTAGGCGCGTTTGGATGGGAGTGAAAAAACGACATAATGAAGTTCGCTACAGAATAGAATTAATAATATATATTTTTTTAAATGACTAAGTAAACTTCTATACTTGTCACTCACATGCCTACTCAATCATTACCAGAAGAACCTATGGATATAGCTTTGTATATTTTAAATATTCGACTCGTTCACATGATATTTAATGATTATTTATTTTGACTGTATATCTATTTTTACTGAAATAAAACCTTTTTGATTAATTTTTAAATTTTTCTTCGATCTTTACTGCAGTTTTGAATTTATAAATTTTTTTTTTCAGGCTTCAAAGAAGTATAACTTCTAACGCGTGTACTTAACTACACACATCCACTTATTAAATTAAGTTTATTGGGGTAGTTTAACCAATAGATTCCAAAAATAATATATTAGCAATTGGTTGAGTAGCTTTTAAGATATGGATCTGAACTTATTTTTTTTTTTTAAATCTATAAAAAGAATGAAAAAATTCATAATTAAATAAAGAAGGAAATACATACGTCTCACGTCAATTATAAGTGTCTCCATATAAATTACATGTTAAACATTGTTTTCAAGAAACAGATAGAAAAGAAAATAATATTTGATATCTTATAACTTCTTTGTTTTGTTCTGGTATATCGAGCCTCGTTCACATTTTGATGTGGAATATAACAAATCGTCGGCTTAATTAATCTGCTAAGCACTATTTTGCAAAGTTTACAGGACGAAGAAATAATTGAATTATATTTGTATTCATTATGTTAATTGCTATCTTCACTGTTCATAGATTTCAGAGATTCCTAATCTATTTTCAATAAAAATTACAATCCATTAAATTTGTATTCAATTTATAATATAAATTGTGGGAGAAAATTTGTTTACAAAATGTCGAAAAGCTTTTATTTGTATTCATTAATTGAATTAAAAACACAAAAAAAAAAATGGTTTTATATAAATAAATAATCGATCAAAGATAATGTTTTTCCTTTTTAATTTTACCTTGAAAATATAAATTTTTTTCCATGCTGGATGATACACGATTGCAGTCAGCACCCACCACCCGATATAAAATAATATTTTTCAACCCGCCCGCTTTGGCTTCCGTTCAATAATTTAAATTGATAAATTTTTTATTAATTTAAGTACCCCATATCATTCATTATTTTATTGCATCATTGTGTTTAATGTTTTTAAATCAATATAAATAATACTTATTTATTATTATGTGGGAATTATAAATTTTACAATAATGGTAATTATAGGCAAAATACTATTTCTTAGAACAGTTAAAGCATCGTCGTTTCAGTTATTTTTATTCGATTAGTAGGGGATGTAGGTTAATTTTTATTTACAACTTTTGTTGAAGGGTTAATTTGCGGTTTCAAAGCAGATTGTACCAAAAATTATACAAATTAATAGGTAGACACATATGACTTAAGATCCATTCACAAACCAAACACGTCCCAGTTCAGTCACCGGCCAGGCTCAATCAGGAATAACCAGCCTATCTGCTCATGTTCATCGCGTGTCAATAATCTTGTTCCTTCAATTGTTTGTGTATTATCACATTAACACAAATCAAACAATGCAGTCAGTCAATTTTTAAAAATATTGTCAGCGACAAATTTTAAAATCACGGAACTGTGACTGAAGCCGCACTGAATCACTAACACTGAACTGTGCCGATACCCTCTATTAGATTCCACAGTGAATTTCTGGTACACTTACGCTGTGTGAGTTGTGGATTCAACTCGGATGGTAACCTGGTAAAGTTACAAGTGTGATAGATAACGAGCGACTGCTACCAAGGGGAGTTCTTGAACTTAACTACAGTTGAACTGATTGGTAGTAGGATCGAACATACACTAGAAGTCCTGTACGTGCTAAATGGGCGTATCCCAACTATCTTTCCATTTTTTCCCAGTGTATGTATATGCCTTTAGGGTCATTGGGGGTGTTACTGTTAAGCAGTTCTAGGTACCTAACGTAAAAAATGCCTGTTATCCTATTAGATTCCACAGATGAGGATATTATTTCTGACTCTAGACTGAATGACTGACCTGTGACGTAACTAATATGTGGCTGTATACCTTTAACAATAACAGATAAGATAGTATTGCATAATAAGATTAATTAAGGTATTTTAAACGGTAAGAATATATGTAAAATTTCTTATAAGCGTGTTTCTTGTTTACAAAGTTGTGTAATTTAATCATTCAAATATAATTGAAGTCGTACAAATAGTATACAAAATAATAAAAAGGCATTGATTCAAACATTGAAGACACGCTAGCCAAATAATCAAAATAAACATATATTTAACGATAACCTTTCGATAGTATTACATACTTCGTTAAAAATACGTGTATCGAATCGTAAGGTTTAATAACACCTTGTTTTACCTTGATTATAATTATGGTCTAAGATATTTTGACTATAAAATGAAGTTGCTTTAATGTTAAACAAGGATTGCTGCCTGAAATCTTTGCAATGAACTGTAGGTATTTTATAACTTGTATATATCGTGAGTTCCATTTCCGCTTTCGTCGCAATAATTAATTATTGTGCATCTTCCTCTCAGTCGAAATAAATTAGGAACTGACATATTCAATGTTTCTGCAGATTGGATAATCTCGATTCTAGTTCTATACTAGAGACTCGGAGTATATAACGGATCCGACGATGCGTAATGACATAACAGGCGAAGTGTCGTAAACAAAGACATCGAATCGGTTAATGGAAAATATAGTATTTACAGAGTAGAAACACTTATCGTTATAAGACTTATTGCCCCTAACTTATTACGAAATTCAGCAATCTAATTAAAAGACTCAATTCTTTTACACACTCATATATACTTTTTTGTTTAATATACCGTTTTTGTTTAAAGGCACGCATATATACTGTTTTGTTTGAAGGCAGTGAGATTCACTTTTGACTGATTATGGTCGAATATCGATCGCTGCAATTGTACTCCAGTATATATAATAAAGTTGAATGTATGTATTTTTCACACTGTTCGTAATAATTTGATTGTATACCTAAATATTCAATACACAACCTATACAATATTTTGTACTTATATTAGGTACTATATCGTCTTATGTCTATGCATTTAAGGTTAGCGTATACGTGTCTGTGATAACTGCACGGTAAAGGTTACTATCTATCATTAAATTATTTATTTATTAAATTATAATTTACAAGACTTTACTATTTACTTATGATAAGACAAACCAGAACTTTATATAAATACACTACTCCATTTATTTCAATTTATTTTGTCAATACTTATTAATTGCAGCATGCAACTATGATAGCAACTATTCAGTAAACATTTCTATCAGTTTCCATTAATTTTCATTAGTGTATTGATTTAATGAAAATTCTTATCAACCAAACAGACACTCTCTTATATATCTTTTAAATGATAAGCTCTTTTCTTAAGAGGAATTGATTTCAAAAATGAGACCTATACAATAAAGACAATCTCTAATGTATTATAATGTAATATACATTGTATTTCTTTCAATTTTTGCGTATAAAATTAAATAATAAAATAATGATCCAAATGTTAGCAAATTTTGGTATTCATAATCTTGACATAAAAACGGAGTTCGGGCCGAAGAGTTATTCACAAAAATCATTTCTTAATATAAAATAAAATATTATTTTTCAGTTTAAAATCATTTTTTTGCGAAAAAAACAAGCTTCGGCCTTCTATTTTCATTTCAAGATTATGCATATCAAATTTCTTCCTATTTGGATAATTATTTTTTTGAAGTTATATATGCGAGAAAATTAAAAAAAAGTGTTTATTACATTAGATATTGTCTTTTTTATAGACGTATCATTTTGTGTGTCATTTCCTCTAAATGTGTAGACTATAAAGAGTGGCCTGCTATAGCAGACCGTGAGATAAGTAGATATAATTAAACCACGTAACAAAATTAATACGTGGCAAAAATAACGTTAATATTAAATTAGTCTAATTTTGGAAAAATTCTGATTGAAAATTGGTCAATTTTTGTGAATTTTTTTTTTTATAACTAGAAGAATATTCATATTTATTAAAATGAGTTCAAGATAATAAAGATATTGATTTCGTCTTCTACTTGTACTATTCAGATGTTTTATTTTAAGTACTAGTGATTAAATTTTGTGTTTGACATTTCGTATATAATAGACAATATAAACTTTTGTAAAAATACAATTAACGTTTTATAGTGGGGATCCACACTATAAAAAGTTTTAGAAAATTATTATGTAATGTAGTAACACAACAAATCTGGTGATTAACACAAAATACGATGTTTATCAATGGATTTCTGTATATGTATAAAAATTATAATATTCTATATAGGTATATTTTAAAATTGTTTGCCCTTAAACAAAAGAAGTAAAAAAAGTTCTGTTTATTTAAAATAACCTTGGTTAAAATGTTTACAAAATTCAGAAAATTATTTACCAAAAATTAAAATTTGCAAAATATTTATTTATTATTTATTATTTATATTATCTTGAACTAATTTACTAAAATAGTCGATTTACATGAAAAGATTTGTTAAATAAAAAAAACGATCACCTTGAAATATTGAAAAGAATGTCTTTGTCAACTAAAAATAGTTCTCTAAATAATCTCCTACAGAGTAGAATGATTTGTTTTGTCATAATTCATTATTCGCGTTCGTTGAGTTATTTATAAAATATTTATTCTATAATCACATCTCTCTATTTTCATAATTTTTTATTATATTTAAAATATTTTTTATAACAAATAATATTTTTATTACACAATTTTTATGTAATTAAAAATTTAATATTCAGTTTTTTATTTAAAAAATTTTCAAATAAAATCAAATTTTTAAATAAGTTTGTTATAAAATGAAATGGATTGCATACTAAGGATACATAGACCAGGGTCGATAATTTTTGTAACCAAAAAAAATTATAGTAGTATGAAACCCATTGGAAACGGGAGAGAATATAACAAAAATGAAAGGAAAAATAATTTCCGGGCGTTCTGTAATCGAGAAGTGGAATGAGATAAACTTTTCCATTTTTAAAGACTTTCTACCTATTCAACGAATTGTTTGCATTCTGTGTGCGACTGTAAGATTCTACAACTTAGATATTTTAAACGACTTTTGATGTATAAACACATTAAATATTTAATTAAACACTTCAACAGATAAATGTTAGAGATTCTGTTTGACTTCGGAGAAAACAATAAATTATATAACGTCTACACAAAACAACAAAATTATATTATCAAAAATTTATTGAGATATTGTTAATACAAAACGAAATAAGACCGTTTAAGAGAGATGGTATTTGTCAGCATATGCGTATATTTATATTCTCATCTACTGTCTCATACGGGCGCTCTTTTCTCAGTTTGTATTAGCTAAATAATAATTAAATTGTATCGGCAGTCAACTAATTAAAATGAATTTTACATTATTGGCACTCATCATATGTGCATGATCATTAATCATTAATATTGTACACTAATTACTTTTCTTGAACTCTCAAACAAAAAGAAAATATAATAAGCAAACAAAATTTTTAATCATATTCTTGAAAATATATTTTTGAAACTTGTTCTTATTAACATGGTTTTACAATTTAAATCCAAATCCTACCGGAGAGCAACTTTTTGGTTTTTTGTCATTCTTATCGCTGGGATCTCTAAACGTGGCGTTTTTACAACAAACTTAATCATAACAAAAATTCGCTGGCGCTAATTTTGAATATCTATTCAAGGAAATTATTTGTTGAAGTATTTATTTAATTTAAAATATTAACTTTAAACAATTTAGATAAAATTTCTGTCATAATTTAATGAAATTTTCAAATGGTCTTCAATTTTGTCATACGGTGTCAATCTTATGTATTAAAACGTTCAAATTTTACGTAAAAAAAAAAGTTAATTTATTAATCAAATAATTTTGGCAAGAAGATCTATTTAAAAAAAATGGTAATAGGAGCCTTGTAGTAAATTCAGACTTACAGACTTCATTGTTGTAAGCAGGCAGCCAAATAAACATGCCAAATTTAATATATAATTTATTGAGTAAGTTTCATATTTGAAATTTTATCAATGTGTAATCGGCGAAGAATTTCGGTAATGTATTGATAAGAATTTCAACATTTATTTTTTTTTCATGCTAATTAATTTAAAGTCATCAATGTTTCAACAGTCAATTATTTTTGAAATTGTGTGTTATGGGGGACACTTAAAGACGTCCACGGAGCAATTTCAATTTTCAATTTCCTTTTTACTTATATATTATCATTGTATTCTTTTTTTCGATTTCAGGGTGCAGAATTAATTCGAGTATCTAAATTTTATAAAGATTCTAAAGAAGGGAAATTTGTAAGTTTTTTATATGAAGATACAAGAACTCTCTATGATTGTTTTCGAAGAGGTGCTAAAGAATCGAGTAAGTTAATGATTTTCCTTACAACCATTCAATTACTAGACTTTTTGTTAATACGTTTTTCCGTTTAGATAATGGTCCATGTTTAGGTTGGCGTGAAACAACTACAAAACCATATCAATGGTTACATTATAATGAAGCATTATTGCGTGCAAAAAACTTTGGCTCAGGATTGGTTGCCTTAGGTTTAATTCCTGGTGCTAATACATTCTTAGGTATATATTCACAAAATTGCCCGGAATGGATTGTTGCTGAACATGGAGCGTATTCATATAGTATGGCAATTGTACCATTGTATGATACACTTGGACCCGATTCATGTGCTTATATTATTAAACAAAGTATGTCAATTGTTATACAAATAGCAAATCAATACAAACGCCCATAAAAGCTCATTAGTTCAATTTTGGTGTATTTTAAAGCCTTATCACGTACCCTGACCACCAGAGTTTTGTAAGTTCAATGTGAGTATTTAATATGATTGCCAGCAGTGACCAACAGATGGCTATAGCTTTTGGAATTTTTGATAAAACGAATACATGGCTGAATTTATTTAGATTTATAATTGATTTTTAAAATCTATAAGCGTGTGGAATTTCTATCGATGAAAGAAAAAGCACATATATAGATATATACACATAACAACTGTCATTGTTGATTGCAACCATTGTATCAAAAACTGACACTTGTCCATGCTTTGGTTATTGAACAACTATAGCCATCTGTTGGTCATTCAATTACATTAAATACCGCCATTGAATGGCTATAAACGAACTGGTGTAAGTACTAAAGTTTTTTGAGTACAGAAAAATTGGACTTATAAGCTCCTAAGCGCGTTTGTATTCACTGTTATAGCGCTTAAAGTCATAATTTTCGTTTTTGTTTAGCCGAAATAAATGTAGTTGTATGCGAGGATGATGCAAAATGCAATATGTTGCTGGATAAAGCTCCAATGTGCCTTAGAAAATTAATTGTGATAAAAGAAACAAGACCGGCAACAAATCAACGTGCAAGGAATCGTGGTGTTGAAATTATTAAATTTAGTGATGTTGAATATATGGGTGCGCAAAAGGATAATGAGGAACAGGTAAGCTATGTTTAAATTTGATCTAGCGTGAAACCAATTTTCGACATAGAATCAGAATAATGCGCTTTGTGCGAACACGAAATTGGCTCTGCGAAAATCTTCAAAAAATCGTCAAAAATTTTTTCTGTTTTATAGTTTTACTAGACTAATTGAGGTCTTGAAAAATCAAAAATAACATTTATTTTACGATTGGATAGCTAGTTTTCGAGATATCGCATGAAATTTGTCCGAAATATTGGCCTCCGAATCGGTTTTTGGACGACATCTCAAAACCTACTTGCCCAATCGTTAAATCGATGTTATTTTTGAAATATACAGGTCAAATTACACTTATAAACATAATTTTATTGAAATCGGAAACAAAAAAATTTTGCCGAATTTTCGTAATTTTCTTAAGGGGTACCCCTTTGAAAAAATCGAAAAAAATGAAACAAACTTTTTGTTTCTGATTTCGATAAAATTATGTTTATAAGTGTAATTTGACCAGTAGATTACAAAAATAATATCCATTTAATGATTGGGTGCGTAGTTTTTGAGATATCGCCTGAAAACCGATTTGGAGGTCAATATTTGGAACAAATTTCATGCGATATCTCGAAAACTAGCCATCCAATCGTAAAATAAATGTTATTTTTGGTTTTCCAAGACGTCAATTAGTCTAGAAAACCTTAAAACAGAAATAAAATTTTTTTTGCATTTTCTGGCGATTTTTAGGGTTTTTCACGGAATCGCAGCCGTTAATGTAAGTTAGAATTTATTTTAGTTTAGCCAATAAATGCATTACAGTCACAATAAAACATATTTTATATCACAATTTAGATAGTTTATGCAAATTTTAACTTTAAATTTATAATCAGCGACCTCAAAAACCATAGGGACAAATTTTTCATTTCGTTTGTGACAGAATATACTGAAAATTTTTCCGAATAACTCTATTTTACTTTTATGTATTACAAACTCTTTCTTAGCGACAAACAACATTTACTGCTTTATACGCGTTTAATTTTAACGCTGATTAAAATAATTCTTAATTGAATTACCTTTTGAACATTTGATGGAGCAAATTTTGTTGGTTTATAAATTAGATCAGGATCTGGATGGACTTGAGTGTGTAAAAATCAACCATCGCATTCTGTCAGTGGAATTGTTGCTCTAATTTGCAGACTTAAGTCCATCCAGATCCTGGTTTAAATTATATTTATTTTATTTTGATCTATAAAGCAAAATTTCTATTTTTTTATTGTTGCTTTTTATTGTGGCCTCGTTCGAATCTATGCTGAAGTTGTCGAAATAAACTCTACCTGGAGAGCAGTTGTAATGTTTTGAGTAAGAATAGATATTTCCCAGCAGAAAAATACAACTGATTTGTTGCATTTAAAAAGGAACATTTTCTGCCAATTTTTTATAAAATTACAAAGAGCATAAACATTTTTCCCGTTTTTTTTCAGCCACCCAGATCAGACGATTTATGTACGGTATGCTATACAAGTGGAACAACTGGTAATCCAAAAGGTGTAATGCTGACACATGAAAATGTTGTGGCTAGTTTATGTGCTGTTATTTTACAAATGGGCGAACATCGGCCAAAAAGTTCTGATGTTTTGATGTCATTCCTACCGTTAGCGCACATGTTAGAACGATGTTGTGAGGTAAGTGTCTATATAATTAAGTGTACACGATTAAAAAGATTGATTCTAGTCAAGGAGCTACAATACAAAAGGCTACATCGATCGATTGCGAAATTTTATGAAAAAATATTCAAAATTAACAAACTTGAATATTTAATTAAAAAACATTTAATAGAAGTTTAATTAAAAATATTTAATATCCTAATTTTTTATGCTCGGCATACATATTATCCCAGAGTATAATAAGTTTAGTCTAAAGTTTATAATGCTACCTTATATTGACCGCACAAACAATATTTTGGTATAGGTGTTCATAAAAACACCTAATTAGCCCATTTCCGACTGCCCGTCCCCGTTCGTTTGTCCGTCATCACGATAACTCAAAAACAAAAAGGGATACCTAGCTGAAATTTTAGTGACGTATTCTAAACATAAAAAGTGAATTTAAGTTAAATGAGCAAAATCGGTCCATTGGGTCCACTTTAAACTATAAAAGATAGAAGAAAAGTTCAAATACAAAAAATGTTAATTTTTTTGAAACAAACAACTTTTGTGTGAAACGTTTTTTCGTAAAATGTCTCCACAATTTTAGCTCAAATTTGGCTAATAAACACATATAGGTAAATACAATGCATATTAATATACACGTATACATATATAACTGTATAGACTGGATATTTATAGTATTTTATGAATCCTATTTAAAAATAGCCCAAACAATGAAATTCAATCATATGTTGAGTATCTAAACAATTTACCTACTCTGTTAGTTGTTATCTTCAATTGTATCTAATAGAATTTTAGTTTACCAGATAATTTGAAAAAAAGCTTTTTTTCATGACTTTAACCTGACTACTAAAACCCTTTATTTCCAAAAAATATCACAAGGCTGTTTCATGTCTTGGATGTGGCCTTCCAAAATTTATTTCCCATTTTTTTAAAGTTTCTACAATTATTATAAATATTTTCTTGGAATCTGTCATTTGTCTTTCAATCCCGGTTTTTTGTTCAATCAGCTTTTAGACTATATAAATATATTTCTTATCTGATACACGAATAAGCAGCCAGTATACGCTTCAATGATATTTTCATTCCATATAACATATGTTATTTAATATTAATTAGTATAATATTTAATTTTTTTTTTTGTATATTTTTTATTGATTAATGGCCAGTTAAACCTTCGGGGAAGCAAATAATCTTATAACATATTAGTTATTTTTTGCTCTATTTGATTGCGTTAGTTCAGATAAAAATATTAATAGAAAAAACGACATAAGAACCTTTTTTTATTTATCGTCAATGCCTTTACACACTTTTTTTTTTTTTTTAATTCAACGTAGCCCAATTTTTTTTTATTATAATTTATCCAACTTCCGTTGCCTGGATTCAAACCCCAAAACTCCTGTCTTAGTAGTCAAATGAATGTAGGTATTAGTGCCTTTACTCACTTTGCGCAGTGTCTGCCCCACCTGTATATTCCAGCAAAAACTATTATAAGCGGCACTTTTGAGCTATATAAATAGGTCAAATCCGTAGTGTAAATGTGTGGCCTATCCAACCATCTTGTGGTGCAATAAAATTCATAGTTGTAGGTTTAATTTAGATGATGCCAGTTTGTAAACCATTGATGGTTAAATTCCACACAGGTCGTAGCATAAAAATATATGTCCAATATGGCTAAAATTTCCACAACAAAATTTCAGTTTTCATTTTTTTTTCTTTTCAGAATGCAATGCTAATGGTTGGTGGTTCAATAGGGTATTTCAAAGGGGATATTCGAAATTTATCAGAAGATATGAAAGCATTAAAGCCAACAATGGTACCGGCAGTTCCTCGTCTATTGAATCGAATATATGATAAAGTACATGCTGAAATTGCTAATTCTTTTGTAAAAAAACTTCTTTTCAATATGGCATTAAAAGCAAAAGAGGGTGAAATTAAAAGGTAAATGCGCTAAATTTCATATATATTTCATTTAATTTTTGGACCAATAAATTTTGTGACATATATACCTGCCTTATTTTTCAAGAGGACTTGTTCGATCGTAGTTTTCTAATCCATAGAAATTTCGAGGAAAAATTGTTTAAATTGACTATTTGACACATGAATTAATTGTCAGAATAGGAAACTTCTTTGGCAATTTCTCAGAAAAAGATTAATGAATTCAATAATTACTACATTAAGTAAAATTTAGTAAAATTTAGTGCTTGAAAAATTAGCCCCTAAAACCTTCTTTAAATCAGTTTCAGTTCATTGATTAAACAGAGATAAACATTCAGGTCCGATTTTTGACCCAAAAAATTTGAGAATGTTTACGGTACAGATTTTTGAAATTGTGATTTTTTACAGAGGTGTCATTCGAAATAACAGTTTTTGGGATAAAGTTGTATTCCGTAAGGTTCAGGAAGGTATGGGTGGCCAAGTACGTTTAATGCTTGTCGGTTCGGCACCATTAGCTGGTAATGTACTCACTTTCATTCGATGTGCAATGGGCTGTCTGGTTATGGAAGGCTATGGCCAAACTGAATGCACAGCACCGATTTCATTAACTGTACAAGGTGACCATGTGCCAGAACATGTTGGACCGCCGGTCGCATGCTGTTGTATTAAATTGGTTGATGTACCAGAAATGGAATATTATGCACATGCTGGTCAAGGTGAAGTTTGTGTTAAAGGCAAAAATGTTTTTAAAGGTTACTTCAAAGATGCCGAACATACCGCTTTAACAATTGACGAACAAGGCTGGCATCATACGGGCGATGTTGGAATGTGGCTACCTGTAAGTGGATACTTTGTAGTATTTTTTTTTTACGATTAAAGCCATAATTACCCATATGAATAAATACTAATTATTATATGAATTGAACACCAAAAGAAAGATGAAAGTCATAATGAAAAAGTACTGTGTATCTTAAACCTTTCATTCTTTCAATCTACAGGGTGGCAGTTTTAACAAGTGCGATGAATATCTCTTTAATCGAATAATAGTATGGGGTTCCAATAACTACGGTAAAAAATTATTTCGCAGGAAAAACATTTTAATTCCAAATATATAAAATTATACAAAGCAAATTTCCTGAAACTGAATTATTTTTTATTTCTCCAGTTTCTTGAACTCTTCTTAGTTACCATGGGAGCTTTGAAGCTTTACGTGATGTTCAATAAATTTTTCTGATTTTTCACACATTTACAGCTATGACATGGCAAAATAATAATAATAATTAATTTTTTTTTCAGAATGGTACACTAAAAATAATCGATAGGAAAAAACATATATTTAAATTATCACAAGGTGAATATATTGTACCGGAAAAAATTGAAAATATTTACTCCAGATCTCAATATGTTAATCAAGTATTTGTCCATGGTGAATCTTTGAAGGTATTTATTTCTATTATATTTAGTTTTTATTCAATATAATATTAACCGATTTTTTCTGGTTTCAGTCGTGCATTGTAGCAGTTGTCGTTCCCGATGTAGATGTCATCAAATGTTGGGCATCTGAAAATAATATTCAGGGAACATTCAGTGTTTTATGTGCACATCCAGAAGTGAAAAAACTTATAATGGATGATATGCTATCGTGGGGAAAACAAGCATGCCTAAAATCTTTTGAACAGGTGAGCGAATTTTATTAAATTATGCTCCATAAAAATTTTGACGTGCCTTTTTTTTCCAGGTGAAAGATATTTATTTGCATCCAGATCCGTTCAGTGTCCAAAATGGTTTATTAACACCAACATTTAAATCAAAACGTCCCGAAATTCGATCATACTTTAAACCACAAATCGAAGATATGTATGCTAAATTAACGTAATAATTAGTCAACAATCAAATCACATTCATTATTTAAGAAGTTTATCTTTCACACATTAAATAAAAAAAAAAAAACAATTTTTGTCGTGTCTACTTATAAAAAAATGTTTTTAAATATCTCTTTCAAGACCTTAACGCAGAAAGTACGAATCACTTTCACATCCAGCATGAGAAATATGTAATAGAAAAGGATCAGATCCGAAGTCCTGCCGGTTACCTTTAATAACACAATGATTTAAGAATGTTAAGTGCAATCAAAGGTAGCCTATTTTGAATAAAACGATTAAAGGAAAGGCTGCAGTTAATGAAATTCCACTCCAGAGGACTGGTGCGGGGTTTTCTAGGAATTGAATGCCGACAAGAAGGCGACATATCGTTGCAGTCGCGTTGATGCCATTTGAGATAGAATTTTGTTGGAGGATATGATGGCTAGCTTCTAGATCAGGATTTGAGAATGTTAAGTGGAAAAGCTTCAATAATCGGAAATTCACAAACTTCTATACCAATTTCTAACAATTATTGCCCGCGTCTTGTTGCTGTGGAGTAGTTCCATCTAATGCGATCTTATCTCAAAGAATTTTTATACTAAGAGTATCCAAAAAAGCAATAAAAATGTTAAGAAACCTCAAAAAAAAGTAAAATCTTTGTGTGGATAAGTAGACACGACGTTTATTTTTAGTTCCTTTAGAAGTAGACACAATTTGTAGAAGCAATATTATTGTTCCTTTATTTTTTTCAATTTTATCGCATATATTATAATTTGTAATGTAAATAACTATATATTCGTAAGGTCTAAATAATCAACAATGAATAATTTCAAAACGATTTTAACCAGCCATTTATAGTTTGAAATAATAATTTTGAGGATTTGTACAAACAATTTTGATATTTAAAATCTGTTAGAAATGAAAAAAATAAAAAATGTTTAATTCAATAAAAGAGAAAAAAAAACAATTCTCTTAAATTTATAAAAGAAAAAATACTCTTCTTGTTGCTTATAAATTTGTAAATTTATAATTATTAATAATAAAAATAGAGAAAATTTATAATATTAAATATTAGGCGAAAAAAAAAGTTGTATGCTAGTTAAAATTTTATGCGCGGAAATTCTTTCAATAAAATAAATCACAGCTTAAATTATTGGTGCAGGATAATAAAGAGGAAATGTTCTGATATAGACTGCAGGAATTTAGGTAAAATAATTTTTATTCCTTTTCGTTAGCAACAGTTGAGAAATTATAATTTTCAGGCATGAGCAATTCATTAATGGCCCGAGTCGATTCCAGGCATTTTTATTCCTTCCGTCAAAACCTTCTCTTTGATATAATTTTGGCTCATCTATCTTAGAAAATATGAAAGTTCTCGAAAACATCAACCGGAATTAACATGCATGCGGACAAATTTGGAATAGTTCAAATGTGCTGAGCTTTAGGTTTGTAGTTATACTACGTGCAAATTGTTAAAAAATTAGAAAATAAAAGACCTCAATTGAATATGCCAGATCCGGATTAGTGTTTCGAAGTGTATCTCAGAACATTTCTAAGGATTGTTTACAGGAAGTAGGATAATCATTAAAAAGTAAGTATAAATATAGAGTTCAATCACAAACGCGCGCAATTATGATTTTTATTTTGAGGTTAGAATCATAGTTAGAATTATTGTGAACGCAATAAGAACGTTATTTAAATGAAAAGTTTCTAAATAAAAAAAAATTTTGCCTTCAATTAATTGTATTAAATAAAAATTTATTTAGGTTATAATTTCTATAAATCGAATTTAATTCAATTCATTTTAAGATACGAAATTCTACACAAGTCAATTTCTTTTTAAATTGAAATTTTAGTTAAAAGGTTTGACAGATAGTTAAAATATAAAATGTTTGGTCCAAAATTTGAGTATAAAAAAAGGGCAAGTATTAAAATTTAAAATAATAGTATTAATATTAATAACATATCATATAAGACAACAAAAAAAAAAAAGCTCAATTTTGCATTGAGATTAAACACAGTGTTTATAAATATTTTTAGAAGTTATGGTACTAGAAGCAGTCCTAATTAATATTTCTGTCTCTGGTAGACATAGTCAAAGCGAGGGATATTGTTTATCTAACTATAACTGTGTAGTAGGCCATGCAGAAGATGAAACATCGAAGGGAAGTTTCGAAATTTAACATACACTTTTTACCACTTATAAAGGCTTTTCTATGGCTGTTTATCCATCTTACGAACAAAGGCCGAACCATCGTAACCGCCTTATTGCAACTGGCCAAATATTAAAAGTCCACTTTTTTCTCCCGGTAAAATGTTTTATTTTCTGTATATGGTTTCCGTCATCTTGGATTAGCCTGTCTGTATCTCCAGTTCGACTAGGATTTAAATATCTAAAATATGACGGAGGGAAATTAGATTAGACCAGTTTTTTATAAGGACCACGTCTTGATATAATTTTTATTGTGCGACCAATTAATTAAATGTATCTTCTGTCTCACAGTCTTGATGAACTTAATTCTAAAAGCTCGTCAGATGCTCTGTAATTATTCCTTCACTTTGAGCAGACTTTTCTCCCGCTTTTTGGACCCTTTTAGTGGTATATCTTCTAAAAGAATTGATAAACCAGCTATAATTTAATTTTTGGGTTCAAAAATATGTAAATATAATTTGAAATCAAATAAAACTGTTAAATATTTAAGAGATTATATTAGTAATGGTGTAATCTTAAAAAGATGAAAAGACATCTGATCTGTTACTTAAACGTGTAAAATGGTTTTTGAAGCCTACCAATAACTGCTAAATCCGCATTTTTTCTGTTAAATAGACGAGTTTGGTTGCATGCAACTTTCGATGATCAGCATTTGGGCAAATCTTTTTGATTTTTATTCAAAAAATACTATAGTTTTCGGCCATTTTGGTCTTGTTTATCTTTTTAGGAAACACTGTTCGCCTATTATTATAAACTTATTATATAATTAGCCCTAAGTATTTAAAAATTAAAAAAAGGAAATATAAAAAAAAAAAAATGGGTGCGTGTACTTATGTACGCGCGTCAGAAGTTATACTTCTTTGGCATAATTAATAAACAATTTTTAATTGCATGCAAATAATTAATTACAATAAAATAATAAAAGGACTGAAGAAGGATAGTTAACACAGCTCACGTTAAATTTGAAAAATTCAATAAATAAATATATATTTTCGTAAGTACATTAAGTTTAACATAAATCATAACAACAGCTTCAACCTGTGAATGTTGTGTCACACAACTTGTGTGACGGTGATGCGCGAGCATCATTAAAATTACACTCTCATAATTTTTTTCATAACGCGTCTAAAGAAGTATAACTTCAACAATAAATAAAAAAAATGTGATACTCAAACGCAATTAAAAAAAAAAGAATATTCAACTATTCGTATTAAAAATAAGATTATAAAAAAAATGGGAGTATTTTATTTTTTTGGAAAATAATTAATTAATTGTTTTTGATTTCAATTCATTGTTTGTAATAATCGAAAATAATCTATATATTTTTATTAAGACAATAATAATTTTATTATGAATGTTATATTTATAAAATCCCCGCCGATATATAACATTTTTGAGAAAAAGAAAAATAATGCCCACACAGTTTTAATATTTACCTATAATTTGAAGGAAAAAGTACCAGAAATTTAAATATCTATAAAAAAATTCTTCTCTTAATATCAATAAAATAATTCTTAAAGTATTTTTGACATATTTGAATTAAAAAGTCTAGAAAACATCGCCTGATTAATTGATTGCACGAAAATTTTACCAACTATGTTAAGAAAGAAATGCGAGGGGGGGGGGTAAAGGTGTGAATTCGTAAAAAAAAACTTTGTTTTTAGTCTTTTCACAATAATTTGAATCAGAGATGTCATATTAATTATATGTCAATTACAAAAGTACTTTAAGTATTTTATTTTGATTTTATAGGTGTCCTTAAAGTTTTCAATTTACACTGAATTTTGAAATACAAAACAGTATCAAAATAAATAAGTGTTAAGCACTTTTTATTAAATATATTTAATTTTTAAATTCATAATTTTTATAAACACACATGCGTACTATTATTGCTTTTTTTACCTATTCAAAGTGAAATTTATTATAAATAAATAAATAATAAAAAAACAATACCGTTTGAAACAAAGTTATTTTACTATCTAATACCTATCTATCTATTAAATAAAAACCAAATTACATAATAGGAATTTGAATGATAATCATTGTATAAAAATTGTTCATTTTTTAAAAAGTAAAAAAAAAATTGTTTATTTAATTATTATACCTAAATAAAATTTAAAAATTGATTAAATTTTTTGCCAATTTTTTAAATTATTATTTTAAACCTGTTTATTAATAATCCAAAAGGGTTGCTAGCGATTTGAGTAACGGTCTTTCTGTAATGGTTTGTTTATACGATACAGACTTTTTATTCAGACTTCAGACTTTCCGCATAAATTTTGTATAGATAAGTCTGTGCAGACTTATAGCACAAATTTGCACTGACTTACTTATAGAAATCTACATGGAAAGTCTAAAGTCTGAGTAAAAAATCTGTATCGTGTAATCTCTATATAAGACTGTAATATTTTTCAGCGATGATTCAGCGAAGTACAGTAAAGTGTGTTCTGGCAGGAATGAAACCTGTATGCCATCTATTTTAAAGAGGTAAGAATTGAGTTGGATAATATAGAGAAAGAGTTGGAAAAAAAGTTTTAAATAAAAATTGTAGAATATATAAAATTTTCCATAAAAAGGGACTTTTTTTTGGCTATTATTAAAAATAATGAAAATAGAAGTTTTCAATATCCAACCATCAAAAATTTTTCGATTTTCTAGGGTATTTAAGATCTAAAACTCACAAAAATAATATTTATTTTACGATTAATGGATTAATTTATGATATATCTCATAGAATGTCTTTGAGAATTCGGCCATTGTAAAGGATTTAACATGATAGCCCTAAAACTACACATCCAATCGTATAATAAGCGTTATTTTTGACGCGTTATTTATATCGATATTTATATCGATTTTTTAAAAAATTTTGAAAACCAGAGAAAGGTTTTGTTTAAGAATTCGATAAAACTGTCTTTAAGATAATTATCACTCAAAAATTACAAATATCGGGAGTGTTGGACGATTGGTTGGGTAATATTTGACATATTGCTTAAAATCGTATCCAGAGACCCACCCACTTGAAGCACTTTGGCTCAGCAGGATAGCATCCAAGTTCGTGGCTATTTCTTTATACCTAATATTAATTTAAATAATAATAATTTAATATAATATTGAAAAATGTATTTAATATATTACGAAGTAAAAGTTGTAATTTTGAATTAATTAATATAATTTATAAAAAACAATAAGACTATAATATAATTAATCTTAGATGACAAAGACCTTTATAGAAAATTTTAAATACTATAATTTATATATTTGTTTGATTGACAAATATGTTTTTTTTTCCTAATTTCCTGTCGACAGAAAGGATATATTGCAATATTAGGAGTTTCAGATGATGAAATTAATTATGCGTGAAATTTAGTAATTCATTAAACACACATATTTTTAAATATAATAAATAATATATTGTTAGTCTGTAACGCCCAGAAACAATGTTTATAAAAACATTGAATTAAACAAGTGAAATTGACTAAATGTAAAAGATGTAATTACTATGTAAAACAGCAAATGTGCAAATATTCTTTCCTTTTAGATGGAGACGTACAATTAAACAAAAGTGGAGGCACAGAATAAATTTAATTTTGTAACAAATTGGTATATTTAATTATTAAATTTGTGCTCCCACCAAGATGAACACTTTTACACAACTGAAAAAGAAATTGTATGAATATTATCATAAAGAACTCTTTATGTTTCGAATAAATTCCGATTTTTGCTTCAATTTTTTTGATCCAAATTTTATGTAGTTTATAAATACATATTTCGACTACCAGGTAGTGATCATCACTATGAATTATTTAATTATAATTATTTAGTATCTAAACAATTAACTCTGTTAGTGTTATCTTCATTTGTTTGAGTTATAGTGCACGAAAATTAAAGAAAATACAATACATTAGATATTTATATTACATTAGATATTTTCTCTATTATTGATGTCTCACATTTTTATATTGATTCCTCTTAAATGAGTATTAAAAAAGCACAATAAATTTAATTATATACAATTGATTGATCTTTTTGTATTATTAAATCAAAATCGTATCTTTAGAATCGGTCCATTGATTCTTATGACAAACACATAGAGATTTCAAGTACATGAACAATAAGTACTCGACATAAAATTTACTTCATTAAATTGACATAAAGAACCCGTTGAGTGTTTGTATAATAATTTCTTTTGATTTACATAAAAAAAAAAAAACGATATACATCAGAATACATTTACAGCTCTTATGACAGACACTACTAATGTGTGTATTATAGCAACAAAAAACCACTACTGTTACTTGTAAATTTGTAAGAGAATTTATTTCGTTACATATTATTTATTATTTATTTATTTATTTATTTATAAAAATGTAATAAAAGCAGTGAATACTCTAGGTGCCAAAAGTCTAGTAGTCAATTCCTTAGTTGCATTCAGAGCCGGATTTAACCTTAGTGCGTGCCACCCCTGGATACTGTGCAAAACACTGACCCATTATCGAAATTGTTATAAAGGCAGTAAAGTTTCATTATGATACCATTCTTAAATAGTACTCTCAACAATCGACCGAAAACTTTTAGAATAATTTAGAATGCCCCAAATCGGAATTCGATCGATCTAGCCGTTCAAAAGCTATGCACACACCATATGAAAATGGTTATAAATGGCTTAAATTGCCGATATCTGTTGACCTCTTTCATCTATTCAAAATATATAAAGAAAATTAATAAAATAAATAAATTCTTTAGACAATATTGAAGAATATCTTCAAGTGAGAATAAAAAAAATTTTAAATTGCATGCAAATAATTAATTACAATAAAATAATAAAAGAACTGGAGAAGGATAGTCAACACAGTCAATAAAGCTCAGTTTAAATTTGAAAAATTCAATAATTAAATATAAATTTTCTTACATTAAGTGTAACATAAATCATAACAACAGCTTCAACCTGTGAATTTTGTGTGACGGTGATGATAACATTTTCTATATATTTTTAATGGGTCGAATTCATGGGAGAACCATGGTATTGGCGCTTAGAGTAAAAAGATGTTGTCATAATATTTAATAAAGTTTATTTATTTATTACCTACGATATAACTTAATGTTCATTCTATCATATAAACTATAATATAGTGAATTTCATAAGCCCGTTATTATTATATTAAGTCGGCAATATTTCAAGTAATCATACTAAAAAATTTCTTTGATATATTTGGAGTTCTTATGAACCACATGCGACGAACAGTACACTACAGTACGTAGTCATTTTTAAGTAGTTGTTGTAGTCGCTTCAACTTACCTATTATTATAATATTATTAACTATATTTGGATTTACTACAATAGTTTAGTGACACTTGATTTGTGTTAAGACTTACAACTTGTTTAAGAAGATTCTAGTTTTTTGTGCAAATTTTTTAAATTTAGTGATTTTGGTGGCATTTTTGAATAATAGTGATATAAATTAATATAAATTATACTAAGGTTTATTTTGTTATTTGATTTTTATAATAGTTGCATTGACTTTATCGAATATAGTTCGAAAAGCTAGACATGCTAAGTTTCTTGCATCAGTAAAAAGCTCCAGGGAATATAGTCGGTATATACTTAGCTTACGCAAAAATACCGGCCGTATAGAGTCGATGCAAATTTGGTTGCTTTTGATATACTGGGTATTCCATATTAATTGATCCACTCAAATATAGAATAACCTGCAAAAGGTCAAATCATGGGTAAATTTGGCAATCGTAATCGAGTAATAATGTTTATTAAAATCATTTTGATCTTCAAATAACCTTGAAATTCGACCTTAAAATCAAGAATTCCTGAACAACTTTTGTTTTAATACTTATACTGCGCATACCTTTGGAGATTTTGGAGAGCACCAGCTATCCCTGTGTGCTTTTAAAAATGGCGCCAGCCGCGTTTCTAATAATTGGTATTTCACATTGCTTTATTCATAACCCTGCATTGTCAAAAGTTGCACCCGACTTTGATTGAAACTATCAACTTTCTGGAAATAGTAAAGGAAAATAATAGAACATTTTCACAAGCATTGATCGATCATTACTCTACCTTTAAGTATGTAAGGAAAATCCAATCTATTAGAATTATCTGGCTATTTCTAAGCGAAAATGCAGTTATGTGACTTCGAATTCTTACTTAGTTTATAATTAACAACGTAATATACGGCGTTTATTATTAAGACCGTGGGAAAGAATTTGATTAGGAACACGATTGAAATATTGTATTGAAAAATCATTAAGAAAATTCCAGCTGATGCTAGTTTCGAGTAAATGATGTCTAAATTTTATGTCGTCATTCTTTGAAAAAGAGATAGGCCGATATAAGTTTAGAACTCTGAGAGGCAAACTGCAGAAAACCTCCACAAGTATAAACGGTTGCTTAGTAAAGTCTTATCAATTTTGCCGCTCTTTTAATTAGAATTGTCAAACTTCCACTTGCGGGGTTCGAATTCATAGCCTCTCAGTCAAAATAGCCAAACACATACATGTAACGCCTTAAAAATCTTGCCCATTCAACTGCTTTCTTCATTTTAAATTGATTTTAAAAGAAGAAAAAATTCAGCAGTTTGGGGCTTATTAACCGGGTCATTAATCGTATACTTAAACCAAGAAGATAAATGGATTTTTTTCACTGGCAAACCAGTTTTTTCTAATTAACTAATTTTTGTCAAGACTATTAATAATCAACTATTCGTATGACATTCTAGTTACTGCTGGGCTTCTACATATTGGGTGACAAGGTCTTTTAACAAAATTCGGCTTAGGCTAACATATAAGTGTTGGGATGATAAGCATTAAGCAAAAAATTTGGATATGACATAATTAACACAAATTTTTTCTCTTTAAAAATTCTAAAAACTGAACCACTTTTATCGAAAATTACTGCCTGTACTTTTTTGAGACCTACGTTCTGTCTTATATAATAGGAAAGTAACAAATAAAACATTCTTGGAAATCTCATCCAAAGCGTATAAAATCAGATTACTTCTTGTTAAGGTGAGAAAGGTAAAATGATCGAATTATTTTAAGAGCGCGGATGGTTATTTTCATAAGTAGATTTATTCTAGAGTGGGAAGTTCACGATTAATCCCACAGGAAACTGAAAAAAAAATATACAAAGAGAAATTCGGAATATTAAAAAACTAATTTACGGGCCACTACGGAAACATTTGCTTAAAATAAGATTCGATTTTTAGCCCCAATTTCCCAAATGAAAATTTAAGTCTATTCCCCAATAATCCTAGATCATTTATTTTGATCTTGGACATTGGGGAAAAATAATCGAAATTTATTGGATAAATGCTGGAGTTTTCTTTAATAATATTCATATTTGCTTAAAGATTAATGAAAAAAAAACATTTGTGTATTGTCATTTTCTGAAATTTGTATTAGGATTTCTAGCACGGACCCCTAAACATTATGCTCAAATTTGATTATGAGTACCAAATATAAAGAACTATTTAAAAGAATCACAGAAAAGCTAATCAGTATTTACAAAATGAATCCATCAATATTATTTAAAGCATGTTTAACTGATAACATACAATTAATTCGGAAATATGTGAAACGGTATAAATCGGAGACGATATTAAATGTGCGTGATGCAACCGGTGCCTCTTGTTTACATTATGCAGCGCGTGTTGGTAATATTGAATTGATGACTGTGCTGTTAAGTGATATCAATTATGATAACGCCATATTAGAATTTCCACCACGATGTTTATACGGTTCAACACCACTGCATGATGCGGCTATGTTAGGACACTTGGAAGTGGTACAATGGTTGATTTTGGTTGCGGGATGGAACATCATGGATACGGATTATGATGGATGTACAATATTACATTTATCCTCAAAGTAAGTTTTTTTTTTTTTTTAATTTTTTTAATGTGAAATATGGAATGTTCCGTGTGAAAACGTTTTTTTTGGCAAGACCTCCGTTTTCATGTCATTATTATGCATACCAAATTTCAAAACATTTGGTTAAGTATTATTTGAGTTTCTGGGCGCGAAAATTGAAAGAAATACAATGCATATTACATCATATTTAAGTCAACAGTTTGATGGAAGCATACTAATTTATGTCAATCAAATAATTTGTTGAATAATTACAAAAATTTAAAATCGTGTGTTAAAAATTTTCCGAAAAGTAGTATAGTTTCATATCAAAAATTCAGTATTTTATAATGATTTTTTAAAATAAATTTATGATAGAAATTCCAAAATTCGTAATTACCCGGTGTTCGTGTTCCTCTCTCCCCTAAATTATGCAGTTATTTTGATTTCATAAACGATATAATACTCGTTATACAATTATTAGAGAAATTATTACATATTAGCAAAAAAATTATTTAAATTAGATTAAAAGAAATTTTATATCATAATAATCTGATTAAATCAACATTTTAATAAAAAAATATTAAAATTTATTAAATATATGGAAAAAAAATTATGCAACATTAAATTAATTGACTATTTAATAACACCCAGTTCGATGATTATTAACATATCGAACTAATTAATTATAATAAAAAAATTATTATTATTAGAATTTCATAAATATAATTATTACCACTTCGTTAATTTAAACTATTTTATACACCTTTTATTTGCTGAATTAAAGTTTACAATTTATAGTAAATTTTTGATTAATTTATTATCGAAATAATAGAGACACTGCAATTAATTTAGCATGGAAGTTTAAAAAAATTTATTTAACCAAATCTGAAAAAATTGCTACCAAAATGCTCTGTCAGGATCCGTCATTGCTACAGTGATTAGGTAATTATTTAATTAATTATTTGCAAATCAAAATTGCAAAAACTGTTTTCCTTTTATCTCAGTTATTTAATTCTTTTTTCTATATATTAATTCAATAAATTGCTCCCGATTTGTTCTTTCGATAATAATCCATTTGATTCAGCAATTACTTTTATTTATGCATAATTAATTAAAATTGGGACACCCAAAAATACACAAACCCTCTGTTAAATCCTTTAAAAATAAACAAATATCAGTTTTTTGTTTTGAGTAAATTATTATAGTATTAGCTATGACAGTAAATCTTTTTTTGTATGTATGTGTATGTTAAATATAAATGTATTTTAATATTGGCTTCCCCTTTTTGTCCTATGAAAAATGTATCCAATATATAATAATTGAGTTTAACATTTTGTTCTTAGTAAATTCACCAAGTCCTTTCGTATCAGATTTGTTAATTAAATAAATGGTTCTTATATTTCATCTTCGTACTTTTCTACAATGTAATGAATTAAAATAATAGTTATTGATAAAATTGTGTATTATTTTATTTATAATTTTTTATTATTATGCTTTTTTGTTTAATAATAATAATAATAATCATAGTGCCACAGGAGATTCATCATATACTCACTCATACACCAAGATAACGTTTTTATTGTTGTGACCTATTTACCTACATACTTTGATGATTTGGTTTCACTGATCGATTGCGATCAGTGAAGTTCCGATGAATAGATTGTTGAGTGCTGTTCGCTCTTCATACACAGAGCAAGCTGCTGATGATGATGATGGATGTATCAATTCAATTAATTCGTCGACCGTCATCAGAGTGGTTGCTTACTTCTTTTATTGTCGGTATAATGAAAAAAGATGCTGTGCTTGTATTCTAAGTACGACGTCCGCTGTTTACTCAAGTTTATTTGTTTAATTAATTGTTTTTTACCTTTTTGTTTGGAGTTGTTTTTTATAGAATAATTAAAAGTAATTTCATGTAATTAATATTAATTGTATTTTTTGTATGTTTTTTAATTTTTTTTTTTTTTGAAAATTATTCGTTTTTAGGGTTCCGTATCAGATAATTTTTATTATTTTAATGTAAATAATTTTAACGTGAATTAGAATTTTTTTATGGTATGCGTTTGACAATAGTAAATATTTTGGGATGAAAATTTAATGTTATTTTATGGATTCTATAAAAAATTGCAGAAAAATTCGAACCTCATAAAAATTACTGGGTAAATGTGGGAACCACTGCTAATAAATAATTGAATTGTTATATTTTCTGGATAATCAATCCGAAATGATTTAATTTACAATCCAGTGATTTGACCATACTACAAATCATCAGGTTTTAGGATGCTTACAGCCTAATAGATGAGTTATTAACGATAAATTGCTATTTTAAGATGTTTCTGGATAATTCAGGTCTAGGAAAATCAAGAATATCACTAATTTTACGATTAGATAGCTAGCTTTTGAAATGTAACTTGAAATTTGCGCGGCATATTCAACTCCGGATCGAATTTCCTTAATATTTAAATACTATACGCCTTCAAAGGGGTACACCTTTAAGCAAATAACGAAAATTTTGAGCAAACAATGAATTATTTTGTCACTAATTTGAAAATCAATTTCAAAAATAGCATCCTTTTAACGAACGGATACATAGTTTTTGAAATATATATACATCGGTCCATTGGATCCAATTTTTAAACTATAAAAGGTTGAAGAAAAGTTTAAGCACAAAAAATGTTTATTTTTTCGACACAAACAACTTTTGTTTTAAATATTTTTTCGTAAAATGTATGAGTTCTCCATAATTTGAGCTCAAATTTGGCTATTAAACATAACATATAGATAATAGTACATTATAGTATACATGTATACATATATAACTGTATACAATGGATATTTATAATATTTTATGAATGTTGAATAAAAATAATCCAATGATATTCAATCATATGTGGAGTATTTTAAACAATCAACTCAGTTAGTTGTTATCTTCACTTCTTTAAAATTAAATATTACTTCTTATTTGTTGATCTTTAATTTATTATGTAATTCCAATACATATTATTATATATAACTTTATAAATTTATGGACTGCCTATATAGAATATTTTATGAATACTTATCATATAAAATTTATCATATGTCGTGTATGTAAACAATTAACACTATTAGTTGTTATTTTCACTCATTTAGATTTGAATTTTTTGTTCATAGTTTGTATACCTACTTTGAACATTGTATAAAAATAGTATCTCTTTTAACAGTATAATGCATGTTTGTACATTTAAATCATATAATCATGTAAATTGTAGTGGATTTGAAACCGGCTTTTATAAATAAATAAAAAAATACGGAGAACCGTTAAATAACATACGAATAAAACATGGTACATATACCTACGTACGTATAGATAGACATTTTAATTTTATAATAGCGCATTCGTTGTTATTGCTAAGTCAGAATATCTTTTACAAAGTCATCGAATATTACAATCATTATTGATATTTTTGAAGATCATTGTATATTGGGAATGAAAATTGGAAAATTTGTTTAATCTCATCATAGAATTTTTGGACCTAGTATAATTTTACGCAAGTAAGTTAATATCAATTTTAAGGGAGGTGAGACGAAATTTTAGAAATTTCTCGATTAATTAATTTCGAAAGCCTTATAGTAACAATCTAAGAGTTGGTTTGAGAGTTCGAAATTGATATAAATAAATGGACTGATGAAAATGTCACTTTGCTCATACTCCAGAAATTTATATTTTTGGCACAGAAGAAACATGTTTCATAATCTAATTAACTGTCCTACAGGACGTAATACATTATAAGCAAGGATAATAGACTTGATCATAGACGAAGAATCTTTTGAGTTTTTTTGTTGTTGCAATTAATGTGGAATGATTAGAACAAATGAGAAATTTGGTACTAGTAGGTTATTAAATGATAATGTCAGTATATGCGTCTGTCATCAAAATTACTCAACAAACGAACAAATATCGCGTGCTGATATTTTTATTGCATGTTTTAGATCAAAAAAATTGATTTAAAATCTATCTAATAAATTTAAATTTGTAACTGACGAAATGGATTCTCTACTAATTATGATCTAACTTATAGTAATTCCAATTATCTCCCACAAAATTTCTATATCTTTAGGCCATATTTTTTTTTTATATAATAAAATCTATCGTAATATTTGGACAAATTTTTTTTAGTAATTTGTTAATAATAATCTGCATTTGATGATTTACTTGTTATGCTCTAAAAATTTAACTAATGATGAAAAGGACTAATGTTTATAGAGAGATCTCATATAAATTTCAATAATTTCCTATATTTCATAATAATATGTGCAATAATAATTACGTTTGTATATCAATAATTATATAAAAAAATTAATCAAAATGTAATTAGAAATAATTATATATCAGACAAAATTTTTGTATTTAATATTGGGGACATTCTATTAGGATTTTTATTATTATTAAACAAACAAATTTTTCCGTTCCAAATTCATAAAGGTTATTTGAAAATATTTGTTAAACAGAAAACATGCTATGTTTAAGATAGTTGTTCGGTACAGTAATAGTCAAAATGTTTATATTGATTCCCGGGAAAACTACAAGTCTTATCGAAAAAGTTTAAGAGCAAAGTTGTAGGTAATAAAAATATCTACAACTTTGTATTTACACTTTTTTCACATTCTTTTATTGAGTATTTCATCAATTTTGTGAATTATTTGATACTAATAAATCGGAAATATAATTTAATCCTACGCAAAAATCTCAATCCATTTTTTGGGCTAGTCCCAGATTCGAAGTTAGCACTCCAAATATTATAATGACCTACAATTTTTCATACGAAAGCAACATAATTTATTAAATGAAAGTAATGCTACCATTGCAAAATTTTATCTCAAGTCATTAACTTAGTTACCATCTCAAAATTATATAACGATGTAGATTTTATATTCCTCAAAATTTTTTCTTTCGTTATTTTGGCTACGAAACACTACTTTATCAATGAAATGATATAAGCCTGGTATCCGACATAATATAGGCAATTTTTCACAAATTGAAATGAATAAATTATTTATAATTGCCATTTAAATTAATTGCTAATTAAAACCTTTTTGTAAAATTTTCAAACCAATAACTACAATTAAATGTAATTTTTTTGTTATTATTATATAAATTTTGTTTGACATTTGCTATACAATTTATATGCAAACAATTGAAAAAATAATTATATTTTCTAGAATGCGAATGTTTTATTACAAATTTTAGCTACCCGTAGCCCAACATTCGATTAAAAAGTTCCGTCCAAGTACTATGAATGGTACGAATAATTACCTCCATAAAACTGCACCTAAAGAGGAAGATGAAAAAAGTTATATGATAAAATATTTGCTTTACATTTATCCAAAGTATAATAAATGTTTCCTAAATTGCTTTAGAAATATTTCAGCAGAAAGTATAATGAATAAAATAGTGAAAATACCAAATAAATAATAAATATACAATGTCAAGTTGACAGTTTGAAAAAAAGAATCAATAGATAAGTTGCCTAGTTGCACCCATATAGAAGATATTTGCAATAGTAAGGGTCAGCGCACACTGTATGATTTTCTGATTAGAAAATCTGATGGTCGGACGCACACCATCGGACAGTCCTATAAGAAATTCTAATAAGAAAATCTGATCATACATCAGACAAAAATCTTAAGCAATCACATATTGTCGGGTATCATCGAATACGTACAATGAACCAATGAACTTTTAAATATTTTAAATAATTACTTTTTTAACTAACAGATTGCCTACACCTGACAGCATCATAAGATTTTCTGATCAGAACTTTTGATGCTACTTCAGACAGCATTATATGTACGCGCACACCATTTGATCAGAAAATCTGATATCTTATGTAGAAATCTTACCGTGTACGAGGTCTAAATATAAAATACAGGTTATTTAGTTACATCAGATTTTCTGATTAGAAAATCTAATGGTGTGCGCTGGGCCTTAATATTGTCATGAAAGAGAAATCCGTATATAATATGTAAACACAATTTTATTAATGTAATAATTATATGCTAAACAAAAGGGTATTTTTTTTTTTAAATTTACCTCATGGTTGTAGTTTTAAATTGAGGACAAATGTTTTCACTTCCCAACTCCCAATAATAATATCACTTCCACTCTCTGATGGTAATGATGCTGTTAACTATATTATTTGAGTAATTAAATTCTAGAAAATCTATCATAAACTTGAAATAAATTTTAATACAAAAAAGTTTGCATGCTTTTAAATTAATTTGCACCAACTTCAAGATCTCTGATTAGTGTGACGGTACGCCTGGCTAGTGTGGTACTGTCTACCTAATAGCGGAATTCGAAAATTTGATTCAAAATAGAAATTTGAATGCGAGATGGTACAGGAAGTTATATATTTTCTTGTCAGCGATGGTTTTTATACTCGTCATATTATAGTATATGTCAGAGTACATTAATTTTAGTTTAAAGTTTGTTACGCTAAAAAAAATTTAAGCCAAAAAAAAAAAAAAAATATAGTAAATGTGTTCTTATAATCACATAATTAATCCATTTTCGCGCGCGATTATTAACGAGTGATTTAAATGAAAAATTTATTTTAAAATAGATGAAAATCTAAATTAAATTTAAGCTCGTTAAATTCTCTAGCAAAACTAATTAATATTGTTTAAAAATGCACGCCATTTTTTAATATAATTATTAAAAATTCATAATTTTATGTAAATGACACTTCATAGTTTATAAAAAGTATAACTTACATACCTAATTATTAAAATAACGGCTGCGCAGCCGTTTAAACATAAACAAACAGACGGTAAATGTATAAACCAAAGAAACGGAGAAGATCTTCATCACATCACAAGTCCCCAGAGATTGTTGTGGTTTTTTAAACCTTACCTTGATTATTAAATATATCATTAATATCTAACTATGTAAGAAAAAATGATATAGTACCGGAGCAGAAGTCAGTAAAAGATCGTTGAATTTCTTTTATCTCGTTGAAGCGCAGAAATTTCAAAGCGTCATTTTTCAGAATCGCTATCTTTTATGTGTCAAGTCACGTGAAAAAGATTAAAGAACAATTAAAATTAGCTAGGTTTTTTTTCATTTTTATAATTAAACGAAGACCACTTGATAAAACCAGCTCAGTGGCCGAGCGAGTAAAGGCAATAACACTTCTACACGTTGGGCTACTTTGGCTGGGAGGTTGCGGCTTCGAATACAGGCCACGGCAGTGTGATCTAATACGGTTAATTAACGATGCGGTTGATTGATCACACTGTCGTCGCTTGGATAAGAACATCGACATCATAAATTTATGCTGAACTATTCATCGGATTTTGATGAAATTTTCTATATAGATGCAAAATACAGTTTTATATCAGTTATTTGAATTTTAACAAAAAATCGCTTTGAAATGTAGACAATTTTTTTCATTTCATATTGAAATTTGTAACTTATTCGTTTTTCTGTCCATAAGTGGCATTTTTTACATTCTCTGATATTTTTGTGTGTGCGGTGAATCTTCAAATTTCTTAAGTACGTCATAGTTGTATTGAATCAAGAGAATTGCTTGTAGACCATAGCTCCGGTACTACAAGAAGTAGAAGAACTACTATACACTTGCTTGATCCAAGTACACATACTTACTCACTAAGTAGAGAGATATTAAAGTGTACCAAAAACTTTCTTCAACATTTCTTCAACAAACACAATATTATTATTGACTCTAACCGTGAATATCATCTATTTGACTGGAATTCTTCTTGTTTAGTGTTACTTGCTTGCCATTTCATGGTTTTAATTTTGTTCTTTTATTTCAAACATTGACTTAATTTCTATGGTAATTGTTGTTTAAAAAAACAACAACCTTGCTATATTGTTAAGCGCTTCTTTATAGTGAATTTTGTGTGATAAGTGCGATTTATTTTTTTTATTGGTTTTTTGGTGATTTTGTGTAAAGAATTTTTGTGAAATAGATATTTTTGTTTCTTTTTGGTTGTTTTTGTTTTTTGGATTAAAACAGTTTTTGATTGTGTTTTTTTTTTTTTTTTTGGCTAAGTGAATTATCTGGATGAATTGGACTTAGGTGAGTTTTATTTGATATGCGTTTAAGTAATTTGCGTAAGTGATATATATCCAAAATTTGGTTTATCTAAGGTTTTTTATGCAACGAATTTTTATTCTTATATATCGTCAATTTCTATTATTAACGCAGTATTTATTTCAAGAGAGCGTAATATTTCTTACCTGAGTTAAAAGTTATAAAAAAGTTAGAATTTAGGAACTTGTATCAAAATTTTATGTCTCTATCGTTTTCTAAGTTGAGTAGACTGGTGGAAATTGACCAAAATTAAATGACTTTATGAAAGTTGTTTCACAATTTGTACTACAGTTAATACATATTTATTTTCAAACTTCAGATTAAATGTAACCCTATGTTGTATATTCTACATATGCTCTTAAAAGGGATTGTAAACTCTGCAATAAGTACACGCCACCGTAATAAGTACACTCCTCCATAATAAGCACAATGTATATTACATTGTATTTCTTTCAATTTTCACGTACAAATATGTTAGCTCAAAAAATAATCATTCAAATCTTATGAAATTTGGTATGGACAATATTGACATAAAAACGGGGGACTTGACGAAGAGTTTTTGGTAAAAAAATCTAACATAGAAATCTAAATTTGATTTTATATTTAGAAATATTTTTTCGAGGAAAACTCTTCGATAAGAAACTCTCTAATTTCATGTCAATATTATACATAGCAAATTTCACATAAAATTTGGATTCTTATTTTTTAAGTTATTTGTGCGCAAAAATTGATAGATGGAGTGTGCTTATTACAAAGGTACCAAGGTAGCGGTCGTAACACAGTTTAATTTGCGTAATTCCCGTTCCTGTGTGGATAACAAGTAGCCAACATTACCCAGAGATTGCGTAGATTTCCAGAGTGAAAAAATTTTTCAAATAGGTCCTATGGTTTCTAAATTTATTCGCTACATACAAAAAGACAAACCATTACACCCGAGTGGTTCCCGTTCCTATAGGAATACAGGGATAAACAGTCAAGCCTATGACAGTCGTGTATTATGTAGCTTCTCAACGATGAAAGAATTTTCCAAATCGATCCAGTAGTTTTCAAATTTATTTGTTACATACAAAAATACAAATCTTTCTTCTTTCACCCGCGTAGTTTCCGTTTCCGTTGGAATATAAGGATAAAAGTAGCCTCTGTCATAGTGTAGCTTCCCAACGATACAATAATTTTTCAACGAGCAGAAAAATACGCAGAAATGTATGCTTTTTATAATATTAGTATAGATTTAAACTAAAACACTTTTTATAAGCGATTTTCAAGTCAATTTTACATATAACATTTTTAACTTTAATAAAAATGTTCAAAAAAAAAAAAACACTCAAAATACATGCGTTTTAGAATACTAATATTCAATTTCTAATAAATTTATCTAATAGCCATCAATTGTATTTTTCAAAGAATATTGGAAAATCCAAACTGTGTTTTAAAAAATAAATAACAGTAGAATTGAATATTTTATTGAAATTAATTTGTGTACATTTAACGAATTATTAATATGGGTTATAAATTATGATAATACACATATTTAGTAGTGAGTCAGTCAGTATTAACCTATTTCCGCATACTAATTTTTTATAGTATTAACTGTATTTTAAATGTTTAACTAATTAGATGCTATTTGATTATATAGTAAGAGTAAATTAAATTAAAAGAGATTTTATGACATTAAAAAGATATTTTTTCCAGTCAAATTTCATGTTTTGGTATAATTTTTTTTTATTAAGAAAGTGTGACAACTAATTTTTTTTTTTTTAACTAATGAATTTTATAAAAATTAAAGTTTTAAAACACGTTCTTAATTTTATGCACTGAAAAATAATTTTAAAGATAGTTGTAAAACTGTGTGATGTTTTAAAGTGGAATTATTATAAAGCTTTTAGGAATTATTATAATTTTGGGAGCTTTACAGTGGTGGGTCTTGCTACTGGGTAGGTTTTGTGATTCTAAAATTTTGACAAATCTTTACATTTAGAACCCAAATATCATGTTTTTAGGAAGATTTAGGTAGGCGTGCGTGTATTTTCGACGTGGAACTGCTTATTCGATGCGTAATAAATTAAAACTGAAAGAATTTGAAAGAAAGAATCATAATTTTCAGTATATATAGATTCATTCAGTATATTCCGTATATTTTGAATAGATTTTGAATACTTTGCTGTACTAAAGCTTGACGGAGTACTATGAATCTGTTTATGGTATATGATTTAACAACATTTTTCCAAATTTATTAATAAAATTTTAATGAATAATTATTTATATTTGCAATTAAAAATAATTACTAATGCAATTTCTTCAATCAATTAATTGTCATTTTTTGTTATTATTTAATAATTATTTTTTGAAATTTGTTATATAATTTATATGCAAACAATTCAATAAATATTTTCTTGAATGCTAATGTTTTTAGAATAATTTATTTACTAAGATTTTTTTAAATAAAAAATACTAATTTCTGACTTGTAGGATTTTATTACTTTTCTGATCTTGATTGTATATCAATTAAATGCAAATATCAATTAAAAATATACAGCCAATTAAAATAATATCCAAAAGGAATTGGTAATGCCATTGGGCAAAAGAAATTGTCTAATAAATATCGTGCACATTGCATTCATTCTATATTAATTTTTATTTTTTGTGTATAGATTTATTATAGCCATGAGAGAAATAATATTCATATGAACTTATTTACAATAAAACTGAAGAAAAGTAATATAAAAGTTTATGACTACAATATGAGGCATTGAAAGAACCTTATTTAAAAACTACAAATTGTACATCAAACTATAAACCACAAACAATTCAGTTAGCGTGAGGAAGTTTAATAAAATTTATTTAACTAAATATCAAAAAATTGCTACCAAAATGCTATATCAGGATCCGTAATTTGCTCCAGTGATTTGGTAATTATTTAAGGTTGTTAGGGCGTGAATCTGCTTTTCGACAGATCTTTAGTCGTTTGAATCACGCCAGTTTCCATTAATACAATTTGTTGCACTTTAATACAATTTTTCAAAGGCATCTTTTAGATTCTGTCAAAAATGAAATGAAAAATAAATCGTATCTAGGGTTTTTGAGGTAGCTGATTACAAATTTAGAGTTAAAATTTGAATAAAATATCTAGATTGTGTTTATAAAATATGTTTTATGGGATTGTAATGCTTTTATTGGCTAAACTAAAATAAATTCTAACTTACATTAACGATTTAGATTCCGTAAAAAACTCTAAAAATCGCCAGAAAATACAAAAAATTTTATATTTCTGTTTTAAGGTTTTCTAGATTAATTGACGTCTTGGAAAACCAAAAATAACATTTATTTTACGATTGGATGGCTAGTTTTCGAGATATCGGTTGAAATTGGTCCGAAATATTGGCTTCCGAATCGATTTTCTAACGATATCTCAAAAACTACTCATTCAATCCTTAAATGGATGTTATTTTTGAAATCTGCAGGTCAAACTACACTTATAAATATAATTTTATTAAAAATCGGAAACAAAAAAATTTTGACGAATTTTCGAAATTTTCTTAAGGGGTACCCCTTTAAAAAATCGAAAAAATCGAAAGAAATTATTTGTCTCCGATTTCGATAACATAATGTTTATAAGTGTACTTTGACTTGTAGATTTCAAAAATAATATTTATTTAATGATTGGGTGGATGGTTTTTGAGATATCGCTAGAAAACCGATCCGAAGGTCGATATTTCGCACCAATTTCAAGCGATATCTCGAAAACTAGCCATCCAATCGTAAAATTATTTTTGGTTTTCCTAGACGTAGTCTAGAAAACGTTTAAACAAAAATAAAATTTTTTTTGCATTTTTTGGTGATTTTTAAGAGGTTTCTCACGGAATCCATTTAATGTGGATACATAGTTTTTGAGATATCGACCAAAAACCGATTCAGAGGTCAATATATCCGACAAATTTTAAACGATATCTTGAAAATTCGCCCTCCCCCCAATCCTAAATTAAATGTTATTTTTGGTTTTCCTAGACCTCAATTATCCTAGAACAGCATAAAACAGCAATCAAAATTTTTTTTGGAAATTTTAAGGGATAATTTACCATACCTGTACACCTATCCCTTCGTTTAATATAGCCAATCCTGTTAATTGACAAATGACTAGTAACTGTACACTGAAAATGAACGAATAAAGATTAAATTGAATTGATTTATTCTCGAAAAGTATAACTACATCATTTATAATCATGTGTACCTATTGACACGTTAAGAATACACAGTTTGTACAAACGCTTTCACTATAAAGAGATAGATCTCGCCTGCCTGTATTTATAAATTTCACTTGATCTAAGAGTAATGTGGCTGTTGGTATTATTAAATATATGTATATGAAATAATATTATTTAAAAAAAATTTACTACAAAACTGGTTTACAAAAAAAAAAAAAGTCGGATGTCATCAAGGTATCAAACGACATTCTATTTACTGTACTCAATCGACCGTACACAGTCTTTTAAAAAAGAGTCCATACCTTTAAGAACAGTTACTATTTAATTTATTTAAGCTTGTTGTATGTACATGAACACGAAAAAAAATAGGAAAATTGAGGATATAAATCAAAAAAATATGTATTATTATCGCGCTATTAAAATTTATTGTCGACTCATTTCCTCAAACATGACACAAATGCGATTAAAAAGGACAATTTTGAAGTTATACTCCTTTAGACGCGTTATGGAAAAAATGATGAGAGTGACAAAATTCATAGGTTGATGCTGTTCAACCAAATTGATGTCAAAATGCATTTATATTAGCAGGAGGACAATTTCAAGAGAATTGCGTAACAAATCAAGATGGAATTTGGTATTCACGCACCGATTAGTATAATAGATAATAAACAAAATAAATAAAATTGAGCATTACTTAATCATAAAAATAATATTCTAATATTACCTAAATCATCAATTCACTTCCGTATCGTAAAAATATTTATTTATTTTTTTCACAATATGAAATTTTGAGTAACAATAAATTTCAAAATGTGTGTGTAATAACTGATTACATACGTCATTAATATTTTAAATTATTTTTATTTAGATTTATACAATACATTAATTATTGTTTTATTTTTAATAATATTAATTAAGTGTATTTTATGAATTTAATTATATCTTACAATATTGGAAGAAAGTATTGTAACTATTATTCTTAGTATTATAAGGGGCACCACTAGTGTGGAATTTTGAAAAAAAAAATGTATGATTGAAGAGAAACCTTAAAAAATGTAAACTTTAAGATAAGAAGACAAATTTTGAATTTCAAGAGCAGGATAATTGTAGGGTTTATTTCTGATGATATTGATACCATGTTTAAAATTATTGTAAATTAAATCACATATATATTACATACATTATATTTATGTACAACACACCACGGTTGTTATGATGCCTTTACAAATATATGTACACATGTCCCTTTACGCAAACGCGAACATACACATACAAGCATACGTACAATGCTATCTCATTCACTCGCACATTATATCCTAACGATGTATGTGGTTGTCTCTTTTTACTGTCGCTTTTCTTTTTTATAATATATACATAAATTTTGAAACGTCGCGTTAAATAATAAAGTGGGGGTGTGATGGTCGTTCGGGAAAGACGATCACTCTAATTATTTTCTGAACCCATTGCTAGATAGCAATATTCTAAACTTAGTTTATTGCTTTCGACGTAAGCTGTTCGTAGAACGTGGTACGTCAAGAGAAGTAAACTACTAAGCTTAGAATTCTGCCATAGCAGGTTCCGAAAACTATGTGACCGGGCATCGTTCCCGTACCGACCATCTTCTCGAATTTACCCTATGTTTATTTTACTTTAAATGGGTCGGTATTGTAGAGCAACTAAGAAATAAGTGATTATTGTTGGTATAATCTGAAACAGCAAAATTCAAAATTTAATTCATTGAAAAACATATTTAAAAAAATTCTATTTTTTTAATTGCGGTCAATTATAGCCCAAAAAATTAGGAAAGTTTTAGCAAAATCGATTTGTCTTTACTTAATGACATAATTTGTTATATTCATTCATGAATTTTTATTTCCATGGTTAGGCATTTTTTGATTAAAAAATAGATAAATGCAAAAATTATGAAAAAAATTTTTAAGAAAGCTGTATTATACAAATATTGCATTGTTCCCAAGTTTTTTTTTTACAATCAGAGACCTAGCTGTCACCATAAAATATTTATTGTATAAATTTTTTAAAAAAGCAAATAAATATGTTATATTAAATTAAATCTAGTAGGCATTATAAGTCCCAGATTTGCATTTAATAATGGATCTATGTCAAATAATTTATGATGTCATAAAAAGCCACGATATTGAATTCATTCGTGATAAAAACTAAATCAATCGAATTCAAAAATTTCGAAATTATTAACATAATTTTTTTAGTTTGTATTTTTACTTTGATGTAACGTAAAAAATATCACAAATTAAAACTTCCTAATTATTTGAAACCATTTACCATTTGAAACATTTCCATTGTGTAAATTTCAGTACCATCACCACGTAATTTTTTCTCATATTTGATTTTATCAATCAGCATTCTTAACTGTAACTCTTCAAAATCATCTGTTACACTTGTAGAATATTGTAACAATGCATCTTGTATTGAATTGAACTAAAAAACCAAGTGAACATTACAACTAACACTGTTAATTGTTTAGATACTGGTGTATCAATGTTTGAACTATTTATAATTATTAATTATTAAAAAGTGCTTTTATTTTTACTCAAATAAAAACTAGTAAAAAAAGAATTCATATGAGTTCTTTTAAAGCTTGAATTAAATTGCATTATTCACCTGATACAATATGATGGCATTATTCACCTGATACAATATGATATTAAAAAGAAAAAAAACAATTACAAAAATTCAATTTACCTCGGTTTGTACAAATGTTCCAGATCTTAAAAACAATGTTACAAAAATAAGTTCAGTTAATATTGAGAAAATATTTGAGAAGAAATAACGCCAAAAATTTTCAGTTTCTTCACGATCATAGTTCCACACAATTACCAGAATGTATAGCGTTAAAATAATTTGTACCAAAAATGTTAAAAATATAATATGAATTCCTGGTGTTAAAGCATTGCTTAACAACTGAAATGGAATTAATTTATCGTAAATAGCTAACTAATGAGCCACCTGTAGGTGGTTCCAAGGGCACCTGGGTCTGCCTATCCCTAAAACTCTTCCCAAGCTCTAACAAGCGTTTTACATAATGGAAACAATCTAGAGGGGGTACGGGATTAAAATGATATTACCTTAAACGTTGTTATCAATTCATCAACAATATAATTAATAAAATCCCATTTTTCCACTGATGTAACATTTTCCATTGTACCAACATTAAAATCTTGATGTTTAGATAATCCACCACATAATGTAAACTTATACAATCCAAAAAAATTATACCGTGTAAAAATTGTATCTAATGTTAATAATGGATGGATTGATTTAGCTTTCAAAAGTTTTAATATATTTGATCGTATACAATTAGCTACGGCTGCACATGCTCCAAATAATATACAATAGTATATAAAAATAACGGGAATCATTCCACATGCATATTTGGTGGCCAAATAGCCTATTTCTTCGGGTGGCCATATACGTTTATTCAAATAAGCCCATACACCCAATTGAATTGATATTGATATGATCATAATAGCAGCACATATCTTTGCTAACAGACCCATAGAACGTATTGATTCGTAACAAATCAATTTCGATGTTCGATAATAAGCTAAAATTTGATTTTTATAAGCTTAAATGCATACATTCTATTTTGTAAAATATGGCTCAAAATTGATATTAAATACAAATTGAAACTAACATAACCAAGGTTCTGGACAATATTGGTCTTCCTTTGCCACTTCCAGGGAAAGATTACAAAAAAGAGTTATTGCGATTTTAACTTACTGCGGGCTTAAGTTTTTATTCAGAATTAACTCATTTGTGCATACTAACATTATTTATCTTAAATTTTGAAGAAAAGTGTGTATAAGTGCCATGGACATCGATAGGACACTTCTTACCGTAGAATGTCCCCTATGTGTAATCACTATAGAAATAAACATGTATGACATCATTTATGCAAATCTCCTTCTTTGTTTAATTAAGAATTTTGAACGTCCATATTTTGTCTCTTTTTTGAGATTTTTAAAAAATAACTTCAAATTCATGTTCGCGAAGTAACGGCGCTTCAATTGAGTTCAAAAATTGTGCATTTTCTCTATTATATTATTTCAACAAATGCAAGAGCTGTTTACGCGAAACAATTCTTGCAAATTGAGTAAAACTTCCTATATATATTTTCTATTTTGGTATAACGATTTTTGTATCGATACAATCAATGCCTCATTTTACTTACCAATGATAGTCATACATTTTGCAAAGCTTCTTGCTCTGTATATAAAACACAGTGACATGGCAATCATGACACAAGGTGTCGTCAATTCTAATATTGATACCAAATTTAATATAAATGGTTGTTGATTAAAATCACGTGACAGAATATACTTTATTGATATAATATAAGTAATTTGTTGTGAAAATGAATAAAGAATCCAAAATTTACTTCGATAAAATTCACATACATTATTTTGTTTTGGATTATGTATCCAATAAAATGGAAAAAGACTACACAAACGTGTAACACATACATTTAAATATAATTCTTCACAAAAACATTTTGAATCATCGTATCGAATTGAGTTTAAACTGCGTTGATAAAAATTTATTATTTCAGATTTGAGTAACTCTTTTAAATTTGTATTTTTTAATTTTATTATTTCAGTTTGAAGGTCTTTTAATTGTTCTTTTATTTTTTGATAGTCCATTTTTGAATGGTTTGAGATAAAAAATAATGGTGAAAAAAGTCCAAACCGAAAACTAGGCTTAGCTAAATTCGAGTTTAATCAGCTGTTTGTTTCGGGTATAGATCTAATTCGGATATAAAGAAACATAATATTTGTACAATTAATGATTTAAATTATAATACATTAAAATAATTGAATAAAAATGTATTTAAAGATTTCTATCAAAACATTAGATATTTATTCAAACTAATATTGATTAAATATTTATTTTTGTTTTTGTTGTTTTAATTATTACTAGCAGACCCGCGTTGCTTTGATAATTTTCATAAAAATATTTTGGAAGAAACAAATTTTCCATTTTATGAAATGATATTACATCGATTTCATACAAAATTTGAAGTAGGTTGGACCAAGTAATCTCGTTGTCCCATACAAACTTTTCCCCCGTTTTCGGAAAATCTTTTCTTATCGGTCAGATGTCGTGTATTTGGAGCGACACCCGGTATTTACCCGATAATTGGTGTGTGTAAACCGGTATGATATACAGCGTTTCATAAAATTTAGTTATACTTAGTTGAAGATATCTGCTTCAAAATTCAGTTGCAAGAGAAGCTTTAAATAAAGAAACTTTTATGATTATTTCCTTATTGTCAATTATCTTTCGCAGCCAGCGTTTCATTTCTTGATTCGTTGACGTCGACTTCAAAAGGTCACAAAAGAATTATTTATAGAAGCTCTATTTTGAAATATTTTTTTATTTCTCATACAGAAATAAACTTTGTAAATATCTAATAAATTATAGTGTTTTGATTGTTTATTTTGATTATAATAATTTATATGTGATTTAATTAATTACGAATATAACATTTATTGAATAATCTAATTAATTAATTTGATCGTGATTTCAATCAATTATTTATGTATGTTCGATTTAAATTACATTATGTTTATCGACGGCTATGACATCAAAGAAAATTTGGAAAGTGTATTCAAAATCATGTATTTTAATTGGCTACTGAAAATTATTATAATTTGCTGTTTGTAATTTCTTGTAAAATGCTACTGGTAATTTTTTAGTCTTGTTAAACTAGTTAAAGCAAAAAAATTTTCCCTTTGTTTCTAGGTTTCTTTGTTTTATATTTTCAGGTCGACTCCTAATTTTTTGGTCTTAATGTATTTGAGTTTTTCAAAATGTGCAAAATAGAAAATTTGAAGTTCCAGTATTTGCTTTGGAGCAACGATTTTTCCTTTTTACTATAGTAAAAAGAAGTATTTTAATCCTGTCTAAATTACAATATCGAGTTTTCAGCGAAAATATATGTTTTGAGATTGATTCGAAAAAAGTGGTTTTCAGAAATTGGCCTGTGTGTATTACAGCTATATTATATCGAAGCCTCTTCATATTACCTCTATTTGTGTCACAAAGCTATTGGTTAAAATCCCACAAAAGGGGGTATATGAAGTCTTTGCTTTACGTATTATATATAAATATTAAAAAATGTCGCTTTGCGTTAGATATTTTAAAATTAGATCTATTACGAAAGAATCATTTGTAGATATGAAAGTGGTCGAATAAAATATGATATTAAATCTTGTTATTTATATAAAAATTGGAAAATTAATTCACATTTAATTACTGACGGAAGTTAAGATTTAAAAAAATTTTTTATAACTATAAGCAACGCCCAAACTATTATATTAATGCCAATTTTATATTAAATTAAAATAAACCTGTACTTAATACGTTAATGTATTAATAATATTTTCAACGTAATTAAATCTTAGTATATTGATAATTAACAATAATAATTATTAATAATTATTAATGTTATAATTGAAATGTTATAAGTTTTTACAATACATAAACTATTAATAGATAAATGACTTGCGTAACTTTCGAAAATCAAGAATGAAAGAAATAAAATTAAATATCATGATTAATGATAATTACTTATTAAATAAAGTTATGAACTATTACTACCAATTATTTTGTTGGCGAAGTGTGGTGTGGTGTGGAGTTCTATGTGTGTACCATTAGCAAACTGTTTATTCAATTATGTTATTATTATTGAAATGCATTAAATATTAGAAGAGTATTAAAAGGAATTGTAAGGATTCGGTAAACCTTTCGCCTTTAAAAGCCTTTAAAAATGGTTTACTAAATGAAAGTAGGATGAAACCCATTGGAAACAGAAGAGAATATAGTAAAAAAAAAAACGAAAAAGTATTTTACGGGCGATCTGTGGTCGGGAAGTTGAATAGGTTGAGTTTTTTAAGGGTAAAACACGGTTTATCTCGATTTCCGGCAAAACAAGTGCCATGGAAAAAAAGTTAAATGGCAAAGTTATAGGTAATAGACATATAACTTTTGTATTTAGACTTTTATCGCATTACATCAAAATTTTTCGATTGATAATTAAAGGTGCTTTAATTTCGTGAAACAAAAACGTTTCAATTGAAGTGATGAAACTTCAATCCAATGCTCCATTGTTAAAACAATAAAATGCAATAGAAATTCTACTGAATGCTAAAAAAAAGAAATTCATAATAATATATAATATAAAATAATACTTCTATTTCTAATAATTAGATATGATTTTATGATATAAATAAAATAATATATCTAGATAAAAATTATTGATTTACACTGTTTTCTTGATTGAATCCGTTGTATTGTTGTACAATAAAATGTGATTTGTGAAGTAAAGAATCAAATGAAATATCATATTAATTAATTCTTTTAACACATAAAACGTATGTTCTTTGGAAAATAAATAAATCACAAACACACACAAGGAAACAAATTTATTCGTTTAGTACAAAGAACCGCAAATACATCAAGCATCTGATAGCTATATTTTAATTATATCCGCATTGAAATTATAGGGGTTAAATAGTGGGAATTTGAAGATGAAATGATCATTTTTTTTTTTTGAAATTACTTCCGAGGTCAGGAGTATTGTTTTCCTGAATTTAAAAAAAAAAATGACCCCATTTAAAATTTTTTAAGTTCTTATTTATAAATTTCGATTTTTTCCCCAACTTCCTAGATCAAATTATTTTGTATTTTATAAATACGTATTTCGACTACAAAGTAGTCATCATCAGTATGAATTAGCTAGTTGTATTGATTCTCCGAGGAGATGTTACTCGTTGCTAATTTGGTGACGGTTTGCACCAAATTAGGAACTGTCACCAAATTAGCATACAAAAAATCACAAACAGTGATATACGGATCGTTATCTTTTAGTAAATATAATTTTATGTGATTGATATATAGAAAAATTCATGTTTTCATTAAATATCTCAATGGCAACTCAATCATTGAGGATGTACCAGACATATGGCTATTTAAATGAACATATTCGTACATCACGAGGAAATTTTATGTTCATGATTGGTAATGTATATATGGGTTTAACTTTAATGACTTGTGTTTAAAGAAATATGGTAAATAGTGAATTTTATATGTAGAAAGTCTACGATGATTTAATTTAATATGAAACTTGTAAAAATAACGTGAGTCAGATGGCTATAAATAGGCTCTTAGAGAAGCTGAAACCCTGACTTCTGGTCTGGAATAAAGCTCTAGTAGCTTTATCTGCTGTTGATAATCCCTTCACTGAAACTTGAGCAAGAAGGCATCTTATCCATCTGGCGACGGAGTGTTCTAAGGGAAGGTATAGAAGATCAAAATAGGTTCCCCTTTAATTGTTTTATTATTATTATAACCGCTCAGGAGCGGATTTAGGGGGTCACAAACTTTCCCGGATACCAACTAATAGGATATCACTTTTTCCCCGGGTGATAGAAAGTGTAGATCTGTCCCTTCTAACCAATAGTTCTAGGTTCTAGAGACAATATTTTATTGTTTTATTATTATTACCTTTCAGGAGTGTATCTAGTGGGGAAGCAAACTTTCCTAGGCACCAACTAATAGGATGTCATTTGTGTTCCGTCTCTGTTACCTCTAATATGTAATTATAAGCTATATAATTAATATTTTTCAGGGCGCTAAGCATTCTCTATCTTTTTGTGGTAAAAACTGTACAATCACATATAATAATTAAAGCAAGCTACCGTTTGGTTTGGTCTCAATAAGTCATTTCTCTAAAATATGTAATGTTTTTATTTACGAACGAAATTCATCATCTGTAAATAATTATTTTTTATCATGCAATTGTAAATAATATATTATTCATTACTTTGCTTCATATTCCTGTAAATTATTATTATTTTTTTATTAATTACTTCTGTATATGAGGCAGTATTCCCTCTATTAACAAGTAAATCATTTCCAAAAAAAAAATTATTAACACGCTAAAATACATCTGGAATATGGATCAAAATGTTTTCATTCGTTTCTATGGTTACGAAATACTAGTTAATCAAATGATATATAACTCTATGTGAATGGTGTATGATTTAAAATTTCTCAAAAGTTATTAACTAATTTATATGAATATTTATATTTGTAATTAAAAATAACTACAAATGCAAATTGTTCTATCTTTGTTACAATTTTCAACCCAATAATTACAATTAAATATCATTTTTTGGATTTATTCAATTATTTTTGTTTGATATTTTTTATACAATTTATATGCAAACAATTGAGCAAATAATTTTATTTTCTATAATGTTTTATTACAAATTTTAGACACTCGTAGCACATGAATCGATTAAGAAGTTTCTACGTAACTACGCACAATACGATTAAAGCATGCATTCATTAAGAAGAAGTTGTGAAGCGCAAAAAAAAATAATATTATTGTATTTTTCTATTTATTTCCTAACAAATTTTACGTATTTTTTTATTATTAATTATTATGATTTTGTAATTAAATTATTGTCACATACTTGGTAACTATATAGTTATGATTTGATGGTATTTGACGCATAAGGAAATCTTCTTAAAATTATGCATGCTAATTATTTTTTCAAGCGTACTGATACATATTTGCAGTGAATAATCTCAGTTGAATTGAATAGCAAAAATCGGTCTATATTTCAAGTCACAGAAAATATTGCATATATTCTATTTTTTAATTTGGAAAGATAAATGGAATTAAATATAATTAATTGATTTAAATAATAGAAACAAAGTAACAAATTAGAGAATGATAACATTTTTATTTTCATTTAATACTAGAAAATACTTATTTGGTTTCCTTTTAAGGTATTCATTAATTAAGTAGTAAATAATTATTTAATTAATTTCAAACCAAATTTGAATAAACCTGCTTTTTTATGTATAATTGTTTGCACAATAATTATTAATTAAATTTACCCCTACGCAGAATGAATCCTATTGAAAATTACCGGTAATTGTGATCATCCTGGTCTCAAGATTATTAAGAAAACGGATATAAAAACTGGAAAATTTACCTTTTTTTATATGAAAATAAACGGTTCAAATGAATATCAAAACCAATGAGACACGTTATGGCACAATAGGGGAATACTTTCAGGGGAGTACAAGTTTTTTTATCACTTCATTTGAAGCGTTTTTATTTCACATCAATTTGGACGATAGACAAAATCTGGACGTAAAAATTCTTAATTAAACACAGATTTGCATAAATGACGTCATACATGTTCATCTTCATAATGATAATAAGGATCATCCTACAATAAGAGGTCCTATCGATGTCCATAGCACTTACATACACTTTCCTTCAAAATTTAATACAAATAATGTTAGTATGCACAAATGAGTTGGCTGTGAATAAGACTGTTATAGATTACATTAATATTCAAAAATTTTGTTATGCGAATTTTCTATAGAAAAATAATCGCTTATCGTAGAATCACCCATAAAACATTTTTACTCATTGAAAATGTATAGAAATTGTAAGACAGTTTGATTTTTTAGATAACTACCAAAATTATTAACCACGCTCGTGTTTCACTGGCTTATTATCATCTTGTGTCACAATATGTGACCTTACAATATGTGACCTAATTCCCATATATTTAAAGTTAATAAAAACGAATTTTACCGTGCAAAATCAAGACTATTAAAATGATAATTATTTGTTAGTGATTTTTTTCAACAAGTGTAGCATACAGGATGTTCTACCTTAAAAGATTTTTATAACAAAATTGTTCTTATTTGATGTAAAGATATAAATTTTAACTGGCTTAAGCGATTTTGATAAAGTTGGCTAAATGGTCATTTATTTATGAAAAATCTCGGTTGGACTTATAATTAACATAAATTAATTTTCAAGGAATCAAAAAATCACAGCTTTCCTGCTTGTACAGTCATTGCGTTTTTTTTATTTCATGAGTAAACATGCAGGCAAACTAGAGACAAAATCGTCAAGCTGAAACCTAGTTCGCACTACGATAACCAAAAAAAAAAAAGGAATGTTTCGGCCAAAAATATTACATCAGAGATTTGGAACTAAAATATTAAATAAAACCACATACTAAGTATAATACTCTGAACGTTTTAATGACCTTTTAGGACATCCTGTATAACATTTCATCAAATTAGCATGAATGCAAGGAAGGCATTTATTATTTTTTTTAATGTTTCAGTTGATTGATTGAACTCCACTGCCTTAGTAAAAAAAAAAAAAAAACTTAACGATGTGAAGATAGAATGTTATACATTATTGTTTAAACAAAATACAATATGTCGTGGGAATAGTTGTTTGAAATGAATCAACTACTTTCACTTAAACTCACTACAAAGATTATTTAAAATTGAATCAAGTAAGTACTTAAATATTTATCTTCGTCCATACATCTGTTCATAATTTTACTCTTAAATAAAAAAACATAAGAATCATTTTACATACAATGTCAATGTCAGACGAAGAAATTCAATATTTTGAGTATAACTTTCTTATTTTTTTGGGTGGGCTTGTAAAATGGAAATCAATACACGTCTGAAATGTTTTAAAAATTGTCACATGGAGAAATTAGTTTGTTGAAAGAAATAGAAGTTAAAATTTTATATAAATAATTTTGGCCTTGACTGAGTTCCTTAATTTCTTACATCTTGGTGTTTCCATTTCAATTACCTTGATTTGTATGGTTCTACAAATCATAGGTTTAGATGTCAAGGTTTTTTAAAGTATACAGGTTTTTAAGATCTGGTGCATATTGCGGCGCGAGTGGCATAGCGCAACGTGACATGGTACAGCGTGATGTGACCATGGCAAAGCGCGATTTTTTGTAATTTTTTGTAACATACACAATTGAACAGGTCAGCGCTAATGGACGGTACGACGCTACGTAGCGTGACTGACGAGACGCGACAAAATACAACGCGTGGCCTAATACAAGAGACAAATTTGGTATGTTAGTTTGTCATTAAAGTGTTCAAATTAATGAAGTGCTAAGTATTTTTTTAATTTTAATTATATTTTAAATGATGAGTTTGATCAAAAAACTGATTTTTAGTTTTTTTTTTTTTTAATTTTCCGAAATTTTTGCGATGTATACGAAAAACCCTAAAAAATCGACGAAAAGTTAATAAATTTTCGTTTGCTGTTTATGAGTTTTCTAGGATAATTGAGGTCTAAAAAATTCAAAAATAATATTTATTTTACGATCGGTCGACTAGTTTTTGATATTGCATGAAATACATCCGATAAATCGTCCTCTGGATCTGATTTCTAGCGATATCTCAAAAACTACTCATTTTGAATTTATATTTTATCCAAATTGGAAGCAAAAAATTATTTTCGATTTTCTCGATTTTTTCAAAGGGCCTTAAAAAAATTGCGAAAATTCGAACAAATTTTTTCTATCCGATTTCGAAAAAAACTATCTTTATAAGGGTAATTTGACCCGTAGATTTCAAAAATAACATCTATTTAACGATTGGATGCGTTTTTTTTTTGAGATATCATCAAAAACCCGTACCGGAGGCCAATTTATCGGATGTATTTCAAGCAATATCTTAAAAACTAGTCGACCAATCGTAAAAAATATTATTTTTGTTTTTTTCAGACCTCAATTATCCTAGAAAACTTATAAACAGCGAAAACAAAATTTTGAATTTTTCGCTGGTTTTTTATACAACCGTAAAAAACATCTCAAGTTAAAACAATCACATAATTATGTTTTTCGACAAAATTCACCATTAAGGGTCTAATTAAGATTCAAAATACACTAAATTGTCAGGAATCATAAGGGTACTTCCCCGTACTTTTAGTACTATATGAGACAAAAACTATTAAAATTGGGATACAACACTAAAATTAGCCTTAGAGAATACACTGAACTTTAGAAATGTGATCGCAAGTAGATATTAAAATATAGAAAATTTCCAGAATTGTCGAAAAGCGCAAAGTATCTTCTCTATATAAGAAGAAGTGAATCAACCAACTATTGGTGCATACTAACATTATTTATCTCAAATTTTGAATGAAAGTGTATATAATAAGTGCCATGGACATCGATAGGCCCTCTTATAGCAGAATAAGCCTTATGTGTAATCACTATGGAGATGAACATGTATGACATCATTTATGAAAATCTTCTTCTTTGTTTAATTAAGAATTTTGAACGTCCTAATTTTGGCTATTTGTTAAGATTTTTATTTTTAAATACTTCAAATTAATGTTCATGAAGTAAACACGCTTCCTTCAATTGAAGTGATCATATATATATATATATATATATATATATATACATATATATATATATATATATATATATATATATATATATATATATATATATATATATATATATATATATATATATATATATATATATAATATATATATATATATTTATATATAATGCATCTTATCCAGCAGAAATTGAATTTCTAAAAGTAAAAACATTTAATAACTAATATTGATTCGTCTAAACCGACAGAGATATAAAATATGAATTCGAAATGACAGTAAAGATAAATTTCAAATAAACAAAATAAGCAAACCATCTGTTGATTAATATAAAAATTGATGAAAAACACTTTCACAAATTTAACCAGAAGGCAAAAATAATGATATTTAATAAATACTTATACAGGTAATAATAAATATCATTTTTGTTATTTTTTTTTTTGTTATTATTAAATTTCATTGATGATTGATAAATAAACTGATTTATGGCGTATATGTAATTATATTTTAAGAAGAATTATTTCTTAAAGAATATGTAGCTATGGGTATTGTATGAAAATGGACGAGTATTGTTTGAAAATTCATTAGAAAAATCCATCGATTCAAAATATTTTTTAATTTTTCACAAAAAAATATGTGAGCAAACCCAATAAAATAATTTATTGTATTATTTTATTAAAAATTTGCAAAAAAATTAGATAAGTTTGTTAATAAAAATTAAATAATCTGGTTTTTAACATAGAAACACCTAATTAGTTCATTTCTGGCTGTCCGTCCATCCGTCCGTGATCACGATAACTCAAAAACAAAAAAGAGATTGTTAGTTAAAATTTTGGTGATGTATTCTAAACATAAAAAGTGAGTTTAACTATGTGAATGAGCTAAATCAGTTTATTGGGTCCAATGGATCCTGGACCCAACTATTAAAGATAAAAGAATAAATCAAATACAAAAAATGTTTATTTTTTTAAACAAACAACTTTCGTTGGCAACATTTTTCAATTATTAAAACTCATTTGAAGCGTTATTTTTGCTACACATTCGAATATGGGCACTAGAAACGGCCCACATTTTTGGTCTAAAATATTGATAATTATTATCTTAGCAACATTTAATTGAGTAAAAAGTGATAAAACTGTGTATTTATTTTGCTGTATTTAAGTAATAAAATTTATTAAGCGTATACAATTACTGCGCGACGAGTTTTTTTTTCTTTAATATTATTATTAGTACAGATGGTTTGTTGATTTCATTTCACTTTAATTAAATATTGTTGTATTAATAACATCATCTATAATTAAATTATCAGAGAAAATTTTCTGTAATTTTAATTCAATTTTTTTTTGTGCTCAGACTTAATACATTTGTGTTTCAATAACAGGAAATCAGTGTGGATTTTTAAATTTGCTGTTACGCGTGGTTAATTCATTTTATACGGGAAAATTACTATTCTCTTAAAAAACACAAAAAAGTAATTAATCAAAGTTGATTATATATTTATGTATACTTATTTATATTTATTCTGTAAGGATATTTTTCCCTACAAATTTTTAGAGGCGATAAAATTTGTAGAGAGAGAAAAGTGATTTTCTCCGCGTTATGGAAAATGCTTTGAAAAGTGTCAACGTGTCAAAAACATCTTCAAATTATAATATATAAAATATTTTTTTTTTCATTATCAAGAGTATGGTCAAAATTATAAATTTTACTATTTCATCAACGAAATTGAGAAAAAGTTTCATGGAAATTAAAAATTTTCAAATTTTCAAACTATTGATTTTCACTCAATTTGGATGGAAAGGGTTTTGTCATCAGATATCGGCCTTCTAAGATCCTAGAACCCATTTCTAACAAGCATGTAAGCCCCACATAACTGTTGATCAACTAGATTGATCAACTAGATAAATAGGATAAATGTTTGCACTATTTTTCACTGATTTGTACCCGTTTCCACACTACCATTGCGGTAGGGTACGCTAGTGCGTTTTTTTTAAGCGTGGTCTCCCCTATAGGCCTAATCCACGATTTTTTTCAACGATTTAAACACACCGCAGCACATTTAGAACGGAGAAAAAAATTGAACGTTTTCATAACAGCTAGTCGATAGAAAATCGACAAAGATGTCGATGATCTTAATAATTTGGAATACTTTTACATATTAATCAACATTGGAAATAAAGTAAAAAAAAATTTTGATATGAAAACGTTTTTTGAAAATTCATCAACTTAGTCGACATAAGTTGACGAATTATATGAGATGTAATCTTAAATTTCGAAATTTTTTATTCTTCAAACTAATACAAAAATTAATTGTGCAATTAGCGAATTTAAAAAATACAAGAACGTCTGATTTATAAAAAATTACACAGTTTTTGAAAATATTATTGTGAAAATTTTGGAAAAACTATTTAGAAATCTAAATGAAAATAGAAAAGTAATATAAAAAAACATTTCAATTTCAATTAATACTTTTAACCAGAAGAGATCATGTTTAACGTATACAATTATGAGATATTGAAACTTTAATAAATTAAAGTTCAATATTCAAAAACTGCATACAAAAAACATACCCCAGCGCGGCTTGGTTATCGCCATCCCCTTCCTGATCTGCTTCTAATAAAATAATTAATCCGAACTAAAATGTATGAAAAGAATTTAAATGTAAATACACTGGTAAATTTATCTCAAAATCTATTAAAATAATAGAAAATATTATTAAAAATACTATTGAAAATGATTAAACACTTTCAATCAGAAGAAATCATGTTTTACGATACAATTATGAGATATAAAAACTTTAAGATAAAAAATTAATCGTAAAAACAAGTCCGTCAAAGTTTACACAATAATATACAAAAATTAATTGTGCAATTAGCGAATTTAAAAAATACAAGAACGTCTGATTTATAAAAAATTCCACAGTTTTTGATAATATTCTTGTGAAAATTTTGGAAAAACTATTTAGAAATCTAAATGAAAATAGAAAAGTAATATAAAAAAACATTTCAATTTAAATTAATACTTTTAACCAGAAGAGATCATGTTTAACGTATACAATTATGAGATATTGAAACTTTAATAAATTAAAGGTCAATATTCAAAAACTGCATACAAAAAACATACCCCAGCGCGGCTTGGTTATCGCCATCCCCTTCCTGATCTGCTTCTAATAAAATAATTAATCCGAACTAAAATGTATGAAAAGAATCGACAACTAAATACACTGGTAAATTTATCACAAAATCTATTAAAAGAATAAAAAATATTATTGAAAATGATTAAACACTTTCAATCAGAAGAAATCAAATTTAACGATACAATTATAAGATATAAAAACTTTAATTAAAAAAATTAATCTAATAAACAAGTCCGTTAAAGTTTCACAAGAATATACAAAATTGCAAAATTGTGGAATTAGCGAATTTAAAAAATACAAGAATTCGTCTGATTTATAAAAATTTCCACAGTTTTTGAAAATATTTTACAAAAATATAAAAAAAATTTCAAAATTTTTGATAACATCTCGAAAAATTTATAATCTAACATGAAATAAAATATATTTCTTAAATAAAATATAAATTGTTTCTTATATGTAGAAATGATCATAATTGTTAAATTTACAAATAAAAAGTCAAATTTCAAATAAAAAACACTATTTTCTACTTCATAACGCCTAATAATTGTTTTACACAAACAATATATGAAATAAAAAATATATAAATTACACTTTTCTGAAATAAAATTAATTAAACCTGAAATATAAAGATAAAATTTGTATAAGCTGTAATGAAAAACAAATTATAAATATCTGAAATAAAATAAGATTAAATATCAGAAATGCAATACAAATTTACAAAAAAAATATAAATAAAACATAGTAAAAATATCAATTTATAACAAATAAGAAATAATATAAATTCAATAATAATATAAATTCAATAATAATATAAATATCAGTAAAATGTTATATCTGAAATATAAAGATAAAATTTGTATAAGCTGTAATGAAAAACAAATTATAAATATCTGAAATAAAATAAGATTAAATATCAGAAATGCAATACAAATTTATAAAAAAAATATAAATAAAACATAGTAAAAATATCAATTTATAACAAATAAGAAATAATATAAATTCAATAATAATATAAATTCAATAATAATATAAATATCAGTAAAATGTTATATCAGTTGCCCAATATTCATGGGCAAAGGTGTAGGGGGGAGGCGGGGTAGATTAGTTAAAAACGTGGTGAAAACTCTTTCAAAAATTTAAATAGCAATGAAAATCTATGTGAAAAAATTCGAAAACAAATTAACTTTTAAAAAATTAACTAATAATTTAAAATATTTAAAATTTAAATAATTAAACTAATTTGAAAATAAAATACAGAAAAAAATTTATTAAAAATTTCTAAAATTTCTAAAAAAATCTAAAAGCTTTAAATAATATAAAATCAAAATTTACATACTTATGAAAAAAAAACGAACTATTGAAAAAAAAAAATTAATTACTAAATTTAAATTAAACTTTAAAAAATTATGAAAAAATATTGAATTTAAAATCATAGGGTCGAGGTTGGGGGGAGGGGTCACCTTTAAAAAACAATATAAATAAATAATATAAAATAAAATTAATTAGTTGTAAAATGTTGTTACAGTTGAGCAGAGAGGGGTGATAGCAATTTAAAATGGGGGTTGACAACTATTTCAAAAATTTATACAATAATGTAAATATGAATTATTCGAAAATAAATTAAGTTTTCAAGGCTAATATAAAAATCTTATTAAAAAATTTTAAAAATCTAAAGTAAAAAAAAAAAAAAATAATTTGAAAATATATTAAATTATAAAAATAATCTGAATTTACTTTAAATAATCTCTCAATCGTTACAATTAATTTTAATCTTAACAAAAAGAAGTTAAATAAAATCAAAATTTAAAAATCAACGCTAATTATTTAAAAAAAATTTATATGCAATATATATTAAATTAACTATGTGAAAAAATTTATCTGAATTTAAAATTAAAGGCATGGCTTGGGGGTGTTAAATTTTGTCGAAACCTGTAAAAATATCAAAAAAAATAACTTATAATCCAACCACAGACCTTTTTACCTCCAAACATACTCAAAACTCTGCATCGATGTTAACAGCGTCCAAAACACTACACTAATGTCACTTCACACTATAAAAGTTTGTCTTTATCGATAAAAAAAAGGGGGCCCCCATTTTTCACGGTTTATAATGTCCGCAATTCACTACACTTCGCACTTAACCGTAATAACCACGTCAAGCAAATTTCTTTATTCGATAATTAACCTTATTAACGCGAATAGATTATAGAATTTCTAATTTTTTTAAAAACGTATTGTAAAAATTATTTTTGACAATTTATCGTAATTCAAATGAAAAAGAAATACAAAATTGATGTGATGATGCTTTGACACATGACAGGCAAAGCATCATAATTTAGGACTACAATCATTCAATTTTATTTATTGAAAATTTTTCATAATTTTCTTTTATAAATATCGGACAAATTTTTTTTCTGCATAAAATATTGGAAGTTAAAATGAAAATCGAATTTGGATGCTTTTTTTAATTTGATTATTAACAGCACATAAAATCATAACAATATTGATTCGAATTAATCAAAAATAAAAATTTACTATCTAAAATTTTTTGAAACTTAATTCACAGATTTAAGTTTTTCCTCTTTGAAATCAACGTATTTCAGACCACAATTAATGGCATAAAATTTAACATATGTCAAGTGACAGTTTAATTTCCATAATCAAGTTTCGTTCAAAATTCAAATTATATAAAAACAAGTTTTTCTTAATAAATTCATGTCGGTTAAAAATTTTCCGAAAATTTCCAATTACTTTAGCTGCCAAGGAAAAGTAATAAAATATTTGAAATACTTATGTGAAACCAAATTGACTCTCGGATTTACAAATCGATTTATATTATTAAAGTTCAATATTCGAAAATTGTATACAGAAAACATACCCCAGCGCGGCTTGGTTATCGCCATCCCCTTCCTGATTTACTTCTAATAAAAGTAATTAATCCGATCGAAAATGAATGAAAAGAATCTAATTCTAAATGTACCAGTATATTTATCTCAAAAGCCTAAATAGAATTTCTATTTAAATAACAGAAAACTATATTGAAAATGATTCTAGTTTCCAGTACGAAATTTGGCTAGATCGTTCTCATAATGAATGGAGGATCTTTATGGATCAATATCTAGCTTAGTTTTCGAAATATTGAAAAAGATCCAAAATGAAAAATACTTTAATAAAACCAAAAAAAAAAAAAAAAAATGTTTACTTAAAAGTTATATGTGAATTTTTTTCAATAATTATAACTAATAAAAACCTATTGGGCCCAAGCATGCAATAAAACTAAAATAATCCTAAATACACACACATGCAAATAAAATAATCCTAAACATGCAATAAAAATAACACAAACACAAGAAAACCTTATTACATTTAAAAAAAATTCACATAAACTCTATAAATAGTCAAAATTTAACAAATTATTTCGAAAACTAAGAAAAACTTAAAAAAAACAACACAATATTTAGAGATTAAGAACGATCAAAATCAAAATCAATTACACTAAAATTGATCGCCCAGAAAACCATAATCATTTTACTCTTATGCACAAAAGTGACTGTAACTTAAAACTGTGAAAATTTTGGAAAAACTATTTAGAAATCTAAATGAAAATAGAAAAATGATATAAAAAAACATTTCAATTTAAATTAATACTTTTAACCAGAAGAGATCATGTTTAACGTATACAATTATGAGATATTGAAACTTTAATAAATTAAAGTTCAATATTCAAAAACTGCATACAAAAATTCTGATCTGCCTCTAATAAAATAATTAATCCGAACTAAAATGTATGAAAAGTATGGAAATCTAAATATACTGGTAAATTTATCACAAAATCTATTAAAATAATAGAAAATATTATGAAAAATACTATTGAAAATGATTAAACACTTTCAATCAGAAGAAATCATGTTTTACGATACAATTATGAGATATAAAAACTTTAATATAAAAAATTAATCGTAAAAACAAGTCCGTCAAAGTTTCCACAACAATATACAAAATTTTTAATATTTTTCTATGGAGTTAAAATTTTTGAAAAAAAAAATGTGGCCAATCTAGAACCAAAATAAATCTTACAAAAAAACCTGCACAATAACAAAAATTTTGGTGTAACTTTGATCGTTATTAAAAAGACTTGACTCGTGTTTTGAATTTTCGCCAAATATCGTTACGTCTTAAAACTTGTATAGTTTTTAAAAAGAAAAACGTCTAATCTGTGAACTAAGTTGTTAAAAAATTTCAAATAATAAATATTTCAATTTTTAAATAATGCATCAAAATGTTACAATTTTAATCGAATTAAAAAATCAAATTATTGCACCCAAAAGGATTTTCAATTAAACGACCAATACTTTTTTTTAATAGAATAAAAATTATTCCTTAAATATAAACTAAAATTATTTTATTTTAAATAAATAAATGAATATTTGATGGCTATGGTCCATAATTTCAGATTAAAAAATTATATTGAGACCCAAACTGGTTGTTTGGCAAACATATATACATGACTCAGCCATAATGTGTTTTGGATGTGTTAAAACACACCCGAAAACAACCGAACTGTAATTCCGGACACAATCGTAAACAAACATACAAATAGACAAATATCAAAAAATTTTAATTACGAATTTTGTCAAAAATTATTTTTTCAATATATTAAAATTCATTAAAATAACCCTACAATTACATTTATTTTCTGAATAAAATAAAATCTATACTCAAAATATTCAAAATTATATACCAATCAAAAGCGTGGTTGGTCCACCAAAAAACATGGTGGCATTTCTTTAATTAATAAAGAATCAAAAATATGGAATTTTGATAAAAATAATTTAAAAAATAAAAACAATTTATCGAATAGAATCTAATAGAATTAATTTTTCTTACCTTATACAAATATTTGTATAAGATGTCTTCAGATAAAAACTATTAATTATCGAACAAACAAAATAGACGTCTTCTTAGCGTGGTGTTCGCATATCAAAAGAATCGGAAATAACAAATTCACACTTGCGTACTAAATGATTAGGTCTATTACTTACCTATGATAGCCCATTAGCGACCGTCTTTTTTTTCTTTAAATTTTTTATTACCAACTGTAAATAAGGTAGTTTCACATTCCAAGTTTATCCTAATGTATAATGTAATCATTTGAATGTTGAATAAATAAATAGAATAAAAAAAAAGAAATATAGCTTGTACTAGAGTTAATTGATTATATACTCCGTATATATTGAGCCGCATTTTAATTACATTTAGTATTCCGTGGCTAGTAACAATTACATTATGATATAGGTACAAAAATTTCATAGTAACTGTGGTGACTAAATAGTCACTGATTCCGCGAAACGTATTTTAATTACTTAATTTGCAATAATTATTCTTAATGTACTTTGTAATTTTTGAATAATAAATTTATTCCTTACACCCTCTCCCCATCGGGCAGTGAAATTTATTAACTCCATCTCGTGACCTTCATTTGAATGTGTTTTTATTGTAATATATGGAATAAAACGTCAGGTGACAGTAAATGAAATCATACATCAATATTAATTTGACATATGTTTACGCAAGTGTTAATTATAGTTCAATAATGATCATTGTATTAAATGTAATAAATAAAGTATTTAATGTAATATATATTTTTAAATAATTTCCAAAATAAATATCAAATTAGATTTGTGGTAGCACGTAAGAGCAAAAATCACATTACTATGAACAAGGCTTTAGTGAAGAAATATTAAAAAAATTAATTACATAATTGAAATAATTGAATGCAGTTCAAATGTCAAATGGATATAGATAACCTAATATATAAAACAATGTTTATGGTTTTTAAATGATCAATTGAAAAAAATTATTCTTATTTTCCAACAAAAATAAGTTTTTTACTTTCCGCAGCAAGTTCAGAAATTTATGTAATATAAGTACATTAATTAAGGCAACTTACTGAAGTGGTTTGTATTCATTTTTCAAACAAAATAAAGTTTTTAAAGAAACTAATTTTGTCAATCTTTTCAGAATATTAAAATAATGGAGTGAATGGAATTTTAGGAAGAACAATGATTGTATATTAATAATAACGATAAAATAACAATGCTTTTCGTGAAGACCAATTTTAATTCAACGATAAATGAAATATTTTGTCTTTTATGTATATGATAAAAACATTGAAAATCAAGTGATTCTTAATAAAAATAATTATAACAAAAGATAAAAGTTTATTACTTATTTATTACTGGTACTCAGTATAGCTTTATAGTAGTTATATTTGGGGGTCTAGGTGGGCTTGGTCGGTGACTACCTGCTAGGCACACACGACGATCTTTTCAATGACGAGAATAAAAAACAATAAGTCATTTATAATTATGGTTATTTTGTATCTCTTAAGTTATTTTTATCTGAAACAAAAAACGACTGAAAAGTCATTCAGTTGTAACGTTATTTCGTGTCGAATGAAAGTAATTTCATTTTGATATCATTATTTGTTTTCGAGATAATCGTGTGGTTAAAAAACATCTCTCTAAAAATGTTGAATTTGGGTTCTAGTGAAACGTAAACATATATCAAAACTTGTCATGCACAAAATCGACCCAAATACAAGAACCACTGGAAAATTAATCATCTTAATAGGAATATATTCAATTAATTATACATAAGAACCCCTATGCTGTTCAAAAAGCTTCTACTGAAGTTGAAACGTAAACATATGTCAAAATTTTGTATTCTCAAAATCAAATGGGAAATTAATAATCCTAATAGGAATAATATATTAAATTAATTGTAGATTAACAAAATTGCACCCTGTGCAGTTCAAAAAGCATACGAATTTTAAAAATAAAATGGCCCTCAATAGATTAAACAGGTGTTACCCTTTTTCCCTTACCTGTAAATCATAATCAAATCTAACGCCCCTAAATAATTAACTTAAATGACTTGAGTCCATAGAATTATCAATCTTATTATTGTAGGTCAAATAATCTCATATTCATTACTATTTTATGGGGTTTTTTATGATCATTACAATAAAAACAAGTTAAGATAATAACTAACAGAGTTAATTATTTAGATACTCGACATATGACAATAATATAAATATCCAGTCTATACAATTATATGTGTATAATAATAATATGTATTGTTATTACGAATATGTGATAATTAGCTAAAATTGAGCTTAAATTGTAAAGAACTCAAACATTTTACGAAAAAATGTTTCAAACAAATGTTGCCTGTCTCACGAACTTAAACTCACTTTTTATGTTTAGAATACATCACCAAAATTTCAGCTTGCTATCTCTTTGTGTTTTTGAATTATCGTGTTGACAGACGGATGGACGGACAGCCAGAAATAGACTAATTAGGTGTTTCTATAAATACCTACACCAAAATTTTGTTTTTGCAGTCAATATTAGCGTTACAAACTTTAGACTAAAATGAATATACTCTGATATATATATGTGTCGAGTATAAAAATTACAATGAATGTTAATAAATATAAAATAATATAATTAATCATAAATTTATTTATATACACAGCACTCATGGTATGCTTACCTGTGTGTATACCAAATGGGTATTGGTTTGATGGGTACACACACACGTATTATGTATTACCTCAAGTTACCTTTCAAATAGCCATGATATTCATTGTTTACGCTACGCCAATATGATTTTATTTGCATTTAATTGTTAACAATATATCCGGTATGTTTATTATTAATGTATCAACAACAACGTACATAGTACGTACAAAGTACAGAATACAGTATAGTACAGTATTTGTTTGTTTGATAATAAATATATTTTTATTTGTTCACTCCTTTGTTTATTCCCTGGTCATCCTGTGTTCTTTATTATATAGTTACATTATTTTATTTTTTTTTATTAGTATTTGGTATTAATTATTATATGGGTTGATTAGAAAATTTATTAACTTGAACTAATTCTAAATTTGCTATATTTTACATCAAAACTTGAAACTAGACTCAATATCATAACAAAACTTAACACCATCAGGACAAAGAAGTTGACCATCAGATTTTCTGATCAGAAAATCGTATGTCTTGCGCTGGCCCCAATATTATAAATAGGATACATTTGTATTTTTGTATGTAACGAATAAACTTAAAAACTATTGGACCGATTTGAAAAATTCTTTCACCATTGGGAAGATAGACTATCCTCGGATGATGTAAGATGTTTTCCTTGTATTTCCACGGAAACGGGAATTACGTGGATGAAACTGCATGACGTCTGCAAGCTTTTTTTATGAAATTTTCAAACTTATTTGAGATTAGATTCCTTTGTAGTTAAACAAAAGACCGATTTTCTTTAACTGCAAACTGAAACTTACTTTTTTTACCGAGAATACGTCACTAAAATTTCAGGTCGCTATATCTGACATATTATAAAGTTTGAATAACTTTGATTTCATTGCCTTTACAGTAAATGAAGAGTTCTCAGAATTATTAACCTAAATCCATTTTGGGTTCTATAATATAAGGAATTTATCCACTCATCTCAAAATTTCGTTTTTTTGTTTCAGACAGATATCTAAATAAATATTATCAAAAATAACCTAATTTTAATATAATGATAATTTAATTTAGTGGTTAGGAAAAATCCCCAAAAATTAATTTATATTTTGTGTACTGTTGTTACATTTCAAATTTAGTTAATTAAAATTTAATTACATTTATATAAAATTAACAAAAATTTTAATCGAATAAATATTACAACAAAAGAAAGTTTAACCATTACACACATTAATTAAAAGTAGGTAACACAATTTTTCGCTTGTGGGTAAATTTTCATTCTTGAATAAACTCATTATCAAAATTTATACTCTTATATATATAATATGACTTTAATCTAGAAAATGCATTTATTAATCTCTAATCCATATTACAACTCATTCGTTCGTTAAAGATGTACAAGATATATCTATTGAAGTGAGAATATTCATACATCACGAGGAAGTTTTGTATCCATTATTTTAAGTGTATTTTTCTATATATTTCTCTCTCAAATCTCTTATTATTCTTATACCTGAAGCGTTGGTATATTTTAATTAACAGTGAAATAAAATCTAGCTCAAATAAACTGTAACATGCATTTCAGAAATGTTTTTTTTTTGTTAAGATTTCAACCTAATATTTCATGAATTTCGTCACCATAATTATTTATAATTACAATTAAAACATACATTGATTGTACAATCATATTTTTTTATTACAATAAGTAATAATTAGATCATCCTATATTATTTAATATACACCTTAATACAGTAGGTATACTATATAATAATATGTACCGTACATTATTATTTATGTACTTATTATGTATAAATAGATCAGGACATCGATGGACTTGAGTACCGCATTCTGTCAATAGACTTGGTATTTGAGTCAATTTTTATTAATAGTTTTATTTTCTGCTTAGACTATTCGACATTTTGTTTCAATATTATGTAAATTTTTTAATAAAACAATATTTAGTGGTTTATATTTTTATTTCAACAACGTCATATATTTCGAAGCATTTCACATTCATCATCAGACTTTGTATTTTTATCAAAGAATTTATAATTTTTAAAAACAATATAATTTGTACAAAAATACAATCGTCTGATTATATAAATATTGTTTTAATAAATAATTTACATAATAATGCAGTGAGCACAAGTTTTACACAATCAAGTCCATCCAGATCCTGGTCTATTTAGGTACTTTCAATTGGTATTAAATTTATAATAATAACTTTATTTTTATTATATATTTAGTTGGACATCAAATAAAAAATAATTCGTTTACGTGCAATAGTGTTCAACGTGCGGCTAGCGGTCATCAATACCTATTTGAAATATTATTGTGGTGAAATATTAACAAAAAAAAAAAAAACCAAAATTAATTAAAGAAATGTTAATTTAAAATTTGTGTTTTATTGGTTTAAAATTTTAATAAATTTGGTGCTTTAAATTAAAGTGTGACAATATATAAATTATATTTAATTCTCAATTATATCTTTGGATACAAAAAGAAGATATTTTAATTGATGAATGAAATTCAATAAAAAAACAAATATATAATTTAAACGTGTATTAAAAATTGGTCTGTAAGAAAAATTCATTATAAAAATAGGTTGCAATTCAAATAGACAGATATCAAAATGGAACCCCTGCCCATTTGTTTGCCTTAATATGCTAGATCAAATTGTTTTGTATTTTATAAATACGTATTTCAAGTAACAAGAAGACATCATCAGTATGAATTAGCTAATTAATCTCCGATGAGATGTAACTCGTTGCTAATTTGGTGAACACTTATTTATAAAATAGAAAGCATTTTGAGATAGTTGGGGCTGAAAATCAAAATTTATTTGAAAAATTCTACAGTTCTCTTTGATAATATTAATTTGGCATTGTATATTTATGACGATATCCAGTACATTTATACCCAGTATTGAATATACGGGTATATTTAGTTTAGTCTTAACTTGCAACACTAGAGAACATTGGACACACTAAAAAAAATTACGTTTTTCATTAACCTGTGCGTCTAACATAAGGACGCGAATGAATAAAATCATTCAATTAAATCCTCTTGATGAATATTTTACATGCTGTGATAAAATTTCAAATACAAAAAAACAGCTTTTTGCTAGCGTTACAAAGTTTAAGCTAAGACTAATATACTTTGACATATTCTATATGTCGAATATAATAATGCATATATGACAATTCGTCAGATATCTGTATTTGAGTACCACAAAAGGAAAACGCCGTACTTTCCTAACTTTTCTAAAGGAAAAACTTTTATTAAGGCGAATATTTTCTATATCTAGATATAGAAAAAGTTTAAAACACAAAATTCACTAAAACGTAATAATTACTAGACCAGACAAATTCGTTCATTAAAATTTCTTTTTAATTACTTTTTTCTAGATTAATTAAATCTTAAAACGTAAATTCTATTAAATAAAAATTGGAAAATTAAAAATGTAAAAAATTCCCTATAATGACAATAAAAGAACGTTTAAAACAATGTTTACAATGTTCGAAATGCTGTTGTTGTTCAACAAAAGGTGATTGGTCACCAAAACCAACAATACACGAGAGTCGTAACGAATATCTATCAACGACAATCAGTACAACATGGGAAAATCGTTTTATACGACATCAAAATACAATTCTTTATAATAAACCAATCAAAATAGGTTCCAATACAACAACAACAACGAAAACTGATTGGTTAAATCAGTGGACATTAAGTAAAGGTTGGATACATCATAATGATACAAAACGACATTTAATGACGTTAGCAAAAAATCGTTGTCCAACTGAACATCATCATCGACAACGACTTGAAGATATACCATCGACATCGACAGCTGGATTGGTGACGGATACGATCTATGAATGTAGCTCAGAAGATAGTGATCCAATTAGTTTGTATAATAATCCAATTTATGTATCGAATACTGGTGGAACTCAGAGTACAAATTTAGAGAGTTCAACTGTACAACGAACTGAGAGAAGTGTAACAAGACGTGGACATGCGAAAAGTTATGAAGAATTTATAAATGAGCGTTATTTAAATACAAATTATTTGGATCAAGTTGATCCAAAATTGAATCGAAATAAGCGGTAGGTTTTAAGGGGGTTGATAAAAGAGACGAGACTGTAGAAAATTTAAAGTAAGGTAGATTCATCGTGAACCACTTAATAGACTATACTCAGATCATTTACTATGTTATAAATGTAAGTTGTGAGCTTGGAAAGTATACAAGTTGGATCTAAGCACATAAAGCTCTTTCGATTGTGTTACGATATCTAAGAGTGTCATGTTTTTTTCTCATTTTAGAGCTAGATATAAGCAGTCTCGTACTCTCTATAAGTCATATCCAAAGCTGATTTTTGGTACAAAGATTCCTTAAAACATATGTGACAATTTAATCCCAATAATAGTAGTCTTACGATCGTGTCGAATTAATCCTAATATTTTCCAAAAATGTATGATTACATTAAAAAATTTATACAAAATAAAAAATTATGTAAAAATTTTACTCGACTGCAAAAAAAATTTATCGAGTTTCAAGTTATAAAATAACTCCAGATTAACGAGCAAAAAAATGTTTTTGATTTTCATTATTCTTTCGATACATTCGACACACTGAAAATAAGAAAAATTCATAGTATTGAGCTGCACATATCCCGTTTCATGCCAATACTATGCATACCAAATTTTGATATTTATGGAGTTATTTATTTGTGTTCGTGGCTGTTGATCAACGTGTATTTAAACTTAAACCGCCTTTAAGTTTAAATAATGGTATCAACAAATTCGGGTAATATATTTCTACCAGTAAACTTTGATCCAAAAATCAGATTTAGTAAGAAAATTGATGAAAATTTCTTACTAATTGTTTCATTGCACACTTTAACTCCATCTTTTTTTAAATAATAAAACTAATTAATTTAATAGTGTTATACATACAAATAATCATCTACAACATAACAATAGATATAAACAATATTTGAATGAACAACAACAACAACAACATCAAGATAAAGCATCAACAACAACAATTACAAATGTTAATAATAATAAAAAGAATAATAAATATGATATAATAACAGAACGTGTTGATTTAAATGAATATAAAGAACGTGTTAAACTTGAACAATATGTGATAAGACATATACGTATACGGATTATGTTCTCATTACGTTTAGTGAAGAAACAAACAAATAAAAAGAAATTATTAAAGGTAATTAATATAAATAATACTAATAATAATAATAATAATAATCATAATAAAAAAAAACATTATTATAATCAGTGTTGTAGAAATGTTTATAATCATTATAATATACATCATAAATTGATTACAAAAACATGTTGTTGTGAATATGCATATAAACAAAATAATGAATTATTACGTCATCAATCGAAATATAATCAAAAAAGACATCGACAATTTACACAACGAACATTTATTAATAGGAATAATTTAGATACGCATATTGATGAATCGAATATAGGCAAAAGTAAATCATCTTTATTTAAGCATTCGAGGTATTCAATTGTTTTTCTTAAGCGTACTATAATTTGAATATTTGATGAATTCTCGCCAATAGTAGGGTAGTTTACCATGTTTAAAAAAGTTCTTACCAATATTGATTTCTTAAAAATAACAAAATGTTTTGTTGCAAAATAAACACGATTTCTTGCTATAAAATTACATTTTATTCATAAAAAACGCTGTTTACCATTTTGGTGACGTAATATCGGTATGTATTATTGAGAATACTGGTATCATGCATTGAGAACGAAACATAGCTAAGCACTTTCAAATATGTTTTAACGAATTAAGATACTAATTAGACTAATTAACTATTTCGACTGGATTGACAAAGACAATTAATAATTTTTACCAAAATGACGTCATACGATGGCAGCCTTTGGGTCACGTTTATAATACCTACCATTTATTAAGTGGGACGTTCATATAATGGGGCTTGTGAATCTCGAATTCTGACATATGTTTATGTTTCACGATCCCTAAAACGTGAAATTTTGGGGGTAGGCAAACTTAAGTTCATTTTTGTTATTGAATTTCATTAAAATGAATTATTACACATTATTTAATATTTCTTGAGATTAAACTAACAAAGTTTCCCTGTTCCCTAATTTTTCATTGATTTAAGAATACTTACACATCACAAAAATATGATGAAAAAATTACTTTTTCGAGAAGAATTATTTTCATAAAACTTTTTTAAAATACTTAAATATTTTCTAAATTAGAATTTTGATATTTTACAGATACGGTCGAATAAACATAGTACGGTGGCTACTGTGGGAAGCAGAGATGCCGGCACTTGAAAGATCAGTTTCAAATAGTGCATTGGCACTTCACTATGCAGCTGCCCGGGGATGTTTGGATTGTGTACGTTTATTGGTCGATGCATCGCCAGAATTAAGGTAAATATTTTTAAATGGCATCTACACTAAGTATAGCTTTAAACTATAACTGCAACAATACAAAGTCACAGTTGATATGGGCAGAGAGGCTATTAAACTTTGCAATTATTTCATTAAAAAAATAAAAAAGAGGTAAACTGCTTATTAACTTAACATACATGCGCATTGAATTGTAAATTTAAATATCATGGTAAAGAGTAATTAATTTAATATATTAAATTTATTAAATTAATAATTTATATATTACTTATTATTAGAATGCGTTTATTGATACCTCTATGTAGAGAAAATACTATCATATACATAAAATAAGTACTAGCAGACCTGGAAAAACAATTTCTTCTTTTATTAAATCATTTCAGATAGATTTCGAAAAACCTCACCTTCCTTGCTTGCATAGAAAAATAATTTTTGCTGATTAACTGAAAACGGAGTAAGAAAAAAAAATACAAATTTCCTATTTCCCCTAATTATTCCATATCTATCAGGCATTCAATTTCTTCCTATATATAAAATCACTATAAGGAAAAGTTTTTCCGAATTTCCCTCCGATTTTTGAGAAAAAAATCACGTGAAAAACTATCTTAGCTTTTAAGTTAAGAAAGAATCGCAAATTTTGAAAATAATTTCGTTAATGAGAATTCAAAAACTACCAAATTGTTTTTTTATGTTATTTGTTGCGTAAATAAATATTTCACAAGTAAAATCAAACTAAAAAATTAATTGTTAATTTTTTTCATCGGCGGAAAAGCTTTATCATCACTGCCTACCAAATTGTTTTTTTATGTTATTTGTTTGCGAAAATTTATGAAAATTGAAATAAATACTCCTTTATGTCAATAAAAACTGTGGATAATTCTTCTGATTGGATAAATTGTTTCGGAGTTCAGTGTATGAACATCGAGAACGGAAAAATTTATACATTAAGCCCATCATTTTCGTTTTAGATATTTAGAAATCCAAACGTATTGATTCAAAAATCACAGTGAAATGGCAGATTGCTAAATATTTTGCGATTTTGTATTATTTTATCGCATAAACGCTAAGAGATTTTTTATTATTTTTCCTAGCTTCGGTAAGCTTTTATGCCTATAATAAAACTAGACATTCATCAAAAAATATTCATGTAATTGCTCCCGAGTACTTTTATACGGCTGGGTCTTCGGTCATCACTTACTCTTGTACATAGAGGTAAGGTAAATATTTTGCAAACGTTTTTATAAAATTCAATAAAATTTCTTATGGATTTTCTTCGATTAAAAAAATTGTTTATTATCACGTGATTAAATTTTAATGTTCCGATAATAAATAACAATTCAATTATAATTGACAAGTACTTTTATTAATGCCGCTCAAAACTTTCTCATTTACTTAAAACTTCTACTACATGAATTTTGAATAACAAGAAAATTAACAATTTTTAATAAAATTCTAAAGAATTTGGTATGAATCAAATTGACTACTCGAACCAACCAAATTACATGAATTCCTAGCGTATCCCAATTTTTGGTATTAAACACCAAATTTTGATTTGTTGGTATGTGACCATCATTAAGTTAGAAACCTTAAAGGTTCCGAAAAAAAAACTTTTTAGCAAACCAGGTTAGTTGGGGAAATTCAAAAGGTAAAACAGTTAATGATTAATAAAATATATTTTGCATAAAATCCACTTTATTCAAATCAATCAAATTTATGCTCTCAATCTTTAATTAGATTAGCCAATGAGTTTTTAATATTTTTTAATAAGGAATTTAGAGGAATAAAAAAATTTATCGAAATAAATCACTATAAATTCCAAATTTAGATAAAAATAGTTTAATTTCTTCTAAATAAAACAAGTCCTACTAAATGTTTTAAATTTTTTTTCCAATTTTTTGGAATATTTAATTTGCGTAAATAAATATTTCACAAGTAAAATCAAACTAAAAAATTAATTGTTAATTTTTTTCATCGGCGGAAAAGCTTTATCATCACTGCCTACCATATTTTGTCTAAAGGCAGTATCATATAACACTATAAATAGAGCTTAAGGCGTTCCCAAGGGTAATTCGTGCTCCTTCCATTATTTTTCCAAACGCAGAAATACAAAAACAATTTGCCAGGTCACGAGAAAAAATTGAAAACCATCAAAAGTAGATTAAACTTTTCATTTTTGTAATTAAACAAATACCACTTATCATAATTTTTTTATAGCTAAATAATTGTTAAACAATTAATGATTTTCTGGTTTTTAAGACAATCTTCAAAATCGATTAGAATAGAAATCACGTGTTGAATCAATTGTAATTCTTAACAGATAATTTTCCAAAAATTTGTACTGCAAAGTATGAAAATTTTTCTACATTTTGAGATCACTTCTAAGTATGTGCTATTTAAATTTTCTAAAAACTTCTATGAAAATTGATTATCTTGGGAAAGTCATTACAGTCAATTGGTATAAGTAACACTAATTTATAAGTGAATTTTATGATTGACACAAATTTTCAATTTGTTGATGAATCAAATGACACTTAAGGAAAAGAATGAGGCTATGAAATATGTAATTACATATTAATATATAATTGCTTTTAAAAAAATTTTATTTATTTTTTATTACATTTGAGAAAACTTAAATTTTTTTCGGTCGGTTAAACAACACATCAAAAATCATTTTATAATAATATTTATCATTTAAAAATTTTTAATTTTGTGCTAAGTCTAATACCTTTCACTAAAAATACAAATTATATATATATATATATATATATATATATATATATTCGCATGCCAATTATTTTGGCATGCGATATCACTTACCGTTATAACAACAAGTAATTCCTAAAATTATATTTTATTTTAGTGAGTGTTTGGGGATCCTGTTAAATAAATTTTACACTTTGTTATTTGAAGCGACGTTTCAAAATTTATATATTTATTCTTCAGGCTTTCTAAAAAAAAATTCTATATACATAAATACAATTATTTTACTGTACATACATTTTTAACGTAGAAGGGTTCGCAATACATTCCAGAACTTTCGAAAATTTTATTTTCGAACTTATTTTTTAATGAAATACATAATTTCAAAAAGTTTAATATTATTTGCAACGATCTGAAATTCTTAAAATACAATCAGCACTAGCCTGTAACAATTTGAGGTGCAAAAAGCTAAATAAAACGATTAAAATGCAGAACCTAAAAAGCAAGGTCTGAAGGTACTTACGAATGAAAAAATTGAGAAAAATTGAGAAAAAAATTGAGAATATGGCATACCCTCGATACCTATTTAAAATCAACCATTCAAGTTTAACCAAATTTGTACAAAGATGCTAGCTAATATTAGGTGTTAATTAATTATCTACAAATAATTATACCATTGTTTACGCATTTCACAAAAACACACCATCTGCTAATTTGAATAAAATTTCGGAAAGTAATTAAAACACTTGTGTGTTGTATGTATTACATCAAAAAAAAAGTAAAAGAACTTTCATTTTTATAAATATTTTAATTAAAAACTTTTTACGAACCAATATATTCGTACCAAACTTCATTACTGTGACTGAAATGTCTTTGAAAATATATATTTAGATTATAATCTAAAGAATATTTTATTTTTTATTTAGATTAAACAAAACATTAGAACTGTATACCGATCGGATCTAAGAGTATTAATTAATATAAAATTACTATTTCAAATTAAAAATATTTGCTGCTAACCAACTCAAACTCAGGCTTTTTCTTTTTATTTAAAACAAATTTGTATAATTTCGTTGCATTTTACATTCATAAAAGTAATCGGATAAATGTGAATGTACATACATAATGGTTCAGTTGAATTTTGAGTTTCATGTTAAGAGTCATGTTAAATTTTTTTCTATTTATTATACCTCATCTAAATGGTAAATTTTTGACTTCCCAATGGAAATTTTTAACTTCCAAAATTCATGTAATGGAGTCGATTTAGTGTTTTGGGTGGAGAAATAATGCATTCTTTGTTTTTGGTATTCATTGCCTCTGCGTATAAAAGAACCAAACAGTATTGCTTTTTCTTGTCTGATTAAAGATAATACGAAGTCTGGTAAATCACAAGACTAAGAACTATTTTCAAATTGGGATGAACGTTGTACTAAAATTGGTTCCTAAAAAAAGAGTACAGAAATGTGATGTGAAAATGAAGACATTCCTGACCCAAATCGTGCTCCAAAACATTGAAATAATGTTGCACAAAGACCTGACATTTATTCTATGGTTTGTGTCAAAAGATAACCTAATCAAGTAAAAAATTTATTTATTCAAAAAATTTTAACATTTCAACTTAAAAGCTTATACTTGGGTATCAGAAAAAAAAACAATATTTGTATTAGACCAATTTTATAGTTGGCTCAATGCTACAGTCTCCTAAAATATGATAATAAGTTCGTACACAGGTTTTTGTTTTATGCATAAAATACGGTATATAAAATTAATAATTAGTATGTGTGTATACATTAGTAGTATAATAAAAAAAAAAATAATAATATTAATACATTTGAATGTACCTTTATGTAAAGGTATGTGTTGTATATATGTATATAGCGGATGACAATTTCACCAATTAACTCAATCACTCACCGTGAATTAAAAACTATTAAAATGAGCTGTTATTTTTTGTTTTTGTTTTTTTGTATTTTATGTGTTCGCTATAAAACTAAATACAAAAAACGTACATTTATGGTTAGAAAACATTTGTTTTTTTAAGTGTTACAAAGTTAAAACTTCAGTTTGAAGTTATACTTCTTTAGGCGCGTTATGAAAAAATGATGAGAGTGAAATTTTAAGATGCATCACCGTCACACAAAATTTACAGGCTTAATCTGTTGTTACGATTTATGTTACACTTAATGTACAAAAATATATATTTATTGAATTTTTCAAATTTAAACTAAGCTTTATTGACTGTGTTGATTACCCTTCTCCAGCCCTCTTATCATTTTATTGTAATTAATTATTATCATTCAATTAAAAATTATTTTTCAATGATGCCAAAGAAGTATAACTTCTGATGCGCGTACAAAGTGTATACCCAGTATACGCAAGATATTAATATGTATGTGACCAATCTAATTAAAAAATTTATCTATTGACCTCAAAATTTTTTAAGGGTACTTGGGGGATCGGAAATATTAGGAAGTATTCCCTTCATTGTAATATTTGTTGATTTGATACGTCTAGGTGCGACTCGTAAGGTCAACAAGACGAAATTCCCTATGAGAAGAATTATTAAACATTAATTTTTTAATATTACGAAAATGAATATTTTGTGTCTTTTAATATCCTGAACAAAAAATGACTGGACCGATTTTGCTGAATTTAGTTTTAAGTTCAGTAATTTCACGTCGAATGAAAGTGGTTTCCCATCGATATCACTATTTTTTCTCGAAATAAACGAGACGAAAAATTTCGTATGCATAGACATACATACAGACCTTGAATGCTTATGATATATCAAAAAAAAGGGCCCTAAAATCGGCCCTATTACAAGAACTTTGTGCTCGTAAGTTAAAAATTAAATGCGGATTTAAAGAAAAATAATATATTGAAATCGCTTTTAATCTCATAAAAACGACAAAATCGGAATTTGCCGTGGAAGCGACCGAATAACAGCTTGTATTTTTTTATAGAATAATTATAACATTAAAAGATAATTTTTTATAAATGACTTGATGTTAAAACAAATTGTTTGATTGTAATAACTTTATTAACTATATATAATAATTAAAATCATCAGTCAACTTGCCTAATCATCAAAAGTACCTCAATAATAATTACTCTATAAATAATAATAATAAATAAATAAATATATATTGTTAACAATTTAATAGTTACAATAATTGTTTATATCCATTACATAAAAAAAAAAAAGAATGGTTACTTTTTTAATCATAAAATAAAATAAATGTTTATTGTTTTAAATAACAAAATAGTCAATAAAGATTATTACAATTTTGCTGACTACAAGACAAATAGAAAAGGTTAGATAATCTTGTTATAAAATTAAAACAAATATACATTTTAAAAAGATTGAAAAGAAAAAAAATATATTTCTTCCGGATGACCTCAATATCGAATAGTTTTATACGAAAAAATTTCAGTAAAAAAATACTTTTTATTTTATTCAAAGTAAATCAATTATTTACTACAAATTTATCTTAAATATTATGTACACAATTCGTGAATTTAAAGGATTAGCAAAATATAAATATTCAAACAGAACAAATTTTTCCATTTCGAATATTTTATCCACCTGGAACCGGATTTATCTCTCCTTTTTCATAGAATTACATCTATAGTTTTGCCATACTAAAATTTCCATGGACCGCTAAAATATTACCTTATCTAGAAAAAATTGTGATATATTCTAGAAAAACCTTTGTTTATTCCATGCATATTTTCCAAAATGGTGGGTGCTTATTTTTAGGTTGCTTGTCAATAAATATTAACTCAGATAGCTCAATTAGGTCTAACATCTTACTTAAAAGACATTTTGAACTTTCAAATGATATAAGACAATTTTCTGCCCAATCATTATTTTTGAAAATACAGGAAACAAAAAATATTTAAATTCAAAAATTTTAATTATAGTATTACCTTCTTTTTTAACAGAAATGTTTACACAAAAATTCTTAGAATTTTCTGTATTGGAAGTTGTAACTGAAATGAGATATGCAACCGTTTTCTTTGGTCGAGGTAAATCCGTATCTTTTTTACGTTGCTTCAAAAAATAAAAAGATTTCTTTAATAAATAAATTCAATTTGAAACTTTTTAAAAAAATTCATTTTTATATTGGAAAACAATATTTTAAAGTGTGGATATGACATTTAAAAACAACAGTAGTGGATATGACCTGTAGAAACCAGAACTATATTTCTGGGTTTTAAAATTATATAAAATTAGAATTATATAATACTTTACCGGAAGGAAAATTATATTTAATCATAAATCTACAGGTAAAATTCCAAATTAATCGGAGATAATCAGTATCAAAGATATCAGTCGATAAGAATTTATCATAGATATATATTGAAGACACCTTAATCAGAACATCTATCAAATAATTAAAAATCTTCTTAATCTTGCTTCTTACTGTAATCGTTTTTTAATTATTATGAAAGTACATTTTTTTTGTCTTTACTTGAAATACTATTTATTTCAATTTTGACATTTAAGAATAAAAAAATATAATAATATAATAATCATATAAATTTTTTATTACATATTTCCGCAATCTAAATTCTAGAAAGATCATAAGAATAATGGAAGTAATTATTTTTATCAAGTGCCACTCTCAATTATATTTCAGAATTTACAATAATTTTAGAACAATCAGACATGCAGAGTCGTTAATTATAATGAAATTTGAATTTTCCCAAAAAAATGTTTGAAATAAAAGTTGTAGCATAATGTTCTGTGAACGTACTAGGTTTGTAGAAACTTGTTGGAGCCATTTTTCGAGAAAAATGTTAAATTTTAAGGGCTCCGAAATTATTATATTATAAAATTATTGTTAATTTATGTAACACAAAATTGTGTAAGAATTAATACCCATTTCCGATGTATTTTTAGAAATAAATTTTCAAGAAATATGATTATTTTTTTATTTAAAAAATATAATTAAAATTGAAGAATTAAATTGTATATAATCTTTTGGCTGGGTGCTATAGCATCTTCATTTTAATATACCTTATTTTTAAATATTTACATTAAACAAAACAAAAATAATTTCCGTTTTAATAAAATGATAAATTACTAAATTATTTTAATATGTTTTTTTTTTCATTCTTAAATTTATCAAAACCACATAATTCTTGATTATAAAGAAAAAAAAATTGCTTAAATTTCAGAATTTTTATTTAAAAAAATTTGAAAGGATATACTTCCAAATTGGTCTCGAGAATAGGGCAAATGGGCTTGACAGAATTGAGTAAAAAAAAATTAAAAATTCAAAACTTGTAGATCTTTTTATTACCTACAACTTCGCCTATTAATTTTTTTCCATAGGACTTGTAGTTTTGCCGGAAATCGAGATAAACCGTGTTTTACCCTTAAAAACTCACCTCATTCCACTTTCCAACCTTAGATCCATGGTCAATTATTTTTCCTTTCATTTTTGTTATATTCTCTTCCATTTCCAGTGGATTTCATCTTACTATAATTTTTTATGGTTTAAAAAATTATCAACCTGTTCTATATTGGACATCGATTAATCCTGTTCCTCAGAATCTTCGACAGTGTATTATATTGCTTTAATAATGAAGGTATAGATCTGCTCTCTTTGGAGCATATTCACTACAGTTTGTTTTATACAACAATACTAAAAAAATTATAAGCAGATAAAATATTACCTGTTCACACTTTTTTCACAATATTTTGATAATAATAACAATTTTAAATATTTTAAGTATTTTCAGGATATTTTTTACCCAGAATTTCATAATTTCAGTGAATATTGTATTTAAAATCCATTTTTTTGATTATTTCCGTACATTTACCAAATATTTTGATAGCTTCCGTATTAAGTAACAATAAAAATTTATTAAATCTAAACGACATTCTGATTTTTAATGATTACCAAAATTAATCCATTATAAAAATTAGCTTTCAAAAAAAAAATCAAACGCTGTAAATTATTATAAGAAATTCCTTATTATTATTTAACCATAATTTCTCTGTCATTTTTAACATATTTTATATAATATTTCAAACAAATTTTTTGGCAGATCCATTATTAATGCAATTAAAAAAACTGTTAATTATTCAGTCGGAGTTTAATTAATCAAAGTAAATTATAATATTAGTTATTGTATTATTCATAAAATGCCATTTAATCGAAATTACAATTTAAAAGAAAAAAATTCTAATTTTTTACGAGAAAGTTACTAATTTGAATAGATCCAAACTTCACAAGATTCGATTCCTTTATTTATACTACTGGAAATCTTCCAAAATAACTTCGATATCCAATTTTATTCTCCATAATCGTTTGAAAATTTTGAGTCCAATATCTTATCAAAATTCAAACAAACTGACAAAAGCTAAAATCTAATAATTAAAAGAACAAAAAAAAATTTTAGCAGAGCATGGTTTCGATCCACGGACCTCTGGGTTATGGGCCCAGCACGCTTCCACTGCGCCACTCTGCTGTTTGTGGTAGTTTTTTTAATCATGGCCCACTGTTAGAAAATAGATGTGAATCGAAATCTAGACGAGTATAAACTGAAAAAAGTAAACAATGCACAAAAAATAAATAAATAACTTTAGCAGAGCGTAGTTTCGATCTACGGACCTCTGGGTTATGGGCCCAGCACGCTTCCACTGCGCCACTCTGCTCTTTGTGGTAGTTTTTTTAATCATGGCCCACTGTTGAAAATAGATGTGAATCGAAATCCAGACGAGTATAAACTGAAAAAAGTAAACAATGCACAAAAAATAAATAAATAACTTTAGCAGAGCGTAGTTTCGATCTACGGACCTCTGGGTTATGGGCCCAGCACGCTTCCACTGCGCCACTCTGCTATTGATGATAATCTAAGTCACGTCGTCATTCATTTATTTGACAGGTAATTACGTTACTTAAAAACTGAATGACTTTTCGGTACATCGATCTAGCTATTTTTTGTTAAAAATACAAAAAAATTTGTAATAATTGTTTTGTATTTTCCTCATTTAGATTGTCGTATGGATATACAACACTTGTTAAAAAAGTTTTAAAAAGTAAACCAAATAATGCAATATCTATTTGTATTAGGTCATGAAACAATAGGTCAATTTTAGCATACATAATTTCGTTGATTAATATATAATTAATAAAATAGAACTAGTTTTCAATAATTTGTGTAAATTTATATTTCTTAATAATTTAAAAAAGTTTTTGTCCATATACCACTCAACTGACCGAACAAGTTGGTTAATAACAATATTTACATAAATTTATTTAATGGTATCAATTAAGAAGCTGTGGCAAATCTGTAAGGATGTCACCAATTTTCATACCTTGCGACTCTAATTTTTGAAATAATGTTAAAGATATCATGTGCGAACATACATATTAGATAACAAAAGTAACTTTCTTACGATTGTCTTAAAAACCTAAAAATCATTAATTGAATAACAATTATATATCCATTAAAAAGTTATGACAAGTGGTATTCATTTAATTATAAAAATGAAAGAAGTCAGCTACGTTTGATTGTTTTCAATCTTTTTCTCGTGAAAGTAAAAGAAAACGAATACAAAAAATGGAGCAAAGAAATTACTTTTCTATTTCTGCACTTGGAAAAGTTAAAGAAGCTCAGTGAATCTCATGCTTTTTCAATTGTAGTTCTCAGAATTGACATTGAGATAATCGCTGAATTACTTGAGCACGAATCATCCTTGGGAACATCCTAAACTCTGTATATAGTCTTCTATGATAATGTCTTTCAACAAAATATTCTAGGCACGGATGATATAGCTTTTCCATCTTTGAAAGAGAATCAGCTCAGTAGTCCTAAGGATTATTCCCGACAAAAGAAAAACAATTAAAATTGCTCCTCAATAATTTAACGTTAATAAGTAGCATTTATTAACATCATAAAAATATTTCATTCCTAACAAACTCTGTAATAGAAATTTCATAAGGAAAATCTATTGTGAACATCAACTTTGTGAATGTTTTTAAGTCAATAAAATTGAGATATCTTGGCATAGGACCAAGAAAATCTTCAAGAAATATTAAACTATAGCTTGTAAATAAATTTTTATGCAAAAATTGAAAAGGTATTCTGTGACAGTGGGACATACCAAATAAAAATAAACAATACACAATTTTAAGTACACAATATTAAATAATATTTAAATTACATGACATTTTATCAAAACATAATAAAGAAGAAGATATTGATATAAACGTCAAATGAATAACAATAAAAAAATGTCTTTTAGAGAAAGGTTACTACATATATTTATTCATATTATTATAATAATATTATACTACTACTTCTTTCAATAAAATACAAAAAAAAAAAAACCATTTCACCTAGACTCAGACCATGAAGATACTAAAAACATACACTCTATGGAGAGTTAATACACCAAGTGTGTTTGTTGACGAGTTAGTTGTTTGAGTTAATAATAAGGTATATGAACTGTGATGAATACTCCACAATAAAAACTATGCTTTCTTACAATTCGATATTATTACAACAATCATAACAGTAATAATAATTTTTATAACAATAAATATTGCAAGTGTTTACTTTTGTAAATCTGTCGTGTTTAAAGTGCAATTTTTTTACAACAATTATTATTATCCAAAAATTCAATCAGTGCTCAAAAAATGTGTGTATTTCAAGGATCTTATGCCACCACCAATGTGTGTAAATAATTTCTGATTTAGAGTGTATTTTGATTTTTTTTTTCGAAGTGTTGATTGTACATTTTAAATGAATTATTTAAAATGGCAAGTGTTAAAAAATCGACATATCGTCGTAAATCACGGATATATGGAAGTCGTGAATTAAGGTTTGTTTTTTTTTATTGTGTTTGATATGGATGCATTATATGGTTTCTCGAAAGAATTTCTTCAGTTTTTTTCTATATTATGGATGGACAATATTGATTTTTGAAATTATTTTGTTAAATGTTTCTTCGAAACGATTTTCCGTTTTTTTTTTTATTTATATTTAGAGATAAATGTTCTTGTAACGCTTTTCGCGATTATAATGAACTTATTGTAGCTAACTTTTGACCTCAGCAATTGGAGTACCATGAGGCTTCATTCAAATTGTCATTGACCTATCTTGAGACTTCACTGATCTGCTTTTAACCCAAATGGAAATGACCAGCTGACGTTATTTCAAGAGAAGCTTTTTCAGAAAATTTTAAATCATTTATATGTACTAATAAAACGATTTTATTAAGTCAATTTGGAATATATTTAGCACGCAAGAGCAGAGTGGCGCAGTGGAAGCGTGCTGGGCCCATAACCCAGAGGTCCGTGGATAGAAACCAAGCTCTGCTAACTAAATTTTTCTTTTATTTCAAAGATTGGAATAAAAATTAACTCGAAAACCTAACATTTTATCGATAACTGAAAACATAATAGGTGGATCATTTTTAATCAGGTACAAAGAACACATAAATAGCCATAAAACTTCTATGGAACACAAGCCGGAGGTGTTTACATATTTGCTACAAAACCAAAAATTAAATTTACTACAAGCTCTTGAGATCCAAAAATTTAATTAAAACCCAAATTTAACAATTTTAATCAAATAGACTTTAATAAATCCCTTTTATTAAATTTGAAATTATAAATATCGAAAAAATATTTATCAACTCCACCCCCAGTTTCTTGATTCAAAAATAATCTTACCTACTTTCCCTATATATTTTCAAAATAAAATAAAAATAATTATTCATTACTTGATAAGTCGAAATTGCACTCGTAATTTTTAAATTTTAAGTAAAAATAATGTTAAAAGTTTACCTTATTAATTATCAGATTTATAATAATTAATTATTATTGAAATATAAACAATTACCTTCAACTAAAAAGCTTTAATCGGTCGATTAAACACGACAGACGTATATTGGACACGGATAATTGAATTAATAAAAGCAATCGATTCCTTCATGCTATAAAACAATTCAATACTTAACAAAGTTGTTCTTACTTTACAGATGTTAGATCGAATAAATAAATACAATTAAGATGTGTGATTCGACTGAAGTTAACTCCAGTGATTTATTGAATCTTTGTCTATTGACTTTTATTATATACGTAGGCAAGATTGTATTCATTTAATGTGTTAATTAATCATAATGACTTTTATAAGAAATTTTAAAATAACCAACTCTAAACCTATTTAATTTGACAAATAATTATTACTATTTGTTTCTTGGCTTTACAATCTTTATAAAAAAACATACAAAATTGTTATAAACTTGACACATAAAATTTATAGTCTTTGGAAATAAAAATTTTATCTTAGTTCCTGAATCTGTTTTTATACTCCACATATATATCAAAGTTTTAAAGTCTGTGATATGCAAATATCAAAGGCACAATGCAAATTTTTGGTGTAGGTTGTCATAGAATCACCTAATTAGTCCATTTCCCATTTGGATCCAAATGATTCCATAACTCAACATTTAAATCATAACAGATAGCAGAAAAATACAAAAATTAACAAGTTTTGTTTGAAACATTTTTTCTTTTCCTAAACTGATTTGATTCGCCACAATGCCAGCTCAAATTGAATAAACAAATATAATTATTCAATTTTACTATTAAATGTGTATTTATAACTGTATGAACTGCATATTTTGGGTATTTGAAAAATGCTAATCAGTAAAAAATTTGAATATATGACATTGGTACTTCACCAAATATCGAATATCTACACTATAGACATTGTTATCTTCTCATTTTGGGAACTATTTCGACAACAATAGTGATGATGCAAAATTAAGTTTCCAAAGCTTTGTGTAAATCTGAAAATATAAAACAAACACATTAAAGTTTAGCAGAGCGTGGTTTCGATCCACGGACCTCTGGGTTATGGGCCCAGCACGCTTCCACTGCGCCACTCTGCTCTCATATTTGATGAGCTTCGAATTAACAATACGGCTGTATAATTTTGATCTCTTTTTATCATAGCAAAAACTTTATATACAATACGTTTTCCAAATTGTCATGCTCTAAATATGTTGACGCCTTTGTTGGATCAGATACCGTGTTTAGATGTTCTTGATAATATGCCCTTAATTTAGCTCCAAATGCTTTATTTTTTTAGCTCATCAAAGTAAACTTGACACTTTACAAAAGAAGATGTCATGAATTTTATAAAGATATTTAAAAATCTAAAAAATTAACTCTGTTTTACATTGTCATTTAAAATTATAATAAGCACTTTATATTTACAAGAAATATTTAAAAAGATTAATTTAAATAGATATTAAATCTGTAATTTAATTTTAATAATGTCAATTTATTCTCCCCAGGATACTTATCGATACTAAATACCTATTAAAATACAACGAAGCAGTTACCTTATACCCACACCGTGTAATAGACAAAGAAAACTATAATATCATACGTTTAATTTATTTTTAAATATAAATTTTCTATAAAATTATTTTGTACTATCGTTGAAAAATATGTAAAAAATTTGAATATATTTTTAATTCGCAACTTTCATATGATTTGAAGCATGTATAAACATACACACACATATATATATATATATATATGTATATATGCGCATCACATTAATAATTGTAATTAATTTCAAAACATATTAATGTTCATTAATTAATTTATAATTATTATCATATATGCATATTATTTATTTATTATTCGTTAATAATTTATGCAAAATTTGGAAAAAGTTTATAATTACAAACTTTGTAATTTCATCACTAATTGTGCAATAAAAAGCTATAAATTTTTATTATAATTGAACAATAAAACCCTTGATAATTAGCATTCTTGCATTTAGCTCGCGAGACGATTATTAGGTAATACGCCGTATGATGATGTAGTTTCAATATAAATAAATTTGGAGTCAAATAAACAAATAATCAGAACTAATATTAAAAATTTCTGAAATGAAAAAGCAACAGTATAAAAATAAACAAACATAATCAGAAATAAACCCTACTCCTGAAATTCTACATTTGTAGAATTATTCTTGAAAATTCACTTCCAAGAAAGTAGAGAAAAATAATAAATGAATTTTCGTTTCATTGCAGTCAAATAATCGCACTTAAAAATAACGAGAGAAGAATTTTATAATTGATGTTGAATCATATAGGACTGGTCCGTAGGCTCATATTGTTCGCATTTTTATACGCCTTGGAAGCAACACGATATAATCATTGTTGAAAATATACAAGCGATAAGACCGAAGTCGACACATCTTTTTTTAGTTTTCAAAGATTCTCTTCCCATTTTTTGCACCCTCTGTAACCGCTCGACAAAACTGTAATAAAATTTGATAAATTAAACTACTATTAAAGTGGATATGTTGTTTTTTTGCACTTGCGGCAGAAAAGCATCGGGTACCAGTTAATGAGGGATAAATTAACCTTGCAATTCACAACTCGTATAGTTTTGCTGGCTGTCACGTGAAATTCACATAAATTACGCTTACGTTTCAAAACCTATACCATTTTGGTATCATATCGTGACATACAACAAATCGATATGAATTTTGAAACGATTTCTAAAAAAAAATTTCATACCCGAAATATTCCGAAGTTATATGACGTTCATAATAATTTCTTTAGTTATAGTTTGTAAATTAAATTTTTTTTCTAAGTAAAATGTACAGTTTTAACACATTCTATAAAAATTTAAATATTTTTAAATTAATAAACTTCACCAAAAATTTAATCACGAATCTTTATCAAATTTTTTATGTAAAATAATCATCTCATTCGTTCGTTTCAAAAACAAAAAATTGTATTCTTTTTTTAGCATTTAACTGTTATTACAATACAATCACATTAAGTTTTTTTAATAATTAATATTATAAAAAAACAAAATAAAAAATTTAGAATGAAATAACAGAATAATAATTAATGCCGGTAATGTTTATTTTAAATGTATCTAAAATAAATATTAAAAATTTATATGCATACATATAGATATGAATCAAAAACTGGGTCATTTAATTATACTGTTTTTTTTTTTGGTTTATTTCAAAATAATAGTTTTTGGTTTCCTAAAATCATAAAACAAATTATATTTTTTATAAAAATTATTAGTCATTTTTATATTGTTTAAAAAAAAAATTGAGTTAATAAACTATATGAAAATAATAGACCAATACAACTCAGGCCAATAAACTTTTTGGTCAAACTTAATTATTGCACACTTTTAATATATTCTTTTGAATTAGAACTAAAGTCGCATCAGGCAAATTTTTGGCTTAAAAGTTCGATAGATTGTAGCGATGAATGATTACAAGATCTTAGCACATCTAACGGAACCGTGGTCAGTATTTCAGTCAATAGAAGTTCAGGTACCAAATAATTTTCGATAATGTGAGTGGACACAAGGAGCAATATGGAACTAAGAACTTCCACATGGTAGAACTTAAAATTCGTCGATTGAAAGAAGAGAGAGACTGAGCACTCTCAATCTCTTTCTGATGAAATAATCTTGTAGAAGATTCATAAAATGAACAAAATAATAATTTTCTATGAATAATAAATGAATTTACTACCATATAGTACCCATTTATGTAGTGTTGCGGTAAATATTAATAATATTTGTTGGCCATGAAACCCAAATGTTAATTGAAGCAATAACACCTATCAAACAACAGTAACTAGTAGTAGTGTACTATACTTATTATACCTATATGCATTATACTTACTTCTACAACCAAGAGTTAATTACAAGTAGAAATTATATATGTACTTTTAAATTTAACATATCCCATACATGTAAACAATTAGTTCATCATATATGTACAAAATCATTCAGAGACTTATTTTCTAAGAAACATAAAGATTTCCTAAAATATATATAAAATTTTAAGATAAGAACTAACAGAGTTAATTGTTTAGATACTCGAAATATGGTTGAACATTTTTGAATTATTAGGATTCATAAAATTCTCTACATATCCAATTAGCTAAATTTAAGTTGGAATTGTTCCGCAGATAAATAGTTTAAGAAAAAATAATATTTCAGATTTGTTTATTTTAAAATAATGACTTTTTTAAATTGGAAATTCTCGTCTATATTTTAAAGTTGGCTTATGAATTCATTCGGCTCAGAATGGACCTAATTTGCTCATCTTAAAAATTAAAGTCACTTTTTAGGTCTTTATATGCCACCAAAATTTTAGTTCGCTATCTCTTTTTGTATTTGAGTAAGCTTGATGAAGAACTGACGAACAGGCGGCAACAGTCAGAGGTAGGTTTTAGCTGAGAGGCTGCTTTCAGCAACGACAGGAGCTCCAAATTATGTCCCACAGACTCTTCTTAGCCACTTCGCTAGCCTGCGATGTAGGTTTTCAATCATTGCTACTACCTTACTCGGCCTAAAATTGCTTGCAAATGCAAATGGAAATCACCCTGTCTTGTTGGCTTGCCCAAGTATCCCGTTGTACTCAATTACTCCAGAGTGTAGGCACCAAGAGTATCGATTGTTCCATTTCTGGTTATCAACACGACTGGAGCTTGCATCCTACCCTACCAACCCTGTTCACACCGCCATATTTTTTTGTTTTCCCTTCTTGTGCACATACATGTTGTCCAGGAAGAGCAAGCTTCCTAATCTTAACTGGTAAAATGTTGATGAGGCTAGAACCACCTGGTGGTGATCATTGTGATCCCAGGTGTATCCAGCTATGCCATTTCTAACTACTGAAACACACCCAGGTCAGAATTTTTAATCTACGAAGATATGTATTTACGTTCAATGAACTTTTTGTAACTTTTATTACTATGTCCCTGAATTTGACATCATCAACAATACTATTTTATGAACAATTAAATAATTTTTGATATGAAATTTCTATTAAGGATATAAAAATATTGTTAGAGGAAGTAGCAACAACTAATATTGTATGTATAATATATATTTATTTATTTAATTCAAAATCATGGTTGAATAACACGCGTCTGGTATTTATTATAAATAATAAATAATATTTCCTGAAGAATGAAATTAATTATATTTTTACAATAATGAAAAAAAATATTTATATTAAAAAAAATAATAACAAAGTATGATGCAAAAAAAAAAAATGTAATGAAAATTTCTAAGTATTTTGTATCAATGATCTCCACCACCAAAGTTTTTTTTTTTATAAATAATTTATTTTTATATTTCTGTATTTATATTTTTTTATGTCTTTTGTCTTATAAATTATAGAACTATAAGATTTTTAAAACTACAAAATAAATTATAAAATCCTTAAATTTTCTTCTTTTTGTGGGTATTTAGAAATTAATTTCCTATGGGATTTAAGAAGGGGTTCAAGGGGGAAGGGATTTTTAGAAATTAATTTCCTAAGGGATTTAAGAAGGGGTTCAAATTTTGATATATATCGATAAATGCTCAAATCACCAAATTAAAAAGCTTGAAATTAAGGCGAAAGGATTCTGTTTTAACATAAACGAGAACAAAGAAAGGAGCTTTTGAAATTTAACTCTAAAAAAGTGAGAGGTGCTTCAATTTTCTTAGATTTCAATCAAGGTACAGCTAATAAGCAAGGAAGCTTTTCAAATTTTATAATTTTTATTATATGCTAAATTTGTATAAAAGTATATAAGTTTGTGTGCATAACTAAATTACTTTTATTTTTTATTCAAAGTTTAAACCAGAACGTTTGTACTGTACTAAATTTATTTAAATACTAATAGCTAACTCATTTACAATCGGCCCATTATCAGTCTAATTAACAATTATGAAATCAATTAATCAATTAATGAAACAATATAATGTCAATAAAATTAATGCAATTGTGTAAACAACAGTAAAAAACTAATATATTTTCAATTGTTTGTCTTAAAAGAAGAGTTTTTTTTTTGTACTTGTGGGTGAGAAAATATTTCTATATTTTCTCATAATATAAAAAAATACAAATTGTCTGTAATCATAAATTAGACATACGCTTTTACTTTTAAATACATATGACTATAGTTATAATACCTTTAAATCTATTTAATTGTAACTATTTAAAATTGAATTCAAAGTAGATCTCATCATAATCTCATAAAAAAATTATTGTTATTATTATTTATTATAATAATAAGTTTTGTGAAAGTGTAAGAGAATTTAAAAACTGATTTTATTTTATTTAATAATAAAATATTTTTATTTATTTTAACATATTGAACAAAAATTAACAGAAGAAAGTTAAATTATTACAAATGTAATCATCTTTGATTATTTAAAAAGATGATTTATGTGGGTATAAATTTTAATGGAATTGACGACATTGAACAATGTTGAAAAAGATAATTTATATTAAATTTTGACAGATCTATCATTGAGAAAGGAAATCTTTTATTCAATCACCTATGAAGAGGCAATGTTTATTTTTTTATTTCTCTGAATTCTCTGAATATGTTTCTGATGGTTTTCAAAATCATTCTATAAATTTTAATTATCGTTTTTTCAATGGTCTTCAAGGAATTCTGTAGAAGTTTTCTTCCAATTGGAACGAGTCAATACTTTCTTAGACCAAATATTTATCTTATTAGCTGAGATAAAATAAAATTCGTGTTGTTGAATTTCGAATTACGTAATATAATGGATTTCAATCAAGAAAAAGTTCAAGTACTTCTTATTGTAGCTAAAAAGAAGCGTCATTTACACGCCTCAGAAAAAATCCCAAGTATTACACTTTCTCCATTCGTGCCACAGTGCTACGGTTTTTCGAAACCAGTGTCAATAAAGAACTGCAGCTTTTTATCGTTACAAGAGCACATTAGCATTAGAGATCAGTGCCTTAAATTGGATCCAATCTGCTTTCAGCTTCTTTACGAATAACACAATCTAATGAAACACCTTTACTGGTATATCCACTCTAGACTTGTTTCTGTTACCAAGCATTTAATCATGAGGATAATAATTGTTTCAATCTTCTAAGGATCTAATATAAGCCACTAATTGTAAATCTTCGATTATTATAACAGGTCGCTAAATTTTGTTAATTATTACTGTTATCCACTAACCTCCATTATTAAAGTGGTAAGCACTTTATAGTTTTGTAGCTGAATTCGATAGTCATACTATTCCGATTTTGGTGGAATATTTTCTCAAACTTTGTTTCCCATTTGATACATTTGGATAAATCCGATAACCGTTCTATTATATAACAGTTTACGATTTCTGCTTATGCTAGATATTATAGATATGACTTATACAGTTTAATCAATTTAATTTAAGAAAATACAAAGATGATTTAATAAAATTAATTTGAAAATATTTTTCTATTGTTTCAGTGCCAATACACAAATGGACAATGATGTCACACCAGTATATTTGGCAGCTCAAGAAGGACACTTAGAAGTGTTACGATTTTTAGTATTAGAAGCGGGTGGCTCATTATATGTACGGGCTAAAGATGGCATGGCACCATTGCATGCAGCTTCACAAATGGGATGTTTAAACTGCGTTAAATGGATGGTATGTACCAGCTTTTTCTGAAAATTTACGTTTTGTATATAATTTATACTTTCTGTAGTGGATATTCTGAGATTTTAACTGCTCTCAGATTATGATTAAATAAATTTTCAGGCTGTTTAGGAAGCTTAAAGTATACACATTCAATGTCCTCAGGATGCGTTATGTAAATATTTCAATAAACATTTGAGAGGCAACTCCTAATGGCGAAAAATTAAAAAAAAAAGATTTGATTTTGATATAGATTTAAAGTAAAGTAAAGAATTCGTCTTCACAATTTCTTTGGTATTATCATTATTTCTTTTTATACTTTAAAGCAAAAGAAAATATTACGTCCCACAGATTTTGGGAAAGTCTATTTTGTCTACTCCTTATATGCTAATATAGTAATCGCTAGAAATAGCGCCTATGCTAATGCAATATTAATGAACGTACATAGAATATAATTGAGTAATAACATGCGTTGCATATGACTGAACTCAGAAAGATTATAAAGTAGAACACAATATTGCCATACGAAATGGGTAAACCGTTGAAAACGGTGACTTTGTTTAATACAAACTTTCTATATTTTTTCTTATTTTATTTTACGAGCATTCCTTTGTATGAATTTCTCTATCCTTCAAACAAAAAATTTTGCAAATTAATAACATAGAAAGCCAGAACAAAATGTCGTAACATTATCCTCACTTTATGGTAATTCGGGGCAAATACAGAAAAACTCTGAGTTTAGTTTAAATTGGAAATTTTCATTTTGAGCATACTAGAATCTATTTTGATGCCTGTGTAAAAATTTTCGAAGTTTTTAGCATCTAATTTTCTATTTTTTTAGATATCTCTCGGTAAATATATATTTATAAGTAAGAAATTCGAAAATTTCTGAAATCTAGCATACTTAAACGTTGGAATAATGATTAACTACTAAGGTATTTGGGGGAGCTCAAGTTGTGTAATGTCCACATAAATTTTTTATCAATTAAAATAGGACACTTTGGCTTCGAAATTAGTGAAATATTTACCAGGTACTCTTGATACTCCTTCATCAGAATTAAGCTTCGTCAAGAGTACCTGGTGAAGGAATGAAGGAGTGCTTTACCAGGTACTCTTGGTACTCCTTCGCCAGGAGTAACTAGTAAAGGAATGAAGGAGTGCTTCACCAGGTACTCCTGGAGAAGCTTTATCCTGAGCAAACGATTAACGATAGAGTTTTCAATCGCGATTTTATCCAAAGATAGGTTGTTTTCCTCATCACTAGTCACCCATAGCGACCCGGTTTGATGTGAATTCACTATATCACATTAATAAGATAAGCGAAAATTCAAATGATTTATTTAATCCACATTTTTTACAATTATTTTCTGAAAATATTATAAATTTTCCTAGCTTTTTTTTTCACCGAGTATGTACACATTGGACATTTCAATCAATTATTACATTTATGATAATACCTTTATAATATTCACGTAATAATTATGTCTCAATATCAAGTTCTACAACTTTGAAATCAAAACAGATGGTAATAATGGTAACCAAATAGTCACTATTTTATCCGTTTCAATAATCAAAAAAAAAAACTTTAATAAAATATTATCGTGTTTTTTAATAAAAATTATCATCTTCTAACTGTAACGTGTTTTATAAATAAAATAGGTATCACATAACCTGAATTCGATATGTTTTTAAGAATCTATAAAGAATTTATATTTTTATTTTAACGATATTCACTAACACTTCACTCACTGGATGAGAAGATCTGGTTTTTCTACTATTTTTGCATGATCATTTTTACAAAATTCCATTACGGTTTATTTTTATAAATAAATATTTAAAATAATTTAGATTTCATTAATATTATATAAGTGTTAAGGATGGCTGGCACAAGGTCAAATTCTATTTCCAGTTTTTCGAAAAGAATAAAACTAGGTTATTAAACCAAACTGTTTTAAATTTATTCAATGGTTTTTTTTTTTTTACTTAACCATAAATTTCCCACTGTTTTACGTCATGCAGAGATGCGCCCATGGGCTCGGATGTTGTTAATCCCAATGCAAAGAAAATAGCAATAAATTAAACAAAGTAGTTAAATATGAAAACCTAGTTATCTTTAGTATGTAATGTTTTTCCAGTTATAAGCAAGAAGATATTCTATAAAATGAAAGATTTTTCGTCATACAAGAGATGCGTAAACTAAGCAAATATACTGATAAAACTTGTCTACTTAACCAGACTTACTTCATTTGTCTACACGTTTCATAGCCATGTTTATTGCCTTGCGGGAACGCGTGACATAACCGTTAAGTGTGTCTGGCCTAATCAACTGCATGAGTGCAGCAAAATTGCTCCTGAGCCTTACCGATGTGCTGCTGTTGTAGATATTCGACCCGTGGTAACATTGGGTTCTTTGTTATCAGATCAGAAATATACCCAAAAACTATTTCTTTTGATTATCTTAACTGAATCATTTGGTTGTAAAAATAATCTAGGAGGAACTAACGCACCGGTTTCTTTACGGGACGGTCACAATCATATTCTTTACGGGAAAACAGTGTGTAGCTAGGACGAAAGTGCACAAATATAGTAATAGTTTCATTGCAAAAAACTTGCACCTAATATGATTGGGAACTAGGGTATGGAATTGTAGAGGTCAGTAGGGGCGGTAAAATTTACAGGCAAATGTGTAAATCTGCCATAAAGCAGCCTTTTGGATTACAACTGCTATATCAGTAGGTAAATTTCAAATACTGGACATCATTTTAATTTGAGAAAATCGGTACAAAAATAACCAGTTTCATGACACTGGGCATTCTCTAGTGTCCAGTTTGCCAATAGCTTTTACATTCCTCAAGGCTTCCAGCTTTTTTGGAAAACTTAATAATAAATCAAATTTCACATTCCCATATCACAATTCCTATAACAATTCCAGGTTCATTTCTTTGTCAAAATTTTAAAATAATTAATTTTTATTTATTTTCTAGATACAAGAACAAAATGTAGATCCAAATTTACGAGATGGTGATGGTGCCACCCCGTTACATTTTGCAGCATCACGTGGACACTTAGAAACAGTACGTTGGCTATTACGGCATGGTGCACGTTTATCATTGGACAAATATGGTAAAAGTCCGATAAATGATGCAGCGGAGAATCAACAAGTTGAGGTAATTATTTTAACAAAATTTATTTTATTAGTAAATTCTTTGATAATTCGTTTTTTTTTTTTCAAATCCTTCTTATTTTCATCTTTGGTCTCATTCTTACCAAAAAAAGGAAGGAAGTTGTAATGTTTCGGTGACGTAAATATCATAAATGGATATTATTTCCTTAAGATTTGATAATTAATAGAAAATTTGATTGCACTATATTTTAATTGGCTTAATACAATAAGAATATTGTAATAAATCAATTTACTATTCTTATCCAGCAGTAAAATAATATTATTTAATTCATACATAATAAATAATTTCACCAATTTTCTTGATGAGTAATCAATTTATCTCGTATTATACCGTGAATAGGTACGACTTAACAATTAAATATTCAAATTACTTCCCTCAATTAATCAGTAAATGAATTTGCAAAATAATAAATTGTCCATCATTAATCTGTCAGGAAAGTATTTCCTGATCTATAGCTGAAATAATAATGATAAAAAAGATGTTTCTAACTTACGACGTATAAAAATAATAATATATTATTTTAATTACATCTATATTAAATTAAAGATTCTTTAAAACCAGTAGCGATAAAAATTAAAACTGTTAATTTTGTCTCGATACAGCAGTCAAAATTCAACCAAAATCACTCAAAAGTGAATCTCAATGCCTTTAAACAAAACAGTATATTTGCGTTTCTTAAACAAAACACTATATTAAACAAAAGATTATATATACGTGTGTATGGTAGTGTGTGTAATATAAACCACACCTCTTAAATGAATATCACATTTGATTGCCTTAGATGGAGATTGCATGACTATTCAGCAGGAATATTTATCCTGCCCGTTCACCCTCTCGTAGCCTGTTGATTTTCATAACAGTGTATGACTGCTAATAAACATTCGATTCCAACATTGCAACGCTACCTCCCGGACTATTACAACTCATATACATGCGTACAAAATAATATAATTGTTAAATATAACTTTCTTGATAAGTGATTTTAATTATATTTGATTAAAAAAGATCTATTAAAATGATTAACAATAATCTAATATCTATAATAACGCACTAAATATAATTAATAATTAAATTTTTATTGTTTGTTTTTTTACAGTGTTTAAATGTATTGGTACAACATGGCACTACACCAGACTATAATGATCATGAAGTACGACAAACAACCAATAATAATAATAATAATAATAGTAATAATAATGGAAAACCAGGAGGTTGTGCATGCAGAAAGAGTGATTCAAATCAATCAAAGGTACGCAATTTGTAATTTATTATTATTTTTAAACTATAAATTTCCCTTTTAAATTTCCTGCATTCCTAGATTTGTACAATAATCGAATAAAAAAATGGATGCGTGTACGTTATGTACGCTCATCGAACATTGAAGTGAGCAATTTTTGCGCTTCCGTCGAAAAAAATAGACTATTATTCAATTTGACATCAAAAATTTGGATAGAAAACCGTGGCAAGTGGAAAAAATTAAATATTTATTTTTCCCCACAAAACTCTATTTTAATAAACATATTAATCACCGTAGCAAATTTTAAAACATTTGGCGAATTTTTGGATTATTGAAGCATGAATGGTAGAATATTTTAGATACATCGTGTATAGAAGCAGAGTGGCGCAGTGGAAGCGTGCTGGGCCCATAACCCAGAGGTCCGTAGATCGAAACTACGCTCTGCTAGTTAATTTTTTTTTAAATTCAATCTAATTATTTATTATTATAAAAATAAAAATATTACGTAATGTCATTTTTACTCTCAGGATTTTAAAATTTTTATTATTTACAAAAAATAAATAAAAATTTACCAGTTTAGGATAATTTTTATTTTGTATTATTAACTATATATTAATAACTATATAATTTTAATTAGATAATTTCTAGATTTTAAAATATATAAATTTACACTATATATTACCTATTTCAACCTTCTTCGAAAAATTAACCATAATTTTTTGCCATTTTTTGCGAAGTTTGCTGATCTTAACTTTAAAATGATGCTTTAAATGATTACTGAATTATTTATGCAATTTCTAGATTTTAAGATGTATAAATTTACATTATATATTACCTATTTAGACCTTCTTCGAAAAATTAACCATAATTTTTTGTCAAATTGTGAAATTAACTTGTCTTATTATCTTTAAATGATTACTGAATTAGTAATTATTGATTAAATTCAAAAACCTCTGCAATGCTTTAGTTTTAGTAAGTTTTTTGTTTTCTGTTTTAGTGTACTTACTCGGATTGCATCAATTATGATAACAATCAAGAACCATTCTATTTACATCCACCATCATTACAAAGATTACCAATTGAAACGCCACATGCACCGCACGATGGCTTGTACATAAATCCAATGTCTACGAAAACACATCGTCACAGGTAAGAAATGAATACACTTAGAAATTTTCATTAAATCGTGGTAAATTAAATTATACTATTCTGTATATTTGAATTTTTGACTCATCCTCACTTAATAGAAAACTAGGACTTTGCCTGAGCCTTGGAATATCTCAATTCATTTGTACAGGATCCAAGATTGAAACAAATCCATTTAAACGAATCAAATTTCTTAACTGCAGGATTATTTAAAAATCTGTTTGCTATGAGACCACCAATTAAATGTATTTTTATTTTACAGTGCATCAAGCAGTGCCGCAAGTACACATTCTGGGTCCGATAGTAATTCTGGTGAATCATTCTATTTACATAATCCACAAGAAGTGATATATAATCGTGTAAAAGATTTATTCGAAACATCTTCAATTCAAAATAGCAGTATATCTAGTCCAAATACACGTCCGCCTGCGCCCTTACATATTCCATCTTCTCAACCATCACCAAATATGTCTGCATTAACGGGTAAGTTAAATAACATCCGAAAATTTTACAAACAATTCAAGCGATTTGTTGCATGTTTCAGTGAAAGTAGAAGTCCATTCAAGCAGTTCAGGTGCTGGATCTGATGAAAATCTATCATCTTCGGATTTATCTGAACGATCTGGCGATCATGAACACGACTATGAAGACATCTATCTTGTTCGTGAAGAATCCAATCTGAAGAATCAACAGCAACAAGAGGAAATTCATCATTTACCAAACGAATCGAATAATCGAGAAGCAAGTAATGCAGCTCGATCACGAAGTCGTGATTCGGGCAGTCACAGTCGGTCTGGATCGGTTAGTTCCAGTAATTCGGGTAATGTCATTGTAAAGCTAACATCGTCACCATCAACACATTCACAAAAAAGTGAAACTAGTTGTAAAAAGATGAATGAGTTCTTACCGAAACCACAGAAGTATGAAAAGATTGCGGTCAAACGTACCAGTAATGTGAATGAACAAGACGTGAAACAGCTATCACAAGAGAGTGGTATGTCAAGTGCAACACCATCGGATGTAGGAAATTCGGAAGAGGAAGCAGAAAAACATAAACTTGCTAGTCGACAAATGTCATTACCACCACAAAATAATAAGGTATGTCACATTATAATCTAAAAAATTTTATATTTTTGCCTAGATCAAATAGGTTGTTTATTTAAATTCAGTTTTAATTTTTATAAATCTTGTTTGGTGACGCGAACCTACAGGTTTATTGACTACTAAAAATTGCTCAACGCACGTAAAGAAGTTTTCATTTCAAAAAAGGAACTGTGTTTTTCGAAAATTTATGTCCTAATTACAACTATAGTAAAAGCTTACAAGTTTACCCCCTACTAAAAATCGCTCAATGCAGCAAATTACAAAAGTAATAAATGTTTCCTTTTTTTTTCTTTGCAGAATAATTATACATCGAAATCATCACGAAATGCATTAAAACGTGGAGTCTCCGTACCACTTGAAACAAGCGCACCTCCACCACCTCCTCTGCCATCTTTAATTCCAACAACATCATCAACAGAAATAAATCAACAAAATGGAATGTCCAAATCTCAATCATCCAATGATTTACTACAATCATCAAAAACACAAAATAAATCATCAATGAATTCAAATTCAAATAATCTAGAACAATCAATGAACAATAAAAATGGTGTCAAATCACAATCACAATATTCACATATTGATGACGATGATTCTGCCAATGATTGTATATTGAAACCGTCAGAATTGTTGAAGGGGCGACATAAAACTATGCAAGTAATTGGTAAGTTTGCATTTTATTTTATTTACTATTCAGTTTTTATATAAATATTACTATAAAAATATGAGGCCTTTGTGTATGTCTGTATTTGAACTTGGTGGGGCTCACAAGCAATAAGGATTGCTTACATAGCGTTCCAGGTGTTTACCAAGATTAGTACCTTCACATTAAATATTTGTTCATATTGATAAATTTCAAAAAGTTAAATAGAAAAGTTGTATGTATTATATTACAAAAGCCTACTTTTGTATTTACACTTTTTTCAAATAACCTGAAAAGTGAAAAATTGAAATAAGTTTTTGGTTATTTATTTCTATCTCTTATAAAAAAACCTTTTTTTTTCACTAAATTTGATGAAAACTTACTTTTTTAGGTCCCAAATATACTGTAATTTTTTTGATTTAAAATATTTATTTTACACCTTATTTTGAATAAATATCGACAAAGCACTCTAATTTTCAATCGAAAAATTTTGAGTTTTAAGTGAAAAAAGTGTAAATACAAAAATTTGTAAATTTTTTTATTACCTACAACCTTGCCATTAAACTTTTTTTCCATAGAACTTTGTAGTTTTGCCGGAAATTGAGATAAACCGTGTTTTACCCTTAAAAACTCACCCCCTTCTACTTCCCGAACCCAGATCACCCGTAAATTATTTTTCCTTTCAATTTTGTTATATTCTCTTCCTTGTCCAATGGGTTTTATCCTAATATAATTTATTTTTTCACTTTTTACCATTTTTAAAGACTTTTACCCTCTATGGTCTATGAATTTAATTTTTCAAAAATAAAGAATTAACAGAGAGCTTTATATGTTAAGATCTGACTGTATTATATTTATTATTATTAATACTAGATCCTAATTTGGATGTCAAACACTACTTTGAATAATTAGAATTAGTTATCATTTTATGATAAAATTTGAATATTTTAACGGGATTTTTTGTACACAATTAAGATAAGAGACAGAGTATTTTGATTAGATAATAACCTTTTTAGATATAATAATTAACATTAACATATTGTATTTAACATATTAATGTCTGCTTTTATATGCTAGTTTAAATATTGACACAAATTTAATATTATAGACGAATATATTGATGGATCTGATTTGTTATGAAATATTTTACATACTTGACATATATAGAATATGTGCAGAGTATATTAATTTTTATACTCGACATATTAAGGGTATTTTATAAATGCTAATCTTTAAAAATTGACATTGAGCCATATATCAAGTATAAAAACAATTAACACTAAAATTGCAACTCATTTTTTGAAGACGTACCAGACATATTGCTATTTAAGCAGGCATATAGATTTTTACATCATGAGGAAGTTTTGTATCCATTATTGGGAGTTCTTTTTTTTTAGTAAAGCCCACCCTACGCGATGCAAAGTGGCAAAATTAATATAAATTTCATGCTAAAAAAAGTGAGTTTACATAAGTCAACAACCTTAATTCACAATTCTCAAAAATTTTGAATGAATAAATACAAAAATTAGAAACCATTCAAAATACAGTTTTTTTTTTAATTTAATATAAAAAAAATTCAACAATTAATTCACTTAAAATGTCAACCATATATTCAAAAAAAGTATTCTTTTAAATATTATTTAAGTTATTTAGGAAAGTAATACACTTTCTATTTATGGACTCTGGTAAAGTTCAATTAATTAATAAAAATTATAATAAAAAAAAACATTTATTTTTATTATTTGGCAATAATTTTTAAAAAAAAAGTAGCTTCTGTATAAAATAATACAATTATTTTTTTCTCTCTGTATTTTGATATACCAATTATCATATTAAAACACATACAAAAAATTAAAAGAGCGTAACCAAAACATATGTGTAGACAGACGGATAGACTCGTAACGGGAGGAAGGGGGCAATGAAACATATATGTATATTATTAATCATCATTCTTTCAATGATATTATCACTCTTGCTAAATTAAAAATTGTTCCGCTGTTCCGGATATATAATCAATTATAACAATTGTCATTTTAATTCAGATGGTTCAGTGATCAGATATTGTCATTCATTTCCAATAAAATTCTGTTTGTTTAGAATTTTTATCGCAATTTTATAGATGGTATGCGTGGGAGATTCTTCTATTGTTTTTTTTTAATACTAAACTACGACCCCTAGCGCACACCGTCAGATTTTCCTGATCAATAAATCGGATCTAACATTTTAGACCCAGCGCACAATAAGAATTCTACATGAGACATGTGATTTTCTGATCAAATTATGTGCGCATAATATCTAACGATGTTATCTGAAGTAGGCCATCTGTTAGTTAAAAAAGAAACTAATAAATTTAAAATATTTAAAAGTTCATTGGTTCCTTGTGGTTCGTTGTACGTATCCGATGATATCCGAAGATATGCACTTGCTTGATCGGATTTTCTTATAAGAATTTCTTATAGGACTATTCGATGGTGTGCATTGACCATTAGATTTTCTAATCAGAATTTTCTAAACTAATAATTTTGTCGAGAAAAACACTAGCTTAATGAAATGTCGAGATAAAAATAATAAACCCCATAAGTTTATTTTCAAATATAGTGTAATGTTTACAGTGTTTATCAATTACTGATTATAATTAATTGAAAACATGTATTTTAATTTTCCATTAATGTTTGCTTTTATTATATGTTTTTTTCCGTGAAAAATTAAATTATTGTATGCTGCAACAGGAAATGACCATATCCAAAATAAATACAATTAATTTACGTAAATAAATTAGTAATTGTGATCACAATATTAGACCACATCCTTTTTTTAAAAAATAACGAAATGAATCATTACAGCACTTAATATTGAAACCCAAGTAATAAAACAAAATTGTGTAGATCCTGTGGAAAATAACGATACTTCATTTAGGACAAACTTGCTCGACTAAGCATAATTAACTTACATATTTCAATCGATTTAGGACACTAAAAATTTTTTTATTGCCTATAACTTAATTCTATTTCTCTCGTGTCAATTACAAATTTTCAAGACACAACAATTTAATAATTTATGTTATCGTTTATAAAGCAGCGTGCACACGTGCAACATTTGTTCCTAACGTAACACCGTATCGTAAATCTATACTGTTACGTGTTACGAGACCAATAATTTGTAGGTATTGCGATGTTACGGCGATGCTATGTGTTGTATACCGTTCCATCTGTTTACCAAGCAGAGTACCCTCACTTTAAGTATTTGTTTATGTTGTTAAATTTCAATAAATTGTATTTTGTTATTGATTCCTCAGTATTCGTAACCCATCTAGGAACATCTTCTGATGCGATTCAAATTTACCGACAATTTGTGGGACGCGATGTAATCAAATATATTATGATATTTTCTTACTACCAGTTTCTTAATTCTTAAGTAAGGTGTCTCTTAACAAGGCATTCAAAAGACATAAATATTCATTATCAGTAATGGACCTGAAAACTACGTGCAAATGGGATTTATTTATCATATCTACTACTCTTTTCCAAAAAATTAACATTCAAGATAACATTTCCAAACAGAAACTTTATTTCTGGCATTTATTTTAAAATTTATTATATATTTAATAAGATTTTTTTGTTGATAATTAGGCTTTAATTTATAACACAAGCATTATTTTCATTCGCAACAAAATTTACAAAAAGTTTGATAAATATTATTCTTGTAGAAATTTTCTATTCTTCTCAATTAACTTTTGAAAATTCAATTTTTCTAATTTTAAAAAAAGAATATACAAAGAATCTACAAGATAAATTTCAATCATAATATTGAAACTATTTTTTCCTAATGTCAGAAGTTCCTCTCATTTTCTTGATTGAACTAAAAAAAACATATGAATGAAACTAGACCATACTAAATGCAAATAAATTTGCACATATTCATTTAAATAACGAAAGTAAAATTTGAATACTTTTTTTTCGGACAAAAGTATACCGTTTTGGTATGCAAAAAAAAAAAAAAACATAACAAATCATTAAGAACAATTATTCAACATAATAATTTATATATACTTATTAAATCAGAATAAAAAAAAGTAGTCATAAATTACAAAAATAAAATTAATTGGTTGTATAACTCGGCCTCTTTTTAGCAAAAAATTAAAAAAAAAAAAAAAAAACAAACACGAATTGTAATAATAATAATATTATAACACTTAATAATGAAACCCTAAACAAAATGCAAAATAAATCTCCATCTCACTCGGATTATAATAAAATTAATTAATTAATTACCTACATTTAATTTAATAAATATTATATACTGTGGTGTATATGATCTTTATGGGACTGATCAATAGTTTCCTGTTTCAATAAAATATTATTTACATTAACATTTCTCACTTTTGTGTCAATGTTTATTTTCAAAATTTGAAGCTAAATACGATTTTTTTATTAATATTGAAATATCAAAATTTTAACTCGCATCTATTGGCCTTTGCCTTTAATTTACTTCAGTATATAAATTCTCAATTTTTTCAATACTAGTCATCCTATTCAAGTAATTGCTTGTTTCATTCATAATTTTGCATTATTTTTACCTAAAATTCACCATTTTAAACTAATAATGGTAAAATAGTGGCAAAAAATATAAAATCGTGAACCAGCAGGCTTAGTAGGCTGGAACCTAGGTAACATTTTTAGGGGTGAACGATTTTAGAGACGAAAAACAGTTAGAAACTGACACATCGATCTTCTTGTTCACAATCATACTAATTGTGAAAAAAAAAGGTTTACTTAGAACGATACTGTTACGAAAGGTGCTCTGTTAAAGGTGCCTTCGACAAACGCACCTTGATTACTGGGATTTCACGTATAACATTCGACAGTTGTAAACCATTAAACGCTTACAGGCGGAAAATCTACAAAATTTGTTGGATAAATATTTCCATTTTACCACAACCTTATAGACAATCTAAAATGACATAGATTTTTTTTGGAATTTGATTTTCGGTATATAAACAATAACTTCCTTTCAATTGATTTAAAATGCACAGACAGACATATGCATAAATATAAAGATGTTATATTCATCCCCACCACCACAATTTAAATAAAAATCAACAATAATTTTTTTTATTAAAAAATTTCTTTTTTTTACATATTGTTACGCTTTAGGTAGCAAAAGAGTTACACCAGCTGTTAGTCAAGAACAAATTGATACATTAAATGGTAACATTAGTTTACATTCCGACTCCGATACAGATAAACATGTTTTGAATTTGGTGAACAAACAATTGGTATTACCATTTATACCACCACGATTTCCTGGTTCCAATTGTGATTCAAATTCATTGATTAAACCATCCGAATATCTACGTAGTATTAGCAGTGGTGATAAGCGTGCATCGAGTGCAGCATCTTCAATGCGGTCATCATCCGATTATGAAGATTCTGTTTATGTTGTTAGTAATGGAAAAGAAAAAACTGTAAATTGTAATGACAGTAATAATAATAATAATAATCAACAATCGTCATTAAATCATAATAATAATAATAATAATAACAGTGTTAATAATTGTGCAATGAAAAATAATTGTCAATCACAAGAAGTTACTAAACCAGTTGATGTTGTATGTGTTGGACCACCGCCTCCTCCTCTGCCTGAACCAATTACGGACTTATCACAAGGTAAGTGTGCCAAATATGTAACATAAAGTTTTTTTGCAAATTTTATCCTGTTATTATGGGGAGATTACGATATTCATAGCGCCTCGATTAATTTTGGTAAAACAAGCCAAAATAAGACGAAAATGATTAATACCAATTTTTGAGTTTTCACCTGTCACAAGATTTAATGTAGTTTGCACGGGTCGGGTTAGTTTTTGGCCCCCACGTTTAACCTGTGAGTAAACTACCCATAGATTTGTGGGGTGTAGTTTGCACGGGTTGGGTTGGTTTTGACAACTACTATCAACCTGTGAATAAACTACCCATGGATAACTCGAAAAATAGGCGAAAACTCGAAAGTTGTTATTCTTCATTTTCGTCCTATTTTGGATTGTTTTGCTAAACTTGATCAAAAAATCCAGGCGATCACGGTACATTATGTCGTATAAAAGGTTTCTAATCAGTGATTTCTCTTTAAATTTTATTCATGTTTATTTAATTATACGATTGCTTTTAATATTATTTGTGATAAAGAATTGAAATAAAATATAAAACTAATAATTAATTTTTATTGAACAATTAAATTAATTATTTTAAAATATTTTTTCTGGCTTATCCGCCATGATAAAAATCTCTGAATATTTAGTTAATAAAGTCTGCACTTATGTAAGAACCCATTTTCATACATCACTAAATCGACAAATAATTATTAAAATAAATTGAAATTTAATATGCATAATTTAAATAGAAAACAAAAGACAAGGACTCAATATTTGATTATATTTGGATAATTATTTTTCGATAATTAATTGTGTGTTTCGGATTATTTTCACTTTTTATGGTTATTTGGTCGATCATTAAAACGAAACTAATGTTTTCTTTAACCCGAAACATACGTTTAAATCTAATGTTAATTTGAATATCGTTAAATATCACTGATATGTAGATTAATAAATTAAACCCAAACATTTCAAAATATTTTTTTGTCGAAATATTATTGCTAATAAGAGTTGGTCTAAGCTTTGGGGCGAATATAAAATTTTATTTCAAATACCAAGTTTTTATTAAATATTTTTTAATTTAATAATTAAAATATAAGTAAAAAAATAAAATATTTAAAAAAAATAATGCCTTAGCAGAGCGTAGTTTCGATCTACGGACCTCTGGGTTATGGGCCCAGCACGCTTCCACTGCGCCACTCTGCTCTTGGTATCACTTCTCACTATTTAAAAACTTAACAATAATTTTGAATTGTAAATTTAAAAATTTTTTCTATTTAAAAAAAAATCAAAATCCAAAAAACTTACTTTTATAAGTAATGCACTAAATAACCAGAATGAATATCAATTCCGGTTACTTTGGAATTTTGGTTTTTTCCACGTTGAATTCAAGCTAATTCAGATCAATTTCACGGTTTCTTTGTTTTTATCAAACCTGTTTAATTTATATAAGGATATATTAAGTTTAATCTTAACGAGCGAAGGAATAAAAATGAGACAAATCTTGAAACAATTCTTGAATACAATTAACATAAATTTACTCATTTCCAGGATTATTGAAATTTCGTGAAGCCAGTGACGATAACGAATTACCTAATCGTAAACAGCCACAACCTTTATCAGCAATTAGTATTCAAGATTTAAATAGCGTACAGTTACGACGTACCGATAAAATGTTAGCATCAAAAACATTTTCAGCACCAACACGATCAATGAGCTTACAATGTTTACAAAGTGATGCATATTTATCACAAAAAACTGATCTTATAGCTGAATTGAAAATGTCTAAAGACATATCCGGTATTAAAAAGATGAAAGTGGAACGTGCTAAAACGGAAGAAACGCATGTTAAAGAGATGTTTACGGAAATTACAAAACAGTTCACCGTTAATAATTTTGTTGAAAAGGTATGTTCATTTTGTTTTTAAATCACTATAATTAAAGATAGATGAATATTGATATATAATATATATACTCTGATCAAATTGTCTGTAGTATTTCCATCTTATGAGTCACCACTAAAATCTTACTTCGTTTATATTAGCAAATATTAAACATTATTATTCTTCAATTTTTGGCATATATTGATAACTCCCCCTCTTTTTATTAACAATACCTCGAAATTTATATAACTTAATATTTTAACAGATACCAGACAAAGATAATACAGGCAACATTATTCCGGCATGGAAGCGACAAATGATGGCAAAAAAAGCAGCCGAACGTGCTCGAAAAGAATTAGAAGATCAACTTGCACGGGAAGCTGAAGAGAAACGCCTACAAGCAATTCCAGCATGGAAACGACAATTATTGGCTAAGAAAGAAGAAGCCGAACAAAAAATCAAGTAATTATGTTTTTTCCTAACATAGAGTTTCATTATTTTGAATTTTTTTTTTGGTCTGTTACAGGTCAACTATCTATACACCTAAAGTACTAGACGATGTACGTACAATTAAAATAGATACGAATAACAACGATAGCAGACGAAATCAAGAACTAAATAATAATACGAATAAGACAAATGGTATTTCAAATTCAACAACAACAAATAATAATAATATTATTAATAATAATAATATTAATGGAAGTAATGGTATTGCAAATAAACAAAATGAAGAAAGTAATAAAGAAAATTGTAATAAGACTACCATAGAATCAAATGAAAGAAATATGGAAGAAGAATCTAATATTATACCTTGGAGAGCGCAATTACGAAAAACGAATAGTAAATTAAGCTTAATCGATTGATCTATTGATAGTATTTTATTAGTAGTAGGGTCTTATACACATAACAGGATGAAATTTGAGCTTTTTTATTAGAAGTACATACATAAAGAAGGTATGGGTCGCAAATATGGGAGCGTTCTATTTTTGTTCAAAGTTCATTCTTAGAAATTATTGATTCAAGTAAGATTGTGCCAGATTAATTTATTGACTCACGTTCTCACTGTTAATTTTCCATGAAAACGATTAAATAAAAATAAAAAGTATTATTATCTGGCTGATACTTTTTTCCAGCCTGAATGTGACAATGTAAAAAATATTTCTTTATTTCAAACTTCATACGTTGTGTTATTTAGCGGCATATTATATTTATATTGAATATAGCTTAAGAATAATCAACTATTGCAAAAAATTAAAACTTCCATAATCTCATCTCGATAGTTTACATTTCTCTTGGAGACGAAATCAATTTATGATTGTTGTTTACAAAAATCTCCATTATGCTATCTTAAACAAGAAAGATTTAATTTATGCTTTCCTTAATCCCAATCTGGCCACCATTCCCAATAGTAACGAATTCAATTGTAGAATGGCGAAAATATAGAATTCATATAGGATAATATAAATGACAATGATTGGCAGGAAGTTTATCAAAGCTTGTTGACAACAGGCGAAATTTTAAACGTTAGCTCAAAATTTATTTTAGCTCTCAGAAACTATTTTAAGATTTTTCCAATACGCACTTTTACACGCGTGATCGAAGACAAATGACTTAATAATATAGATCTATTGATAGATCTTCAATTAGTTGTTTGTAATGCTGTCAATAATTCGAATTTAATAAATTTAATGTGATTATTTGAATTATTTTCTAAAATAGACAAATTCGTATGAATAAATTTGTATTCCATGAACAAAACTTTAAAAAAATAAAATGAAATAAAATAATTGTTCCCGTTAAACTAGAGTTTGCTTCGAAACAATTATAAAAACAGAATTTGAACTTTGTTGTTGAGCTTTATTTGAAAGTCCTGAAGCTGTACTTATGATTCAAAAATGAGTTTTATTTCTTAGGCGATGCTATTATCCCTTAAAAAATAAAAACAGATCATTTAAATGAATGGTAATCTTTTCAAATTATGTTCTTGACATTCAAATTGAAATATTCGCGCGAAGTTCAAATTTTTTTATTACATTAACTAGTTTTACGTGGTCAAATATTTGTCTAGATAATGTAGAAAAATACTTAGTAATTAAATGTAGATATTTAATTGAGGAACATGTACATAATTAAAATATTATAATAATTAATAATTACGGTTAAAAATTATTTTGAATAATAAATAAATCAATAATTTTTATATTATTAAATAGGTATATTTTTGAAATTGCAAGGTGTAGCTTTTTATATTCCCCGTACTTACATTTTTTACAAATTGTCTTTTATATAAAAGTTGGTTAATAATAATTAAATACTTAAATTCCGTTTTAAATCATAGAACTCATAAACATAAAAAGGAATTGATTAATAAAATCAAGAGAATCAATTTAGTATGCATCAAGTTAAATACTTTATAGTACATTTTTTATAAGTACTTAAATTTGAAAATAAATTATGTGTCTAAAAAAGCTTTTCGCATAAAAGCGCACTTCGAGGTTCTTACGGCAAAGGATATCCGATTTCTTAAAAATTTCAAGGTACGACAGTAATGATTTCTATATAAACAGTGCCCCTTTTAAAAAACTTAAATTTTGAATATTTCTTACCTCCTCTGCTACAGTATTTATTAGAAGCATACACATCGAAAGATCAGGAATTATACCCATCGTTTATAGTTTTTTTTAACCCTAAGAAAAACCGAAGACATTTTTACATTACTTATTAAACAATTTCTACATTAATAGGCATTATTTTCGTGATATAATAGTAATCCACTTATATATGAAAATTATTTTTCAATAGTCTATATCCGTCTATATTTAGAGTCTGTATCCGTCTATATTTCATAGTCTATCAACATTAACTGTCATATACCATGATAGACTAGTGAAATATAGACGGGTATACACCATAGAAAATTATTAAGGGGTAAAAGGGATAAATAATTGAATTGAAAAGGGTTCGATTTTTAAAACTATTATATTGCCAAAATAATGGCTGTTAGAGTCGATGATGTGTAATAAGTGATAAAAATTTTTTTTTCAATTTTTCTTATCTAGTGAGGATTTATTTAATTAAAATCGGTTTTTCTAATCTTTCGATGGGTATTTTTTTATTATTATTGGGTACACATGTATGACTGGGGCAGAAGGAGGAATATTTCTTTAACGCAACGTCTAAAAAAGAAAGCTTGTATTAGTTCTACTACATTTATATTTAATAAAACTTATTATATTATTGATAAAATAATGAATATTTTTAAAATATTCCATGTCGTAAATTTAATTATAAGAATGTTGTAAATATACCTTTACTTATTAAGAATAACTGAATATTGGCATCATAAAAGTCATAAAGTTAAAGTTGTTGATTATAAAAAATATAGATTATAACATTTTAATGATTGTTAAACGATCATTAAAATGCTCTCTTAAATTCAGTGTTCGCAAAGATTTTAACAAAAATCTTTACTTTTATATTGTAACTGAATTTACAGTTAAAATATTCCATATTATTATTCCTATGCTCAATAAACATTAAACATTATTTTTCATTCAATTTATAGAAAATACACAAAATATATTTTAGAGAGAAAATGATTTAAAAAAATTGAAACATTTATTTATCTCATTGAAATGTTCCGCTTATTTGGTAACAGCAGAGTATTTTTTGTTTTTATGTGTTATTTTTACCTGTTAATAAAATCTATAAAATTTAATTGTTTCTTAATTTAGAACCTGTTTTTTATTGATTTTGAACTTATTTTCTCCTTGTATATCAATTTATTACGAACAAACAAATTCTAGAATCTGCATTAAATTCATTAATTAGAGCAGTACACATTTTAGAAATCTTATTCATTAAATCAACTAAATTTTGATGTTTATTTACTTCACACTTCTCACCTACTTTGACTTGATCATTTAGTTCGATGAATTTACAAATGTGTGACGTTCATTATTTTTCTTATTACCTTCTTCCTACTCATCCAGGTCTCTCAGACGTCAATAAATATCATAATAAAAATAAAATTATTTATAATTTCGAAACACACTATACATAAATGTAAACTTCCTAATTCCCCCAAATATCATTTCAATACATCGTACGTAATAATTTCTATACTCACCCTTTTCACTGTCCTTCTACCTTAGGGGCCATTCAAGTATTGCGTAAGCAGATTTTTTACAATTATTTATCCGCCCCCTTCCTCTTGCCAGCAAAAGTAAGCAAACCTCTTCCCCCCTACCATGCTTACGTAACCATTGGTACTACCTATATGCATTTTTCTTTTAGTGTATTCAATGTTTTTATTGATTCGTGAGCAGCAGTTAGCAAATAGGCTTAAGATCAATAAGTAATTTTGTTTTCAAGCATAAACAATTTGTGTAAAAAAGTAAACAATTACTGCTGACGTAATCACGATATCGATTTACTGCTACGTATTCCAAAGAATTAATGTGATTCTTAGGGCAAATAATGAAAACAATCTTTCTTTACCAAAGTTCATAATTAATTTTGACTTAAAATAGTTATAATAATTCTTTAACAAAACATTTAATTAATTCTTTTATATAAACTTTAGAAAATTTTTAATACATTATGATGGAATCATCCCACGACTCCGTTTCCATTGAGCACCCGACCGTCGATTATGATTTGCTCTTTGTGATTTATTTTGATCTTTCTTTGCTCTATTAATTAAAACATTTTTATCTTGTCCTTGCCCTTTAGCATTGCCCACTACATCGCTCCTGTAAATTATAAAATATTATTAAAATAACATAAACGAAAACCATAAAATAATGAATAATTACCTTGATTCCTGTGGAGGTTTCTGAAAACCTTTCTTTTGATATTTTTGCCGTCGTCGTTCTTCCGCTCGTGCTCTAAGCACTGCTGGATCTTCACAAAATGCATTTGAAGGTGGTTTGGGTGTTTCATCATCATCTTCCGATGAATCTTCATCTTCTTCAACAGGTAAACGTTGATTTATAGGTCTACGAACTTGTTCTATGTCGTCAACTTCCTCAACTTCTCTTTCTGCCAACTCGATTTCTTTTACATCATCATCATAATCATCATCGTAATAATCCAAACTAAAATATATAACAAATTGTATTTTCCATGATAAAATTAATGTACTAATCGGATATTTACTTCCAAAGTAATAGAATAAAAAATTACCTGTATTGTTCATATACTTCTTTTTTAATATGCGTTTTATCATTTAACATATCCATCGCATTTCTATAGCCAACTTTATTCTTTTTTCGAAATATTCTATTTGGATCAAAATCTAATCTTGTCATACGATCAAATTCATCACCGTCAAATATATTTCGTTTCGGTTTTTCTGTATCTACAGGTATAATTGGTAAGTTCTCATCTATGGATGCTAATTCTGGTGGTAACCTTTGCTCTAAAATTGCGCTAATTGTTTCTTCAGAATTGTTATTAAAATGTTTCAAGCATTCTTTAATATAACCTAAAAAATAATAGACAATAAGATAAATATAGCACGACTCTTTGAATACCAGTAAATGATAATTAATTTAGCTCAACTTTTAAATTTTCGTTCAACTTTGCCACAAAATTGAGCAAAAGAATGTGGCAACACAGCTTAAACCACTATAATCAAAGTAAGGGACACCTATTATGTTCCCGTTACGAAAGCGAAAGTGATTATGATCTTGGTAGGCAATCAAAATTAAATTATCAATACTTAAGAATTTTAAATCATCAGTACTCATAATTTATTTATAGATATTCAAAAATTGTGCTAAATTGAATGTAATTTTCCAAATACCTTCTCCTAAATGAGGTAAAATATCCTTAACTTGAGAAATAAGAGATTGAAAAACAATATCGTCATTGTCTGGTAAATCATTATTGACATTGACAGTTTCTCTTAAACTTTCAGCTAATGCCCGTTTCATATCAGCATCCTCGTCGGTATACGATGGTAAAGAATGATCAACATTCCCACCATTAGGTACTGAAGATGGCATGTCTTGATTGGTTTCAAGTGAAGTACTGTTTTCCAAATTTTTCTTACGCTTTCTTTCCATATAACGTTGATATATTTTTTCAACTTTCTCATCCAATTTTCGTAGCCGTTCTTCTTTATCTTCTTGAGTTTCAACACTTTCTAAATCAATCTTTGGTTTAAAGTCTAGGCCAACATGTAAATGAAATTTACAATCGAATTGATAGTCGTTTACACCACGAATTATTCCTTTTGTTAAACATTCATCGATTGCTTTATGAAGATCTTCTACGTTGACTTCGTTTTCGTCTTCGTCTTCATCTGATTCCAAGGATTCTTTTTTCATTTCACCGATTTCCATTTGATTTTTGATTGCTTTTATTAATTCTAATTTAAAATTTTTACCACAAGAATCAATTATCTCTTCAGATGTTGGTAAATTTAAATATTCAACATTTATTCCATTAAACTTTTCATCATATGAAACATCGGAATGATTTTTTTGTAGAGTTTGTGCATTTTGCAAAAGATCACATAGAAATTTTCTATCTGTTTCTGATCTGAATTTGTTTGTTAAGGAGAAAATTTGAAATTTAAACTGTATACCTGAAAGGAAACGCTAAATTAATGTTTTCAATGTCATTTTCAAAATATAAGAAATCTTAAGAATTCATAATTGATCAAAAAGGATACATTTCATAAAAAGCTTTGATTAAACGTTCATTATCCTGTTGAATATTGTACATATAAATATAACGTTTTGCAAGAAAATTATATTGAAATAAATTCTTCATCAATTGAATATAACGTTTCGTAGATTTTTGTAATTGTATTTTCGATAATTGTACATCACCAAAATATTGAGCTTTTTCAATGTCTTCAATTGTTTCATTTACAAATATTCGATAAAGTTTTAGAATATTTACAATAACGTTGTTATATTTATCCCAAAAGTAATTATGATTTATACGAGGTTCATAAAATTCTGTCATTTTATTTAAAATGTGTCCAACAACCACTAAATGTGATCCCACATAATCAATTAATCTGGAAAAATTATTTCAAGAATTTCAATTTCATATTCTAGTTTAATAAAAATACAACCTGTATTCCTCCAATTAATTCAATTAATTTATTCTTTGATAAATTAGAAGTTAAATTTATTTTCTACATTTTCGGTAATGGTAAATATTTCCATTTAATAAAAAATAATTAAAAAACGGAAAAAAAAACAAAAAACATTGTGCTTTAGAACATTAAAATGAAATGAAACATGATCACTTGGATTAGTGAAAAAAATATATATTTTCTGAAATTTTCATCTTTAATTATGTTAAACATTTCCCTTTCATTAGTATTAGTATTGAGAATTTCCAAATATTGTATTTAAAAATAGAAATTAAACTTAGATATAGTTTTGTAAATGCCCCCTTTTTATATGCTCCAATTCAAATGAAAGTCTAATGTGATTAAATTTACCCCCATTTGAAAGTTATCACAATTTTTTTGTAGCCCGCGAAATTTGAAAATTCAGCTTATTTTTTAAACAGACCTCGTATTTATCTTTGAACTGTATCAATTAAATAAAAATAAACTTACTGCTGTTCAAATTGTAAATATTGCACAACAAAACGGAATGGTGGATAAATTTTTAGTAAACATTCTATAGCACATAATTCTTCAATAAAATTTAATAACAATAAAATCATTAAATGTATATGTTCAGAATTATTTTTAAATATCGTTGGTAATTTATTCAATGAATCAGATAAAAATGGTAACACCTAAAAATTGATTAAAAAAATTTTAATAATTTCCAATTGTAATCCTGCTCAAACTATTTTTGAACTTGGATTTAGAAATACTTACATTTTTACATTCGATACCAATTAGAGCAAGATCATTTGTTCTTAAATTACCATTTAGTTGAAATAAATATAGTAATAATTTTGGCGTCTCTAAATTATATTTATATAATTTACAAATTGGGACAATCATATCGTATGAAAATAAATTCTCCAATATACTTGTGTGCAAACTACTGGATAATTTTTCTATCTACAATAATAAAAAAAAAAATAATGATTAATAAATATAATAGAAACGTAAAAAAGGAAAAATCTAAATTAATGAAGACTCCGGTGTTGATATTCAAGTCGGAGGAGTACACATTCGACTGTAAACAATTTTAATGACATATATCAAGTGAAAATATTTAATTTTAGGTACCTAATAATTAAATTTCCTATGTTTTCTTTCCACCATTTAATAAGGTGAAATGTATTTATTAAATTCTATAGTTTTATACTTACTGGTGATTCTTCTTGCTGTACAAGTCTTAATAATATTTTATAATTCACATTAAACATTTCATAATAATATTTATTGTATTCATTTTCATCCTCAACCAAACCATGAAAATGTAAATTATTTTGGCAAATAAATGACTTAATTGCTTTTGTAGTGTTTTTTACAAGAAATATCTAAAAATAAATAGTACCTTTATTTGACTTATTCCAATTTAGATCATTTTAGTGGGGAGCCATTTTAGTTGTTCGTATAAGTTACCTGTGACCAAAATCTATAAAATGGTAAATTTGCTAACCACTTAAATCCTTCACTGAGTTTGATTAAATTTATAACAGACATGGAATCTTGATAATATCCATATGTCCAACTCTCTGTCCAATATGACGCCTATATTTATGATAAATTAAATTAGTAATTAATCTACTTGAAATTTAATATTAACTTACAATCGCACCAATTTCTAATAAATTATCTCCGTTTTCTAAGTAAATTGTTACTTCATCAACTGGGAGACATCTCGGATTCTAAACAGAATTAATTAGCATTTGAATAAAAACAAATATATGAATTAAAAAAAAAATCTAACTTTGTAATATTCATCGATGTATCGAAATTTAAAACTTTCGACGAGTAGATTGTCATCAATTTTTTCAAAATTTTGTAATTTTTGCATAGCTTTGTCATATTTCTCTTTCATTTGACAATATTCATTTTCAATTTGTTGTTTTTGCTTAGAACTTTCCTGATAATCATTAATTTCATCTTGAGATATTGTTTTAAATCTATTAATATTTGAGTTTGACATTTTTCTTTTGAAACTTATTTCACAACGTCTTTACACAATAAGTAATTTTAAGCCCTTTTTGTAAATATTACACGAGTGACATTTCCCCCAGTCTTATGTTCATAATAGTTGAACGATAAGTAATATATTCTATGACACAGACTTCAATTATCAACTGTGCCTATGGTTGTCATAGACTTATACGTCTATAGACATAAGGAATGTCTTACCTATGGTTCATACCAAATATGGAGTGTAGAATAGATTGAATTTAAAAAATTTAATATGAATTATGTTTCATATTTATCGCTTATTTATAACAAGAAAAATGGCTACTTGTACCAGTCTTATAATAATAATACCAAACTTCAATTTGAGGTGAAAAATTAACTCTCAAACGGTTTGCATAAACGAAATTTTTGAGAATTGAAGTAAAGGGACTAATTTAACGGAAGTCACTATAAATCTTCACGAAATCGTTACACAAACATAAGTTCATAACTGAAAATGAACCACTTTAAATCCAAACATAAAAATTAACATATTTTCCTCGGAAAAGCAAATAAATGCAGCAGTTTTACGTACTTTTCTACGAAATTTATATAAAGTATATGATTTTCAATGAAATAGCTAAAATTTTTATTAAATGATTGTTTTTTTATTCACATTATTGGAAACAAAAACAAGAAATTTTTAATTTTAAAATTACAAATTATTTTGTTATATAAAAAACTAATATTTCTATAATTTCGGCTACAAAAATACTTGGCAGCAAACACTCTTAAGTCACTGCTTCAGGCAACCTGTAAAGAATTTTCTTCTACGTATCTACAATGGGAGAACAGTTTTATATTCTGATGTTAAAATGGTCTGTAATTTTTATGTACACATTTTTATCTGTAAGGCTGAGGTCACACGTGCTATAAAAATAATGGTCGATGATTTTGGAGATCAACATTAAAATTAACATACTTCGAAATCTACGTCCACCATTTCTAAAGATCATTAGACCCCTACTTGAATAACTTACAATTTTTTTAATCAGTGCTGTAAAAAGTAGTTTTAAAGTCATTTTAGAAATAGATAAACACAATCTGATACAGATAATAAAACCGTATCTAAAATAATGTATCTAATAGATGCTTGTTAAATTACTTAAAATTTTCCTTGCTTGACACCAGTATAAAAGCTTTAATTAAAACAAAAGACAATGACAAAGTACTTCAGTTTTATTCCCAGCATCTATAGATACTCTCACAGGTGAAAATCCTGCGAATCGCATGTGCATGGGATGATTATAATACAAATAAATGGCTAAAAATTTACAATTGCTTACATTTTAACCCTTTCAAATGTGGCATGTGATTGATATGTTTTACTTTCACCAATTTAATAGAAAATTGTAAACAATCTACAGCTGTGAAAAATACCACATATGGAATATTATTTTTCTAGAAGCCCATGACACCAAACCTTAGATGAATTAAAAAAAGATTAGTAGGACTTAACAATTAGAAAACAAGCAAAAACAATCAATTTTGTTAAAAAACTTTTAAATGAAATATCACTATCCTTCCAGGAAATATTTACAACCTTTTAATGCTTTCATATTTTTGTTGGCTAGTATTTTAAGAAGCCTCTAAGTTTTAAAAATCTTTTTTAATGATCTATATAATGTCATGGATTTCTGTCTATTAAAAGCATTCTGTTTTAAACTATTGAAACAAATGGAAATATTTACAAATTGGAAACTATGAGCTATGTTTATAAAAATAAATGGAAATTTTATTTATTAAGAAATATTTAATAATTTTGTTACATATATATTAATCATATTTTTAATCAAATTCCTCCCATTTACTATTTAATAGATATATTACAAACGTTTCAGTTTTAATAGAAAATCAATGTATACTTCTGAGCCGTGAAAGTCTCTATAAAATACGTCCCAGAAAATCTAAAAACCCTTAATTAATTTAAAAACTTCTATTTTTTTATTTTAACTTCACGTTGTTTATGAATGTAACGAATTTGCTGTGTAAATTCACTCAATTGCTTTCCTTTGGAGTTAATATGATACACAAAGGATCTATGAATATATTTATAAAAACATTATTTTAGAAATTCGATCCATTTATTTACCTTTCAATTATAAATCCAAAATTTCTTCCTTATTTATGTAAACGTATTTTATGGATAGCCCCTAATATAAAAGAATTTCTTTATAAATTCCACTTTTTTTCATGAAAAAATGTAACCGTCCAATTTTAATGTTACAGCACGATGGTAAAAAATTGAACTATTATACTAAAATTTGCAAGTATTTGTTCTTGATACTTTCATTTCTACGAAAAGAAAGATAAAAATTGCAAAATAATCAATTTTTTTGTTATAAATGCAGGATAGCCGGTACATCATAATTCTAAACGTAAGTATACTTTTAAATAAAAATTATAAACAGCTGCTTGAGAAGTCTTGAAAATAATTTATCCCACAAAAATATCAAATGCATAGTTTCAACAGATAAGAAACTGAAAATGAATGAAGAACTATAGAACGAGAAATTTAGGAAGTAAAAAAGCCGGGACGAGGTCAAGTGTTAAGCGCAGAATAGATTGAAATGAAGACAATTACAAAGTACAAACCCTGTGTTCTCCTAGGGATTAAAGGATATAAGTAATTTGATTATATCTTTAGTTCAATTATTTACCACATACAATCGAGCTATTATTTACCTTACTCTATATAGACGAAAAAAATCATCTCTCTAAGCGTAATAGTCTTGATTATTGATTATTATTTTTCATTAAGACACATTTTGATGATTTCAATAAATCAAAAAGTTATATGTTAAAATGCATTATGTGTTTTTGTCATTTATAATATACAATTGTGAAGAAAATTGAAAATTTTTGAAAATAGGAAAAACAAAATTATACAGAATATATTTTATATAAAAATTAAAATAGTAAGATACATTATTATTTGTTTTCTAATCAAAAATACAAAACATTATTTTTTTTTATTAAATCTGGTCCCTATAAAAACAAAATTCAAAAATTGCACTAATCCGTTGATATGCTTTTACAAAATTAGTGAGTGGTTTTCCCTCTCGCACTAAATTGTAAGTGTTCTTTTATACTTTTTATACATTTTTTTTTTTTTAAAGTTTAAATTAATGTTTTTATTTGTTTTAAGTGTACCACACTATTTTTTTTTATTTTACTATTTACAAAATAACAATTTTATTATCATGGCAGCTTTTCCTTCTTTAAAATTTTTTTTTTGTTTATTTTGTTTAATTTAAATATTGTTAATACTTTGATAAATAAACTTCACCGTTTTCCAACATTTTATATTAAATTCACTTATTTTATTAAATATAACAAACGTAACAATGTGTTTTCCTTTTTTTTTTTACATGAAATTTTATTGTTCACTTGCTCTCTCTTCCAGCCATATTTTCTTCATAATTTGTGTTAATTGTTCATTAATTATTTATTGATTTTTTTAAAATAATATCCTGTATTATTATTGAACCAATTCTATCTATTAGCTTGCCATTTAAATTTTGATTTCATCACCCATTGTTGACCTGGATCGTTTGGTAAACAACGTCGTAATAATATTTCATTGGGGTTCTTTGCATCTGGTTTTTGTAAGCAGCTGCCAGTGTTTACATGTTTTATTGTTTTATCCTTTTAAAATATAAACAATTATTTAATATTTGTAAAATTAATCATCAGACAGATAGAAAATGGACTTTTTTTTAACAACTTTTGTTTTTTTATATATAAGTAGGTGGCCTGAACCTGTTATTCCTATTTCAGGATGCTCTGTGATATCCTGTATTAAGGATTGGCTTTGAAAGGTGCACCTTGATTACCGGGATTTTGCAGATGGCATACAACAGGATAAGTTGGGTATTATCACAGCTAAAGCATTAAACTGTTCCCTGTAGAAACTGACCAAGGTACAGTTAAGAGGAATAGTGAATCTTCTTACAGGGCACTGTCGATTGAACTATCACCTTCATCATTTGGGAATCTTAGATTAACCTACAAGTAGATCGTGTCTTGAGGACGATGAAATCTCTATTCACGTCATTTGCACCTGTAGAAATCTTCAATGTATTAGATATAGAAGAATGTTTGGGTCTGAAACTTTGGTTTCATCCATTATGGGAACAATTCCGGGTGGAGTTTTTGCGTGGCCAATTAACGTATCCTAGCCTTCAGGTGATAGAGTGTTCTAAAGGAGAGTACAGAGAACCAAAAGATCTAAGTGCTAAGAACGCAGCTGCAGTTCCCCTCTTATTATCTTATATAATTAGATGTAAAAATTTGTTCTTCTTAACTATAATTACAAAAAAAAAATGTACTTACTTCATCATCGTATACCCATTCTTGATTTCCTCCCATTCCATGACATCGTACTAATTTAACAGGTCCTTCTAATTTGGCTGCATCCAAACAGTTATCATCTGTCATAATTTGTTTACGTTTCGTATACGCAAATATTTGATTACCGCCCATATTATGGCAATAAGATGATCCTAACGTTTCACCAGCTTTATGACCTAATGTATCTAAACAATGGCCGGTTAATAAGTTTCGAATCTGTAAATAAAAAAATATTATACATGGATTCATTCATATTTTTGGTTTTATTTAATAAAATAACTTTTTAACTTACATCACCCAAGTAATAATAATCGAGTGGCATTTGTGATTCTGGATAAATATTTTCCAAATACCATCTAAAACTTTTACATTTCAAACGTTCTCGTAATGCTTTACGTTCGGATACATCACCAACGTCAACATTGCGAGCAGCTAAAAATTAATTCATACATTTTAAACATTAAAAATTTCCTTTTTTTAATATTTCAAATTAAAAAACTAAATTGTCTCTTAATTAGAAATTGTTTAAACAATTTTTTGCACTATCAAAAAAAGAATATAGTTTTAACCAAAGAAAAAAAAGCAGTAGTCAAATATCTTAGTTTCGTAAACAATGCATTTACTTGGAAATGCTCATATATTTTGTAACTCACGATTTTTTTTACATGTACTCCGAAGACGAATAATCATGTAATGTTTTAATGGTGTTGGCTATATTCTTTCGATTCTAAGTGATCGATTAATCTGTATGGTGTTCACTAATTCTAGGTAGAAATACCTTACTACATCTATTCATTGTAGTATGCTGTAGGCGTCAAACATGCAACGTCGCATTTTAAATTACGCATAGAGGTAAGTAAAAGTTTTTATAATTTTATTAGTAACTTTTCATTTTTGTAAATAATAACATAATTTTTTTTTATTTTGGTTTTCTAAGATATAAAAATAGATAAATAACACTTATTTTACATTTTGATGGCCAGTTTCTGAGATATCGCACTGAATCGTTCCTAGATATGTTTCTCCGGATTTAATTTTAAACGATATCTTAAAAACTACACGTCCAATCATTAAATACACTCGATTTCTTTAATTTTTTAATCGATATTACTATATAAACGGAAATTTATCGAAAAAAAAAATAAGAAAATCGAAAAACTATGTTAATCACAAATTTGGAGTAAAGTACGTGTGTAAGGTAATTTTGATCCATAAATTAAAAACGATTGAATGTGAAGTTTTTGATAAATCAACTGAAATCCAATACGAACGCCGATATTTCACAGCCATTGTCTCAGCTATTTGTACCTAGATATTGTGTACACCACCAAATTGATTACCTCTTGTCAATTTCTAATATTTCAAAAGACGTTTAAAGAATTTGCAAGACTTCTTTTTTATTATGTTATGTGTGTTAGATTGTTCTAGCAATAAAGTACATATTTTGTTAACTAATTAAAAGCATGTGTCAATTTTTTAATTCCAAATACTAAATACGCATAGTCTAGCAGATTCTTTATAATGATTAAAAGCGCAATTATTAAAATAAAAGCAAGCAAATGAAAAGCATTTTAAGTTAAACAAGTAAGATTGTAATCAGGAATATTAGGAATTTTTAAATAGCAATGTAGGATTTATTATATATGTATCGAAATTTTTTATTAAGTTTTTTTTCTAATAAATGGTTGAATTTTGAAAAAATACTTTAAAAAATTTAGCCACTTAAAAAATATCAGAAATATATTCCAAAAATAAATTAATATACGTCGGTTTTTTCGATGAACAGCTTTTTTTTTTTAATAAATACGATTAGATATTGCCTTTTCCAGATATAATTTTTCAAGATAAATTCTGACTACTAATAAAGTTTTTCTAAGGAAAACTACCAAATCCAGCAGACATTAAAATGCACTTTAAAAAGTACTCAAAAGCTAAAATAATACAAAATATAAGCTTGATAAGAAGGCTGCCAATAAGTTCCTAGAAAATCTAAGAGATAGTGCTGGTAACACCAGTAATGTTGTGTTTTAGTAAGCATCAATTCGAATATTCTGACTTCAGTACGTAAAAAATAAACTCCCTATTTTACAAAAAGGAGCATAAAAAAGTTGAATAAATTTCCTATCTCGATATGGATGCACGAATTCTAAATTTTAAAGCATGTTCATCGGAAATTAAACGTATATCGGGAATAAATGATTGAAACATACACGACACGGACTAATTATAATAAATGGAGTGGAAAACGAAACACATGCATGCTAAAAAAAAGTATTTAGATGGGGAGGAACAAAATATTTAAGACATTAAACAATGTTGTCGATTATTTATTTTGAATTAACCTGGATTAAGGCTATAGTAGAATTCTTTCCAATCATCAAGCCACACCTCGACAAGACGTGCACTGTTATGATTCACAATACGACTGATACCACCCGGAAATGTGTAGGGTGTGTTTTTCCTGAATACATGTCCTACATGTGAACAAGTTGCTATCTCCAAAATACCACCACACATCCAAACCTGATATTTGTTAGAAGTAGCCATCTTATAATACTATTGTTTATTTATTTTTATCTACTTTATTATACAGGGCTATATTTTATCCATGTAAATTACTTCCATGTTACGTGAAATAGAAAAATCTTTTTGAATAATATCTATCTGACATCTATAAGGCAAACGATGAAATTAATGAGTATTTTTTTAATTTTACAGGTTTTTTTGATCATAGAGATCAATTTTCAATAAGATTGGTCCTAGAAATACTGATTTTTGATATATGGAGAAAGGTTAAAAATTCAAAAATAGTATAATATTCCCAGGAGAAGAAAATCGCTAAAATTTAATGAATTTCGAACTTCAATAAACTTCTTTTTTGCAACGTGAAATTATTATTCTTTTTTTAAAATATTTTTCCTAAAAAGTGGAAAATGTGTATTACAAAAATTTTCCTTTTGTACCAGATAGATAAAATTAAAAACATTGTTTTCTACTACTCACATACATTCAAAATACTGTGGATAAAATGATTTCCTCTGTATAATTACAAATAATAATTACTTCTTGATTATTGATTAGTTAAGTTAGTTTAATTTTTATTTAATAAAGCGTTTACGTCACTAAAAATATATTAATAGCTAGAATTAAATCGATTGCATGAAAATATAACAATTTTGATTCAAGTGTAATAAATATAGTCTGAGACCTCATGGGAGATTAGAGTAACGACCTTTTTTCTTTAAGGCTGTCATTTTTTTCACTAATGAATTATAGTATATGAATTACGGAAACCAAGCTCCGACAGGAATCAACTCTGCACATCCTCATCTTTTATACATTTTAAAGTCGTGAGAGTTAAGTTGGGATACAAGGATAAGAGTTTCCAGTGAATATTGTAGTGTATACGATTTTACGTAAAAAAAGGTTTTTCGCCTTTTTTTTGGCTATTATTAAAAATAACAATTTTGTGACCGCCTCTCTAAATTTTACAATGGCACACATACTAAGTTTTTAAGATTGGTTTAATTCGATAAAATTGATTATTCGATTTGAAAAAAATTTCATAATTTCTAGAAATAAATATGAATAATTATAATTAACTAGCAATTAATATATTTTTAATTAGTGTAATTATACTCTGTTATTTTTAAACACAATGTTTTATTAATAAAAACATTATCACATATGAAAAAAATACTTTCAATTGAAAATAGTGTCAGTAAAAATTATGTGTTAGAAATGAAAAACGAACGAAGCATTAAATTTTAAAATGTTTTAAAATAAAGCTACTGTATCATGTATCTACAATACAATGGAATAAAATTGAGCAATAATATATTCAAAATTATTAAGTGAATAGCAACAAATAAAAATTATGAAATATTTATGATATGAAGAATTTTTTAAATAATTATACTCTCTAGATTCTGTTTCTAACCTTCAAATGCTCAAATATTATCCTTTTTTTAAAACAGTAAATTGCCCTGATGATTTTTTTAAATCTACAAGCCCTATAGCAATGTTTGTCTAACGATCCAACCCAAAAGCATTAAAACCTGTTTTATATAAAATACTCCCGCTTAATAAATGGCGTAGTGTGACCCCCAAGTGTTGATTTTTGTAATATTTGAGTAGGATATTTAAAATAGAAGCCAATTGATTGTTCTAAAAGCTATTACTTGAAACTTTCATTGATGTGTTATGGTGTCTTCATTAAAATGATAATTTTTATATGTAGTAGAGCAGCTAAGCTATGGCGGATAAATGAAGAAGTTCAAAATTTGTACATCATGTTCTTTTAAACAGTATATTTACATTTTCGAGATTCGAAACAGTGTTTTTGGAATCAAATCCTATTTAGTTGATGTTTTCGGGTATAAAATTAATTTGCCCGTATGTTTCTTTTAATTCCATCCCCTCCTAAACATGCACACACTCACTTATTTTTGAAATTTGGCTATTTAAAAAAATTATCCTGATGAGTACTACGTAAATTTCACGTCAATTATACCATAATTCATTCTGTTAACTTATTTAAAATTCCTAAAGATATCCCAAGTAGGAGAGTTCGTATCACAAATCGAAAATTTAGTTTATGCAAAATATGTCCACATTTAAAACTTCATCGCTAAGCTGCTCCACTAACAATGGAATAAAAAATGATGAATGCAATGTGTATAAAATAGAAATAATAAAATAATTTTGCAATTTTAAAACAACTATAAAATTAATAAAAAAATTAATTATCAATAATGTTAATTATATTAGTTGTTATAATTATTATAATTAATATAAGCATGTTAATAATTTTAATAAATAAAAATTAGTTAGTAAAAAATTAATTAATTTTGTGTTTCGAAAAAAATAAAATAAAATAAAAATATGGGACCTGGATTCATTGCATAGTAGAACTCTTTCCATTCGTCGAGCCATACTTCAACAACTCTTGCTGCATTATGTAGAACAATTTTTGTTACACCTCCTGGGAACGTGTATGGTGATTTATCACGGAATACATGACCAACATGAGAACATGGAATTATTTCAAGTATACCACCACACTGCCAAATCTATTTCGTTGTGTTGTTTTTGGTTGTGGAGAAGATAAATTGTTATAAACGGAATACATAATATTATCAAATACTATTCTAGATATTTGTTAATCTTAACTAACAATTATTGAGTAGACATTTATAATTGTTTATTAATTAAGTATGACCACCAATTTTTTTAATGTACTTTTCAAAATAAAAATCAAATATAAATTCTAATTCTAAACAGAGTTGATAAAATATTAAAGGTTTCCAAATTATTTACTTTGTACATATTTTCACGTAATTACATCCGTCAAGAGATAATCCCAAAAGAATAATTTTTTATTGAAAAATATATAGTGCATCAAATTTTTCACAGTTCATAGGACAGTCGATAGTCACTATTATATGTAAGGCACAGCCTTACATATTAGAATTTTGATCTAGTTATAATAGATTTAAAGAAATAGTTTTCGAAAATTTTTCTTTTTATCGATTATATTATTTAATTTGATCATATATATTTCCACCTTTAATATTTTATAAACGTTTAGTAACTATTCATAATACTAATATGACCAAAACGATAAACTAGAATATTTTCAAATACTCAAATATTTGAAAGGAGATTCCATTGGCATGAAAGAACACAATAACTAATAAAAAAATTTCCATTGTATTGTAGAAAAATAAATAAAATCATTAATTTATTTGATAAGTGATTATCGAAATGATTTGCAATTAGTTTATTGGTGGTACGATTTTTTTTTTTTTTTATATTTCATTAAACATAAAATATTCAACAGAAAAAGCGTAACATTTCCCACAGGAATTGAAATAAATGATATTTCCCTGCCTTAACACAGAAAACAGAACACATAATTAAAATCTGCATGAATTTTCAAAAGAAAAACTCGCGGAAAAAAAATTATCCAACAAAATTATTACATATTCATTACCCTAAAACTCATTTCCAGATTTTCACTACCCCAGATATCCATTCCTTCATCATATGAACCAATTTCATAGAAATAATCACGATCGATTGAGAATAAACCACCAGCCATTGTTGGTGATCTTAATGGTACTGTTCTATCGCCACCACGACGATCTAATTCACGTTGTGGAACTCGATACCTTTTAAAGTTTTATTAAAATTAATTACTACGTTTATCAATTCATTACTAGAATAAAATATTTAAAGTAATACAAATTCGTTGCGATTTTCTATATATTTGGCTATATATTTACAAATTTGAATGTGTTCTGGGCATTTTATTCACGGTTTTGAAAAATATGCCAAAAATAATTAATTTCTTCTTAACAAGCTGATAAGAAAACGCTTACAAAATTATTATTTAATTTACGAACATGAATTATTAGTAAATCAATTAATACGATATTTTAAAACTGTCAAAAAATAAATTCTTTTACATCTTGGCCAGCGATAAGAGGCTGTTCTCAAAACAGACTAGCGAAGTAACAGCGTCAACATGCATACTAGTTTTATTTTATTTATCAGATTTATTAAACCACTTAAAGAAGATGTTTGCACAAAATTTAGCTAACTGGAAATTTGAATTCGTTCTTCTTGAATATGATTGGATATACTGTTTGAACATTTCTTGCATAGGGATAATTGAAACCTAAAAATAAATTATACAAACCATCTAAAGTTTAATTTCCAATTGAAACCACCCCATGTCATATCCGATGCTGTAATATATTGAAACGTTTCATCCGAAATAACATCAATAATAGGACAAACAACAGTTTTACGATTGATTGCAATACGTGCCAATAATGGTTCCAACCATCCTTCGGTACACTCACAATGTGCATCCAAGAATGTAATAACTTTGCCAGTCACATGTTTAGCACCAAGTAATCGAGCTCGTATTAGGCCAGATCGTTTTTCTGTTCGATAAACGTATGTTGGTATCGGTAATGTTTTCACATATTCTTCTAATTTACGACCCAAATGTTCTGAAATATGAATTATATCGAGCGTTAATAATAATCAAATCTAAGTTACTCTACTTCATTTCAATATAAATCATTTTCCCTGACTTATCCAGTAATTTAAAAATCTCTACAATTTTCAAATTTTCCAGAGTATTGTGGTCAACTTATTACTTTTGATCAACACCTGGTAAACTAGCTTAAAACATACATACCTCTATCACTGAAATCATCAACTAATATAATTTCCTTTAGAAGTGGTTTCGGTGATCGATTTATTGCACTCCAGACAGTCCTTAATAACGTTGACCATGCTTCATTATGAAATACGATTACAATACTTGTTGGAGGCAGTTGTGATGGGTATTTAACTTTTTTACAACTGTAATAAAAATATACAATAATAATAATAATAATAATAATAATTGCACTCATAGAGAAATGAAAACTGAAAAAGTGCACATAGTTCAAATCTGGAAAACAAAAAAATAACACTTATTTTACGATTGTGGATGGGTTAGATTACGAAATAAGATCCCTTAAAATTTATCCAATATATTGATTGGCTTCTGAATAGAATTTTAGACTATATCACAAAAATATCCAATCGTTAAATGGATGATCTTATAATATACATTGTATTTCTCATTTCAATTTTCGCGCCCAAATAACTAAAAAAATACTGATCCAAATGTTTTGAAATTTGATATGCACAATATTTACATCAAAACGGATGAGGTCTTGTCAAATTTATTTGGGCGCAAAAATTGAAAGATTTTTACATAATGGAGTGTGCTCAGTATTATGTTTCAATCCCTTTCAAGGGCTTTCATCATTTAATTAATAATAATAAAATTTATAAATAACATTTGAGATATTATTTACTTATGTTTTTATTAGCATAAGCTCATGAGAAAGTTTTTTTTTTATTTCATTCATTTTAATTTGTTTAACAATACATTTTACTTCCATATTTAAATTAATACTAACACGAGAGGAGGAGGCCATGATGATCAGGGAAATTAATGTTGATGGAATATTAAGTATATGTTTTTTATAGAGACAGGGTCTATTAATAAAGACAATCTGTAATGTAATATACATTATATTTTTGTTCAACTTTCATGCATTAATAATTCAAAAAAAAATTTAAAAGATCAATATTTAATATTACAATCGATATTAACTATTTGTAGGCGTCCAGAAATGAGACGGAGCGTGGATAGGGGTCAAAAATGACAAAAATCAGCGTAACATAATTTATGAACATAGAAATAGATAAAATTTGGACGAAATAAAAATAACTAGGGGTTAAATTTTATTATTATTTTCGTTATAAGGTTTACGTGTAGTGTAGATTGAAGGGCTAGATGACGAAATTTTATATCGATATATGGAGGTGAAAAGAGTTTCTATTACCAAATATTGTTACACGATATATCTAATAGTACGAGATCCCGCTGCAGGATTAGTGCGCTCATCGGTTTTTTGCTTAAAACCAAATTTTTATGTTTATTTATAATTATGAGAATAAATATTTACCAGGTTGTCTATCAAAATTTGGCCGCCAGTATTTTTAATTGATTTTTGGTTAACAAATATCGTTCACTTGTTTTTTAAATAAAATAACGTCTACTTCACGGCAATTTATATGAAGATTCTAAAAAATCACGGTTGCCATTGTGCACCTGGCCGCACCTCTTCGCAGCCTAGGTATGATTTTGTTACATTTATACGTTCATAACGTTTATTTATTAATAATACATCGAACTAAAGCTATTTTTTTAAAATATTTATTATCGTATATGGTTGCCTATGGTGGCCAAATTTTGAAGGGCAACCTGGTAAATATTTATATTCTCCTAATTATAAATAAACATAAAATTTGGTTTTAAGCAAAAAACCAATGAGCGTACTAATCGTGCAGCGGGATCTTAGACTATAAGTTACTTGTGTCTATGTCGTATTATAATATAAGTGTGATAATATATAATCGCACCTAGATAATAGAGTTTTAATTGAGAAATAAATGTACCTACAATATGTTTACAGTGCATAAATGCCACCAATTAAAACTTATGAAAAATTCTTATATATATTATGTTTTTATTTGTTATAAAAAAAATCTAAGAGATAATAATCAAATTATGAAATTGATGAATTTCTTTCATAATATTTTTCAGAAGAAGAAAAAAACATGATGTGAAATAAACGACCTTCAAAGAATGTATACCATTTAGCAACCATTGGTAAAATTCTAATAAAATCGTGGTGTATATGACTTTGAAAATGGTAGATTAATAACTTTCTGATTGAGGAAAAAATATACGAGTATTAATATACGAATATTCTCGTTTTTTGTAGTTTTTTTTCTACCCTAGAATAATTATACTCGACATATAAACACTCTGTCATTTTTGACTAATCTAATATACGTATATTTGACAGCTACATGTATTAGACAGAAAGCAATTTCGTGTATTTATATAACTAGAGTCCCGTTACAGAGGTCGAAATTCAACCATAATAACTCAATAATGAATCTCACTGCCTTTAAAAAACTGTATATATACGTGCCTTTAAACAAAACAGTATATTAAACAAGAGTATACATGCGTGTGTATGGAAGTGTGTGTAATATAAGCCACACTTCTTAAACATGTGTATGTGTAATGTTATTTTTTATTGATAAGGTATTTTATATGCATGTCAAAATAAAATGGGAAATACGAAGTTTTGTATCTTCAGGTTATCTATCAGGGTTTTCAAACAATCGAAGATTATAATGTACAGTCAAATCCAAAAAAAAAGGCACCGACCTGAATCTTCGTTTATTTAAAATTACAAAAATACTTATGAGATATAATTTGTTTATCTAAGTTGATTCCAAATGTATATTTATTAAAATAAAATAAGTAATTTCCTTAAAGATCACCACAAAGATACACTGGGAAATTTTGATTTCAATTTTTGAGATGAAAACAATGATTCACTACATAAATTTAGAAATCAACCAGATGTGAATTATCATAAGTAACGGATTTTTAATAATGTATTAAATTTATTTTTATTAAATAATTATGTACCATATCTGTTTAAAATTGGTCATAAAATAAATTTTAACAATCTTTCATAATTATTTAAAAAATTTCTTTATGATGACCAATTTCATTTGAACCGCTTTATTAAACTGGGTACGTTTACACCAAGCGAGTGTACTCGAATAAGGCTTGAAATTTATCCACAAAATCTTAACTTCTGAATCGAATTTTAGGCTATATCTCAAAAACTACTCATCAATTGTTAAATAGATGTTATTTTTGAAATCTACAGATCAAACTACCTTTATAAATATAATTTAATTTTTTATAATTTTAATGATGGGTCACAAATATTTTTTCTCGATTTTTGATAATTAACTTTTAAAAGTAAGTCTCCAATTTTAATAGAATCATGTTTGTGGGAGCTATTTGAGCTGTAGATTTCAAAAATAGCATCCATTTAACGATTGTGAAAAAAGTGTAAAAACAAAACTTGTAGATCTTTTGATTACCTACAACTTTACCATTTAACTTTTTTTCCATAGGACTTGTAATTTTTCCGGAAATCGAAATAAACCGTGTTTTACCCTTAAAAACTCACCCCGTCCTACTACCCGAACTCAGATCACCCGTAATTTATTTTTCTTTTCATTTTTATCATATTATTTTGCGTTTCCAATGGGTTTTAATTTTCTTCCACTTTTTAAGGCTTCTACCCACTGGTCTACAAATGGTAGACCAACCTAACCTTAATATAACAAACCTCAGTTTACCGAATTACTTAATATAACGAATATTTACTTGTGCCCTTCCGATTTGTTATATCGAGGTTGCACTGTGTATTGCAAAACATAATGCATTATTATATTGTTTTTTAAATAGAATTGTGAAATTTTCCTATTTTGTATATTTAATGCATATATTTTTTTAAAATTTCAATAATGCACATTTTATTTATTTTTATATTCCCTTGAAAAATATAGACAAATACCAATTCGTGCATACTACAAGGTTAAAATTTACAAATTTATTTATAAATATTCGGATAAAAATATTATTTTTTTGTTGGAATAATCATAAATAATTATGTCATTAACCTACGTTGTTGAATGTGGAAATTAATGAATCAGCGCTAAATTGTTTACTTATGTGTGTTATTATTTATTATAAATATTTTTGCAAACTCGTATCTGTTTTTAAAAGAAATAAAATAATATTTTACAAAATTTTTTTTTGAACGTTGTAATAAATAAATTTTATGAATATTAAAATAAATAGATCAGATGGTCATTAAACCTAAATCCATTTTCGATTTTTTGTAGATGAAGATAGGAAATTTTGTATAATACGAAAAAAAAAGCTATGACCTGAATCTTTCAAGTGTACTTAAATTTTTTAAATATTTTTATTATATGTATTTATAAATGTGTGGACTGTATATTTAGAGTATTTTATGAATGCGAATGATTAAAAATAATTAAAAAATTGATACTGAACCATATTATTAAAATAAATAAATCAGATGGTCATTAATGGCGCTTTAGTAAATTTCGAAGAAATCAATCAGATTGAAAATTAACTCTAATGTGGCAGGCTCCATTTAACTCAATGGAAAGCTAAAACACAAGTCGATTTCAGTGTTCGTTGCTGCGTTGAAAAAATCTACAGTGTGGAAGAGCGCTTAAGTAAATTTTGAAGAAATCAATCAGATTGAAAATTGACTCTAATGTGTCAGGCACCATTTAACACAATGGAAAGTTGAAACGCACATCGATTTCAGCGTTCGTTGCTGCGTTGAAAAAATCTAGTGTGGCAGAGCGCTTAAGTAAATTTTGAAAAAATCAATCAGATTGAAAATTGTCTCTAATGTGGCAGGCACCATTTAACACAATGGAAAGCTGAAACGCACGTCGATTTCAGCGTTGAAAAAATCTATAGTGTAGTAGAGCGCTTAAGTAAATATTATGAAGAAATCAATCAGATGTACTTCTGATCTATAAATATGAACAAATAATTATTATATGGTACACAATGTACCAATCAATGTTAATGAATTTTTGCATTTCCTTAATAACAATAGTGTGTTCAACTAATTACATTAGTATCATCATCTACATATTCCACCTGGTAAACAACACATATTATGTGCACTAGGCGCTTCATTATTATAGCACATACCAGTGAAAGTTTTAATTTGAAAAAATTATATTTTAATTTACACAGTAATTATTTAATATACATACATATACAAGACAAGAGACGGACGGACGGACGGAGGCGGCCAACGAGTACTGTGTATTCATTTATTAATAATAATCTAAAGAATTTTGTATGGTATTTTTACTTTGCAGAGGAACTATTCATTTAATACACAAAAACTTTAATTAACAATTTATTCTAATTATCTGGGGGGATTAAAAGATTTTAAAGTGTAACGTCATTTCTATTAGGCTATAGCTTTTTTTTTTAATGAAAAATATTTAAATAAAAAAAAAGCGCCTGCTGAGAAATAACCTGCTGTCAATCAGTCTGATTCGTTAACATGTGAGACGGGCTTAAAAGTTGTAAAAAAAACCATGCACGTTGCAATTACTGTCTAAAAGCTGAAAATTGAATTGAGATCAATATATGAACTAAAAATTAATGTTCAAATTAATAAAGTGTTTGTTATATCAAAATTAATGTTTATCAAAAAATTTATAAGCTATTTGTCAAGTAGCTGTGTAGTCTGAATGAGTTTCATAGATCGATGGATAACACAAAATGAAATTTGTACAGAAATCAACAAAAATTTTTGAAATCGGAGCAAACAGTTTTTTTTTTTTTAATCGGGAACCTAATACTAGATATCTTAGATATAACTAGGAAGTAATAACTCATTCTAGTATTGACAGGACATTAATGACGCAACAAAAAATATAATTAACTGTATGAAAACTAAATTAAAAAAAAAAAGTAATATTTATTTTTTTCTTATCTAATGAATTTACTTACATTTATTTTGTTTCCTATTTATTTTGAACCAAATATAATTAACTTTGAAATGCTTAAGTAATCTGTACAACTTTTACTAATGAAATTTACAGAATGATTTATTAAAGAGAATATAACTATTATCCACAAATAAGTGTATCCCATTTTTAAGTGTAAACTCCACTGAATTTAAATTTTTGTTGTCATATTTATCAAAGTCAGTCCTTTGGGTTCAATGAATCCATAATGCAACTTTTAAACCATAAAATATCAAAACTAAAAATTATTTTTAGGTTCCTTATGAAAAAATGATGACAGTGAAATTGCACGCGCATCACCGTCACACAAAATTGACAGGTTTAAGCTGTTCTTATGATTTATGTTACACTTAATGTAAGAAAATATATATTTATTTATTGAATTTTTCAAATTTAAACTGAGCTTTATTGACAGTGTTGACTGTCCTTCTCCAGTCCTGTTATTATTTTATTGTAATTAATTATTTGCATGCAATTAAAAATTTTTGTTTAATGATACCAAAGAAGTATAACTTCTGACGCACGTACATAAGTATACGCACCCAAATTTTTTTATGCACCCAAAATCTTTTTGATTGTGTAATATAGCAAATCCAGTATCATGCAACTTCCCAATTATTTTAATCGTTGTTTAACATTCAAGTTACATCAGTACCTGTAAGTGATGCGACGTTCAAAGTACAGTTTAAGCATGATCATGGATCACACACTGTATAAAAAATTTTCCGCACGGCCGAAGTTACAGATAAAATCTAAATATTGATTTAATAGTAATGGAGTACCTGTCACTGTAGTGTTTTATTAAAGTAACGGTAAATTATTAATATCCGGAAATAGTATCGCATCTCAATATATTGTTAATTTGTTACCACCATAGTGTCTCACTGCCTCTAATGAATTAGTAATACCGATCTCAAATCATTCAACCTAAAATTTTAATAATAAATTAAAATGAATAATTGACAATCGTTTTAAACACACAGGGACGTAATATATTATAAATATATGGTCTAATTCTCATTCTGAATAATTATTTAAAATTTTGATTCTCACTTTCAATCATGATATTATAATGAAATTATTTATCGTGAATATCTTCTATTAGTACGGGAGGTGAGCGATAAAAATATGAAAACATTTTTTTCAAGATGATTTTTTGATATTATGATATATTTATGGTGTAGAGAAATAGATTCCTGTCAGCCAGTTTGATTCGCGTTTGAGGCGGACGTTATAGTTGTAAAAAAAACTCAAACTTTTCAAAAAATTGAAAAGTGATTTGCGGACAATATATTAACTAAAAATTAACGGTGTTATGTATTTTTTAATCTTAAGTCTATTATAGATAATTTTATCAAAAAACTGATTTGCTGTTTTTGTTTTTTTATATTTTTCGAAATTTTTGCGATTGGATAAGAAAATCGATAAAAAGTTCAAAATTTTTTATTCACTGTTTATGAGTTTTCTAGGATAATTGAGGTCTCAAAACTTCAAAAATAATATTTATTTTATGATCGGTCGACTAGTTTTCGAGATATTGCTTGAAATACATCCGATAAATCGGCAACTGGATCGGATTTTTGATGATATCTCAAAAACTACACATCCAATCGTTAAATAGATGTAATTTTTGAAATCTACGGGTCAAACTACGCATATGAAGATAGATTTTTTCTAAATCATATAGAAAAAAATTTTTTCGAATTTTTGCAATTTTTTAAGGGGTACCCCTTTGAAAAAATCGAGAAAATCGAAAATTATTTTTTGCACCCGACTTGGTTGAAATATATATTCTAGCATAATTTTGGCACGCAAATTTCAAAAATAATATTTATTTAACTAGTGGAAGCGTAGTTTTTGAGATATCGCTAAAAATCCGATCCTGATGCCGATTTATCGGATGTATTTCATACAATATCTCAAAAACTAGTAGACTGATCGTAAAATAAATCTTATTTTTAAATTTTTTACACTTTAATTATTCTAAAAAACACACAAACAGCAAACAAAAATTTTTTAACTTTTCGTCGGTTTTTTAAGGTTTTCTTATATAATCGTAAACATTTCGAAAAACTTAAAAAACCACAAATCAGTTTTTTGATAAAACTTATGATTTAAAATATAATTAGGATTAAAAAATAGACAACAATAGTTTAAAAAATTAATTTTTTTACTACGAAAAACACAGTGAACATAGTATCACCTAACTAGTCCATTTCCGGATGTGAATGAGCAAAATGGGTCCTTTGGATCCAGTACTTCCATCGGCCGACTTCATGATAGAAGTAAAATTCAAAAATAAAAAACTTTTGTTTGAAACATTTCCTAAACTGTTTAGATTCGCCGCAATTACAGCTAAAATTTAGATATTCGAGATACCGCTAAAAATCTGATCCATAGGCCGATTTATCGGATTTATTTCAAGCAGGAAATCCGAATGTGTGCACCCGTCCAAATACGAAAAATTTATTTATGCACATTGTAAATTTAAATTGTATTTTCAACGAGTTTCAATTTCATAAAAAAATAAAATAAATGTTTATTTTATTAATCAAATGAAATCATTTTATATTTAAAAAAATTAAATATTATTTTCTATTTTTAATAAAATTTGCATTAAATAGTAAAAAAAAAACAAATGAGTACTATAAATCTCCGTATTATATTTCAACTGTTTTTTTATACGAATTCGTGTTCTATACAATAAACACGTTATAAATGCGTGCGTGCCAGCGTGCAACAAAACATAACCTAATCAGAGAACATCAGTATTGTTTTGTTTTTTGTTTTGCAAATACAAGAGTTTATAATTTTCTTTTTTATTGTTTTTTTGTTTTCGAAAATTTTCAACTAGAGAACCTTTAAAACAATGTATTGATGAAATACTCTTAAACAATGATCCATGAAAAATTAACATTTAAAAAATCACTAAGTATTTATAAATGTATATAATATAGACCAGGGGGGTAGAAGTCTTTAAAAATGGTAAAAAGTGAACAAAAGTTATAGTAGAATGAAACCTATTGGAAACAGATGGAACACTATGCAACACATAGTAACATCGTAACATATACAAAGTATTGGTCTCGGAACAGATAACAGTAAAGATTTACGATACGGCGTTACGTTACGAACAAACGTTGTACATGTGTACACGGCATTACATTTTAAACATAAAAAACAAATGAAATTAAATTTCATTTCAAACCACCCAACACAACAACAATATGACAGAACATTATAAAAACGCGTTCTGCTCTAATATTTTTGCGCTATTGTTGAAAAAGATTGATCGATTTTTTATTTTTTTTTCGTATTTAAAAAGTATATTTTGTTAAGAATAAAACGAATAATTAAAATTGTAAATTAGAAATATACTTTTATAATTTTTATTTTTTTAATACTTTCAATTGATTAAAAAAAAAAAAAAAAAAAAAAAGGTGACAGACTCATTAAATATTGAAAAAAAAAAAATTGTATTCGTAAATTTCTAGATTTATAAAATAAGTATTATAAATTTTTAATATTATAATTTTTTTAGTACTTATTGGTGTAAATTTTGATGGGTCTATTTTAATTTTAAATTAAAAAAAAAAAAAAAAACTTTTTTATGAACTACCTCACTAATTTAAAGCGATTTATTATTAATCGAAACATAAATTTCATTAAGCTAAGCAAAGTTAAAGATTTTGGCGTTTAAATCGCGAGATAATCAAGCTCAAAGTGCAGGATTTTGAAGGTAGTTCCTCATCCAAAGCATGTAAAATTTACTGCCCCCCTACGATTTTCTATTAAATATTAACTTTTATCTCCATCATGCACTTTTCCTGTCCCATAACTTGAGTGATGCAGAAGAGAATAGAAGTTTCTCTTTTTCAATATAGCTCATAGCTTGTATATATTAGTAAATGCTAAAAATATTTATAACATAGTATATAAGCTCTCTGACAATAACATTTTACGCAACAACTACCTTAATTTCTTAATTTAAAAAAAAAAATTAATTATTTAGTTTTTTGTATAAAATTGACAAAATAAAAATAGTATTATTAAATATTATAAGTTTATATAGTCAATTTTATACGAATTAAACACACAAAATGATACGTATATAAAACAATTGAATACCACAAGTAGATGGTGAAATCATGTTTCTTTTTTAGAATTTAAAAATTAGTTTTATCATAATTCGTTTTAAAAATTTTTGTTTGATTACCAAATTTAACTTGTAGTAAGCATAGAAATTCTTTCAAAATAATAAATTACAGAAGTTAAATTACTCACCCCGGTAATCGAACATCCGCCAACGAACGATTTAAAGCAATCATATCACTAGCCAACAGATTAAATTGATTCAATTTAAATTTCTCCTTCATTAATTCCTCCTGTTCGGGTGGTATATTTACAGCTTCACCACCTTCACCCGGCCATCCCGGATTCTTAGGCACTGGCGGTAAAGGTTTCCATCGTCGCAGTTCCGATGGTCGATACGTTAATTTCCCATTAAATCCATGTGTATCAACAGCTCCAGCTCCGGCTCCATCATCCTGACTCTCTTCAATGTTATTCTCATAATCATCCTGATTACTGATCACTTTAAAACCGAGTGCATTCGTATCGTCACCATAACGATCCGTTTTACAATTACCCAAACAATCCGCATAAAATGTTATCAATACTAAATCAATTAAAACCCATACAATTGATGTTAGTAGTATGATACGACAGGTATGTTGTCGCATTTTACTTCGAAGAAACATTGTTGTTTAAAATATAATAAAAACATAAAAAAATAAAACCGAAACAAAAAAAAAAAAGTGTTTATTAATGTTTGTTACGTCACTTTTTGTCCGTATGAATGACTCGAGTTTTAAAAGTTTTACTCACGTTTGTAAAATTAAACTCTAATTAATAAATTAATTAACATTATTTTTTATAAAGTTTTGTTTGTAGAGTAATTTTCTATCAATATACAATTTTCTTCATTTTTTCATTGTAATATTGATTTTTCTTTATTGTTTTCACTGTGTTGTGGAGGAACATTCGGGGTGGGTGGACGTTGTTGTTGATGATGATAATGATGATGCGATGATGAATTTTTTGTTGACACTGCAAAAAAAATTTATATACTTTTATTTTTTAAGATGAGAAGAAAATCACTTCACAAAATCTATTAATAACTCTCTCTCTCTCTCTCTCTCTCTCTCTCTCTCTCTCTGATCGACTTTGTGGAAAATTTTTCCGAATATTTTCATTAATTAAATACCAAAATCATCTATACATTATAAACAAATGAAGATAACAACTAACAGAGTTAATTATTTAGATAGTCGATATATGATTGAGTATCAATGTTTGGAGTGCTTTTCATAATTAGCATTCATAAAATACACTAAATATGCAGTCTATAAAATTACAAATATATATATATATATATATATATATATATATATATATATATATATATAATAGTATGCTCAAAAAACTAGCTTTCTCCCGCGGCTTCGGTCGCATTGAAGCCATTCAATAGTGTCATTACAATAGAAATGAATCAATAAAATATATTTCTCTGTACCAAAAACAAATAATATTGAATTTTGAAAAAAATAATAAATATACAAAAATTTCAAACTGCTGAAACTATAGTCAATTGGTTCGGATATTGACGTGACTGTGGATAATACAGTATTCATGATTAGAAGTTCATTACTGGAATGCTAGATAGCTAGATTTTGAGATTTTTTGACAGTTTTTTTTTCTATCGTAAAAAATTAAATTTTTCTCAATAAAAAGTATCCTATGTTACACTTTAAATACCTCCAAGAAAATGTGTTTCATGATGATCGGTTAAGTAGTTTTCGCGTGAAAGCGTAACAAACTTACATTGACAATTTTTGGAATTTGAAGGAGTTTTCTCAATAAGTATGTTAATTTCTATATTACGACTATTTTTGGATAAAAGTGACCCATTTTTGGTAATTTTTGACCTCCAGTAACATTTTTGGTAGCCTAAATATCGATGAAGACTGTTAGGATATCATTAATCAAACAAAGGTTTGTGTAAAAATTTCCTATTTATGTCTCCTACATTAAAAAATGTTTACCCTATTTATAACACAGTTTTACCCTATTTATTTCCTGTGTCATATACACACAATAATCCTTAAAACAATGGACACATACGTAAGGAATAAAATTCATTTAGTCGAAAGACGACATTATTTTTAAGAGAGAAAAAAATACTTTAACGATGTATGTTTTTGAAATAAAAAAATATTACCCAATTATTTTGTATTATTAATAACATTTTTCTAAAAACAAAATGGTACATTATTAATATTATATGGCTATTAATAATTGGTAATTAAGATAATTAAATAAAAATAAATATTATTTTTATTAAAAATTATTGGATAAAAATTTGTTGTATTATAGATTTATATTTTAAATAATAATTAAATATTTATTGTTATAAATAAAAATGGTAATTTACTTATCTACAATCATAAAATTTTATAAATACGGAAAAATGTGTGGTTTTAATATCATGATATCAAAATATTGTATTGTTTTATTCATATAATATATATTATATTTGTGGTACAAAATGAAATGAGACTGTCTAAGAGAGAGAGCAGTTGTCAATATATACGTATCTATATACATATTTATCTAATGTCTCGTATGACCGGTATCATTTCACTTTTAATAGTAATATTGTTTAACCGATTATAAAGATCCTTTTTTAATTCACAGATTTCAGCAAACCAGCAATTCATAAATTTTAAGCTTGTAGCAATATTACAAAATTTTCGGGCTTATTTCATTATTCGTAAACTTTTGCGACTTTTAAAAATTTGTCGGTTCTTCCACAATTGAAACCTTAGACCATGTTTGTAAAGAAGAAATTTGACAGATAAGAATTTTATAGGGATTATCCAAAATTATTATTGACATAACGGGGTGTGCTTCTAATAAGCTGCTGTCTTAAATTACATGTAATATAAATTGTTGCCAAAGAATTTTTCTCGAAAAAAAAAAATTCTAAAGAAAAAACAAAATTCGATTTTATATCAAAAATTTTTTTCGAGAAAAATTCTTTGACAACTTCTACGTTTTCATGTCAATATTGCCCATACCAAATTTCAAAAAATTTGGATTAGTATTTTTTAAGTTATTTGGGTGCGAAAATTGAAAGATTTTTACATGATGGAGCGTTCTTCAGTATTATGTTTCAATCTACCTTAACACTTCCTGTCGAAAAAAAAATTAATTTTTTTCTTCGAATTCAATTGCTTGAAGACAGTAGTTAATTATCCGATTCAATTAAGAATTATGATCGCAATAGTATTATGTTTTTAAACGGTTTATTAAACATAGTAAAAGGAAATGTTCAGATTTTTTTACCTATATTCTATTTACAAATATAAATAAAACATCATCATTAACCTCCATATACATATTTTCTGTGATTTAAAAAAAAAAAAAATTTTCTGTGATTTTATGGGAAACCTTAAAAATCATTGAAAGATCTCTTTTTATCGCTTTTGTCGAATTTCCAAAAAAACAACACAGATTATAAGATAATTTTGACCCAAAAATTGCATTCACTTAACGATTGAATTCGTAGTTTTTGATATATTACTTAAAAAATAATTTTAAAAAATGTTATTTTTGGTTTTCTAAGACCTTAATTATCCTAGTAAACTCAAAAAACATAATCTTAACATTGTGTACCTATGGAAAGTGATTCCACGGACATACTGTATATATTTTAACGTGTGTGTGTATATAGAAGTCTGTGTCGTTTATATCAGATTTGATTTTTATTTTAGTCGAAAGAAATGCTCATAATTGATCAAAATGGGGTCATTAAGAATTCATGTACATCTTTTTGCATAATGAATTGTTCAATTGTTTTTTTTTTCAGTAATTGCTTGTTATGGATCGATAATTTCAATACAATTTATAAAAATCGCACAAAAAAGAGATTGAATTAAACAAAAAATACAAATTAATTACTTTTTATAAAATATTTTTTAAACTACAAGATTTTTAGGATTTTTATATTTTTCAGACGGCAAAGTTTCTCAAAGGTCGAAAATATTAAATCAAAGACTTTTATCCGAGTCCTAAAGGATTCTATCCGAATCTTAAAGGATCACTACGTTTATTTCTTTAAAAAAAAAATTAATTAACAATTAACTAAAAATTCAAAATCGTTTTATTCGATTTAAGGCTCAGCGCACACCATTAGATTTTCTTATAAAATCTGATGTAACTAAATAACATATATTTTATATTAGAGCTCATACACGATAAGATTTCTACATAAGACATCAAATTTTTTTATCAGAAAATCTGATGTCTTATGACGGTGTGCGCGTACATATAATGCTGTCGAAAGTAGTTTCTGATCAGAAAATCTTACGATGCTGTCTGATATGTAGGCCATCTGTTAGTTAAAAAAAGTAATTAATAAATTTAAAATACTTGAAAGTTTATTGGTTCATTGTACGTATCCGATGATATCTGATGATATGCGCTTGCTTAAGAATTTTACCGGATGTATGATCAGATTTTCTTATAAGAATTTCTTACAGGACTGTCGAATGGTGTGCGTTGACCATTAGATTTTCTGATCAGATTGGTTTTTGAGGCTTATTGATATTAATGTACTTAATAAATGCCGCCGAATTTAATATATATTTTGCAGTTACTTCTCTTATGGCTCTAGCAGACATATTTGTTTAAAAAATAGAAAATAAAAATACAAAATGTTCTCTTTCAATTAGATTAGTTTCTTTAAGTTGAGTAAAACAATTAAAAAATAATTAAAATTGTTAAACTAGACGCATTTTTGATAAAAATGTTTTAAACCACAGGCGCCCTGAATTTCTTAATGACATTTTTATAAATGTCTGTGCTAATATTAACAACTATATTGTCACAATAAATTTGAAGTAATACTTTTTTTGTAATTTTTTTTTAGCTCAAATTTGGCCTAATAAACACATAAAGGTAATAACAATACATAACTGTATAAATTGGATATTTCTAGTATTTTATGAATGCCTAATTAAAAATACTCCAAACAATAAAATCATATATTGAGTATCTAAACAATTAACATTGTTAGTTGTTATCTTCACTTGTTTAAAATGGAAATTTTGAAATGCAGTGCACAGGAAATTAAATAAATTTTATAACAAAATTATTCACCATTTATTTTTTGTAAGATCGTTTATATTGAAAAACGATAACATTATGGGACCTGACCTCTTGACCTTGTATCATTCTCAAGTTAAAACTAAATCACAAATATCGAAAAATTATTGTCTTGATAAATTATTTTAAATTAACATTGAATAAGAAATAATTTATAATAATTGATATGACAGAATCCTTGAAGAAATCTCCAATAGCAATCATTAAAAAGGAAAATAGGCTGGGTGCCCAAAAAGGCACATTTATCCTTAAAAAACTTTGTACATTGTTTAGTAGACAATTTTATAGACCAGTGATATTAAAAATTTTACGGTCTCCGAAAATGAAAACGACCCACTTTCCAAAAACTTGTTACACTAATCATAATTAAATTTTAAGAGTTATATTTATAAAGGATATTAACTGCTTATTGGCACCGGAACTATTTCTTATAACGCCTACACAACCATATAATCAGAATTGAAACCTGTTGAAAAAAACTACACTAATCCTTTTTATGTTTTGTATCATACAATTGTAAAAGGATTTGTGTTTTCAGGTCAAATTTTCGATATATCAAATTTTTACATTTGAGGTCCCCCGAGTCGAAACAAATGATTTTAAAAAATTGGTCCGCCTGTCTGTAGTCAAGATCCGAACCAAGCTTCGGGTGATCCAAACACGAGAAAATAAGCAATTCGTCAAAATCAGTCTACCGGGTGTCACTCTTTATGTATGAATATTTTTAAGTTTTCTCAGTTTTTCTCGAAAATGATTTTTTTTCCAAACTTAGTATATACACAACAAAACATGTTAAGCTTTACAACTTTTATTTGAAACATTTCTCTTTCAAATAAGTAGGGAAAATTCAACTAATCATATTTAGCTACACATATAGGTAATACTTTAAATATTAAAATTTTTCAAATATTCGTTTTTTTTTTTGTGTAAAAGCACAACTTTGCCGAAATGAAATAGGAAATATTGTATTGTTTTTATTTTGTAAGGTACATACAACATGTGATGTCAAACATATGCATCGAAACATTTAAATGATCCCGGATCTTGTCATTGAGATGAGAAAGTCTATATACAAATTGGACAATCAAAATAATCCTACATAATTTATTTAATTAAAAATTAATAGCCAAAATTAAATAATAACTAATAAAAACACCTATTATTCAATTTCATCTAACTACTAATTGTGTAGTAAGTTTTACATATCTAATCAGCGTAATAAAAAGTCAACACAAAACTATTAATTTAAAATATCAATTACAAATATTTCGAAATGCAAAAAAAACTATTAAATAACAGAATATTTTTCAAACATGGAAAAATAATTAAGAAAATTATTTTATACTTCAGAGAAATTTATAAAATTTTATCATACACAAATCAATACTCCAAAATTAATATTCACACACTAATTAAAAATTCAATAGTTTTTATTTGTATTAAAAATAATTTTCATTATAAAAATTGAAAATAAACACGTCGCGAAAGTCTTTGATTACTTTTTATAATGCATCTTCCAGTTCCAACGTGTCTTTCGAATATACATAAAAAAAACATACAATTTTGACATATGATAATAATAAATCAATTTTTGAAAAAAACTTTATGATCATATATTAAAATGATTACTTACATAAATAATAAAATTAAAAAATGTTTAATATTTAGTCATAAATACATTTTTTTATATTTTTAACATATCTGACACCTGTGTTTTTACACGTCGCACTTCACCGGTTGCACAGTTACTAAATCACAAATATTCCATAGATAACTTTTTTTTTTGTAACAAACCGTACGTGTTCTACTAAGTAAAGAAAAAGAAATGTTACTACCATTTATCACTAACAATGTTTTTACCACTGATTTAAAATATGAACCTTTTCTGTAAAAATTTAATCACTTTTTAAATAAATCATCTATTGTTTAGATATTTATGACCAATTGTATAGAATGTTTTGAGTCAAGGACTTGATAACGTTATATTATAAATAATACAAAATTTGATATTTTATGTCGATTTAATTATTAAATGTAATTTATAACTTCATACAAATTATTTCTTACTTAAATTTATTATATGAGATTTCGCTAAAAAATTATATTATTAAATGACCAACTACACTGAAATTATTTTTATAAAGTGAAAATTTATTTTAGACGTATGTAAGCAAAGTTGCTTTTTTCAAATAAAGTTAAACCCGGTACTGATCACATTCAGTTTATTAGACTCAATAGGAAAGGTGTAGGCTAGACCTTAAAGTAGTAACCTATAAATTAAAAACTTAAATTTGAAAAATAAACTTTCAAAAAAGACCTGTACAATTAACTACAAAACATGTTGTCTAGGGGCGACCTGTAAGTTCCACATGACGAATTTCCCAAAGAGGAGAATAAAAAACAATAATTTGTTTATTATAACGAATATGGGTATATTTTAACTTTTTTAGTAGTTTTTATTTTTATCCTCAACAAAAAACGGCTCATTCGATTTTGCTAAAAAGTCTTTTATGGGAAAAATGAAAATGATTCAAATGAATTGTTACTCTTGATATATTTGAGAATAAATTGAAAACCTTTGGGAAAGATATGTTAGAGTGGAAACGATTAATTAATTTAAAACATGCAATAAAACCTATAATTAGGGTCTTTTTTTATATATTCTTATGGTACAAAATCATTAAGTACGTTCCTTTATTGATTTATCTATGTTTTCTTTTAACCATCTCTATGATTCTCTATAATCAAATTTGACAGCACTGGAAATATAACCTAACAAAAATAAAATTTGTTATAATTTGTGTTTGTTGATTAAAAATAAGTCAAAACTAAATTTTTAAAATGCCGGTAAATGAATATAAAAGAAAAGCAGATGAATATGCTATGGTGCATGTTCAAAAAAAATCTAGAAATGAATTAATGCTAAGTGGACGCGATAAAGCATTAATTTCAAATGTAAGTTAGAAGTATGATTTTTATTTTTTAAGTTACTTAAAGGATTTCTTTTCAGGCTACCCCAAGAACTTCAAATTTATTTGCACCCATTATGTTACTCGAGGGTCACGAGGGTGATATTTTTACTGTCGAATTTCATCCTGATGGAAAATACTTGGCATCATCTGGATTTGATCGAAAAATTTGTGAGTATCCTAAAACTGGTTATTACATTACACTGGTATTGATTAATTTATATGATATTTAACGTTTATTTTTTAAATTTTAGTTATGTGGTCTGTATATGGTGAATGTGAGAATGTATCAGTAATGTCTGGCCATACCGGTGGTGTTATGGAGTTACATTTTTCACCAGATGGTTCACAAATCTATACATGCAGTACAGATCATACTGTAGCAATTTGGGATGTTCCTACAGGGCAAAGAGTAAAAAAGTTCAAGGGACATTCTAATTATGTTTCAAGTGTTCAAGGTGCTAGACGAGGACCTCAAATAATAGTATCAGGTGGTGACGATTCTACCATTCGTCTATGGGATTCACGTAAACGACATTGCACTTCAACCTTAAACACGACTTACCAAGTTACATCAGTTACTTTCAACGATACAGCCGAACAAATCATATCTGGAGGCATTGATAACGATATCAAAGTTTGGGATTTACGTAAAAATGAAATATTATATCGATTGAAAGGCCATACGGATACAATTACTGGTATTTCATTAAGTCCTGATGGATCATACCTTTTATCAAATGCTATGGATAATACATTAAGGATATGGGATATTAGACCATATGCTCCACAAGAACGATGTGTAAAAGTTTTCGCTGGACATCAACATAATTTTGAAAAGAATTTATTACGATGTGCATGGTCACCAGATGGTTCAAAAGTGAGCGCTGGTTCGGCGGATCGTTTTATGTACATTTGGGATACAACGTCACGACGAATATTATATAAATTACCAGGACACAATGGCAGTGTAAATGATGTCGATTTTCATAGAAATGAACCAATAATTGTATCATGTTCGAGCGATAAACAAATTTATATGGGAGAAATTGAATTTTAATTTTAATTGTAAATCTTATTTAGTTAATAAATATTAAACACATTATTTTTATGTTTATTTACATACCCTAACATAAAACCACAAAATACAAACATACAAAATTGTATTTCGATAATGTTTGTAGTTAATTATGTCCAACTGTATTAAAATTCCTACACACACTATCGTAATTGAGTTTATTCTAAGACTGGTGCATTTTCATAGTTTTTAATATCCAAATGTTTGGCCAAGAAATCTAACTGGGATAATGAAATCTAATTCCTCAACCGTCATCAGTATTTAAACTTTTGTTGCATTTGAAATTATAGTTTCTCCAAAAAACTATTTTTCACGACCCTGTAATAATATTTGCATCGATTACAAAATTTAAACTCCATAGTTATTAACAAATAATATTTTATATTTATATAATTTTCTTCGTATAAAAAATAAATTATTTTATGCAACTTTTGTAACTAAGAATATAAATTGATCTAAAATAGGTTGTGGAATGAATTTCTTGGAAATCTCTTTAGCATCAGATGCATAATAAAAATAATTTTCTATAAAACTATGCAACACCACAGTTTCTGCATTCATTTCTCCTGTTTTTATTCTAAAATATATAATTTATTTTTTTAGTATTTATGCTTTTCTTAATAAACATTCATTGAAACTTACTTTAAAAAGTTTTCAATATTAATTAAATAGTACTTTGATATAAATTCAATGAATTGTTCTGTTATAGAAAAACGAAATTGTTTTAATAAAGTTTGTGTTCCAATTAAAAAAGGAATTCCATCTGTTTGATCTATTTTTTTAGCCACTATTCCATCTAAACGAAAAAAATATTTAATGAGTCCATATTCTATTTATATATGTAAATTAGGGCTGTTTGGCCTTTAGATTAATTAATTATTTAACTAGGGATTAAATGCCCCCTAATTTTTAAATACTCACCGATATTTTTAATATACATTAATTTTGGCAATTGTGAAATTACGAACAAAAACAAAATTGTTGAAATATGTTCAATATTTTTTGTTGTTAAATAAATTTTTTCTAATGGATTATGAAGACCAATTCCTTCTAATAAATTTGCAATTTCAAACAAAAAATCTTCATTAGGATATTTGTTTTTATCAGGATCCTCAAAATGTGCTTTAATATCAGATAATAAAGATCTAAAAAATATGTATTCTTTCAAAAATATTTTTCAAAATAAATTTGGAATAATAACTCATTAAAATAAATTCAAAAATGTTTTAGAGATATATAAAATAATTAAAATTGAGAACTTTTATTTGTCAGTAGTTTTGAACTTGAAATTTTGTCCTTAGTTAATGTTAATCACAGTTTAAATGAAATGAATTAGTATTAAAAACTGGTAGATGAATTATGTGTAAAAACAATCGAATAAAAAGTGATATTTACTCATTTAATGCAGAAAACGTTAATTCTAAATCTTTTGAATCAAATTTGCTTGATGTATGTAATTCATACGCAATATGTTTACGTAATAATTGTAAACTACCAATCCGTAAAATATGATTATGTAATTGTACACCAATTTTTGATATGATTATAGAGTAGTTGGTAAGAAATTTGGCTGGATTTAATTTATTTTCCAAATCTGTTTTTACATTTTCTAATAATGTAACTAAAGTTTTATCTTTTAAGATTAAATTTTGAAACAATCCTAGAAAAAAATGACCGTTATAATAATTATTAATAAAACATTTAAAAATTACTTACCCATACACTTTTGAAGTTCAATATAGATTAAAAATGAATAGATTCTGCTTAAACCAGCTAAGCCACATGGTGCCATTGATTTTAAAATCTTCGAAAAAAATTTTAAATTGACTATTTCTTTACGCGTTTTGTAATCATACCAAGATACTGTAGAATTTAGATATATTGTATTTCTTTAAGGAAAAAAAGAATAATAAATTATAATTAATAATTTAAAAAAAAAAACAAATTAAGATAATAAATAACATCGTTAATTGTGCATATTTTTAAACGTTGCAAATATTTACCTTGGATTAACAAATTTTTCTATTTCTCTAGCTAACGAACCCATAAAATTTGCCGAAGTTGTATCTGTACATGGTGATAATACAATATTGTATTCATTTGTAAAATCACCAAAATTCATTACCCAATCTTGAAAATAACATCCTTGAGTAATTAATAAACATTCTTGTTCAACGGCATATGACATCAATCTGGATATTTCTTCGTGCCAGATTTTTAAGCCATTTATATTAACATAATCCTTGAATTAATAGAAAATTCAGTCAAATTTGCTTCGATTATTGAAAAATTCAGAATTCTATAAAACCGTAAGATTTTCTAATCAGAAAATCTGGTGGTGTGCGCTGGCTCTAAATCAGTAAATTTAGAGTCCATCCATTCCATGCACATGTGATGATTATGATTAAATTAAAAAAATTATGAAAGTTAAAAATCTTTATTTTGCAGGAACAAATTCATAATGAAAGTTGTGTATATAAATTTTTTTGAATTTTCATTTCCAGAAATGTTCTATTTTAAGAAAGCTAATTAAAATTTTTAATTTCTTTATTAAAAGGAAACCAATGAATGACTAAACGCTGAAAATTAAAAATTTGGATGGCCATATGATTTTGCATGACCAAACAATTACAAAATCTTACCAAATTTTATTCATTCGATAATAGTACCTGTATATATTCAAAAGATCTTCGATATCCATCAATAATTTCTGCCAACGTAGCTAATTTTGATTCTAATTCGGTTCCTTTTGATTTTGGATTAAACATTAAATTATTATGAAATGCTTGCGAAACATTTTTAATAAGTTCACGCCGTATACCATCCTCTAATAATCGACGTGGTTCAATACTTATAACACCCACCAGTGTGGTGTCCATCATTAGCATACCTTCAGTGAATACAAATATTGAATGTGTTAATTTAGCAACTTCAAAACGTTCATCGTATTGTGCATAATCTTTCATTTTATCTTTATCCAAACGTGTAGGTAATTCTTTTATTTCATTTGTTTGTAAATTAATAATGCGTGCCATTATACCAAACATTGTTTCTGGTATGATTTGTAAGACCGTTTTAACATATAGAACTAAATCATTACTGTAATATTGTGATACAGACACCATGTCTTCACTATGTGCTTGGTTGATACGTAACAGTGGTATTTCTAAGGCGGATGCTAGTTTCATGAATAATGCACGTAGTTTTATCACTAATGATGGATCATTTTTGATACCTGCAATATATTAAATTTCAATTATTTTTAAAATAGTGATATGATTGTATCGGTGTTGTTTATCGCATAGAGGTGAAACTAATCTCAATCGATTCTTTGGAAAATTTGCTAAAAATGATCATGTGCAGATCTCCGATGCGTTGTTTTCGAGTTATCGAATTATTTAATAATAAATGTGCTGTGCGAGTAGTCGGATTACTTTCTCCTTCTTTAGACAGTAGGCATAGAGAAAAAGAGATGTAACTTATTTCTGAGATTCGGGACACCTTTTTTAAATTCGTAATAGGTTTTAATAAACATACCTTTTTGCATGATAACAGTGTAATTATCAATAATATTCCATGCATAACTTAAATCACTAATTATTTGTAATTTAATTAATACATCTTCCTTAATATTGACCGTACGATACATTTGATGTAAAAATTTTCTTGTATCAGCTAAAAATTGTTTCACTTGTAAATTTGTATCCAACTGATGAAACTCTTGTACTTCTTCCAAAGCTTGTATTAATTGTACTATTTTACGCACATCATGATTCTCCAAATTTTCAATATGTTTTGCAATATCTGTAAACCATGTTTGTAAATTTGTATTCTTTTCGATTCGTGTTAATGGTTTTGAGCCACTAAATACTTCCGCTAATTCTATTATACGTTCAATACTTTCTTTTTTACAATTTTCCCATTTTGTATCTTTTAATAGTAATAAATTTTTAAACATTTCTTTTATTTTTAATTCAAATTGGCTAGTGTTTAATAACAGTTCGAATAACTTTAAAGGTTCGTAATTTGAATCGGTACATATTTGATCCAAAATTTGTTTTGATTTTTTACTGAATTCAAATTGTAGGGATGTATTCGAAGTATGAAGCATTAACCACCGAAGAGTCACATTGCATTCTCGTACTAAATTAATGATTTTATGCACGTTATGAATTAATATTTCTTCAGTTAGTGCACCTTCTTTTAACACATTTTTAGTTTCGATTATTAATTTATTTAATTTCTCGCCATATCTGGTAGCATGTTCTTTCACATTTGATGATTCCAATGTATTTGATAATGCATTTTTTGCTGCTTTGTAGCACTCCCACGAATCAATTAAATTCACAGTGATTCCCATATAAATCGAGATAATCCAGTTATCAGGAAAAAATTTATCAACTATTTCACGCATTTTTGTTGTATGACTATGTAAAATATTTGGTGCAAAAAAAAGGCAAACATATAACATGGCTGCTTGGTTTGCTAAGGCAGTATTACGATGTTCGGGTAATTGATATGTTGCGATCTGACCGTATATATCATCGTTTCGTAAACGACCAATTACGATGTCAATGAATACGGGATCGATTTTAATTCGACTGTACATAGAAAAAAAATTATTTTTATTCATTTTTATTATTTAATGACTACATAAATAAGAAAGAGCTTATAAAAATATCAGGATAGAACTGCAGGAAGGTTTAAGCAAATTTTGAAAATATACGTAGGGTTGAATGAATTTAAAGTTTCGTTAAAACATACCTAAAATAATTTTCAGGATAATTTGCTGGTCTTTTTACACTCGTTGTAGAATTACTAATAAATCCTGTAGAACGTAATAATTTGCATACATCATCGACATTACTACTAGAATTATTTCGTTGTCCACTATATCTTAAATACGATATTAGTAAACGTTCACGGATAGTCCCTTCTATATGCAAATCTACTATCAGGAGCATAACTCCATATAAGTAAAGCACTTCACACTACAAAAAGAAGAATATTTAAATAGTTCTGTAGTTGTCATATAAACAAATGTACTGAACCTAACTCATATCTTTAATAGTTTTGGGAGCAAAACTACCAGAAAACACATAGATTCATTTTCCGGGCTGAATATCCGGAAAAATTCGGACTAAATTTAATAACCTTGGGAGAGTTGAATAAGATACGGTTAATTTATTGAGCTCTTGTATATTTTTTATTTATTTTAACATCAAATATTATTTTTTTGATTTAGTGCATATAAACCTCGAATGTATCTTCCTCAACTCTTTAATGAATAAATTTACAAATAAAAATCCAAGTTTTTTGACACAAAACGATATTTTTTTGACACAAAATGTTAGACTTAAGTTAGGTAGATAGTATATCCAGAAACAAATTTTACCAATAATTGCTTTCCTTCAAAATCCAACAAAACAGTCTCAAGAGACTGTTGCATATAGAAACCATCTTCCAATTCTTCTAAAAAATGATTCAAATCACAAACATATGTGTGTATATTTTCGAAAACAAGATAAAATCTTCTCACTGTTGGTAAGTAGTTTTCTCTAAATTGCTCATCCAATTCTTGTAAAACCTAAGAAGTGTATGTTTTATGAATTACATTATTTCCAATAGAAAATAAAAATACAGCGACAGCAATTCAAATTACTCCGAAAATAAGAATAGACAACTAGTCTCTGAAGTTGAGAGAAAAACTATATTTATATATATTGAATCTTTACTAAAAAGTTTCCTACTATGATACTTTATCAAATACTTTTTTATTAACAAAAGTAATTTCATTTGTTAGTTCGCAAATTTAAATGATTTTGAGGGTAACACTGATACATTGCCAGTGATAAAGAGGGTCTGTCACTGTATGAGACATCTGATAATTAATCTATTTGAAAGAAAAAAGATATCAACAAACCGGGTCTTCTTCAATCTTTTTATCATAGTAATCAGATGATTTCAGGTATTTAAAATCTAAAATAATATCTCCATATTTTTGTTGTTCAAATTTTGTCTGTAATCTAGAAAAATTTTAAAACTAAATTAGAATAGCTATAAGAAACGAGTTTTTATGGCATACTTAAACACCGGTGGTATATAATTCTTCAATCTTAATAATTCTGCAATAATAGCATTACCACGGGATACCAAACGAAGAATATTTTGCCCGCATAAATTATTTTCTGATAAAAATTCAGCCATTTTCAAACATAAATAAAAATAAATATTAGTGTTTTGAAAAAATTTGTCTAATGTTTTTATGTCAAACAAAATACTTATGGAATTGTCATTTACGATTAAGCTCTACTTGTCAAAAGTACTGATAGTTTCTCTTTTTTTAATCAGGATGGTGTAAAATGTAATATAGAATTATATGTATCGTTTAAACTATGAATTGCTTTAGTTCTGTCAAAGTTCCAAACTTGTCAAACATTTGGCGCCAAAGAAAACGAATCATTTTCATTACAGAATACAAAATAAATTAAATAAAAATGAGTTTGTGGGTAGATAAACACCGCCCAAAAGATTTAATGAAACTTGAAATTCACAAGCATATATCTACAAATTTAAAAAATTTGGTACAGAAAGGTGATTTTCCACATTTATTAGTTTACGGACCATCAGGTGCGGGTAAAAAAACTCGTGTTATGTGTTTGTTACGAGAATTATATGGAACCGGTGTAGAACGTCTACGAATGGAAAACATGAATTTTACAACACCATCTAATAAAAAATTATCAATAGCAACAATAAGTAGTAATTATCATATCGAAGTGAATCCTTCGGATGTAGGAATATATGATCGCGTTGTTATTATGGATCTTATTAAGAATGTAGCACAAACACAACAGCTAGATTCATCGGGTCAACGAGAGTTTAAAGTGGTGGTTTTAACAGAAGTTGATTCACTGACCAAGGACGCTCAACATGCGTTACGTCGAACTATGGAAAAGTACATTGCGAATTGTCGATTGATTTTAATAGGAAATTCAACATCACGTGTAATTCCTGCTATTAAGAGTCGTTGTTTAGGTATACGAGTTCCAGCACCTTCAACCGAAGAAATAGTAACCATTTTACAGGTAATCATTTTAAGACAAAATTCTGAATAAGTAAGGCATTTCCGATCGGATGTCCCTTAATAGGTTTGAGACATAAATTTATTAACTGAATATTTAACTAAAATTAATTTCTATCAAAACGTCCATAAGTAATTGATTTATTTATTATCTTTACAGGCTATATGTAAAAAAGAGGGTCTAACTATTCCACAAAAGCTAGCCGAAAATATTGCAACATTATCTGAAAGAAATCTTCGTCGGGCAATACTTTTATGTGAAGCTACGAAAGTTCAACAATATCCATTTAATCCTGATCAAAAATTATCATTGCCTGATTGGCAATCGTTTATAAAATCAACAACAGATATGATACTATTAGAACAATCCCCGAAAATGCTGTTTGATGTCAGATCGAATTTATACGAATTATTAACACACGGTATTCCGGCTGATATTATATTTAAAGGATTATATCAGAATTTGGCAGCTGGATGTGATTTATCTTTGAAAGCAGAGCTTGCGAGTACAGCTGCACAATATGAATATCGAATGCAGCAAGGCAATAAACATATATTTCATTTAGAAGCTTTCGTTGCTAAATTTATGTCAATGTATAAAAAATTTATGGATAATACTGTGGCGATGGGAGATGAATTTTAAATTATTTTTTTTTTTTTATTAAGCGTTTTTTCCAAATAAAAATTTTAATAAAATTAAATTTTAAAGAAATATTCTTTCAATAAACCTGATTTAAACTGCTATCCCTTTTGTATCTAAGACTAAATACAAATGTTATATGAGTGCGAGACAAGCTCCACAATTGATTCGATGATTTTGATGATAAATGGCTTTTTTTAGTTTATTATTTCAGAGTTGGTTTTTAGGCAAATATTATATGGTCTAAATATAGTTTTCGTAAATGAGATAGACTTAATAATTTAGATAATGGACTGATAGGTAAAAAATTATTTTAAACTAACCAAAATTTAAATAGCAATGAAAAATAAAATCAAACCTAGGATTTATATTAATTTTGAATACAAGAATAATGAAATTTGGTTAAATTTAAAAAACGTGAGTGAAATAATGTAATAAAAAACAAACTTTAATAATTCACTAAAATATTAAAAACATTTACAAATAAACTTTATATTAATAACGAAAAATAAATAATTAATCTGCAGTTCCATGAATTCTTCTCATCTGTTCCTTACTTTTTTGTAATAGTAATTGACTCTCTGGATGTTCTTTATACATTTTTTCACGTTCTTCAATAAGTCCTGTTAGAATCTTTTCCCTAAAAATTTATAACAATCGAAAATTCTTCCGGGAACGTAAAAATTTTCTTGGTTATAATACATACCTGTACATAAATGCTACTCCAAATGAAATTAATATACTACCAAAAACAATTGGAAAACGTAGTAATTGAAACGCGCTTGGCCCTCTTGGATTAAATCGATTATTCATTTTTTTTAACTTATTTAAAATGTGAAAAATCTAATTTTAAATTTGACAATGACAATTTGACATGCCGTTCTTCGTAATCGTTAATAGTCTATGGTTGTTTTTCAACTTGCATTTCAAAAAACGCAATGTAACTATATCTATGAATGAAATGCAACAAGGAGAATTCGGATTCTCTTTAATGGAAATAAAATTAGCTTTTTGGGCCCTCAGGCATTTGTAATTGGAGCTTTTGCAACACAAATATATGGTTGAAATAAAAGTAAATTATATGAATTTTACATCAATAAGTAAAAAAATAAATATCCAAATAAAATGAAATTTTCAGAAGACAAACATTGAATTTTTAATAAAAGATCTCGTGACATTTTTTTCGCACTTAAGCTCAACGACATGCCCTCTGTTTTCATATTCAGCAAATTTCAATACATTTGGATAACTATTTTTCGATTGGTTAGAAAAATATTGCTGAGAATAATATTTTCTCAACACCAACGCTCGCTATTTAGTTCAATCGCTTGTTAGTTTAGCGAATTCATATCAAGACGACAGGTGATGAGTGACGAAATGATTATGATGGCACAAAATATTTGTATCATCAATCTAAATTTCATAACGTTCAATAGACCACGGGTTTTCGTCCTTAAGTTTTCTTATCAACTAAATACGGCTATTAAGTTCAGAGTTTTACCGATTTTTATCTATGGTTCATAGTCTGTATAAAACTGTGGTTCTAAAATGGTTCAGAATAACTTATTAGGGATTATCTGACTTTGTCAATAATTTATATTAATTTTTTTAAAAACAATAAAACGAAACAAGAGAGTACTACAACAGATATATTTTTTCCCTATATGTACATATTCATTAATATAATTTCCATAAGTGCATCAAATGTAAATAAGTGTATGGACCAACTTAACAATCAAAAACTGCTGGTAGGGCTATTTGTTTATGATAGTGAAGAATTAATAGTAAAAAAAATCAAAATAATATGTAAATTAAAATATATCCTTGAAATATGTTTATAAAATTCTATAGTTTAAAATAATTTAAAACAATTTTAAATGTAATACCCCCAAGAAAGGTTAGCCAAAATGAAGTGTATACTGATATTTAACCATTTAAACGATGTTATCTACTCAAAATACAATGATAAATTTTGTGAACATATTACAAATGTTGCAATTTCACAAAATCTCATTGAAAAATCTGAGGTATTTATTAAAAAAATTTCCCTTTGGATTCAATTTGAAATTTTAAAATTACAAAATATATTTTATAGATTGAAAATGAAGACCAAATTAATGCTAATATTATAATGCAAGTATTTTCGCCGATTGTTACATCGCAAAGAATTATGAATTGCCAATTTGGTAATTCGTACACATCAATAAAATGTCAAGATGGGTTAAATATTGTTTTTATTGAGGTAGGTCAATATAATTAAAACATTTGGAAGAATTTTTTGTAATTATGCTATTTGTTATTTACAGTATATGGGGTATTTGTACATGCAAATTGGAAATCAAACTGTGTCATTTTTAAAACGATCATTAGGAATTTGTGTGTCCTTCGTGAGACATTTATGTGGACCAGATGTGTACTTGTAAGTAATTTTTTCTTTTACATTTGTACCTGTATGCCTATGAATTTAGTTTCGAAAACTATTCGGGTTTTGTAAACACCTAATTCAACTAAAAGTTTATTATATTGGAATATAATTTACGGTGATTCGGGTAATAAATAATTTATGTTTAAATTTTTGTTTATTTTGACTTTTTATAAGTAGTCCAATATAATGCCATTATCAATGATTTATTAATCATAAAGAAAGTTCAGTGAAATACAAACCAAATAAATTTTATTTTTACTAGCTCTTCTTAAACTTTGATCGGTCTCTTCAATCACATTTCAAAATGGCCAAGAAATAATTAAAATCATATTTTAAAAATAAATTTTATTCAATATGAATAAAACAATTTACAAAAATTATACAAATCTTAAATAAATTAACATGAAAATGCAGAAATACCAGTGATAGCTTTACCTAAAATTAAAGCATGAATATCATGTGTTCCTTCGTATGTATTAACCGATTCTAAATTCATGACATGTCGAATTACATGATACTCATCCGAAATTCCATTACCTCCTAATAAATCACGAGCAGTACGTGCAATATCCAACGCTTTTCCTGCATTATTACGTTTTAAAATTGAAATCATCTCCGGTGCGACCATATCTTTATCCTTTAACCGGCTTACAGTTAAACATGCATTTAAACCCAATGCAATTTCACTGCACATATCCGCTAATTTCTTTTGCACTAATTGATACGACGCAATCGGTTTCTTAAATTGATATCGATCTAATGTATATTGACGTGCAATTTCAAAACAGCTTGTTGCTGCTCCCATTGCACCCCATGCAATTCCAAATCGTGCATTGTTCAAACATGTAAATGGTCCTTTGAGTCCCACTACATTGGGTAGTAGATTTTCTTCAGGTATTTCAACATTATCCATTTGTATCATTCCGGTACATGAGGCACGTAGCGAAAATTTCCCTTCAATTTTTGGTGTACTTAATGTACCCTTATGTTTATTGCGTTCGACTAGAAAACCGCGTACTTTATCATCTTCACATTTAGCCCAAATTAGGAACACATCGGCTACGGGCGCATGACTTATCCATGATTTACTACCGTTTAGTATATAAGTTTTTTTATCTGGTGAATATTTTGCTCGTGTTTCCATTGAGCTGGGATCACTACCATGATTTGGTTCTGTTAATCCGAAAGCGCCTACTAGTTTACCTAAAAAATAAATACATTTTAATAGAAAAATTGCATAAATTTTTATTAAAAAAAAAAATTAATTGGTCAAGACATTCGACAGATTTGAATATGCAAATGTAGTTTCATGCTTTAACGACCTTAATTTGACTTCATTTTGCAAAATATTTTTTGTATCAATATTGGGAAATTATGGGGTAAACAAAAATTTTTAATAGGTATATTGAAAAAAAGTTAATGACCTTCATTTTTTAGTATGTAATCTTAAATATATTTAAGATGACAAAGAGATAATAACCTGATTGTCTTCTACTCAATTACAAAGCAATGACCTGATCTTATAAAAACATCCCTTGCAAAATCGTTTAATTTTATTTCATAAACCGGAATTTCAATTTTTATTCTTTTAAATAAGTATTTCATTTATAAGGTTGTTAATTAAATTAAACCGAAAATCGTGCTTTTTGGATTTCTATTCTTTGATTTTGGCTTGATATGAATGATATTTTTAATTACATAATTGAGAAATATTATTAATTTATTATATAGATTTTTTAATATCAACTATAACATAATATTATTACACATTGTAGTAACTAAGATAGCTTTCTAGGGTGTCACCTAACTTGACTTTTGACATCGATCGAAAATTAAATTTCAAAAACTAATGTAGAGGTTATGGATTAAATAAAACACAAATTACCTTTTCCAAGTAAAGGTAAATATTTCTCTTTTTGCTCATTTGATCCAAAATCATTTATTCCACCCATAACCAATGATGATTGCACACTATACGTGGATCGATAACTGCTATCGATTTTTTCAATTTCATTTGCAATTAATCCATATGCCACAGAAGAAACACCTGAACAGCCATACCCTTTGATTGTACAACCTAGTGCACCTAAATCACCCAATTCCGGTATTAATTTATCATCGAATACTTCATTACGATGAGCTAGCAATACTCGTGGAAATAATTTTTCTTGACAATACGTTCGAACTGAATCACGTATAATTTTCTCTTCATCAGTTAATTGTGATTCTAAATTAAATGGATCTTGATAGTTAAACGACACTTTCGTTGAAGCACAACGATTCGATGCTAATTTTATACAATTTTCGAATATTTTTTGTGGATTTCGTAAAATTAAATTTGCCATTTTAATACGTTTAAAAAATAATTACTTTTAGCACTTACAAATTAGCTTAATTTAATGATACTTATTTTTATATGCTTAAATTATTATCTATTTATTATCAAATTTTTCCGTCATAATTAAATGAACTTTGCCTTTAATATTTAAATTAATATTATTTAAATAGTAAACAAATATAAATATTATTGTGTACACACTGTGAAGATATTAATCAACAAATTTAAAGTTTACGTCATATCAAGTAATTTTATTATTTACAAAATTTCTTATAAATTTAACACTTAAAAAACTTTTTGCAACCTGTTTTCAACTACACAATTTTTGACATATTATTATGTCATAAAAACTCATGCAATGTAGTTTTAAAGTCGACCATAAACACATTCATTTATATACTTAAGTCATAAGTTTTCGATGTCATATATCGAGTAGTACTCCTGTTTATTAATAATATTGATTATCAAAAGCATTGGAATCAATTAAGAAGGGGAACCAATAAGAAGTAATAAGCAATCCTAAATAAATAAACCTAATTTAATCAGTTACTTTTTCATTAAATGAGATGAAAAATTTCAATTCAAGGCTATTTTGATATAAAAAATTTATGTATAAGAAAACATTTTCATTATAAAAAATAAAATTATTTTTTTATTCTTTACATGTGATTGTAATTGTAAATTATAAAATGAAACTACAAAAAATGAGAGTAGAAATATTTTTTTGAAATGTAAATAATTACACAATCATTCAATTTGTTAGTAAATAGTGACAAATTTTTAATATCTAATAATGTATTATCCACAGACTTCTATAACCACCTATAAAATTTGACTTTACACTAATTAATGAAAGTTAATTAATTAAGTTTAATTAATAAAATACGTGATAACTTTTTTATCAAAAAAAGCATGTTCTGATAAAATTTTAATTTTGATATTTTGAATTTATTTGCCCTTGAGATTTATAAGATGTATAGTTTAATAAATTTATTTATCGTCAATATCAAGCAGAACTATTAACTATAACAAAATTTATTTAAAAAAAAGAAATTAATGTATTTCCACTATAATCATTGAATGAGATACATTTTGATCATTTTAAATATAATTTATTTCCAAAGTACTTAAAATGATACACCATAATTGAGTTACCAAAGGCAAATAAAAATGTAATCTGTAATTTTTCTGTGAAAAATATATAGATGTTATAGATATAGAATAAGAAAAAAGATATACATGCTATTTTTTCAAATTTTTTTTTGCTATATTTTTACAGCCATAACTATGCAAATAGGACCATATTTTATGTTCTAATTGTCCATTAAAAATGACCAATTTTCCAGGCCATCAAAAAGTTTTAAATTAAAATCATATATTTTATGTTCTAATTGTCCATTAAAAATGTCCAATCTTCCAGGCCAAATTATGGTTTGATGTACGATTTTATAAATTGCGTAATTTGAGAAGAAAATGACGATTTAAAAAATAATACAAAATTTTTAATCTAATTTCAGATTGAAGAACAATGATTCTAGGCGTGCATTGTTATCAAGTTTATTATCAATATGGGAAAATTTACGTGAAAATGATCAAGCAATTCTTGTGGAGGCTGTTGAACAACTAATGGTAAATGCTGATTTAGGTTCAGCCACATTAAAATCACTTCAAGAAGTTACTGAGAAATTGAAAACACAATTAGATTTAACCAGAACCCATGCAATGATTTTAGTTCAAAATAAATTCATGTCCTTATATTCAAGGTAATTCTTTTAAATTTATTTGTCAATAGATTGATTGCTATAATTTATTTATTTTCCAAACAATGGCATCATAATATTTATCGACTCTAAGCAAGAATATACGATGTGTTCGGAGATTTTCGCTTCATTTAAGCATTTTACATAACTTTCATAATTTTTTCTTGATATTCGATGGCGGAGCACCTATTAAGAATTTTTAATTAACAATAAATATTTTGAAAATTTTAGTCGTAACGCCAATGATTTGTCACCATCTGATATCATATTTGTAAGTTTATTGACAATATTATCATCACAACAGAGTTCAGATTTACTTAATAATACAGACAGCTCCGACGATACCGAGAATTCAACATCTGAACGAAAGTTAACTACATACTTAGCCTTATTAATGGGTAATGGAACATTACCACAATGTATACCACATTTAATTCACATTATACCAATCACAGATGAAGTTCGCATGCTAATTTTAATTGAAAATGGTAACAATACAATATCTTCCGGTATCTATGAAATTTTCCATAATTTCAATATAATGCAAACAGTACAAATGCAAAAAGATTCAACATCAATACGACCCGCACTAGAGAATTTAGATAATTCAATAAAAAAAGTATTAGATGCATTTAAAAAAACTAAAAATTTAAATGATGAATTAGATAATTGTCAAAAGAAATTGGCAAATAAATGGGATACAATCAATAAAAAATATAAAGAATTTTTAAAAACATGTGATGCCGAATGTGTATTACGAATTGAATCAAATACAATGGTTTTTATTGAAACATTACGCGAATTATTGGAATTGGCGGTTTTTAATACAACGTGTGGTAATTTAAATGTTAATGAATGTATTATAGAAGCTGCGAAAAATGTTAATAAACGATTATCGACGTTTAGTGATTTTTTAAAAGTAAAAGCAATACGAAATTTTACACTTGGATCATATCCTTTTTTTTATTACAAATTTATGATGCATGAGTTTTTTGTGTTTTGTTGCTATTTTGTTTTAACTATAACCAACACTTACATATTTGACTAAATGCGTCCGTAAACAGGTAATAACTGCATAATAATTAATTAAACCATCCTGTATATAAAATATAGTGTATGACGCACAGTCTAGTCCTGTACCATATTTTTTGATAAAATATCGTATTTAGGTATTTGAGTAATGAAAAAACCGATTTTGCATTCATTTTTCAAAATAAATTAATGTCTAATTTTATTGATATTAGTTTAATCACAGTAGATCATGAAATAGGAACTCAAACAGAATTCTTCCACCATGTGGTACAGATCTTCGAGTATACTATTAGAATCGTTTCGTTTTCAGGCAGAGAAATTTAATAACTGGTTTCTAAAATGAATATGAAAAATGCGCATACAAAGGCATTGAATACGATTTAAAAAAAAATCTTATATTTTAAATGTTTTTCATTATCTAAAAATTGGAATCATTTCATCCAAATTTTAAATGTTATTGTATTTAAGTGTTGGTTGTTAATAATCTCGCTTGTTTTTTATCCTTAATTATAAAACACAAGATCTTCCCTAACCATCAACAAGTATTTGGAAGAATTTCCGGGTCTCGTACATTTTTTATATATTGATCGAGCAAATCATCGTATTACAGCACCAAGTTTAGATTTTACATCAGAGGAAACAGTCAATTTAACAAAACAAAAGGTTTGACGTAGTTTTTTTCTCCTCAAAATATGATGATCAAGTACACAGGTCAAATATTTTGATACTTTGTACTTTGTATCATCTAATTTATTATATTTTGAAAGGTTTTTATCTAATTTTTAAGATTTGGTCAATGGTGGATTTTGCCCATAGTCATTTACAACAAGGTCATCTATCATTTATGTGGAAAGACACTATTTTTAATTACGCTTATTTCTTATGGTTTGAAGATTCTGCTGGTGGACCATTAAAGCCAAAAGTGTATCCAGCTAATGTTGGCAAAGTATTACCAACGCCTGGTATTTTAGTAACAGATTTTTATAAGTAAATATTTATCGAAATTTTAAAGATACAGTGAAATTCGTTTATTTTCATTTAATAAGAATGTATACACACATTTTTTTTCCAAGTATATTATCTGGCGATATTTTTAAGCCTAGAATATCTAGCCAAAATCCTAGTCTTAAGATTGAAATTATCTCTACTTTTATATAAGAATCAGGCTTCTTTTGCAATCAATTAATTGGTGAAAGTAAATTTTTGAAACAAAGAATTTTAAAAATAAAGTCACGGGCAATATGAGATCATTAAAAACGATTTTCATTGAATTTTAAAAAGCTGAATATCTAACACTAATATTTTTATTTTCAGAAAATTAATTGAAGTATGCTTTCCAAAACAATCAAATACAAAAATTAAATGTTACGAACTATTTTGTATTCATTTAGGTTTAGCCACTTCATCGTGTGTTTTGGAACATTCTAGGCGTTTAGCAGCAACTATTTGGGATGTTACCGGTGTGCCGAATAATCCAATTGATTTGTTATAAAATTTTTTATTTTGTTAAAATATTATTATTGTTTTTATCGTTCGTATTATTAAATTGTCAAGCATATTCGTTATTTTAGATAGTCCGGCAAAAGTATCCAATATGAAAAATAGTAATGTATGTTTTTATTTTGAGGTGCACTTAAATTATACAAATGTGCCAATGTACTTATATTCAATTACACTAATTTCCCCATGTAGATCCTAAGAAAGTATTAAATATCGTATAATATAGTCCAATGTAAATATTAAAAATCTCTTTTTTTTCCACGATATTGATGAAATTTCTTAAGCGTATGGATAAATAGTACCTAGAGAAAGGCCATTGATACAAAAATACAAAGCAACTTGAAAGATTTGAACGATACGAAGATATTAAGTTAAAATAATTAATTCAAGTTTCTATCACAGTATGACTGCTTAAATTTTTAGTAATACTAAAATCTAAAACCGTTTGTAATATATGAGGGTAAAAATGAAAAATCCAAATAAACTTCCGGTTAAGCGCCTACCCAATTTGATGAAATTCTCGATCAAAACTTTGATTTTGAATTTGATATTTAATGAAAAATAAATTTTAATATATAAGCTTTTTGCGCTTTTGAAAAAAATCTCCATTAAAAAAAGTATTGATTTTTAACACTTGATAATAAAAGGTGTTACTTAGTGCAAAAAAATTGCTAAAATTATTTTATTTTAATTGGTTTTGATGAGGTTACACACGAAAATTTCCAAAAAAATAAACCATATTCTAAAATTATAAAATTTCAGTTTTTGTTAATTGGCAACCGAATACACATGATACAGAAATTTTGTGTGTGGAATTAAAAAAAATTTTGTTTATTGTAATTTATATTTTGCTGTAAACCGATTTGGGCTTATAGTATTAATATAATCTTGGAAAAAGGCTAAGAACTTAATTTATTAATTGTAATAAATTTTATTTTCTATAAAAACGATAAACAAACGAAGTTTCTTCTTGGAAAACCATGGTAGGTTTTAGATTTCGTCTATAAATAGTACGAAAATCTTACAAAAAGTTGATATAAACTTTTTTTTAGAGTAGAAAATGTTACCATTTAGGTTTACCAAATCAGTAGCAGTATTTGACAAAAATTTTCATTTCGTTAACTAGGTTTTAGTATGAAAAACTAGAAATTAGGTTCATTTTACTGTGTATTTTAAAATCTAGTCTAACATTATTGCCATTCACCACGTAGATAATTTAAAGAAAAAATTGAATAATTTTTCGTAAAGTTTATCTTATCCAAATTTAATACCTAGTTATTAACTTGTAACCTATCTTATGGACGATCCCGCTGTTTTATATTATGTGGCTTCTAGTTAATTTTTATTAACATTTCGGATAGTATATTAGATAATCGGATATCGTAAAATGTACGCAATACAAGCCATATTTTAATATTTTTTTAGCTTCGTTCTGTAATCTAAGCAATTTTTGGGAAGTAGATTATTTTAACGGTTTTTAACATAGAATTCATATATATTACTACTATAAAATGACTTGCTTTGCGCATGCAAACAGGCTATGTTTATTAATGTAAAACGCATAGCAATATATTCATGCTACGATTTCAGCGCTATAATATCAAAAGTAATAACTGCTCATAAATCACGCAGCTGACTATTTTCCATAGATTACAAAATTGTGATTAGTTATTATAATATATTGTACACTATACATTACTAAGAAACACTCCAACTATTACAAGTTTTATGTCTATGGTGTTTAAATATTGGTAGTTTTAAATAGTTCTTAATTATACCAGTAGTTAAAGTCTTCGTTAGCATGAATATCCAATAAAATACTACTAAAACGGCGTGGTCTTAAACGATGCATAATATAAATGTGAAAATATGGCTTGTATTGTGCTTGCATACGTTCAACTAATGACTTTCGCCTTTGGAACAAGTTTAAGCCATATTAATATTATCAAAGCGAACTCAAAAATTTTTCGAATAAATTTCGATTTTTTGTCCCAATTTCCTAAATTCTTGATTTTGGCAGATTATGTAGAAAATGACCAAAAATGATTTTTCATAAAAATCCCTCTTTTTACTTTTTAAGTATTGAATGCCAAAATAATTGATGTTTGTATTAATAAATATTTAGGTGCCCAGTTAATTGTTATTCTCGAATTTTCTTACATTATTGAATTGTTAAGTTTAAAATTTGAGTTTTATAATTGTATTTACTACAAGTTGCCAAAATGAATAAAACAAAGTAAAAATAACAACCGTACCGTGTAATATCAAAATATATTTTATTATGTCTTAACACTTTATTATTGTTTTTATATGTTATATGATGATTTTAATTTTTGTTTTTTTTTTTTTGTTTTAATCTAATGTAAGGGTTAGTGAATAACAAATTTTTATATTATGAATATTATTTAAAATAAAAGAAAGTTTTTATATATATTATGAAATGTTTCTCTTTAAATAAATTTTTTCTCACACAATGTCTACATTCATAAAATGATATCAAGTTTGAAAAAGGGCGAAAGAAGAACTCTAGAAATACACTGCCTTTAAATAAAAACAATGTTTGATTATAGATATGAATTATCTAAAAAAAATGCATTTTTCGAAGACTTCAAATTACATGTCCACCATTTATTTCAAATAACTAGCACAGTTATACAACACGTGATATACCCTAAAATCTCTTATAATTTCTAAAAAATTTGCATTTTATAGAAAACAAGTGTTTAGGTCTGTATGGGATTCAAATTTTTTGGCTTACATAAAATGCATGCTTTTGTCTACAATAAAAAATATGCTTGTGCTAATTATTCGCAGATTTGTACAAGTTAACTGGGGAAAATTACATTATCGTGAAAGCCCATATTTACAGAAAACATAGCTTAAAAGTAAATTAGACATTAGTATAATGTAGGATATTCTACAACTAATCGACCACAAATAGTTTTATCACGTGCCGAATAAAATGGTTTTTGCATTTTCTATTGAGGAATTGTCTTCGAAATTTTGGGTATGCAAGATGTAAGGCCCTAAGCATAATTAAGCCATGGCGTGATGAATTTACATCAATATATTTTATTGAAAAACTACAGTAATATTGATCGATGTGGCGATGAAATAATACCACATATTGATATATGTTATTAACGACTCAATCATAGTTGTCACAAATTATAATTTTAAACCGTTTATATTATATTACTTATATCTGCGATACATTTCATTTTAATGTGTATATCGCATCGCTGTGTCACTTTGATTAGAATTCGTCGAAAGATTGTGTTCAGGGAACACAAAAAATTTACGTGAAAAGGACTTTTCAGAATCCATTATTAAGTAACAAAAACAACATTGAGTTAAATAAAAAATAAATGTATGTATTAAACTTAATTACAAATAAAATAATTTATTGAAAAACAAGTATTTGTTTTTAGTTATATTTCCCACCATAAATCCGTTTTATAACCGCTAGAACACCATTCTTGGAATTGTGATTGGTAGCGGGAAATTCTTATTGGCATTTTCAGCCGCCTCTTTTCAAATCAACTGAAAATTTAACATTTTTAGAGCGTTCCGAATTTATACAATTGCTCCAAATTAAACTAGATGGTTATTTCCGCACAGGAAAATATTTTTAGTGGTAATCAATCTTTTAGTCCCCGTTCTCCGATTTTGGGGCCCGATTTTATGTACAAAATATCTTTTTTTTTTTAATTTCGATTTTTCACAGCATCTTAAAAAAGAGTTAGAAGGTTGAGAACATCTTGTACTACGACGCATTTAATCAGTGGGAAATATAACTTTAGTGAGTGCTACTCACGAATTATTTTTTTAATATAAATTAATAACACATTCTTTATTCATAACAAAATAAAATAAATTTTCAAATTTAATACAAAAATTTTAAAAAATATATAATAAGGCACAAGTTTTTTTTAATCTTCTTTTTCTTGCAACAAACCAACACTATTATTCAATTCCTTCGAGTTATTTAACTGTAAATTTGCTTTATTCGATCGTGTTCGAACTGTAATATTAGATGGAGAAGGTATATTCTTTACCTTTGATTTATTTTTTGACAAATCTTTTGTAATTGAACAATCTGGTGTCAGTTTTAATTGGGCATTTAATGCTTTCTTTGTTTCCTTATTCACAATCGGTGAATTACTTTTTAATGCATTCGCATAGTTTAATTTATCTTTTATCTCGTCAGACGCCTTAGTTATAATCTCTTTTAGTGAATCGTCAGTTTCACAATTATCTTGTTTCTTAAATTGTTCTAATTCTAAATTTAAACGCTTTTTCTCCTCATATAACTTACTTACTTGACTAATTAACGAATTCACATGTTTTTGAACTCTATCTTCAATTTTATTTAAACTTAAATCCGAATTTACATGAATATCTGAGCGCATATTACGAATAATTTTATCAATTGTACCCAATTTTTGACTTGTTGTTTTATATAACTTATTTGCATCACTTAAATTTGTTATTATTAACGGTATTTCCGTAAATTGTGTATAATCGTATCGATAAAAAGTTTGTGAATACGTGTGAGTCGCACTATTTTTCGTGTAAGATGAAGTCAACGCACAAAATGTAAACATTTCTGGTTTATCCGCAATGCTAAATAATTCTTTATGAATTAATTTTTCACGTAAGGTCATTATTAAATTTGTATGTTTTCGTGATCGATACCAACCAATTATATTATTTTCACGTCTAATATAATCAATATTTTTATTTTTAAAATCAATTTCCCCGATATGATTAAAAAATATATCGTAAATTGGAAATATACCAGTTATGTTTATCATCTTTTTGATTAGTATTGTTTCAATTTCGGCATCTGTTACGGATTTAATTATTTCTTCGGAATAATCGCCCAAAAGAAAACCAACCTAAAAAATAATCAATTAAATATTTAAACTGAATTTCATCAATGAAAATTGAATTTCGTTTACTTTATCAAACTCTGATTGTTCACATTCACTCATTAATGATGCTAACGTAAGTCCAGAGGACTTAACAGAAATTTCTTCTGTCATTTTGATTTAAATAAAATTATTTTTAGTATCACTTTTGTTTACATTTAAGAATTATAATTTTTGACTGAAAGTGATGGCGCAGCTGAAATGCCCAAACGCTCAAGTTGAATCATTTTATATATTTAGTCGCACATTGGCATTGGCAACACTGCAAAATACACGTTAGTTCTTCAAAAATAGTTATCTGTCAAAACTAATATCGAGAAAAAATACCTGTTGAAAAATTAACGATTCAATATTAATATAAATTATAATTAACTTCACTTCGCTCAATTCTTCACGGAACATTTAATTTTAGAAATACGATTGATTATTTCCCTTAATTTTTTAATATTTAGCTCAACATACGTCGGAAATATCGCATTTTGAAACTAAATGCATGTATAACTTTCATAATTAAAGTCTTGAAGGGGAGCCGTCTTCAATTCTATGACGATATCTTTTAAACAAGAAATAATTGATTAAAAAAAAAAATTTCATCAAATCTTGAAAATAACATCATTGAACAGAAAACAATGGATACTCAATACAATTATTTATATGGTATATAATCATAAAGTGCGTTCCACTTAGCGCTCACAACGATCACGCTCATGACCACAAACCCAAATAGAACGGAGTTTGAGAGTTTAAAGACGATCTAAGAATTAACTTTTTCAGCCACAGTTTCGTACAGATGGTTTTATAAATAAACCAATTTCATGTTTAGTTTTAATTGGTTTATAAAATAAAAGAAATAAAATTTATTTTTTTATCATAGATCAAACAATATAAATCCGATCTTTCGGGTCGCACCTAGATCACTTGTTATGAAATTAAATAAACGGACATTGGCTTGGAATATTGTACATAATACAGATTTAAATATTTTTGAAAATAGAGGTTTATGAAATTAAAAAAAAAAAAAATTATGTAACATGGTTACTATTAAATATTTCTTTTATACTAAATTATTTGGATTTTGAATTTAAATTTCATCAATTTTTGGATATTATTCTAAATTTGGAACAAAATTATGTTTTTTCGAAAAACAATTTTCATCGACATCGGCAAGTTGTCTATTCAGGATCATGGAATAAGTAATGTAGCAAAATTTATGCTCCAGCCTAAAAATTTTTGTGATACAAAATGCATATCCCTTCCTCCAAAGGTGACTTTCATTTATCAATACTTTGAATTTTAATAAATTTTCATATTTTATACCTTTTAGAAAGGCTTAATTCTTGGATGCTACGAAAATGACAGCGGTGAACCTGTATTAACTCCGGCTTCCTGCAAATTTAATGAAAAAATGCAAGGGAAATTGCTCGAATTAATTGTGGGGTATGCATTAGTATATATTGAAATTTAAACAAGCATAATTCAGAGGCATACTTTTATCGATGAAAGTCTTATCGAAAAATTATCGGCTTTTCTACTATTTCAACTACAATGTAGTCATCATCACTATAAATTAGATAATCGCAACAATTCTCCGGACATACTCTCATATACTCTCATTAGATTTTATTTTATGCCTTGTAAAGGCATATTTGTCCTCTATTTTTGTGTAGAGAAGTACTTATGCCTGTGTCAATTAGATTTAGGGTATTGACGATGCTCAAACGAAATGGTATTATACTTCGAAAGTGCAAACTACTTTTAATTTGTTACTGATAAAATATTAATTAAATGATTTATTTTAGTTCAGGAAAATCAATTTGGAAAAGTCGACAGGGTTTTGCTTTTTGTAACATTGAAGATGAATTTTGGTCAATAGTTATAGTTGGATTGGGTAATAATAAAGATGGTTTTAATTTGCTTGAAGCTATTGACGAATCGCGTGAAAATGTCCGTTCTGCAGCTGGTTTAGGTTGTCAGCATTTATTAAGACAGCATTGTGGCCATATATTTATTGAAGGGTTAGGACGACCAGAACAAGCTGCTGAAGGAGCTGCGTTAGCAGTGTGGCGCTATCAAGAATTTAAGAACAAAATCAACCGTTTACCGGTACCAACTCTAGAATTATATGATGACGTTGACCATGAATCATGGCAACGGGGGCTGTTTAAAGCAGAAGCTCAAAATCTTACTCGACGCTTATCAGATACACCAGCTAATTTCTTAACTCCAACGGCATTTGCTCAAGAAGCAATAAAATTACTTTGTCCTTGTGGTGTAAAAGTTGATATTCATGATAAAGAATGGATTCACAACAAGAAAATGCACGCTTTGCTGTTAACAGCAAAAGGTTCATGTGAACCGCCAGTTTTTATAGAAATCCACTACTGTGGCGCACCTGTAGAAGAAAAACCTGTAGTTTTAGTCGGTAAAGCAACAACATATGATAGTGGTGGCTTATGTTTACACGATGCCAAAAGTATGGCCAAATACCGAGGCGATATGACTGGTGCAGCTGCTGTTGTTTCAACAATACGTGCAGCTGCTATGTTGAGTTTGCCTATCAATATTATAGGTTTGATTCCACTATCCCAGTGAACACATGACTTTAATATGACGTCATATAGAGGTCATATAGAGATCATAATTTTTTGACGTAAATATGACATAATGATGACTTAATTCATGATTTCAATATGATGTCATATTGAATTACATCACTATTACATAATCCTGACATTAAATTTGACTTTACTATGATGTCATTTCTATGATTTCAGTGTTACGTAAAACTGATGTCATATTTTAATCACATTGTGACGTCATATCGAAGTAACAAGCTTATGTAATATTTACGTCACATCTAAATCATACAATTATGTAGATAACGAGTCATTATCATAACGTAAATGTGACATCATAATTCAATCATATTCTTACGTAAGAAACAAGTCTTACTGTTACGTAAAACTGATGTCAGATTTTAATCACATTGTGACGTCATATCGAAGTCACAAGCTAATGTAATATTTACGTCACATCTAAATCATACAATTATGTAGATAACGAGTCATTATCATAACGTAAATGTGACATCATAATTCAATCATATTCTTACGTAAGAAACAAGTCTTACTGTTACGTAAAACTGATGTCAGATTTTAATCACATTGTGACGTCATATCGAAGTCACAAGCTTATGTAATATTTACGTCACATCTAAATCATACAATTATGTAGATAACGAGTCATTATCATAACGTAAATGTGACATCATAATTCAATCATATTCTTACGTAAGAAACAAGTCTTACTGTTACGTAAAACTGATGTCATATTTTAATCACATTGTGACGTCATATCGAAGTCACAAGCTTATGTAATATTTACGTCACATCTAAATCATACAATTATGTAGATATGCGTATGCGCAGTATCGTCTATAGACATATATTCAGTGCCTCGTGTCGTCTAGTCATACACACATAAAAAAAAAGTTATAATTAAATAATAACATCAAAGTGTCGACATAAGTACAAATGTTTTAAATACAATTTATAATTGAATTTGTTGTAAAATAAGTGTAAGTGTTTTATTTCATACTTAATTATTATAATAATAATTCTTAAATCATTCTAACCTAACTCCCATGTAAATAAGCATGCCTCACTAGTTATGCATTAGAATTTTTAGATAAATAAGTGGTAATATAGATGGAATTGGAATAATATTTATAATTTCTAAATTTAAGTATATTTGTTAGGCAATTTTTTTATTTTTAAAAGTTTGAAATTGCTTCATACCTGTATTTTAATTTTCATCCTGTAACCGGTAATATATTAAAAATGTAAAGTTTATTTAAATATCGAAAGTTTCAGATAAGTTGGATTCGTGTTTAAGACTTCTCGGCACATTGATGGTGGACATGAAAGATCTAAAGCAACGAACAGTTGGAGGAGCTAACGGTAAAGAGTATACTGAAAGAGTTCTCAGTACAATATTCTCAACAACATTCGCAGCTGATAATTCTTGGGAAGGAAAAAAAACTAAGTTCAAACTTAATAATTTGAAACTGATTGAAACTTGCGAAGGTGAAAGAAACTAAATAAATAGAGAAAATAAACATAGACTGAAAAATAAATATTTATTCTAATAAATTTGACAATTACTTTTCAGAGGTAATATTAAAACAATTTCCTTCGTGGGATAGGGCGGAATTTTCTAAAACTGGAACAAATTGGTTCCGATTAGGAAACCAAAGAACAGGTCTCCAAAAGGGGCAGGTGCAAAAGCAAAAGAAGCTTGAAGATGATAGAATCAAAGAGGCAACTGCATAAACTGTATGCGTATTATTATAGTAAATTTTGTTGCTTGTAAATGAATTTTGAAAATTCATGCAATATTTAATTACTAGAAATTCTATTTTCTACAGAATATTTAAAATGTTATAATAAGTGTTGATTTAAATATCTAATTAATATTTATTTATGTAAAAATTAATATTTATGTTTTTGTGGCTGTCAAATTTAAGTATTAATAAATAATTTTAAATTAGACATGATTGATTGATCATTGCTCAAAAGATTTCAAATTATTTTTCATATGTTTATCCATGAATATCCATTTACTTAATTATCTTTATGATAGAGTGATCTACATGTTATTTACAATACGCTGTAAATAATATTCTAGATTCTAAAAGAACCAACTAGATATCATTAAATCGATATCATTATTATATCATCTTGATGTCAGTTACGTCACAACAGAGTCCATTCTACCTAGTCATATATACGTCGTATATACGTAATTGGAGAAAAGAATTTGATGTCACCATGACATCATCGTTATATCAGCGTCATGTCCATTACGTAAGAATGGAGTCAATTCTAAGTCATATGTACGTAGGTAATTAGAGAAAAGTAAAAATGACGTCACCATGATATCATCGTCATATCAGTCTAATGTCAGTTATGTCAGAACGGAGTCAATTTTAAGTCATATGCACGTAGATGATTTGAGAAAAAAACTTGATATCGATATGACATCATTGTTATGTCAGCTTGACGTCAGTTAGGTCACAATGACGTCAATAGTATGTCAAACTTATGTCACATTTATTACGTAAAAGTCTTACGTCAAGAAGTGTGAAATAATGATATATATATGACTCTTATGTGACCTATTTCTTACGTAAATGCTGACATATCATGACGTCATTATGACATCAATTTAACGTAATTGTGTTCACTGGGATGTGAGAATTTGCCAAGTGGAATGGCAATGAAACCTGGTGATTTAGTACAGATGTTAAACGGCAAAGTAGTTGAGATTCAAAGTACAGCAAATGAAGGTCGGATAATATTAGCTGACACACTTTACTATGCATGTAGTGAATATAATCCAAAATTAATAATTGACTTAACGCCAATGACACCTGGTCATAGACATTTACTTGGTTCATCCTCAACTGGATGCTTTTCAAACAGTGAACACATGTGGAAACAGATTTATAAAGCTGGTGTTATTACTGGCGATCGCTTATGGCGACTTCCATTATGGAAATTTTACAAACGTAAAGTTGAAAATTATACATATTGTGATGTTAATAATGTCGGTCATGACGGCATTGTTGCAGAGCCATGCTTAGGTGCTGCATTTTTAACAAACTTCATAGATTGTGTTGATTGGATACATTTAGATTGTGATGGTACAGGAAGATTGTCGTCTAAAGAACATGAGGAAATATATCCATATTATGCTTATGATCGTTTGACAGGACGTCCAGTTCGTACTATTATACAATTGTTGTATCAATTAGCATGCCCGAATGACTGCGATAAACCTTATTAACATAGATACATTGATCCATATGTGAGACATGGAAATATTGACATCATTGTGCTTTAACCTCAAATTGATGCACATAGTGTACTGCAGTGTTTTACTGTCTAGTTTATCATCATATAAATCTTTAAATCTTGTTAAGTACAATGGATTCTAATTAATAATTATTAGATAAACCATTTTACTATTGTCTATTGTCCCAAAATACGGTTGGGGTCACGTATAAAACCCTATTTTAATAATGTTATTTATGTAAGGAATGATAACTTTAAATATATCCATTAAAATATTTCTTTTTTTTTTTTCTGTTTTAAAGCAATTTTTATATAGGAATTTTATATTTACTTTGATAGTTATTTTTACTCTTATCTACTTGCAATTTACAGTACATTCATATTTTTTGTATTTTTCTTAAGTTTAATTTAAAAAGAAAATATGTGCTGTGTTAAGAAATTTATTTAGAGAGTGTTTCTAACTCAGTTTTTTATTCCACTTAGTAGCTATATATTTAAAACTATCTGAGCTTTAGAAAAATTTAAATTTCTAATTGTTGATATGGAGCACAGATTATAATACCAAACATAGATAATGGACTCTAATAGTTCACGAAAAAAAAACGTCTCGTAGATGTCTCTGTATGATAGTAACTTTTAATGCCATCTTTCATTTTTTTGAAGACTTTAGAAATATATTTTAAGTATAACCATAGCGATAATTATTTTTTATATTAAATATTTGATGTCAAACGTAAAATTTATCGTTGTATTTAAATTCTCTATAATTTCCTTCTATGCTTAATAATTGTGTTTTTAATTTTATTATAGTGTTTATTGTTGATTGATTAAAGTGTCATTAAATTTTAGCCAGTTTGTTAATATTGCTAGATCGATTTATCAAATTATTTTGTGTAGAAATCGTATTAATAAATATTTTTTCTAACAATAATACAAAATGTACAACTTTTTAACAATGCAATAAATTCAAATTATGTTTAACTTGTAATTTTATTAAAAAAAAAACTGTTTTATAAAATTTAATTAAAAAATTATCAATCTAACCGAGTTCTAAGCACAAATAATTAATTTTGGATCCATACCATTTTATTTAATAGTTTAAAAAAGATGTTTGGTAGACGGAAAGAGTCGCCAATTTTGGCTTATTGAAACAATTTTGTAATGAAAAATACTTAAAAATTTAGCTTTTTAAACTGTCAGATGTGTTAAAAAAATTTTCTAAAATGTGTCTAAAAATTTTTTGATTCAGTTATTTTTTTTTGGACTATTTTGGACCAGTTATTTCATTTGGAACCTATATACCGAATGAACATATACATTGAATGAACATGAAAAAAAGGAAAAGAAAAAACTGGAAAAGTGAAAAGGTTGAAAATATTTTTATGATTTGTTTTCGAAAAATTGCCGAGAGTAATTAAAAAAATAACGGTAAGTTTTGATTACTTTATGGCCAACAAGGGCGAAGTAGGCCATCAATTGCCGCCGATTTTTCTAAAAATAATTTAGGTCAAATACATAATGGGTGTATTTAGCAGGAAAAGCGCTTACTAAGACGCGAACTATACAGTAGTCGGCCAGAACATAGCGCTAACTTCATTATGCAATAGCTGTGTTTGGAATAAACGAGCGTTAAAAAGTGATTTTATAGTATAGTTCGATTTTCAGCGCTTTTTGCTGGCAAACACAGCCATTATGTTATTCATAATTGGCAATTTTTTAACATAAATGAAGCTGACAATTAGCTTCCTATAGGTAGCTATTTAGAGGTTCACAGCGGTTAGCGCTTAGCGATCGCCATTTTGCTTACAATGTATTCGTGGCCAAATACACCCCAATGTTATAAAGTATTTGATATAGAGAACCAAAATTTTAATTTATATTGGAAGTGTATAATAATACACTTTTGCAGAATTCTAGAATTATTCAGAAAAATTTAACGTCTATAAATTTCATACTTTTTATTAAATATTATCATTTAGAAACTAAGAAGCCTTTGGTTTGACAAATTTTAATAAAAAAAAAAACATACATTGAAAACAAAATGATTTTAAAATGTCTATCTCGTTGCTACAGAAATCTCTAATATCAAAGTAGTCATTAAGTTTTGTATCCAACAACAACGACAAACAAATATTCCTTTCGTTAAAGGAATGAGTCTAGTTTTTGGGTTACACAAAAAAATGTAACTAGAAAACATTCTCATTAATTCGATTGGAAATAATTAAGATTTAATTTTTATAAACTAAATTCAAAATTTTTGGTACGCAATATGTTTTCTCTATCAAAACAGGTTTTGAATATTACACGACATGCACGAATAGTAAAAAACATTAATATAAATGTAAAAGTTTTATGCATTCGCTATGATCGTGAACAACACCGATTTTATTCAGCTGATGCTGTCTCGTGTGCAAGTGAAGGATATAAGGTAAATAATAATCTTTTAAAATATTCAATTGATACTAATATATGTATTTGTCTTTTACAGAAAGGAATTATATTAGGACATTATCTAAACGAAAATGGAGAACCTATTCTTACACCAGCATGTTGTAAATTTAATGAGAAAATGCAAGGGAGGTTATTGGAATTAATAGTAAAATCCGGCAAATGGAAACGAGGACAATGTCGATGTTTCAATAATATTGAAGATGAATTTTGGTCAGTAGCCTGTGTATGTTTGGGCAAAAAGAATTTAGGATACAACATATTAGAGGCTATTGATGAATCCAGAGAGTCTGTAAGAGAAGCAGCTGGAGCTGGGGCACAATGTTTACACGCTCAAGGTGTTGCACATATCTTTGTAGAGGGATTGGGTCGTCCTGAACAGGCTGCTGAAGGTACGGCCTTAGGTGTATGGCGATACCAAGAATTCAAAAATAAGAAGCATCGCATGGCTGTACCCACTCTTGAATTATACGATGATCCAGACCATGAATCATGGCAACGTGGTTTATATCAAGCGGAAGCTCAAAATCTAGCTCGAAGATTATGCGATGCACCAGCTAATCATATGACACCGACAGCGTTTTCACACGAAGCAATATCATCTTTATGTCCGTGTGGTATCAAAGTTGATGTGCACGATAAGGATTGGATGGAAAGTCAAAGATTGGTTGGTTTCTTGACAGCAGCCCGAGGTTCATGTGAGCCGCCCGTCTTTATGGAAATACATTATTGTGGCGGTCCCGTTGAAGAAAAACCAATTGCTTTGGTTGGTAAATCCACTACATTCGACAGTGGCGGTTTGTGCTTGAAGCCATGCTACCAAATGTCAAAATATCGTGCAGATATGTCTGGAGGTGCAGCTGTAGTAGCTGTCATGCGTGCAGCTGCTATGTTAAGTTTACCTATTAATATTGTCGGAACCATTGCTCTATCGGAGAACATGCCAAGCGGTATGGCTATGAGAGTTGGAGATATCGTTAAATACAATAATGGTTTAACGGTAGAAATTCAAAGGACTGACCAAGAAGGGCATTTGATTTTAGCTGACAGCTTATTATTCACAATCAACAATCACAAACCGCGATTGGTAATAGATATGACAACAATGACACGAGGCATAAGAAATTTGTTGGGATCTGCTGCTGTTGGTACTTTCAGTAACAGTGAATACATGTGGAAACAAATCCGTAAAGCTGGCGTCATAACTGGCGACAGATGCTGGCGTTTGCCATTATGGAAGTTCTACAAAAAGAAGACAAGTAAATACTCTTACGTTGATCTCAATAATCGTGGACATGGCCAAGGCACTCCTTGTTTAGCTGCAGCTTATCTCTCATATTTTATTGATTGTGTGGATTGGCTTCATTTAGACACCACGGGAATTGGTTTAATCGCTCAAAACAGAATTTATCCGTATTTAACAAAAGACTACATGATGGGAAGACCTGTCAGAACAGTAATTCAATTATTATACCAATTAGCTTGTCCAAATGAATGTGATAGACCTTATTGAAAACATTATGTACCGACTTTTGTTCTCCGTTTAGATTTGTGTATATACATATATATATATTTTTTTTTTTGAAAGTTAAAAATTAAATTGTTTTGGTTTTGAATGTAAAACCTTTCGTTTTGTTAAAAGAATTTTTAGGGATTTGATTTGTACCGAAAAAAAAATTGAAGTAAAATTTGTAACAAGGAATATTAAGTCTAAATTATTCACAATAATTTCGTTTCATACAATTTACAGAACTTTATTTTATTGGTTGTACATTTAAAAGAAAAATGTTTGAAAGCCGAAAGTTAATTTATGCTCAGTATTCGATTATTATTTGATATTGCATAATAAATTCGATAATTCTTACAATTTTTTGTTCTACGGTTTATGTGATAACCGATAATGATAAAAATAATTGATAGTTGTAAATTGTAATTTTATTCCCGTAATAAAATGTTTTAAAAACCGTTATCTATTTGGAAATATCCGTCATGAAGTACTTGACTAGGAATCATAGTAAATTTTGAAGACGTGAGTGACGAAGCTGTTGGAATTGACGAGCATGTGTAAAAGGTCCAAAGTATTTCCCAAATTCAGTAGTAATTCCAAATTTACGTGGGTGATGAAAAAATTTATTTGCGGGCTTGCGGTTAAAATTGATTTAAATATTTTTGGACAATATCGATAAGAATTCGTGTAATTTTTTTTATCCAAACTAATTATAATAAATATCCAAACTAAGTTTAGAATGAATTTAAAATACAAAATTGAGCATTTAGAAACATACTCTACTTTGAATGTAGCTCTTTGCAGAAGTGAAAAGCGATGCAAAGAATAACAAACGTAAGCGATGTGATTGTCAGAGATTTTTTTTCCGCCATATTTTTAATTAAGCAATGCCACCGCAACATCATAGCCTCATACTCGTTACCAACTTAGTAGTACCAATTTATTTTATGCCTTTATGTTGGTATTAATTTGACAATCTTCAGATAACAGATAAATGTCAAAAATTGAAAAACAAAGATTTTTCACACATAAACTGGTAATTGATACGATATTATATTAGAATTAAATAGCATTAGCTTTTCGATTCACACAATGGATCCAGCATTATTAAGAGAACGAGAGCTTTTCAAAAAGCGGGCATTATCTAACCCAACGTAAGTATTGAAGAAAAATTAACAACAGTATGTTTACATATTTTCATTGTATTATTAAAAAATTTACAGCGTTGAAAGAAAGATTAAAGAGACCAAATATGAAGCTCGCGAAGAACCACCTAAAAAGAAATCAAAACCTGTCTCATCTAGTAGTGGACCAAAAATTGATATTTCAAAGTATGATATAATTTTTTTCAATATAAATGTTTGATTCATGAATATAATTTGGTATTTCAAATTTTAGTTACAAAACTATGACTGGTAGTTCACAATATCGATTTGGAGTTTTAGCGAAAATTGTAAAACATATGAAAACTCGTCACCAGGAGGGTGAAGACCACCCATTATCATTGGAAGAAATTTTAGATGAGACTAATCAATTAGATGTTGGAAATAAAGTCAAACAAGTAAGCTTAAAGGTTTTTACCCGATATTATCCAAATTTAGAACAACCAAACACCCCCCCCCCCGCCAAATGTGGATAGATTTTGGATGTTTTACTAATTAAAATATGTTTTCTTCAAAATTCTAAGAAAAATTTTTTTTATTTTTAGTGGTTATTAAATGAAGCGTTAGTGAATAATCCAAAAATTGAGGTATCACCAGATAATACATTTATGTTTAAATCAACGTATAAAATACGGGATCGAAAATCTTTATTGCGATTATTAAAACAACAGGATTTAAAAGGATTAGGTGGAATTCTACTTGAAGACATACAAGAATCATTACCACACTGTGATAAAGCTCTAAAGGTTTGATGTTTTTTATTTGAAAAAGCCAAGCGTTAAACAAAAATTCTAGCTCGGTTTGATTAAAGTAAAGGATATTTTAAAAATATTCTTCGTGGACTTTTTTCAAATATTCTTCATGAAACATACTATAAAATTTTGTACTCGCTTAGCATTTAGTTTCTAAACATAGTAAACTTTACTTCATAATCTAAAATTAATAGAATCTATTTTTTTTAAAGCATCTTCAAAATGAAATTATATTTATAACAAGACCAATTGACAAAAAGAAAATTGTATTTTATAATGATCGAACTGCATCGTTGCCAATTGATGAAGAATTCCAAAAGTTATGGAGAACCGTTGGTGTCGATGTGGTTGATGATGAAAAAATCGACGAGTATCTAGAAAAACAAGGTATAATTTATTTTCAATTATCTTTCAAAAGTTAATTCTTTAAAACGGATCATTTCACGCTTAACTTGAAATTAAAATAATCATTTAAATTTTGATATTTCGCAGGTATACGATCAATGCAAGACCATGGTCTTAAGAAACCAATGGCCCCAATTAAACGAAAGAAAGCAGGTAATCGTAAGAAACAATTCAAGAAACCAAGAGATAATGAACATTTGGCTGATGTATTAGAAACTTATGAAGATAATACTTTAACTCAAAAAGGACAATTTCAATCAGCAACTGAAAAAAAATAATTAGAATAATTTAATTTAAATATTTGTAAATATTAAAGTCGATTAATAAATAAGAAATATTTCTTTTTGTTTGATATACAATCAATTTATTTATCTACAATACAATGGTACCATAAAATTACTATATAAAATAGGAATAATTTTGGAATAAACCGTTTCTCAAATCATCCAGGAGGGCTATCAGCGTGTATGACATTAAATTTATTGAAGTGTTCTATTGAATTAATTTCATTAATCAATTTCTTGATTAGTTTATAATTTTTTGACAAAGAAATACATATCTTACGAACTTTTATCTCCAAATGAATGAATAATATTGGTAGAATATTTTCCAAATTAAATGTGGAAAGTTTAAAGTTTTCTTCAATTTTCTGTGAGTAAAAACAGAAAAAACATTTAAAAAAAAAAGATAAAAGAATGTAGGTTTCACAGTGTTATTTTAATAAGCTTTTGGTACGGTATCCCTAAAAATATATTTTATTTAAATCTAGGTTGTTTATATTTGAAAAAAAAAAACAGTAAAATAATTTTAATGTTAACATGTGGGATACCATGGATTTAATTTATTTACCTGTGTCTAAAATAAAATTTTTCAAATCACTTCATTTGATATCACGGAAATGTAAATCTAAATTACCATCATGTCATATTTTCGACCTATTTCAAACCTAAAAAAAATTAATGGACATGCAGTTTATAAGAAAATAATAAGAAAACTTTGTGATGCGGGAGCAGATAAATGTCCAACGTTAAAAACACCAGAAAAGGTAGACAAAAATTTGCATATAAAAAAAAAATTAACTTTTTAGTCATTTGTGTTTATTTTCTACAGAAAGGAATTATATTAGGCGTTTATGAAGGATGTAATAAGGACCCTGTACTTTCACCAGCTTGCAGTAAATTCAATGATAAATTAAATGGAAAACTAGGAGATTTAATTGCTGTACATGGTAGTCTATTTGAACGAGGAGAATGTCGTGTATTCAATAATTTGGCTAACGAGTTCTGGGGAGTGGCAGTCGTTGGTCTTGGACCAAAAACTTTGGGTTACAACGATGTTGAAGCGATAGATGAAGCCCGAGAAGCAGTAAGAGCCGGAGCAGCATTAGGTGCAAGGAAATTACAAGAACAAGGAATTGGACATATTTTGGTTGAAGGATTCGGCGCTCCTGAACATGCTGCAGAAGGTAGTGCTCTAGCTGTATGGAAATATCAGGAAAACAAGGCACGACAAAAATGGATAATTGTTCCAACTTTGGAATTACACGATGATACCGATCATGATGCATGGCAACGTGGACTATTCAAAGCCGAGGCTCAAAATCTTGCACGTCGACTTAGTGATACACCAGCTAACCAAATGACACCTACGGCATTTGCACAACAAGCAGTTAATGTATTATGCCCATGTGGTATTAAGGTCGAAGTTCATGACAAGGATTGGATTGAAGCTAAAAAATTGAATGCCCTATTAACAGCAGCACGAGGTTCATGTGAGCCTCCAGTATTCATTGAAATGACATATTGTGGAGGACCATCCGACCAAAAACCAATTTGTTTAGTTGGTAAAGGTGTTACGTTTGATTCTGGTGGTATCTGTATCAAAACGGCCGAAGACCTTCAAAGATACAGAGCTGATATGACTGGCGCTGCAACCGTTGTAGCCGTTATACGAGCAGCTTCAGCTCTTAGTTTACCTTTAAACATAATTGGCATTGCACCAATGGCTGAAAACATGCCCAGCGGTATGGCAGTAAAACCTGGAGATATTGTATTTGCAGCAAATGGCAAATCCATCCAAGTAGAACATACCGATCATGAAGGTCAATTAATCTTAGCTGATACCCTAGTATATGCTCAATTATACCACAAACCAAGAATGATAATTGATATTGCATCAATTTCTACTGGTATTAGAGATTGCTTTGGAACATGTGCTGCAGGCGTATTCTCAAACAATGAACAAATTTGGCAACAATTGAGTAAGGCTAGTGTAATAACTGGAGATCGCGTCTGGCGTTTACCTTTATGGGAATATTTCAGGAATAAAGTTACAGATTTCGAGTCTCATGATGTGAATAATTTGGGTAAAGGAGAGGGCGAACCATGTATGGCTGCTGGTTTCCTCAGTGAATTTATTGAATGTATGGATTGGGCTCATATTGATGTATCCGGAGTTGGCAAGAACTCAGTAAATAACTTATACCCATATTATCCATTACATAGAATGACTGGACGACCAACAAGAACACTTATACAATTCTTATATCAAATGGCATGTCCACAAGAACGTGACCGTGAACTCAAATGAGTGCATATCATACTATTCATAGATCACCTGTAACGTTTATATTTTGGATGTTAATTGAAATTTTAATAGCTGGTTTCCATTTTTTTTTTTAAAGATATGTTAGGTTGTTGTTATCGTGAATGCAAGATTGATACATGTTCAAGTTTATGACTATAACCGAAAAAAATCGTGAGAGCGTGGTCAACTCTCTTAAAAAATATTATAGGGTTCTTTTTAAATTATGAAAGTGGTTTTTTGCTTTTACACTGCTCTTAAAAACTCAACATTTCTCATCGTTTTATATACATGTGTAATATTTTTTTTTTTTAACCAAAAAAATTGTCTTGTACAAGAAAATGTATGTTTTTGTTTTCTTTTTATTTTTTATTTCAGAATTTTTTGTATTACAGGAAAATGGTTTGTAGAACATTAATCAAATAATTGAGTTCATTCATTTATCCAAAACTTACATTATAGGTGGTTTTATTTTTGGCTTTTTTATTACCCGATTTTTCAGAAGGCATTCAGTTGTTACATAATACCGCATCGAATGAAAGTGGTTTCATATAGATATCTTTATTTGTTCTCGAGATAATCAAGATCGAAAAAAACGAACGTGTGTACCTCGAAAAATATTTTTGATTTGAAACGAAAAATTCCATATCTTTTTATAGATCACTTCTCTAAGGACATCTTTAGCTACTATAAAATTCATTTACCTTTCGTTTTTACATATTATATTCAGGTATATTAAAGCTAATAATTTTAAAGAAAATTTTAATTGTTCACAAACACTCGTATGAGTACTAAGTCAAAGAAAATTGTTAAGTGACATATGAACCTTCACAGCATCTAATGTCGTCTGAGCAGATTGTAAAATATCAAAATGAAAATGTGCCTATTTTACTGTAGTGGCGAAACGTAATTCTGATGGAAAAAATAACACCATGAGATCCTAAAAATCGGATGCATATGTCTTGAATTAGTAGTTTCTTATTTTTATATTATGATTAGGAGTCTTAAGTCTGTCATTTGAAATTCGTTGAATATTCGGTAAATCTCGATTACCATACGCCTCTAATTGTTTTCAAAAAATAAATTTTCCAATGAGGTCAATGTCAAAGAAATGAAAATAAATAAAAATGGTCTTCTGCTGTGGATATCGACACATTTAGTTATATATTATCTGAACGAGCTATAAGCGTTCAAAATTTCCATTAGAATTCAAGAAAAAATGCAAATTGGGTAATTTTTATAAGATATTGTTATTTTGAAATTTTCAATTTAAAAATTGTCAAACTTCCTGTTTTGGTTATCATGCTTTGCACAATGTAAAAGTAGTGTAATCGCGGGGAAAATTTCATAAAAACCATAAGTAATGATTGACAAATTTCCTGGATTTTAAACACATACTTCTTAGTTTAAGAAATCAAACATTTAAGAGTGTTGAAATGTTTTTTAATCATTTAGTATTACATATGAAGTCAGGTTGGCCGAGCGGTCTAAGGCGCCAGATTTAAGCTCTGGTTCCCAAACGGGAGCGTGGGTTCGAACCCCACACCTGACAGTCTATTTTTTTTAATAAAAATTAAATTCTATCTTATTTATTTATTTTTTTAAATAATTGCTTAGGACAAATCAAAATAATAGCGCCGAAAATTAATCATACCGGCGCTTGCTAGGTCATAATTTAAAATATTTGTTACCGTGTCAAAGCAATTTTTGTTATCGGAAACATACAATTTCACTCGAAAAGAGCAGATTTTGACGAAATAAAAGAGCAATTTGACGAGAAAAATATTTTTTATGAACGTTTTAACTTTTATGATACAGCCCATATTTTTGTGACCTATGCAACTATTGACGTAAAAAAAATAATGTCTTTTTGAAATTATTATTTTTTGTAATCTTTCAATTCAAACTTTTTTATTTACTTTCTATATACACCTCTCTATTACAAGCGAAAAATCTGATGCAATATGTTGTATTCATAACATCAGATTTACTATTCAAAAAACGAGTTTTTAATATAAAAATACATATTCATTAAATTCCTAAAGATTTATGATTAATTTTGAATCTTAAATTTTGTTTGCAAACAAAATATTCTTCTTAAACAATTATCAACGTTATCATAAAAAAATTAATGTGAAAAGTAGGTTACTTAATTCGCAAAATTTTATTTTTAATTCCATCAAATTTATTTGGCGTAAATTAAATACCAAAACTTTACTTATGTTTTAAAATTTTAATTTATTTTTTTCATACATATATATAAAATTTTTGCTATATTATTATATTATTGTACGTGCTTCTTTGTTTTTGGACGTATTAAAAAAATTATTTTTCCGTTGGATTCTGCACAGCTTCGAATTGGTCCCATATTAATTTGAAGTATTTATTTCCACTCAACCCTCACAACCATTCAAACAATTTTTATTGATTAAATTTCATTCAAATGAAAATTTTTTCGTGGTTGTATTCAATACTCAAATTAAAAAATAAAATTTAATATAAAAAATGAACTATATATATATATATATATATACTCTATAAATAACCCTGGTGACCAGGTCAATCCAATCATATCCTTAGCAAAAAAGTGGTTCGATGACACTGAATTCATATAAGTTTTAAACTTAAAATAATTTTTTTGCTTAGGGTGGCTATCTAAAAATTTGTATAAGATCTCGGGGGGTTACATTTGGAAATTTTGTGTAAAATTGAAAATAAAACTTTGAATTATTATAAAAGAAAAAAATAATTTTATAGGAAGTTAAAATCTTATTTAAAAAAAGATCCTTAAAATTAATCCCTAAAAAAATTGCTCAAAATAAGCTTTTTTCAATTTTTATGAAAATGAGAAAGAAATTTTAAATAACTAATGAAATTTTATGATTTTTAAATTTTTTAAGATTTATCTTAGAAATTAACGAAAAATCCAAAGAAAAGGATGGGTTTCAATAAGATAGGTCCCCATTTTGGACAAACTCTTTTATTTTTGGACCAACTCATAATTTAAAATAGTGTATTTTAAATAATTTCTTTTTTACATAATTTTTTTTACATCTGTGCAATCTCTCAACACTTTGTCTTTTAAATAAACGAAGTGTTAACCCAAAAAAATTTGTCCGGGGGTTATTAAACCTATCTTATATACACACATCCTTTTATCGTAATTGTTATTGATGCGCGTAAATTACTTGAGGCAATACTAAAATTTTGAAGTTATATAGAATTCCGGTACACATGGAATTTAATGCCTGTAAAAGTAAATATAATAAAAAAATCTTTCAAAATTTATTAAAATTGTGGAATTTTTATTTTTTTTGCAAAACGTCAAGGAAAAACAGTAAAATTGTCTTAGATTTATTGAGTCCTTTCTTTAGCATGAACAGTGTACGTGATTATATACCTGAAATTTGTATAATCCGTAGGAAAAGTTATGAATAAATTTGTATATCCCCACTTTTTGATTATTACATCTTCAATAATATCATATCATTTGCTTATTATACATTAGAAATATTTGTTTGGAAATTGAATTCAGTCGTTTTGTGCCATTGAGTGTTGCATATTGGTTCTTTCAATACATAATTTAATTTAATAAATTGGTGAAAAAATTTATGTGTCAATGATAAGTAGAGTTACAGGATTTCAAGCTACCTCCAAATTTCTGCCAATCGTCAGGTAAATTTATAATTAAACAAATTTTTTTGTTGAAAAAATGGAAAATCCAAAAAAAAATTTCTTCTACGTATTTCTGGCTTTTTGGTTTTTCCTTTAATAATATTTGCTTATTAATGCCGTTTTCACTCCATAAATGTAGTCATTGTGAAAATAAAGAACTTGGTAAACTTTTGAAATTCGTGTTCTTGAACTGTGACATAAAAAGTTTGCGATTACATTTTCTAAATTTCGCCAGGTTTGTGATAATACTCAATATTTCTTTAAGTTCTTTGCAGATCATTAATAAGTAAATCCTGGTAAAAAAAGTCCTATTCAATTCTATAGAAATTGAATGAATAATCAATAGGGTTAATTAGGAAATCATTTTTTAATGAAATTTCCTATTGAATCTTATTGATTTCCTATTCAATTTCTACAGGATTGAATAGTACTTTTTTTTTAGCAGTGAACGCATATTAAAGTTAAAAAAATCTTTTTTATTTACTTAAGCTTTTCGAATTAGTACCGCATTTTATCAAAAACTTCGTTATGTAAATGAAAAAATCCTGCATAAATCATATTAGATCTAAGGTTTGGTTAAATAATAAGTCCCCCCTCCTCTTCTTTTGCGACTGTAAGCTTTTACTCGTTTGTATATCTCTAGTGCAAAATTATATATTGCGTCGAAAATGTGTTTTTTCCTTTCCTTCCTAAATTTTTGATCCAATTTTTAGGTAACTAATATGTAGTAACCCTGAGTGGCACCTAAAGTTCTTATTTTGAAAACTTTAAAGCTGTCGACTCGTTCACGAACTTCAGGTGTGCGCCATGTGTCGCTATTCACGATTCGGTAGGTGCGATTACAAATCAAGTCTATGGGTATAGCGCGCAGTGTTGTTAGATCGATATAAATGAAAATCACTGTTTTGAGGCGTTCAAGAAACCAAATTATATGATATAGCCAAAAATTAAATTTGGTAGTTGCCAAACGATAAACTTATTTGCTGTTTTTTATCAAAAATGGCGATAAATCGCCACATCTGGCAACCCTGAGTATGGGTACGATTAGAATACCATAGTTTAAAAAGTTTTATGCTGTGTAATTTTTGATTAAGCACACTCCAAAAAATAAATTTTGTATTTGTTTGATAATAAGACATTTTTTTTCAGATTGGATAAAAATTTATGCACACGTAAAGGAAGTCGTAGAGCAAACACCGGCAATCGTCTTGAACTTCAAGTGCTAACTCACATAACTCACGTACCATAAACGTATCTCAATATCCGATAACAAATTTAGGTATCAATATCAGAAAACACTGCAACAACATGGTTCAGGGAGAAACAAGTCTTTTTAACAAATCGCTTAACGCCATGAATGATAACTCATCAAGGAAAGCTGGTTTTGAAGCCATGAAAAAACGCGAAGCGGAAGAAATTAGAAAGGCTGAAGAAAAACGAAAATATGGTGCTTGGGGTTCAACATTCAAAAATAAAGATCATTTTATTAATATGCATATTTGCTAATAGTTTATTATTTTTTGTTTAAATATTGATACCTAACAAACAAACAAATTTTATTATTTTATTTGCTATACTAACATAACTTGCTTTTTAATAAAAAAAAAAAAATGTTACGACATAAATGGTTGTATCACTTTTTGTTCCTTTGACAGTACCCTCTTTTTCCATAATTTTTCAATGATCATAACAAATGTTGCGCATATAAAACCTGGAAAATGATAAAAATTAATATTAAAATTGGAAAAATTTATTTATTTACTATTTATGCATAAGCTAGGCGATCAACATATTTCAAGGAATTCAACTATAATAAAATTTATTTACAAAAATATTTAAATTAGCAGCTGAGTGTGAAATTATATACTCCTGGTGCTGGTGAGGTGTTCCCCTTGCATTTAATTTTCTATGGGCCAAATTATCACTAAAATTTTATTATTTTATGTATTAAGTTAGTGAAGATGACCGACGGAAAATCGTTCGAAACCGATGAAGTAAATTTTTATTGTGGGTCTTTATGTTTTAATACTTACTTTCCTTGAACATTTCTATGTTAAAAAATCGAAAAATCCAAAGTTATAATATTATGTAACTAAATTCCCAGTTACTCGACACTCAAGCGGGGGGTAGGGTATGAAATCAAGTTTCGATAAAATTGCTCTGCCTATGAGACTAGACGTCACAAGTTAAATTATTGTGAAAGTTAAATTCTACTGAATCTCAAACAGTCTATTTCTCTATGGGGAAAGCCAGAGACTAAAATCGGCTAGGAGAACCTGTATAGCTTTTAGAAATATGAAGATTACGTAGGTAATTTTCGTTATCATTGCATAATGTTGGTTTAAACACTGTGGATCTTGAACGTATTTCTAAAACTAAATCCAATTTTGCATTTGTAAAAAATGAATATTTATTCATTTATAAACCGGATTATATTAATTTTATTCTATTATTCTAATAAGTATATGTTTTTATTTGTATGTATTTTTTTTATCTTTTATTTGCATATGAAAATAATAAACTGGATAATTCTTAAGTATCCTAAAATTTATTAAGTTATTTGTTTATTTATCACACTGAAGTAAACGTGAATGCTAATAATCTTTCAAAAAAAAAAAAAAAAAAAAGAATTTTCGTAATTATTATCTGCTTTTTAGAGGATTGATAAACGCAACACTTATAATTTAAATAACGAAATTTTTAAATGTGTGTGGAGTGTCGCATCGCTATAATTAGCAAACTTTATCAATTTTTCAAAAGGCAGATGAAAAAAATTCCTAGTATTTTCATATATGGATTCACTATCCATACAAAATTTTCATTGTAAAAGCCCGATGTTTAAATTTACCTAAAAATAAAACAAAAAACGATCCTTGCATATCATTCATATTGACAGTATGATTTTTCACTTCCGAGGTGGCCGCCATATTCGAACATCGATCTTTTTTTGGTAAATAATCCTTTAACCATTTTTCTATTAATCCTACTTGATGCAAACGTTTAATTCTAAAAAAAAAAAAAATAACGTATAAATAAACAATCATTCCTAAATGTTTCCATGTTCCAATTTGGGATTATTTACTGTTCATTTATCATTGGAAGATATGGATTTCCTTTCGAAACGATCATCGCAACTTGTTCCTCCAAAAATTCATCAGAACCTTAAAAATTTAGATTTATTTGAATAAACAAATACCAATTTGTCCTAATTTTATTACTTAATATAAGATCACACCGGTTTGTTCGTAAGAATTCTTTTTTCATAATAAATTGTAAATTTATTTTCCAATCGATGAAAACATGTCGACCAGCGGTAACTTCATCTAACATTTTACTTTCAATTTCATCTTCTAAGTGCACTCCTTTATGTAATTCCATTAATTTTGGTTCATCTGTAGTCTAAAAAAATGTTAAAATTGATCAATTAATCAGAAAAATTTGACTTTGTAAAGTGCAATTAATTCTAAAGAAGAGAAAATCATATTTTGGTCTAAAAATACTTTAATTTTCTCTGAATGGCTGATCCCTCATAGAAAACGTATCGCTCCCATTTTGAGACTGTTAAAGAGAATTTTTTGAGCAGAGTTTTGTGGATGAATAATGAAAAATTCTCAAAGAGTTCGATGGCATTAGTGCTTGAAAAACCTGATGGATAAGATCTTTGCTCGGTAGTAACTACTACCAGGAAGAAATTTGACCACCTGCTCAGAATTGTTATTCAAAGTGTCGATTTGAAAATAACTCTTACTGCTGTCCTTATAATACTCAGTATTCCAGCAATCCAATAATTGAATCGGAGGCCAATTATAGAAGCCAATTTCAGGAGATAAAGATTTTAAAAATTGATATTACAGTGGGATAACAACACCATCTGATATCAGAAGACTAGAAACGGTGATTCCAAAAACTTACTTTAAGAAATTCTTCCAGAGAAGTTCCATGTAGAATACTCCATGATACAGTATCACGATGACTTAGTAAATCGTTTATAGTATTAATTGGATTATCAATTTTTGGAAATGTTAAAAATGCAACTAAATTACCACTATAAGTGGTTACAACCACTAAAACAACTAGCCACCATGTTCCCACAATTAATCTTCCGCTATCAGCCGATGGTAGATACATCCCACCTAAAATAATAGAAAAATTTGATACAATTACGATTCGAAAATGTTATATATAAATCATGATACCTTGTTGCATTAGTGCTCCATACATATACCAAAGACAATTATGAATTGTAGTCAATCCACCACTCTGAGAAATCCCCTCATGTTCATAGACAGGACTAAATTTGTGAATAAAGTATAATATTGGTCCCATTGAGGCAACAGCAATTCCTAAGCATAGCCAAGTCTACGAAATTTTAAAACATGTTAAACAAGTGAATTTTTAAAGGCTTTGAATTCGAGTCAAAGTATAGTTTTCAAATATAGAATCAAAATTCATAGTTCTCACAATCAAATTGTATATCAGATTACCGCCTTGATCACGATTTCTTCAAAATTTCCTAACATTAAAATTTTCGGTCGATATATCTAATTTTAAGATCCTCTCAACCGCTTAAAAATTTCAAAAAATCTTTTTAGTCTCTCTATAGACTTAGTAGTTTGGGCTATGTGTTGATAGATATTTTTCACAATTACGAAATAATTTGAATCGGTAAGGAATACTTACATCAAGTGCAAATGGTGACAAAAACAGCAAAGCCCTACTCAATTCTTTTGGGCGTGATACCAAAAACGTGTAGGTTTCAGTGCTAATTGCCATCGTATAATTGATAATATGTTTACGTTGATTATTGATTGAAATCGCACAAGCGGCCATTAATACCGATTTTTTACGTACAACATCAATAATTCGATTTGATTCGTTCACAATACGTCGTGCATTATCAATGTTTATTCCCTTAATTGTTGATGGATTGTATGTTTCATTTGCAGCTAATCCAATTCTTTCTTCTGTTGGAAAAACAATTGTAAAGGTAAAATTTAATTTCTTTGCTATTTCTTCGACAATATGAAATACAACACCACTGTATTCGACTACGGAACCAGTTTCATTTAATTTTAATACTTGCCATGGTGGATTCTGAAAATTATTCATTATCGGAGTAAGAAAATGTTTTATTTAAAAGAAGCGGTAGGATAGCTGCTAATGTTCTGTATGTATGGATAGTATAGATTTGAAAATATGCCTCAATTTGAAATGAGAAAATATTAGTCAAGCACCATTTTAATTATTATATATGGAGAAAAGAGAAAAAACATTACATGAAATGACACTAAAGGTAAAGTACGGCCACGAAATCCATGTTCAACATGTGGAAATAAAACATCATTCAAATTTAAACCATCACTGGGACGCCAATAGCCAACATCCAATAATTGTATATCCAAAATCGAATCATTTTTATGTTCATATAGTAAGCCCCATGTTTCACCGGATTGCAATTTCCATCGTGTACAATTTCCATTTATACCATATACAGATAAATATTGCTGTGGCAAACAAAATCAGAATTTATTTTTAATTATCGAATTTGCAAATTCAGATGTGTCTTACTTTAACAGCTTTTAATAAATAATCCCGTCTTTGTTCTTTTGTGGGACGAACAGCTTCCCATTCTTCATCTGGTATTTGTGACGAAGTTTCCTCCTCTTCACGAACTGCTGAATCTAAGGCAGTCATAAAACCACGCAAAACATCCACAGTCTGATTTGCAATGCCATACTATACCATATATACAATATCGTATTCATCAAATTATTTATGCAAAATCTCCCAAAATTTATGGAAATTGACCTTCAATAAATTAATATCAAGATTTAAAAAAAAAAAAGCATTTGCTTGCTATGGCCATGGAATTTGTTGCAATAATATTTTCTATTTAATTTTTTGGGCATTCATTTATTTTATATATTTTGTGATCTTTGATATTCTACGAAATGGCTTCGAATGCTTTGAGGTACTGAATCTAGCAGTTATAATATTACAGCAAATATTGATTTGGTCTCGCTACTTTTGGTAGTAATAATTATTATTTATCTACCAAAATATGCGAGCGCCCTCCATAATATCACTACTTGTATTTCCCGTCTTATAATTTTTTCTATTCAAAATCTATGTTAAACATAATTTTATAAAAATATAATTAAAAAATGGCCAATTTTTCTGAAAGTCAATTCTCATAATCTGGGGAAAATAGGATTTTTTTCATATGAAAATAATTACCACACAATCATTGCTCGTTAATGTCGAATTATATACAAATGCAATATTTTCACCTTCCCCAAGTAAATCAGAGTAAGTTGAAATATTTTGCGTACTATCTGTATCAGAAATAATGTATAACCATTGACTTTTTGGTGTTGTCATTTGTAATGTTTTTGAAATTTCTAAAAGAGTTGCTATTATATCTAATTGTACGATTACTAAAAAATTACGACCAACTTGTTTTAATGGCAATCCTTTAATTTGAGTAATTATTTCATTGCGTCGATTGCCTTTTAACGTATGATTGGATAATTTTAAAACAGAAATTGCAGATGCTAGTATTGTTTTGTCATGTAGTTCACCATACAATGCGGATATTACTCTTGTAACAATATCTCGACCTAGAAATGATAAGTAAAAGTTACAAATTAATTGTACAGTAAAGTGTAGAAGCTAAAAACTGCTATTGGATTATTTGATTTTTGAAGCAAAACTTCTTTACGCACGCATGACTTGGAGCGTAATTTGGGGAAATGAGTGAGGAGAGCGTTACAAAAAGTGTGATCGGGCGACGTGAACGAAAGTTGAAAGGGGGATATAAATATAAGTTAGTGAAGATAAAAACAGAGAGAGAGAGAGAGAGTAGATATATAGAGAGAATACATATATATAGAGAGAATAGATATAAGTTATCATTTGAGAGGGACATATAAGTTTGTGAAGATAGAAAGAGAGAAAGTATAAACATAAATATACATACATATAGATGGACCTAGAGAAGTTTTACTTCAGTAGTTTCTTTTATAAATTTTGAATTAATCTTCTTTTAATTGTCACAAAACTTTTTATAAATAATTCATCGCACTAAATCTTACCCAACGAATCATCATGTATTAAAACCACTGAGCGCCAACTAAACGCTTTTCGAATTCTCAAATCCAAAAGTATTTGTGGTAATTCATCACCGTTTTTAACAATTGGAATTGAAATAGCTTCATCCAATGGTAATCGTTCACAATTTGGTTCTGAAACATTACACATTTTTATTTTTTAAAAGACGATTTGTTCCATATCAGTGAAAATTACCTGTGATCGACATTAATAATATATTTTCATCTTTTGTCATACGAAATAAATTCCAAGTATCGATACATGAAGCTATACTTAAAATCGCAGAAAATTCTACAAAAAATCCATTTCATTAAATTACCGAAAAATATTTAAAATGAAATGTAAAATTATTTTCCATTACCCTTTCGAACATTAATATTTGCCCATGAATAATATTTAATGTTAACGCCACCGTGTTTTAAAATTTCTCGTTTTGCGTATACCATGAATGTTTCAATTGATTCTCGAAGTTTATCATAATCGGTCAGGGTGTATTCTCTGTCAATTACAATTGCTATAAAAATAATAGTGATTAGATTAATTCTTTTGGGTTCGCAAATTTATTATACTTTGATTATGGTATTCGAATCTACATCACGAAATACAAAGGTAAAATTACTAAATTATACTATTAATATGTCATTCACAAATTAAAATTATTAAAAAAATTGGGAAAACGGTTGATTCTAAAGGCCATCCCTGCAACTTCCTGCTAATTCCATACCTAAGCACTTAACATTTAATATATTACGTGGTTTTAAGAGCTTTAATAATTTTCTTTCATCAAAAACGATCCGAAAAGAAATGTCAAAGTTATGTTAAAAAAAAAACTTTTTTTGAAATTTTTTGTTCACGATATCTCTCCAACGAATCAACCGATTTTAACCGGATTGGGGTTTATCAAGGTTAAGAGCTGTTTAAAAGTTATTCCAAGAAAACCACATTAAAAACATTTTTTTTCTTAGTTTTTAAAGGGATTTCTCAAAATGTACTCAATTCAAATAAAATTTAATCAATCCAAATTCTATGTTTAATAAAAATATTATTTCTATGTTTGGTCAAGCCGTTTCGAATGGCACCACCCGCGATGAAATCGGTCCAGCCGTTCAAAAGTTATAAGCGTTTCACATACTTTCAAATACACACACACACATACAATTTCGCAGGGTAGTCAGGGAAGCTTCCTGTAAACTCAAAACGTCGAGATCTGATGAAAACTCGATTTTTTAAAAACGGGGTAAAACCAATAACTTCCAGATTTTTGAAAATCTTCGAATTTCTTAGCGGGAAATTAAAAAAATAACGTTCGTATAATGAGAGAATTTATGTTATACTTAATGTAAGAAAATATATATTTATTTATTGAATTTTTCAAATTTAAACTGAGCTTTATTGTTGAATATCCTTTTCCAGTCCTTTTATTATTTTATTGTACTTAATTATTTGTATGCAAATAAAAATTCTTTTATAATAACGCCAAAGAAGTATAACTTCCGACGCGCGTACATTTACACGCACCCCTTTTTTTTCTGAAACCGGCGTTTTTCTAAGAATGACACCTATCTAGATGAGCTTAGGGAGTAACATACTATCTAGAAAAAAAAGTCATCACAGCCGATTTCGAGATAGCTGTGTAAATATAATAAAAATTACAAGAATTGCTGGAAATCATTTCGTGCAAACATACATGGAAAGACTTTAACAATTTTCATAACATAATTAATATATCCAATTTTGGTGAGTGAAAAAATATTCAACACAAATTTTATATACACAAATTTTGATAATTAAAAATAGTATTTTTTTTATTATTAAATTAAAAAAATTTTGCTTACCTAAAGTGGCATTCGATGCTAATAATGATGGAAAATTATCACAATACACATTTCGTAAAAAGTATATGTAAAGAAATTTTAATATAAGCAAACGAAACATGTTTGAATATAATGCGTGGCATTGCTTTTTATTTTTTTGAACGTACAAAAAAAAAACTCGTAGAAATTATAAGAAATATTAATTAACAAAAAATTTATAAATTATGCAATTAATTAAAAAGAAAAGAACTCATAAATTTATATGATATAATAATAAATTTTTGTAATTATTGTTTTCCGTTTCTAGAAGAAAAAAAAAATCATGAATCGCAGTGGATATAATTCTCATTAATAATGAAAATCTAATCAAAATTTATATTTGAAATTGGCATATATAGATCATAAGAATATCTAAAGTAGGTCAATTAATTATTAATTAGAAAAACCTTCACTACAGTAAAACCTCGTTTATTCGAGGTATCTCGGATAGCACGAAAGAAATAAAAAATTCGAAAATTTTAATTGATTTTTATGGTAGTATTAAATAGAATAAAATTTAATCACATAAGTATATGAAAGTGAAAATTTAACGATCTCAGATTAATCTGTGGCGTAAAAAAAATTGTTAATGCATATATATGTAATATGTCACTGAAAAGTACGCCGTAGTCCGGATAAATATGTTGCTCTGGCGAATACGGAGGCACGGTTGATCGAGTGTCTGATGAACGAGGTTTTACTGTATATCTTTATTTAATTTAGGACTTGACCTTTCACAAACACTAACCCGTTTTATAACTTCGATAAAATTTTTCATTTCTTCTGCAAAAAAATCAATTCTTTAATTTGATATGGAACATTTTTATGAAACATATTTTATTTAACCAAAAATTTGAAATCTTTACCCAAATTTAGACAAATAAAATTGAGTGTTATACGGAAAACTGATTTTTTTGATTTTTGTGACGTCATAAGGTTCAAACAAATTAATTTTTTCGATATCTTATCCAAATTTTAACCGATTTCGGTAAAATTTTTTTTTAAACCCACTAATTTTAGGTCATACTTTCAATTTTTTATATTATTAATTTGCTTAATTGAACCCTTAAATGAAATATTATAACCTGACCCTCACTAACTTGGTAGTTATTACAGATACATTTAATTTAACTAAAAATTTGAAAATTATGACCCAAATTTAGTAGAATTACATACTTTGTTTGCCAAAATTGGATAAAATTTGAGCGTTATAGGGCAAAACTAATTTTTTTTGGTTTTGATGACGTCATAAAGTTTACAAAATTAATTTTTTCGATATCTTGCACAAATTTTAACCGATTTCTGTGAAATTTTTTTTTAAACCCACTAATTTTGGGTCATACTTTTCATTTTTTATATTATTAATTTGCTTAATTTAACCCTTATATGAAATATTATAACCTGACCGTCACTAACTTGGTAGATATTGCAGATACATTTAATTTAACTAAAAATTTGAAAATAATGACCCAAATTTAGTAGAATTACATACTTTGTTTGCCAAAATTGGATAAAAATTGAGCGTTATACTGTCGAATTCTGATAGGTAATTTAGTAGATATGGAGAAACAGAAGACCTTACAAACATAGCTTAAAAACACAGCTTATTTTGCCATAGTAGGCTAAAAAATCAACTTATTTTTCTATTACTTATCTGTAGCATTAAATTCTTTAATACTGGTACGAAATGTTAAAAAAAAAAACTGAACACCATATGTTATACTGATCGTTAAACAAAAATTTATTTTTAAATATCAGCTTACAGATTTTATAAATTATTTAAAATATATCTTTAAATAATAATACATTCTATAAGAGAGGAGAGTACACGTATCATTGCATTGTGAAAAACACAGTGTCTATTTGCATGCTTAATTAAAATTTCAAAAATGATATTCAAACGTTAAAATTGTTATTTGTATTTTACTAATTGAACAAAACATAAATATATACAAATATAATTTTCAAATAAAAACAAAGAATTTTATTTTTACATTTTCGTTTATAGTTCTACATAATTTAAAAATTTATGAAACACAAAAAAATGTTTCAACCAAAATGAACAATTTTAATGTATCAATATTGATTTTTATCATTCACAAATTAACGTGTAAATAAATAAACCATTAAATAGTGCAATTAATTTAGCGTGGAAGTTTAATAAAATTTATTTAATCAAATCTCAAAACATTACTCCCAAAATGCTCTACCAGAATCCGTAATTGCTCCAGAGATTAGGTAATTATTTAATTAATTATTTGCAAATAAATGTAATTGTTGAATTAAATGAATCAATATCGAAACAGCGAAAAATATAGAACAAAGCATTAATTAGCTGAGATATAAGGAAAATAGTTTTTGTAATTTTTATTGCAAATAATTAATTAAATATTTACCTAATCACTGGAGCAATTACGGATCCTATCGAAATAGAGAAATTTTTCGGGATTTGATTAAATAAATTTTATTAAACTTCTACGCTAACTTAATTGCGGTAGATTAAATGATGCTGTTATATAACAAACAAAATTGTACAAAAAAGAAAAAAAATACTAATTTATAATAGAAATAGTTAATTAAAAATTTTTATATGTCTTCGATCTAATTATTCTATCAATCGAATATATTCGAATCAAATAATTAAAAATTAAAGATTATAGAAATTATTTTTTACACAAATCTTTAAAAATATTTCATATTTATTATATACGTTTAAATTAAAACGAATTTTCTTAATTTAAAACACTCTGTACAATAATTATTTATATACAAGTTTTTTTCCAAAAAAATGGTTTTAGATGTCAAATACAATTGCACCAAGTCATGCTCTTATCAAACATATTTTGAGTATAATCCATCTGTTGGTTCTACAATCTAAATATATTTCATCAATTTTCTATATTTTCATGCTCTTTTATACATACAAAAATTTAAACCATCTTATCAAAGTTTTAAGAATTAAAAAAAAAAAATTAAGAAAAAAAAAAGATGGTTCAAATTTTTTTATGTATGGTTGTAATTTTCAATCGTTTCTCTTTAGTCTACTGGATTTTTTAATAACCTAGAGTCTAATATTCTTACGTCATGTATTTCTTTTATATAAATAATTTCTTTTTTAATAAAACCAATCAGATGCCTTTTATTATGGTGGCCTCTGCGTAAAGTTTATATTATGAGTTTATCATGCGGGTCAAATTAAAAAATAATTTATTAACTATCAGGTAAAAATTTTAATTAATAATTATCCACAAGTGGTGATGATAACCTGCTCCTGTAGGTGTTATACCCTCGATTACGTCAGGAATGAATAAAAAGGAAAATAAAAGAGTCAAAATAATTTGTCAAATTTTAAAAAAAATTTAAATTTATTTAAGTCAATTACCAAAAAAGAAGAGAGTGTTCAAGTTGTCAGAATAGCTACAAAATTTTCAGTATCATTTATAAAAATAATTTCCTTGATTTTTTTTTTAAAGAAATCAAGATGGCAAAACAAGCAATTTATATATTTAAACCTAATTTACAATTCTTGAAAGTTTTATAATTTATTTGTAAAGATTTTTGTATAAATTTTCTTTCTCGCTCGATTTCCATTTGGTAATCTCATGAAACATGATTAATAAATAAATAAGCACTAAATCCAATAAAGAATTATTCTTATCTTTTGTTTAAAAAAAATTTCCTATCTTAATAACTAATAATATAATTTTCATATTACTATGAAAAAGTCAAAACGAATACATGTCAAAATTACGATGAAGTGAAAACCACAGTCCAATGAATTGTATAAAATTACTTGAAACGAGACAGATTAAAAACCGAATCGATCATGATAGATCTTGTTATTCATATCAATTGTTTCGGTACTTGAATAAAACGAAATCGATTTATTTCGAATATTTAAAAAATTCTCTTTTCAAACAAAAACGTATAAAATTATGGCCAGCGCACACATTAGATTTTCTGATCACAAAATCTGATGGTGTGCGCTGTGCCTTAAAAAGAAAAATGTAAAAATAAGAAAACAAAAATGCAATAAATTTTATTTGATCAAATAAAAACGATTATGTTATCAAATGGGATTATAAATGATGAATAATAATTGTATACTTGAAAGCGGAGAGAAAAAGTGAAATCACAATATAATATGTTATTTATTATTTATTTATATATGTATATATTAATATAATATATATACATGCATGTATATTAATATATTATGTATAAATCAAATATATATATATAAATATATATACATGTATATATAAATATATCAAAATTGAAGACACTACTTATAAATTGTAAAGCACACGCGCACACATGATGAGGTTTTTTTATGTTGGACACCACTACTCGCACCCACCACAAAAATATTTTTTTTTCTCCATTTTATTGCATTTTTTGTCAAATTTGTTGAATTATGTAAATTTTTTTTTTTTTGCTTTAGTCAAGCGCTTTGTCCGATTTATATATATATATATATATAAATATATATATATATTTCTTTTTTTTTTTTTTTTAATTAATTTGATGATTGTTGATGAATTTATTTTTTTTTAAATTAATTTGTTTTATTTTTATTTTTTTTGTATAATAATAAATGATTTCATACATAATTTTTAATTTAAGTGAAAAAGATATAATTTTTTTAAATTTTTTTTTAAATGTTTTGAGAGATGTTTTTGGTGTACAATCGAGTTTTTTTTATTCGAGAGAATTTTACGTTTTAATTTCATTTAAATATTCTTATGGACGGTCAATTTAGCGTCGCTTTACATTTTTAATCATGCCAAATAACTATATGTATCTTTTTGTCCTTCTGTTCGTTCTAAATATTCTTTTTCAATTAGTATGTCTATACATTTCTGTAAAGAAAATATTTCTATTAATTATAATGCTTAATATAAGTTTTTCAAGGTGCTTGATTCCAAAAATACATTTGTTTTACTTGAAACTATGGAGGGTAGATATTTTATGGATCACTACCTCATATAGGGTCGATTTGAAAAATTGTGCAGCTATAAGTAGTAAATAATAGTTGAAAAATTTGCCATTAGTGACGCTAGCATAGGCAAAGAGTATGATATAAAAATAACAGTTGTTGTCAAATTGAAGTGCGCCGGGTTAGGAAATTTATTTTTAGTGACTAGAGTATTTAGTATACAGAACTTCAATCATGGACAAAGTTTGTGTCATAAAAAGTTGTGGTAGTGGACGTATGAAGATTTAATTTTATTATTCAATTTTTTATGAACTTATATGCGCTTTCTTTGAAATTTACTCTATTGCTACTGTAGCACCATCTTAATTTAACGTCTTTTGACGGACAGTTTTTCATACAAGGATAGTTCTCCTTTCTTTTACCCACCATACTTGGAACATAGAATTTTATTGCAAAAACACGAAGGATTTAGTTAAATTCTTTTTGAATTTCTTTCTCACTTATAAATTGATTATTAAAATAATATTTACGATTTCAAAAGAACTTGAAATTGAAAACAGCAGAAGATTTAATTAATCCTTGACGAAATGACGTTAGAAAAATACCCTTCAATAAGTTATCAACTTGCCAACGTCTATTAATGCGGACATTTTAAATCGAAATTTTTTATATTATTAGTTAAAAGGTTGCCTTAAATCATCATACTATTTTGATTATCTTAATATAATACAGAAAAAAATAAAATAGACTTACTTTAATAACATGAACGCGTGGTTTAAAACGAGGTGATAATTGATTGAGTACTTCAGCAACAAGTTGCTGATGTTTAATCATTTTTCTCATTTTCATAATGCGTACAATTGCTGCCTGTATTAATAATTTACGATCTTCTTCAATATGTTTATGTGTTGTCTCTTGTTCTAATTTCAATTCAGTCTTCATTGGTATATTTATATTTACTCGTAATTTTTTACTAATAAGAATAATTAACTTTAAATGATGCGAAAAAAAATTCAATAAAAATACAGTAAATAATTCAACTTACTTTTTATAAGATGTATAAAGTGATATCACTGAATTTTTTTCTAATTCTTGTTCGTCTGTATCACTAGTGGTTGGTGGCGTCGTCAATAATTTTGCTTTAAGTAATATTTGTAAAACTTGTGTAAGAAAATCTGCTTTAATTTGTGTATTTTCTTGTAATTGTGCTACCGTCCAACTAGTTGATACATTAAATTGTAATAAAACTGCCATTTGATACGTACTCGCTTGTAATGTATATCTAAAATAATAATATCAAAAATACCGTCAATATATCGTGTAATAAAAATTGCCTCCACCTTTATTTTAACATATTTCTTACAAATAATTTATACTAAAAGAACAAATTATAAAAATAAAATTATTGATTACCTATTTTTAAAACAATTCGTTAATAGTTCACCTTTACTCATATTATATAACCAATTTAATTTTCGACCTGAGTGTTGTGATGAATAAAATGTTGTAAATCTATGAACACTTCGCTCCAACTAAAAGAAAATTAAAAAATTTAATTTTATAATAAAAAAAACAAACACAAAACAAAATATTAACTTATATCTAACCTCTGATGGTAAAGAAAATGCAAAAGATTGTTGGAATGGCCATGAACCAGATGATAAAACTTGAATACTAAAATCTATATCTAAAAGTTCATTTGAATTTACTAAATGTTTTCTAAATTGTTCATTGAGATCCTTTGATACACCAATATCCTAAAAAAAAAAGTTATCAATGAGAACTCTGGATATGTGCAATAAAATTTCAAAAATATTCACAAAAATTTCTGAAATTCGATAAGTAAAGAACTTATCTTATATATCTAAAAATTACCTGAAACATTCGTTGTAATTTAGATGTATATTCAAAACCACATGCTTGTTTTAATTTTGAGATCATTGAAGCTTCAGCATCATCACTAGCAGACATATGTTGTACTAGCCGTTTTGCTAGCATTTTACTATAGAATTTTTGGAATACATCTTTGTCTTCGATATATTTAAAAACAACCATCTAAAAGAAAATTAAAAATCTCGTTTAAGTTCAACTCACTAAAGGGATTTCTGTAAAATATAAGCATGAAATTATATTTACCACTTGATTTAACGTATCTTCTAATTCAGCTTCTTCAGGATTTTTACTAGATTTTTTCAATAATAAATCACAATATTTAGCTAATAATTCAGGGCTCTTACTCGATGAATTTGCCACTCTTGTAACAGTGTTATTATTTATAAAACGGCCGCATGCTTTATCTAACGCCGCTACAAAACCACTGTCATTATTAAATGCTGTTAATACTAATGCATTATATTTTTTATGTACTTCTAATATTGTATTCACATAAATTTTTGGATCCTAAAATCGCAGTAATAAAAACAAATTTTATTATATTTTTTTATAAAAGATTATCTGTAAAATATTAAGGTACATTTTTCTTAGAATTCTTCTTTATACAAAAAACCATTCAAACAAATTAAGTGAAGTTAATAATCCGAGAGACGTGCGACAAAAAAAGGGAGCATTTTCTAAAGGCTAACTTTTTGATATTAAGTTACATTTATGGTGTAGAGAAATAGCCTGTTGTTAGTCACTTTGATTTGTTAGCGTTTGTTGGAGGCGGGCATTTTTTTGTTGCTCACCTCTTCGGTTATAATTTTTGTTCAGACGTAAAAAAATTTGTCATAATCATACTCCACAGCATTAACTGTGAGATTCTAGGTATGAAAAATTTGGAATTTACTTAATTTTCTCCAATTTTTTTTACAATCTTTACAAATTTTCTTTAATATTTTGCAAGCACACAGTACAGTCAATAAACTTACATTAGCAGCACTATCACCACACTTATCAATAGCAGCTAAACCTTGATAAGCAATATGAGATTCTAATAATGTTCGTAATTCACCAAGACCTTCTGGTATACGTGCAGCTAATTGATACATTCGTCCTAGATCATCATGCTTATCTGTATCCAATAAATGTTGAAATTCTGAATGGAACATTTCTAAATGTTTTTCAATCAAAACACGTTCACATGTTTTAGCTAAACGTTCTAATGTTGTTTCATGCAGATACACTTGAACACGTTTTGATTCTTCGAGTAAACGTTGTTCAGCTTTTTTCATGTATTCAGTTACAGGATTCTGTCGTAAAAATTCTGTACTTTCACGTGTATAAAAACGTTCTGTATCCTCTAAAAATACATTCTCAAATGAATCTTTATATACAACTAGATTTGGTCCACGTGCTGGTCCCGGTCCCGAATCGTCTTCATTTAAACCTAATTCCACGTAACAATTTATTACACCTGATACTAAACGTGTGTTGATTGGTTCACCAGATCGTTCACGTTCTATTAATTTTAATACAGCATTTGTTACCTAGAAGAAACGAAAAGAATTTGAATTGCACTTGTCTGAAGATTTTTAACATGCTAAAATCAAACTTAGAATTTATTTATGATAGACATAATAAATGCAACCTCGAAATTTAGTCAATGACAACTGTGAAGTAGGTTTTCGAGTTTGATGTTAATTGAAAGCACTCGTAAGATAAGATAAGAGGGGAGCCACAGCTGCGTTTCTTGCACTACAAGAAGGATCGTCTGAGATTCCCAAATTATGAAGGTTTTAGTACAATCCGACTGTGCCGTGTCAAAAGATTCACTATTCTTCTTAACTGTACCCGGGTCTGTTTCAACCGGGAACAGTTAAATATTTGGTTGGGGTAATACACAACTTAGCCTTTCGCATGCCATCCGTGAAGTTCCAGTAATCGAGGTGCGCTTTTCCGAAACCAGTCTTTAATACAGGATACCACAGAGCATCTTGCAATAAGAATACCAGATTTAGCAGAGAGAGGTGATCTAATGGCACTTTTAATATAATGTTTGGGGCACAATGGACGATTTTTCTACATTGAAAATTGATTACAAAAACACATTTACAATCGCGTAACTTCGTATATTAGAAGAAATATAACAAATAGAATAAAAAATATTGAATACAATTTTTACCTGCTTATTTAAATGTTTAAACAAATTATCACGCCACGTAACAAGTGCTAATTGATATACTTCATAGATTCCTTTACGCCCTTCTTCACATTCTCTTCGAACCCAATGACGATTTAAATATGCACAAATACCATGTAATACTTTACTACTAAATTGATAACCTTCCCATTGTCTTGTATAAAATTGTAAAACTGTTTCATCCATTAAATCGATACCGTCCTGTAAAAATTTACCATTTTACTTAATAATGCTTATGATAAAATTTGTACGTAAAAGTAATTTTTTAGATTGATAATGAAAAGAAAACTTACTTTAAGTAAATCTATTAAATAATTTCTTATAAAATCTCTTAGTCTTTTGTATAATTCTAAGCCAACAAGTTGAGCACCACCAGTTACTTGCGCTTTATTTTTACATCCGGTTTTTGATGAATTGGTTAGTGAACTATTGCTATGACACACAGATCGATTTACAACTTGTTGATGAACCGATGTGCAATAATTATAAACATGACTATAAAATTTATCATTAAGGAAAATTATCAAATAAAATTTAAGCTATTAATTGGGTATAGGTTGCGAAAATCATCAAAGGTTAATTTGGTTTTATATATTTTTTTTTTTCTACAAGAAAATAATAAAAGAGATAATTTTGTTTTTTCAATTTAAACCCGAAGTTTCGCCACAAAATTTCCATTTAATATAAGAAAAAAAAAAAGTTGAAAAATAACTAAAACGTCTCATGAATTTTTAATATCAAAATTTAAGCGCGTCAGTAATAATACTGATGATAATTCCCAACTTTCTTGACAATTCTGGTCGACAACTTCCATTAAAAAGGATACGTATATAATTGCATATATCTAGATTTTGACATAGATTGTAAAATATAAACTTGTTCGATGCCATCTTTTAAATCACCCCAAATTTCATCCAAATCTATTTGTTTTAATCCAGCACCTCCAGATCCACTCATATTATTCATCATATTACCGCCACCACCACTGCCTCCTCCATGGTGGTGCCCTTTATGCCCACCCGCTGATGACATACTTTTATTTTTATTTGATTTTTTTGAAATTGCACTCTAAAATTAAAATTATGAAACAAAATTAATTAGATGTCGATTATATCCCCATGTTAAAACTTCGGGAGTTTAGAATTAAGTTTTATATTCTTACATTTGATTTTTGAGTTCCAGATGAAGATGGCTGATTTATGTCTTCTAATACGTTCGATGGATTAGTTCTTTTAACTGCACTACGAGTAACACGTACGTTATCTTCAGATCGTTCGGCAGGCACGTTTACAGGTTTTTCTGATGCTGGTGCGACTGAATTTCGTCCGCCCTTTTTCTTAGGCTAAAAACAATTAATTTATTTACTCAATGTTTTTTTCCATAGTTTTTTTCCAATATTACTATTTTCGAGGAGGTAATCATGTTTGAATGGTTCTCATTATTGTTAAACTGGAAACGGAAATATATACTGTTTCTAAATGAAATTACAAATCTAAAATAAAACTTGATTGCGATGAGTGTTTCAGAATTTCAAGATAATAATTCATGATTAACTTTCACACACGCAGTGGTATCAAAATCCAGGTTTGAAACAGTCTGCATGAAAAAATTGTAATTTTGCAAATTATTCAAGCTTTCAATTATTCTGGTTGGTTGTAAACCTTAGGAGTTTTAAGCGCTGAAGGAAGTTGATACTTTGTCAATTTTTTTAGTCATAAATATTAATGTTCAAAAATTTTTTGAATTTAAATACATTTAAATTCAATAGAACGTATAATGAATAAGCAAGATTATTTTATCCTTTTTTTTTCTTAACTTTGCCAGGCGGCCAAAATTTAATTTTGAAAAACAACTATTTCTGTCAAGTTGAGATTTGGACATTCATAAAGACCAGTATAAAATTTGAATTGAGAAAATGTGTTTGAGTTTAAACGGGGAGCCGTTGAGACACTTCAATAAGACGATATACAGACGAATTTCCATTATGCCTCAAATACCTACTCTGAATAGTATACCAGCTCTTAGACTATTAAAATAAATTTTAAATTAAATCCGTTTCTATGGCAACTACATAAATAAGTTGGAACGAAAAACGGTTTTATTAAAAGTTTGAAAGTTTTTAATTGTTGGATAACGGTTATATATAAAACAATAATATTTCAAAATTATTATAAAACTATTCAATGTATCGAAATAAAAATTGTTGATTTAGATATTCAATACCTCGGAAATTATTACAAAGATTTATTATAAGATTTTTACGCAAGTGTGGAATTATCCTGGATGACTTTTAAATGCCACGATATCTTCCCACGATATTTTTAAAGTTTTTGTATTCATTAACACATATCTTACTCGTGTTTTAATTTTCCATAAAAATTAATCAAATTTTTCGATTAAGTACAAATTGCTAGGAAATTTTACAAATTTCTTAATACAAGACAGCGTCATTGCGAATCATAATGCGTGAAATTTAGAGAAAGTTTTGTTGAATTTCACTTTCAATTTATGAATAACTTAATTTGATATTAAATAAATGAACATCCATTTTCAAAAAATAAAGTTAAAAAAATAAAATTTTTAATTTTATATTAACAAGCTAAAAATTTTCTTAAATTTTCCCATATGTCATAATTAGAAAGTTTAGTCTTATCAAATTACTAAAAAACTACGATTTATTAAATTTATTGAAAATAAATTTTCCCAAAGATACCAGACAATGCGTAAATAACATATTTAATAATATAATAATAAAAAGAAAATATTTTCAATGAAATCTTTTGTTCTTGAAAATCTTACGCAAAAAAGGATTACGCAAAAAAGGGAAACTTACCTTATTTTTTCACTAACATAATTTTAATATAAAAAAACACAAAATATTTGTAAAATAAATCATGAAAATTTGTTCATTTGATATGTGGTTAAAAATAATTGTAAATTTTGTTCCAAATAGCTTTAATTTTCCAATGACAGAAAGAGACACTGGTAGTAAGATAAGAAAAAAATGACAACCAAAATATTAAATTCACACCTTATTTGAATACTTTTGAAAACATTTAATTATTCCACATAATTATTTACAATTAAATTTATATTTTTAAATAAAATTTTTTTAAAAAAACCATTGATTTTTCCACATTATTTACAAATTAAAATAATTTATTATACTTAAGAAAAAAACTATTTTTTATATACTGTAATGTTGGTATGACACCAGTTTAGTTGTATCCCGTTATTCACATTTAACTTTCTGTTCGAAATATAAATAATACTATTTTTGTTATACAAACTCTGGTATTTTTTACCAGGTTTGCCTGTGATTTAAATTATTCAATATTGAATATTTTGTAATCAACATATTTTTTTTATCGTAACATATAAATATTTATACACAATAATTTGTCCCATAATTCAAATTATATACTTAAAAATGGTACACTACTTTATCATTCATCATCTTTATTTAATTTAAATTGATCTACATTTTTTGTTTCCTATAGTCTATTAGCTATCTTTGAATTTAAAATTTTTTTAAAATGCAATAAAATAATTTTAAATTAAAGCTTCATGAAACTTTAACAATATTTCAAAAACAAATTATTTAGAAAATATATTCAAAAATTTCTCGAATTATCCAAAATAAAGAAGTTTCGAATATATACTAAACAGTTTAAATCATCTAAGTACATACTAACTGGAAGCTTCATTTTAAATTTAATGGTAAACTAATTTATAGATAAAAGGTCAATGAAATTTATTGCAGGGCCAATGAAATATTAAATTAGTGCATCGAAATTTATTTAAAGGTTTTGTCTTATCGCAAAATTCGAGTTTCTTCTCAAAATTAAATTATCAATTTATGCATCGGAAAATTTTTTATTTAACCGCTTCTATTATTATATAATTTATTTTTTAGTTGTAAAATAACCTCAGTATTTGAAGAACCCACAGTTGCACACTTTAAAAGTTAACATTAGTTTTGGAGGTAGATAAAGAAAATCGACTTTCCCAAAAGCATCCTATAATAAAAAATCTTCAGAGATAAATAAATTCTCATTAGCATTGTAGGTATTAAGATAGGCTAATAATTACAGCGTTTTACAAAATTCACTCGTTAATTCATACACAATCATCAAAGATAATAGGGATGACCTGGAGTATACGAAGTTTGAACGCAATCTAAATTAGCCAATTAATTATTACAAGTGCAAGGGCAGTTTTCGAAAAATTCTAACATAAATTTGAAAAGGATTAAAATTCTCCAATTTAAATTCTATGACTCGCAATACACAACGTCAAAAGTCAAAATTTAAATAAAAACGTGATTATCCAAACACAAAAGAAAAAAAAATACTCAAGTGAAATCTAGGGATATTCATTATACTACAGTTACATGTAATTGTATCTGTACAAGTGAGTCTCGTTGATTTCTCAAAGCGCCACTAACTAAAGTGACATTTTGACAGATCTGGTTAAAATATATTATTAAAGAAAGATAATTTTATTAAAACTTAGTTGAATTTTCTGTGTGTGATATTTTTTCAAATATTTTAATAATGTCTGATAAGAAAGGTAAGATACTTGTTACTGTTAATTCAATTATTATTTCGTTTAAGTATACGATAAAAAACAACTGAAAGAGTAATTAATTCTTTGCTGAAAAATTATTAATGCAAAAAACAAAAGAATTGAAATTTCCAATTTAATATAGTAATGAAGATAGTAGAAACAAATGAGATTTGCAAATTTGTAATTTTTGAAACAAAAGAATAATCATATTGAATTTGATATGGTATTTAGGATATTCAGAAAAATCAATAACCATCCTCTTAAACAGCCATCTTTTTTTAACATAATATATATTAGTATATTGTTATTTCATGTTAAATTTGCAAATATGTGTATTACACTATTACCTATCTTTATCTAAACGGGTCCAATTTCCCTGAAAATTATTTAACTAAAATAATTAAATAAAAGAGCATCACCCAAATGTATTAATTAAAATTGATGCAATTATTAATTAACTAATAAAAAAAAGATATGGATTATAATTTTTACACCAATTATTTGTAATCGATCTCATTTATTTATTTAATTTTTTCGAATAATTTAGTTTTACTCAGAAAAAATTTTTATTGATTTTTCAATTTTATGATAGGATTTGGGAGGACATTAGAAAATATGAAGTATTTATTGTGTTTTACTACAATTTTTGCTAAATTAAAAAAATAAAAGGATTTTAAACTGCGTTAATAATATGAAAAATTGATTATTTAAAACTCCTCCCCTCTCACTTGTATATTAAAATGAAGTTTTTAAATTTTTAGGCTTACTTAAGCAATAAATTTAACAAAATCGATTGTTTACTTTTCAAATCAAGGTTTATACAAAAAAAAAAATATCGAAATCGGAGATGAAGGCTGTATGAAAAATAGGATAAGTAATTTTTCTTGATTGCAGCTAAGAATATGATAACTCAAGACAGAAATAATTGAAATGAAGCTCTTTGTGCGTGCATATTTCTATTTAACAGACCATTAAATCTACTCATTTGTACTTTACTCGAAACTTACTTCAAACTTGAAGTTAAAATTTAAATGACTATAAAAAGTCTGTGTCTATTAAGAGCTGTGCGGAAAATACGAAAATAGGGCGTTGAATAAAATGATACTTTGATTATTAGCACTAGCCACCGAGTCATTATTGCTTCGTACCTAATTATGGATTATTTTTTATTGAAATTTTAGTTTTGATATTGTAGCATAGCTGTTAGAAAGGTTTTGTTGTCAGTGAGATGTGAACTAATTTGAAATATAAAATATCGAAAACAGGATAATTTATCAGATAAATGTTTCCAATTATAAGTAATTGTAGATCATGTGATTAAATAAATTTTGGATGGAGACCAATTAAGTAATTTTTTGATTATCATGATGATTAGACAGGCAAAAATAGACTACTTATTAAGGCATCAAAGGATTTGTTTCGCCAATCCTCCGACGAGTAACATAACTCAAAAATAGATGGATGATGTATATCTTTGCATAATTACCGCGATCAAAAATTTCACGAAGGACAAAGTTTCCCATTTACAAATTGGCAATAATTGTAGTAGTACATTGAATTAAATTTTTTTTGTGAACGTGTAACACACGAATACACTTTACAGTTGAAAATAAATTTTAGCGTAAGAAGCATCATCATCATAACATTGTATTCCTTACAGCAGTGAATAAGGCGTTAAAGAGGCATATGCCTGTCGAGTTCCAAGGTTCAAGTGGTGCCTTCTACAAACCGTATTACAACTATCAAACAGTACATATTCACTATATAAATGTGTTTATATATATAATTATTGTATACTTAAATATAATATTGCACTTTAAAATAATATTTTCAAAAATCAAAAACAATTATTTTTTTATATTGCTTGGAGTTTTGTTTTTAGGGTTTCACGACACGGAACCCTTTTTGCTCTCGTTTTGTTTGTGTCTTTTTTGTTTTTTCTTTCTTTTTTTTTTTAATTTTTTGGTAAGGATTTATCATCATGTGTGATTTCAAAAATTGTAAAGGGGTGAACAAAAACGTTGTAAGTGTTTTTTTTAAATATTCATTTTTTTTTTTTTTTTTAATTTTTTCTAATATTTGTGATATATATATTTCTATTTGAATTTTGGAAATATGTATTTTGTGCAATAATATTTATTTACTTTTGTTGACAGTGGCTGCAATGCTTGTTGATAAATCCCTGCCCTGCCTAAAATTTACTCACCTAATATTATGTACCTGTGGAGTTTTTTTATTACTATATTTCCGAATTTTATTAGATTTATATATTCTACTACTTAATATGGTTGGGTTTAACAACTGTTTTTATACTTTTCCTTCATTACATATTTCTCGTAAAAATTTTCTTTTGCGTCCATTTCCAAAAATATAATGTTATGAAATGGTTTCTAATAATGCATTCGAACAAGTTTTCAAAATTTTATCTCGAAAAATAGATTAAATATCATCTGGATTTTATTTGTACTAATTATTAAAATGCTTTCGAATAATAATTCTAATTGGTCCAGACAATCTTTATTCCTGTTTATTCGTTTAGGATCAATCTGTATAGTCGGTTGTCGGATCGACGTACGCAAGCACATTGCAACCCATTTTTTAATTATTTATATCCATATCTATTAAAAATGATATCAATGTGCTTACATAGGATTAACCGACGATTATCTGACTATGTGGAACGGTTTTTATAGATTTTTATAAACTCGCTTCCATATTTAAGTGACTGTTCGAATGAAATTTTTTAATTGCTTTCTAGCTTGACTTTAAACCTAGATCAAAAGTGGATGATAGATAATATCTAACTAATCTTGACCAACCGAACCTCATGAAACCATATACAATGTGCTTTAAACACGGTTTCAATTAGATTTTCTTCCGTCAGATGTCATGATTAAATTGTCAGTTCTAATTTTGTTAGAATTGATTTTTTTTAGAGATGAAAAATTCCGTGCGAAAATAATTTTCCTTTTCGATAATTTCGATATATTAAAAATAAAATTTTGAATGAAAAATATGTAATGAAGTAAAATTATTTCACAAGGTACTAGAGCTGCAGATTTGATGCGAATACATCTTGCCTCAAATAAATATATATTATATTTATTTATATTATAAATACACTACACACAAAATAGAATTTGAAAGTTCATACAAAATTTGTACATACATTTTTATGCGTTGAAAAATTCTCATAACTACCTATATTTTTTATAATAATTGCATAACTACCTATATTTTTTAGAAGTCGAAAACAAATAAATGTGTTTACAAAAGTTGTATAAAAAAAAAAAAAGTGAGTGTAAATGTATGCATGGGTTGCAATTTTTTAAAACATTAAAGGCGTTAATTTTCTCAAATTAATATTCATAATTATTATCTATACATATTGTGGGGACAGTTTTGTTTTTTAAAAGTCTAGTTTTTAATTAATTATTCAAGGTACAAAAGAAAAAACACCAAAACTTATTTTTATGTGATTTAAAAAAAAAACAGTTTAGGGTTTGTCTCAAAATATATATATAATTTTTTAATAAAAATGGTAATTTATAAATAAATTTTTATATTGTAAATAACATGTATTATCGAATATAGCAATAAATTAAATTTTGACTTACCATTTTTCTTTTAAAACGAATTTTAACTTAAATAATAAAATGTTAACTTTAAAAATTTTTTTCTTAAATTAAAAATCAGTCACATTTCAATTAAAATTATTTACATGTCCAAACTAATCTGGAGATAAATAACAAAGTTTTATTTGTGTACAGTTTGGATGAAATTAATTCGTTTCGAAATTATGATAATAGTTTCATTTTTTATCACGAGAGTGTGCTGTTAATTGCTCATCCACTCATCATTTAAATATTTGATGATACAAAATTTGAATAATTATTAATTATATTAAGTTTAGTGTAAAATTTGTTTAGTTGTTTGTTTTTTATTTTTTATTTATTTTCTTTTTGATTTTTATTAATTCAATTAATAGAATTATAATTAGATATATTGAAATCAAAATAGAAGTAATTATAATTCTATTAACGCATGTTTCAATTAAATAAATAAAAATAAATATTTGCATGGTTTCGTTATTTTTATTTTATTTTTTGAATTAACATTTTTTAATCATTAGATGAAAAAGCAATTATTTTATCATTTTTTAGGCTTTATTTTGTTATGTAAATATTTTTTTGTTTTTTTCGGTTTTCTCTTTAGTAGTTTGGAATTTATTTTGCCGCAATTACTTTTAGAATAATTTAAATGGCTGACGTAATTTTTGAATAATCGTCTGAATTGTTACTTTGAAAAAGCGAGTAATTTTAATTTTTACGTTTTATTAAACTAAAACTAAAGCGCGATGCGATTTCCCTTATCCCTGTAAATATTCACTTTTCTGATTTATACAGAAAAAATTCAAGAAAATGTTTCAAAAAACACCTTTTTCTTGTGACAGAACTAAAAAATATTTTCCATACTTTTCGTCGAAAAAAATTGTTTTTTTTTATTGATATTTATGTGCATTTTTGTCAAAAACGATTACAATGCACATATACATTTGACCAGACGACAAACGGCTATTCAACTGTAGCAGGGGTCCTAAGAAAATAGTTAAAATTTGACAGATTTAAGAGATAATTATCTCTTGTTTTATAAAGTGATGCCATTTAAATTTAGATTTTGTTTATTTTTTTCGTAGTTGATTAGAATTTTTTTTTTTTTTGTATTTTAAAATTATTTTGAAAACTTGTAACAAATTCTCAAAATTGTTACAAGTTCATTTATTTTTGTTTTTCTGCTTGCTATTATTATTATTAAAAAATACGTAATGCATGTTTTTATTTAAAAAAAAAAATCAATAAATCGATCTAAAGTTTTTATGTTTTAAACTTACTTTAATTTTTTGATCGATTTATTGATTAATAATATTATTTGCATGTTAATCAATTAATAGTTTAAATAATTAATCTATCTGTATACAAAAACAAACAAAAAAATACATTAGTTTTTATTTTTTTTGATCAAACGTACAATTACCGAAAAACTAATGTATTTTCATTATTTTATAAGAATATATTATTGTAGTAAAAAGTATAACACAAGCTTTAAATAAACACCTCTATTTATGTTGAATACAATACGCATGCGTGAGATTAGAAACTGTAATTTTTTTACTATCATATTTGATTTTCATAAACAAAATAAACTTCTATTTTTCGAATATTTCTAGGACCAAAACAGAAAGTACTCTTAAATTTTTCAAATTTTACACATTATCCACGTACAGTGTGCCCCCTCCCCTTCTTTACCAGCCTCATGTTTTAGAACTGAAAACACGATTAAAATAATTTTTATACTTGACATATATCAGCGAATATTAATTTTTGTCTAAATTTTGGAAAGCTAGAAAATATTAAAGGTACATACAAAATTTTAAAACTTTGTCTATTTCTACATGTCCGTCTGTTTGTATTTTAGACATACAAAGTGAATTTAAGTTCGTATATAATTAAAATTGGTACATTATAAAATATTTTATTAATGCTAATGATTAAAAATAGTTCCAAAATTTATTCCTACTTTACTCATAACATTTCTAAGATAATGTGTAAAAGTGTAAAAAAAATAAGAATTTTTCTCTAGGGGCACTTAGAAATTATTGATCTAATCAATGTAATACTTACAATTAAAAAATACGGTCTGCTCATGCGTATACAATTAAATGGAGAATTTTAAATATTATTTAAAGTTTGTTTATATGTTTGAAAAATAAAAATTGATTCTTATTTTTATAAAAAATTAAAATACTTTTCAATTTTGAGATCCTCGTTTGTATAAGTAAATTTTCATATAAGAAAAATTTCGAATAAAATAAGAATCAATTTGTCTTGTCTTTTAGATGTGCTAAGAAATTTCTATTTGAATGTCGAATGGCAGTTTAATACCTAATGTATTAATTATAATTATATTTATTATTATTCAAAGCTGATTTTTTAATATTTAAAAATGTGTTTTCTGGATGTCACATTTTCAAAGTGGTTGTTCGAATTTTATTATAAAAAAAAACGTTTTTTATAAAAATTGTTACTATTTATTTGTTTCTTAATTTTAATATTTTTTTTTTTCAAAATCAATATGTCCAATTATTCTTACTATTTATAATTTAGGGTTTTTCCTATTTCAAGGGGTTTTTATTCTTAAAAAAAAAAATGTAGTAATTTCCCTTGAATAATAACAAAAAGTCTAGAAAACAATTTTTCATTTTAAAATGAAACTTGCCATTTCGTCATATTTTAAATAGGGTTAATTTAATGTCCGTTTCTAAATTGTATTGTTTTCATTTTTTTCAAAGATAAATATTGTGAATTTCTTTTATATTAAAAAAAATATTGTTACATTTTTTCACTTGCTATAGCACACTTGATATAAAGAAAAACATTTATGTTTTTATTTATTTTTTAATTTTTTTTAAAAATATTACGGTCTTATAAATAGGTTTTTACACGAGATTTAGGGATCTTCTTGAAGCCAATTCGTGATTTTTCCCATGTTTGGTATATAAATCACTACCATTGGCTAAACTAAGTATTATTATGTCATTAAAAAAAAAAACTTTTTGATGAAAGAGGCTTATTTGATTTTTTTAATTCCACAAAAACTTTCTAGACACTTTGACTCAATTTTTTTAAATAATAGTATAAAAAAAAAAATTTTATGTAAAATTATGCTCTAAAAATTTTTTGACACAACTTAACTCTTACCTCCTTTTAAATAAATACAAAAGTTGATGACGTGCAAGATTGATCCTTGGCAGAACGTGATTTTCGTTATTCGTATACTATGATTGGATTGCTGAAAAAAAACATTATTCCTTACAGAAAGATCGTTACTCAAATCGCACACAAGCACTTAATAACTGTTAATAAAAGAGGTTAACTCTATAGATTCTTTTACTCTGGCGACTGACTAAAAAATCGGTCTGGTATAAAAAAATCTACAACTTGCGACAACAAGATACATTTGGAAATATTGAAAAGTGTGAAGACCTGTTTATAAACTCATGTTTAAATTTTGAATGTATTCAGTAGCTTTGTCTCCTCTTTATTTGGGAAAAAACCCTTTTTATTCGTTCAACAATTTTTCTATTTTTACATTTTTTAATTTTAATCAAAATTTTATGTTTTTGATTTATTTTTTAAGTGCCATTCTTCATTTTAATTTTAATTCTGGATAAATATTTCTTAAAATCAATGATTGCAATTTTTTTAATATTTTTGTACTCACTAAGAGACAAATTAAGGCTAGCCAAAGCCTAGCTATTCAATGAAGTCAATGGGCAGAAAAATATCTCAATAAAAAAATTTTGCAGTTTTATAGATAACGGGTGATATTAAAAAGACATTTGACATTAATGGTTGTGTAACTTCCCCGTATTTCTTGAAATTGTGTTTTAAAATAATTTATAATTTTCAACATAAGTTTCTATTTACACATTCCTTTGAACGAGATTTTCAAGTTTTAATTTTATACAATTGAACTTAAAACATTAAAACACATAAAAGCATAATCCAATTCGTAATGAAGATTAATTGTAGACAAATTTTAATAATACTAAACTGGCGAAAAATTAAAAATATTTATCCAGAAGATTTTTTCTTTTTTTACTACTAATTAATTTAGTTAATTTTTAATAATTTTTTTTGAAAATTTATATATATTTATTGAATTTGTTTGAAAAATTTAAATAAACAAAAAAAAAAACATTATCTCAATTTATTTATTAGATAATGTTTGAACAAAAAAAATTTTTTTATTACTGCAAATTTTATTGACTAAATATAATATGTTATGTTACAGCTGTGGGACCTGCATATCCTGGTGCTCCACCACAACCACCAACATTTGTACCTGGGCCACCTCAGCCAGCTCAATCAAATCCCGGTGCACCACCTACATATGGAGGTTGGTTTAAAAGAAAGTACAATTTATTCTTATTATTCAATGTATTTTAAATATTTCATTGATGTTATAAGATTTAAATTTTTTAAATGTTATTTCTTAAATAACATTTAAGAAATAAACGTTAAAGCTTAGATGTAGATTTTGCAGAAAATAAATTTAATTTAATTTATGTTTTTTAATTTTTTATGTTTCTATTAATGTGGTTTAAGAGATTTATGCTAAGATTTCAATGCCATAGTAGCAAAACTATAAACTACTCGTAATACACTCTGACTATATTCCATAAACTACAAAAATGCGATTAGTTAATGTAACATTTTATACACTATTATAAGACAATCCTATTATAAGTTGTGTGTCTATGGTTATTTTAAATAGTTCTTAATTTTACCGGTAGTTTTTTTAGCATGAAAATCCTTGTATTTCAATTTTATTATTGGTAGAATGGAATTAGAAAATATTGAACCATCATTTTCACTCAAATTAGACACCCTTTTTAAATTATTAGTTAACAAATTATTTATTACATCGTATACAGGCATCATTCCACATGAGGCGCAAAATTGTTGTTCTAAAAAGACAGAAGGATTTATAAAACATTCAAAAAATCTGTTATAAATTACATAATTACGCGTCAAATGGACATAACGCATTCGTAATATACGAAAACACGCACAGGCGTAAATTAAATCGTATTAAATTACTATTTCGCTTATTATTTGAATAACTAATAACTTAAAAATTTGTATTAACACTATTACTCGATCAATAATAATGGCTGGGCTGCACCATTTTCACTAACCACAAGTTATTGCTAACCACAGATAGTTCAATACTATTTTCAATTGAACTAACTGAAGGTAAGCGCTAACTGCAGGTTAGTAAAATAGTGTAATCCAGGCAATAAGCAATTTAAGAATTTAAAAAGTAGCAAATTATAAATAATTCATAACATAAATAAATAGTAATGCCGAGTGCAGCTGCAGCCGCAGCTTATGGAATGTTCCCTGGGCAAGCTGGTCAGTTATATGCAACTCAAGGACCACCACCTCCATATGAACAAGCTCTAGCACATCCAGCAATGCTAGGACAACAGGTAAACCGAAATAATTACTTTAATCTATAATCGTATTCTAATATTGATATTTTTATTTGTTAGATGTATCCCCCAACTGCAACTGCTATGTATGCTGCTGCTGGTTATCCAGGATATCTCAGTTATCCAGCTGCTTATGCACCAATGCAATATTATCCATCATTAGCATACACGTATCCACCAGTACAACCTACACATTTACGTCCAACCATCATGATACCGGTAATTATACTTAATAAATAAGAATATGTGTTAAATTCATTAATCCATTTACAATTAGAATACTAATGTATTATAGAGAATGATATAGTTGTTAGATAATTGTCAAAATCATTGGATATTTTCTATTTAAAGATAAAATTGTAATGATAATCAAAAATTCGCTAATGAAAATAAACATCTAATATTATATTATATTACAGAATGGATTTGATGCTGGTGCTCGATTTGATGGAATTGCACAACAAGTAATACCACCAACTCCACCAGGTGTACCCCCATCTGCAGCACAATTAGCTGCAATGGCAGGACATGGAATTGCATTGGGACAAAAGAAAAATTCATTTTTAACTGGTGGATCAGATGGCGGCTATACATTTTGGTGAAAATAAATATATATGTATATTTAAATAAATCATCGAAAAAAAAATACAAAAATAAACAAATAACAACAACATAATAAAATTACGCTTTAAGTAAAAAAAAAAAAAATACAAAAAAGAAACAAAAATCAAAAAAAAAAAAAAAAAAAACCATTAAAAAAATTATTACAAATTTAAAAAAATCATTATTAAACTGAATTTTAATACTCTTTCACTGCATAATAATAATATATTATTAACCAGAGAACTAAACAAAAATGTCATATGCCAAAATCGTTTTAATTTGAATTACCGATTTATTTTCAATGTTTTTTAAAAGATTACAATTTTTTGTTTTTTGATTTTTTTTTTTTATATAGATTTAATTTATTTTGAATGTGATTGAATTATGTTAAAAATGGCGACACAAGAACAATGAAAGAGTTGAAAAAAATCTTCGTTAATTAAAAAATTTTGATCTATTAGATATATACTAAAATTTACACATAAATATTGAAAAATAACATAATAGCGGAAAAACCGTTTTAATTAGCTCGAATAAAATGTGTAATTTTTAAAAAATGTTAGCGACTTGAAATTAACGAAGACTTTGATATTGAATATATTCAGTTTTTACAAACTAGTGAAAAAAAATATATTCGTTCTTTTGTGATTATAATGATGCTCTTGACTATCGCGATTGTTTAGTATCGTAAACGATTTTAAATCGATAAAAAAAGATAAATTTTTATTTAAAAGAATTTGCATAAAAAATTTTTTTAATTATTTTAATTGCAGGAATTCCTTTTTATATCAAACAATTTTTTTTTTATAAATCGGAATTGATAATATTTACTTTTCAATCCGCGCCATTGCATAAACTACGATTGTTTATGCTAATTGTACACTTTGTCAGTGATAAATAAATTGAAGTAGATTTTAAAAAGAATTATTCAAATTTTTAAATTAAAAAAAAAATTGTTTGATACAAAAATTTACAAAACTATTTTTCAAGTGCAATATCAAATATTAAAAAAATTCATTTCCATTTAATGATTTTCATAAATTTTTTATTGACGGTAGAAAGCTTTACTATCTAGAAATACATTTTTCATAATTATAAATTTTCATTTTGATAATTTCAACTTTATTTTAATTTGAATGCTCCATTGACCACCACAAAATTGGGAGTTATAAAATAAAACATAATTTTCGAATAATCATTTATGTCAATTTTTTTATTACTTTTTGAAATGGGTCATATTATTCTCAACACAATTGTGTTAGAGCTTCCCCCACTCTTCGATAAACTTATGTCATACTCAAATAATTCATCAAGGTTGAATAAATTTTGCTTGTAATAAGCTCATAATTTAAATAAGCGTAAGTCCTTAAACAATTTCAGTAAATCTGTATCCAGATATCGATTGCTTTCTAATTATGGACATAGCTATCGACTTATTAAAAAATGTTTTTAAATTTTTATCAAAGCTTTTCAAATTATGAATTCCCTATATATTTTTGAATAAATAAAGAAAATTTAAGTTTTAAAGCAAAGCTGAAAATAACAAAATGAAATAATAATATCTGGTTTAATCAGAAAGTAAATCTAAACGTGATTTTAAGTTTTTATTTATTATTATATATATATTTTTTTTGAAAACGATTAAATGGAATCAAAATAAATCGAAAATCGTAACTCGTTTTTTTAACAATTTTTTTTTTCATCTGTTTAAATGAAAATTTATATGAAAACGTTTTTTTTTTCTACATTTAAACTGATATTTATTCTGTACGTATTTTATTAACAAGTGCTGGAAAATTTTAAATAATTTCGTCAGGATATAATCAATTTGCAAATCTTATTTTACGATTGTCATAGGTGCAAAAAAAAAGTAAGATCTTTAATCTGAAGGTGCAGTCAGTCCTTTTAAATTGTGCTATATATATATATCTATTGTTTTCGTAAAGAATAAGCTTGAATCTTGTCTCAGGTGGTGCCAATTAATTTAATTGTGTTAGAAAATTGCATGCTAATAATTATTTATTAAAAATAAACAATGAAATCCTACTCGAGCTTATCATAAACCACTCAAATTTAAAAAAGGAAAAAAAAGTATCAATCTACTTACTTCGCACACAAATGAAATTTAACCAAAAGTCGACCAATGAAATATGAAGTGTGTTTACGTTTGTATATTGCTTTGCTATTAGTTTAGCGATTCAAGAGACACAAATAGACGCAGTCAAATTTAGTATTAAATGAAATTTACTGAAATGTTCTTTATATATATATAAAAAACGGGTTGAATGTAAACTTTTTCGCTATGAGAAAAAAATTAAATGAAGTATAGTGTCATCTTTACTAACAACAATTGCTATAAATTACTCCATAATCAATCACTTTTCAAATCAAACGTGTGGGTAATTAAATATAAAGTGCCAAACGTTAGACAGGTCACTGATAGATGTCGTCATATATCTTGTTACTTATTTAGGTTACTACTACTTCTAAATCAGAGTAACTCCATTTTTATCTATATTGGTCATCAAATGCGTGAATTTCACCTCTACGCTTCGTGCATATGGAAATACTTTTTTAATTCCCTGTAATAGCTCAGTGATCATTTTAAACTATATTTGCAAACAAAAATCGTAAAACTATCGTTTGTTTTTGGTTGAACAAAACAACAATCTGTCCATTTTCAAGTTAAAATAACGCGATCAATATAATTTATAATCATTTGTTAATTAAGGTACGTACAAAATACACTTTTTTTTATATAGTATAAATGTAGACACATATGGTTTACCCCAAACAAAACATCACATGGATTTGAGTGTACTAGAAATAAAATTGATAAATGTACACAAAATAATATTAAAATAACGAATTAATATTATTTCGTAATATTTTAGAAGGTTGTTATTATTTTTATTTTATAAAATATGATGATAATAATAATATCAAATGTTATAGTTTTTCTTGAAATTGAGATAACGAATAATTGTTAATTTGTTGAATAAAAAAATAAAATAAAATAAATAAACTCATCATATCAGTGATTCGTCCCTTAAGGAGAATTTCATTGACACAAAATACACACTCTCCCCGAGACAAAAAAAAAAAAAATTAAGGCAGCTATCACATATTACTAATGGAATAAAAAGTGTTTGTAAAAAGATTAATTTGCAAAGCATTAAAATTTTTGTATATATTTATATAAGGTCAGATATGAAGTCACAGATCCCGAATCATGTTTATGCTATGGAAATAAACATTCGAAAATGCAAAATACTTAATGAATTCGGTGTAAGTAATTAAAATTCGATTTGCAATGTTGTTTTTTTTTTTAATTATGGGACGTTGTAACTTTACAATATACGTAAAGCGAACTTAAGTTGTGAATCGCTAAATTAAATCAATGGTCGTAATTTTAACGCTCGTAAGACGCCGTCCTCGTGATTACATCTAATAGAAATCACGTGAGTATACTTGTATGATTTAAAAAAAAAAAATCAATCTTGTTGGAAATTAATCTTTATTTGGACAGCTATAACCTTTTGACTATGTGTTAGATGCAATTTAAAGAAAAATATTAAATACAAATATATACAAAATTATTGTTACCAACCCTATTTTAAAGTATACAATTTTTTGAGAGTATTGATTTGATAGAGGTTTTTTTGTGATTTGAACTTCCATTTGTTTTTTTTTTTTTGTGATTCCTAGCACTTAAAGTAATGATATCAACAAGTAAAAGCAATATTAAAATTACTGTTTAATATTAAAAAATCCTCTAACATATCATTACTCATTTATATTGACAGGAAATTCTGTTTTTTCCTCAGAAAATTTGTAACAATATTTCGATTTGTACTGTCTTATTTTATTATGCATGATTAAAAAGTACTCATTTTTTGTTTCCTGACTATTTTCAAATATTTGATCCATGACAGTATAATTTATAAAAATTTAAAACAATCCCGATGATGTATTTACAATAAATAATTAAATTATTGTTAAATGTTTTGTTTACAATTAAATTATTTCTTATTTTACAATAAATTAAGATGTATCAAAACTAATTATTTCCTTTCAGTCCCTTATTTCAATTCTTTCTTCTCAAGGAAACATCTATAAAATTTTACCTGTATTTACATGGTATATAATAACTCCACTCAAAAATTTGTTTTTCCTTTAATAAGTGCTAAATTACACTGCTATACAAGTGTAGCCGAGAAAGTTAACAATAGTACGAATGCTGAAATGCAGCATTCACCTTCGGTACGTACAACTTCGATATACTATTGAAAAATAAAACTGGTGAGTAAGTTCAGGTGATGTATTACGCTTAAACGCATATAATATGCCCCAATTCGGAAATCCCTGAGGATATAAAATAGAAATAGGATTTTTTTTTTTTTGAAAGCGATTCAACTGTTTATATTAAAAAATTGTCGTATTTAAACAAAAATATTGTGCGTGGCAAATATGATACGATAACTGAAACCAGCGAAGAGTCTCGCCTTAACTCGTCTTTTTTGTATTACTGTAACAGTTATAACAACAAAATGAAGTAGACAAATCTATGAACAGCCGAACAACAATAAGCTAATAAAAAATAAGATACTTTCGCAAAATTTTTGAATAAGTTGTAGAGGTTAATATTCTATGTAAAACACTTGTAAAAAATGGTCTTTGTAAAATATCTGAGATTTTAAACACCGTGTTTGAAACTCAGATAAAAAATTATTGTCTGTGATCATAGACTTATAAAATCATATGTGCGACGCATATAGCTATTATGTTATTACCGCCAAACTATTTTGTTCCATCGGCATCATATCCGTTTGAAAAACATAGATGTGTATTTGTAATCTCGTATTCGATAAGTGAAAATCAATTTTACGTAAACACTAACGATGATTTTTTTATCAAAATTTTATATATACAATAAACTAAGAAACGTTTCAGTGTTTGTAACAGGCAAATAAAGTATAATCCTGACATGATTTGTATTTTTGTGAGCATTAAAATTAAACAATGTGAGGTGATTTTACTTAAAAATGTGAAGGAAGTGTATTATAAAGAAATTTCGAAGTATAATACGGTTCCCCTATATTACAAAACGTATTTTTATAACGGATAACCTATTTTAGAAAATACTTCAAAATTTTCCCACCATGAAAATGGTTAAGAGCCATATAAAAGCTTGGATGGTGATTATTCTATTCGATATTATTCTTCGCTGTAAATATTGACAAATCGAATACAATTGTGCGGTTTTTTCGTCGATTTATATTTTAATTGGTTAGAATTTCGACGCACAAAATATATTTTTATGGTTAGAATAAAAAACAAAATATTAAAAAAAATATTTGAGTTTAATCCGTTTGGTAATATATTCTATGGTCTAATCAATTAAAGTATAAATTTGGTTAGGATACCAATCAAATAATTCAAGCGTAGATATGCTTTCGACTTCAGATAAAGTACCAGTTGTGAAATTAAATAGTATGGAAGTGGACAATTTTTTAAAAAATTATCAATTAAAATCAGCTTCCAAACCATCATTCGATTTGTTGAAAGAATTACCAAAAAAACGAACTTTTGAATGTAAAGTTTGTGGTCACGAATTTAAAAATATACATCATTTGACAGAACATGAATTAGTACATACCGGAGTAAAACCATTCACTTGTGATATATGCAACAAAAAATTTGCACGAGCAAGAAATTTAAAAACGCATTTGGCTACACATAAACCTAAAAATTCTTTGAATTCACATAAATGTCGGTATTGTGACTATGCATTTGCATCCAAAATAATTTTAGATCGACATGAAAAATTACATTTAAATTTTCGTGAGTTCATTAAAATTGATAATGATTCAATAAAACCAGAAAAACTTTATGAAAATATTAAACAAAGTGATGATAATGTGAAATGTAGCCTGTGTAATAAACAATTCTTACGTAGTGAAATTCATGTAATAGGCAACGCTTATAAGTGTAAAGAATGTGCCAAAGAAATGTTAAAACCTGGTAAGATTATTCGTCAAGAATTTGTCTACATTGTTGGAGACACATCAAATTTTCAAAATGAATCAGAGGACGCCCTTGAAGATATTTACACGCCAGTCAAATCATATGAATGCGATGTTTGTGAAAAATCATTCACTAACAGAAACGATATACAACATCATAAAAAAACATCACATGAGACAGAAATTGCTAAAACACCGATAAAATCATCAGGAATCAAAACACCGGAAAAATCACCAGGAATCAAAACACCAGTAAAATCACCAGAAACTAAAACATCAGTTAAAATTCCGCAAGTTAAATTATCACCAATTAAAATTCCACAAATTAAATTAACGCCACTTAAAATACCAGGTCAACATAAATGTACTACATGTAACCGAAGCTTTACAACAAAATCCCACTTAAATGAACATAATCGAACGCATTCAAATGAAAAACCGTATCATTGTAATGTATGTTCGGTATCATTTTCACGTATTTACAATTTAAAACGACACGAGAAAATTCATAAAGTTTTTGAATGTTCAGAATGTAAAAAAATCTTTAAAAATAATGAAGAATTTACAAAGCATAAACATAAAGAGAAAAAATATAAATGTGATATGTGTGAAAAACATTTTTCTAAAAAACGTTTGTTAAAAAAACATAAATTGTTCCATATTGGTATTAAATTTTTCGAATGTAAATTGTGTGATAAATTATTTTCTCAAGAAAAATATTTAGAAGCTCATCATAATTTAGCGCACAGTACGCAAAATTTTGAATGTATTATCTGCAATGATATATTTACAGCGGAAAATTCTTTAAAAGAACATGTAAGTCAGATACATGTTTGAACAAAGTATTCATACTAGTAAGAAGGAAAATAATTTATCACTCGATACGTTTTTAAAAGTGTGGTTTGGTTTACTATTGAGTGGAAAAAAATGCATGCCAGAATCGAGATTATGTGAATACCACTGACCCCGTATGCTTTTCATTTAGCTTTTGTTGAGCTTTGCTTTGCGACAGTTAGTGGTACAAGATTATGGTTGAAATTAATTGTATAAATATTATAATATTAATAATAATAATAACTGAAATTTAATATTAATCAATTATTTTATCGTTTTATTTATTTATATATACAATTTTTTAATAATCTTTATAAAAGGCGATTTTCGGCGATGATAAATTACTCGCCATACAGCAAAGCACAGCTGAAACTAAATGAAAAGCACATCTTCAAAGAAGTCTCAGAAATAATTATGTATATAATATAAACTAATTGTTCAATATATAAAATAATTCAATATTTAAAAGATACCAAAATTGTACCTAATATTTTTGTTTTTAATGGTATAAAAGTGCCTAAAAAAATATCGTTTCTTTTTTTTTAAATAAAAATTTTATTTCTTAAATAAAACTACAATTTTTATTATAGATAAGTTAATATAACAACTAACAGAGTTAGTTGTTTCAATATAAACATGTATTCAATATTGTATAATACATAAAAATAATTGATATTACGTACGAAGTATATTATATCTGAATTTAAAGAGGAATTGTGGCGAATCTAAACAATTTATGAACAAATGTTCCAGATAAAAATTGTTTTCCAAAAAGAAACAACAGAATTTGAATTTCTCTTCTATTTTTTAACGGCTAAAAGATGGGTGTGTATCCAGGGATACCAGTAGACTTAACTTTTTAGGTTAAAAACTAAACTAAACTAAAATTTCAGCTCGCTACCTCTTGAATTATTTCGATGATAGACAGGCAGAAAGATGAAACTAAACTAGATAAGTGATTCAATGACAACTAAAACAAAATTTACTTACTATTTTCAATATTTTCAAGCGTTACAAATTTTAAACAAATAGCCGGAGGGGTAATTTAACGATTTGGATGCACAATTTTTGAGTTATCGCTAGAAATCCTATCCCGAGGCCTATAATCGGATGTATTTCATGTAATATAACATCTGGAAAAGTAGTCGATCGATACTAAAATAAATATTTATTTTTAATTTTTTTAGAACTCAGATCCTAGAAAATCCATAAACAGCAAACAAAGAATTTTAAACTTTTCGACGGTTTTTTAGTTTCTTATACAATCACAAAAATCACCTTGGTTGGAACTATATTCATAAAATACTCGAAATATCCAGTGTATACGATTACGTATATAATAATGTTTTAAAAAAATACGTTGCAAGAGAAATACTAAACCCAATTATGTATCCTTCATGTGAGACTATACTAGTGTCCACTAAGTTATTTTTTTTGATGAATATCGGAATAGGAGTTGGGTAACTAAGTAATTTTACAACGATCATCACTTTAAAGTGTATTTATCGTCACTCTTATGGCGAAATCGTCTAGGCAATGATATAATCTCATTCCAATGAGCTGTATAAATTTGTGATTATTGATTAACAAATATATGGTGTAATCATTGATTTTATTTAGTACATTGGAATGTGGTACGTTGGTTTTGAAATGAATTCGACATTATATAGAAAAGGTAAGACCTTTTGTGTATAATATGTAAAGAAGAATTCAATTAGATTCTTAGATAACTTTATTGACATTGAAAAAATACACGTAGTGTGAAGGAAATATCTAACTTATTGTGGTGGGTGTCGTGCCATTATTAATGAAGGAATGAAAGCCTTCTTAATCTATGGATGCAAATATGCATTCTTCAATCGAAAACTTCATAAGTTTCTATAGCGAATTAAGAAATAGTAACTTCCTGTGTTGAGTTCAAATTTTTCTAAATATTTTCTGATTAAAAAAACTAAGATTATGATTAAAAAAACTATGAAAATGATTAATAAAACTAAGAGAAATAGAAGTTTTTTATGTTCAGAAAATAATTATTATTTAAGCGTAAAAGGATTTAAGGAAGTACGAGCACCAAGGCAACTTTTGATAAAAGGCTTGATTTTTTTTTAATACAAAGTTTAAATATGTCTAAACAAATTCCAAAAATTTGAAGGAGATTGCCCGATCATTTAAATAAATAATTAACTTTAAAGTTGAGCAATTTAACATTGGTCTTATGGGGTAACCTTCAAACATTGATACATTTCTGTATTTTTCTCGGAAAACTGTCGGTGAATATTTTTAAAAAACTTCTGGATGAAAGTAAATATATTAGTGATAAATTTAATTCAAAAACATTTACACTTGCCCGAATAATTAAAGTGTATTAATTAAAAGAAAAATAAATGTCGCCACTAGCCAATGTTAAATGTATATCTATATATTGAAAAAAATCATATGGTTACTGCGTTCCCCTTACCGCGCTAGAGTCGATACCTATCCCCACACCGCCTGGCGCTCGTACTTCCTTAATAATGAAAAATAAAAAAAATTTTGTCAACAACATTACGGTAATTTACATCAAATTCAGTGTTTTTTTTCCTCAAGTTGGCAACACCTTCAATAAATTCGTTAAACAAATGAGATTTTTAAATTATGAACAAGTTTAAACTGTTAATATTTGTTATTATTTATTTGTAATTTGACTGAGGAGTCGTAATGATCGTGGAATAAATAATTTGGTAATGATTGTGAATGTGATTTTATTTACAAATAATTAAAAAAGAAACATGTATTCAGATAGCGAGGACGAAGTTTTTTTTGGCCCACTGACAATGCGTGAAATTAAAATAGGATTTGGTGTTATTGAACAAAAAAATATGTCCACTAGGTGAAAATTTAATGAATACATATTAATCATTTTTCTTCAAAATTTCAGTTAAATTAATAATTTTTATATTAAATTATTGTAGAAAAATCAACGAACAACATAAGATGGAATCAAGCAAAAACTCAATTATAGAAATTAGTAGTGAGGAAAATTCTTTTGCCGGTAAGTTTTAACCGTTATTTTTTAATTTTAACCCTTAAAAAGTATCGTTTAAATTTTAATGAAGTTGTAAAAATTAAATTTGTTTATAGACTTGGATGATAAAGAAAACACTAACCCAATACCATCATTGAAAAATATTTTTACATCAAATAACTTCGAAAAAGCTATCAATGAAATTGAATCGGAAGATAATTTAATAAATAAATTTAACGAATGTAGTAGTTTAACTGTAAGTACAATTTCGGAAGATGCAAAATCTATTTCTAGTAGTTTCTTAGATAAATTAGTCGAATGCATTTCCGAAGGTAACGAAAATTTGTTCGATAATATTCACATTCCTAGAAAAAAAAATGTTCAATTATCTCCATGTTTATCCAGAATTGAAGAAATTCAAAGTTTTAATACAAATAACTCGAATAATTCGAAGGATAACGAAACTTTTGATTCGCAATCTGAACAAGACATAGAAATAAACATTGGTAAACAAGAAACTTCAAAAGGTGAAGTTAGTCAACATTGTATTTCATCGATTGGCAATCATGATGAGAATTCTGAAGCACTAGGACAAATTTTATCCATTAATAATTTAGTTTCAACGACAATGGAAACTCAGAACGATAATGTTATTGCGAAAGCGAATGATGAATCTGAATATCGAGCATATATCGAAAAAACTGAAAATTGTATGTCGCCAATAAATACCAATGAAGTAATTACAGAAAAACAAAATTGTATTTCACCAATAAATAGCACCAACAACTGTAATAATGAAGCTATTTCAGAAAAACATAGTAAAGTTAATTTAGAAAATGTTAATAATTGTAACGATAATAATTATGGCAAAGAAATTTCAGAACAATTTGAGCATTTTGATGTAGTAGAAAATGAATCTTATGAAGACGATTTTGAAGATGTTGATAGTAATTCTTCGTCTAAAATAGAAATTAGTAAAATATTAGACGAAGGTGATAGCTTAAATGAAATTAGCAACACATTTTCCGAATGTACTTTAAATTCCACAAACTCAAATAATAACATAATTCAAGTAACTGATGAAGTTCAAAAAGAATCACATGAAGATTATTTTAAAGAAAATGAAATTAGTGTATACTCTGGATATCCAGAGTTGAAGACATATAATCGTGTTGAAGAGATTGAGAAAATCGAAAATATATTTTTTGAGAATAGACCGGAAAGCAAATTGGAAATTGAAAGAAATGTTGAATTGCAAGGCAAAAAAATTCATTCAGAGAGATCAGAGGATATGGATGATCAACATTATAATGTAGAAACGAATGATACATTGGATAAATTTTTAGAAAATAAAATTCAAAATAATATTGACTTAAATGATTCAGTATTAAATGAATCAAATACTTCAAGTTTAGGCTGTCAGGAAATCAATTCATCGATTGACCATGAAGAAGTTGAACAACTTCCATCATTAAATCGAAAAATTTCTACGAATTCAATCGAACATGTTCATACAAAAGTTCAATCTGTAAATCGAAAGTTTTCTACGAGTCCAATTGGACACGTACATCAAAAACCATTTCGTCAAACTAATATCGATAACAATTTAAAACAAGCTAATTCACCGATTGGAGATTCAAAAGAATTACAATTAGTTAATCGGAAAGATCCTAAGAGTCCAAATGAATATATACCTTCAAAATCATATCATCAAAATGATTTCGATAATAATTGGGAGCAAGTTAATTCGCCAATTGGAGAATCAAAAGAAGCTCAATTAGTAAATAGAAAATATTCTACAAGTCCAATTCAACATGTGCATAAAAAATATCATCCTCAAAATGGTGTGGATAATTTAAAAGAAGTTAATCCATCGGAGGGAGAGTTAAAAGAAGTTCAATCTGATATCGATAATAATTGGAAACAAGCATTGGCTTTATCAAATGATACGCTCATTGCTGAACAATCAATGCTTCCAACTTCTGTCACCCTTTTAGAAAAAACGAATATCGATTACAATTTAAACAGCACCGAAAATAATAAAGATATGTTTAAACCATCAACGATTCCAACAATTCTAGAAAAATCTGAACATTCAATTGATTTGTCTTGCTCAGAAAATGAATCTATGTTAAGTGGAACACAAGGCGCAAATGGAAGTTATTCAACAGCATTCGAAGATTCCGAAACAGAATGTAATAATACATTAGACATGATCGATCGTTTATTAAAAATGGAAGCAGCTTCAAACGCTACTACTGTGCAGTCTGCCGAAAAACGGCAACAAATCGAACATGTTTCACCTAGGAAACCGAAATTAAATACAACAAATATTAACTCAAATATCCATTCTTTTACAAGTAAAATACAAACGCCAAAAGCTATACTAAGACCTCTTGAAAAATCTAAAATTCATTCGCCATTAAAAATTACACCTAAAACACCTGTTATCAGTACACCATCGAGACTGGGATTGCAAAAGGGAAACGCCACTAGTAATGCAAAACCAGGTCAATCTAAAATTGCACCGTTAGTAAAGAACACACCTCCACCTAGAAAAGGACTGCCTGTAAGGACAACTTCAAGCGCTTCTAAAAATGTATCAACAAAAGTAAACGTGAATTCGCCAAGAATGATTTCACCAATAACAAAGAATTCAAAAGAGCCTGTTTTAAAGTCATCATCTATAAAGATTGTTCCAACAAAATTAAACGTAAATTCTCCAAAATTAATATCACCATTAGTAAAGAATACTAAAGAGTCTGTTTTAAAGTCAGCATCTAGTGCGACTAAAACAACCTCTGTAGATTCTCCAATTACAATAGAAGTAAATGAGCTAACGGAATCGTTTGATCAGAGTAGAGCAGAAGATTCTTTTATACAATTACGAAGTACATTACGACGACAACTTTCTGATTTATATATCGAACCATCATCAGCTGATAAACGTACAACACCAAAACCAAAAGTTGTTTCAAATGTTGAAGTAAAAAAGAATGTTTTTAAGACTCCAACAGTTTCACGAGTTTTAAAGAGTACAGAGAAATCAAGAATGTCTAAAAATATTATGAGTCCAGTTGATTTTTATATTAATAAAGCTCCACAATCACCGTTAGTTGTAAAATGTGATTATAGTAAACGTCAACCAAAATGTGCTGCCGATAAAGAAAAGGTTAAAACCACTGAAAATAATGAAATTGGATCAATTGGAAATCCTTTACCATTTTGCGCTTATAGGAGTGCATCAAATGTGAAACTTGTTGAAGATAATACAGCAGAAGTTCCAAAAAGTGTACGGAAGTATTTCAAAACTGTACAGTATGTTATAAAACATGAGTCACGTATTAAAACTGAAGAGCTTAAATCACCTAGACTTCGTCCTCAAACTACAATCAATAATGATTCATTAAATGCTTTAGATAATTCATTATCTATTTTTAATGCGTCCGCAAGTGCAAATGATGTATCAGTTCGTGTCAAAAAATCAGCGTTAAGAACACCAAAATAAAATTAATTTTATTATTTATATTTTTAAATATTAACTTAAACTTCAAGGAAATAATATTTAGTCATATAATTTATATTAGTGTAGCCAGAAATTATTTTATGGAGAAAACTTGTTAAGCTTAGGTAAATAAAATACCAATGATCGATTTATGATCTGATAAAAAAGGTATATTTTTAATTGAAATTCTAAAATAGAAAATAATAAATTGAAACTCCTTCAAAAAAAACTCAATCACAGAGTTTTGCAAATTGTTAGTTTTTATTTGGTTATATTTTTATAATATTAGATCACCACCAACGGTGGTAACTTTTTAACTAGATGTATTTTTGAAAGTTTCAGTTCCATGTTCCTCTAATAGATGGAAATATATGTATTTATATTAGTTGTTTTCGCAATTACTAAACAACAAAATTTAATTATTGTATTTTTGATTATAATTATAAGCTTTGTTGGTCATATGGGCTAAATTTGACTCATAAATGCTCCTATTTTTGTATAAAAATCTTTAATTTTTAAAATTTATATCAAAGAAATATTTTCAAGAATTATGTGAGTTGATTTAAGGAAATTAGAAAATACCAACAACAAAAAATAGATAAATATTTTTAGCACAATGTGACAAAATGATTGCAAAAATTGATGAATAGCACCCATTTATAAGAAGCTGTATATAAAGTAATAGAATTAAATGTTTGCTAACATCGCATGAGCATGAGTTGACATTATATTTTCTATTTCAAATTTTAAAATAAATATCAAAATAGATTTAAGTTTTACTATTATCTTTTTATAACGTTATTAATTAAATACTCCATTTATCTCAACTAGGCTACCCGTTGGATATAAATGATGTATAAATTTTAATTAAAAGACTGTAAATTTTTATTTATTTAAATTCCTCCAATTTTTAAATGTTATACATAATTAATGTAATCAAGTTTTGTAAAAGTAACCTATTTTATTAATTTAAATTATTTATATATATATATATATATATAATTAAAGTTTTATATACTAATATTTATGCACGCATAATTTTTAAATTTCTATATAAAACCATGACCCTAAAAACCTTGTCTATCTTCCCTCTTCCAAGCAAAATTAAAAGAATATACAAATGTGTGAAATAAAAGTTGTAAAGCTTAAATTATTTGGTAAATAAATATATTAAGTTTCAAGAAAATCGTTGCCGCCATTTTCGAAGGTAACGTACAAAGCCTGGAAATCTTTATAATAAAGTAGGATAAATTAAAATGGTTTTTTACTTTTTAGTTCAGTTTTTTATATTTCTAATTTTTTCTAGAAAAATTTTTACTTTTTATTGTCTTGCCACTAATAAATTATTTGTATTTAGCTTGTGGCAAGAAGAATTACATAAATCTATTTCGATGAAGAATGCTATTTGAAAGCATCTTAAAACATCGAATCTCTCTAAGTACGCTTGATAATAGTAAAGTGTTTTAATCAATTTTAATCGCCTTTCACCACTCTCTCAAAATAACGAACCACAAATTAATAAATATATAATTTGTCTTTTTAACTAATTCAGAAAAAAAAATGTTTCACGCAAAACTAAAGGTAATAAATAATTAAAAGCTGAAACAAAACACAGTAATATTCCACATATAAGGCAATACGAAAAACTACTACACATTAGGGTGCGTCAAGGGTTGTGTGGGTTTTCATAATTTTTTTTTAAACCATTACATTACATATTAAAGGCAGTATATATTAATATTCAATACAATACACAAATACTTACACCTGTAGCTTCGCATACGATACTTATTATGTTTTTTTAATTAGATGTGCGTGATTCGATATATTTCTATGAATCATATCGAATGTCAGTAATACGTGCTTTATACTAAGTAGACAATGAACTTTCTATAGTTCTTCAACAGTCCCCTTGACGACATAAAACTAATTGTGTATTATTATTGTATTGGGTATAGTTTACACATTACTAGGAAAAATTGTTATAAATAATTCGATCGGTTTTTAATAACATGTATGTTTTACATATCAAATATTTATAGATCGAATTTTTTATTCTGCGTTACTCTTACATGAGCTCGTTCCATGGAATTGTAGTGAGTTGACATAGGCGAATAGTGTATAGGAATGTCTTTTATAAATAGTTTGTTATTTAATAAGAGCTGAAATTTTAATTATTGATCCTATTGAAATTCTGTAAAGGAGATTCATGCTTAGATCTTAGAGCCATAGTAGCAAAAATACTCATAACATACTCAGTGCTGATTATTTTCCATTGACTAAAAGAATGTGATTAGTTATTGTGACATACAAAATTATGAAACATTCTATTACAAGTTTTATGTCTATGGATTTTAAATGTTGGTAGTTCTAAATAGTTAACTATACCGGTAGCTAGAGCCTTTGTTAGCATGAGTGTCCAATAGTGAAAAAAAGATACGTATTGGCATCTTAAACGTCCTTAAAAAAATGAGACATCTATAGTAAACATAATGTCTAATGCAATAATTATGTATGCTCTTTCAATTTTCGAGCACAAACTATCAAAAGTATGGATCGGATACTTTCTTGTCTAGCCCCCATATATCAAACGCACGTTAAGAAATTTTTAATATTTAAAAATTTCATAAAAATCGCTAATACAAAAATTTGTGTGTGTGTAATGATTAACGAAATAGACGTGTTTTACTATAGATGTCTCATTTTTAAGAGTACAGCGTCTTAATTAAGTTATATGATTTGTATAATAAGATATTGGATATCTTCATTTTATAGGAGAAGAAGGGGTATATGGTTAGTGTTAAAAATCCTTCGTGGTAAAAGATAACATATACTTTATATTGGATTTATAAATTTTGCTGAGTGAAATTATTATATTAAAACATGCAAAAAAGAATTGAAAACTTTTGTAGATTTTTGATATTTAAATTCACATTTTAATAAAATCTTATGTCATCTTCCAAAGTAATATAAGACAAATCGATCGTACAAAAGGCTAAGACCTCAGTTTTTAAATATTTAAAAAGCGACAGTCTGTATAAACAACTTCTGTTTTAAAATAATTTTTATTTTATATTTCATTATAATTATTTTCTTTAAACAAAGTATAGAACCTATTGTTATTCTCATATAGCTATTAGTCATTAATTTAAATAATACATTTATAAATGTATATTTACTTGAAATAAACACACAGTGAGAAAGTCTCCAAATATTTTATATCATTACAATAAATTTTTTAAATTTCAAAATCAGAAATACATAAAACATAACTTTTATAGAGAATATCTAATTTTGAAATAATTACCTACCTAACAAAGATAATTGGATAGTAAATCAATAATCAATTTTTCCTTGCAGGAGTTATATTAACTAACTATCCACATATTCAAATTAACTTTGTTGAAGGTTTTCTAATTTTATATTTTATAAAGAAAAATAAATGTTTATTTGATTTATAATTGAAAAGTTAATTGAATTATTCATCGACAATGAACTACATTAATTTTTTATAATCCCTAATTTGTCAAATCAGCATATAACTCGTTATGAAAATAATAGAAAAATTATGTCTTGTATGAACGCTGCACCTCTATACATAAATTCAAATCCTAGAAAATATTGTTTGGCATATATTTAAGAAAATATTCGCAAATTAAACGTAATTTTTGTTTTTCTCATATAAAATGGACGTCGAATTCGGAAATAAATGTTTCGGAATTGCATTATTCAAGAGGCAACCTCTATAATAAGCACACTCCTTAATTTCTTTTATTTAAAAAAAAAAAAAATAGAAATTTCATGACATTTGGACAAGTATTTTTTATTTTTTGTGCGCGGAAATTGAAAAATAAACAAAAAAAGTTCATTCTGAAAAATAAGATCGAAAGGGAATAAAAATTTAAAATAACAAATATAAAAACTATTTTGTGTTATTATTTTCAGCTTGTCAGACAACGGATACTTCTTTTTACTATGCGTCGGATAAAATGGTTCTAGAATAGGGAAGACGGAGATTGAAAGGCACAGAATTTGAAGATTTTTGGATGATCTTTTCATAGCAAATTAAACAGTGTCTACGATGTTTCATATGTCGTGTGGATATCTTCACGAGGTTGGTTCTTAAATATCTATCGATCTTCCGTTAAATGAAAAGCCCAATAGTGAATCTGTACATAGATGTAATAGTAAGAAGGTAATGGAAATACATAAAATGATTAATAAATATTAGCATTTTCAGACACGTTCTTCAATTGTTATAAACTTCCTGTCTTGTAAAATACCCTGTGACTAAACAATGTCCTTGTCATTACATTTTTGTCTTACGTATTTTCATTTTTTTTTTTTTTCACAAGTCTCTTAAATCATTTTACTGGCAATGAAAATATAATGACTTGCTATTGTCACTCATACAAGAGAAATAAAAAAAAAAAGTAATTCAATTGACCATATTATTATTATGATGGCAGCAACCAAGCAGTTGTTTATATTGCCACTGTCTAGATATTCCTGTATTTCACCTCTATGTAATATATGCTATATTCTTTTAGCTGAGATAGATGAAATTATCTATAGCATTGCAATCTTATAAGTCTCCATAATAGTTCCCTTAAAAGTCGATCTAGTGCATTCTTATACAAAATGCATACTTAAAATAATAAAGATTATTAAGTATTTATTTTATTTTATCACTAAAATAATACGTCGTTTAAATTCGTATTAAAGATAAAATAAAATTCCATTTATTTTGAATAATTTTTTATAAAATTTATGGTTATATTTTTTTTACTATGCATTTTTCTCCTATTTTGAAACGTTTGAAAATCTGTATAAGTCTTTAAACAGCATTATAAAAATAGCAGTGGTAATATATCAAATGTTTGAAATTTTCGTGAAATAATATATATTATATATATACTGCTGATAAATAACCCTATATAAAAGTAATTTATTTTTCTTTTCAAGGAAATGGTTTATTCTAAGGAATGTAAAGAATGTCATTCATATGTAACCAATGACAAAAGATAATTTTTTTAAAATTTAATCTTACCTATTCGTCGAGAAAATAACATTATCACATACAAATCAATGTTCGGAAATTAACAAAAATGACGTAAATTATCAAGATAAGTGTGCAATTTATAAAAACATTTTAGAAACTTTATTGTCAGAAAGTATATCAAAAAGAAAAAAGCAGATAAGACAATTTTTTCACAGCAATACCACAATTTATTTGTATATAGACGTCATGTGGGTTTTTCATTTGATGATTTTTTACAAAAAAAGTCATGTGGGCAAAATAAATACGATTTGTAAATATTTGATATTATGTTTATTTTTTCGAATCATTAATATGTATTCATTAATTACATGTCTAGCCTTTTTATAGACAGAATTTATTATCGAATGTCTATTCTATTTATTGTATGAATATTCGATAACTCGATTAAGTTCAAAAAAGGCAGTTTTGATAAAATTTTGGTATACAATTTCATTTAAACTACTTATTTCGGCCATTTTATGGAAGCCTTATTACAAAAATTATATTTTTAAAAGTTTTATATGTAATTCCATACCAAAAATAATCTGTAGATAATGCACAGTACTTAATTACGTTCGACAAATTAATTACATTCAAATAATTGATAAATAATTTAATCCTACATTTATTAAATAGGCTTTTGTTTAAACAATCCTAATATAGGATATTTCAATCCCACTCATTCAAAACATAATTTCCTATCACTATTATATATTTATGGATTAAATAACTAATACGCATGCACCGTTTATTGCATGTCATATCATATCTCGCATAATACTCATTCTTTTTCACTTCAATTTAAATAATTAAAACTAATGCTGAACAAAGAAAACGATACATTAGTCATGTGGTTGTTTTTATATTACCACGATTAGAACAAAATATACGTTACAACTTGAATCATTCGATAGATCGATTTTTTTTCAGTTGGTTGACCCGTTCAGAGCAGTCATTCCGTTAAAAATTTTTATTATATTTGTCTTGTGTGAAAAGTTTTTGTAATTTTTTCTATTAAACTTAAGTTTATTCAAGTGTTTTATATAAAAGAACAAGGTAAAATTTATTTTATTAATTTTATTTAAAAAATAACGTTTATTTTTCAAATAATCAGATGTGCCATTTTGTTTTCAAAAAAAAAAAAAAAAAAATCAAAAGAACGGATCAATTGAAATTACCATTATTTTAAGCAGATTTATTATTATACATCGATTTAAAATAATATTTTTTATAGTAAAATTGTCTTTTTGTGGTAGTTTTAATCACGGGTAAACTTATTTGTATAATACCGGCTACTCAACACTGATGATGAAGTCACCATCTTTCAGACTTCGAAGTCATGTCTAATTGGCTTCTTTAAAATTTTAAGTGGTTTTTTTAACCGAAAAATTTATTTTCAATCATAATAATTTTTATTAATTTTGCAGAAAACATTTAACAAAAATTATACAAAAAATTTTTTTTTAGAACAAAACAATTCTTTGTTTATCGCGCTTAAATTTTTACTGGTTTCAACCGGTAGAAAACACTTATTTTAACCAAATAAGGCTATTATTTTTTATTTAATTCAGTTACTCTTATTTACCACATTTTGATAAAAAAATTTTGTAATTATGAATATAATTTGAGTAAAATAGTTACTGTCATTGTAAAAAGATATTTATTTAAAAGACCTATTTAGTGACTTCAAATAAATTTAACCACAGCGATGTTTTAATCGAAAAAAGTAGTGTTAATTTTTTAGATTACAGAATATAAGGGTTCGTGTTAAAAATTACTTTTCTTTTTTCCTTAATTATAGATGACTACCACAAATTTTAACGTCGGACTAATGAATGATAACCGTAACTCCAGCCGAGTTCTAAAACCACCAGGCGGTGGACACACAGATCTTTTCGGTCCACCAGAACCTATCACACCAAAAGTGAACCCCAAAGCATCCCAAATCAGTCAAATTTTCGGCAGTGATAACGATCAAAACTCAAATTGTTCATCAAAAAAGAAGAATTTATTAAAATCAAGCATTGTATTTTCTGAAGAAGAAAATGAAAATAAAAATCAAACAAATAACACCAACAATACGGAACAAATCGAAAAAAAAACAGAAGAGGTTAAGACTGAAGACAATGTTGATAATAATAAAACGACTGAGGAAGTTCAAAAAGAGGTACAAAAACCTAAACGTGTTCCTCCTGGCGGTTATTCAACCAGTCTTTGGTAAAATTAAAAGAAAAAAGATTAATCAAGATACAAGAACGGCATATGTAGTCAAGTGCGCTGAAAACTGAAATCACATTTTTTAATACGTTTTATTCTTTTGTATTAAAAAAAAGCTTCAACCACCATTTTTTTTTTTTTTAATGTATATTTTATAAGAAAATTGAAAAATCAATACTACAACTTCTATTGGAGCTCGTATTAAACATTTTGCATTTAATTATACAATCAAAGTTTTATTTATATTCAATAGAACACAAAAAAAAAATCAAAGTGTGACTAAACATTAGTTATTTATTTTGGTTAAATTTTAAAACTGCTTTTTTATAATTATTATTGTATGTAAGACTTTATTGTAATGAATTTTGCTTTAAAAAAAAAAAAAAAAATAAGATTTTTGTAATTTATTATATTATTTGTTTGAATTAAACCACACACACCACTATTACAGATAATTATATTGTTTTCCTAGTAAATCGATAATAAGTACATTGGCGCCTTGAATATTCCCACTCATTCAGCTGTTGTAGAATCATTTTTAAAGAAAAATACATAAACAAAAATGATTTGTATGAATATAAGAATATGTTACTTGTGTCATAGAACTTAATTATGATATGAATATAACGGCGGAATGAGATTTATTTTTATGAATCATCACCTGAGGCTAATTGTTAAAATTCTTTTAAATTATAACGGTATTTACATTTTTTGTAATTAGGAAGTACAGACAAATTGATTATTCTCATGATTTTTTAATATTCTGTAATTATTCTTAGGGTTCCGTACTTATAAATAGAATCATTATGGCAAGACAATGTAGTGTAACAAAAATGTTTTTTTTATTAGGTTCGATGAAATGAAAAAAGGTAGTTCTGTTATTCAATGTTAACCTAGTTATATTACCTTATGTTGATTTTATTCATAATAACCTTAAAACAGGCAAAAAATGTATTCTAGAGTTAAAAAGAGATATAAGTTCGAGAATCAGCAAAATCGGTCACTGGGTGCGTGAGTACATGATGGTCCCTCTTATAAATTATAAAGATAGACGAAAAGTTTGAATTAAAAAATATTTTTTTCGTCAAAAATTTGGTTTGAAATTTTATTTTATTAAATTCGTCACAATTCCACGGTAACTTCAGATAGTTATTAATGTTCGTATAAATATTACCTGTCGTACAAACAATATTGATATTAAACGATATGAAGTTTACAATTAAACTCTAAACTTTGTAAGTTGTTATGTTTAATTAATTTTGTATCCCCTTATTAAGAAATGTAACTTTTGTCCTACTTTCATCATTTTTCAAAATAGAGGTGAATATTATTGTTAAAATTTAGTGAATGTAAGGTCAGCTATGCTATAAAATTAACTAATGCATTTTAGTGTATGTACAGCCATCTATGATATGAAGTATTAACTAATGCAATTTAGTGTATATAGAGCCATCTATGTTATAATATATTAACTAATATCATTTAGTGTATTTAGAGCTATCTATGATATGAAATATTAACTATTGTAATTTAGTGTATGTAGAGCCATCTATGTTATAATATATTAACTAATATCATCTAGTGTAGTCACTAATTTAAATAAATTTTCGCTCTTAAGTTTCTTTCGCTTCTAATTGTTTTTGTATAGAAAATATAAAAATAATTTTTAAATTTTGTAATAGTTTTTGAATAAAAAATATTAATAATATTTAACTTTTTATTGTTTATTGATAAACCTTTTTTCCCTTTGAAGCTTCCCAATTCTTACTCGAACTTTCCAACCAAGCCCAAGTCTTTAATGGCCTGTCTTAGAATATTTTTTATCCAAGTATATTAAAATAGACCCCTTGACTGACGTAACGTAATTACAGACCTTGATCAATCTATAAAGGTAAGCAACAGCAGAGACCCCGGACTGACGTAACGTAATGACAAGCTTAGACCAATCAATAAAGTTAAGCAACAGCAGTCACAATCTGTATTTGGATGGGTGACCACCTAGCAGTACTGTGTAATGTTGTATAATAATAATAATCCCCTTTGGTTAATGGCTATATAGCTGAAAGTAGCTAAAGCCAGAAATTAAAAAAAAAAAAAGCAATAGCAGTCACAGTCAGTATTTGGATGGGTGAGCCACCTAGAAGTATTGTTGTTGTATAAAAATAATAATCCCTTTTGGTTAATGGCTATATAGCTGAAAGTAGCTGAAGCCAGAAAAAAAGGTATATTATTAAAATCATTGATTGAATCCAAGGAAAATTTTTACGTACATTAAAAAAAACATTTGTTTTGAAAATAATTGTAATTGTTGATAAAAAACAAGATTTTTTTCGGATTTTATAAGGAGAACATAATAAAAATTTTTCATGTTTGGACGAAATGGAAAAGATTTTTAATGAGTGCAAAACATATGTGAAATAAATCATTGGAAAATTCCAGGAAATTTTTTTTTTGTCATAAAAAAAAAATTTGGTTTTTGTCCATTAAAAAAATAGCAATTTTACTAGGAGAACATGATGTAAAAATTTTTGTTGTTTTTTTTTATGTTATTTTTTTTTTATGGATGGATATAAGAAAATTTAAAATCGAAATCGGTTAGTTTTAGAGCAAAAAGGACGAAATTTTTGTTGTTTACGTGGGCCTTCCACGGACCGAATAGATTTTTACTTACGAGATTTTTACTATTATAAATTTTTTTATTATAAAATTAATAAAATTATTAGAGTAAAAAAATTAGTAAAAAAAAAAATGATTTTTTTTCATTAAAAAATAGGAATTTTACTAGGAGAACATGATGAAAAATTAGTTTTTTTTTTTTATGAAGATATGAAAATTGTGTCGTATTTAATAGAAAAAAAATGTGGTTTTTTTTCTATTAAATTTTTTTAAATGGGAATTTTGACAAAATTTATTAGGAGAATATAATGTAAAATATATTCATTTTTATGGTGTGAATTGATATGAAAAATGAATATTTGTCTATCGTGTTAATTAAATGTGTTAGTAAATTAAAACAAGAATTTATACGAATTTTATTAGGAGAATATAATTTACAATTATTCTTCATTTTTTATGGTGTTAAACTTGATATGAAAACTGAATATTGTCTATTTGTGCGTCTAGAAATGTGTTTATTTTTGCATACATAGTTTAATAAAATAGGACATCTTATTCGAATGTATCTGGAGCCTGGAGCACCATTTTACATAAATCACGGCGTATATATTACCAAACAAAACAAAATCTTATCACCAATTATTACTAATTTAGATGTACCTGCGAAAACTTTTGCGAAAAAGCAAATTTTGAATGTAATGCATATTCTTATAGTTTATATTTACCCAATAGATGTCTGCTCTTTACAGTCGTATAAAATCAGTATTTTTTGTTTGTTTTTGAAGTGTCATAAATAGTAATGACGGTGTAAAAAATTAAAAAATAATCACAAATATAGAATTATTCAAAATGATACGTTTACTTAAAGAAGTTGATTTTAAAGACAAATATCTAATAATTCCATCAGTCTCCGTTGGGAATGTTGGTCAATTAGCAATTGATTTATTAATATCAAGTTTACAATTAGAAAAGATTGGTACAGTTTGGAGTACAGCTCTCATACCGATTATTGGCGCTGATCCGTACAACACAAATTCAGATTTATTGAGTACAGCATGTGAATTATATTCATCGCCGGGTGGAAATTTTGTGGTATTACAAATCCGTTCTGGTATTGATAAAAAATATGCAAAAGCATTCCTATCCAACTTATGCGAATTGATTCAGGAACATAAATTTTGTGAGGTCATTTTACTAACCAGTTGTTTTGCATTTGAGAAACATAATATTCAATCATCACCGTTTCGATATATCGCCAATGAGCCAATGTTATCAGAACATTCTGACAAATTTCAATCGTTAGGATGGGTAGCATTAGAGAAAAATGCAAACGATTCAGCTAATGATACTGCGTTATATACAATTAATGGTGGTGGATTTGCGTTAAAATTATTCCAAGAATTAACGTGTAGAAAGGTGAAAACATTATTGATTATGAAATATTGTTCCGAAGGTGATAATGTACCAGACAGCATAGATATTGTTAAGTATTTAGATGATTACTTACGAATATTTGATAATTTGAATCAACAAATTACATTTCCACCATCTTGGGATTTGTTATTTGGAGGACCACCACCGATTGGCATTTATTAAATTATATTGCTTGAAATAATTCCTTTGTAAAATTTTGTATAAAAATAAATATGTAATAATTGATTGTTGTATTAATTTTTAACCCACAAAAAAAAATGAAAAACAGGGGTGTCAAACTTTAATGAGTATCTGTAGCATTGTAACAAAAAATTCAACTATTAAAAATACATGTACGCCAATTTTGTCTGTTATTAACCCATGAATTTTTGCCAGGTCGGGTTGGTTTGTAGCCCCTACGTTTAACCTGTGATTAAACTACCCATAGACTTGTGGGGTGTAGTTTGTATGAATCGGATTTTTTTTTGGACCCTACGTTTAACCTGTAAATTACCCTAGGATAACTCGAAAAATTGGTATTTTTCATTTTCGTCTTATTTTGGCTTGTTTTAACTAGGATTGGTAACAATAAAAAGAAGAATCTGAAAACATATAAAAATTTTATTAGAATCAAAAGTAATAATTTAAAAAAAATCATAATATAATCATATATATTTTTATAGTAACATTTCATAGATAATTAACAAGAATTCTGTATAAAATTTCAAATTGCCTTATAGATCAAATTATTGGTTTATAATTAGTTAACTCATGTCGACGATGACTATTTTATAATCGAAATATAATTATTACAATCATGTCTAACCTTGCTATTTATCTCCTGTAAAAAAAACGAAAACATAGACAGCTAATCACCCAAATATCTAATAAACTCCATAGTTTCCAATGCATTTAGAGTTGAAAAGACTTTTATTGTGATTATTGAATCATGGTTGTATTTTTTTAATTTACATTGCAGTTATATATTCCAAGATTATCGAGTTAAATCAGAATAAATTATATTCAATTAAATTCATAAATTTCGTAAATATAAGGCAAATCGCAGTAAAATTTGTTTTTTTATAATTAAATAAATTTTGTATGTTCGTATTAAAAAAAAATATAGAAAAAAAATAAACAAATTACATTCGAATAATCACAAATCATATAGAATGAAAATTACTCTAAACTTGCGTTCCAAATTGGAACAATTAAGATTCAATCCATTTTATCAACTTGTGATAAAGTTATAGGTAATTTTTCACATTTTATTTTAATTTTTCACGCAGGTTTACATATATATATATATAGATAATTTGTATAGTGAAACTTCTTTATTTGGAATTGTCTAATTAGTTTAATCAAGTTTCATCACTACAGTTTGTTGAATAAATAACGAAATCCACAAGATCTTACTTTTGAGAAGATTTCTTGATAATATTCAGAATTCAAAATCATATAAAGTTTAAAAATTTGACAATAAAAAGTTGATATAACACTCCGGAAAATATCAGTATTACCAATGAGCTTATTGGAAGAAAATGTATCAAAATATGTTAGAATGAATCAAATAGTACTACATATACAGTCAAGTCACAGCCAATGAATTATGATACATAAGACTGTGTGGTTAAAGCATACATTTACAAGGGCCGTACACGGGAAATTTTGAACCACCTTCCTGAATGCATTTTTTGTGTTTACTTGGATTTTTCATTCAATTGTTTTGGAATTTATATTTACACTATATATATAAAAATATGAGGGTATTTTAACTTTAGTCTAAAGTTTGTAACGCTAGAAAATATTGAAGGTACCGAAAACTAAACTTGCGATTCATTCCGATTGAAACCTATTCAAATTTTGAATCGGAATTTTTGTCGCCTATCTGTCAGTCAAAACCAAAGAAATAGTAAGCATAAGAAATAAAAATTTAAATATAAAAATATTATATAACAAACTCTTCATAACTGTCACCAAATTAGCAACGAGTAACATCTCATCGAAATTTATTCGAAAAATTCTAGAGGTCTCATTAATAATTATAAAAAGTATGGACTACATGTTTAGTGTTTTATTAATTTTAATAATTAATAATAGTACAAAAACCGATACTCAGTTTTATGTTAGTTATAATTAAAGAATTAACTCTTAATTGTTATCTACACTTGTTCTTTTATAAATTATTTACATGGATTATATGATACCAACAAATTTTTTTCTGAAGAAGTTTCACTATAAAAATTTTAATCACTAAATAAAAATGAATAAATTTCTTTTATATTCGTCACCTAATTGTGACAAACAATTTCATAAATTCTATTAAATAAAATTGTAATAAATTGAATAAAAGAACAAAAATTTAAAATCAACTTTCTAAGCACATAGTCTAGAGAGTATCAGTAAGAATTTCTCTCAAACTATATTGACTGACTCTAGAGTATAAAAAAAATCTGTGTTTGTGTACTTATGTACACGCGTTAGAAGTTATACTTCTTTGGCGTCTGAAAAATAATATATTTCACATCAACTGGCTTCTTGAAATTAAACATAACAACACGTTTTGTTAGATACCTTGCGTTCAGTCTGAATATACTATGTACCATACTTATAGTATATACAGTAACTATTGTATATTTAGTTTCCATACTTATAAGTAAACTAAATCATTTAAAGAATTATACATTATTAATTCTATTCTGTAGCCAACTCCGCCATGTCGTTTTTATGGGATCGTGCGCGCCCAGCTCACAAAATTCACTCTCATCCAAACGCGCCAAAAGAAGTATAACTTCAAAAAATAATCAATTTGTTTTAATAAATTCTTACAAAACTACACGTCATCAATTATTCTTAATTCGAAATAAGACTAGATTAAAATTTAAAAGTCTTGTGTGTAAAAATATGACTTAATGGATAATTAATGACTGGAATGTTAAATCCAAAGTCTTATGAATAATTTTTTCATCTAAAAAGCACAAGCCTCATTATCAGTCCAATCACTACTACTACTGTTATCCCCATCAGATCCCATTTCAAGTCTAAATTCGTCTTCATCACTTTCATCATCTTTTAATTGTGAGAATTCTTGAAGGAAAGGTACAAATTTCTCACCATCTTCTTCGTCATCAGATAATGCTCTATCAATATTAAGTTTAATGTTTCGAAAACGTTGTTTACTTTTCAATAATCGAGGCCATTTACTACCTATATAATAAACAAGTTATTAGCAAAATTTTAGTAATTTAATATTATATAGCAAATATATTTTTTTAAACTTGGTCAGAATTCATTTGCTTAAAAAATTATAATTTTTTTTTAAAATGATTTTTATTTCTAAAAGCAAAATTGATAGTTTTTTTAAATATATATTCAAAAGCGTGGGATCTTATGGGTCTAAAAATGATTTGATCTTACCGTCAATCGATTTTGTTAATTTAATGACAAATTCCATTCCTCTGGATTCGTGGAAATAATTGTTGTCGTCAATTTCATCATATAAAGTTAAATTTAATTCATAGAATTTTCCATCATAATCAGTTCTAAAATAAAAATTCATTTACACATGGCATTTAACAAAAATTACTCCAAACTATTCGTACAGGTTTTAAGCAATTTTAATGCTCATATTCAGTATATTACACAAGGATTTTTTTTAGCAGGTGTAGTGAAAGAATCATCCAGAGCAGATGAAGCTATAGGATCTTATCGAGACCAGTGGCTACGCAAAATGGCCACAGTTTCTCCACCGGAAGGGTCCGCGAGTTATTCTTACTGGGTATATATATGATGATTAAGATTCAGTCATGTAAATTTGGATCTGGAAACTGGAAGCCATTTGACTTAGAAAAAATCTGACAGGATTGAATACTGTGTTTTTTTTTTACTCTTAATAGAATGTATGCCAATAAAAGGCATTCTTGTTTCCTGAAAAAAGCTTGGTATTCAAGTGCAATTTACTGGGAATTGAAAATCTATAGAATTGAATGCTAGAGAATCTTTTAAATGTTTCTTTTGCTATTAATTCGAATTTATTTGTAATATGAATATTTATCACCTCGAAATGAAATGTATAAATTTGTTCTAACTTAAATTTCATACCCTAGAGTAGTTTGGAATTTTAAATTATAAATTTTGGAAGTTGTTTTTAATTTACCTAAATAATAACGAATCTTTGGTAATTGATAAATGATGATCTTTAATATCAATTAATTGTATTTTTAAAACAATTGTACTGTTCGTTTGATGCCACAATATTGTTGGTAACAATCCTGAAGACACTATTTCTTCAGTTTCTGGATCAATCATTTTATCTGAATACTCTATTGGATAAAGGTTTTTATCATTATTTTTATTATTAGTATTTTTCAATTTAGTTTTATAATCTATTATTGGTGGTCCTTCAATCTGTAAAAAAAAATTAATTTATTAGAACAGATTTACAATTTTTGGCAAAATTTACTTACTCGAAAGAACCCTTTGAAAAATTCCTCTGGATCATTTACACAAAATTCTTCATCCTCGAATATATCTGAATCTTTGTCTGTGGATATTACATCTAAAATATTATTTGATAGGTTTGGATTTGCTGTATCAAGATAATCTGTAATTTCCTAAAAACGTAAAAATAAAAATACTAATAAGTAAAATTTTCCATGTCCAGGAATTTATAAATTTGTAAACAAGCAATAAAAATCCATGTAAAAAATACAAAATAAAAGTTTACCTCTTCACTATTACATCCATCAGTTTCTGGTAATATAAAATCATCGTCTAGAAATACTTCAGAAGTAATTGGCTTCGAGTCAGCTTCTTCAAGTGCAAAACTATTTATTATGACATTGCTTCCATTACAGTTTTTAATTAATAATACGGCATGCGTTCCATCCGGATCTCGTTGTACACACCTACAAAATTATAAATTTGCTCTGATACAATTAATAAAGTGAATAAAATTAAGGTTGTACGAGCACTGAAAGTGACTTTCATGAAAATAATTATTTTTGTTTAAGTAGTTTAAATAAATTATGAAAAATAGAGTGGAAAAATTTATTTAAATATATTTAAACTACTTATACAACAAGCCGGGTGTTGTCGTTGGACACTTTCTGTCTTTGTTCCAGGCAGGAACAAAGTTCCTTCCGCCAATCTCAATCTGAATCTAACTAACTAACTGAATCTCAATCGATTCTTTCGAATTATTGAATATGTACTGTGTCCTAGTCAGATAAATTTCTCAATTACTCCCTCTGCAGTCAGTAAGTGTAGAGATAAAGAGTTAACGATTGGTGCATTCTTATTACGCACAGTTTTGCAGACTAAGACCCCTCTCATCGTAACGTACGATAAGAAACTTGTAAAAAAAAAAAATAATAATAATTTAAATAAAGAATCATTCTTACTTGGCCCACGAAAGGTCATACATATCTTCAAATTGTTCCAAAATTGATGAGTTATATTGCACGCCATATAATCGACATGGAATACTTTGTGCTGGTAATTTTGTTAACATCCAGTGTCGTATTGATATTAAATCATTTTTATTAAAAGTTTTTTCATAACCTTCATCAATTAAAAAACAATTGATTTCTTCATTCGATAGTATTTGAATAATTTGTGCACGATAATAAATTTCTAATTTTGGCATAAAAGCTAAACAATAATTATTTTCTTTAATATCAAATTCTTTTGGATATAAGACATCTTTTACAGTTGTTTGGATATCGTCTAAAAGGTATTTTAATCTGAAAAGAAATTAAAAAAATAAATGAATAATTTAAATTCTGTAAACTAGGCTTCGATCGAACAATTGAAATATTATCAATTGCATACAAAAAATGTTAAATGTTTTGCTTGTGTTCATAAGTTGTTCATTTTTTAAATATAAATAAACTGTACTCACGATTTTTCTAAATCAAAACGTCCCAAATAGAATATCGTTCCAATACCAGTCCCTAAGAAATACACCTTTTCAAAATTATTACCAACTTCCAAAAATGCATTTTGTATTTTCAATACTGATTTTTTATTTTTGTAATTCATTTTTTCAATAGATTTATCCGATTTTTCATATATTAAATTAATATTGGCTCGTTTACAAAGTTCAATTAAATTTTTCAAATGCTTTGGATTTTTTTCAACAATATGTTCACGTTCTAATTCATATGTTAAATTTAATCGTTCCGAATATTTCTCAATAATTTTAACATTATCGATCCAAATAAAATTACCAATTATTAATTGTACGTCGCATGTGATAAATATATCTGGATCATAAATATTTATGTCTGATAATATCTTTTGGAGTTTTGTTTTATTTTCGATATCCCAAATGATTTCATCGTGAAATGGTTTTACATTCGCGATAAATACATTTAATGCTAAATGTTCAGTCTGTTCTTTTATAAAACATTCCGGTAAATCGAATAAATTCTTAACTTTAACAGTTTTCACTTCACCGGTATCAATTAATATTATTTTATAATATTCTGTCGAAGTAGATGAAATTCGGGAAGATTTTTCAATAATTTTACATCTTGCATATAACGTATCAGTTTTTTTATACGCATATATTTTATTAATATCAATTATTGTTAATTTTCCAGGATTTTCACGATAATGATTCGCTAAATCTAATGATAAAATTTTATAATCATATTCGGAATCAATTAATCGAGCTGAATAATGTACAGCATCATATTGTTCAATAAATTTTAATTGAATAGATGATCCAATTTTGATGTTTGGAAATTTAGGTGAATCAATATTTTGAAATAATAAATGACGTTTATTACAACGATATTCGTTTGGACAGGTGCCGGTACTTAGTAATAAGTAACATAATTCAGATTTCTTTTCTTCTTTATCAATAACAGCAGCCTATTAAAATTTAAAAAATAAACATAATTTTTAATAATATTTTATTGAAATCATTTTGTACAATCAAATTGAAACTTACTTCTTTCAATGGAAGTAATTTTGTAAAATCAACATTTTTTGATAATCGTTCCAAAAAATTTAATATGCGTGGAACAACTTCAATATGACTTTCATCGATAAAAATATGAACTTTTGGGCTAGCTATTGATTTCTAAAAAAAAATGATTAAAGAAAATTTAACTGGCTGTAAATTTTAGAATAACACAGACAAAAATAAATAAATTCAAATTCGGTAAAAAGTAGCACAAAGCAAAGTTGATGAGAATATTTTGCTTGAAAAATAACTTACATTTGATGTTGTATAAAACGATGGATAATTTGTACTAATTGCATTAAATCTTTTAGAAAAATGTGTCCAGGTTCGTGGTAATGTATAATGTATTAGCCACATGGCTGATGTTACACCAATATCAGCTAGTACATCATCAGTGAGTAACAATAATTTATAAGCCCCAGATGGTGCAGAATTCCATTGATCAAATGTATCTAAATATAAAATATTTTCGTTAATTTATTTTTGAAATTCACAAAAAGTACTTTGTGCGAATAACTTACGTTTAATTTCAGTACCAGTCACTCGTTTTTGAAAAGATAATGCTTCAATTCCTTTTGTATTCAAAAAATTAACAACTTCGTCAAGTTCGCTGTATTTATTAAACATTAAAAGTGTTTTGTATGTTGAGATTTTTTGATTAATTAATTCTAAAATAACAAACAATAAAATAAGATAAGAGTTTTCACTGCAAGAAAATGGGAGACAAAAACGAGAGGTTGTTATAAACTCGCATTTTATAGTACGGTGTCTTTAGCTATGAGTTTTCCAAGAATTTTCAGATTTAAAAAAATTTATTTAATTTTTACTCAATTGTAGGTAAAATAAAAATAAATAAATTATATTATTTACCATATAAAACTTCAATTTTTGTTTCTTTTTTAATGAATTGTAAGTTCATGTTAACCTTAGCATAAATCGCAGCTTCAATTGGTGATTCAATACAGATAGCTGGTTTTATATGTGATTTTTTACATAATTCTTCTACACCATATGTCCATTTTTCAGCAGTAAAAATTGACTGAATATTTCTGGTTGCGTTATGACGTCGATTTAATGTAAATTGACACTGAGATAAGATTTCACCCAATTCTGTCGAATATCTGTTGAAATTTAAATATTGCCTTTTACTTATAGTATTACTTTTTACCTTTAAATACTAATGGATGTTTTTTGAAAATCATATTAAGCCCTTAGTAAGTTAATATCTCAATTACGTTAAAATTTGTCTTAAATTTTCTCTAACCAAGGTTCTATTGTACCGCAAATTTTATATAACATTCAGTTATTTTTCCTAGATAATTACAAGCTCTTCTTATGAGACATCTATCAGTTTATTAATGGTAATAATTTCGTGGAGCTAATATTAACCCCAAAATAAAAATGCATACGAGTTTTCAGCTTATTCTCTTTCATTCTAAGGTGAAACCCTTAATATGATTGGACTAATAAGCTATTGTAAAAGTCAAGATGTGTTAAGTGCTTTTCAAAAAAATTACTATGAATAAGTTATACTATTAAACGAAATTTGTAAATTACCTGTCAGTTATTATATCTGCATCGTCAATAACTAAATGACATAATCTTCGGAATTCAGAATCATATTCACGCATTTTATTTAAACGGTTCATCAAACATTTTGGGGTCGTAATAACGATATCACCTCGAATAGTACCAACAGTATTATCCAATAATAAAAAGGCTCTATTTTGAGTAAAAGCCGTTTCATTATACGATTTTTTTTTAAACTAGAAAAAAATCTATATCAGAAACTAAACCATGCAAAAACTGCTTACTAGCAGTATTTGTAAAAAAAAACTTCTATTCAATCATATTGAAAATTAACCGAAATGAATAGGAAGGAAATTCAATTTGTTCATATTAAAAATTGTATATTTTTACCTTTTGTGCATTTTCTAATTTTTCTCGTTTAATTATTAAATTTAATAACAATAAAGTTTTCTCATAAACAATTCGTGCTGCTGTTTTATGTGCACATAATATTAATACAATTGGACCACCAAATATTTCCAAATCATCATAATTATTTTCAATAATTGTATTGCATAATATTGGTAAAAACATCATGCAACTATTTTCATCTGGTTGATTATTATGAATATATTTTGGCCATATAGCTACCACATTTTCTCCACGATTTATTGCTGGCCATACATAGCTTTGTAAGTTGTGCAATTCTATTATACTAAAAACATAAATTTCAGGCTTAGTATTTTTATTTATGCCAAAAAAAACTTATGGTTACACAATTTTAGTTTCCAGGAATTTTCATCAAAATCTAAATCTGAGAACCACATTAATCCTTTCTAAATGAGATACGACATAGAACTATTCACGGGAAATCAAAAAAGTAATCTTTGTGCTAATTAATCTTACGAAATCTGTAATATTTCGTCAGAATCGATTTATTTAGAATTTAAATTTTTCTTTGAAATGAGTTCAATTCGAAATCGAATTATTTGCTTCCAAAAATCTTATTTTTTACGAAAGTTTTTCTTTATTTCCATCTTTTAAATTAAAAAAATGTATTTCAACGCTGGTATCATTGTAGCTTTCGAATGATTTTCTGTTACATAGGTATTAATGAAATTTTATTCTAGTACTTAAAATTTAAAACTTACTTTAAAGATGTTAAAACACTTCGAATATCTGAATGCAAATAAGCTTGTCCGATATTTTGTATAGGTGTTATTTTTTTTAATGAATGTATCAAATATTTGTTTAATACTCCAGCGTTTCTAAAATAAAAAAGTGTGTTTGCATTATTTCACGTATGAAATTTTCTTTGTGTAAAAAATACACTGAAATGGTAGAGAAAATGGGATGATTTCATTGAAAACGCTTTAATTATTATAAATTTCAAGATCTAGTAACTAACTAGCCGTCTAGAGTAAAACGCATGGGGGATAACAGATGTTTAGTCAAATATTCATTCATTAGCAAAAGGTGAGAAAAAATCATTTTCCGACAATTTTAGAATTTAGATTAGGGTTGTCCTATGAAACAAAATTAGAACCTTTGAACAAAATTAGAATTGTCCTATGAACAGGTTAGAACTATTTAAAATTTTCACGTTTGAATATAAAATTTCAAGTTCGCATCAATGCTTGGATCAATTTTTTTAAATTATAATCATGTATTTCGACTATAATCATCAGTTCGAAATTAGGTTATGTTGCCTATTGAAAGATATGTTACACGTTTTAATATATTCTGTAAAAAGTGGAAAGCAGAATAAAAATAAATATGCCATTTCCGATTACGTTTTTTCGTCTAAATTAGACGCTGGGTAATTTCTATTTATCATGTGAATGGAACTCTTATGTTATATATTAATAATAAAAGCTCTTCAACATTTTAATAAATGTTCTGATATACCTCTATTGATACTTATTGATTATTTAATATTTAAAAAAAATTATTTTTTTTCGACTTTCTGTATCGGTCTGTCTAATAAATATACTAAAATTTTTTCTTTAAGGTTTTTTTTTTTATTCATATTTTTTAGATTTACATTCTTAATAAAATTTGTTTAAAAAAAAAACATAACAATATACTTTAAATAGAAAAAATTGTAGATTAAAGCTTTTTATTTTGAACAAACAAAAAATTCAGTATTCTTATCAATTTTGAGGAACTTGATGAAATACTTTGCATATATTATGCACAAAAATTATTAAAAAATTAATACCGTTCACGTGATACATTAATAACAGATGACAAACAAATAGTATATAAAAAAAAATCAAAAAAAGTTTTGGACGAGTTAATTATCCCAAGCGACTATGTAAAACGGCCATAGCAACTTATATTCTAATTTATGAAAGAAAAAACAAAATAAAATTATTTCTATTCTCACAGCACAAATTTATAAAATAAAATAACTTTCAAGTTAAAAAAAACTTACAAAACAGGTGACATTGCAGCCTCTTTAATATTGCGACCACTTTGAAATGTTTTTATTTGTCTCTCTAAAAAGGATTCAGTTGTTTCAGTCACTTCTATATTACTTTTATTCATTTTATTTGGCATTGGCCTTTGATAATTATTCTCTTTTTTCTTATTACGTTGTTCTATTAGGGCCCCAGCTGGCATTAGATTCAATTTAGTGCTCTGTGTAGATACCTCGTCTACTTTAGGCCAATTACATGTAGAATAATCTTCACTTTGCGTATGTTTCGTTTTGTCTAGAACAACAACAATTGTACATAACTAAGAAAAATAAAATTTGATTGCTTTGAAATATGAAAACTATGTTGAAAATTTGTTGACTGTTAATTAGATCGGTCTAGCATTAGAGAAAACGAGTCAGGTGCAGCTCGAGTTGCAAGAAATTGCGAAAATGAATTTGAAACAAACTATTATAATGTACCTTTTTCATTATCAGTAAATTCATTACCCGATGTATTTGATTCACAATGAGGTGATGATGATCCGTTTAAATTTGATGAAGATGTTGAACTAGATTTTGGATCATTTGTAGTTGTAGAAGATGGTTTTTTGATTTTCAGTTTTTTTAATAAATTGGAAATCATTGGTTTCACTGTAGTTTGTTGCTCGAGTGTTTTTTCGTTTTCAAACTGTTGAGCTTCTTTCTGTTTAAATCGTTTCAAAAATAATTCATCATCTTCAGGATTTCCAACAACTAAAATCTGTGCCATTATTTGATTTTCATTTGGTTGTGTTTCATCAACATTTTTTATAACACCAATACAAATTTTCACCCCTGAACCTTTTCCAATTTTTGATTTACCGTTTTCTTCGCTGCTTGTTATTTCGGAATCCGTAGTATCGTAAAATTCAGCATCTTGATTCATTGACAATGTATTATCGATAGTATTTATAGATGAAATATCAGTAAATAACTTTCTTGCTGGTGTTTTACCAGATATATTCGAGATCATTTTATCTTTGGAGTCAAATAATTTTTTTCGGACACTTAATGAACCACTTTCATTTAAATTTTCTACTGATTTTAAATGTTTCCGTGTACCTCGACCACAGCTGGTTAAATTTGATTGCAAATTGCATGATTCATTTTGAGAATTTGAAATTTCGAATGATTCTGCCTCGAATGAATTGTTTTCTTTTTTGAGTTTCATGGATAGTCGAGATCCTCGACCAGCAGTTCGATTTAAAATTAAACCATCATTTTTTGATGTGTTAACCGGTGGTAATGGTTTTATTTGTAGTACAGTCTGTTGTAATTTACCGATTTCATTTTCAGAGCTTGATGAATTTGAATTAATTGGTGTCCGATGGCGTACACTTGTTCTATTGCTGAATGCTGTTATTGGGGGGTCTGAATCAACTAAATCACTAATGTCGCCTAAATCATCATTTATACAGTTTCCTATTGTTTTATTACTGTAAGGCTGTTTTGGAATAATTTCTGAATGTACAGAAATTGATTTGCTTGATGCATTTGAGGTAATTTTTTTACCAATTAATTGTCTTGAATTAGATGGTGAATCTGAATTAATTGGTTTCTGATGGCGTACACTTGTTCTATTGCTGAATGCTCTTATTGGGGGGTCTGAATCAACTAAATCACTAATGTCGTCTAAATCATCTGTTATACAGGTTCCTATTGTTTTATTACTGTAAGGCTGTTTTGGAATAATTTCTGAATGTACAGAAATTGATTTGCTTGATGCATTTGAGGTAATTTTTTTACCAATTAATTGACTTGAATTAGATGTTGATTGACTTGAAGATGGTCGAGATTGTATATCACTTGGAGTTTTCATGCGACATGTTGGTGATAATATAATATGCCTTTGAACTGAAAAAAATAACTGTTTTAAAATCCATATACATTAATATCATATAAATTCCGTTTACGTTTAAGAGTTAAACGTTACATTTAACGTTGGAGAAAAAAAATTTGATACCTTTCAAAAAATTGTTCTCATCCATGAAAGCATAGCCCTTTTCTACTAAATACTCTGCAACATTGAACAACTTATTCTTTAAAACAATTTGTAAATCTCCAATAGTAACATTTTCTAAATATTTCCGGGTTTTAAAATAAACTTGGGCATTTTTTTTCGATAATAAATCTTTAACAATTGTTTTAGCATTCATTTGCCACTCACGTACTAGACGTTTTTCAAACACTTCCTTGTTCATGTCTAAATCTGTAATCGCTGGTATCACACCGAATAGAATACAACGTTCGCATTTTGTTTCTTTCTCACGAAATTCTGCCGTTAATTTATGTGGTAAATGGGAAACATCAATTGGCCTTCCCTCGTCAATAAGCCATACTTTATAAGTCTTATCCCGTACTTTGGTACTATATAGAGATTGAGCTACTTGTAAATCAATGTCTAATTCGATTACACCTCGAGTCCAAATATTCTTAACGGGATCTTTGAAGGCATAAACCTATAATAAAATTAGCTCAATAAATTTGACATATTTTAACTGCATTACTTGAAATATTGGCTCCTTGAAATATTTGTTTACCTTTTTCAAATGTGGTACACAGGTTTCAGATTTTTCTGCGAAATCTTGTAATTTGTCATAGAATAATTTATATTCCGTGTCATTTTCCTCGATACGATTAATCCAAAATAAATGTGGATTTATGAAATGTGTGAGTTCAACAAGCACAAATTCATTTTCTGAAGTCATCTTTAATATAAATAATCTGCAATCATTGGCGCCATAAATATTAAACAATCCACGAGAAATGTTCAACCTAACCTTACTATTATAACTTTTATGCAATTTTTTATTATAGAAGTTTTTGATTTCACATGATTTAATTCTCAGTAAAAATATTTATATGCAATTTCAACTAAAAAGTAAAACCACAAATTTATCAATATATTAAAAAGTTTTATTAATCATTTAGAATTTGTTTATTCTATGTTTGCAGAAAGAAGAGAAACATCTTTGTTTATAGCAGACTTCAAAAAAATGAAGCTCTTAATTCGATTGTATTTTATTTTAAACATATTTCTGCAAATTATGAAACAAACATGAGTATAATAGATATTTTAATCGAACACTTGTTATCACCAACGTATGTTGAAAATAGCAGTGTCCAATTAGCAGAATCTATAGATAGTATAGATATAATATTGTAGAATAGTATTAACATGATTTCTATGGCAGAATCACTCATAACATAGCTCATTAATTAGTGCTAATTTAATGTCAACAATTAAAATTTGATGCTCAAGTAATTTTCCAAAAAGTGAGAATACTGCTACCTATACATTAAGCTAGTAGCAGTTCTCTTTTGCAAATAACAACTTTGGGACGATATAGCATATAATTTCTACTCTAGGAATTTAGTGCTCAAATAATGTTGCCAAAATAACATGAAAGGTTCACACCACAATTAAATCAACGACAGTGTATACTACAGAAAAATTACACAAAAGTTAATTTAGTTTTAACGTTTCGTTTTTTTTGTCTACAAGTTTTTAACCTGCAAGGCTGCAACGATTTTCTCTGTAGCCTTGTTGCGTATTAATAAAACTTATTGCGTATATAGGCAACTTGTTAAACAATAATGTAAAAAAATTAGCAAAAAAATAAGTGAAGATAACAACTAACAGAGTTAACTGAATTATTTTTGATTAACTTAAAAATACACTAAAAATATTGACATAGGTACATATAAAATTATTGTAATAAAATCACTATAAAAAAACCAATGAACAAGAAAAAAATGTATTTTATTATATGATAATATATATTATAATAATTTTATTAATTACCTGAATTTTAGGTGAAATTGTATGCAAATCTGTACAGTTTATGAAAAAATGTTTCAAGCTAAAGTTTTTTGTTTTGAAGAAACAAAACTTTTTTGTATTTAAGCTTTTATCTTGTGTAGTTTAAAATATGAGTATTGGATCCATGAGACCTAATGGACCGATTTGACTTCTCACATATGTAAGGCTTACGCACCTAAAATCTCAGCTCTCTATCCCTTTTTGTTTAGTTACATTGATGACAGATACGCAAACAGACGAAAATAGACTAATTGAATGAATCTATGAATACTTGTATCCAAATTTTGTTAATGCATTTAACATTTTCTAGCGCTAGAAACTGTGGACTATTTATGCATTAGATTAAATTTTGCTCACAAATTAGATCTATTAATCCCTATCCTTAATAAAAGTGGTGTTTATAGATTATCTTGCCCGCAATGCAATGCCCGCTTATGTTGGTTAGTCAGGTAAACAGTCATAAAACTTCTTATAACTTTTCCAATCTTCTTCCCAATTCAGGTCATAAAATTGATAGTGTACACAAGCCGGAAGTGTTACAAATTTGCAACAAAAGCCAAAAATTAAATTTGCTAGAAGCCCAGGAGATAAATAAATTATATAAAAAGCCAAATTTTACAATTTTAAATAATCAAATAGACCTTAATAATTATCCTTTATTAAATTTGAAATTATAAATATCGTAAAAATATTTATCAACTCCACCCATAGTTTCTTCATTCACAGTAATCTTACCTGATTTCCTTATATAAATATTACAAAATAAAAGAATAATTAATTATTCTTATATTTAACTTTCCAAATTTAATGTACCAACCTACATTCTAAAATTCCTATTTGGACTTAACGTTGCATCTTCGCTTATCACAAAGATGCAACAATTCCAAAATCGTTGCCTTCGAGTGATCTCGAAAAAACCCTTAAGATTTCCACCCGAAGCCCTCCACCGCGAAACTGGACACCCAACTATCCACAAGTTTATAGTTTCCATTTAATTATAGAGATAAATAAATAAAAATATTAAAAATAAAAATTAATTTATTTGTGCTATTACAAAATTTTTAATTAAAAAAAAAAAAAAAAAAATAAAAAATTACGTTAAAACCAAATTTAAAAATAAAAATAAAAAACAAAATTATACAAATTAAAAACTTTTTTTTATATGTATAAAATTTTATAGGAATGTATGGATTTTCGGGAAAAATAATTTACAATAGTTTTTATTTCACATAGTTACAATTTTTAGAATCCACTTTTATTCAAAAACTTTAACACAATAAAAAAAATTCACTCTCAATTTTAAACGTAATATTTCTTAATTTTGATTGAATTATTAAAAATTTAGATAAATAGGATAGGACTTTTTTTTATTAGGGCTGGTATCCAAAATATCCGATTGTATCATAGCAATTTTTTACACTTTGGCTGGACAGTTGGTGATTTTACGACATTTATTTACGGGGAATTGTAACATATTACCGATGCGCACTCCTTAATTTTATATCTTTCAATTTTCACGCAAACTCAAACAATAATTCAAACAGTTCATCCAAATGTAATGATATTTGGGGTATGGACAATATTGACATGAAAACCTAGTGCTAAATTTCTAAGATAAAAATCAAAACTTGATTTTATATTTAGAAATGTTTTTCGAAAAAAACTCTTAGACAATCCCTCCGTTTTCATGTCAATATTGTCTTCATAACATTTGTATAATTTTTTGAGTTATTTATCTCTAGAAATTGAAAGATATTACTTTAGGAGTGTGCTTCTGTAATAATTTACAAACCCCCTCAAAAACTGGTCTTTACGGCTTTTTTTAAAAAATAATTTCTTATATATATTAAATTAAAAAATTCTTTTGGGACATTTTGAATAAAATTGCTTTAATATCTACAAAGATGGTTTTCAACAAAATATATTTTTACGTAGTAAAAGATTACTTTCGACAATATTTTGATTTCGATGTTAAAAAATTTTTCTTCGAAATAAATAATGATTTTTCGTAATGATAAATCTACGTTTAATAAAAACTGTAATAAGCACCTTTGCTGGAAAATAGCTTAAAATTAATTTTAAGTTTTTTTTTGTTTGTTGTTGTTGTGAAATAAATAATTTATCAGTTTTTTTTTTTATAAGGCACGTTTTGTTACTTTTATCTTCTCACGTCATGTTTAAACTTTTCTGCATTGATTCGAATGTTTCTTCAATTGGTGCAAGCACTACGATAAGTATTAAGGCCGTAACTATTAATGCAATTCCAATTATGTAGACAGCTAATAAGAATTTTCGTAGACATGAATGCTAAAAAAAATGATTAGTTATAATTACTGTTATTTTTTTAATTGTACGTAATCAACTATTAATTCTAGTATGGGTTGTTCGAAATTAGGTCTTTTCTGGAGGAAAGTATTTAACTTTAATATTTCTGGATATGATTTTAGTTTTTCGGACAAATTTCAAACGATATGTCGAAAACTAGTCATCCAATAGTAAAATAACTTATTCTTGGTTTTATAGACATTAATTACTCTAGAAAACCTTAAAATTTGTTTGGATTTTTTCGCAGAATCACAAAAATCACATATAGAACCCAATTTTTCAATATCCAACAAAATTTTTGCCAATTTACATTAAGAAATTACTTTTGACTACTCTCTCCAAATTTGGATCACGTATTATTTAGAAGAAAAAATGCCGAGAATTATACTCAAAAGTGCTGAGTTGCGTAAAAGAAAATCGTGTACCATATACTGCAGGAATTATGAACTTTTTCCTCGGTTCTTCCTATAAGAAAATAATGTTCCTTCATGATACATCGAAAGCCTTTCAAAATTTTAAATACGTCTATTCTTCCAATTAAGACCTAAATAGTTGTTTTCAACGAAACTACATTTAATCAGACTTACTGGTGCATCCATTTTTCGCTCTAACATAGCAGAATTACCACGTTGTCCCATTTCTTTCATTGGAAATGCTGACACACGATGTCCAGATGGTCGGTCTGATATACAACCCAATATCTGGAGCCAGGATGAGAGCTGAATATAAGGTATTATTTTTGTTATTTAAACACAGCTATTAGCTTGCAAATGAGTGATAAAAAATTAATAATTATTAAAGAATAAAATAATAAATAAATAAAATAGATGTATGTTTATGCATCAAAGCGAAAGCAGAAGCCATTACCAAAAAAAAAAAGAACTTTATTCAAAAGACTTACGGATAAAATTAAATGCATTATAACATGGAATGCAACGAATGCTACTAACATCCAATCCATCCAGTCTGGAAGCTCAGCTTTGTTTAATTTTACCGCAAAGAAAATTGTAACAACTAAAACATAATTAAATTATGAAATTAAATTTTATAAAAAAATTAAATTTTATAAAAAGTCTGAAACTCTGGATCAATCCATTATGGGAAAAATTCCGGTAGAGAAGCTGTGGGCTTCTTGCGTGGCCTCTGGTCTGATTAAGATCCTAGAGCATCACCTGCTCTAGATGGTTCTTCCTGAACAACTTGAGCCAAAAGGCATCCAGATCTTCAGGTGATGGAGAGTTTTAAAGGAAGGTATAGAGGACAAAACGATCTCCGCAAGGGTCGCAGCAACGGTTCCCGTATTATTAATATCTTATCCTATCTTTTCTTAGCGTTTGAATCTTAAGTGAATTAGAAACAAAATTTAAAAACTATTTTTATCAAATTTAATATCTATAAAAATGTTAACAATTAAATTACTTACTTGCTAAAATATGAGCTACGTTGCCACCAAGCCAATGTAACCAATTAAACCATGGTCGTTTGGATGAACCTGGATGTGGTCTAAAGAATGCTCCAATTGGTTGTAAGAAGCATAATAAAGTTGTTGTTGCTCCCAATATTGCATGAGGATTTCGCTCCGATGACCATGCTTGTAATTCAACAAATATAATTACCGAACCAGCCACTGTTAACAACCATGTTAACATCATTAACATTCTGTGCCACTGGAATTACAAAATTAATTCTGTTAAATTTTGATGAAAAAAATAACTGGAAAAGAATTGGGATATTGACTTCTAGATATGGTACAATTATCTAGATCCTAGAATACCCTTTAATTTCATAATAATAATATTATCTTTGGTGTTAGCGGAGAATTCTAAATCTCTTAATGGGACTTTTTATACTTCAAGATATTCGGTTATATTTACATGGAACTTGTAGATTTCGGATTTAAAGTGAAACGCCGTAGCTAACCAATTACAATAGAGAAATAACTGACTATCCTTGAAGGATTATATGTAATTACCTTACTCGAACGCCAGGAAAATTCCTTTAAAAAGTGATGACTGCTATCACAACTTTACCTATCGATCCCTAATTTCAATACAAGACACTCCTCTTGCAGTCATGTAACCAATTTGAATAAATAAAGTTTATAACTTACAGCAAACCAATGATCTTTGCCACATAATTGACTATTGACCCATGTTTGTCGGAAATATCTTGCTAATAATATACCAATTGATGCTGTTCCAATCCATGCAGCAATCATAAACGCACCATGAAGGCGTAATAGTATTTTGGAAGCTGCCGTGAAACCAGAAACATCAGCTAAAGATTTCTTCTCAGCTGATACAGCATATGCTACCGAATGGAAACTGACCTTTGTTGCTAAAAATTAAATTGGTTAATTTTTCAATTAAGTTATATTAGAAAGGTTTACTTACGATGGACTTTATCACCAGCTGCAATCATTATGTAAAATTGATCATTGATTAAATCGTATGTTTTTCCTTGAACAGTGGTTACAACATCACGAACAACGCGACAATATATTCCACCATCAACAGAACTTACATTTTTTATGGTGATTCCATATTTTGACTAAAAAAAATGTTACAAAAATGACAATGTTAATTGTGACTTTCGAAGATTTCTTTTATATCCTTACGTTTGGTAATCTGAAAGCATTCAAATTTGGTCGTGGTACTGTATAACCCATATGCGCATCCAATCCAGTTGAATCGCGCACACATTCAATCGTACTGTCATCACCCATTTTATCATCTTCCGATAGACCAACAGCAACATAAGCTCCTTGGACGGATTTCATTTCAAATTCGTACTGTTCACCTTTCACAGTACATGCAACAGCTGCTTTACAGCTTCTTTCTTCGACGCAATTGGCTGGGGCACCAAAACACGTTTTAGAGTCACCACAACCGTTATAAAATGGATCTTGTGCATTGCGCATTTCTGATGATGTTTCTGGTTCAAAATTAAATGGGGTTGTTGTGGGCGATACTGGTACACGTGTTGTCGATATGCCTGGTGTAAATCCTGCTGAACGTTTTACAATTTCAACAGGATTTGATTCAACTCCTACCCAAAATGTGGCATAGTCCTGGGCAATTGTGGAACTAAAAAGATAAATAAATTAAATGAAAATTGGGTCTAAGAATTTACCGATTAATTTATAAAATCTGAAATAGAACCCGATATTGAGGTAAATATATTAGAAGCAATGACTCTGAAGAATCATTACTGTATGTTAACCAGAAAGAATTGCAAATTATTAATTGGTAAGGCAAAGAATACCACATTCCAACAAGGTCTATGAAATTAGTCGCAAATCTATGGAATATAATCCACAGGCAAATACGAATCGAGACACCTTGAGAAAAGGTCGGTCAATTAGTTTTAAAAAGTTTCTATTGAGAACTTTCTTCCTCTATTAAAATAAAGCAAGAATAATTTGAATTAATTTGTTGGGATAATTAGCTCGCCGGAATCATCTAGGAGATAATAATGGGAAGATTGCCTGAAAATTTCAGCAAAATCGGCTCAACCGTTCATTCCAATAACAGAATATTATACTTACTTGAAAATAACGGGCCCCAAATATCCTTCGGGCGCTTCCCATTGTACAACAACAGCACTCTTTTTATTTGTATTCACATGCGTGACCGTATCCTTCTCTTTCGAACAATTAATTTGCTTTCCAATCTCCGGTGAGATATCAGTAAATTTTCCAATTGGTTCACCGTTATCCTGGCGTCGCCCTTGTAACATATAGCCAGCAATATGTAATCCTTGCGGGGAGACTAATGTGACTTGCATTCGAGCATTTTCTGATAATTTTTGTACTGGTAATGATACTAAGTATGGTGTTACATCTGATTGTGGTGGTATACTATTATGAGCTGGTAACATTGTTTGACACACTGTTGTGGGAGCACCTTGTGGTAATGAATACACGACTATGGTCGTGTAACATATTATAGTTGTGACTAGAATCCATGATGTGGTTAACATTTTGGTTGTATCTGAGAAATAAAATAAAAAGGTTTTCATTAATTTTAGAATATCATTTTAATAATATTAATTTAAATTTATATAAGATTGAAATTTATTAAAGTAGTGTTTATTTTGCAAAAATATTTATTTTTTGTGACTTTTTATTAAGAAATCAATAGTTTAGAGTACTTTTTTAAACATGCTAAACTACCCTATTGTTCAATTTTGGGCTCAAAATAAACTACCGCTACTAATGTAGTGGCAACGTGCCCTTATAATCATGATAAGTTAAAAATGGTGGTGCCATCCGACCTTATATTTTTGAAGGATCTTGATTATAAGGGCACGTTGCCACTACACTGTGTATTTTAATTAGTTATCGATAAGAATTGAGATTATTTACATAGTATATTATTTATTAACTGCGATATTAATGTCTATTTTCGTATATTTATGGTTATCAAGTTTATTAAAAGTAATTAGAGTATTTGTAATAAAAAAAAAACAATTATTTAATAATTGTATTGTTAAAATTTTATATAACTTTGAAGGTTATAGTCTTATAAAATATTACTTTATCTGTATTAAATATTATACTATGTAGATATTTATCAAAAATTATATTCAATAACTTCCGTATTCCTACAAAAATTTTTTTAATTACATATATCATTTGATTTTTAGAAAAAGTTTTTAATTAAGATGAAGATAATTTTCAAAGTAAAAATATCATTCAATGCAGTATTTTGTTCATTTAAGTTGAAATTTATGGATATTATTTTATTCCTAATAGACTAAATTAATTAACTACACGGTGCTGCCGATCTGACAGATCCTTGGGTCCTTTCTTTCTTATAATATTTGCTCTTAATTCCAACTTTTTTTCCATTTTTATCAACGACACATCGGTAAACTTCGTGCAAGTGATACACGAATTATACATAACAAACGAATTATTACATGTACGAACAGTTGTGCATAAGTAGCCATTCATATAACATGAAACCTGCACGAACAGTAGATGAGTACCTAGTTATCACAGTACAATATACGACGAGTACATTTTTAGCCATGCCATGTGGCTCATGTAGAAATAATTTGTTACCATAAAATAATTCAAGTTGTTTCAATGTCTGTATTTAAGCTCAAACAAAACAAATGCCTATCCAAAATTGGTATTATAGCCAATAAAATAATTAAACTGTAAATTATAAACAAAAGAATTTAAAATACAGTATATTTTTAAAATGAATTCCTATAAAAAAAAAAACAAATTAATATAAATCGTAATTGGATAAAGAATAGACAGACAATTTGTGTGTTTATGGGGATTGACGGACCATCACATTGATATTAGTAGTAGGTAACCATGTAATGTCAATTACACCGTCACAGTTTGCGATAATAATGCTTGTTGCTTCCTTTTTTTTCAAAAATAGATATTATTTACTTTCCGTTATAACTGCGTCTCTTGTTTTTATTTGATTTGTAATTGAATACTAACGATTCCACCACAAATTTTATTGTCTTGTAAAAATTTAATTTAGAACTTGAACTGTTATATATAATTGTGTAATATTATAATGCAATTACATAATTAATTTTATATACGTAATTATAATGTCATAGAGATAATTGTTTAAATACCCTGGAAATATTTCAGTATTAATATATTGATGTGATAATTTTGAATTGTGTAGGAATCCAAGTCATCGAAACAATGTGTCAATTAAAAGTTGAGCTTATTTTACACTATAATGGCTTCATAAGGATTGAGCGGTTTTTTTCATTATTGAACCTTAAAATTAAATCACTTTTTTAATATCTGTTACAAAAATTCAATTAAGACTAAATGTAACAAGGGAGAAATAGGGAGGCAGGTGGTCAAAGCGACGGAAGTGATCTAAGTAAATAATTTTCTATGCATTTCTATCAAAGTTTTGTAATTGCTCTCAATATTTTGATCAAAGTTTTTACATATTTAAAATTTCATTTCTTGAAACTGAACTAATTAGTACTGTCATTTTCCCGCCAAATTTTTATTTCGTAACGTATGTTGGATTTTATCATTCGATTTATAAGGTCAACTGATTTATTCCCCAATTAAAGATCAGATATTTTGGGGTGGGTGAAACTACGGAGAATATGATTAAAGTTTTTCAACATGGAATGCAAATTTTGCTGCACTAAGAATTGAACCGGGCACCATAGACATGAAAGCTCATTACGCTATTTTAAATTATTTAGAATTAATAATATAAGCATTTTACAAAATTAATTAGTAGTCAGAAATTAGATAATTCTTTAAAATTTCGAAAAATTTTTAATTTTCTGGTCATTCCCAGTTTTCATTAACCAGTAGACAGTCTTACATATTTAGAAGTTTTAGATGTCATTAAAAATAATTAATGACAGCATTATTATCTAAGTATTATAAATTATATAGTTAATGACAATTATACAAATTGTTTAAATAAATAAAAAAATTACAGTAATAATTAATTATATTTTTATATTTTTTCAGTTTACATATTTGACTTAAAATTATGTTCACGTGCTATGTGTTACGTGTGCTTTCAACAATAAATAAATTGAACTATTCAATCATTTTTATGTATACACATAAGTGCTTCCGGTCAATGTATTTTTATTTTTTTAGAATAATCGATACAATGCTTTATTAAATACGAATATATTCTTATTAATTTGGTATAAACTTATTCCGTTAAATATATTTCCATAAAGAATTTCCTTCGTGGATGTTTTCATCCAAGACTTGGGGAAAAATCCAATTAGCTGTGATTGTTTCAACATATAATGCAAAATATATTTAAATTTAATACAAATTCCTATGAAAATTCTCAACAATCTAAGTTCCTTAGATTATTTTAAAGTTACGTGCCATTGGTTTCAGTTATCATGGGAGAAATAAACATTATATAATCAGTTATAAAACAAATTATGGCATGACTCACGACTGTGGTTACGTAAGCGGCAAAATGATAGTTTGTCATTAGTACCTCAGTCAACCAAACAAGTTCGATTCGCTGCGGTTTGCAGATTTAGTTTTGCTCGGATGGTAGACGACAACGAAATCAGTTTTTTGCCGATTGACGAGACCTCTATTGGTCAGTATAGGTAGTCAAGCATACATGTCAATGATGGTGCAAGAAGCTGATACCATATAGACGAGAATTATAAGTTTAAGTTGACATGTTGTATGTAACTAACATATTTATGTAATGTCCCAATAAGTAAATTAAAATGTATTAATTCGAATAAATAATTAATAAAATAGAACATGCAATAATTATTATTTTAATAAGCTCCTTGTATACCTATAAGATCTTTTAGTCTATAAAATTATTATCACAAATCAATTATTGAATCAATCAAATAAATTTGATATTTTGTCTATTTGCCTGTAGCTAAAAAGCTTTTATTTTGTTTGTATGGTTCGCATGCCCGTTGACACAGATTCGATTTAGTACATGCCTTTAGTTTCGGCCAAACTATGGGCTGGTTTTTGGTCGAAGTCGAAGCTTTGCCCGAAAGTTGTCGAAGTTAAGCCGAACGTTCGGTCGGACACTAATAAAGATTGATTATCTAAATGCAAAAGATTAATTAGATTGGATCAAAAATGAAAAAGATTAATTAAATTGGATCCAAAATGACTAAGATTAATAAGGTTTAATATAATAAACAATAGAAATTTTTAAGGTGTGGCACCATCATTCAACAAATTGAATAAATGAAAAAAAAAAATTAAATTAATTATAATTTATAAACATACAATTTTTCAAGCACATGTGTACTAAAAGATGTAATAATAATAATGATAAAATAAATAAATAATATTAAAAAGTAGTCAACCTTGACTAAATTTTTACAATGAATTAAATACACAGCACACCATACGTAAGAATTGCTTTAATAAAAAATTTATTATTCAATAATATTTAATATTTAAGTCTATCTAAATTGGTGCTACCCGCGATTTTACCTGTATGAAATACTTTGGTATGTTGTAGGAATTAAGAAAAAAAATTAATGATTATTACATAAGATACAGCTTGGCCATATACTCGTTTTCCATAGGACAAAAAAAGGGGAAGGCTAGATTAAAATACATTTATATAAAATATATAACCATGTACACAAAATAATTTACAGTCATTCAGTTGTTAGATTTTTTTTTTACCACAATCAAAGACATTTTGTGATTTTCAATAAAATTATTGCATAAAATATGAATAGTCATTATTTTTCATTTAATTTCAAATTTGCCTCAATGACAATTTCTTTGTACAATAAATAACTACAATGTTATGCGTTTTGTAAATGTTATTTCGATTGCAAAGTAGTCATCGTTAGTTTTGTTTTTCTAGAGTTCTTATTAATTTTTCTACTTTAAATATAAGTAAAATTTTTACAAGTATGTCCTCAATTTATTAATTAACCAGAGAAATCGTTTAGTTTGTGGTTAAAATTCATTTTGTGGAGAAAAGTTTAGTACCTATTCGTAGATACCTAATTTATTATTTAAAGGGCTGAAACAGTTATTACGTATTTTGGATAAAGTATTTGTATTATTTTTTAATTGGGTAATTTTCAACAGATATTCTATTTCATATTTTTAAATAAAATCATAATTAACGTATCCAATTTGTTGTACATGCTATAACCTTGAAAAATTATATAAAACCATGAAATCTACAACGTCAGGTCTATTTACAAGTTAACGTGAAATAAATATTTATTCCTTATGCATAAGAAAATTGACTTTATTTTACAGAAAATATGTATTTTTACCAGCTTTTACTTAATTTGGAATGTTTACGAGGTCAGGTCTTGTCGAACTTTCTCACAATTAGGCTAAGGTGTATGTCAAGTATTTAAGTTTGACAATTTTTCAAATACCTAAAATTAATTAAATTAATTTTTTTTATATTTTTATCGATGCCAGAAATGTTGTTAATTGATGTATGTCATAATAGAAAATATGCGATCTTAACAAGTGTTCTAATTTTTTTATTAATTTAAAAATATAAATTGTTGAACCGGTTTTGAACAAATTGGATATAATCTTTATGATACACAAGGGATATCATTCAACTGTGATTCATACATTTTTATGAAATAATCGTTTTATTATTTCCAAGTACTTATAAATAAATAAAAAAAGTAGAGGTCAAACTTCGTATTCAATTGGGAAAAATTTTTAGCAAAGATTTTTTTTTGTTTATTTAGAAAATTTTTGATTTTTTCGTCACTCAATGAAATTTGGAAAATAATCTATTAAAAATACCGGCATTTCTATCGAAAAGATTCTTTCGAAAGAACAATGCTATTTCGATAACGTTAACTGTTTAAACAAGAATGAAAAAAAATTTTTAAACAAAAAAAGAACTGCCTTCAAAAAAATGAGCTAAAAAATAATTTTAAAACTTTCCTTGTGATCAATGACCTTTCTCAGTAAGCGCCAACTAAACAATTTTTTAGCTAAAGATAAGATTGGCACCGAATTCAAATGGTAATTTTTGTCCTTCAGTCCTTTTTTGTTAAAAAATTTTGTATTTTTTGTACATTTTAAGTGTTGTATACAACCATGAAAGAATTTTCATTTGGGTGAAATTTAATCACTAAAAATTGTGATTAATCGTTCTCTTTCCTTAGGCACTTGTGAAATATCGTGTTCAAGTTCGCGTCTGCTATTCAACAGACCTTTTATTAGGTGTGACTAGGTCGAGTACTCGTATGAAAATCTATCGCTCTATCAACTCGGCTTGTTAAGGTGGACATCAGATTTGGGCTAAATTGAAATGGGATCATATGGAACTAAAATTAAAAAAATAATCATATTCAGCGTAATTTATTCCCGAGAATTCTTTTTTGTGATCCTTTAATCGGTAATATTAATACGGTTCAAAGCAGTCTCAAAGGGACTTTACATGACAATATATTATCGCTCAGAGTTTTTATCATTGGAGAAATAAATAATACCCTTGTCGGCGTATTCATATTAATTGAGGGCAAGGTTAAATTAATGTATTTATTATAATAATGATAATAATAATTGCAAATGAAAATTCCCATTATATCACAAGAAAAATATTTATACCTATTTATATAATTTAAATATATAAAAATAATTTGTTATTTTATAATTTATTCATCTAAATATTCTATAAAAAAAAAACTTATTGTGTATTGTTTTATAGAAAAATTCTTAAAGATAGTTGTCATTTAAAGATAATGACACGTGATTATTCGATACAATCTGTTATTTTGGAATACCGGTGTATATTAAAAATACCAATAAATTGTTTTTTTTTTTAGATATGTAGTTTTGGCCTCAAAACAAATTTCAATAGAGCCCTTATAGTACCCTAACACATGTCTAGGTGAGATCCGCACGCTTAGGACACCTTCCCACATGAACTCCACAATAAAGAGAATATAAAAAAACAATAATTTATTATTACAAATATTTTAGTTTTTTTTTTGTCGTAAAAAATGAAGGCCTTGCCGATTTTGTCGAATAATAACAAGTGAAAATAACAACTGACACGTCAATTGTTTAGATACTTGACTTAGGGCCATTTTAAATAATCGGTAGTCGTTTGTTTGATAGGCGTACGAAAGCGCATTTCAAGCTATTTTTGACATTTTGACTGGCCGTCAACCGACTGCCGACTATGGACAACGGCTCTTATGATTGAGTTATAAACTATTTTTAATCATTAGCATTCGTAAAATACTCAGTCCATAAATATGCAGTCCATACAATTATAGATACAATATATAATAATACAATGTATTACATATATATGTGTTTATTTGCTAAATTTGAGCTGCACTGTGAACGACATATATTCTATATATGTCGAGTACAAAAATATGTCAAATATTAAGGAAAAATTTTAAATAGTAAGAAATTATTTCCATCGACTGCGTTAGACAGAAGCGGAGGTCAACACTCATCTCACCATAGATCCGCTCCTGTTTATTAAAATGACAATATCAATATTAAAATTATATAAAAACTAAAAATTAAACAATAATATTATGCAATGAATAATTAAAATTTTAATTACATCAAAATAAATATGTAAGTGATTTTTTCATTAAATAATTATTTATAAATACAATTTTTTGTTTGTTTGTTAAACTTATTAATGACAAAAATTATCATTGTTTTCAAGTTTTTCTTGTATTGGCATCGTTAATAATGAAAATAATGATATTTGTATGTTTATCATATTGAGTAATAATTGTTTAAAGGAAATCATTCATCATTTTTATGGAATTCATTATGTATGGCGACTATCTATGAGTCAACACTATTAATATAGAGTTGGCAGAAATTAAAAGTGGCCAGAACTGTCGGAGCGTTTTCTATATCTCAAAAATAACAAAAAATTTCATGTAGATATTTTTTTTAATTCGACCGTTTCAGAAAAAATTTGAATTTTCCAGTTGGTTTTTGGGTTTATCACGTTTTTTATACTGAAGGATCTTACAGTATGGTTAAAGGTATAAAAAAATCTAATTATATTATTGAAAAGCTAATTTTCTTAAACTTAAGACAACCATAATAAATTTTGGAGCCATTTACGAGAAAAACGTAAACACCTAAAAATCACTAGAATAAAGTGGAACACCCGGTAATCTGATTATAATCAAAAGTTTCGGGGTATAACTAGAGGGGTATAACGAAGAAAGAAAACCAAGTAAATTTTAGAAATTAGTAAAAAAAACCTACTTTTTTCGAATCAGAGAGACCTCGAAATATGTATTTCCAGTGAAAACTCGATATTGAAATTTTCACAGATTATATTAATAATTTTACTAGTCGTAAAGTTTTATTTTTAGGTTGAAATATTTTATGTTTAATTAAACTACATTATTTTACTATTAATTATTTTTATTTAAATTGTTTTGCGTTATATATTTCGAAAGATTATTCCTTCGTCATCAGACGAATTTATTTCATAATTAAAAAAAAAGTATGAAATTATTATAATAAAGCATATATGAAAATTTATTTATAATTTAATTTCATTCAAAGAAATTGAGTCATGCAAGTTGATGAAAATTTAATTCGATAACTATTAAGTAATTTGTAAAAATAAAATTATCCTGTGGCTGACTGTGTATAGACATCCGTTTAATAAGTAAATAAGTTCCTATAAGTTAACAATCGATCGATTTTATACGAATATACGGGATCCGTTGAAATGGATTTCATTGACAGTGCGAGGTTACGATAACACAAAAGTTTCCAATATAAATTATTTAATGATTTCCTTAGAAAATATATTTAAAACAATATTATAGAACATTCATGCTAAGAGAGACTCTATTGATCTAAATAAGAACAATGCAAGAGGTCACTTCATAGGTATGACATGTTTATAATACAGAGGTAAATAAATTACGTTAGTTAGTTACTAAACTTTTTTTTAGCAAAATTCTTTTACGTGGCTTAGAGTTGAATAAACTGGCAGAAATCGTCAAATAATAAAAATTGTTATACCCCTTACAGGCGACCTTTCCCTTTCCTTCTCTCTGTCTCTTTTTATTATTTTGTAGGCGTGTCGTTAATAATAATTTACTGTTAATATCTACTTTATAATTTATCTATTTTTAACAAATATCTTTATATATTTACGTACATATCATCTAACTCTCTCATATCATGTAAGCCAACCAGTCATATAGTATATTTATTTCTTTTTATTTATAAAAATTAATAAAATTTTGATTCTTAATATTTGAGTTTTTTTTTTTTGCACGACAAATACGATGTATCATTAATCATAGATTGTCTTTATCAAAGATGTTTCTTTTTTCATTCGTATTCTCTTTAAATATAAAATTCGACATATGAAAAAATATTTTCTTTGTAACTTCTTGAAAAACATTTTATGATAGAAAACTTTATAAGTTTCTAACAATACAAAAAATTGTAAAATTGATGATAATGATAGTAATAATATATATGGGTATGAAAGCGGCCATTGACTTTCTATAAACATGGAATTGATATTTTGTTGCGTGCATGTAATGTCATTGTTTTTTTTTTCTTTACTTTTTATATAGTTTTTATATTGTTTTTGATGGACATTTCTGATTGTAATACTATGATGATAATATTACAATACTTACAATATCTGATGATACTTTTTATACTACAATACAAGTTTAAAAAAAAAAATTAAATAAAAATAAGTTTTATGAATGAAATAAATACAAATTTTTATGATCGTTTTTATTTACAACTTTTTGTTTTTCAAATAGAAATGAAAAACAAAAAACGCACTTATTAAAATTATACTTCACGTATAAAGAATAATAGTTTTTGAGAATTTCTGTAATTAATCTTGATAGAACTTAGAAGTACTATTTGGATAACATTGTACTCAAAATTATAAGATAAGTAATATAGAAGCTATTAATCTATTTGTCAGGTTCTAAAGAATAGAAGATATAATAATTAGAAGATATTTGAATATTTCAATTGAAAATCTATGGAGAGGTAAGTACTAATAATTATTGCAACAATACCGCCCTCTCTTAAACGACATCGAGCTGTTAGAAGCATACTCATGTATGTAAAATCTTTCAATTGTCGCGCACAAATAATTCAAAAAATACTTAAATCCAAATGTTATGAAATTGGGTATGCATAATATTAGCATGAAAATCGAGGGGCATATCGAAAAGTCTCGAAAAAACATATATAAAATATTTACCTTAGAAATATTTTTTCGGGAAAAACACTTCGGAAAGCACTAACTTTTCGTGTCACTCTTGTGAATTCCCAATTTCATAACATTCAGTATTTTTTGAGTGATTTATACGAGAAAAATTGAAAGATATTATATTTAGGAATATGCTTGTTACAGTCGGTGATAATCTCCCCTTAAGGTATACTATGAAAAGTATGTCCCACCAAAAATAAATAAAAACTCGACCAATTTCTCATCAATTGTATGATACTTGTAAAGAATTAATAAAATAGCCGTTGTTTTTTTTTTGTTATTAAAAGAATTAACAATATTGCAATACTACTACTATTTATTAAAAATCTTATTAAATACTATTATTATTATTATTATTATTATTGATTGAGAGTAGCTTGGTTTTCAAATTTTTATATTATACAGTTTACTGAATATGTGTGCCAGAAAGTTGATACAACTCCACTATACGTATATAGAAGGAAAAAAAAACGAAGTATTATCTATTTGAAAGAAACATAAAATAATGGTATATAATTTAATAATAAAAAAATTATAAATAATTTCATTGAATGTTCGCTATATGATCGATCGTTTAAGTAACAATTTCTGTGCCTTACATTATTTCTAAGTTGCTTTTATTGCAAAACACTATTTATCCATTAAATATCAGAAAAGTTGACCCTTCTAGATTCGAGTATTCGTACCGTGTATAGTACGTGGAAGAGAATTCTTAATTGATAGATGCGTTACAAGTACCTTATTTTTAATTGCGAATATAAATAATTATTCTTTTTATTTCTTAATAAATATTACATTTTCTCTGATCAAATACAATTCACAGACTTATATATTATTTGATTGATACAATCGTATTTCGTAACCATTGGACGCATTAGTAATTCCCATGCATACTGAATATCTGGATCATGCCAGATTTTCCACTTTAAACCCTTCACGTAAAAGGTACCACGCCAGTAAAATTTCCTTCCCAATTATTGAAGATCGATTGTGCTAAAGTATTATTACATAGATGAAATAAATTAAGAATTATAAAGAATTTATTGTAAGCTATAGATAAATTATTCTATTTAATTGTTGATTGACACTTTGAGCTTGTCTGGAAGGTATTTTCTAATAAATTTTTTCTTCAAATAATATAATTTGTTAAATTAGATATAAATAAACTCTTTTTATTAAAAATATGGTGGAAGGGCAAATAAATGCATATTATATCCTATACTACAGACTATAGATACATTTATTTGCGCTCCCACCATATTTTTTAATGATATAGTAGTAATCTCTCTATTTGATAAACCGATAAATCTCAGTGATAACAGTAATATAACTTTCTGATAAACTCAATTACGGGCTGATATTTTAATAGTATGATTACAGCAATATAAAATTAAATTTACAACGACAATCATTAGAAAAATCACAAATTTGTATCGTTATAAATATAATTTACTGTTGCGTATTTTCAACATGTTTGCTATTTCGTTTGATAATAAATAATATGTAATAATTGTTAATAATTAATACGTGTCATGGACATGCTAGATAAAAGAAAAAAATTACCACTTAGGTGAATAATATTGTTGTACCTGTAATCACGACGAATTACTGAGTTAAAAGAAAAAAAAAATACTTTAATCATTTACTCTTATTGAATTGTTCAAGTAAAAGTAATAATTATTGTTATATTCATGTGAGCACAAAATACATTACATGAGGTGTGTGTGTGTGTGATTATACATTAGGGTGATTATATTAAAAATGGATGTGTGTGTACGCACGTCAGAAGTTATACTTCTTTGGCATCATTAAAAAACAATTTTTAATTGCATGTAAATAATTAAAATAATAAAAGGCGTGAAGAAGGATAGTCAACACAGTCAATAAAGCTCAGTTTAAATTTGAAAAATAATAAAAGAAGTATAACTTCAAAAATTAAATAACCTTATCGTAGAGATATTTGTCAAAAAAAATTTAAATCTATGTAACTTTTCTATATTTCAAAGTAATTAGACTACATTTTATAAATTTAGGAAATAATAATACATACACAATTTTTGGGTGACCAAGTTTGCAAACTCGATGAAGAAAAGAGGCGGTAAAGAAGACCTAAAAAGGTCTACTTGTTTGTCATATGTTTTCACTGAGTATAACAGTTTTTCTAGATCATTTTTCATGATATGTTCAATCAACTAAAATTTATATATGTTTGCATTTACATTAGTGGATTTTCATTTCCATGGTTACGCATGTTTTTTTATTAAAAAATATAAATGACAGCAAAAAATATAAAAATTGCATTGTTTTCAAGTGTAAAATTACGACTGTCAGTAATGCAGATTATATTTTTACAAATGTATAAATACCTCAACAAAATATTTATAAATTTTCCTATAAACCAAATAAATATTCAATATAAAATTAAATCTAATAGGCTTTATATAATAATTCATAGATTTTCATCTAATAATGGACCTATTTATGATGTTTGATGTCTTAATTTGTAAAAAGCCAGGTCATAGAATTCATTTGTGATACAAACTTTAAACTTTAATAACCCAAATTTCGCAATAATTATTGCACAATTTTTGTATTTTAATTTTGGGATAACGTTAATAATACCTTCTTTAACAAGTGCAAACTTTCTAGTTCAGATATGTTAAATATAGTCAATGTTTATATTGAATGGTACCTAATACCTAATGATATGTTACACATACCGTATATTATTAGAAAATACATATATCTATATATATATATATATATATATATATATATATATATATATATATATATATATATATATATATATATATATATATATATATATATATATATATATATATATATACATATATATAATTGATTTATTGGTCAATTAATTTTTTTGTTTGTTAATAATTTGTTGTTTGAAACCAATAATTATTTTTTAATACACCACAAATCGATATTGAGGTTTTTACTGTATTGAGGTCTTAAACAATAAATTAATATTAAATTATAGTTGGTCAATTTTGGGTGATTCCGCTTGACCTGACAAGAGAAAATTTCATACGTGTGTATGAAATATTTATGTTTTGGGAACTTAATTCAAAAATTTGTTTTAATAAACAAGTGATGATAAAAACTAACACAGTAATTGGTTAGATATTCAATATATCAATGTTTTAACTATTTTTTTTATTATTAGCATTCATAAAAGACTCTAAATATCTACTATATGCAGTTATAAATATATATATAACAATGTGTTAATTGTAAATTTGTGTTTATGAGTTAAATTTGGGCAAAACTTATAGCGAATCAAATACGAATAAAATGTTTTAAGCAAAAGTTGTTTGTTTGAAAAAAAAAAACAAAAATTTTTTGTTCTAGAATTTTTCTTCTATCTTTCTGAGTTCAAAAAAATTTGGGTCATGGATCCATTGAACACAATGGATCGATTTTATCCATTCACGAACATAATTTCAGCTCACCATCTGAGTTATTTTGATGGTACACGGACGGACAAATGGAAATGGATTAATTCGATGATTCTATGATTACTTATATCAAAATTTTGTCTGCGCGTAGAAGATATGCTATCATTACAAATTTTAGACTAAAACTATCATAAATTTTACGCTCATTCTATTGTTTTATTTGTCCTTTTTTGATTTTATCAATATACTTATTGTTTTCGAAATGCTTAAAAGCATGCATTTTTTAACCTATTGTGTTTCGAATTGATGATTGATTTACAATTTGTTTTGAAAAGGTGGTATAAAAATTTTAAATAAAAGCCTACAATTTGTATGTCATTATTTTTATTTTCCATAACTAATCAATAATAATTTGTTAATTTATTTTTAATATTATTTCCAATATATGTCGTTGACACAATTACAAATACAAATATGCATATGACTCAAAGTATAATTTATGATTCATTATTTTAAAAATTATTATGGGTAAGGAAAATGATTATTTTAAAGGGCACCCACCGCAATGTGTGGAATATTGAAAAAGTCACGTTTTTTTTTATTGTATACCTTTAAAAATAGTACACTAAAATTTTCCAATTGCATTGATTTCAACTTTTCCACATTTCATTAATAATTGAATAAAAATTAATATTTTTTATTTTAATTATCTTGTGGACAAATCGGCGTAATGCTGTTTTTTGTTACTTATTTTTGAATAAGAAGTGACCCTTAAAATCACGAACTTTCATCTAAATGGCAAAAAATTTTGCAATTTTGGGATCGTATAACTAACGTTATTCAGAGTCTGAGAAAAAAAATTGTCAAAATTTGTCAAAAAGTGGTCGCTTCAATAATAACCTTAAAATAAAACACTCAAATAATCAAAATGTTGCATATTTAACCACAAAAATATGATAAAAATAAGAACAAGAACCTTCATTAACTGATAAAAAAAACCAAAAAAAAACCTTGAAAAAAAAACAAATATGAATAAAAATATTTGACTAAAACCGCAAAATAAAAACAAATAAATGACAAATTTCAAAATAGTAAACAAAATTGCAGACACGATTAATCAAATACAGCAGGTGTTGGAGGTACTTGAGTATCAATTATTGATCCAATTTTTTTATGAAATCATAACCCTACCATCCCCTCGTCTCCCATTTAAATAAAATATAAGATATGAAGTCATTAAAATGTGCATTTTATGTATATTTGCAAAATTGAATTTTCATTTTTTAAATGATTTGGTGTCTAGATGTATTCGATAAATTTTATAAGATTTTCCAATGAAAATTGTATTAATTTTTATAATTTCCCTTTTTGTTCGGATTTGCATATACAATTTTTAAACGAATCAGGTAAAATTCACTGTCACCTTGTGATTAAAACCAACACACACAAGATATGATTTATGTGATATATATATAAAAGTATTTGAATAAAATAATAATTATCTAATAAATTACTTCTTTAAATTGCATTTTTGTATAAAAATGCCTCGCCAGTAATTTAATTCAAAATATTAAAAACATACCTTAGTAATAATCAAATCTAAAACAATAATAACAAAAACCATAATTAAGTTAATGGGGATCAATAATATCACTTAAGAGAGATAATGTAACTTCTGTAATAAGAACACTCACTATATTTTTCATTTTACTCGAACAACTCAAAGAATAATTATCCATTTGTAATTAAATATGGTATGCATAATATTGATATGAAAACTATGTATTAAATAGATTTTTTCAAAAAATCATTTCTAAATATAAAATTAAATTTTTACGTTAGAATCATCACCATGTTTCAGTTAAGGTTGATCAACAATATCACTTAAGAGCGGTAATTTAACCTCTGTAAGAACACTCATTATATTTTTCATTTTGCTCGAACAGCTCAAAAAATTACTATCCATTTGTAATTAAGTTTGGTATGCACAACATTGATATGAAAACTATGTATTAAATAGATTTTTTGTGAAAAATCATTTCTAAATATAAAATTTGATTACGTTAGAATCATCACCATGTTTCAGTTAAGGTTGATCAACAATATCACTTAAGAGTGGTAATTTAACCTCTGTAATAAGAACACTCATTATATTTTTCATTTTGCTCGAACAGCTCAAAAAATTATTATCCATTTGTAATTAAATTTGATATGAAAACTATGTATTAAATAGATTTTTTCAAAAAATCTATTTATTATCTATTGATTACGTTAGAATCATCACCATGTTTCAGTTAAGGTTTATCAACAATATCACTTAAGAGCGGTAATTTAACCTCTGTAATAAGAACACTCATTATATTTTTCATTTTGCTCGAACAGCTCAAAAAATTATTATCCATTTGTAATTAAATTTGATATGAAAATTATGTGTTAAATATTAAAAATTTAATTTTTACATTAGAATTATTTTTTCGCGAAAGATATATAATTTAATATTATGTTGAATAGTGCATACTTATTTACACAGATTGATATAAATAAAAATTAACTTGTAAAAACATGGTTGTAAACTTATTTTTGTATTAATAATATAAATTATATAATAAACTTGTCTATTACAATATATTTAGGTATTAAGAATTTTAAATAAATAAAACCAAAATAAATTTTTATTTCAGAATAAATTGATCATAAACCTACTTAAAATTAAATGCCTTTGTACTGTACATAAAATTATTTACGATTGAATTTTAGATTATTTTCAAATTCGATTTACAGAATTTTTTTTTCTAAGAACTTTATTTTTATTTTTGCAAATTTGATGAGGGTCTTCTCTTGGTGGGGGCTTTGTAGACAGTACCTAATCTGTCTATCCCTAAAAATAGAGCTGGTTCTTGAAAAAATGCAAATTATGTTTTGTACTGAAAATTATTCGATTCAATTTTAAAAAAATGACAAATTCATTTAGTAGAAAAAAACGGGAAATCAATTTTTAAAGTTTGTATGGAAAATTCATAGGTGTAGATAATAATAAAAAAATGTTTTAACACCTGTTTTAGAACATTCTGTACATTGAATCTATCATCAAAAGTGATTTTGTATGTTTAAATGGAAAATAACTTTCACTATTTAAGTAATGTGTTTGTGTTTGATATTATAGCTATTTATATATAATATATTATTATTATTCTGAAGTTGTGATTGGAAGTTAAATCTGCTAAAAGGCGACGAAATATAAGGTTGGAGTTAATTGAAAAAGTGCGAATCTATCGATATTAATAGGTTCAGTTTTACTCAATAGTGACGATGCAATTAAACAAAGAAGGAGATTTGCATAAATGACGTCATACATATTTATCTCCATAGTGATTATATATAAGGGTCAATTTACGATAAGAGGTTTTATCGATGTCCATGGCACTTATATACACTTTCCTTCAAAATTTAAGATAAATAAATATGCACAAATGAATTTGATTGTGAATAAAAATGTTATGTAATTTACATTAATATTCAAAAATTTGGTTGTGTTTCTATAGAAAATGATCGCTTATTGTAGAAACTATAAAACTTTTTGCAATAAAAAGATGAAAAACAATCTTTCATAGCTGATAACTGATTCGTTTTTAAATCAATTTTAATTTATTTTTTGAATTTTGTTTGGTATTGTATTTCACATTTTCATTGGTAAAATAGTAGATTTTTTTTTAAAAATTGCATTTTCCCTATTTATTAAACTGTAGAAATTTTAATAAAATTTAACAACAACTTTAGGCTACGGACCCTGCAGACCTATTGAGTAAAATAAAGGTGTGTAGATAATATATTCATTTTACTTGGCAAAGTATTTTGAGTGTATTAACAAGTAGGTATGCTAAAAAATACAGTAACTCGTCATTTGAGAATCTAAATATATCTTTAGAATGCATCTATATATAGAAAAAATTTGATTCATGCATACATAGGAAAACAACCTTTTTCTTCTTCAATAATGTTTACTTTTTTGGTATATTTCTTTAGGCGCGTTATTCAAAAATAATGAGAGTTATTTTTAAGATGCGCGCGAATCAACGTCACACAAAATTCACAGGTTGCAAGCTATTGTTATGATTTATGTTACACTTAATGTAAGAAAATATTTATTTATATTGATCAAATTTAAACTGAACTTTATTGATTGTGTTGACTGATCCTTCTCCAGTCCTTTTATTATTTTATTGTAATTAATTATTTTCATGCAATTTAAAATTGTTTTTTTAATGATGCCAAAGAATACATAAAGTACACGCACCCATTTTTTTAAAGTTAAATAATAAAAAAAAATCCACGTGTGTGTGATGACCTGGTTACGATACATTTTTTATTATAAAAAAATATTCAGGTGAATTGAAATTTATCGTTAATATTTGATAATGATGGCTCAATTCAACAACTTTATAAGCATGAAAAATTTGTTTACCTACATAAATACCACGTGAAATGTTTACTAATATTTACAAAAAAAAAAAAAATGCATGTAAGATTGTGTGCGTAGACATTTTATCTTGCTTTCACTTATTTGACAAGGAAATGATGATTCTTATGTAAACACAAATTTGTGTTTGCATAAGAGAAGTTTTATATATTTTTATATATTTAATACTTCTTTTATTAGTGGATTTTACATGGAAATTTTGGGAAACATGTTTCATATGCCGCCTTTTTTGTGAGGGAGTGAGATTATTGAAAAACATTTAATTTTCAAACATCGAAATTTTTATGAATTAAATTTTTGTAAATTAAATATATAACTTTTTATTGGTTGGAACACCTAATTAGTCCATTTCCACAAATTCAAAACCAAAAAGAGATTGCTAACTGAAATTCTAGTGACGTATTCTATATATAAAATAAGGTTCAGTGAATGCGCAAAATCGGTCCATTGAATTCAATGGATCCTTGACCCAACTTATAAACTATAAAAGACAGAAGTACAGATCAAATACAAAAATGTCAATTTTTTTGAAATAAACGTCTTATGTTTGAAACAGTTTTTAGTAAAATGTTTTAGTTCTCCAAAATTTTACTCAAATAAACATATTAGTATACATGTATACATATATAACTATATAGACTGGATATTTATAGTATTTTATGAATACTAATTAAAAATAGTCCAAACAATGATATTCAATCATATGTCAAGTATCTAAACAATTAACTCTGTTAGTTGTTATCTTAATTTGTTAATATAGTGTATTATTTTAAACAGATGGAATACCCGAAGCATTCCACACTAATTGTAAAAGTAAAATTAAGAATATTGTCGTAAGTACACTGATTGATACAAAATAAAAACAATAAGAAAGTAATAATCATCTCTAAAGAAAGCTAATAATAATAATAATGAAAAAAATAAATTAAGTGAAATTAATATTTTTAAATAATAAATATTTTTTATTTATTTATTTATTTTAAAACTCATTGAAAGCGTAACACCACATGTAACTAAAACATTCATTCTATCCACTAATGATAAAGTTATTTCAACTATTTTAAATGTTATTATAATAATATTTCTTATCTATTAATAATGAATATTTATGTAACAATATAATTATTTAATTATTAAAATTAATATTTTACGCATAGATAATTTTAAAAATAAACATTTTATTATTATATTTAAATAATTTATTTTTAAATACACATTCATTTCTGTAAAATTTACTTGTTAACAGTATTGACAAATGAGATTTAACACAATTTATTTAGGAATTAAAATAATAATTATTAAGTGAATTGTATATAATAATTAATAATAAAACAATTTGTAATTGGTTGAAAATGTCATTTCATTTTATTAAGGGGGATTGTTACCACTGTAATAAGTACACGCCTTAATGTATTTTCAAATTTTTGAGCATAAATAATTCACGAAATTGATAAAAAGGGCAATCTATCTGTCTTTAGGGCAATCAATTCTTTTCCAACAAAATAAGAATCATCAAAATTGGTTCTTTAAACGACGAAGTTATCCGCGAACACATATATCACTATAAATTGGTTTTGTCCCTTCTCTTCCGTCAGGGAAAAGAAGAAAAAATTGGTACCCCCATTCGAAAGTGTTGAGGTAACAAACATACAGTTTAATTTTGAAGCACCTCTTTTTTGAAGTCGGTTGAAAAATTATTTACATAATTATTACTTTCTATCAGAAAAATAATAGAATTGTAGGTGGCATATCCTATACCTTGGATAATGAGTCAGTACTATGATGTCACAATAATTCAAGGACTTTAATTGATATTAAATTATTAATTAAAACAATGCAATTTTAAAAATACTATCAACGCAAATATATTTTTTTTAGAAAATAAAACCTTTAATTATATTTCAAGGTCGTGTATTTTTAATTTTTTTTTTTTGGAGATTATATCTACAATTCCCACAATTATATAAAGAAATCTTCGTATTACGTAAGCAAAAAAAAAAAAAAACAAACGAATTATTAAGGTCACTTGGTCGCATCTTTCTTTTATTTAATTGCTATTTGTTTCAAGTACGGGAAGAATTCTGTCATGGATGAACCTTTCTGCCAATCACCAGCATATTTCACGTTTTAGATAATAAATCTATAATTTGGGCTTGATAACTTGAATCATGTTTTCGAATCAAAAGAGGATAATCGGGTCATAATTCGCAAAAAAATGAATTTTGTAAAATGGGTGCTTGTACTTTATGTACGCGCGTCAGAAGTTATACTTCTTTGGCATCATTAAAAAAACAATTTTTAATTGCATGCAAATAATTAATTACAAATAAAATAATAAAAGAATTGGAGAAGGATAGTCAACGCAGTCAATAAAGCTCAGTTTAAATTTGAAAAATTCAATAAATAAATTTTCTTACATTAAGTGTAACATAAATCATAATCAACAGCTTCAACCTTTGAATTTTGTGTGACGGGTGCTACTAAAGAAGTATAACTTAGAAAATTTGAAAAGTATTGAATGAAAAAATTGAATTTTTCAAAGTACCTCGAGTTTTTTTGTCGATTAGCGTATCAAAAAAATGAATAATTCATACAAATTATGATAAAAACAGTTATTTTTTTATATTATAGTCAATTAATATTCACAAAAATCCATTTTATCGTACATATTTTAAGTGGTTCTAATTAATTATTCTGTTTATCAATGCAAAATTACCACGATAAGCAAATTTGTTGTGTTGTATATATATTGTGGCTAGACAAACAGCAATAAAAATAACGATAAAAAAAAGTATGCAAATCTGGAAATAATTGTAGATGACACCTTAAAAAACCTTAAAAAATTTTTTTTCCGTTGTTTATGGGTTTTCTAGAACAATTTAGATCTAAAAAATTCAAAAATAATATTTATTTTACGATCGATCGACTAGTTTTTTATATATTGCATGAAATACATCCCCTAAATCGGCTTCTGGATCGAATTTTTGATGATATCTCAAAAACTACGTATCCGATCGTTAAATAGATGTTATTTTTGAAATCTACGGGTCAAACTACCCTTGTAAACATAGTCTTTTTCGAAATTGGATAGAAAAAATTTATTTCGAATTTTCAAAATTTTTTAAGGTACCCCTTTGAAAAAATCGAGAAAATCCAAAAAATTTTTTTGCTTCCGATTTGGATAAAATATATGTTCTAGGGTAGTTTTGACTCGCTAATTTCAAAAATAATATCTATTCAGGGATTGAATGCGTAGATTTTGAGATATCGCTAAAAATCCGATCCAGAGCCCGATTTATCGGATGTATTTCATGCAATATCTCGTTAACTAGTCGATCGATCGTAAAATAAAAATTACTTTTGTATTTTTTAGACCTCAATTATCCTTGAAAACCTATAAATAGCGAACAAAAAATTTTGAACTTTTCATTTTAAGGTTTTCTTATACAATTCTTTGGAAAACTTGGAAAACTACAAATCAGTTTTTTGATAAAATTAATCATTTATAATATAATTAGAATTAAAAAATACTCAATTGCTATTAATTTCGAATACAATTCCTATTAAAACTAATATTCCATTAAATAAAAATTATTATTAAATTATTCTCATTATTAACGATTTCCATACAAACATTTCCCACATAAAATTTAACGCTATCAAGGAAATCGCATGAACTAAACAGTTTAAAAAATATTAATATATAAAATCGGATATGATCGGTCGCCTTCCGGAATTCATATCTATATATAATTCGTATCTGAAATAAATTGTAGGTGTAATTAAATTTATAAAAAGATCTTGTTGATACAGTCATTAATAATATTAAAATCATTCATTCTAGGTCAAGTTTATTGTAAAAATTCTCTGTGTGTAGCCGCCAATTCAAGTTTGAAATCATTCAAAAGCAAAAAAAATAAAAAAGGTCAAAAAATTGTTGATGCATTTTATAATTATTGTACTTTTTAATTTTAACTTTTTAATTTGATAGAAAGATATTGTTTTCATCTCGAAAATCTAACACTATTTTATATATTTATTTACAATAATCAGAACACTATTTTAAAAACTGTATGGAATTTTTGTCCTTAAAAGTTATACTTCTTTAGGCGCGTTATGAAAAAAATGAAATTTTAAAATTCGCAAGGATCACCGTCACACAAAATTCACAGGTTAAAGCTGTTGTTATGATTTATGTTACACTTAAAGTGTAGAAAATTTATTCATTGAATTTTCAAATTTAAATTGAGCTTTATTGATTGTGTTGACTATCCTTCTCCATTCCTTTTACTATTTTATTGTAATTAATTATTTCCATGCAATTAAAAATTGTTTTTTTAATGATGCCAAAGATTTGTATATCTGATTATTGTATATTTATGATTTTAAGAATTTTGATAAGTATTAGAAAAAAATAAATATTGATGATCAAAATTCTATTAAAATCAAATATTTAATAATAATTTATCACTAAATATTTAGATATAATAATTTACTTTATCAGAAAGTATTTATTTATGTCCCTAAAGTCCATATCTTACGCCTTGTTTTCTTAGTCAATTATTATATGTTTAAGTCCGGTTTTAATACAAAATTTAAATCATGTAAATATTAATTTATTGATTAACAAAAAATCCATTGATTATGAATTTTTATTGTTTATAAATTTATTGATTAAACATGACCTTAAATCACTGTTTCTTATTCATGATAAAAAAAACCTTGATATGAACAATTATTAATTTTGCAAACTTCCTGCATGAATTCACTTAAGGTATTTAACTTATGATTCATTATAAGGTTTTCTGTAAAAGACTTATTTACCGGAATATAATAAGGCAAGTGGTTTATAAAAATAATGTTGCACCGGAAATTCAATTTCATATTTGACTGACGTAAATCCTGATTAGGAACTAATCCACAATACATTGGATTTTATTTAGACATTCAATTATGCGAAAATTTAATATAAAACATCAAATCAGATAAATTTGGCCTTCTCTAAAAAATATTAAAATATTTTAAGGTCCTGGAGTGAGGCTACATGTCGTCAAACTTTTTAAATAAAATCAGAAGCTTAAATTTTGAATCACGAAAATAGAACGCAAAACGAGTTTAAAATAAAATTTTGAGATTTACTTGAAAATCATTTTTTCTAGAATTTCGATTCGTTCTCGTTTCGATTCGATATTATTGAAAGTTTATATGAAGTTGATAATCGAATGGCGATTCAGCAGTGACATCCAAGGTGGAGGAATAGTAAAATATATTTCAGGTCGCTTGAAATTAATAATAGAGATAGTTTCAATAATGTAGTAAATAACAAAAAATAGTCATAGCAGAATATTTACGGGTGGAATAATAGTCACCTGAATATGACATTTGATTGCCTGAGATTGCATTGCTACTCTCAAAAAATTATTATACCGCCCGTTCCACCCTTTTGGAGCCTGCTGACTTTCATAACAGTGTATGACTGCTAATAAACATTCAATTCCAACATGAATTAATCGACTTGAAATGATTGTGTCATTTGTAACGCTACGTCCCGGACTATTAGCTAATAAATTGATTGTTTGGTCCCAAGAAAATTATTTATAGAAGTTTTTAATTAAAAATTTTTTATTTACTTTTTAGTCCATTTCTTTATAGGCGGTTCTTTTTTTTTGAAAATTTTTTATCTAATATACATGACGCATGTTATACACGGATTATTCAATTAGTGAATGCAATTTAAATTAAAATTACAATTTGCATAACATAAAAACAATTATAATTATACATGACAAGAACTCAGTAGAGTTATATTTTGAAAGTGATTTTTTAATAAAAACAATTTTATAATATTCATTAGATAAATAGTTTATTTAATGTTATTATTAATAATATAATTGAAGGTCGCCATAACTACACGAAATAAGTAAAAGTTTTTGTAAATTCTAAAAAGTTTTATTTTTATAAAACTATCTATTTCCTCTCTACCTATTTTTTTATTAAAATATTACATTTATGTATTTTAAATTAATTATTTTGTAGACATTTTTTGCTGTTTCTAATTAACATACCAAATTAGTTTCTTTTATTATTATAATTTTTTAAGGAAATATTTAATTCAGATGTCATAATAAAGAATAATTCCTTTTTGGAATGTAAATCATGCTAATAATTTGTTTTGAAAGACATTTGTCAAGGTGTAGGAACCAAAAAAAAATACTATAGATACTTCTCACGTTAGTTTTCGTAGCTTGAGGATTCAATTGTAAGGTCCAAGCTTAATAATTAAACTATAATAATTCGATTGTATTCTCGCAAAGTATTTTCATCTAATTTTAATGAATTACAAAATGTTTTCCACACAAGAAAGCCAATTAATTACCTCACACGTTCGTTTTCTGCCCAAGAAAGCCAATTAATATGAAAACTTTTACAATGATTTTGCGTGGATGAGGAAAATAAGCTAGCCGTATACCGGAAAAAGGATCATACCATAAAACAGACTGCATTATAGTGCAAAGAAACGCAAGAAAAAAAGGAAATACTATTTGCTAGCTTACAGATATAAAGTCAGCTAGTCGAAATCAATGAAAATGCTTCAGAATAAACTACATAGAAATTTAAAGCATTTTTTCGAACTAAGACTTGTCATATGGTATTTTTTTGTGTAATATAAAATTTATTTATTTATTAACAGCACCAAGTTGATGAGAAGAAAATTTTGATGGAAGTGAGTAACTTTAAATTATTATATAGAAATTATCATTGAATAGAACAAGAAGACAGCCTGAAGAATTTAGAACAAATGTTCAAATTTCTCATCAAAAAAACTAGGACACAACTTTTGATATTAAACTTCAATATTTTTAGATACACTCACTTCTTATTTTAAAGTAAAGAGATTGCCTTTCCTTTCTTATTTATAATTAAGCCCATCAAGACTAATTTAGGCTTCGAGGGTGATAACTCGAAAAATTAGAACGAGTCTCTATTAAACTCCAATGAGGCCCTCCTAATTTTATAAAACAGACTCTATTTAGAAAGTTTTTAGAGTACACAATTTTATTTCAATGCTAAAGAAATTTCCATTTAGATTCAGAATTTCGATAATACCAGAACTTGGATCAATCAATTCATCATTGGTAACTTGATTTTGGCCATGTTCACCTTCCAAAAGAGTATCGATATACAACTTTTTGTACTTGTCGTGTGCAAAATTTCAAAGAGATGGTAAAACCGGAAGTCAAAATTTGATAATCGAATAAAAATAAGTCATTTATGTAACGCATTTCGAAACATAAAAAGTTTGTATCGTAAATAAAAAAAATTCAAAAAATTCACACTGATTTCCTGGACAAGAATATCTTTAATATGTACATAATAATTTTGCATGTAAAATATGTGCAAATAGCAAGAACAACATTGGCTTTATATGTCTACAATGTAATAAACCTTATTTAATATAATTTAAATAATATATAACTGCACAAAAATTTCTCACACTTCATTAGTGAAACATAATTATTCAATTACCAACTGTTTCTAATATTCCTATTTTGACCTTTTTTTGTATCTTTGAATTTAAATTATTTTGTATAACAATTATTTTATGTACTGTTATTTTAATTATTTAAAGTATTATAAAACCAATACACGGACATTATGTAACTTTGAGTATTGATTAAATATAATATATTGAAAAGAAAGCAAAGTTGACTCATTAAAATCGTATTACATGAGGCTGCCACTACTCAACTTACATATTTCAAACCCCTGGATCAAATCGCGAAATGATCTTGTGACATAAAAAAGAGAATAGAATTTGGTACTCCCAAATGGCACTCCCTTGACATTGACAGAACTCAAATATCCATTTTCCTCCCTTTAGCACAATTTCAGGACGCTGTAACGCATGTGTATAGCTATAATAATATCGAAAAAGGCGGTATTTGCTCTTGGTAAATCTGATCCAAACTGTGGAAATCAAACCGAATATCATGTTACTTAAAAAGAGTGGGCTGTTGGCAGAGCTGGATTGAACATTAGTGGTGCCCCTGGATACTGTGCAAAACGCTGCTCCAATACCGAAATTTTACAGAAAATGCCTCAAGTTTCTATTTGCTCTTGGTAAATCTGATCCAAACTGTGGAAATCAAACCGAATATCATGTTACTTAAAAAGAGTGGGCTGTTGGCAGAGCCGGATTGAACATTAGTGGTGCCCCTGGATACTGTGCAAAACGCTGCCCCAATACCGAAATTTTACAGAAAATGCCTCAAGTTTCTATTTGCTCTTGGTAAATCTGATCCAAACTGTGGAAATCAAACCGAATATCATGTTACTTAAAAAGAGTGGGCTGTTGGCAGAGCTGGATTGAACATTAGTGGTGCCCCTGGATACTGTGCAAAACGCTGCTCCAATACCGAAATTTTACAGAAAATGCCTCAAGTTTCTATATAATACCATTTTTAAACAGGGCTTTCAGCAATCGGCCGAAACCTTTTAGAATATTCTAGAACGCCTCAAAGAAGAAGAGTCGATAAATCAGGTCCGATATCAAATAGTTCGGGCATCAAAATTATTCCTCGGGTGAGTAATGCTTGACCTAGTTTTACACGCACTTCAGGTCACTTGCTGAAATGGAATTTCCAGGGAATCAAGAAATGGATAAACAGACATACAGAAATGTATAAATTAATGATTTTATCGGCACCTGGGTAAATTTATATGGACGTCATAAAAATTATTATAATCCAAAAATATTTATCTAATGAGGAGATATTAAAATTTTTATAATAATTTTTGTTTAATATTGCATTTCAATAATTAACTTTTTTTCTGGTTTAAATAACGGTGTGCGACTTATGTAAATTATATACCACAAGTGGCTCGCTAGATTACACACTGACCATAACTGGTCATGTCAGTGTGATCATCTTAAAAAATTATAAAATATAATTATTAATAAATAAAAAATTTCTTTAATCTTGCATTGAACTTTTACGTTCAATTCGTTCAACTTTGATCTGTGTTTACAAATTATTAACATATAGACATGTATAAAATGATTGAATTAATTAATGAAAAAATACAAATAAAACGTGTTCTAGGTGTGATCCGTAAGGCCCACATGATGAACTTCCCATATTGGTTGTTTTTTTTATCCGCAACTAAAAACAGCTATAACGATCTTGCTGAAAATTCATACAGTTTTAAGTTATTGCAAGTCGAATGAAATTGGTTCTACATCGATAACATTACCTCTAAACACGTTGAATTTGGGTTCTAGTGAAATAGAAACATAATGATATATAAAAATTTCAGATTCGACAAATCGGATCCATTACAAAAAGTTCCAATTGGGATGTTCATAAAAATGGTTTGCCAAATGATTTTGCTATTAAAATTTATTTTTACATTACCAATTGTTCCGGTGAAAATATTATTTGCAGTCAAATTCCACACTTACCTGTAAATAAAAGAAATAGAAAAATTAATAAAATAAATTTTTAAAAGTTGGTAACATATATTAGACGTAGCAAGTGAAGATAATGACTAAAAGAGTTAATTGTTTAGATTCTCCATATATGATTGAATTTCATTGACTATTTTTAACTAACATTCATAAAATACTATAAATATCCAGTCTATACATTTATATATGTATTATAATAATTTGCTATATACATTATTATTATTATATAGATTTATAACTGTTTGGACTGCATATTAAGGCTATTTTAGGAATCATTAAAAATAGTTACTCGGCCAGTTGTAAGTTGTTATGTAACTTATTTTGGTACACGATTTCACAAATATCAATAAAAAATGAATAAAAAAAAAAACACATATCTCTAATAAACTATTAATTAGCATTATAATAATTAGCGATCTAACATAACGATGATAGATGAATACCGAATAATAATAATAATTTAATGATAGATAATTATATTATTTAAAAAAATATTGACTCAATACATGTGACCCAAATTTTATGCAAATTTCATATGTAAATAAAGATGATGAAGAAGAAACACGAATGTAAGAAAATAAAAACATATTACCTATTTGATAAAATATTATATTATGTATACAAAATAAATTTAAAGATGAAAAAATCATGAGAAATATTTTTAATAATATATTAAGTTCGTCTTGTTTGCATAACCCCTATTATTCATTCACCATCAGAATATGACTAATACCGCAATTAAGTTAGCGTGGAAGTTTAAATAAAATTTATTTAACCAAATCTCAAAAAAATTGGTCCTAAAATGCTCTATCAGGATCCGTAATTGCTCCCAGTGATTAGGTAATTATTTAATTAATTATTTGCAATCAAAATTACAAAAACTGTTTTGTTTATATCTCAGCTTTTAATTCAATAATTTGCTTCTGATTTGCTCTTTCGATATTAATTCATTTGAATCAGTAATTACTTTTATTTATGTATAATTAATTAAAATTATTAATTACGATTTAAATAGCCAACGTAAGACGATGATGACGTCTCACCTTAAGAATCAAAGTCATCATAGTCTTACGGTGGTTATTTAAATCGTAATTAGTAATTTTAATTAATTATGCATAAATAAAAGTAATTGCTGAATCAAATAGATTAATATCGTAAGAGCAAATCGGAAGCAAATTTATTAATAATTAAAAAATATAGAAAAACCATTAATTATCTGAGATATAGGGAAAACAGTTTTTGAAATTTTGATTGCAAATAATTAATTAAATAATTACCTAACCACTGGAGCAATTACGGATCCTGATAGTGCATTTTGGGATATTTTTTTACTGTTATAACTTGCCTGAAACAAGACCAATTTTCAAATCTTACTTATAACACTAGTAAATTCTAATGATATTTGTAACATAGTAAATGCCCCGACTATAACATTTATAACATAATAAATTCTCTGACTATACTATACCAAGCTGGAACTACCTATGTAAACTAAATATGTAAAACTAAAAAATATCATGGAAACACATGCAAAGCACGTCTCGAATATTAAAAAAAAAATTTAAATATTATTTCAATGCCAAATTAATGATTCAACAATTCATATAACATACAAAAAATTTTTATTTGTGTAATTTTATTTGTAATCAAATTCATATAAATTCTTTTAAAAAAATAGTGGGAGTCGTCTCTCATCATTGGATACGCCAGACTTGTTATAAAATATGACGCTCATATGAGCCATACGAAAAAAGATTTTTAAATAAACCTATATAAAAAATTTTAATACACAATTTCATACATATAAATATATTACATACAAATATTATGTATGTAAGTAAACACATTTATGTGTTATACATTATTAATATTAGGAATCCTTACTATTAAAAGTTTTAAAATAATAACATATGATACATAAAAGTGATCACACACATACATAATAGCATTTGTATATTTTAGTGTAATATATTTATATGTATGTATACAAATAGTAATATTCTATATAGGTTTATTTTAACATTGTTTTGTGTGTGTCAAGTAAAACGAAAAACGATCTTATATTCAAATAATGTTCAATTAATTTAAACTTGAGAGCGATTGCACCGATTCGGAATATTTTTTTTCAAATACTTGTAATATTATAGTTTTTTAATGAACTCAAGATCAAAATTCATGAATGACCGATGCATATTTTATGCTCTGGCAAAAATTGTCACGAACATTGGAAGAAAATGCCAAAATTACCAAGAAAAGAGGGCTATTTTTGCCTGATTACAACTATTCCTTTAATTTGTCCAGGGGAGTAAAAATAGAAACGCAATGAATATTAATTTTATTTCTAAGTAATGTAAAAATTGACCTTTGCTAATTTAAGTTTATTATTGAGGTATTTAAACGAATGACTCAACAGTATTAAAATTAAAACAATTCAATACCAGAAGGTATGAAAAAAAACCCAACTTGATAATTCCGAGAATAATATTAGTGCAATGTTTTTTCCGCAATGTGATTTATAATCAAGTGCTATTAGACCTTGATAATCAATTAAATTTAATATACAATTTTAGTATTCAGGAATTTAATATACGATTAAACATTTTAATAGAATTAACATTAATCATTCCTTTTTTTCGAAAACTCCCATAATGCGTCATGATAGGGGCCCAAAGTAATTTAGGGATGATATCCAAAAACAAAAAACAATGAATACGCAGTAAAAATAACCAGTCTAATGTTAAGGGTACTTTAGATATATCATAGAAGCAAAAAATTGTAAAACAATACACAATAAAAAATTGGTAACAAGTTTTTATACATAAACTACTTTAAATTTTGAAAATGGTCAAATTTTTCCCACCTCAAATTGTTTTTGAGAATGCAGGTTACTTGTGTAGAATTGTTAAATATTGTGTATTTATCAAAAATTTTCCCAGTATTAAGAATTCAAAGAAAATTGTACACAACATACCCACAAATAACCATGAAAGAAAAAATTCGAGGTGGATTTAATGTGCATTTTCAAAAGTTATAGCAGTTTTTGTTGATAATTTTGGCAATTTTTCAAGCAAATTCCCCCTATAACTTTTGTATGGACCAGAAAATTGTAGTCATTTTTTTTTTGAAGACTTGGTTCACCTGTTGGAATTGCCCATAAAATTGTCATTGAAATTTTTTGCATCTGGGAGCCCCTAAACATAAATCTGACATTGCTAATAACTCAAAAGAAATGTTCAAGTTTTACACTATTTAAGAAAATACTAATTTTTTTATATCATTTCCTAACCATTTTAAAATTTTAGATAATTGCCTGTTTCAAAATTGCATATTTAAGTATTGATTCAGACTCAGGAAATATTAAAATTAATAAGGTTTGGTACCGGATACATAACAATTATTGACAAATATTTTGTATAATTAATTTTATTTTCAATTTATATTTACGTGTTTAAAAACCCCTTTTAAAACAAACACCATATATAATAAATATTTTAAAGGTGACCCAATTTAACAAAAACACTTCTGCCAAATAATTTATACAAATTGGAAGTTTATATTGATTAACATAATTATTAAATAATACGCAAGGCATATTAGAAGTACACGAATTAGTTAACGTAGTTATACTACCAAGTCTATATTTTAGTAAAAATAAATTAGATCATTGTTTTATGAGGCCAATAAACTTTTTGATCAGTATTTAACTAACATGTTATTATAGTTTAGTAAGAATTGGCACATGAGTACCAAAAATTATATTCCTCTTCAATTTTTTCACACAATTCACTTCAAATTGTCCAACTGATAATATTACTGGAGGCAACTCGGTGTCACATTGTTTAAACCGAAAATGTGAAACGAGAAAATTTCCAATGGCTTTTTACAATAATATTCATATGTTTAAAGATATTAATTTTTTTAACGCACTTTTTAACCCATTAAAAATATACAAAGAAACAAAATTAAATATAAATGATATTTTTTTATTTTTTTTATACAATAGTTATAATTATCCTTAAGCGAAATATTTCATTTTGTATCCGTGTTTTTTTTTTTAATTATTTATCGCCACTTATCTTTCTCTAAGAATTTTATTAACTAGTGTGTATAAATATTATATTGTACATTTTATTTCTTTTTCTTTATATATTTTTATGGGTCATAATTATTTGAATTCGGAATTTTTCAAACCTCGAAAAATTCATTTTTGCAAAAATTTTAATTTAAACAATATCGTCGTTTTCGATTCTCAGGCGCCGATTCCTAGGATACAAACCGTTTTACAGAAAGATTCTAGCGTTTGTTAAGTTAGTAATGTAACATATTCGTAATCACTCGTTAAGTTAAAATTTGCATATCTAGATTGAACTATTTTCATAAATTATATTAGAAGACTATTTTGTTTCGTGTAAAAGTGGTATAAAAAATTTGAACTACTAAAAGTATTTAAGAACCATTTAAACAATTCATAAGAAATGAAATTAATTAGCATAATATTTATAAATTATCTGACATTTCAGATGTAAATTAAAATTTATTTATTTAAATTTGAAAATATTAATATTATTTACAAATAATTTTGAACATTAATTTTTATTTGACAATAAAGACTATTAATTGATATTTATTAATAATGTTTGTATTCATTAAAAAGTTATTAATTGTTTTGTTTCCTACATGTAATCTAATATTCATACAAGGTTAATTACTAAAATCTAAATTAAATCCGTAAATAAGTTTGTCTTTTAATTTATTTAAATCTTGCCCTGAAATATCAGTTTAATTATTTTATAATTTTTTTGTTTTTTAGCCCGACAATTTAGTTCAAATTTTTGGTCCCAAAACAGGTGGAGATTTTAAAGAATATCGTTAAAAAAATTTACTAGTTAAATTGCGAATTTACTCCACATTAAAGAACATTTGGGCAAAATAAATGCTCCTCGTATTAAAGTCTTAATTTAAAACTAATTAATAGTTTCAGATCTCACATTTATTTGTACCCTAGTAGATGCTAAAAGAAGACCTCAAAAATTTTATTTTTTCGAGAAAATTGCACATTTAATATTTTCATAATACTCGAGGCATTTTTAGAAGGTTATCCACATTTAAACTAAATTTTATAGTAAATCTAGGGATCAGCAAAATTACTTGGAATGACGGATTTGTACGACATTTCTTCTTCTTCGTTTGCACAACAGAGCTTGGTCGCCCTTGGCATTCTTAATAATTTTTGTAAAGCCTCTCTGAAATTTTGGTTCTATATCTTAGACTTAAAAATCGAGTTTAAATTCGTAAATAAACAAAATAACATGATTCAATTAATCCCCATCATAAAAATAGACAAAACTGTTTAATTCGCCACAATTATAGCTCAAATTTAGCTAATAAACACGTTCATAATTATAATACATATTATTATATAATAAACTTTCTATACAGACTGCATATTAAACGTATTTTATGAATTCTAATAATTAAAAATAGTTCATATACATATACCGAATACTTAAAAAATTAACCGAGTACTTATTTTTTACCTATGGATATCTACCGAAAGTAAATTGTCACTATTTAATCAACAAAAATAAAAAATAATATTATTTTAAAAAATATATTATTTTCCTCGTAAATTTCAATTATTCAAAACTTTCAAAAAAATATTTCCTCGTCAACGTCAAGTCTAAAATTTAACTTAAACATTGTTTGTTTATCACAATTGTATTTCCTAAACAAAACGAGATAAAATTATTTTGCATATTTGTACGTCTACCACAATAATTTAAAAAAATCTTAAAGAATTCACACTTACCATAAAACATAATTAAAAAAACAAATATTTACAAATTAGAGTAAAAAAAAAAACTAACAATAAAAACACATAACTTATATTAAAACAAATTTAAAAAGAAAATACTTTTTTTTTTAAACTGTATAACAACTTTTTATTAATTATAAAAATGATTTAATTATTTATTAAACAACAACCACACACAAACCAAACATTCAGTGTAAAAATAGTGAAAGGTAAAAATATTTTTAAAAAAATAATAATAATTCAAAACAAAAATCGTTTTAAAACATTTTTAAATGACAATCATTTAAATTTATTAGCACACAATTTTTTAATAATTAAAAAGTAATAAAAATTAGTTGTTAGGAAACTTAAATAACAAAATATTGTTGCGCGCCACGCATAAGTTAATAATCGTTTTTATTGTATTGGTGTATATATTTTCTGTATAAACAGAAAATGTTGTATGATTAATAATAATATTTTTACTCGACGAGAAACACTCAAACAAGGTCGATGGAGACCACCACTCTTTTTGTAATTCTTTCTATTATTATTTTACATACCACCATATCCATAATGTAAGCTATCTCGCTTACTATATTAAAATAATACTCTACAGTATACAGTATATTGTATGCCATCCAAACAATTCAACAAAATTTAAAATGTATGGCAGGGTCCGTAGTTTTAAATGCAACACTTTCTCTGTCAGGAGTTTTTATCTTTTACCAGGATTTGGGGTACTTTTACTGGTGCTACATTAAGGTAACACACCTACGTTCCCAAGCAAATCAGTTTTCTTAGAATGTGTTAGAAAAATTAGATTACATATTTAACACGTGGTTCATATCAGGGATGTTATTACTATTATTGTCGATTTTGAAGCGGACGTTTAATAACAAAAGCAATTATCTTACTGGAAATCATTTATTTTAGCTACTTTTAATTGTTTCCAATCTTTTCGGGACCTGGCAAGTACAATATAACGATTGCCAAAAATGGTACAATGAAAATACTTTTGTATTTTTGGGCTTGAAAAGGTAATGAGAGAAGCTCAGTGAATCTCATCCTTTTTACACATTGGCATAATCTTTCAATCACCCTTGGGAAGATCCTAAACTCTGTATATTTCTTATATGGTAATATATTTTTGAACAATTGATGATATAGCTTTTCTTTTGTTGAAAGAATTTCGGTAGCCACAGATTTTTATTTAAAAAAAAAAGCGCAGTGTTCACCCAGTTAGTCGAGGATAGAAAAGTGTTTATTGAATATAAGAAAATAGGTTGACATTTAAATTATGGATATCGATATAAAAGAACTCATACTTACCCACTCTGTTCATTTAATGTACCAACAGATAGCACTAGTGTATAAGACCCAGTTCACAAAATGGCCTATAGCTCAAAAGGAAACATAGTCGCGTATGAAATTTTTATATATGCTTTAGAAACAAATTTATAAAACTCCTGAACCCGTATGTTAATACATACACAATATTTTTGTTTTGTTTCAATACCTGTCCACTAGTTGGCATACTAATGTGGTTTGTTTTTGTATGTAACAAGTGAATTTTATTCATGCTATATTGTAAAATACTGTATAGCTCTATGTACTTACTATTATAAAGTTCATTGATTTCTTCGTTCTCTCACTTGGCACAAGGTTTCTAATGTAAAAAATTTTAAATGTGCAACAAGTTATATATATATATATATATATATATATATATATATATATATATATATATATATATATATATATATATATATATATATATATATATATATATATATATATATATATATATATATATATATATATGTATTGAAGTGGAAGGTGCAGATATTAAGTATTTGATTTCGGCCATTTAAACTTCATTTACAATGTAATTACGTTGTAACATCATGATTGGTCACAATTTTAACCTCTCTGTTGGAACTTGGATAAGAGTTGCTGGTATGACAGCACACGTAAAGAAATCCCTCAAATTAAGCCTACAATTTTTTTCAACGGGCTCTCATCCCCGAAAAATATTGGAAATCCAGGTTTTAATGCTTAAAATACACCTATACCACGATACTTTCATGCACTTTGAAAACCTTACTCTTTCTGGGAGTGGGGAAGGGTGACTACTTTTAAAATGTAAAAGAAAATATCCTGAAGACGAATGCATACCAATTTACCGATTTGCATGGTGAGAGTGGCAAAAAATGAAAATTTTGAACCTTACCGACTTAATCATGCTATTATTAAGAGACATTTACTTAATTTGAAGATTTTCTGCCGTTAGGAGATGCCAGTGACCGGCAAAATTGGATATATGATGGGTGCCTAGGGATTTGTAGGCGAGGGTGGAACGCTGGACCCCACTTTTGCTTCGGGTGATAGAAATTCTGGATATATCCCTATTAGGGTCCCCTACCACTGCATACATATACCTATAATGCCCCAAGCAAATCCACAGCTATAAAAGTCCTATTCAATTCTATAGAAATTGAATGGGAATGAATAGGAAATTAATAGGATCAAGGTCCTTCCACATACTTTACACGCGAGTAAATTCAAGATCAAAAACTAGGATGTATATCAATTATTGTATAAAATTTTCCCTAATTATAAGCTTTTAGATAAATAAATAAAGTAAATCCTTTAAAAGAATGTTAATCTTTGCCACAGTCAGACATACAATAAGATATTAAATATTATTTAAAAGGATTAGTTTTATCTTAACAACTGTATTAAAATAAATCTTTTTAATAACTTCTTTAAATATTTATATAAAGTTTCATTGTTTCAATTTAGTGCAAATATAGAATTTAATTGAAAATTTTTTGTTTATCTATTGAATTGATTGATTTCTGTATGTCTGTAATATAGAAAACAGATTAATACTTAAATATTATTGTTTTATTTATATTTCTTATCTGATGTCCACGATTTTAATATCATTAGGTCTTACACGGAAGACAATATTTTTGTAATAAGGCAGAAATTATTTATCTTTTATTCTCTGGCCTGTGTTCTAGCATCCTGTTAGTGAGTTTACAGAATTTTGGCTCGTTGCCAAAATATTGCTTACTATGTAAAGTAAAATATGTATAAAAATCAACGAAAATATTGAAAACAATACATTTATTGAACTTTGTCTCTATTTTGGCTCCAAGCTTCTATATATAACACACAATATCATTGTTGTGTCTTAGATGTATACTCGTGGAATCAAAAAACGCGACGACCTGAATCTTCCACGCTTACTTAAAATTATAAAATATACTAATTTTTTCAAGTCTAAAATGAATATTTCAGATAGATTCAACGAGAATGTTAATTATCAGAAATGTTTGATTATCGATACTTACCTTTGGCGTGTTTATCGCTTATGAATGATATATAAATTTTACGGTGTAAAACGAGCCTCGAATTGTTTATAAAGAGTCGTCAATTATGACGCTTGTATGTAAGAGTACAGTTCATCATTTGCTGGATTTTCGCTAAGGCCTACGAAGTTCGGGCCTCGCAAAAATAAAAAAATAAAAATAAGTACCAAATCGAATATTAACACGTAAAGATACAGAAAAATTTTTACTGAATACCGCTTGGCATACCGTTTCTTATCCGCGGGCAATCTGTGGGAAAATTGCTTTTGTTATCTAATAAAACGTAAGATCTATAGAAGGTTGGTTAATCATCGATGTATTTGCTGGAGTTAAAGCAAGAAAAAACTATTGTAATGTGTGAGATTACTGTGAAATGATAACTACTATAGACAAGTCACAATATTTGTCTAATTATTTGATTTTGAAAAACTATAAATTAATATTTTATATATTTATAATCACTTTCGTAAAGTAAAAACGGCGCCACATTGGATCGGGCGTAGGGAGACACCTTACCTAAATCAGCCTCTGCGTTCACTTCGATAAACTCGCTAAATTTTCTTTTAGTAACTCATCTTAATAATTTTATTATTTTCCAAATGATGAATACTTTTTACACTTTTCTACTTGTAAAACTATTTAAAAAAGATATAACCTTCAAAAAATTATTCTCCTGGCATACAGAAAAATACAGGATAAAATACCGAGAAAAAAGTTTTTGCTTATGATCCAACATACGAATAATATAAAGTTTCGTTATTTGTAATACCTAATTTCGATTTCAGAAATTTTTTTAATGTAAGACTAAATGTGTTTTTATGCAATGTCTTTTGCAAGGAGGCTACAGTATAGCCTAAGATTTGGATGAAATTTTAAATGTACACGACATAAGTATACATTATCAGTTATGTCACAAAGAATTTTATAACAAATCAGTCAAGCTGTCCAGAAATATATACCTATTTATGTAAATATATTCGATTATTTTCACATAAATGGTTATATATTGTGGCTCGTTCATCCGATTTTGATGAAATTTTGTTTGTAGATGCATAATATAGGTTTATATCAGTGATTTAATTGTTTTGAAATGTAATATTCCGCATAGACGCAAAAATTTTAATAGAAAATCGCTAAAAAATGAAGTTTCTGTGTTCAATATTAGCAGTGTATTTTGAATTTCTGTAATGGATTTTTTTTAGTATTAATATATTTATTTTATTAAATATTTAAAATGAAATAACACAAAATTTAAATACAGGTATAAAATAATAATATACTTAATTCTAAGTACGTTTTGATTTCAATCAATTCATCTGAACTACATAGATATAATATTATCAAAACAACGTTTAATACTGATCCAAAAATTCTGCCCTTTGTAATAATTCATTCCATATTTTATAAAATAATTTAAGTTATAAACACTAACGCAATATCAGGAATTGATTTACACAATAAATGAGACCTCTAAAATAGAAACATAGCATGTGTTTAAGGTTTATATTATTGATGGGCAGTTGGGTATGATGTCATCAATATTATATATTAGCAATGTTATGATGTCATCAATATTATATATTAGCTGCCCATCCATAACAGTCATGTTTCGAAACACACCATGTATTTATTTATTTTTTTGTATTTTTTCAATTTAAATGTTATGAAATCTGGTATCCACAATTTTGAGTAGGGTGTATCGAAGAATCTTTCGCGAAAAAAACATTTCTAAATATAAAATAAAATTTTACTTTTTACTTTAGGAATTTTTTTCAGAATTCTATAACATTTGAATTAATAACTTTTGAGTTTGCGCGAAAATTGTATAAAATATAATATATTACATTGGAGATTGTCTTTATTATAACTAGAGTTCTCATTTTTTGTGTCAATTCTTCGTAATTGACATCACAATTACGATCTTCAGATATTTCTATTGAAGAATTTTTCAAAAATTATGAAATAACAACCCAGCGTTACCGATCGAAAGATGTTAGAAATATCACAATAATAATGAATCCATCAGGAAAATTTTTTCGGAGTAAGGGCATTTTTATTGAAAGCAACTGAATTTCGACCAAATTACAAGAATGCCTACGTGGTAATTCAATGAAACCATTTTACTTAAAACCTTTCTTATCGTGTTCATGATCGTTTAAACATTGAATTTTACGCCGCTTACAAAAATTGTCCGTACTTATTTTACTACGTTCATCTGTACCATCCAAAATATTCATTTTTCGCTCATCGATTCCACTACTCTCCTCATTTTCAATTTTAATTTTTCGATTAATTTGTGTAAAATTATTGGTTGTTGTGGTAGTTGTTGTCGTAATTTTTGGTGCAATCATCAATAAATTATTACTATTACGATCACCAGAGCATGTAACTGCTGATGATGTTGTTGTAAATTGATGTGTTGTAGTTGATAACATATGAACAAATTCTTGTTTATTATTGATGAAATTATTTATAATACTGTTACGGCGTGCTGTTAATGATATTCGACTTCCGTTTCCAGTAGTTCGACATGCACCTGCAGAATGTGATGTTAATCGATGCTGTGTTAATGGCGTTTGAAGTGGTAAATGAATTAATGATGTGTGCAGGCTATTTTCAATTTTGATTTTCGATTCGCACTTAATATGGATATTATTTTTTTCAGATGTATGTTTCTGTTGCCATTCCAAAACGTTGGTTAATAAATTAATGTATCTGAAATAAAAAAATTTCTAAGATAAGTTTTAAGAATATTTCGAGTTTGATATAAAAATTGGCCGAAGAGTTGTCTACTAAAAATTACCCCGCTCCTGTAAATTTTATTTATGAAATTTTAAGATATTATAATTTGTTATTGCAAAAGTTATCTTGTTTTTTTTTTTTAAATAATAGCCAGGTAGCCAATATGATAGTGAAATTAATCAGTATTCTACTTTTTGCAATAACATGAGCACAATGTCTGAGTATTCATATTCCCCCACTATCCCCAATACATAATTTGGAACAATTGTATTCTATATTTTATCAAAATTATATTTGACGAATAAATTATTTTTATTTCCATACTTAAAAAATCGTAGAATCTGTCTGTCTGCTCGCGATAATAATTTAGTATCGGGTACCAGCTATTCTTACCGATGGTTTTCTATGGTTTACCATTTAGTTTGTACAAAGTGAATACTGGGATAGTTCCTTATAACTCAGCCATAGCTGTATACATTCCACTTCCCTTCATATGCCCCATGCTATTTTTTTTTACTTATTCTATACAATTATGTATTATTATTTAATACCTCTATAATAATTACTGACTACATATATATTCTATAGAACAACAGCAAACAGCATTCCTAGGCGGTCACCCATACAGTACTTACTGGGTCTAAAATTGCTTAATTTTAGTGATCGATTTAGATCGGTATTTACATTACGTCAACATTTTTTGTATTAATTACAAATATTTATCGAGAAATTCAAATAAAGTTTGTTTCATCTCTTTTATTGACTTGTAAGTTTTCGAATTTTTCCAATAATTCAAGTAATTTGGATGCATTTCTCTTGAATATCTTTAAATTTTCTTGGTAAAGGGACTGTTTATTATAAAAAGAAAATCATTATTTGGGGAATACCGATTAAAAAACAAACTGAAACCTACCTGATCGCCATTCTGAGTATTTCATTTTTCGATAATTTTTTATCAGGTGGATGTGTCGGTACTAATTTTCTTAATTCCGCAAATGCACCACTCACATTTTGTTGACGCCACCTTTCACGTGTATTCGTAAAAATTTTCCGAACCACAACACCTCCTGTACCATTATTATTAGTTCCATTGCTGCTTGTACCACGTGGTGATGTAACAATTGCCGAAGATGTTACTGTTGACAAACTAGATGTTGACGAAGTTGAATTCATCGAATTGTTCGATGATTGTTGAATATTTCCACGTTGTTGAGGAAATCGTGGATTACTATTTGTTGAATTCCGTTGTTGTTGAGTGGACGATGAATCGTCATCGCTATCGGGTATTGAAAAGTCATCCGACATTAGTTCATCATCTTCAGAATCACCAGGTGAATCACCGGCATCTAAGGGTGCTGGTAATCTAGCTACCACAGTTGAATGTGCCTCAGCACCACGTCTCGGTGGCGATGATGTTGTACTCTGGTCGGTGTTATCACCATCACCGGACCATTCCATATCAAACATTGAATTTGATGGTGTAATTACAAGCTAAAATCAAAACAATAATTCTCATTCTCACAATTAAAGCTCACTAGGTCTCTAAATAGACCAGATTTCATATGTTCTCAAATATACTATTAATAATATACCACAGTAAAATCTCAGCTAACTTTTCATTTCACCAAAAACCTTTATGAACCTTTATTCCATATTTTTAATGTATTTTTATGCAACAGTAATAAATTCATTTTATTATAAAAATTAAAATAAAAATGTTTACTAGAAACCTTAAAAATCTAGAGCTCAATTATTCCAAAAAAATTTTTACAATAAAATAAGATTGAAATTCTACAATACAAAAATTAAATTCAAGTGTCAAACAATTATCAGTATCTCATATTTTCTATAAAAATTTTGGAATCATGGAAACAGCAAATAATGTACAACGATTGTACATGTACGAAGAATAAAAAAATTTCGGTGAATATATTTACGAGATCAGCACGCTACACATTACCTACAGCAAGTCATTATGATCATCCAAACTGTGGATTAAACTGTAAATCACTAGAGACAATGTTTCCATATAATAATTCATATCGTCGAAAAACAACATTTCTGTTACCAGATGAAAATCCAAATGAAATACATCATCATCCCTCAAGAATCGATCATCATCCCTCGGGAATCAATTATCAGGCCACGGGAATCGATCATCATCCTTCGGGAATCAATCATTGTGCCTCAGCAATCAATCAATGTGCCTCAGAAATCAATCATTGTGCCTCAGGAATCAATCCTCATAGCCCGTTAAACAACTATCACCAATCGGTAACCGATTGTCATCTACCAACAGATTATCATAATTCGACAGATCAAAATCATTCGCATAACTCATTATTGTTGAGAAACAACAATATAATGAACAATAGTTGTGATGAAATTCAACAATTAACAAAATATTATCCAACGATGGCGTCAACAAATCAATGTGACATGCCCGACAATACAGATGGACGTTTTTTAACATTTAACGATAGTAATTTTAATAGAGAATCGACATGTGGAAATTATTCTGAAGTAGAAATTCGACCAACGATAATGTTTTCAAAAGATAATATGCCATATCAACCGTGCATGATGCCAGGGAATTTTCCTAATTCACCCTGCGATACGACTGCTGTACCTATTGCTGTAAATATTGGCCCAAGATTTGCACAAGTACACTGTCACGAAACAATACCCCTGATGAATCGTTGGTATATATCACTATTAGCATCTATAAGCATCGTTTTTACAATGGCCTCATCGATATATTACATTGTGTTTTAAAAAAAAAACTAGATTAAACCTGAATATTTCTGTTTGATTCTTGCTTTTCCTAAAATAGAAAACTAATTTCTTTTATGATTTACCAAAATTTTCTTTTTGTCGAAAAATAATTTCTAGTTCAATCGAAATTATGGTCTTCTTGTAGATTGCCATCTGTCTTAAATGTATATTTGTTAGAGAAAAATAAATAAATTTAATAAAATTATTATCTAGTTATCTGGTGGGATATTTTGGAAAATGTCAAAAAAAATTTTTTTTTAACATTTTGTGATCTTAAAATGTAAAATTCTTATAAATAAAAAAATTCCAAAATATTTAAAAAAATAATGGAAAAAAATTCAAAATTTATAGTGGATAAGTAAAGAAGCATTAGATAATTCAAAAAAACAATTCAAAAATCAAAATGCCAGCAAGTGATTCAACTGTTAAAATAGATATAGAAAATCCACCAAAAACGTCACCGTCAGTTAAATTTCAGGAAAAATCAAAAGTTGATAGTGAGACGTATGACGAAGAATCACCAGAAGTAAAAATAATTGAGCAATGTAACTGTGAAAATAAGACACCAGGCTGTTGTGTTGGCGGCTGTAAGGGAAGCTCTTGTGCAAGTAAGTGCTGTAAGCCAAGCAAATGTTGCAAGAGCGGATGTAAGTCAAATTGTTGTAAGAAAGGTTCTTGTACATCATGCTGCAAGAAGAAAGACTGTAAATTAGAATGTGAAGAATATTTAACAGCGAAATTGAAGCCTTCTGAATCGACTGAGAAGACTGAAACAACTGAAGCAAAACCAAAACCTGATCCATGTGCAAGTTGGTCTTTTCTAGGAAAAAAGAAGGAACCTCCACCACCCAAGAAAACAGAAAGTTCACCGGTTGTTGAATCAGAACCCAAAGAAGAATCGAAAGAAATTGACGAATGCTATAGAACTGAAAGTACAGGTTGCTGTACGAGTGGTTCAAAATGCTGTAAAAGTGGTTCGGGTTGCTGTAAGGGTGGTTCAAAGTCTGGAAGCAGTTGCTGTAAGTCAAGCTCGTGTTGTAAGCCAAAAAAAAGTTCAAGCTCGTGTTGTAAACCAAGCAAATGTTCTAGTAAGTGTTGTAAGCCCAGTAAATGTTCTTCTTGCTGTAAGACAAATGAAGATTGTAAGAAGGAATGCGAAGAATATTTACAAGAGAAACTAAAATCTTCTGACAAGTCTAAAAAATCTCCAAAGAAATCTCAAAGTGTTGATAAAAAAAATGGTAAAATCAAAGATAGCGACAAAACTAAATCAGAAAGTACGACGCCACAAAATAGACCCAGTCGTTGGTGTCTGTCAATATTGAAAAAAGATAAAGACAAAGAATCTGCAGCACCTGTGAATCAACCTCCCATCGAAGAAAAGAAATGCGATTGCAAAACATCGAGTAAAACTAGCTGTTGTAAAAAAGGAAGCAAGTGTTGTAAAAAAAGTAAATGCTGTAAGAGTTCTAGTAGTAGCAAGGGCGGTAAGAAAAGTAGTTGTTGCAAGAAAGGCTCTTGCACCAGTTCATGTTGTAAAAAAAAAGACTGCAAAAAAGAATGTGAGGAATATTTAACTAAGAAATTTAAGCATCTCTCATCGGATGAGGAGACAGACCAAGAAGAAAGCGTTAAAGAACGCGCTCCAAAGAAAAAACCAGAACCTGTACAAGAAATTGTTAAATGTGATAATGTTACATGTAAAAAGAAGCATAGTTCCAGTTGTTCATCTTGTTGTCAAAAAAATCCACAATCGAATTCAAGTGGTATATCCTTAAAGCCAAAACCTTCGGATACAGCCATTGCAGGCAAAAGTAATAACGGAGAGTTATCTGCGAATGCTGAGCAGCCACCAAGCGGTGGAATCACAGCACCACTCATACGAAATACTGCAACGATTAGTGCATTATCAATTGGAGCGGTTTTATATGCTATATATTACTTCTTAATGGTATGATTCTGTTTATTCTCGAATGTATTCTGTTCTGATTATATTTCCATGAAATTGTCACGGATAAAGAAGTCGCTTCAACAAACTACGAAGGGAAAAATAAATTCAAACGAATATTCTAAAATTTAAACACAAGCTTCAAGATGTAGACAATATAATTCTGGCTATGCCAAATTTTTGCCAACATATTTTGAATATTTGAAAGAAAATACTGATGGACATTTTTGTAGAATTAATTCACGTTATGTCTTATTATTATTTTAATGTTTTTATCTCTCTCGAATAATAATCGAAATAAATATTTTAGGGTTCCTTGGGTGGTGACGATGCGGCACAAAATATTCCAAATGTTATACGGCATTGTTACAATTAAATTTTTTTTTTAAATCGATTCATGGTTGAAAAATATATGGTGTGACAAATCAAAGTCTCAAGTTAACGTCATTACGCACTAATTTTTCGAGTTTAAGGCCATATACATTATTCCAAGTACATTATTTATTATTTGAAATAAAATGTCAATTTTTTGTTTTTGTATTTCTAAGTTTAAATTGTATTAAATATCAAAGAATTATAGTGATAATCACTTAATAATGGTTAAAATTGTGTGATTTCTGACATATTAATAAATTATAAAATAAATAATTAGCTTGCGAGTTGCAGCGGATTCCTAAAAACCAGTTACGTACATATAAATTGTATTTATTATATTGTGCTTTTTTAAACAAGTAAATTTAAGTTTTCCAAATAATTTTATTCCTGAATAAAAGATACATTTTTTAAGTCTGTTATTTCATTCGAAACCGTTATGCTAAGTAAATTGGATTCAGTCGTGTAGCTAAGAAAGGCATAGCTGCGCAAAGTACTCAAGCTCAAATGAGAGAGCAGTGAACGAGCTATATTAGGGAAAAAACGATATAAGTCACTCGAAAATTAATACAAAATTCTGTTATTGAAGTATTTTTCCAATTTAATAAAAAAAAAAAAAGGATACAAGAAAATTGAAAAACCAGATTATTTAACTTTTTTAACTATTCAAATCTTCTTAGGCGACGATAATTCCATATTCGTGCATTAATATAGCAAAAAAAAATCTTAGGTAAATCCTACTTTAAATGTTTCCTTTTCAGACGAAGTAAAGCGTAACGGTTGTTTTAAATATCATAATATGGACCAGGGTCAGTTATTAGAAAACACAAAAATATTCATAGAATTGAATAGTAGAAATTCAGTGTTTTGATAACAATGTTTTTATCTATAAATACTGAATGTACATCGCATTTATAACATCAAATTTTGTTGTTAATAAATCTGGCGAAATTATAAAATCATACAATGGATTTCAATATTTTATAATTTTAACCCCTTAACAAAAATAAAACTTTCCTTTAACCATACTACAAACAGTCACGCACACAACAGAATGGTCGACCATAAGGGGATTTTCTGGCCCTTAAAATTAGGAAAATACTAAGATGATTGTGCGTATGAACTCTTCGCATTTTTTAACATATTTAGAGTTTTTATTCCAATTATTATTGGTAATAAGTGGGGGGGGGGGGGGTTGTATACATTCACAATATTGCATATTTTATTGTCTAAAATAAAATACATGCTAAAAGTAACATCAGGTTTTCTGATAAGAAAATCTTATGGTGTGTGCTGGTCCTTAGTTATCAATTTTTTGGTCCTGAAAAATTAAAATTTACAATAATTGTAAATATTCGGAATGCGTTTAACAGAATAAAAAGAAATTATTATTGTAAACTTATTTTATACATTAAAAAATCGGAATTTTATTATAATCAAATAGCTTTGACGCTATAGGTGCGAATTCTCTGACAATTTATATTTATACATAAGATATGAGATTTTTGAGCTATAAATAAAATAAGGCTAGGGCAATAATAAAATTCAAAGCTTTTATTAAAACTTAAAATGATAATTCCTATGAAAAACTTTAAATAAATTATCAAATATTACTCACCCATAATTTTTGTAACAATAACTTTTATTAGTAAATCGGGAATTTCACAAAAAATTGTATTTTACCACGGAAACAAATGAACACGATATATTATTTGCAATATGTATGCTAACACCCACATAATTATGAATAAATTTATTTTTAATTGTTATCATTTAATTACAATTTTTATTTCTAATTTGTAACGTTTAGAAATATTAAACGTTAGAAAGAAATCTGTTCATTTAAAAAGGATGCTCATTTGGTCTAGTAGAAATCGGTGAATGAGGACCAAAAACTATTCCACTTCAATTTTTTACGCGATTCTCTTTATAGTATAAATGTATTTTGGAAAGACCCATTTCAATGTCATATTGCTTAAACCAAAGTTGCAAGAAATTGCTGGTTTGAAATTATTTATACAATAATTAATAATATCCGAGAATAATATGCGAGAATAAAAAAATCTCATTTTTATACGTGTTTTTTTTTTTTAAATTATTTATTACACAGCATTCGTCACTTTAAGTATTAAAAACAGGTAAAAACTTTATTTTTTATTCTCGTTTAAGTTAATTATTAAATACTGTATGGACAATATAAAAATAATAATTTTCCGTTTGAAAATAACAATGCTTTTTAATTGCACGGATTGGAGACAAGTTTTTTTTTCACTTCTGTGGCAGTAAATCGCCAAGTACCATCTAGTATAATTTTTTTAAAGAATACTTTGAAATAGACTTGTAAAAATACTGGATATAATAATTCGTTAATGATTTTATCTTTCTGTTAATGTTAATTTGATTTGAGATAAAAAAACAAAATATATTAATATATTTTTTGCCAAAACTCTACTATTTTGATAAGTGTGTACATTCATTTTATTTTCCTTATAAAACTAAGAAAATTGTAGCAAATTTTGGATTATTATATATAGAAATATTTTTTATGAAAATAGCCAATTTCTATTTATTTGTTGTACAAAAAAAAATAAACAATTTTCACTACAACAATTTTTCTCGAATTAATTTAAAAAAAGTAAATTATGTAGACAAATTGATTTTACAATGCCAAACCATTACAATTTCGGAATTTACGTTAAGTCAATTTTACAATTTTCAATAGGTGAATTTTCAAGGGCTTCATAATTTAATAAAATTCTTCTAAATCATTTTTTATCTTATAATTACGAATTTCGAATTTGAGTTAAAAATTACACTGGCACCAAATTAGCAACGAGAATGTAAGATGCATTCTAATTTGAGTAATTTTTTATTACCAGAAGATTAATAAATATTAGAAAATTGATACTCATAATAACTACATTATAGTCGAAATACGTATTTATAATAAAAATAATTGATTTCTTAAGACCAAAAACACAATTTGAAGTATTTCATGAACAATTAATACATTTTTATGAAATCATTTGCAGTTTTAGAATTGAGCTTCTAAAATTTCGGTCTCGTTATAAACATTTTTAATAAAATCGATTTTTTTTTTTCAAATTTATCACTGAAATCCTAAAAAATATCAAATATTTCAAAACTTCTTAAAACTCACCATTAAAAATGTACACGTTTTTCCTTTATTTTCCAAAGAAATTTACCCACAAAAACTGTTTTAACACAAGTGAACAACTATCTTCCACAAAATTCAAATAATATCTGGTCTCTCAAAAATTTTTGGTCCATGGTAAGTAAACCCCTAATTTTTTATTTCACTCTAACAACACATCTCTTGTATTTGTCAATTCTCCTCAATATCATTACATATATACAAAATTGATAAGCCTTTTCAGGATGACATGAATTTGAAAAAACAAAGATAGTTTATGTTGATTTACATGTTACAAAATATTTTCTATTCTTTTTTATGAAAAAATAAATATTATTTTTATAGTGTTGTTTGATGATAATTTGTACTTCAATACCTTATTTCAAAGATGTAACATGAAAATGGTATTTCAGCATATACTATTGATACTGAATTATATTATAAGGGATGATTTCAACCAACCAATCACAAACATGTAGGTGTGGTTTATTTAACTGATGTATATTTCAACCCTAAAAAAGCAAAATTTTTTTTTTTGCTATCTGTTACTTGTATAGTCTCGAAATTATGCTAAATAAAATAAACTAGAATTCGAAGATGAAAAATTAATTTTGATAAATAATAATAGAAATATTATCAAACTTCTTTTAGCAAGATGTAAAATAAGAAAATGGGTCTAAAAAACTATTGTTTAATTCTTAAAAACAAACAACTTTTGTTTGCAATATTTTTTATTTTGCCCAAATTTAGCTGATTATAAGATATAGGTGTTTTATAATCTATCTTGTCATGCAAAAAATTTGAAAATTTTTATATTTTTATTTTGACAACATAATACGTTTCAAAGAATGTCTTCTTCATCATCAGACGTTTTTATTTTTAAAAAAAAATTATATTATACAAAAATATTTTAATTTTATTCGTAAATGGCAAAAATTGTTTATATTTTCCAAATAGCTTTCATGTTCGGAAGCATTGTTTTTCTAAAATTTAAATAAGAAATTTTTGGAAATTACTGAGAAGTTTTTGTTTTGTATCCGCCGGTCTGTTAATCTGTCGGTTCATGAAACTCATTCAATCGAACAGTCTACAACTGATGAACGAATATTTATAAATTGGTCCTAAATATTAGTCGAGTTGCTGAGGATGGTCCCATTTTAGAAAAATCTCATATATCAATTATTCGTAAATCTGATTTTGATGAAATTTTATATGCAGAATGCGTGATTACATTTCTAGATAAAATTTTGTGGAAATGAATTTTTCTAGACCATTGTTACTTAGAAAATCGGAACGAATAAATTTGAAAAAGTCAGCTTTCGATCACATGATTATTAACATAGATAATTTATTTATTTTATCTCAAATTGCAACTCATTCGGCATCTATTTTTATTCATAAATTTTCACAAATGCCGATAAATCGTGAACCATTCATCCGATTTTGATGAAATTTTTTGAGTAGATGTAGTTTTACATCGGGTACTTGAATTTTATTAAAATTGATTATTTTAGCATAGAAATCCGAAAAAAATAAATTAACCTCGTTCACTTAATGAAAATTTTATATGATTAATATGTAGAAAATGCTATTTTTTCATCTCAAATCTCAAATTTTAAATCATTCGTACCGGACATATAGCTATTAAAGTGACGACACATTAAGAAGAAATTCTGTGTCCATTATTGGCATTTATTTTTTTTTTTTATAAACATGAATTTCACCTAATATTTTTCGATATTATGATAAAATAGAGAGAAAAAAAAAAGCAACTTTTGTACAATGACTGTTTTTTATTAAAAACTATCAGACGTTAGAAGTCATATAGAAGACACGTGTTTAGTTGCATAAGTATCAATTCCCTTTTTACATGTCAATGAATAATACAGTTATTATTATGACAACAAATAAGGCACCTATAATATAATAGTTTTATTGAATTTAAGGCACGTGTTATCATGTTTGTGGGAATTTTATATTGATCCCTAAACTGACTAGAGTATCGTATTAAGTATCTATTAATGAATAAATTATGGTTTTTACTTACTCTCATTAAATATGAATTAATAAATATGCATTCATTTTTGATTGTCATAAATCTAAAAAAAAAATCTGATGTGAACAGTTGAACGGGACTACACGACTTGTAAATAGGAATTTAAACTAGTGCAATTGGACTCAAGGATAGTAATGGTCCGGGAGGTAGCGTTACAAATGACACAATCATTTCAAGTCGATCATGTTGGAATTGAATGTTTATTAGCTGCAGTCATACACTGTTATGAAAGTCAGCAGGCTCCAAGTGGGTGGACGGGCGGGATAAAAATTTCTACTGAGTAGCCATGCAATTTAAGGCAATAAAATGTCATATTCATCTGACAATTATTCCACACGTAAATATTCTGCTGACTATTTTTTCTTTATGCACTACATTATTGAAACTATCTCTATTATTAATTTTTTCAAGCGACTTGAAATATATTTTATTATTCCTCCAGCTTGATATTAGTCCACCTTGGGTGCACCAATTACGTTTCGAAGTCGGATCCAACGAGCTGTTTATTTTCTAGGTTAATTGAGGTGTAAAAACTTCAAAAATAATATTTATTTTACGATCGATCTGCTAGTTTTCGAGATACTGCAAGAAGTAATCCGATAAATCGGCCTGTGAATCGGATTTCTAGCGACATCGTCATCCAATCGTATCCAATCGTTAAATAGTTTTTGTAAATCTGCGGGTCATAAGTACCCTAGAATAATATATTTCATATGAATCGGGAGCAAAAAAATTTAAAATTTTTTAAATTATATTTTAAATGATGAATTATATTAAAGAGGTAATTTGTAGTTTTTTTTAAATTTTCCAAAATTGTTGCGATTGTATAAGAAAACCCTAAAAAACCGATGAAAAGTTCAAAATTTTTTTCTCGTTGTTTATGAGTTTTTTAAGATAATTACGATCTAAAAATTTCAAAAATAACATTTATTTTACATTCGGTCGATTAGTTTTTGAGATATTTCATGATATACATCCTCTAAATCAGACTCTGGAACGGATTTTTGGTGATATCTCAAAAACTACGCATTCAATCGTTAAATAGATAATTTTTTTGAAATAAGCGTGACAAAATTACTTAAGAAAATATATTTCATCCAAATCGGGGCCAAAAAACTTTTTCCGATTTTATCGATTTTTCAAAGGGGTACCCCTTCAAAAAATTGCGAAAATTCGAAAAAAAATTTTTCTATCCAATTTTGAAAAAAACTATCTTCATAAGGGTAGTTCGACCCGTAGATTTCAAAAATAACCTCTATTTAACGACCGGATACGTAGTTTTTGAGATATCATCAAAAATTCGATCCAGAGGCCGATTTAGGGGATGAATCTCAAAAACTAGTCGACCGATCGTAAAATAAATGTTATTTTTGAAATTTTGAGATCTTAATTTTCTTAGAAAACCCATAAACAACTTAAAAAAAATTTTGAACTTTTCAACGGTTTTTTCATACAGTCACAAAAAGGATGTTTTCCAATGAAATTCACCATTCAAGGGCTATTTAAGATTCAAGATACACTAAATCTTATTACTTTGCCAGAAAGCATAAGGGGAGAAATACGTTCGAAGTGTACAAAGGTTGCTAAGCGACAAAAACTACTAAAACTGGGACAAAACATCAAAATCAGCCTTAGCGAAATCTGATCATGACTACTTCATAGATATTTAAAAATACAGAAACATGTCCAGACTTTTCTAAATGTCAAAATTTCCCGGTAAGAGGTAATCATTTAGATACTCGACATATGATTGAGCATAATAATTTTCCATAGAATTTTCCCATAAACATTATTCAAAATGCGCCAGATTTTTCATCTCTATACGATTATTTTTAAGTGACATAAAGTCTCAGTCATAAATAAGTATAAAAATTGTAAAAATTTGATAATTTCTTAATTCCTTGAAAAAATATCAATAGCATTTTACAATCATTTGAAGTGAAATGATCTTCTTCTCTTTGGTGTAGTTCAAGGGTGATTAGTATTTAAAGAATTAACTAAAAGACAGAACATGTCGAATTAATCCTTTCAACAAATTACCATTAAAAAAAACAAAGTTCTTATATTAATTAAAAGATATAATAATGATAAGTTAATGATAAAATCCCACGCTTCTTAAATAGTACATTATATACTTCTTCTTTTTTTTTTATTACGTTGTAAAAAGTTGGTGACAAAATTTGTACCAGATTTTATAAAAATACTTTTAGCGATTTTCACCTTCAGAAAAAATAAGCTATTGGTTTTTGTGCAGATGATTTAATTTTTATGAGCTGTTAATCAACTAAGCAAAGTTTATTCTAAAGTAAAATCGAAGCATATATGAAGGTATAAAATTATGTTTTAAACAAGTGGAGATAACAATTAACAGAAATAATTGTTTAGATACTCAATATTTAGTTAAGTATGCCAGTTGGAACCAGTCTATACAGTTATAAATACATTATTATAATAATATGCATTTAATTATTTAAATTTGAGCTAAAATTGTAAAGAACTCAAACATTTTACGCAAAAAATCTTTCAAACAAAAGTTGTTTCTTTTCAAAAAAACAAACATTTTTGGGTTATTGAATTTTTATTCCATCTTTTATGATTTTAAGGTTGAGTCATGGACCCAATGGACCTCATTCACGAACCTCACATTCACGAATTACAGCAAAAAATTTAAAAAGTCCCACAAACGGCTTAGTTTACACAAAATTTCATAGTCAATCCCGTTTCAGAGCAATTAGCTGCACGTTCTGATATTTATGTCCAAATTTATATAACTTCCCGATGGGTGGAAGCTCTTGTAATAAGATCTTGAATCCAGATTTTGGATATATCTTTATGTGAATTTTGACATATCTCGACGTGGACCCACTTTCATTTGACGCGTAATTATATAGTAAAATGAATGACTTTTTTATATAAGTAAAATTAATGACTTTTTATATAAGTAAAAAGTAAAAAGTGAAGTAAAATGAATGACTTTTCAGCAAAATCAGTCCAACTGTTTTTTGTTGAGAATAAAAATCTAAAAAAAAAAAAAAGACAAATAAAAACCCATATTCGTAATAATAAACAAATTATTGTTTTTTGATTCTCCTTATTGGGAAGTTCGTCTCATCAACTGGCTAGGTACAGTTCCACCTAAATCACTTATTTTTAATTGAATTCATAAGAGGAAATTCGTTTGGTTTACGCAGCTTAGTAAATTTTTATATTAGAGTAAAGTGATCGTATTGTATTTATAGGGAATGATAAAATGTAAATATAGGGTGTACTTATTGGTACTAATAATATAATATAAACCAAACACCATAGCGAACCACTAATCCGTTATTAAGAGGGCGCGTGTCATTGAAATTAACTTCAGGATTTATTCAATTATTTATATATTTTCGTATTTTTTTTTTCTGTTTTTATACTTCAACAGTTTTTAATAAAATTGATATAAATAAAGTGTTTTATTGTAGGGTTTTATCGAAGAAAAAAAAACATAAAATTTTAAGGCTGACCTTTTTTAAAATGTAATAATGGATTTAAAAAGGCGTTTTTTTACACATTAAATTTATTTCATGTGTGATTTAATATTTCTAATATCTTCAATTACCATGAAAAACAAGTATAATAAAGCGACCTGTAAGATAGGGACCTATGAGGACAATCAAAAGCTTTTATTTAATTTTTTTATCCTCAACAAAAACTGGCCTGACTAATTTTGCTGGAAAGTCATTCAGTTTTAAGTTTCGTAGTAATAAAAATAATAAGTAGGGAATCCCAGCTGCGTATCTTGTATCTAGACCCCTTGGATCTCTGTACCCTACTTACGAACACTGCATCACTTGAATCCTAGGATTCCTTCTAGGCCTAGTACCTAGACCTTTTGGTCCTCTGTATCCTCTTAAGAACACTCCATCACCTTAATACATTCTAGCTCAAGGTGCAAGAACCTTTCAAAGCTGATGAAGTTACAGGATCCTATCGAGACCAGTAGTCAAGCTTCTCCAACTTCACTGCCGACATTGTGCCCATAATAGATGAATCCAAAGTTTCCGACCCGAAACATTCTGTATTTGATACTTTATCTGAAGATTTCTACTGGATCAAATGACGTGAATAGAGGTTTCATTGTCGCCCGGACATGATCTACAAGTGGGATCATTGGAGATTCCCAAGTTATGAAAATGGAACAATGAAATGATTTAACTGCGGTTATACACCACTTGAACTGTTATTTTCAAACCAGATACGTAGTTTTTTTGAACAGCATATTTATTTCAAACTATTTTTCGAAATGAATCTTTGTCTAACTTTTCAGATTTTTGTGATATAAATATGGCAGAAAATTTGAATGCTCAAACTATCAGATTTTTGACTTGATATCTAAAACTAAATTCTTATACTAAATATCTTAAACAGCTTTTCGAGTAGTCGGGCATGCTGTATATATAGGCTCAGTTTTCTTTTAATAAGAAAATACTTTGGATGTGCAGATTACGGGCTTCAAATTTCACTTGAACTGACTTATAATATATTTTCAATATTCCAAAAGAAAATTAATTCGATTTAAATATATTTGGTAAATAATATCGTTTACGTTATAGAAGCTGCGAGTCGTTTAAAATTTTATTTTTTAACACAATTCAATAAATTGATTAATATATGGACATACTCGTTTGCAAGAAAAGTAAATTTTGTCTAAAATAGTTACAATAGTAGTTCTGTGAACTGTAGACTTCACTCTCAAATAAACTCAAAACCTGTATCTTCTTTGATTGTAAAAAATAAGGTGGGAGGTGTATTTGTTCCACATCGATATACCACCTTCCTAGCTTTCATAGACCTAGTCACCTTCCTAGCTTGCAAATATATGTACAGTTCACACACGAAAGAAGTGAAATTTTAAGAGAAGGAAACAAATATACATTTTCGGGAGTAGGATGATAATTGCAGGGTTTATTTCTAATGATATCGACACCAAGTTTAAAATTATTATGCATTTTAAACACATATATATTACATACATTAAATTATCCAGTCCCCGACTTTAAATTTTCATAAAAATTTTTATTATAAATGTTTTTATTAAACAAATTCGTGTACAACACACTACGGTTGTTATAATGCCTTCACAAACACATGTGTACAATACACCACGGTAGTATGCAGCCGAGATCACACACATATACTAAACCTGTAATAAACACTGTATAACACGCTATAGATACTTCTATCTCAATCTCTTGCATGTTATACCCTATAGCGGTTGTCTGTTTATACTTCGCTGCGGTTGTCTGTTTTTACATCGCTGTCTCACTTCAAAAAGTTGGTATTTTTGGAAATTTTTCTCAAATATACAGAATATATACTTAATGTGAAAAACATAAATCGAAAAATGCGTTCAAAAGTTATAGCAGAACAAACATAGATATATAGATAGACAGATATACATATGGCATAGACCTCACTACGTTCGGTTCAATTATACCAAGTACCATAAACATAATATACACAAAACTAATGTCTAAAATAAACACATACCTGTTACGATGCGATAAGAGAAACTCATTTCATCCCCCAACAACTCTAGTATTGTTATAACCAGGGATACATAAAGGGGATGAAACTGGTTGCCTACACCTACTACTATTTACAGTACGATGTCGTTCCAAATGTTCAAGCTAAAACCCACCCACATATTATATTCATGCTCAAATGAATATACGTTATACGTTAACACATTTTCATATGGAAAATAAGTAGGAAAATTTATTATGCTAAAAAATAGTCAAAATGATTTATTATCATTTTTCGCTTAATAAATTTCAAAAATAAAAAATCTGCTAAGATTCATTGAGCTCGTTTTTCATCGTTTTTCCAAGCACAGAAATACAAAAGTAATTTCATTGCGTCATTTTTCGGATTCGTTATATTTTATTTGTCAGGTCGCGAGAAAATGATTGAAAACAATCCAAAAAAAATGTTTTCATTTTTTTTATTTAAAACGTTTATTTTTTATTTTTTTTCGGATTCAATGGGAATTAAATAAAAATTTTCAATTAGTTTTAAATGGAAAAAATATCCGTTTAAAAAAATTTTAATTGAATTCGATTGGCTTCAAATGAAAAAAATATCCAATTCAATCCGATTAAAAAACCAATTCAAATTTTTTAATAGTTTTAAATGGAAATCAAATTTCTGATTGAATCCAATTCATTTTCCATTAAATCTGATTCAATTTCTATTGGAATTAATCAGACATTTTTATTACGATATATTTTTACTAGATCATAAAGACCGATTATGAAGAAAAAAAAGCATGCATTTACCCTATTAAGTATCTAGGAATATAAACATCATTTTGAGAGAGAAAAAATTTTATTTATTCTAATTATTTTTCAATTATCAAATCTCTTAGCTTGTATAATTCTAAAGTTCAAGGTCTAAATCATTTTTTTTTTTATTATTGATTACAGAACGCCAGGAAGTGCTAATTTTAAATAATAGAGTGGGGAATTTCATACTACTTATAGGCTCGAAACATTCGGATAATTCATGCACACAATAAATGAAGATAAACTAAATTATGAAACCTGTGGCAATCAAATGAAATTTCTTAATATTTTTTTCAGTAATTTTGTTTCTTTTATTTTTAAAATTTTTGATTATTTTATAATAAAATCTATTGGACCAAAAAACCTATTGGCTGCAAAAAAACCTGGTCTATTGAGCTACCGGATGAAGTTTTATTTTTAATGATACTAGTCACTGTAACTATTCAGAAAATCGTTGACTGTCAGGACACAAATGGTGCATAAAATCGCTATAAGAGGAAATTTTTCGTCCTGTAAACGTTCCAATCAACTAACCGCTGGAAAATCATTTTAAAATTTAGTTTTAAGTATAGAAAAAATATATAAACAACTGTCTCGTTAAATATGGTGCCAACCCCATGGCATCCCCAATTTTTTAATTTTTTGCATTATTTTACCGCTTTAAACTATAATGAAAAGTTAAACAATTTTTTATTAAGAAAATACATAACTGCACTTCTATTCTGGTGCCAAATGTCTGGCAGCCAACTTTATTTTATTTCTTCAAGTCCTATACTATTACTCATACAACCTGTTACTAAAAGAGTTTGGGTTTTGCTTTGAAAATTCTGAGCGATTGAATGTAAGATACAAAAAATGTATTTTTTTAGGTGTAAGGAACCATGGTCTCAGTTTTCCCCCTTCAAATTTGATCCTCTAAAGTAGTCATTAATGACCTTTGTAGTTAAAAATATTTTAAAAAATGGGTGCGTATACTTATGAACGCATGTCAGAAGTTATACTTCTTTGGCATCATGAAAAAACAATTTTTAATTGCACGCAAATTATTTAATTATTCATTAAGTGTAACATAAATCATAACAACAGCTTCAACCTGTGAATTTTGTGTGACGGTGTGGGGCGCGCATCTTAAATTACACTCGCATCAATTTTTCATAACGTGCCTAAAGAAGTATAACTTCAAAAATCAACCAAAATTTTTAGTCTTTAGCTTATACATCCCTCATAAAAATTACATGATGTGTAATCATATAATAAATAAAAATAAAATTATGGCCTAAACCCTAATGAATTTGGCTTCCGATGAATTTATTTTATCAGGCATGTATTCATTATATATATATATATATATTTATATATATATATATATATATATATATATATATATATATATATATATATATATATATATATATATATATATATATATATATATATATATATATATATATATTTATATTTATAACACTTTTATAGATGAGTGGTTATTAGAGTGATGTATCTCACACTGATAACACCCCAAAAAAAAAGGGATGATACCTACTATATAGTATGATGATGAACATGATCACTTGTGGAGTGTGCTACGTGTGCCCTTTCAAAACCATTTATTAGCATATTTCAATATGTATCACAAAATAATATGATTAGAATATTGTATTGTTATCGTACTTATTTGTTTTTAATACCTATACATTTATACTCGTAAATACAAGCTGGAAGGGAATTTTTAGAAAGTAAATTGTTTAGAATTGTCGTATAATTTATACAGTTAAGTATACAGTTTGAATAAATTTGGTATTTTTAAAGATTTTCCCTAAAGATGGAATGAAGAAACTATACAGTAAATTTCTTGAATATGATAAGCGTGTTTACGAAATTTCATCAAAATCGAACAAGACATTCGAAATATACAATGTATTGCAGTAATATTTGAAACGGTTGAACCGATTTTAATTAAAATTTCCAGGCATGTTGCACACCTAAAAATGAGAGGGATGTCAAATGATGTATGGCGTTAATCTCCAAAACGCCTAAACTGTTTTCAACGAAACTTCGAAGACATTTCGATATGTATATCGCCCCCCCCCCCACAGTACCCAAAAGAGGATATCATTTTTGTGCAAGTTATTTCAACGAATAATTTCATTTGAACTGTAGCTCTATGTGGGCGAATTCGCGATTGAAGCTAGTTGTAGTCTAGAGAATCCATTGTAGAAAAATAATTTAACAATCAAAAATCAACTTGGATAAATTATTAAATAAGTAATTAAATATATTAAACGTTATCCTTAAAAAGGATATACAATAAATTTTTATATATCGGACAGGATACAGAATTGACAACTAGTAGATAATAGAATGGTGTTCACATATTTTATTTACACTTAACACTCCTGGGGCCGCTAGCAGATAATAAGATGCTGGTTACATATATTTACACTAAACACTATTGGGGCTATAGAGGTCATTTGGTCAAGTTTTTGGCTAGTTGTTAAGGAAAAAAATATGTTATCGAAAATCTTTTCGTGGAAATATTTCACAAAGTTTGAAAATTCTGTATTTTTCGCACAAAACCTACGTTTTTCAATTATCTGTTTTACTTTTTGAATATCTTTTTAACCTTGAAAATCGATTCTTAAAGGTAAATTCTATGGAAAACCTTCACAACAAATTTGTAGCATTAAGCAATAATTAGCTCCCATTTTGTTTAAGGGCTTAGTTTTTTTTCGTTTCTTACAATTCATATTGCATCATTTCTTTTTCCTTACCTTAATTAATCAATACTTGTATCTATCGTTTCCAATCTCATAAATTAGAATCAAGAGATTAAAAAAAATAATAATATCTCTAAACCTCAGGAATACGCCTGGCACCAGTAGTAAAATACCGCTATTTACAGATGATAGAAGTGTGCATATAATTGTTTACAATTAAAAAAAAAGGTTATTTACATAGTGTTATTACAGAAAAGTTCCACATGTTCTTATAGATAACTGATAAACATGATTGTCATCTTTTCATTTATTGTAAATATTATGGGTGGAGTTTTGCCTCTCACAAAATATTTACCAATTTTTATTGTGCAAATAATCTTTTTTGAAATAAAAATATATTACTTATGAGACTTTAAATGTATAGATAAAAAATCGATAAGAAATTATCAAAATATTGTATGCAAACAAAGACCATTATTAAATCGTGTGAAATTTTAAGTTATTATTAAATGCAAAACTCGTAGTTCTGTGATTTATAGTCGACCTCACTCAAAAACAAATCAAACCCATCTTTCTTGAAGAAAAAGGCAGGGAAAGATTACACATTGACAGTTATTATTGAATTTATCAAAAATTAACAAAAGAAATACAATGTAAATTACATTATAAATTGTCTTTTTTATATATACCTCATTTTGCTTTTTAAATAAGAAATTTATTTCTACAGAATGGCGTAAAATGAATAGTTGGGAAAAATTGTTCATCTTTCCATTAGATCTCTTTCAGGGAGCGTTTTGACAATAAAAAAATTTCTTTATTATTCAAAATAAAACCACAAAAATAATTAAGTAACAAACTATTATTCATTGATAAAAATATAAAACATTTATTTTGTAATTATTTATCATAAACATTAAATAACAACAATGATTATATTTAAAACATATTTCAAAAATAAATTTAACAATTATTTAAACATAATAAATAATAACTATTAAAAAATGGTGGATTAATTAAAATTGACCAATTAAAAACTTCGAGAGTTACAGGACCTAATTTCTGAAAAATTATTAAAAAATTGGATAAGTATCTCTTAAAGATAAAATTTACTTACATTTAGTAATACATGTTTTATTTTATTCTGGCATATAATTTTTTTTATGTTCTTTTAGGCTAGACTAAAATAAAAATCAATCAATTATAACCCATTTAGAATCGTATAATTTTTTGCTTATGATTCAAATTGTACTTTTTCTGAAATCGATAACCAATATCGTAGATACTTTCAAATAAATAAAAAGTTCTTAATTAACTCGCTGAGATGAAAATAATTATAAATACTAAATTATCTATAAAAAAAAATAATAAAATTATATAAGAAGTATTTTAAATTTTGTGCTTATTCATCTATTATTAGAAACGAATATATTGATTGCTGAAGACCATTGTACTTTGGTAATACCACCTTTTTAGGACAACCTAAATTGACTGAAACATTTGATAATTTGAGATAACATATAAAGACTTCATACATCGATAATTCAATATGTAAAACGCATTGGACATTCAAGCTAAGACTATAGGTAAGTAAACATAACCTAAAATAGCTGCTGTCAAAAAACGTAGATGTTTGTAAATACATTGAATGCTGATTTATAAAATACTTTTTAAACAATCATGGGCAAAGTTTATACCATAAAATGTTGCCCTAGTAAACGTAAAATGAGTTTAATAATCTGTGTTGTTACTGTAGCTAAATCACAGTTTTTTCATACAAAGATAGTTCTCCTTTACTCTACACTCCATAATAAAAACTAAATCCTATGTTCACTATTTATATGGATTATAGCTAGCTCATTAAGAGCTTTGGTGCTAGATGTCATTCAGTTGCGATGAGAATTGTCGAAATGATTAAATTTTTAATGCACGTCCCTTCAATTTTCACTGTTTGAGAGTTTTTAATGTTATGATATTTTTGCCTAGAACTTACATGATATATAAAGATACATATTACAATCCCATTTATAAACCAATAATAATTTTTTACAATTCAATCTAAAAATATCAATTTTCTTAATAATTGAGGAGGTAGATTGAATATTATGAATATTAAATAGATTATAAAAACATAAATCGAATTTTAATTATGTTGAATTGTTTACTAAAAAAGTAACGAAAACTGGCAATGAATCAAATGAATGAGTTTTAATTTGAAATGAGGGTTTAGAATATTTAAATTGTTTATTCAATTATTTCATTCACTATCAAATTATTCATTAGCGTAATAGTGTATAACTTTTTTTGAAGTTTTATTGGTATTTATAATCAAAAAAATTGATTAGTAGTCATACAGTGGACCCACGATAATCGGGCCCCTGACTAATCCGGCATACCCTGTGATCCGACATGTAGAATCATATGTATAACATGTAGCATCTTATCATTAGATCTGTAATTTGTTGGATTACAAAGTACTCTTTCTTAAAAAATTCCGTACAATAGAGGGTCTTAAAATCCGATACTGCCCTACAAACTTTTTGTCGGATTACCGGGGGATCACTGTATATCTTTAGTCCATGGTAGTAATCAAGCAACCTCCTCCTTTAAATAAATCAAATAAAAATAAAACACAATACATTACATGATTGATTTAAAAAAATTTTTTTCTAAATCTTATCCGTACACAATCATATCTTTCAGAATTGAAAAAAATGAAAATGTAATTAATCCACGATACAAATAATACATATTTAATTTAAATAATGTCCAATGTTCTAAACATAAAAGTTTAACCTTTGATACTTGTTGTGAAGTTGATTTTATATGATTCTCGTACACAGTTCGTACACAACATTTGGATGTATTCAAGAATGTTGTCATAGTTTGTTGTGTTTTTAACGTTGATTCAATACCACGCATTAAATCATTTGTTTTTAATACGAGAATTAATTGACGATTTACTGCATCTAATATTCCAGATATTTGTGGTAATAAATTTGGAAATTCGGTTTGCATTAAATCACGCTGAAAAAGCAATTTTTTTTATATTTTAGATTTAGACACATTCAATTATTTTTTAATTATCTTTTAATTTCTGTTATAAAACAAATTATTGACGTCATACATTTCACATTGCCCTCTTTGATTTATAAAGAGTTTTGGCATATTTTTACCGCAATTAAGTTAGCGTGGAAGTTTGCTCCAAAAATACTCTTATCAGGATCCGTAATTGCTCCAGTGATTAGGTAATTATTTAATTAATTAAACTGTTTTCCTTATATCTCAGCTAATGAATGCTTTTATTCTATATTTTTCTTAATTCAATAAATTTCTCCCGATTCATCAATTTTTTGAGTGTAACAATTAATGGTTTTATAATTCGAACATACGTACCTCAAATTTACCAGCTTTAGTAGTTTGAATGCCAGCTAAAATTGCATCCCATGTACGTCCAGTTATCATACAAGTAAGTAATCCATACAGATCACCAACAATACCCAATTTTGCACATTGTTCACGCATTTTTTGTCGATTTTTATCCAAAATACTTAACCACAATTGTGAATATTCGTATCGAAATTCATTGGACAAAACCTTAAAAAGGATATCAAAAATGTGAAAATTATAATTTTTCTTAATTTATAAAATCATTTCAAATTTCTTACGGCATATAAACCATGATCCAGTAAAATGATATCCACATTTCCTTGATCATTTTTTTTCACCAAAATATTTCCAGGATGTGGATCACTATGTACAAAACCTTCTACAAATATCATCTGTGAATATAATCGGCTCAATTTTTTTGTGATTTCTAACGGATCAATATTGTATTTTTTTATGTATTCTAAATCATTAACTTGACCTCCTTCAACAAATTCCATGGTTAGAACTCGTTTTGTACATAAATCCCAATAGATTTTAGGCACTTTTAACCATTTAAAATCTTTTAATAAATTTTGAATTTTTTCAGCATTTTTGCCTTCATTATAAAAATCTAATTCTTGTGGTAAATTCTTTTTTGTCTCATCAACCAACCATTGAAATTTAAATTCCGGAAATATCCATGACACTACTTTTACTAACAGTTCCATTGTTTTGATATCAACTTTTGAATTACCATAAACATATGGATGCTGTACTTTTACAGCAACTGTTCGTCCATCAGTAAGTTTCGCTCGATGAACTTGTGCTAGCGACGCGATACCTAAAGGTTTTTCGTCAAATTCGATAAATATATCCTCTGGCTGAAAAATAAAATAATTCTATACCTTTTATAAACGAAAAATTGGATTAGAGTAAAACCTCTACAAGCGAAATGGGAATGGCGGTCTCATGAACTCTTACTTATCCAAGCATGTATTTGAATAGAAATATCTTTTAGAATGAGGAAAATTGATTCACCTTTTGAAGTGTACAAATTTGTTCTAAATATAAAGCAATTTAAAAATATTAAATAAACAAATTTTTATAATTACTTCTTTTTTAAATTCTTCTCTAATAACTTTGTAAATATCTTCTATACTGTTTGTCGGTGCATGACTGTGCAATACTTTTAATGTATCTACATATTCTCGAGGTAATAAGTAATCTAAGGCACCAATATGTTGACCAACTTTAATATAACAGCCTTTATTCAATTGACATAGTTCTAACAGTTTTTCTGCGCCTAATTTATGGCATTTAGATTTAGTAATTTTGTACTCAATAGATGTTTTATCTAAGTTTTTCGAATATAATTTTGTTTTATATATTGTTCCAATTTCCATTACTTTAATTGCAGCTCGACTTAAGCGTACAATACCAATTGAATCCCATTGATATTGATTCCCTTGTAAACTGGAGACAGTTCCAATGGCTGCACCACCCACCAAAGAAAGTTTTATAATATTTCTAATTGATAGCAACCGCATTTTGATAATGTTAATTTTATTCAAGTAGAATAATCATTTGGTCTGAAAATAGTTAAAAGTTCATAAGTAAATTAACTATAAAGTAAATTTATTATCAATATTACCTCAATCAAATAACAGTTGAGTTGAATTAAAAAATGGAGACTGCAATTTACGTTGATTCATGTTGATATTACTTTCTCTCATATTTTATTTACATGCAAAACACGTAAATTTCACTTACATATTACGAATGTAAATTGTTATCTACACAGTCATGTAACACAGTCGTTCAAGTCCTCTTTGAAAGTTGGTTTCATAATTAGTACATTAAAAGTACATTTAACTTGTAATAGACGGAAGCACTTTCTTTACCGGAATAAGATTTCGAAGTTTAAATTTGACAAATTTAATTCTATATTTATTTTCATTTTTTGTTGTTAAATTAAATTGGCTATTAAATAATAATAATTTATATAGAATATTAGACGTTTATTATTTAAAAAAACGTTTATTAACTAAAGCTAATATCGGATTTTTGGATTCTCGGAATCACAAAAGTCTACTATCCAGATATAATGTACTTTTACTTTATATATTTTAAATACGTATCTGCATTTAATTTCTCTGCTGGTATATCTTGCAATGCGGTAATTAGTAACATATGACACCGTGTATCAAATTGTTTTCTTTTGTTGCTATGGTTACGCAAAACTATATCAATGAAATAATATAAAGTCTGTGAATGAAATATATTTTAACATAGAAAATTTATCAGAATTTCTTTACAATTTTAAATGAATAATTATATTTACAATTAAAAATGATTACTAATGAAATTTCTTTCATCATTCTTACAATTTTTAACCCAATAACTACAATTAAATGGCATAATTTGTAATTATTTAATCATTTTTTATCATTTACTATACTATTTACATAGAAACAATTTAACAAATATTAAAATTTTCTAGAATACTAATGTTTTAATACAAATTTTAGCTACCTACAGCACATCAATCGATTAAGGAGTCCCTTCCACGTACTACGCACGGTACACAAATAGGATCTGAAATAGCCTTTAGATAGTGCTTTATGTCAAGCAATGTCAAGATTTAAATATTTCTCACGAAAAAATGCAGTACCGTGGAATGCACAGTGCGTGGCAGTGACTAATTTTGCATCAATATTCCGGTAAATGAATAACATTTTGAATAAAAGCTAACCTAAAACCCCAATAATTTAAAATTAATGTTTATATTATAAAATGATAAAATCGGGGTTTTCTACTATGTAAAAAAATAAAAACTTTTTATCTTATCATATACAGAATATATATTATTATTTAATGCACAAAAATCACACAGGAATCATAACCATTTAACTCAAAAAAAAGTTTAAATAATTCATTTTAATTTATCACAAGAATGTAAGTTATTAAAATCAATTTCAACATATTAAACCACAAAGCACGACGAATACTTCAGTTTGTTTAAAATTCGGTAATTTTAAATGATACAAATATTGAATTTAAAATATATGTTTATAAAATAAAAATTATTTTAGTTTAAATTTAAAACAGTGCTAAATTTATCATACTCAAATTTTTATCGTCTTTATTGATTTAGTGGGCTTTTTTTCTTCTATCTCCCAATGATAATTTCCAAAATTATTTTAAAATGAAAATGTTGGCAACAGAGTTGCCAGATGGGGCGATTTATCGCGAATTGGGCGATTTTTTCTATAGGTACGCTCCTTTTTTTAAGTTTGGGCGATAAGTCGCAAATTGGGCTCTTTTTACTTTTCAGCGTTGGCAACAAGTTAAAAGTACATAACCGTTACAAAAATTATTATTTTCTTTAATGTCACTTTAATGTAATTAAAAAAATGTATTTCAAATTACGCGGTAAGTTCAAGTTTGTTATGTAGAGTATTTTAAAACGTTCATTGGGCGATTCTTCAGAATATTTTGCGACTTTCGATGATAGATGGGGCGACTTGAATAAAAACTTTCTGGTAACACTGGTTGGCAACATTATTTTTATATTTGGTGGTTCCCCGAAATAAGAGCTACGTATACAATTTTGCTTTTATGAATTTATTTCTATGGTTTTTATTTTAACAAATAATTGGAACAGAAAGATTATTCGTTAAATAAAGTTCAAGTAAATTGTCTACAAAATTAACTTGTGAGTAATATAATAAGTAAAAAGGAATGTTTTTAACAATTATCGTACGCCCTAAGGTTTTCTGATCAGAAAACCTAAGGTTTTCTGATCAGAAAACTTGCAACTTTTAGGGCGTTGGCTTACATCAAATTTTCTGATCAGAAAATCGTATAGTGTACTCTGACCCAAAAATTGGTCAATTGGTCAACTGGAATTTTCAGAACTGTATTTCCAACAGTATCAGTAAAAATTTCTTAGTTAATTGCTATATCTCTTATTTTCTTCATTTATTATAGATTGCGTATAAAAAATGGAAGTTGAGGAAGATGTTGAATTTACGCCTCGTTCGTATCAAGATGATTTATTGAATATTGCAATTAATGATAATACAATTTTATACCTGCCAACTGGATCGGGTAAAACATATATTGCTGTGATGTTAATTAAGGAAAAAGCAGCTGAAGTTACTTCGTAAGTTAAAACTAATTTTTATTTTATTAAAATAAAATAATTATTATGATAAGTATAATTTTTTAATTTTTAGATCTTATGAAACTGGTGCTAAACGAACTATATTTTTAGTAAATACAGTAAATTTGGTTGAACAACAGGCAAATTATTTAGAAAAATTTACAAATTTAACGATTGGTCGCTATTCTGGAGAGACGCGCTGTGATTTTTGGGACAAAACAGAATGGGAATCGGAAATCAGTAAAAATCAAGTGTTAGTAATGACTGCACAAATTTTAGTAAATATTGTTCAACATGGATATTTTGGTAATTAATTTTTGTATAAATGTTTATTAAGTATAAAACGATGTTATTTAATTTCACCGTCACCATTGTCGACAATAGTACTGAAAATATATTGTAACATATAACATAATTATCAAAAAAATTAATTAGTGTATTTTGAATCATGCTATTGAATATATAATTTTAGGAAATTTATTGGCGATAGTTTTCTTTACTTAAAATTATATTGAATAAACAATTTTCATCCGACAAGCAAATGGATAAAGTTCGCCTATAATTTGTTTCAGAAGGAATGAATTTTAGCAGATCCATGTTGTCTTTATTTTATTCCACTTCGTAAAAGATGAAGGCCGATTTGAACAAGAAATCAACTGAATGTTTTTCATTTGTTGATTATCTATATTGTGGCATTAGAATTATTTTTAAAAATTGGATTTAATTGTGATTTGCCTTTAAAAGATTTATTCAACGTAGTTTTGTTGTATTTTTACAGATTTAGAACGTTGTAATGTATTAATTTTTGATGAGTGCCACCATGCTGTGGACGATCATCCAATGAGACTGGTCATGCAAAATTTTGAAAATATTGACAAAGAAAATGCTCCTAGAGTTCTTGGCCTGACTGCAACTTTACTGAATCGTAATGTTAAACCAATGTCAGTTCTCCAAGAGGTTAAATTATTAGAACGAACATATCAATCAAGGGTTGCTACTGTACAATCACTTGATGTTGTATACGGGTAAGTTTAAAAAGTAATAAGTTTGTTCATTTTTTCTAGTTATTGGTTTAATTGCCGAAATGGCATAAGCCTATAAGCAATATGCGTGAGATTCAAATAAGGGTCAAATATTTTTTTTCTAATACATTTTTTTCTTCAAAACCACCATGTCTATGCCATTATTTTTTTATTATAAATTATTTTTTATTAAGAAAATAAATATTAAAAAGTGCAAGAAATGAGTGGAAAATTCAAATTAGTTGAAACGAAGCTCATATTGATCAGACGTCATAGTCCACAAAATGACAAGTTAACAAGTGCGTAATTGTGGGGTGTTTGAAATTGATATAATATTTTATTGCAAAAATTCCTTTTTCAGACACTCAACCAATCCGAAAGAACTACTTATAAAATATTCTGATTATAATCGGTCAGAAATTGCTGCATTAGTAATTCGCATGATTGAAAACTTAAAAAAAAATATAACGAGTATTAAATTTGTACAACGTGTGGAACATCCAAAAAAGGATTCATGCGTTTTGATTGAGGGAGCTAATCCAGTTACGAAAATAAATAATGCCTTACAAGATGTAATTGAACACATTGATAAATGTGGCTTATATGGTTGTTCAAAAGCAATACTTTCACATATTGTACAATTCGAACGGCTTCGTAAACATGCACAAAATGAGGAAATGCATCGTACCATGCAAATTATTATAACGGGTCTGACGGCTACGTTGAAAATCATTGAAGATCATATGGCTAGTGAAAAAGATGTATTAAGGAAAATTCTAAAATATTCAAGTGATCAAGTTCTTAAATTGATTGATCTACTAATTGATTTTCAAGCGAAAGTTATGGAAGGTAACTATACATTCTTATAATTTGTTTATATATATATTTACAATAATATCACTTCCTGGATGCGATATTTTTGACTCTCTGATCCCAAAATCCTGAGCACCTCAAATAACGCAGCTTTTTTAAGTTGTATATTTTCTGTTCTATGGTGATAACATCTAAAAACCACAAATTAACATTTATCTTACGATTGAGCAATATAACATTGATATCTCAAAATCTACGCAACTAATCGTTAAATAAATATTATTTTTGTAATTTATGGATTAAAATTACCTTATGATCATAGTTTTACCAAAATTTGAGACAATATAAATTTTCTCGTATTTAGTTAAGGGCTCCTTTGAAAAAAAAAAGACAAGATAAACTTTTTTAATATTCAAAAAATACCGTTAATTGAGTAATTTCTATCCAAAAATTTCAAAAATCGTGATCCAGAAGGCGTTTTATACATATCTTAGAAACTAGTCTTGAAATATAATTTTTTTTTTTAAATCAATCTTAATTACCCTGGAAAATCCAAAAACGGATCACTAATACAGTAACATAAAATTTTATGATTTTAGGTAGTGTAAAACCATTATGCTGTATAGTATTTGTGCAAAAACGTTTTTCAGCAAAAATTTTATACCATATTTTAAAAAACTTAAAGAAAAGTCATTCAAAATTCGATTTTATAAATCCAGAATTTATAGTTGGTTTTAATAATAATCCATACAATGATACACGTGAATTGGTATTTGAACGTAAACAAAATTTACAAGTTCTTGATCATTTCAAACAAAAACAAGTGAATGTTTTATTTTCAACGAACGTTATTGAAGAGGGCATCGATGTGCCTGAATGTACTTTAGTAATCATGTTTGACGCACCACAAAATTATCGATCGTACATCCAATCAAAAGGGCGTGCTCGACACAAAGATAGTCAATATGTATTGATGATTTCTCAAGAAATATCGACTAAATTTTTACCAAAATTAAACCAATATCGTGAAGTCGAAATAATATTACAAGATATGTTAATACAAACAGAACGTTTAGGACCAACGCAAAAAGAAATTGAACAAGAATTATATGATCATGATATACAACCATTTGTTGTTGAAAGTACAGGAGCTAAAGCTACAATGACATCAGCTGTGGCTTTGATAAATCGATATTGTTTATCGTTGCCGCAAGATATGTTTACACAACTTACCCCATTGTGGTATAAATCTTTAATCAATGCAAACAATTTGTTCTCTCAGACTTATAAAGTCGTATTAGAAATGCCAATTGTTTCTAAGCTTCGTGATGAAATTCATGTAAGTAGTTTTTAGTTTGTATAATAGGGAAGATGCACTAGTTTAAATTGCATTCCAGTTTTTATTTACATTCTAAGGGATAGTATATGCATCATTTTTTTTTTTTTTTTTTAGAGTCCGTATATGAAAAATCTTAAAGATGCTAAAAGAAGTGCAGCATTATTTGCAATACGTAAATTGCATGAAATTGGTGAATTAAATGACAATTTATTACCAAATAGCAAAGAAAAAGTTTTAGAAAGTGTCAACTATTTATTTAGTCATTGGTCAGATAATGATAATATATTGAAATGTTCAACGAAAATTAAAGCTGGCTCAAAAAATATGAAACGTAGATATTTGAAAAGGGTATGCCAATTAGTTTACTTAAATTACAAATGTTGTAAATTCGAACGTTCTTGACTCTTAGCTTATGACTTGTTCTCCTTATATGATCTGATGATTTTTCTTTTAATCCCGAGGGAGACGTAGGGTCGCAACAAGAGTTATCGAGTTATTTAATAATAATTGTGCTGTACGAGTAGCAGGATTACTTTCTCTTTCTACTTCTTGTTACGCAGTTTTTGCTGGTTAGACCCCTGTCACCGTTACAAGTACTAAGGAACTTCGTTCCACAATTTTACAATGTTGTATAAGATGTGGAACTTTTTTTTAGAATCAATAAGGAGTAATTTAGTTCAATATTGATTGAACAATGTTGGAAGAAATGGAATTTTTTTTAGAATCAATAAATAGAAATTTAAGATGAACTTTTTTTACTTTAATTTTGTCTTTTCATTCAATTGTAAAATGGAAATTTTACAATATATTATTAAATTTATATTTTTACAGTGTCCAAGCGTATTAAGTAAATGCTGCCCACAATCAACCGGCGACATCGTTTACTTACACATTATTGAATTCACACCAAAATATTCAAAACCATCAGAAATAAATGCATGCCATACCATGTTTTATGAATTAATTAATTCGAAAAATACATATGGTATAATAACAACAAAACCATTACCGGAAATATGTGATTTTCCATTATATTTATCAAGCGGGGAAATTCAAATACACATACTTCGAAATCAAAAAATCAAATTAAAATCAATGGACGATTTAATTGCGTTGAAACAATTTCATGCATTCATTTTTGGTTTAGTTTTAAAATTAGTGAAACCATTTTTAATATTTGATAATTTGAATGGTGATAATTCATACATTGTTGTGCCAGTGAATTATGTAAATAATGAATATGGGATTGATTATCATGCAGCGAATACATATAAAACAGTTGAAGAAATTCATGAGCCAACATTGCATGAAAAACGTAATATTTCTGTTACTGATTCCAATTATTTATGTAACGTTGTTTATCCATGGTATAGAAACAGAGATACAGTAAGTAAATTCAATATGTTTTATTAAAAAATCTATTGCTTCTACAATTCTTAGTAAATATTTCTTTCCTATCTTAACTAATTTATGATTAAATGGTAATTCCGTAATTTAAACACAATCAAATTGAATTTGACATCATCAATTATCATAAGTTATTATTACTTGCTTCAGAAATATTTAGACAATGAATTTAACAATCGATTTGGTTGAGATCGAGATGTAACTAATTTCTCACCCCCCCGCGGATCACATCTTCACACAGATGAGTCGAGGGTCGGGATTCTATCTGGTGCGGGGGTTTATGAACCAAGAAAATTAAAAGAAGCGATTCCAAGAAGAATAATGGAAGCGGAATAACTCCAAGGGGTCGAAGTTAAGAATTGGGGAATTAATTAGAGCTTAAACAATTAAAGTGAATCTGTATTCTGTCTTGCACAAAAAGAAGGAGTATATTAGTGATCATACAGCTAGAGATATTGACATGACCAACCATTGTGGGAGATATTGACAGAAAAGGTTGAATATAGATTGGTAAAAAATTTGGAGGATAAACAACTAAAATTTCGTGGTTTTTGGTTGCACAAAAGTCAAAAAACTTGTCTATTATTGTGTGTAAATATTTAGTTTGTTGAATTGTTTTCTTTGCATTAAATTTTATTCGAATTACCGAAATTTTGTTTTACATCAAATTTCTTAATACATTTTATATTTCAGGGCTACATTGTTTGTGAAGTTACTCATAGTATGAATGCTCTGAGTAATTTTCCTTCGGATAATTTTGACACATTTTGTGAATATTATCAATGCAAATGGAATCTTACAATTGAAAATCCCACGCAACCATTGCTGTTAGTAAAAGCAATGTCCAATCGCTTAAATTGTTTAAAACCCAGGTTTGTAAATATATAAATCAATATTTTCCAAACACAAATCGAGAAAAATAATTGAAATACTGAATCATTGTATATACTAATGCACAAATTGATTTTATTTAAGAGGTGAATCCAAAAATAGTTTTAAAAAAAAAACACTAGATAATGAAGATTTTGAAGAGTATTTCCTTCCTGAATTGTGCATAAAAATGTCCTTACCACCATTGTTTTGGCTGAAAGGAAAATGTATTCCATCTATTTTACATCGCATACATTTTCTGTTATTAGCTGATGAATTAAGGAGAAAAATATCAACTGAAGCAAATATTGGAATTTTGGAACCTATTAAAAGTAAGTCAAATTTTATAATATATCCAATTTCGTTCGTAATAATTTATGTTATGGTTTTGGTTCATAGCATGGATGCCTTTAAAAATAGATAGTTGTTTATTAAACTCAAAAGGCAAAGAAAATCAAAAAGATGAAATTGATAATTTTGTTGGCGGCAGACAATCACCAGATGGTGAAACATTAGATATGAAAAAACTTGAATTTCAATTAGAATTAACCGATCGAGTTCAATATCCATGGAAAGAAGATCAAGAACCTGTTGATCTTGAACGTAATATAGAAACAGTAACCGTCTTCGAAATTGAATATTTTGATACATTTGTATCGCGAAAATTAACCGGTGACATGTCATCGTATGAATATTATAAAACAAACATGTCACCAGAAACCCAACAAAAATTAGCAATAACTTTTGAAGAACCAGTTAAAGACAGTCATATAAATTTGTTATATCGAAAACGATCAGATACGGGTCCAGAATTATGGCAAGTTTATCAAGCTATTACAGCTGTTACAGCAAATGATGTCTTAAATTTAGAACGATACGAAACACTTGGAGATTCATTTTTAAAATTAGGATCATCTTTGTATTTATATTTAAAATTTCACGATTGGAATGAAGGTAATTTAACAAGCGTTAAAGGACAAATTGTTGGTAATAAAAATTTATTCTATTGCGGCCAATTAAAAGAATTGGGTAGTATTATGAAAGTAAATGATTTTGAACCAAATGCTGATTGGTTTCCACCAAAATTTTGTATTCCACATATACCACAGAATATTTTAGAAAAATCTGACTTATCAGCAAGTGTTTTTTATAATTTTGATATACCAATCTATGAACAATTATCTGGAAATTTAAGTGATGAAACGCAGAATAATATTAATCAAGTTTTGTTAAATTCGATAAATGAAAAATTAAAATTGAGTACTTCAATGGAAGATTATATATGCCATCAAATAGTTAATGATAAAACAATTGCTGATGGTGTTGAAGCATTGATCGGATGTTATTTGTGCTCAAATGGTGTTGATGGAGCTTTCTCTATGTTGGAATGGTTCCGTATTTTACCCAAAAATGAAAATATTTCACAATTAATGTATCATAATTTACCATCACCTCTTATAAAACCAGCTACACCACAACAAATTCAGTTCTTTATACCAAATTGGCATTTATTAGAAAATAAAATTAATTATAAATTCACGAATAAAGCTTATTTGTTACAAGCTTTAACGCATTCATCATATACGTCGAATAAGATAACAAATTGCTATCAACGATTGGAATTTATCGGTGATGCAATATTAGATTTTCTAATAACATCATACATTTTTGAACAATGTGGAGAACATATGACACCTGGTGATATCACTGATTTACGTTCAGCACTAGTGAATAACGTTGTTTTTGCATCGTTGAGTGTTCGAAATGGATTTCATAAACATATTAAATACTTTAATCCACGATTAAATGATGTTATTTTAAATTTTGTTCGACATCAAGAAGAACGTAATTTCGTTATAAATGACGAGGTAATTAATATCTTACTTGTATATATAAACTTCCTGCACTCGCAACTTCGCGTAAAACTTCAATTCAACTGAAATTATTAATTGCTTGAACTATTTCACAAAATGTTTGTTCCCAGTTTTTGATGACATACTGTATAAATATATCTTAAAAAATTTTCTCTTTAATTTTCTTAGAATTACTTGATGAAGATAACTTTTTTCTAAAAACCTTGAAGAGATCTTGATCCGGCTTTTTTTCCACTAGTATATAGCGTTTTGTAAAATCATTCAAAAAAAAAATCAGGAATTTCTTTCAAAATTTAAAATTTATATTTATAAATTTCAGGTTCTAATACTTTTGGAAGAGGGTGATTATCATTTAGCTGAATATATAGACGTTCCTAAAGTATTGGGTGATGTATTTGAAGCAATTATTGGAGCTATATTTTTAGATAGTGGAATGAATTTGGAGGTAACATGGAACACAATTTACACATTAATGAAAAAGGAAATCACTGAATTCAGTAGAAATATACCAAAAAATCCAGTTCGTTTATTATATGAAACAGTGCATGCTAATCCGAAATATCTGTAAGTTTTTCGTGAACGTTATACATAAAAATAATTTGAATTTTTATATCATTTTTACAGGAAATATAGAAACTATTGAATTCTTTCAATCTATCTACTATATTTCTCAATCCCCTGAATATTGAATTTTATCGGAAAAAACAAACTTTTTGTAATTTTTTCAGTTTAACGAGTTTTTGTCGTTTACAGAACTTAAAAATCATCAAATAAATGCCTTTTTTCTTTGATCTCAGATATTTAAAGTTAATTCATATATATGTATTTTATTAACTCATTTTCAGCGAGGAAAAAATAACTTCCAATGGATCAATAATGTCAAAATTATCATTTTATATTGATGGCAAAAAGAAAATTGTATATGGATTTGGTGATAATAAAAAACAAGCAAAAAGAGCAGCAGCGAAAATTGCCTTAAGAGCAATTAATGCTAGTCGAAAAATTGATGACATATATTAAAATAATTTTTATGGGCTAATTAAAAGAGATAAACAATTACTGAATATTTTTATACATAATTTACTTAATCGAGGTTTTATCATCAAATAAATTAATTTTAAAGTGTAACTGGTAATAGCTCTCAAATTACGTTTTACATGACAACGATTCTTAGTGCTAACTTTTCCTAGTTAGTCATATAATATCGATCAGCGTCGAATATTTTCGACGTTGTCGTTAATTTTTGAAACAAAAAAAAATTATAATAGGATGAAACCCATTGGAATCGGAAGAGAATATAACAATAATGAAAAATAATTTGCGGGCGATCTAACACGGTTTATCTCGATTTCGTGCAAAACAAGTCCTATGAAAAAAATTTAATTGGCAAGTTGTAGGTAATAAAAAGATCTACAAGTTTTGTACGCATGATGTCTACATTTCCGATGCATTGCTTTCGAGTTATTTAATAAATGTACTGTGTGAATAGTCGGATTACTTTCTCTCTTCCTCTCTCTGCAGACAGTAAGAGTAAAAAAAAAAGATAGCGAATAACGCATTCTTGTTACGCACAGTTTTTGCTGGCTGGATCTCCGTCACTGTAAAGTGTGATAATAATTTATGCGGCATATTATACAGATCGTTTCCTACATGTTGGGAAAACAATAAATAATAGAATACGATCTGAGCAAGGGTTAATAGAAAGTTTTATAGGTGAAAGTTTGAAGAAATGTTATTTGATGTGCAACCTGGATTATCTATTCAATATTTTATGCATAAATTATATATATTATACATTAAATTAAGAGATTAATGTTATATTTTCAATAGTTTTAATAAATATTTTAACGTTATAATTGTTTCATTTGTTGTTTTGAATATTTCTCAAAAAGGTATCGTCCGTCACAAGCAGGGAAAATTGAAGATGCAACATCTAATGTTAGTATCGTATTTTCACACACAAATAACTCAAAAAATAGCTATCCATAGTTTCTACGTGATCTACAATCCGATGTCTGACCTCTTTTGTACCTATTATATTTTGTGAAATAGAACACACATAAAATAATGCTGTGTAATTCCAAAACAGCCCTGTATAATATAATTTTTGAAAACTAAACAAATTATTAATTATATAAAAAAAAACACAAACTTTTGAAAAATTGTAAATTATTATTTTCAAAAAGAATACAAGATTAAAAAATTCATGAAACGAGTTTTTTCTATTATAATAAAGTTAAGTATTTTTTAAGTAAGTAAAACGTTTTATCAAAAATAATTGAATAAAAAAATACACGAATTATTAAAATTATATCACAGACAATTACATATTTTATTGCATTTCTATTTATTTCTTCGACATGTATCGCATAGCTGATCTTCTAATTTTTTTAAATTTGTTTTTCTTAAAACAGCTAATTCTTTATAAAATTCTTTCTTTTTTGTTATTTCACGAAGCTTTTTATCATAATGCTAAAAAAAAATTTTTTTTTAATTATTAATAATTTAATACGTATTTAGTAATAATTTTTATTACTTACATATTCCGTAACAATTCCGCTTCCATGACCGTAGCCCAATTCCTAAAAATGATAACAAAAATTACCACTATTTAATTTAAAAAAAAAAAAAAGGTTGTCTTTCGCGGTTATCTATATAATATGCTCGTTGGAAGTGTAATCTAGAAAATTGACATTAAATTGCCTCCTAAATTCATAATTACCAAAGTAACAAACTTTAACAATTTGCAAAATGTTAATAATTAATGAACTCACTGTATAACTAGTTCGACTATTGTCAGTTTTGAAGTAGAAAAAATTAAAAAACGTGATATTTCCATTATATTTTAATACCTAACATAATTTTCTTATTTTTGTGATATAATTTTAATTACAAGGATCATGAAATGCTACGATTAATTATTTCTTATACAATTTGATATAGATATCCAAAGAGTAATTTTATGGAAATATTATTTGAAAGTTGGACTGCGAAATAAATACCGATCTATAAATATTTACTTACAAAAATATCGACTTGAATTGAGCGATCACATTTCAAGATTGGTGGCATTGATATTGTATTACTACTGTTATCCGTCAAACATTGCTGAGCCGAGTTTAATTCATTTTCCATTCGATTTCTCCTTGCTTCATCAAACAATTCATTACGTTTTGATGTACTCAAACGATTTTTACGTCCCGTATTTGGGGTTGGTGTAGTACTACGATGATCGGATGATCGTAATTCACTAATTTTATCTTCTAATTGATGAATTTTTTCGATATTCATTTCATTCTCTGTTTTTAATGACATTAATTCTAATTCTAATTGTTTATTTAAATTAATTGTTTGAATATAGTTATCATTCATTTTGGAACAATTTTCACAACGATTTTCTTCATTCTGAATTAATTCATTATTTTTTTTAACTAAAATAGTGTTTTCTTCTTTGATTTCTTCTAATAATAATTTTAATTTTATTTCTGATTCTTCTTTATCTTTGAGTTTTTGATGTATTTTTTTTAATTCCTTTGAATTCATTTGACTAATTTGCATGAATCGATTCTTTTCTTTTGTTAATTTTTGTATTTCCATTTTATAATCGAATTCGTATTTATTATAATTTTCTTTAAGCGGGCTATTATGATTTTTTAATGGTAGCAATTTATTATTCAAATCAATAATTAGTTTTTCTTTAATATTTAAATCTTTATTTAAATTTTCTAAAGTTTTATCTTTTAATCCTATTTGATTTTTTAAATTTTGAAGTTGACCTATTAATTCCCCTTTATCATTTTCTAATTTTTTAATTGCATCGTTTTTCTGTTCTATTTCTTTTTCTAAAAATTCAGCTTCTGTACTTAATTGTATGTTAAATGTTTCCGCTAATTCATCATTTTGTTGTACTTGTCTTTCTAATCGATTCTTTAGTAACTTTTTTTCTTGGTCCGCATCCATCAATTTTCTTTGTAAATCACGAATACGTTTTTTCATTTTATCTACAGTTTCTTCGAGAGTAATTCTATTTGATATTTCTATTTCCTTTGAACATTGTTGTATTTGATCAAGATTTCTTTTTTCCGATTTTTCTAAATTATAAATTTTTGTTTCCAAATTTGATATAATCATATTTTTCGATTCTAATTCTTGTTTTAATAATTTTATATTGTTTTCGAAATCAATTGTATTTATTTTTAAAGTTGTTTGTGAATTAAGATTATCTTTTTGTTTCTGTTTTATTTTTTCTAAATCTAATATTTTAGATTCCAAATTTAATATAGCAATACATTTCGATTGAAGTTCTTCGTTTAATGATTTTATATTATTTTCAAAATTAATTTTAACCTTTTCTAAAGTTGTTTGTGAAGAGATGAGATTTTCCTTTTGTTCTTGATTTGACTTTTCTAGTTCTACAATTGTTGTTTCTAATTTTGATATCGTAATATTTTTTGCTTCTAAAGCTTTTTTTAATGATTTTATATTATTTTCAAAATCAATTGTAACTTTTTCTAAAGTTGTTTGTGAAGAGTTGAGATTTTCCTTTTGTTCTTGATTTAACGTTTCTAGTTCTACAATCTTTGTTTCTAATTTTGATATCGCAATATTTTTTGATTCGAAATCTTGTTTTAATGATTTTATATTATTTTCAAAACCAACTGTCATTTTTTCTAAAGTTGTTTGTGATAAGATGAGATTATCCTTTTGTTCTTGATTCAGCTTTTCTAGTTCTACAATTTTTGATTCTAATTTTGATATAATATTTTTTGAGCCTAAATCTTGTTTTAATGATTTTATATTATTTTCAAAATCAATTGTAACTTTTTCTAAAGTTGTTTGTGATAACATGAGATTATCCTTTTGTTCTTGATTCAACTTTTTTAATTCTACAATTTTTGATTCTAATTTTGATATAATATTATTTTTTGATTCTAAATCTTGTTTTAATGATTTTGAATTCTTTTCGAAATTATAATTTTTTTGTTCTAAAGTTTCTATATTTTGGTTTAAGTTTCGAATAGTTTCCTCTTGTGAAATGTGATTTTCTTTTATTTCATGATTTAAGTTTTCGAGTTTCTTTATTGTAGATTCTAAACTTAATATTATGTTATGTTTAGTCTCCAATTCTTGTTTTAGAGATTCATTGTCTTCGTTAAGTTTTTGTTCTAAATTTTGAATAATGATATTTTTCGATGTGAGATTTTTTTCGAGTTCAGTGTTTAGTTTTTCTAAATTTGTTATCATCTTCTTCTTAGATTCTAATTCTTGTTTTATGGACTGATTTGATTCATGTTTTTTCAAGAGTTTTTTTTCTAAATAGTCCTTTCTATCGTTTGAATTTTTAATGATTTCTTTTAAATTTTTTATTTCTTGTTCATTTTGTTGTTCCATTTCCAATTGTTTAATTTTTAATTCTGATTGTTCCCATGCAGTTTCTTTCTCCTTATACTGATTTTCTAACGTTGTCAATTTTGCGTTAATAAGTAAAACTTCACAACGTGCGTCTTTATAATTTTTTTTTAAAATCATGTAGTTATTTGCTAACTGTTCTTTTTCTTTCATTAATTTTTGAATTTTACTTTTGTAATTTTCTTCAGAATCTTTGTATTTTTTCTCAATCTCAGTAACATTTTTATTTTGATCGGAAATTACACTTGAAATTTGATCCTGTAAAGTTTTCTTCTCCGTTTCAAGTTTCAAGTAATTTTCTTGAAGATTATTATATTTAATATTAATTTCTTCAAATTTATTCTTCAGATATTGCATTTTTTCTTCATCCGTTTCATTATAGTTAATTATACGTCTATTTTGTTCCAAATTAATTTGTTTTATTTCATCGATTTGATTTTCCAATTCACTTATTATTAAATTTTTCGAATTTAATTCTTGTGTGATTAAATTTACTTTATTTTCAAGATCTTTTATAACAGCTGATTTTTCCGTAAGAATTTGATCTTTCAGTTCTAATTCTTCCAATTTTACCATCGTGTTTTGTATTGCTTCTTGATAAGTATTTATACGATCATTTTGCACCAAATTAACTTGTTTTATTTCTTCGAGTTGATTTTCTAATTCCATTATTTTTAACTCTTTCAACTTTATTTCTTCTTTCGTACTATTTAAGGAATCTTCAAGTTCTTTTATCATAGTCGACTTTTCTGCAATTTCTTTATTCTTAAATTGTAATTCTTCCAATTTTTCTATTGTACAGCGAATTTCTTCTTGGCAATTGCTCATACCTCGATTTTGTTCCAAATTTACTTGTTTCATTTCTGTGATTTGTTTTTCTAATTCAAATATTTTTAAATCCTTAAATTTTAATTCTTTTTTTGTAGAACTAATACTATTTTCGAGATCTTTTATTAAAACTATTTTTTGAGCAAGATCTTTACACTTTAATTCTGATTCATTCAATTTTTTAATCATACCATTCATTTTTTCTTGATCGTTATCTTGAATTTGTTTTTCTAGTTCTAATATTTTTAAATTCTTTAATTCAAGTTGTTCATTTAAAGAATCTAATTCCAATCTTCCTTTAGTACTACTAATTTCTTCTTGATAATTTCTCATACGTTCATTTTGTTCCAAATTAATTTGTTTCATTTTTTCGATTTGTTTTTTTAATTCTAGCATTTTGGAATTTTTCAATTTTAATTCTTCCCTGGTAACACTGATAAAATTTTCAAGTTCATTGATCACTACAGCCTTTTCTGTAAGTTCTTTATTTTTCAATTGTAATTCTTCAAATTCTCTTATTTTACTACAAATTTCTTCTTGGTAATTGTAGATACACTCATTTTGTTCCGAGTTTATTTGTTTCATATCTTCGATTTGCTGATCTAATTCTGATATTTTAAGATCTTTCAATTTCAATTCTTCTTTAGTTACACTTATAGAGCTTTCGAGTTCATTTAACAATTTAGACTTTTCTGTAAATTCTTTATTTTTCAACTCTAATTCTTCTAATTTTTTTAGTGTACTGCGCATTTCTTCTTGGTAATTGCTAATCTGCTCAATTTGTTCCGAGTTTATTTGTTTCATATCTTCGATTTGCTTATCTAATTCTGATATTTTAAGATCTTTCAATTTCAATTCTTCTTTAGTTATACTAAGAGAGTCTTCGAGTTCATTTAACAATTCAGACTTTTCTGTAAATTCTTTATTTTTCAACTCTAATTCTTCCAATTCTTTTATGGTACTGCGATTTTCTTCATGGAAATTGTTAATCCGCTCAATTTGTTCCGAGTTTATTTGTTTCATATCTTCGATTTGCTTATCTAATTCTGATATTTTAAGATCTTTCAATTTCAATTCTTCTTTAGTTACACTAACAGAGTCTTCGAGTTCATTTAACAATTCAGACTTTTCTGTAAGTTCTTTATTTTTCAACTGTAATTCTTCCAATTCTTTTTTTGTACTGCGATTTTCTTCATCGAAATTGTTAATCCGCTCAATTTGTTCCGAGTTTATTTGTTTCATATCTTCGATTTGCTGATCTAATTCTGATATTTTAAGATCTTTCAATTTCAATTCTTCTTTAGTTACACTTATAGAGCTTTCGAGTTCATTTAACAATTTAGACTTTTCTGTAAATTCTTTATTTTTCAACTCTAATTCTTCTAATTTTTTTAGTGTACTGCGCATTTCTTCTTGGTAATTGCTAATCTGCTCAATTTGTTCCGAGTTTATTTGTTTCATATCTTCGATTTGCTGATCTAATTCTGATATTTTAAGATCTTTCAATTTCAATTCTTCTTTAGTTACACTTATAGAGCTTTCGAGTTCATTTAACAATTTAGACTTTTCTGTAAATTCTTTATTTTTCAACTCTAATTCTTCTAATTTTTTTAGTGTACTGCGCATTTCTTCTTGGTAATTGCTAATCTGCTCAATTTGTTCCGAGTTTATTTGTTTCATATCTTCGATTTGCTGATCTAATTCTGATATTTTAAGATCTTTCAATTTCAATTCTTCTTTAGTTACACTTATAGAGCTTTCGAGTTCATTTAACAATTTAGACTTTTCTGTAAATTCTTTATTTTTCAACTCTAATTCTTCTAATTTTTTTAGTGTACTGCGCATTTCTTCTTGGTAATTGCTAATCTGCTCAATTTGTTCCGAGTTTATTTGTTTCATATCTTCGATTTGCTTATCTAATTCTGATATTTTAAGATCTTTCAAATTCAATTCTTCTTTAGTTACACTAACAGAGTCTTCGAGTTCATTTAACAATTCAGACTTTTCTGTAAGTTCTTTATTTTTCAACTGTAATTCTTCCAATTCTTTTTTTGTACTGCGATTTTCTTCTTGGAAATTGTAAATTCGCTCAATTTGTTCCGAGTTGATTTGTTTCATTTCTTCGATTTGTTTATCTAATTCTAATATTTTAAAATCTTTTAATTTTATTTCTTCTTTGGTAGAACTAAGATTTTCTTCAAGATCGTTTATTAAACTAATTTTTGGCGCTAGATCTTTAGTCTTTAATTCTGATGATTCTAATTTTTTTATCAAAACATCAATTTCTTTTTGATGATTTACAATATCTTGATTTTGTTCTAAATTGAATTGTTTGATTTCTTCAATTTCTTCCTCTAATTCGAATATTTTTAAATTTTTCATTTTCAATTCCTCTTTCAAAAATTCCGATTGAGACGCCTCTGAATTATTTTGTATTTCCTGTTGATCATTCGATTTATCATTTTGTTCTACATTGATGTGTTTTATTTTTTGAATCTCTTCTTCTAATTCAGATATTTTAAAATTTTTCAAATTCAGTTCTTCTTTTAAATCTTCGAATTCTTTTCTAGTTAAATTTTCGCTGGATTCCAATTTTTCAATTTTGTTCTTCATAATTAGAGCTTCTTTTTGACAAAGTATTTCATCGTGGGTGATATTCACATTTTTCACACTTTCAATTTGATTTTCCAATTCGAAAATTTGCAGACCTTTCATTTTCAATTCTTTTATTAGAGAATTTTTCTCTTCTTCAATTTCCTTCAGCCGTTGAATTTCTTTTTCTTTGTTATCTGAATTACAATATTTTTGATCATCTTTAGATTCAAATTTACTGATTTGAGATGTTAAATTACTAATTTTATTTTCGAGTTCATATTTAATATTATCTTCATTCTGTAAATACTTTTCAGTACATTCAATTAAATTTCGATATTGCGCTAATAATTTACTTTCTTTCGAGTTTTCACTAATATTACCATCATCATAAAATGACGTTTTTAAAATTAATTTTTCAAATTGATTTGTTAATTTCTGTAACTCTTGATAAAAATTGGAATGTAACATTTTTATTTCATTATAATCATTTTTAATATCTTTATTATTGATTTCTAAACTTTGATTATTTTCTTTTAAAAATTTTACTTCATTTTCTAATGTTATATTAGACGTTTCAAGAGAGTTTACTTTAACCTGAAATTCATTGGTCGTCTCTTGAATTTGTGTTAAATATGTTTCTTCCAAATTTTTCAATTTTTGATCGAAGTCATTCTTTGTTTCTTGTAATGAATCGATTTGTTGTTTTAAAGTTTTATTTTTACGTTGTAATTCTTCCCAAAATTCTTTCTCTTGTTCAATTTGTTTAATAAATTCAATTGATTTTATATGTTTCTGTTCTAAATCGAGTTTTTCCGATTTTAAAATATCGATAGTGTTTTGTAATTTTTTACTATCATTAATTTGATCTTTGATTTTAGTTGAAAATTCATCACGTAATTTCTCGTATTCGGACACCAATAAATGATTATGCTTTTGTAAATATTCTATCTGAGCACTCATGTCATGAATATGTGTTCGCAAACGTAATGTATCCTCCATGATTTCTTGTATCGTATCTAAATATTCTTCACAATCTTCATCCTCATCGATTGTACCTAATTGAGAATACGTATAAGGATTAGTAGGAATATCCTGAGCGACTGCTATATGATGATGGTAGGGGAGACCACGATAATAAATGTGCTACCCTACCACCTACTGCAGATTAGATGATATAAAGAAAAAAAAAGATAAGATGAATACCTTTTTAATGGTGGAGGAAACGGGTAGTCTTTCAAAAATGTAAAAAAAAAACAGCCACCTAGAAGTGCTCAAGCGTGTCAGATATTGATAGGATATAGCTCTCATGTGTCTCAGAAGGCTACGATATGTTAATCTGCCGATTTTTATTGTGAAGATGGTTGTACATAAGGGATAGAAAAAATCCCTAGTGCGCCAGAAATTCATAGGGGATGTTAAGTGAACCTAAACGAAGCTACCATTTAAAGACTGGCACCTCGGATGTAATTATTTTACTATTCTAAGATTTAGTGGAGGTAAGGTTAAAATCTCTGCTTGGACTCCCCTATTATAGTTAAAATTATGGACTTACCAAGTTTATTACGCGGCAATTTTATATTTTGTAAAGTTGTCTTATAATGATTATTCAGTCGTTGCATTGTATGCACGACTTTTGAATTCATATCCAATACTTTAAAAACTTCCGTAAATTCATTATGTAACCGTTTTAAATAATCCGTGTTTTTATCCACATCTTGTACATTATAGCTAATTATTTGTTTACTTATATCATTTTTTATTTCTAAAATTTCATCTTTCTTACGCAATAATCTTGTTATTGCAGTGTCAATTGTTTCACTTCCAAGCAATGGATTAGCTGATGAATATCCACTTAATTTAATATTTAACGATTTTATTTCAGAATCTTTTGTATTTAATAAATCTTGTAATTTTACATTATCTATAAGAATTTCTTTATTATACTTTTCCAATTCATCAATTCGAACGTTAAGTATGGTATTTTCGTCTCCTACAAATTCTTTTAGTGTTTCATATTCTGTTTTATAATAATTTAACTTCGTTTTCAAATTTTCTATTTCACATTCATTTTCTTCAGATTTTCTATTAACTGTTGTAACATCTAATGGTGGAAGCGTTGTTAATGTTTCATTCACTTTATTTTTAACGCTTGCTATTAATTCTAATTCGAATGGTTCCATTGGTACACTTTCATTTTCTAAAAATTTAAACATAATAAAAATATTAGCATTCATTAAAATTTATGAAGGTAAAACTACATTTTATGTTAATTTTATATTAATGAAGGCATTGTAATTATGAACTTGTTTCATAATTGTGTATAATTAAGGATGTCAAGTTCATTCAGGGATGGCCAACACGCCGAACGCAATCCACCAAACGATTACATATAGCGACTATAAAATCAAAAACAATATTTTTATTTAATACATACCAATTAATTTTATAGTAGTAGTCGGAGAGGTGAGCGACAAAAAAAGCAAACATTTTCTAAAGTCTGATTTTCTTATATCATGACGCATTTATGATGTAGAGAAATAGTCTGCTGTCAGTCAATCTGGTCGTTAGCGTTTGCCGAGCGAGCATTAAAATTGCGAACAATATATTAAGTAAAAATTAGTGATCACATAAATGAAATTTTATGTATTTTTTAATCCTAATTATAATTTAAATGATGAATTTTACCAAAAAACTGATATGTAGTTTTTTTTTTTTAATTTACCAAAATTTTTGCAATTATATAAGAAAATTTTGAAAAACGGATGGAAAGTTCAAAAATTTATGTTTGCTCTTTTTGGGGTCTCTAATATAATTGAGGACTAAAAAATTCAAAAATAATTATTTTATGATCGATCGAGTAGTTTTATTTTATTTAATAAGTTATGTTTAATTTAAAAACTGGAGAGAATTTTTTGGTTATTTTTTAATATTTATAAAATTGTTACATTTTTCAGTTTTACTCTCAAATATTGGTCCTATTGGTCCCTCTCCTTCATATTAGTAGCGTATGCTATAAAGAAAACTAAATATCTATACATACCATGTTGTATGTTTCCTTCTTTCAACAATAAACTATTATCAAAATTGAAAACATTCTCAAATTCAAAATTTTCACCAGATATAAAACTTGATGAATTATTTAAAGTCATATCATTAAATTTATTTCGTAGCAAAGGCACATACAAATCTTCAGCTAATACACCTTGTGGTAATTTTGGCAGTGAAAATAAACTTTTAGCTGAAGCACACCATGTTTGTCTTCTGATTGTTTTATCAATACTTTCTGGTACCAGTGACCCAATTGTCGGTAACATTTGCTTAATGGGTGTAACTTGTGGTCGTAGCATAAACTTTTGCAATAAAAAAATACGCTCCTGTAATCGTCGATTTGCCAATGAATATTCTTCTTGATTATTTTCTTTTTCTTTTTGTTCTCGTTCTAATTGATCCTTTAATATCGATATTTGTTTTGCGTAACGTTTGAGTAACGTATCATTCGATACAATTTCATTAACTTTTGGTTTATTCTTGATTGATTTTGCACGGGATGCAAACATTAAAGTTGAAGTTGTTTCATCTAAAGATGCTGGTGTTATTGCACAGATTATAACGGTCTTTGCATTTCCACCCAATGACGATTGCAAAATACGTGTTAATTTACTGTCACGAAAACTTATATACTTTGTTGCATCAGTGCTTTCACTTAATTGATTAATGACATGACTTAATATAAATAACGATTTATTTATATGTGCACCTTCACGTAAACGAACACCTTTTGCACCTGTTTGACTAACTCGTTCTGATCCCGCTAAATCGACTAAATTCAAATGAGCTACCTGAATTGCACCATCTGGATCATTTGTATTAGAATCTCGAGATTCAATTATCTAAAAAAAATGTAGAAAAATTTAATTAATTTAGGTGGAAAGACTTTTTTTACTGCTTCGTATTCAAACACCACAAATATGGCAAATATGACAATGGTTGGAATGTGCAATAAAATATTCGTATTATAAAAGGTATAATTTTTCCATATAATAGGGATTAAAGTTATATAATAATTAAGAGAAAATTGAATAATAAGGGATTAAGTTGTATTAGTATTACTTTTAAATTTTTTCGCTGAAATTTTTTACTTGAACATTTTACGGAAAATTGAGAGAAAAAACTTACAATTCTGAATATTGTATGAGATCGACTACTCCTTTCATTCATATTTGTTTCTCCAATTACCCGATTTTTTTCACCACGTCGCATTATATCCATTAAATTAGTTGGTGTATCGGAAATTTCTTCCTTGACGTTTAATTTGACTACACCATCCTCTTCATATATATTAATTGATGCTTTGTTGCCATCCTTTTTACTATTATCACTATCAAGAAGATCATTGATCTTTTCATTATAAATTTCTATAAATGAAGCTCTAAAACAAAATGATTAAACTTACCCAAATATATTTTAACTTATTTTCAAAACACAAAATATTTTACTTCGTTTAACTATTCTTGTGATTTTGAGAGTAGTTAGTATTTGGTCAAGTTCTTGGGTTTAAATATTTGGTCAAAAAACTAGATAATAAACAAAGTGTTTTTTTTCAAACTTCACATCCAAAAAAAACTCGAAAAATAAGTTGAATCAAGAAAATTATTGAAAATTTAATCATTTAAAAGCCTCGATGAATCTCAAGTACATTCTTAATTCTAAATTCGAATTTCATAAAGGAAAAAATTAATTTTTAAACTGAAAAAAAATCTTCAAAAATGGATATGTTCGCTGACTTCCATCGTTTCGGAGAGTCCCTCTCTTTCATCGCTGTTTTTTTATAAAAAAAAATAGCTATTTGCTCATTACGTGTTCAAAATATTGTTGTGCCACTCTAAACCGCTAATTAACCATTGAGTATAACAAAGTTTCATTATCGAGTATAATAATTTATTTGAATGCGATAAGAATATTTTGCGTACACAATGAATAATTAGCTATTTGTTATAGAACAGTGATGAAATATCAAGAAAGAGTTAACGCAGTTTTTGCTTGATGAAAAATTATTTTTCAAAAGAAAAAAAATTCTACCTTAATAAAAATTCTCGATTTGAATGATTTGCTATAAGTTTGAAAATATCGTTGATAACTAATTGAACAATACCATATTCTTGTTTAGCGCCTGTCATAGTATAAGTTTTACCAGACGATGTCTGGCCATATGCAAAAATAGTTCCATTAAAACCGTTGACAGCAGCTGCTGTAATTGGTGCAACAACTGCATTATACACATCGCTATTTGATGAGGTTGTATCGAAAACATTATCTGTAAAATATTTATTTGATTAGAAACAAATGTGTCATGTAATAAAAATTTTTCCAAAAATGTACGGTAAAAATCTGAATTTCTTATAAATGTCGTGTTTACACTTTCCTACAGTGCCTGATTCGCGATCAAAGTTGATGTCAAAATTTCTCACAATTTAAGATATTGTGAAGGATCCCTTATTTATATTGGACTTCACAACATTGTTAGAATTTCTGACACGTATATTCTACGTGGTTCATATTCAAAGACCTATTCAACGATATACACGTTTGGGTTTAGTAAAATATTATCAATCGTTTTAATAGATTGAAGGCTAATACCGATTTTATTTGTAATATGATCATATTTTATCTTGAAACTGATAGATAGAAAAAATTAATCTTCTGAATAAGTTTGCATGAATAAAAAAAAGTGTTGTTGTATATGGCTAATTGAAATTACCTAAAAAAATTATTTGTTGATATTAAAATATTTCCGGCATTTACCTTAAACATTCAAAAATAATTTATTTTACATAACTTGTTTACAAATTAAAAAAAATAAATAAATAAATAATTGCGTATGTAAGCATTAAATAATATATTTTGGGGGGAACCTATTTTGGCACTTAAATAAAATTTTTCAAAATTGTTTTATACATAAAAAACATTTTCAGTTAATTAAGATGATTTTAAATTTTGCGCGATTAAAGTATATTGTAATTTTTCTTGATTAGTAACAAATTCCAATATAGATAAAAGTGATAATATTTTATCACTTCATTTACTTTACACGTGTTTGATATTTATTAGAAAGTTTTATAAAAATATAAGTAAATATACAAACCAAAATAAAAAATTTCATTTGAAGATGTATAAGTTTTTGGTTTTAACGAATTTTCTTGTATTATCCATTGCTCACTTAAATTTTCATCCTTTTCTCTTGTTATTAAAGGCCTCACTTTAATTGCAACTTTTATGTTATCACTCATTTTTATAAACACTTATGAATTGTATTAAATAAAAAAATATAAATATTAAAAAAGTTAAAAAAACTTTTTTTGTAACTCTGTTCATAATTTCTGTCACATAAAAATACGTTATTATTTTATTGCGCAGTAACAAATTAATAAGTACTTTGCACATAAACTTTTTTCTTGAGGATAGGTCTGTTCTTTTTGACTTTTGTCACGGTTTACAGTGTTGATCTATCATAATGAAGCCGATGACATTCAATGTTAAACATTCGTGCCATCGTGTAGCAGGTTAACTGTGATAACAATCATCAAATATTTTATTTGTAAATTGGGGCCCACATTTGACTCAAATATTTATCGAATCGTGTAGCACCGGCTTCAGTAAAGCGTGTGGATTGATATTTATTTATATCAGAAATTTAGACATTATTAGTTATTGTTGGCATTAGAAATTGTGTCACTATAAAGAATACGTTCCTCTAAATGCCCGCGATTCAGAAACTTATCGTCTAAAATTTTACGACATAGTCGCTGACATTATCCTTTACTTATTAGTACTAATTGTAATATACCCTGATATAAAGAACGATCTAATTGTATTGTTTTTAATTAAAATGATTGCAATGCGCGATTTGAACGATTATCTAATAACCGGCAATGTAGAAGGGGTTTTATTAAAATTATGCCGTTCTACAAAGTTGTATATCCGTTAAATAATATATTCTATAATCGCATATTCGTATGTAATCGCATCACAATCATTTTTGACATATGTGTTTGCCATGCGCTTGTGTATGACTATTCGACAACCGACTACGTAAAATCAACAGAGTACGATTTTGTCTTGAAAATAATTTTTTTATCTAAATAGGGCCCATAATAAATAGTAAGCAAATGCGATTATTTCGAAAATTTTTATTAATATACATAATTGCTTAAAAACTATTAAGTTATTATACATGAATATAAATATGGAAATATTTTCAATGATCTCGTTTTTTCTTTAATGACGGTTTTTCAAATACTTGTTTCATACCAGCAGCTTGAGAATTATGAAATTTCAAATTCTGTGACGATTCATTAACCCATGGTGAATCAAAATGAGTTGTATCTTGATCAACAAGGTGAGTGTATTTAGTTCGACCCGAACGACCGAAATTTTTCACTTGCATCACTTTTGGTAAAATTGTTTTATCAAAATGATCTTCCAATGTAGCAGATGAAAAATCTCTCTTATAAATATCATTATCGTTATCCAAATAAAATGCACCACGATGGTAATATTTCTGTAAGAATTTGTATTTTCCTTTAGCTGCTTTATTTGTGATTTGTTTGGGATTTAAACGCATTTCTAATCGACGCTCTTCTTCGGTCATATTTCGTAATCTTTCAATTTCTAGACGTTCACGTTCAAGTTGTTCACGTTCTTCACGATCTCGTTTAATTCGTTTAAGTTCACGTAATTTCCATGCTTCGTATTCGACTTCATCGTTTTCGTCATCAGTACATATATCATTTAAATTTGGTTCGTTATCCTCTGTTTTTGCTTGTTGTTCTTTTCTGATAGTTTCTTCAACCATACGTAAAGTTTGTCGTTTACGCTCATCAGCCATTTTTTTAGCTTCAATTTCACTTTGTTTCCGTTTTAGTTCTTCCTTTTCTTTCTCGATAATTGTTATACGATCTCTCTTACGGACAAATACTGGTTTTAACCTGGGTCCTGTTTCTTCTTCAGAATCAGTGTACTCCTCATACTCTGAGCTTTCTGAACTTTCTTCTTCAGATTTTCCTTCATCTTCTTTAGCTAGTATTTCTTCTTCTTGTTTTTTATTTAAAACCCGTTGTCGTAAAAGTTGCCTACGTCTCTCAATTTCTCCATCACTTAAATCTCCCTCTGATTCCGAATCATCAGAACACTCAACAGTATGTCGTGGTCGAATACGTTCTACTTCTTGAGGCTCTTCTTCTACTTGTTCTTCTTCACTTGTTTCTAATACCTCAGGTTCATGGATATGTCGATGACGATGTGCTCGATGTTCAATATCTAAGTCTTCCTCAACCGGTCTTGATTTTAAACGCCGTAACCTTGGATCATCCATTTCATCGCCATCTTCTTGGCCCATCTTTGACGACTCTGGCTGTTCACGATCTGGATCACGATGTAATAATCTACGATTGCGGCGTTCGATGAAATCGTCATCACCACTTTCAGATTCTGAACTTTCGTATGGGGCATAATCAGGCCTTTTACCAGAAACATATCTGTGAACTTTGACTTTTTGCATAGATACTTCGCCTGAAATAAAATTTTCATTTTTATACTTCAAGATATATTAATAAGTTTTGGTTCTCTATAATTAGATTACTTAATTTGGTTGGTTTTGAATTACATATAACATTAGGTAGTATAACGTGTAAGCTATATCATCAGATCAAATGTATATATTGAAATCTCCTGTAGAAAATCAAAATTTTGAACTTGTTTTGGCTTAGCAGTTTATCTTATAGAATATTAGGTTGAATTTGCATGATAGTACATTTCGTTTTAGAATATTTCAAAAACGTACTGTCTTATAACCTAAAGGACAAAGGCTAAAAGAATACATTACAAATACTAACAAATGTATTTACGAACTTAGGGTAATAATTCTTAAATTGACGACCATCATAACATAATTATTAAACTTATTTTAATAAACAAATAAACAATAACCTTTTTCATTTCGTACTGGAATGGCACCAGCCGTACTCTGTATACCAAAAACACTTTGTGGATTCATCATTTTGATGAATGTATTAATAAAATACTACTCTGAAATTTTAGTTTATTTTCAAACACACATATTTTTCTTTGAACATATAAAAAAGAAATGTCACATCTTTCTGAATGTTTTTAGGAAGAGGATAATTTACACGCTACTGCCTTGACAAAGTATACCAAGGCAAATGCTTTTCTACCCTTAGAAATCTAAAACCTGCTGGATTAGTTTAAAATCGGCTAATAAAAGAAAAATTTATTGTTTTTATTGAAGAAAACTCAATATCTTGTTTTCCGTTTTTGTTATATTCAATTTTTGAAGCATTAATGTATATTTAATTACTAAAAATTATAACGTGTAAATAAATTAAAAATTGATTAAAATGCTAGCGTACAAAAAGTCTCAATAATAATCGTATCCATCTAGCATTAATTTAATGAACTAAACAAAAATGTGGCAAATTAAATTTGATTTATTTTAAATCTTTAATTAAACGATTTTAAAATTTTTTATTATTGAATTCTGAGATTTAACAATAATTTTCTCTAAAGTATTTATTTTTTTCTAAAATTTAGTATTGTTTACATGATTATTGGAAAATACATTGTTAAAACAAAAGTGTTAATTTTAATTGCATCATTATTTTGCAGATCGAAATTATTCAATATACTTTATCTAAAACAAAGCTAAATATAATGGAAAAAAAGTTACTAAATTAAAATAATAAATTAATAAAGGATATATTTTGTGAATTCCCTGGAATTGCCCTTAATAAGATAGTTTAAAATATTATTTAAAAGGGGGCTCTAGTATTGCAACCACCTGCCTTATGTTGAATATAGTTGAATACCATCACAATTATAAAACATTCCTTCAAGGTTCTTAGTGAAACTTCTATTGGGTTGCGTGTTGTGGTCAGTTAGTATATATTATTTGTTATGTTTACAAGTATTTGTGTTTTTCGATAACGCGGTTTTTAAAAAAAATATTGTTTTTCGAACTGAACTTATTCGAATTTTGTGATTAATAAATTTTATTATTATCGATGATTGTGTAATTTTGTGTGTTTCATTTAATAATTACGTTTTTCAATTTGGATTAATGTGAAAAAGTTTTTAAAGGTAAGTTTTTAAACCAGCGGCATCAGAAGACTTGAATGTTGTATAAGAGTAGATCTTAATTTAATTGTGATTTTATTAAGTAAAAGGCGTGCTTGGCTTCAAATTCCTTTCTGTTATTATTTTTCATGTTTGCAATTTATTTTGCTTGTTATTTATTTTAGAATAATAATTATTTTTATTATTCTGTTCGTTAATGTTATGAACCGGTATAATTGGTTTTATAGTAGCCACTTTGTATACCTATCTGTGAAAATATTTTGAAAGAAATTCAATCATTGTTAAGCGGTGAAAATATGATGAGTATTTAAATATTTAATATGATTTTATATAAATCTCTTTTGTGTAATTTTACATATGAAATTTTCGATACTCAGGTAACATTTTTAGATTGATTCAAAATTATCTAATAAATTAAATTTGTAAAAAAAAAAAGTAATTTCAAAATACACAGTTATATAAACGATTGAAGTGAAACTCGATTATAACTGATATTGTCCATATTTGGTTGTAATATTGAAAGTTATTATCACTAAAGATGGGTAAAACAATTAAAAAAAATAATTTTCCCTTGGCGCTAGAGGGGTTATCGTGACCGATTAATGTTTTAATGTAGTTTTTTTCATCTAGAATATTAATTTCGATAGAAAAATCTCAAAAAAACCGCTCAAAAAATGGTGCGATATATATTTTTTTTTTTTAATAAGTACTAGAAAATTTTTGGATAGTTAAAAATTATTAGATTTTAAATTTAATTATAATGTAAAAAAATGACATTGATATAAACATATTAATGTATTATGGCTGAGTAATTCCATTAGGTGAAAAGTTTCGAAAATTTTGAAATGTGGTTACAGGCTTAAAATTGGCAGATATCCGTTTAATAAATAAAACTATTAAGTTGCTAATTCAATAATAAATTTAAAAACTATTTCATACGAGAATATGAGATAAAATTGTAAACAATTTACCAATAACATTTGAAAATAAATTAAACAAGTGAAAATAACTAACAGTGTTGGTTGTTTAGATACTTTAATGTTATATTCATAAAATACAGTTAATAATAATTTTATATGTATTGCATTTATTATGTGTTTATTAGTTAAATTTAAGTTGAAAATGTGGCAAATGTAAATTTTTTTTTGAAAACTTATTTCAAACAAAAGTTATTTGCATTTTTTTGAACACTTTTTTAAATTTAAATTTTACTTTTATATTTTATGGTTTAAAAGTTTGGTCAGATTTTGCTCATTCACGAATTGGATCTTACTTTTTAGATCTAGAATACACCACCTAAATTTCAGCTTGTCATCTCTTTTCTGTATAGTAATGTTGATGACAGACGGGTGGACAAGCGGAAATGAACTAATTAGGTGATTTTATATACACATATACCAAAATTTTGTTCATGTCTTCGATATTTCCCAGCATTACAAACTTTAGACTAATTGTAAGATTAATATACTCTGCCGAGTATAAAAAAATAGTCTAATAATTTTCAACCATATACCGGTTATTTAAACAATTAACTAAGTTTTCATTTTGACTTATTCTTATTTCGAATTTGAAATCTATTGGCTTTTTCGAGAGATCGTTACACAATATTTGAGATCATTAATTTTATAATTTAACGTCCCTTGTGTATGCATTACGTGTTCGCCAAAAGCTCTTATTTATTAAATAATAGGCAGGTAGAGATATGATGATATACGTTTTAATAAGAGGGAAGTCTTACAACCACTTATTAATATGACAACGTGAAAAAAATCAGCTATAAATGCTGATAACCCCTATGTACATACGCAATACAGTGCGGTATTAAATTCGCCGTATCATAGATAATCTAATAACTTATTGACATACCCCAATAACAATATTATTTAAAAAAGGTCCTATGAATTTTTACGATTAAGTTAATATTTTTTTGGTATTTGGTAAGTGACGAATACTGTTTAATAAATAATTAAAAAAATGGTATAAGAATGATTTTTTTTTAAATTCTCGCTTAATGAATATTATTAACTATTGTATATTCTGTTCTTTTTTGAACGCACCTCCACCCCCCCCCCGAAATCATACTTTTGTGCAATCAAGGAAAATGCAGTTTTTGAGATTTATATTGAGGTCTACATCTCACAGAACTCTACTATTAATAAGAAGATTGATTGTAGTAAACTATATGTGTGGTATTGTATACAGAGGTAATCATCATCGTATTAACTTTGGTCAAACACCACACACTCAAAACTGAGTCCACAAGTCCACATCAACATCACACTTGCTTACAAATGTACTGGGTATTACATACAGAGTATTTTACTATACAGGTACATTGACTAAAAAACATTGAGAGAGTTAAATGGATAGTACAGTAAATAAGCCGGAAAAAGTTGTAATTTAAAAATTCACGGTTGTATGTGTTCCTTAGACCTTCAGGAACATGATTCATCACCACTGACTCACTATGTATAAATTGAGAAAATTATGGTAGTTTTCCCACTGCAAATAATAACAGTGATAAAAAAAATTAAAAAATTCACCACGAAAATCGTCTCTAGGGAGTTTTAGATCAAGAATCCGAGGTTAAAAAACAGCTGGTTTCACCCCCCCCCCTAGAAGGGACAAAAAAATTTTTATTTAAAATTTTATTTCGAAAATTGTATCTCTGAGTTCTCAGAGTCGTTGGTTAACGAACTCGAGGTTAAAAAGTAACTGTAAGATGTCCACTGGCTAGGAACAATATGGAATACCAGAAATAGTCCAAGAATTTAGAATATGCTTAAAAATTCATAGTTAGAGAATTTTGAATTTTTTTGTGTATTTTCAAAACATGAATTAATTTTTTTAATATTGTAATAATTATTAATCAGTCGTTGATTTCGAAATATATCCGATCGGTCAGTGTTCAGGCCTAGAACAAGTGACCAAAATTTCAATTCGCCTTCTATATTTCTTTTTGAGTTACAGTAATCACGTACCGGCGGTCATACAGATAAAAAAAAATGAACTTACTAGGTAATTGTTTGAAATTGGTAGGAAATATTTTGTTTGAATTTTTAATATGATAAAACCTGGTGACCGTTGTTCGATAACTTGCAAATTTTAATAAAAGTTAAATAAAAAGATCTACAATTTTTGTATTTACACTTTTTTTCACATAACCTCAAAATTTTTCGATTGAATTTTATCCTTAAAAACTCACCCGTTCCACTTTCCGATATCGAATCGCACAATTTCAGGTAGAGGGATCGCCAATTGAAATTATCACCAGGGGTCGATAACATCAAAAATTATCGACCCTGGTCTATTATTATTAAGTATGATGTTAATCATTTTAAAAATGAAACGAATTATAAAAGTTTTTTAAAAAAAGACTGTCTAAAAAAAGTCGAGTAATTTCTTTCTTGAAATATAGTAGACACCTTGAACTGAGAATGGTTGCAACCCCATAAAAAACCACCTCAGATTCGTAATCAGCGATCACAAAAACTACCGTAATTTTCTAAATTTTCAAGATTATAAATGTTTCTGAAGACTTAAAGAACACGTACAAACAAGAATTTTTCAAATCGAAGCTTTTTTTTAAAAACAGTTTTCTACAATTTCCGGTTTATTAATTGGACTATGTGATGAAGAAGTAGATGTTAATGTTAATGTTGATGATGACGATGGTATAGATGATACTGATACCTACACACACACATACATATATGATCAAACATATGTAATTAGGTTTGTGTCTGGTTAAAACAATCATCTCAATATCAAAATAATATTATATTTATAAATGTATTATTATTTTCAATGAATATTTGTCTGTCATACCACCACATAATACTACAATATGTGAAAAACCTGTTTTTTTTTTTTATATTGTGAACTTTATGTATGTGTTTAGTTCATTTATTTTTTAATATAAATATTTAAAAAAAAATATAGACAATATTTTTGGTAAAATTTTATTAAAATGATTGCCTCTTCACTTTTTTTTTAAAAATTATTATTTTTACGTGACTTTTTTAACTAATAAAGTCATTCCCGTGGAGAAGCTGTAAACTTTTTGCGTCACCACTGGTCTTGATAAGATCTTGATAGCTTCATCTGCTCTGGATGGATTTTAGACTGTACCTTGTAACAAAAGGCATTTATTGTTAAGAAGGTTACAGAAGACCAAAAGCTCTAAATGCAAGGGACCCAACTATACGGTTTCCCTTTTAATGTTTAATTAGATCTCATTTCGTTTGGTCTAAAATCAAACATGAACCTTTTGGCAATTTATTTTTAAGTTTGCATATTTATGGATATTATCATTGAAAGATATAAATACACCTATAGATTTCAAATAATTTAATTGTATAAATATCTTTTTTTTTTATTTAATCATTAAATTATTTATGAGATAAAAGGATCAATTGTTTATAAAAAATAAAATATAATCAATTAGAACGTTTATTTTAAGCTCTCGTATAAAAGTTGTACATTTATTTCAATTCTTTATCATTAAGAATATAATTAATAACATTAAGAAAATTTTTAAAAGCTTATTAAAATGAATAAAGTTTAAAAAAATTACACATAATAACATTTTTATATAAAACAGTGTGCCATGTTCGTAATATTAAAATTGTATATATAGATTTCATCTCACCTTGATATTTATTAATTATAAATATGATTTTAATGTGTCTGTTACCGTATGAAAAATAATTTATGTATGTACGAGTATTTTATAATTTCTTAAGCACGAACATAGCACACTGTGCTCGGAATTAAAATACTTTTCGATGATAAAAAATTTTCTTATTGGTACTCAATATTATTTATGATAAAGAAATGAAAAAAAATATATAACAATAATTTTTATTCAGGATCCAATTATGGCTATTGGTGGTGGAATGATTTCGTACTTTTCGTGCTCATATTAGTATTATTTTGATACGTATCGTGGATTGAGTATAATAATTTTTTTTTTTGGTGATCGAATCACTACTTTGTATATGTAAAGAAAACCAGGCCCTTGTGTTCTGGAAATAGTATCTTGATATGATATAATTGATGCATATCGATATTATAATCATATATGTTTGTTTGTGTATATCAATAACACATTGTAGTTCATTTCATTTGATTTTGTCTTTTGACTCATTTAGACTGAAAAAATTATAGAATTTTAAAATTTGATATCGAATCGAAATAAACAAGAAAAATTTTATCAAAATTCAAAAAAACTTTTTTCTAGTCAATTCAAAATTCAATTTTGCATATTCGAAAAAATTTTTAAAACAAAATAGAATCACCGTAAAAAAAATGAACTAAAAAGTAAAAAATAATTTTAAAGGATAAAATTGGCATCGATTTTGAATGGTCACAAGGATAACTTAAAATTATTTTTTACTTTTTAGTTCATTTTTTTGGAGGCTGTTTTTTTTTTTAATTTTTTTTAGTTTTTACAATAAAGTTTAGTTTAAATTTGAAAACTGAAATAAATATATTTTTTCTTACATAAAGTGTAACATAAATCATAACAACTTCAACCTGTGAATTTTGTGTGACCATGATGCGGGAGCATCTTAAAATTTCACTCTCATAACGCACTTAACGAAGTATTACTTCATAAACACTCAGATTCATACTTAACCTTATTAAATTAAATTTGATACATCTTTAATTTTTTTCTGTGATCGGCTGACTAATAGGCTGGTCACCCGACAGACTGCTCACTTAGTCGGCTAATCGGCTGAAGTCAGAGTTCGATACAATGCAAAAAATTACATTTTCAATAAATAATTTTTTGAAATAAACTATAACAATAATAAATACGTTTTAACTTTTGATATTAAATTACATTTTGTATAAGCATATGTGTATTACTTATACTTAAATTGTAACCTTAATATTAATAGTACGGGAGGTAGCGTTGTAAATGACACAATCAATTTCAAGTCGATTACATCATATTGGAATTGAATGTTTATTAACAGTCATACACTGTTATGAAAGTCAGCAGGCTCCGAGAGGGAGAAAAATTTCTACTGAGTAGCCATGCAATCTCCATCAAAGGCAATCAAATGTCATATTCAGCTGACAGTTCTTCCACCCGTTAATATTTTTTTGTATTTACTACATTATTGAAACTATATTATTTATTATTTTATTTTATATTTTATTATTCCTCCACCTTGTTATTAGGCGCACCTGTTGAACCGCCATTCGATTATCAACTTCTGATAAATAATATCGAAAATTGATCGGGCTGAAATCACCACGAACAATGCAACGCTACCCCCCGGACTATAACCTTAATATTAACATCATAATAACTGATCTTAACTTGAGTTTCAAATCACTATTAAATTTAAATTTATTATTTTATAAATAAAAAAAAAAATTATAAACAATAGCATTATTTTTTATTTTTATTATTTTTGTATTTCCTGTTTGTTGTGTATTATTTGAATTCATCAATCATTAAGTTTATTACCGATGTAGTTTAGATTTTAAATGCGGATAAATTGATTATTGAATTATTTATAATTAAATAATTGTGTTATTAATTTTGTGTTATTAGTAGTCTTGAATATTAAAAGGAGTTTTTTATGTTCGATTTTGATAATAAATTTTTTTTTTTTTCTGATTTTATATTGTAAAATGTTTATTGAGTTGTTTTATGGGCAAAATTTTAACTATTTGTAAGTAATTTTATTATTATTTTTTTTAATTATTATTTTGATTTATCAATTATGTTTTTAATTAATTAATAGTTGTAATTAATTGATGATGTAGTCTTTAATTTGTGGGAAGTTCATATTTAATTGGAAAATTGTTTAAAAAAAATTTTATTTGCTAATTTTTCTTTAAATAATTTTTTTTTATAAATTTTGTTTTTCCAAAAAACTATTAATAGCTGAAAAATGAAAAATTTATTTCTTAACTTTATTCCTAACTTGTTCTATTGCAAAAATTTGTTTAAAAATTATTATTATAATTTACAAAACTTGGGTCGATTTAATTATTGAATTCATAGTTTTTGACAAAGTACTTAAAATCTTATTACGAAAAGCGATATTCCAATAAGTGTTAATTTTGTATTTCGCTTTTACAAGTATCTAAACAATTCTATTAGTTGGTATCTTCACTTGTTTTAAATTTAGGTTCAACTCTTTTAACCGGCTTTTTTTTTATATATAAATCTTTTGATTTAATATATATTTTTTGTAGACGAGATAAAATTTAACGACAAACGACATTCCATCTAGTCGCGTTTTAAAATTCCTAATACAATTTAAATTATAATTATAATTTACTATTTAATTCATCAAAAATCAAAACCACTACAATTACTACTACCTAGATACCTCTATTATTAAAACCACGGAGAATAACAACGTTGTCATGTCATATTATTTTAGTGGGTAAAGAAGGTATATATAAAGTATAACCAAAACATGTACATCCAGAGACCTCATCAACAAGCACTTGCTTGTAGTTAGTATTTAGTAGTATATTTATAAACATTTTATATAGTACAGCTGGGATATTATAATGTAGATTAACTTTTAAGGCGCTCTGCCACACTATAGATTTTTTCATCGCAACAACGGACGTTGAAATCGTCGTACGTTTCAACTTTCCATTGAGTTAAATGGAGCCTGCCACACTAGAGTTTATATTCAATTTGATTGATTTCTTCAAAATTTACTTAGCGCTGCCACACTATAGATTTTTTCAACGTAGCATCGGACGATGAAATTGATATGCGTTTCAACTATGCATTAAATGGAGCCTGCCACAATAGAGTTTATTGGCAAATTGATTGTTTTCTTCAAAATTTACTTAAGCCTCTGCCACACTATTGATTTTTTTCAACGTAGCTACGCACGATGAAATCGACATGCGTTTCAGCTATCCATCGTCGAACGTTGCAGCTTTCAATGAAATTAAATATAGCTTTACATACTAGGATTTGATTGTATTTCACTTTTATTTTTAATTTATTTACAGTTATATTTATGTATAATTGTATTAGTTCCATCTTGTTAAATTTGTGCATTGTATAAATACATTGTCATTGACGGTTTGGTTGTATGTAGGTAACCTCAGGTATATTTGTATGATATGTTTTTGAAATATTTTAAAAATAGACGGTGTGTAAAATAAAATAGGAAAATTTTCGTTTTTATTGCATTTTCGATTTTGAGAAAAATCTTCTGGCTATGAATGTGAATTAAAATCATTCAAACAATCTTTAATAGAAATTTCATATGCAAAATCTATTATTAACATTAATTTTGGGGACGTCGTTAGTACATCTAATTTATATATAAGATTTGTTATCGATTGAACAATGTCTACGTTATTTTGTTTGAATTATATATATTAAAATATTATAAAATGAATAACGGTAATATTTTTCAATAATATAATAAAAATAGTTTCACATTTTTGAATGTTGTTCAGTGTCAAAATAATAATAAAAATTATTATTATATTATATAATATGCGTTATGTTTGTATTTCTAGACGTTTTTTAACCATTTTAAGATCGTTTTTTACAGTATTTATTGTGTAATTACTACATACACGTACGTCTATGGATAAATATTATTTGTATAGTTCATGAAATATGCAACTGATTGAAAATTAGTATGATTTTGTCATTTATAAAAATTATTCGAAAATACAGGAATTTTTATTTTTTATATTTTTAGTCACTTTTATGGTCACCACATTATTTTATTGAACGCAAAATTGGTTTATGGACGGGCTATCAAAAAAGGTCATATTTTTTCTTCCCTTTCAAAGGATATATGCTATAATTTTTGAAAAGTACTTAAGTGAGCACATTTCAATTTTTTTTTATTATGAGAACTCGGACCTTTTCTAGAATTCTGTGGAAAAATGTTTAATATTGGCAAAAATTTCTATTGTTTTCTGGGAAAAAACCGTGATTTCATGGGATTCGGGTGGGGGAGATAGTTAAATGAATATTTTTATATGCTCTATGTTAACTTGACCAGGGTCTATGTAATTGAATGTCTCAAATTAATTTTCAATAAAAAAAAAATGTGGTATAACTCGAAGTCGAAAATCTTACATTTTTACGAGAGGAAAAAAAAAACAAGAAACAAAATTATTTTATTTTTGTAGATATTAACCGAAATAATATTTTACAATTACAATATTAAAAGAATTTTTAATATAATTTCATTACAATTATAGAAATTATTTCACAAATTAACGCACAATTTTATATAAATCTTATTTATAATTTGATTTAATATATATTATCAATAGCACACACAGAATAATCATCTCTTAACTGAATTGTCAATTACGTGAAAGTACTTAGTACTTTCTTATAATAGAACGCGCATTCGCATACATAACACACAAAACGTGATATACGCAGAATATATTATAGGTATTATTTTTATATTTTATAATTTCATATGTGTTTTATTGGAGATATTTTATACATTTAATTCACATTTAAAACATAAAATACTTATTTTATTTAAACTTTATAATGATTTGTTAAGTCTGAAAATAAACTACACTAAATGAGGTTCATTGAGACTAAACCCTACTCACAGTGACATCATATTCTTATTAGAAAGAAAATACTTAAAAATTACGAAAAAATTTATTAACGATTTTCTAAGATAATTAAGTCCAAGGAAAAAATACTTGTTTCCATTGCCACCAGATCAGAATTCACACATGATAAATGTATGTTTATAAGGATGTTTTGTCCTATACATTTCAAAAATAATATCGTTTCAACGATAGGATAGGTAGTTTTTGAGATATTGTCTAAAATCCGAACCAGAGGTTAATATTTCAGACAAGTTTCAAGCGATATTTGGAAAACTAGCTATTCAATCGTTAAATAAGTGTTATTTTTTGGTTTTCCTAGATCTTATTTCTAAAATACCTAAAACCAGTAATACCATTTTTTTGAGACAATTTTTTTATTATTTCTGAGAACGGAATGCTGACAAACCATTAACACAATGCTAAGAGAACAAATAATATCTTATTAAACAAATGGACTGATTATTATTATTTGTAAACAAAACCCTTTCTCTTCATGTAAGAAGCACGTTCCTTCATCAATTAATGAAGCCTGATACTTATGATAATAAGTGTTCTGCTTGCTATGCATATAATTAGCTATTTATTTTAAGTGAAAATTTAAAGAAAGTTTAACAAAAGAATATATCATTTTAAGAATGAATCTAAATTAAAAAAATAAAAAAGTCTCTAATGATGCGTGACAATGTCACATTCATATTTTATAAATTTTATAAAATTTAGGTCTTGCGAAAGCCACCTGGGAATCACTTCATTATTACTTACTAGCTCAAAAATATGAAGAAGCTTTTGTGAAATTATTCAAATGTTTCTTTAGATTCTTTACTAAATTCCATTAAAAACTATGGTAGTTCACACCAAATTTTTGTTTGTTTTTAAATAAAATAATAAATCAATTGGAATCAAAAACGATACATATTATTAACAATAAAAAAAATTATTAATTATGAATATATTAATTAGACAAAGATAAACTATATGTTTTATTACACCTTACATGACATTCTAATAAAAAAATCAACACTAAAAGAAGGTTCGTGACGAACTTGAGTACACAAAAATCGAGTACTACATTCTTGTTTGTCAATGAAATTGTGCTAAGAGAAGCTTAAATATTAAGTCTCCAGAATGTAGGTGTTGCGATGTTATCATTTTTCTACATTTTGTATAGCGTTCCATCTGTTTACCAAGCAGAGTACTTTCAGTATTTGTTTATGTTGATAAATTTCAATAAATCGTATTGTATTTTGTTTGTTCTACTCCATATCGAAATATTTAAATACAAAAATGAATAATGTTTAAGTCTTGTCTTTGCAAATGTTGCGTTATTGAGTTCACCTTATTCGTAGCCACATCTAGCAACATCTTTTGATGCAATTCAAATTTACCGACAATTTATGGGACGTGATGTACTTTTGTGTTACACGACGATGTTACGAGTTTACGTCCACATAAAGGTTGCTGTTACGCGTCAAAGTTGCATTTCAGAGCTATGTTACACGAGAATGTTGCACATGTGTACACTTTTTTTAAGTCCATCGAAAAAGAAAAGGGTATAAAAAGAAATGGGTGTACATATGACAAGCACGTTAGAAGTTATACTTCTTTGGCATCATTTAAACGCATTTTTAATAGCATGCAAATAATTAATTACAATAAAATAATAAAAGGACTGCAGAAGGGGATAGTCAACACAGTCAATTAGCTTAGTTTAAATTTGAAAAATTAAATAAATAAATATATGTTTTCTTCCATTAAATGTAACATAAATCATAACAACAGCTTCAACCTGTGAATTTTGTGTGACGTTGATTCGCACGCATCTTAAAAGTTAACTCTCATCATTTTTTCATAACGCGCTTTAAGAAGAGTATAATTTCAATCAAAAATTAATACAACATCCGAATCATTGATTGAATAATTCTATTGACAGAAGGCAGTACTCGATTTTTAGCGTATTCAAGTACCTCCAGACCCTACTCTCCTATATAGTAATAAATACATTCGCTGCTTACAATAAGTGTTATATGTACCTGTAATGATATAAAATGATAGATATACTGTTGGGAATTTCATGTAACACAAATGGTAATTATATTGCATGCCAAGGCTAAATTATTTTTTTTTGTGTGTGTTCAACTATTGTAGTTCTTACATTCACATAATGTATTCAATTCGAGAAAGGAGTAACAAATAATTTTTTTTTATTTGACCATTATTGATGATTGTAATTTCTGGTACACGACATATTATATGTGCTAATTATGGGTTGAATTAGTATTCACGTTCCAAATCTAATGTTAAAGGTATATTTGACATAGTTCTGCATTTTTAAATCATTTTTTATTCAAAAATTGAACAAAGGTTCTTTATAAACAGACAGAGCTATCCGAGTTTTGGCACTTATCGAGTTCTGACGATGTGTCCGAATCGGTAATTGCATTGAATTTTGTCGAAAAAGAGACCCGATTGCCTCTATTATAAATCCAGGGCTGAGCATTTTAACATTTTAAAAGCCTTATGCACACCGGGAGCTAGAATGAATTTTAATTTTTTTTTTCGTGTTTTAGACATACGCTTATAATATGCCATTACTGTTAATTTTTAATTTTCTTAGAAAAATTATTAGTTTTTAACAGGAAGTTGGTTTAAAGATGGCAAAAAAAATATATTGGTCATCATTGCAATTATCTATAAAAAAAATTATGCAATTTTTTATTTTTTTAATTAAAGTTTTAAAGAACGTAGACACAATATACGATTTTCATACTCGACTGAATAGTGATGTAACGCTATGATATCATTCATTCAACAACACAATTATTATATATATTTATTTATTTACCCACGTTTATTATCTATCATTAGTTTAAAATTTAATGTTGGGACAGGTTGGTCCAATGTTGAATTTACCATCATAATTAGTACGAGACAGACGATGTATTTAAACAATTTTAATAAACAAAAAAAATAGAAGGTTATGTGTATTATTTTTCTTATTACACTCTGTATATATAGAATGAATTGTAGCAAGATGTCTATTGGTCAGGAAAACCCTGGAAAAGTTGTGTAAAAATTCATGGAATCGTCAGGAGAATTTATGAAAATTTAATACAAGATAGGTTTGAAGTTTTTAAATATTTATTAAGAAGGATGTAAAAAATTATAGTCCGGGAGGTAGCGTTGCATTTTTCATGGTGATATCAGACCGATCAATTTTCGATTTTATTGAAAGTTTATATCCAGTTGATAATCGAATGGCGGTTTAGAAGGCGCACCCAGGTGGAGGAATAATAAAATATATTTCATGTCGCTTGAAATTAATAATATAGTTTCAATAATAAATAAAAAAAATAGTCAGCAGAATATTTAAGAGTGGAATAATTGATAAAATCCGGTAATCGAAAATGTCATCTATAATTTCTTATTACAGAAAAAAGATAAGATTTTGATATTATTTTTTAATCTAGTTTTAATTAAGCTCTGCATATTTATTATAGTATTTTATGAATGCTAATTAAAGATAGTCCAAACATGTGATATTCAATCATATGTCGAGTATCTAAATAATTAACTGTGTTAGTTGTTATTTAATATTATATTATTGCTTATATTTATTGAACACAAAATAAATAACCTTTTTTTAGATTGCTCTAATATTTTATTATATGGCTTTGAATAATTAAAAAACTAATTTAATATTAAATTAAATTTAAAAAATTATTCTAATTTGAATTTATTTGTTTTTCAGGTGAACACAGTTGTGTTGTAGTAGTGTATGTGTTAGAATATTCAGAAGTAGTCCTAATTCATAGCAATTAAATTAAATGCTGTCGCTAATTTGGTGAGCTTTATTTAATTAATTTAATATAATTTTATTGCATGCTTGATAATTTTTGTAAACTTTCTTGGATATCGATATTATTTACAGGTAATATAATTTGATATAAAAAAGGGACCCTCAAAAAGGTAAAATACTGCTTGTGTGGGAATCTTCAAAAAAGAGGCTGTAATTTACCACTCATTATTATCTTTAAGAACAGCAATAACGGTAATTATGGGTCCCGATGCTGAGCCCGAACCGGTGAAGAGAGTATTTTGTGATTTTTTTTATTTTACGTGGTTTTTGTAATTCTGAGATGAATCTTAAAATCGCGAAAAAATCTCAAAAAATTTTTATTTCTGATTTTAAGTTTTCTAGGCTAAGTAAGGTCTGGGAAACCGAAAAATAACACTTATTTAACGATCGGATGACTAGTTTTCGAGATATTGCTTAAAATTAGTTCAAAAAATTGAGCTCCGGATCGAATATTAGGTGATATCTCAAAAACTACGTATCCAATCGTTGAATGGATGTTATTTTTGAAATCTACAGGTCAAATTACACTTATGGACATAATTTTATTAAAATCGGACACAAAAACATTTTCTCGATTTTTCGTAAATTTCTTAAGGGGTACCCCTTTGAAAAAATCGAAAAAATCGAGAACAACTTTTTGTTTCCGATTTCGGTAAATTTATGTTTATATGGGTAGTTTGATACGCAAATTTCAAAAATAACATCTATTCAACGATTGGATGCGTAGTTTTTGAGATATCACCTAATATTCGATCCGGAGCTCAATTTTCTGAATTAATTTTAAGCGATATCTCGAAAACTAATCATCCAATCGTAAAATAAGTGTTATTTTTGGTTTTCCTAGACAAAAATTACCCGCGGTAAACTATTATTTAGAAAAAAATTTTTTTTGCAATTTTTTGGCGATTTTTTTGGTTTGTCCTTGAATCACAAAAACGTACACTATGCCAGAATCTAGAATCCGTTGGTCGTATATGATTTATCATAGGAAATTTCTCAAAACATGCAATTAATTGAATAAATAATTATATTTTCTAGAATGCAAATAATTTTAATACAAATTTAAGTCACACGTGGCGCACCAATCGATTGTAACATTAAGCACGATACGTATAGTAAAAATTGACTTTGAATATACACGTATACACCACAATTGAACACAATATTCCCCTATTTAAATAAGTATTGAAAAGATAAATATAATAAAAAAAAAAATAAGTTAAGATAATCTTAAAATTAGATAAGGTAAATCTTTTTTTAAAACATTTATTACAAGTATTAAAAAAATCATTCAGATAACACCACAATACGTTTTCAAATTGTTATAAAAAATTTATTTCTTCTTTTTTGTTTTAAATATTTAAAATTCGTAAAAAAAATTAACCGTTTTTTTTGTATTTTCTTTCTCTTTTTATGTGCACATTTAAACACACATATATATTATTTGATATACACCAAACAGTACTACACGCGATATCGTACAAAAAATTATTTTCTAATATTCTTCTTCTTCTTAAATATATTTAATTACTTTTTATTGTACTGATGATTATCTAGGTGTAAACACATGCCGGTTGGTGATTTATGTTGTGTGTGTTACGTTTTCGTATTTTCTCTTAACAATATTTTATATGGGTACTTAGTTTAAGTGTTATAAATGTGTGTTATTTAATTATGTGAAAAGTGTGTGTGTAGTTATTATTTGGCTAATTTCTTTAATATTTCGCTAGTTTTATTTAAATATGAGTTTAAATCGGTCACGACAATATGATTATAGTGGTAAGTTTTTAAGTCTATGGTTTTGTTCATTGTTGTGAATTTTTGATTACGAGAAATAAGGAATTTTCGTATATTTTTTATAAAAAATGTTTGAATTATTCAAATTTTTATTTGCTGATAAAATACATTTAAAGCTGTTGTATTACTTTCGTCTAAATGTCAAAAAAGTATACAGCCATTTTAAATTTTTGCAAGATCATAGATAATGTCAAATGAATACATTGACGTCAAAATTGTAAACTGGTCGAATCACCCGAATTATATCGTTATTCACTCGATATTAAGGACGTTCCGAAGAAAATCTATTTTCTTAGAATTTATTTGATAACAAAAGCAATTTTCCTGAAAAACTGAAAATCATAATTGAAGGTGTATAACAATGACAAGCGGTATTTGTTTAATTATAAAAATGGCAAGACTTAGCTATTTTTGATTGTTCTCATACTTTTTCTTGTGACCTGATAAAAGATGACGGTTCCGAAATATGATGCAATGAAATTTTGTATTTCTGTGCTTTGAATTAACGCCTCTACAATTGTAGTTATCTCGTAATTTACATTGGAATAGAATCCTTCAATTAGTTGAACACGAATAACCCTTGGCAACGTCCTTAAATAGTTCAATGTCAGGACTTATACCCATGACACTGCACATTTTGTCCCGAATTATGACATGTCTTTACGTTTCATGACCAATCTAGACCACTTGTTGTCGTAGTATTTACAGGGTATTTAAATAATTATGAAATTAGAAAATTTATGTGATAACAAATTTCAAAAGTATTAAAATTCGACTCCCAAATTATATGACGTTTTGAATATAGCTCGTATAATTATTATTTGTCGTGTTGTCAAAGTCTAGAACACTCAAGCAAGAGTACTTTATTTAAATTTTTATTGTTTATTGTTACACATATATTTATCGAAGTACAATTTATGTATTTTAAGTAGGGACTCTGTGGCCGCCGTTTAACTTAATTGCTTCTTTTTTTTTACTGTGAAATGTATATTATTAATTTGATTAGGTTAACCTTACAAATTTTAATTTTCTTGAATTCCCTAATGTTACTTTTTTTCCAAAATGTAGGTTTTAAATAATATTTATCTAAATTCTTAAAAATAAAATAATTAGTTGATTTCCTATTAATGTCTAGAAATATTGACGCCGCCGGCATAGAAATCACTTCCAGTATTTTATTGCAAGTACTTACAAAAATATTTATCAGTCTAATTGTAAGTGATTAAACCACCTCTAGACTTTAAACACTAATTTTTGTTTTAATGTGTTTAATTTTTGTTAAATTATGTTTTCAATTATTATAAGTTTTTTCAATTATTATGAGCATTTTATGATTTTTTTTTAATTTTACGTCCTTTTTGTAATTCTGAGAAAAACCTTAAAAATCGCGAAAAAAATCACAAAAAAGGGTACCTAAGACTCTTTTCTAGGGTAACTAAGGCTCTAGGAACACCAAAAATAACATTTATTTTACGATAGGATAACGAGATAATGGTTAAAATTGACCTCTGGTTCGAATATTAGGCGATATCTCAAAAACTACACATCGAATCGTTGAATAAATGTAATTTTTGTAAACTACATGTCAAACTACTCTTATAAACATAATTTTATTGAAATCGGACTCGAAATTTTTTTTGTAGATTTTCCTCCATTTTCTTAAGGGGTACGTACGTATTTGATAATTCTTTATTAACATCATAATATAAATACAAGTCGGCTTATAATATATAGCACCTAGCCTAAGCTTTATCTATAATACATCATCTTATATACTTTATATCATAATACAAATACAAGTTGGCTTACAATGTATAGCACCTAGACTAAGCTTTATCTATAATACATCTTATATACTAATTACATCGAGATTACAATTTTTGATACATTGTTTGGTAAATGGGAAATTTTTAAATAATAACCATTGACAGTTTATAAATTTTCATTCGTAAATTTTTCACGCGTCTCGTACCATTTTTATATACCTTCCCAAACATCCTTAAATGTGTTCGTGCAAGGGGTGACATGACTATTTTTAAACATTGTTTATACACCGGTTAAAACAGTCAATCAGTCTGTCTGTTTTATGAGTGAAATCAGAAAAGCAGATGTGACAGTATAATTTTTAAAATAAATTGCAAGCATATGGACAGAACAGAAAAACATGTTGTGCGCAAATTAAACAAAAAAAATAAAAATAAATGTTTTACAGAACACCCAATGTGTCATTTCCGATGTTTATCAGATGTAATTATTTAAATGTATAGTCTACGTTATGTCCCTTTTACGACGTCTACCTTGAAACTCAAATTACACTATGTGAGTGTCGTTATTTTATTACAAGCCATAAAAATATGGATCTTTAATAATAATGGATACTTGTGTGGTTCATTAAACTATGATTTGAATTTTTACCATTTTTATGTGAGGTCCAAGGTCCTATTTTTACTTTCTTCTATTATACAATGAGAAAGTAATGTTTTCGAAATAAATTTTCCATGTCGATAAAAAATATTTTCATCCAAAGAAATTTTTCGATTTGCCAATGAACAAAACTAAAAGCCTTACAATCACCACAAAATTTATTTTTAAGCTTGGATGATTTAGGAAATTTGTTATTACGAAGCCCCCCAATCAGTACCAAAAACTTTTCCTGAACGTCATAGACATGACTGATAAATTTTATTAAAATCGGATAACGCGTTCGAAATTAACTGCGAAACATTAATGGATAGATAAACAAAATGCAAAATCGTCTATACCATAAATCTCACTGTGTTCGGTCAAAAATTTCTGATTATATATTTCATAGTGTCTGGACGCAAATTAAATGCTAAAATATTAAAAATATACGAATTTAAAATTTTTAAATTACCTAATTTTATGTACCATAGTCGGTTGGTAGATAAATATATTGTTCGTTTTAAAATTGTAGGAAATTTTGTAATATAATAGGAACCGGAATTAACCTTAATTAGTAATTATGATTTTTGTTGAATAGAAATAAAATTAATTATCATGTTCAATTTACATAATAACTATGCCAAAATAAGTATAATAATACTTAATTAAAGCGCATCGTGTATACATCATTTTATATATTTAACTGCCTTCAAAAAAGGAGAAGGTTCTTAACCCTACTGTGGTTTTTTATATAATGTTTGTTACTTCAGAACTTTCGATTTGGTGAATCAATTTTAATGATTCGCTTTTTATTTGAAAGCTGGCGCATCAGAAGTTATACTTCTTTGGCATCATTAAAAACAATTTTTAATTGCATGCAAATAATTAATCACAATAAAATAGGAAAGGGGCTGGAGAAGGATAGTCATCACAGTCAATAAAGCTAAGTTTAAATTTGAAAAATGCAATAAATAAATATTTATTTTCTTTTATTAACTGTAACATAAATCATAACAATGAACCTGTGAATTTTGTGTGACGATGATGCGCGCGTATCGTAAAATTTCCTTCTCATCATTTTTTCAAAAAGCGTCTAAAGAAGTATAACTTCAAAAATTGATTAGTTGGTGCTGACTGAGAAAGGTAATTGTCCCAAGGAAAAATTTAAAATTAGTATTAACTTTTTAGTTAATTTTTTTGAACGCGGTTATTTATTTTTTATTTTTATGTAATATGTAACAAAAATTTTATAACTGTTAATAATTACTAAACATATATTTCATTTAAAAAGTCATTTTTATAATACATTAAAAATGTTACGCCATGTAAACTTTTAATGTAAAAAATTTGTGTAAAATTACTTGGTTTTATTGTTTCAATAAATTTGAGACAAAATTCGTTAGTAAATTTCACCGAAACTTACCGTTTATTCATTGCGAAAAATTAAGCATTTAAGCTATGATTACAGGTCATATAACCTGTTTTGAATGATCGTTCCCAATCAGTTTTTATCCCTAAATGATGTCCTCAAAGGAAGAGAAGGGGTAAAAACAATTTGAAGTGATTGATTTTCATCCAAAGAAAAATTTTTGTGGTTGTATACAACACTCAAAAGTATAAAAAAAAAAAGAAATTAACTAAACAGTAAAAAATAATTTTAAATTAAAAACTTGTATAAATAATTTCCTGATTGGTTGTCATCGACTTAGAAAGGTAATTGGTCAAGAAATTTATTGGAGTTTTTAATTTAAAATTATTTCTCGGATAATTTATCGCGCTCACACAAATTTTGTATCAGCAAATTTTATTTGTATTATTTGATTAAAATTTATACTTTTGGTGGACTAAATAAGCTATTCAAATTTGGCTGAAATCTGATCGTGTACCAAGAGTATTTTTATTGCGTTAAAAAAGAACCCCTTCTTTACAAATAATTCTAGATAAGTAAAGCCTTTGTTGACTTTAATTTGTGATATAATTTTTGTAAAAACTATGTTAATTTCACGAATCAAACTAATTTGTATAACTAGACTATTACATAAAGGTGGGTCCTAACCAAATGTTAACAAAAAAACATGAAAAATTAATTAGAAAAATAAATAGATGATAGTTTTAACATTGTTAGTGATAATAAACACAGGTGATTATTATCAATTTGTCCTTTTCACTTCCATATAGAAATTACGTGTATGATCGAGAAATAATGTAATCGCTTATAAATTTTACGAATATTTTTCTCTAAAATAAGAATTTCAGACAGTTTTTTACTAAACATATATTTTAAAGTTTTTGAAGTTATACTTCTTTAGACGCGTTATGAAAAAATGATGAGAGTGAAATTTTAAGATGCGCGCCGTCACACAAAATTCACAGATTGAAGCTAATGTTATGATTTATGTTACACTTAGTGTAAAAAAATTAATTTTTATTTATTTAATTTTTCTCCAGTCCTTTTATTATTTTATTGTAATTACTTATTTGCATGCAATTAAAAATTGTTTTTTTAATGATGCCAAAGAAGTATAACTTCTGACGTGCGTGGATTTGCGTTTTTTATGGATTTGACTATACATTGTTAATATAGTTGATAGTATCAACACTAACGAAGTCACGAAGAGAAGCTAGTTTCAAATAAGTATGAAATATTCAGGTTCTTTTTTGTTGACGATTGTATATGATTAATAAAATAGGATGTATACATAGAGGTTATTCGAGTGTTTGACACCATATATTTTTATTTATATTGAAGAGACACAACTAATTTAGTTTATGTATTTTAAAGTTAGAAACATATTATTTAAATAGTTTTATTTTTTATTTGGATTTTTATGAGGTAAGATGTCTTTATTTGAACTCTAAATAAAATTTAAATAATTTGAATTTACTAAATATTTAATAATTGTACCAATTATTTATTTGTTTTATCTAATTAGGTCAATTAAAGAAACTTATTGTTATTAAAATATTTAAAATATTTAGATAAAAAACAATGCTATTAATTTATATATAATATTTTTAATAAATGATCTACACAAAAAAATATCACGTATTTGGGTGGCAGCACAAAAATTTGTCTTAAATCATTAAATACTCGCGATGGTTAGATGGTGTTGTTAATTGTTTATCAATATTTTATTTGTCTATTTAAAACATTCATTTTAAAATGAAAAAAATAATAAAATACACCATAAAATTAGTGTATTTTAATTTAATTTTAAGTAATCCAGAGATATTTCAAATAAAATTTCGATTCAAATGTTTTGTGAATGTGTACTATGCTTGAAGAAAACCAATGAAACCGTTTTAGATAAAAGTCTTGAATAAAATGGGAACACCCGGTTGTCTGATTTTGACCAAATGCTTAAATTTTTGTCCTTGAGTCACCAGAAGCTTAAGTGTAAAGTTTAAGATTTTTGGTTTGAAAGATGTCTTGCATACAGGTGTACCGACAAACAGACAGGGCTTTTAAACTTACTTCAAAAAAAGGAGGTTTCTCAATTGGACCATGTATAAACAATTTTCATGGTTGTACACAAAACTCAAAAGTAACAAATAAACATTTTCATTTTTAACAAATAAAAAGAAAAAGAACTGCCTTCAAAAAAATAACTACAAAGTAAAAAATAATGTTAAATTAAAAACTTCTGTAAATAATTTGACGAATTTCGAAGTCGGTGCCAATTTTATCCTTAGCTAAAAATACATTGATTGGTTGACGTCGACTTCGAAAGGTAATTGGCCAAATTATTTATAGAAGTAAATTATTTTTTACTTTTTAGTTAATTTTTTTGAAGGCAATTCTTATTATTTTATTTGAAAATTCTTTTTCTATAAACTTGGACATCAAAACGTGTATTTCCAGTATTACTTGATTTTTCTTGTTGAGATACTTTTTTTTCTCAAGATGGAAAATGTTGAAAAATGTCCATACATCTGAATTGATCGAACGAAGTTCAATTCAATATTATAATTTTTTTTAAAAATATGTGTCATGATGTTTTCATGGAAAACTATTTTCAATAATAAATTTATATTGAATTTGTATGACTCAATATATTAGAATTATTATTGAGAAACAAAAAAATTTAATTTTTTATCTATTTATCATAAATATTACATGATTCGCATTTGTATTTTTATTATCGCTTTATTTGTAAAACGTTATTGATTTACTAATACTATAGTTTTTAATCAATAATTGATATTTAGTCAATATATAAATATCCAGTTAAACAAATGCGTATATAAATTGTATCCTAGTTACTTTAAAAAAAGAATAATTACTAGTCATCATAACTTTTTTGTTTTCTATATATTGGGGAGCAAAGCTGATGAGTCCTGATTTGATTCACGATACAGCAGAGTTTTTTCGCAGGCCAGAGTATATTAATGATCTTGATAATGTGCTATCTGGACCAACTACTACCAAAAAAAAATTTGGATATCTGTGATTTTTGATTGGGCAAAAAACTAGGCGGCCAGGTGAATTGTTGACCACACTTTCTCTCTATGTGGTCACGTTACATCTCTACAGTACATTGAGTCCTTGGACCAAACTTGGCTTGATTTTTTTTTTTTTACTTACAAAGTGTCCAGAAAATAGAACTTTGATTATAATTTCCAAAACATTTACAAAAAATTGTGTTTTTTTTTTAAGGAAATATTTTGAAGTATTTTTATAAACAAAAAAAAAAATTGTAAATTTCAAATATGAAAATTAATTTTTTGCTTTTTGAAATTTTATTTTTTTATTTCAATTCTACTTTTTTCACTAACTGTTTATTATTATATTTCATCAATTTCCATCTTGTATTTTTTGAAACGTTTGTCAAATATAGACTAAATGACTATAAAATTTTATAAACCAATAGCTTTCATCATATTTAAATTAAATGGTAATTAGTTTGACTCATAATTAAACAGTAAAAAAAAATTAAATTCATTTGTTTTACAAAATTGAGTGACATCATTTCTATTTTTTTTAAAATTATTACCAATTTTTTTAAAATCTTTTAAATTAGTTTGTTTATTCAAATTTATTTTCAGAAGTATTTTTTGTTGTGTAATCGAGATAAAAGATAATTAAATTAAATTCATTCATTTTTGAATTAGAAAAATAAAAACGTTCTGGCTGTGTTATTTTTAATAATAGCCAAAAAAATGGCAAAGAATTCATAGGGAAAATGCATTACAAAAAATTTGTTATTCTACCCATCAAAATGAGAGACTCAATACCAAAACAAAATTCGAAAATTAAATGAAAAATTGATTTAAAAACGAATAAATTATATATTTTTTAAATATAAATGTAATTTATATAACATTTTTATTAACAATCAACTCATTTGTGCATACTAACATTATTTATCTTAAATTTTAAAGGAAAGTGTATATAAAGTGCCATGGACATCGATAGGAAGGACACCTCTTATCCTAGAATGATCCTTGTGTAAAATTACTATAGAGATGAACATGTATGACGTCATTTATGTAAATCTCCTTCTTTGTTTAATTAAGAATTTTGGACGTGCATATTTTGGCTATTTTTTTTTTAAGATAAAAGTAACTTCAAAATCATATTTTTGAAGTAAAGAAGCTTTAGCTTTAATTGCAGCACTCAAAAAAAATTAGACTAATCCCTATTGTAATTTTATATTATTGACCATTGAATACAATAAAGTTATTGAATCAGTAAGTTGGTGGTCTGGCCTTTAAAGGTCATATACATTTCTTGTTTGTTTAAATTGATGTTAAATAGTTAAATAATTTAGTAACTACCTGGGTAATGCAAAAAATAATATTAAATTTATTGAAACTTTTTTTAAAAATTTTCACTTATAAGACGATTAAAATTATTTGTTTCGATGTAATAAATATTTTAAATATTGTCTTATAAATTATTATTTTTTTATAGTGACAATTATTCTATTGTTTATACCAAATAAGATAATTACCATATAAAAAAAACAGAATAACATCAAGTATTCAGTCTAGTATTTGAATAGAATGCATTTTGATATTATAATTTTATTATAAAACACATAATAAATAATAAAATAGTAGAGGGTCGCATACCATCCTTGAACTATAAAAGATCACATATACACAGAATTTAATTAAATCATCATATGATTTAATTAAATTTAAACGTAAGCATTATTTAAATATCATTAGTTTATTATATGGTTCTTGAGAAATTTACTTGTATTTATCATATTGTTTGGTATACTCGACATATATAATATGTTAAAAAATTGGGAAAAAATCCCAAAAAAATATTTACTGTTGTTTTTATGTTTTCTAGAGTAATTATTGTCTTGGAAAACCAAAAATAACATTTATTTTACGATTGGATGAGGAGTTTTCGAGATATTGCTTGAAATTTGTTCAGAAAATTGATCTACGAATCGAATATTTGGTGATATCTCAAAAACTACCCATCCAATCGTGGAATAGATGTTATTTTTGAAATCTACAGGTTAAACTACCCAAATAAACATTAATTTATCGAAATCGGTGGCAAAAAATTGTTCCCGATTTTTTCGATTTTTTTACAGGGGTACCCCTTAAGAAAATTACGAAAAATCGGGAAAATGTTTTTGTGTCCGATTTTAATAAAACTATGTCCATAAGTGTAATTTGACCTGTAGATTTCAAAAATAACATCCATTCAACGATTGAATGCGTAGTTTTTGAGATATCGTCTAAAATTCGATTCGGGGTTCAATTTTCTGAACTAATTTCAAGCAATATCTCGAAAACTAGTTATGCAATCGTAAAATAAGTGTTATTTTTCGGTTTCGAAGACCTTACTTAGCCTAGAAAACTGAAAATTTTAAAAAAAATTACGTAAAATTAAAAAAAAATTACAAAGTGTTCTCTTTTTCGAGAAAATTCAATGGAAACACCAGTTCGTACTCGGCAAGTGTAATTTGATTTGTAGAATTCAAAAATAACATCTATTCGATGCGTTGTTTTTGAGATATCGCCAGAAATTCGATCCGATGGTCAATTTTCCAAACAAATTTCAAGCGATATCTCGTAAAACAGCCACCCAAGCGTTAAATAAGTGTTATGCTTGAAGCTTTTCCTACACCTTAATTATTCTAGAATACGACGAAAGACCTTTTTCTCGTTTTTAACAGCTCTTATGCCCTGTCCATCTTTAATCCATCACAGATGATATGAAAACGTTAAAAATCTTTGACGTGTAAATCTGGAAAAAAACCTTAAAAATCGGGAAAAATTCCCCATAAAAAATTTGTATTGCTAATTTTAGGTTTTCTAGGTTAATTTTAGGTCTAGGCAAACTAAAAATGACACTTATTTTAGTGATTGAATATCTTGGTTCAATTTTTTATAATTTTCCCAGTGCAAAACTTAAGTATTTTATGTACTTTTTAAAAAATTTTTGTTTGTTAAATTCTATCAACATAGATAAGATAAATTTATATTTGAAAAAATTTTCTAATAAATATTACACTTTATATGAGATATATTTTTTTAAATAATTTTATTATTTCAAAAATATATAATTATAATAATGACATCAATACTAAACAATTTCTACTACAATAAATAATGTTTTTTTTTCTTATTTCTGTACACAATCAGAGAATTATCTAGTTTTAATAATAATAATAATAATATTAATAAATATTGCAACAAATAATTGAAAATAAAATATATTTTTCAATATTATTTTTAATATTCATTAAAATTAATTAAGTTGTAGACAAGTACAGACGTGTTGGTAAATATAAATGACATTTTTCATGATTATGTAATTGTTGAAATTTGTATTTTTGTGTTTTATTAAAATGATAAATAATAAAAAAATTTGTTTACCTAGCTTGATGTTAGGTTAAGTAACAATAAATTTTATAATAATAACAAAATATAGTAGCATCATATGATTTGACTATTTTTTTTTTTCAAGGTTATTATTTTAAAATCATTTTATCTTATGAATATGTTTGTATATTTTATTATACTTCGACATGTGTAAATATGTCAGAGTATATTAATTTTTAGTCTAACGTTTGTAATGCTAGCAAATATTTACCACACAAACTAAATTTTGGTATACGAAAATAGAAACACCTAATTAATGGCCCGACTGCCCGTTCGTTCGACATCAAGATAACTCAAAAAAAAAAAGAGGTAGTGAGCTGAAATTTTGGTTCTAAACATAAAAAGTGAGTTTAAGTTCGCCAATGAGCAAAATTGGTCCATTGAGTCCAATAGATCCTTCACCCAACTTTTAAACTATAAAATATAGAAGAAAAATTCAAATACAAAAAATGTTTATTTCTTTAAAACAAAGAACTTTTGTTTGAAACATTTTTGCGTAAAGAGTTCTCCACAAAAAAACTTTGTTCCTGACCCCTTAATAGGGCATCCCGCTCTAATTCTAATGGGTTCAATGCCATTTTAAACGAAATATCTTAAAATGAATTCCACTCAAAATGGATAAATACTGATCTAAATTTTTGTAAAAATTTCTAGTTAAGAATTTACAAAGATTTACTTAATTTTCAATTTTGGTCCTTGGTTTCTAGATCAAATTTTCTTTTGTATTTTATAAATACGTATTTCGACTACAAACTAATTGTCACTTTCACTATTTTTCACTAGGGTAAATTAGTGTGGTATATTTTACACTGATGATGCATTAATTAATTGTAGAAAAAAAAAACATTAATTATGAAGGTCATATGAAAAATACTTCCATAATACAAATTCTTTTAAAAATAAAAAATTCATAACAAGGCTATTTTATAGGTAAGTCAGCCCGTCGTTGTCTCTGCATAAATAAATATAAAATAATTCAAATAATTCTTAAACTAGATAAACAATTTTTAATTATTTGAATAATCAATATTTTATTTTATTCATTTCATCGAGACATTTCATTGATAAATTTTTACAATTTTTTTCTTTCTACTGTAAACTGCGTAAAAATAACTTCATTCCAAAATTTTTGCCATATTTTTGAGATTATACAAAATGTTTATGGTAATTATTCTCCAACTTTGAGAATTTTACAAGTCTTATATCATAAGAAATTTTATAATTATTAATGAGAACTCTAGGATTTTTCGAATAAATTTCGATTTTTTCTCCAATTTCCTAGATCAAATTATTTTGTATTTTATAAATACGTATTTCGACTACAAAGTAGTCATCATCAGTATGAATTAGTCACCAAATTAGCAACGAGTAACATATCCTCAGAGAATCATTACAACTAGCTAATTCATACTGATGATGACTACTTTGTAGTCGAAATACGTATTTATAAAATACAAAATAATTTAATCTAGGAAATTGGAGCAAACATCGAAATTTATTCGAATTTAACAGTTGTCAACAGTTCTCATTAATAATTATATAAAAAAAAGATCCCATTTTGCTCATTCACGAATTTTTTATGTTTAGAATACGTCACGTTTCAGCACGGTATTTGTCTTTTTTTCAAGTTATCGTGATGGCGAACGGACGGACAGTTCGAAATTGACTAATTAGATATTTCTATGAACACCTTATACCATAATTTTGTGCGGTCAATATTAGGTAACGTTACAAATTTTACACTAAAATTAATATACTCTGACATAATATAAAAAGACAAATTTATCTTAAAACTGTAAAAATATTGACAGTTAAAAATCATAATTGAAAAGCGAAAAAAAACAAGATTTTGGTCGTGAATAAAATAAAATAATTTATATTCGTCACACATAATATACAAACAAAGGTATATAAAATTGAGTAAAGGAAAGATTATATTTAATGATATTATTTGTGGTATTTATATTGTCAGAATATACAGTCTTCAATGTCTCTCTAAAACCACAATTCATAAAATAGAACACCGCAACTGTTGTTAGTTGATGATAAAAAGCTTTATATATATATATTATTATTATTTAAATCTAATCTGATATCAAGTTCTCATCACGATGTTTGAATTAATATAATGAAAACATAAAAATTTCATACGTCTTAAAGAAATTTTATATCTGAATTATTATACTAAATGTTTAGTGATTGTTAATTCGATAAAACGACATCTTACAAAAAAATCGAAATTTTAATACTACGTGTAAAGTTATCTTTATTCTATAAAAGAAACATTCCACAATAATATTCGATAAGAAATTTCTATTGAAATGTTTTAAAACGAATTATTTTCCTCGAAATATTCTAAAGCTATAATCCAAAAACTTTATATATAAAAATTATTTTCGTTGTCGGAAAAATTGGGGAAAAAATGTAGAAAATAGTAAATATATGAACTAGTTGAAAGTAATTTTGTTCAATACTTTCGGGTAGTATCAAGATTATGCGTCTAAGACATTGTCTTGAAATTCGACTAAAATACGATGTACAAAGTGTCATCGAAACGGTAATTATTTTTCATATATACACAAATCCAAAAAAAATGCACCGATCCGAATCTTTCATTTTTATTTAAAGTTACAAAATACCCGCTTTTAATGGTGTATTTTATAATTTATTCATTTTAAAATTCAAATTTTGGTTAGATTAATAAAAATTTATAAAGACCTTAAACATAAAACAGGGTGTCTATTGTCATTAAAAAATTCAGTCAGTTTTAGTCATATAATTAATGACCTAGAAAAATTTTAATTAGTGTCTGGAAAATTTGGACACCCTTATAAAAGTTATGTCTCAAACTAATCGGGAACGATGGTGTATTACGAATTGTACATACAAAAATTAAATTATCAACATTTTTCAAAACTGTATTCCAATATAGGCTGAATTATTTTGAGTCTATTAAAAATTTAGCGCGTAATCTATGCTTTAAACCTTAAGTATTCCTTTATTTGTAAACAATTTTTAGCTCTTCAAAGAGCTTAAAGTTGTTTTGGACATATCCAACACAAAAAATATTTTAGCAAAAAAAAATGTAACCAAATTTCACCAGAAATTACTGACAGAAAAAGCTAAGAATAACTGGATATCGCAGACCCTGTAAAAGTTAAAATGAATTACATCATAACATAATTATTCATAAATAAAATTAAATATATAAAAACAAACGTGCTTTATATCATAAACAATATCGTTTTTATTGTTTTAGATGTTGGTACCCATTTTTTTTTTTCAAGATCACCTTTTGTTATTAAATATTTTATTAAAATAATAATAATAGTTTGAAGTAACCAGTGGAGATTTTATTCCAACAACAAAATTTTCTTATAATCCATTAAATTTAAATGAAACATGTCAATAATTTCTAACTTAACGTATTAAAAATTTTCTCTAGTGAAAATTTTTCGATGTGTTTTTTGATATTGAGATAATTTTATGTATTATGCTTGAGTGTAATCTAAGGCCTGAATGTATGAAACATCGTTTAAGTGAAATCCTTTTTACTTATTGAAATACCTCTGTTAATTGGTCATAAAATCTTATATAACTGAGATTATATTTTTTTGATGTTTATCTCTTTAATTGGGATCATTTAATCAATAATTAAAGTTGTATTTACTCTGTAAATTAGGCAAATCTCATTTCCATTTTTCTCTTTTTGTAATAAACAAATTCTGCGAGGCGTCACAGAAATTTCATTTATAACTATATACTTTTACTAAAACAAAAAAGGGCCACCGTAAAAAAATGAACGAGATATAAGTTTAATGAGAAATATCTTAAAAAATAATAAATGCGTGTTGGAAATATTTAAATGTTACAATGAGTACAAATTCATAATTTCAAAAAAAAAAAGTTTAAGGTCACTGTTGCTATACCATATTCTAATAAAAATTGTATTGAGAAAAAATTAATTGTATAATGATAGATCATTTTATTAAAATTATATATATGCAAAAAATTTTTTAACTTACAAATATTTACATCATATATATAATTAAAAAATAATTTGAATTCTATAAATAAATAAATTTAGTTATAATTATAAAGTTTAAAATAATAATTTAAAAAAAAATAATTTTTAATTTAAGAACAATATAAAAACCAAAAAATATTTGTTATAAATACTGTTAAATAAATATTTTAATAATTTTATACAACAAAAAATGTTTATTATATAAAATATATTGTTTTTCAATATTTAAAATAAATAAATATTATTCTATACGTAGTTTGTTAAAAGTGTTTGTTGCATGAATGGAGTTGTATTTAATAACAACAAAAAGATTTATTATACATCAAATACACAATATCATAATAATAATAATATAAAATTAACATAAAAACATAATTATATTGGGCTTATTTATACTATAATACAATAATATATATACTCTGATCAAATACATCATTTGAAAGTTGATTAAAATAAATTTTACTTATGAAAATAATCAATGACAAAAATTAATATGATTTTAATAAATGCTATTTTTTTATGTTCTAATTATTGACGGTAAAGATTTTAATTATAATTTTTGGAACTATTGATCTAATTCTAAAAATTCTTTCGATATTAGAAAAACTATATTTTGTTTATTAGACATATTAAGTGCTCAACTTATTGAGAGACTATCTAATAAGTTATGATAAATACATTTGCAGGGTCATACGAACCAGAGAAAATCTGGATTAGTCAGAGAATTTCGAATTTTCTGAAAAAGTCAGGGAAAATGACAAATTATTCAAATGTTAAAAGAATTTTGAATTTTTCTGTATTTTCAAAGCATGAATTTTCCAAAAATTTTATATATTCCTAATAATCAGTTCTTTATCTCCTAAATATTCCGATAATGATGCTCAATCATGAACAAGTCACTGTTCAGGCCTAGAACTGGAAACCATGAAAAATGGCAAATGATAATAGTTCATATTTTCAAAAAAAATCTTCTAGAAAAAGACATTGTAAGACCTGGAAAAGTCAGGGAATTTCGTTGTTGAGATATAGTAGACACTCTAAATTGAAAAAGGATGAGGTTAGGTCACGAGAAAAAGATTTAAAACGATCAAAAGAAGTCAAGTTTTTCATTTATATAATGAAATGAATACCGCTTGTCATAATTTTAGAATTGTTATTATACTTTCAACCTACTAACCTTTTAAGACACTCGTAACTTTTGTTACCCAATAATATGTATTTAATTTCTAAAAGATTCTAAACTGGTTTTCTTGGAAATGTCCTTAAAGCAAATATTTTCAATACATAAACGAAATAAAAAAACTAATGACTCATAAGATTGGATTGCTACAGCGAATTTGGTATACCCACCATACAAATATTTATGCATTATTTAGGTGTGCTACAATACAAACTATGTTTACTATATATATATCAGACATTAAATTGTTATTGAATTCTTTTTTTTTTATTCTGAAGAAAAAAACCCTGTTTTTTTTTACCAACAGTGGCTTTTATCACGATATAGAAATATGAAATATGTACAAGACAACACGAATTATTTATAACAAAAGGATTTTTTTAAAAAGTTATGTATACGTAATGTGATTAGATGTCGCTACAAAATCCCTCGGGCGGTGTTTACTACTAAACACTATCCTGACATGCAAAGGTCGTTCAGTTTATGTTATAGATATTAAGGAATTTTGTTAATATAATAAAGGATTTAGAGTTTTAAGGTAATTCCAGCGGTATTACTTCTTGGTATAGTTTAATCAGAGCGTGTAGTATTTATATTTAGCAAATTTCTTGTTAAACAAATTTTTCTAAGAAATTTAATAATTAACTGATAGTAATGTGCAAATTATAAGCATACGTTAAAACTTACATTGAATGAAAGTTTTTGTATCATGGATTAAGAAAATGGAGAATTTTTAATCTGAAAAAAAACCCTTAAAATCGCAAAAGATTTTCCTCCAATTTCCTCCATTGCTGAATCAAAAATTAAAAAATATAAAACGAGATAGCGTTAAGATCGCATGTCAAAAATAATTTACAAACGACTACATTTGTTATATAAGGTTTATAATTGATGGTATTTAGTGAAATTTTGTTTTGTTTATATTTATATTATCACCTTGACATTAATAAACACCGGAAGTATTATTTGAACAAAATTAAGTCATTCAAAAATTAAACTTTAATGATATTTTAATTATATTTCCATTTAATTTGTTAAGACCCTGTAAATGGTATTAGTCCGGGAAGTAGCATAACTTTTTTCATGGTGATTTCAGGCCGATCAATTTTCGATTTTATTGAAAGTTTATATGAAGATGATAATCGAATGACGATTCAGCAGGTGCATCCAAAATGGAGGAATAATAAAATATATTTCAGGTCGATTGAAATTAATAATATAGTTTCAATAATGTAGTAAATAGAAAAAAAATAGTCAGCAGAATATTTACGAGTGCAATAATTGTCAGCTGAATTTGACATTTGATTGCCTTAGATTGCATGGCTACTAAGCAGAAATTTTTATCCCGCCCGTCCACACTCTCGTAGCCTGTTGACTTTCATAACAGTTTATGGCTGTTAATAAACATTCAATTCTAACATGAATTAAACGACTTGAAATAATTGTGTTATTTGTAACGCTACCTCCCGAACTATATAAGAATAATAATATATAATTGTTTAATATTGTGTTTTTATACAGACAAATCGGAAATAGTGTCTGAGTTATCCGACCTCCTTTTACACAATACAATACTCATATAAATCTCCATGTACTCTTATAATATTATAATTATTAGGTATTTAAGCAATGGTATTTGTAAAATACCTATATATTATATATATATATGTAGTTTCTATAATATCTCTCGAAATCAATGAGCATAAACTCTAATAATAGGTATTTCCGATCTAAACATTGATATAATACCACACATAAATCAAGTTTTTAATTATATACAGAGTGTTCCATGTTGTATTCAAATTGAATCAAAATTGGGTAACTGATTTAGAATAAATTATACAATTTAAATCATGCTTTAAATAATTTTTGGGTACTTGGACGGTAAAAATAATCAGATGTGAAGCAAAAACTTTGTGCCCCTTTTTACGGAAGCCCGGACGGAGGAATGTCAAATTTGGCACACTTATAGTTTATATAGAGAAGGACTGAAGAATGCTAATATTTTTTTAACTATGCATAAAAAATTGATTAAATCAATATAAACAATATTACACACACATTCATTAGAGAGAAGGGGATGGTGTATTTCTATGAATTATCAAAGGATGATGCCAAATTGAAATCCAAGGATTAAACCAAATAAAAATCTTTCTCCACCGTCAAAATTTATAAGGACCACCCCTGATGTCGGCATTTATGCTTCAAAATGAATTTCACTGGTAGTAAAACACTTGAAAATAATAACGCCGATCACAGACAACCATTATAATAAATACAAACATTGTATTCACGACATTAACCTCATTTTTGTTCTTTAAATTCCTCCATAATTTATATTTATCAAAGAGCACTTTAACTAATTTGTTTATTATCTTTAATAAAACATAATACTATTAAAATTTAATTATGCATAACGTAAAAAATAAAATAATCTATTTAATTTTGTTATATTTTAATAAATTAGTCTTTTTTAAATATTATTATAACACTTCACACAGATTTAGACAATGTTTTTTATATTTTTAATTAATTAATAACTGAACTATTTTATTCTATTAATAATAATAATATTTTTGTGGTAAATATGTGTGAAATATGATAACGATGGTGTCTGTCTATAGGTAGTTATAACTTTTAATTAAACATTTTTATTCAATTAATTGTGAGATAATACAATTTTTATCGACGTGATCTTAAACATGAACATGAATTTATTAAAAAATTGCAAAGTTCAATTAATAAAGGGGCAACGTGTAACTTACAGATCAAAAGCGTTCTAATTTCTCGAGATTGAATTCAGTACTAGATTCATTACAATAGGGGAAGATGCAATAAAAAAAATTTGTTATTTCACCTTTCAAAATGTGGAACAAGACTGAACACCAAATAAAATTCGAAAATTAAATAAAAATTGATTCAAATAAAAGAGGTTATAATCTATCAAAAATTATTTTCTTTCTTGAAAACGATGATTTACTTCTAATTTATTTGGAGATTATCTTGTTTTATTTTCAAAAAATAATTTTAAATCTAAGTAAAATCGCTTCAATTGAAGTAATAAAAATATTTAGTCAATGTCCTTATTATTATCAATGCTTCTAAAAGAATTTTTATTTTAAATTTGTTGATTAACCTCAGAAAATTACTGTTTTGCAATATATAGTTAGATAGGGATTTAATGGGGTTTCTGAAAACGCCCATTGGAAATAATCCTATTGTATCTACCATTTCTATTTTTTTTATTATTATAAAAAATTACATCGTTGTTGTTTAACACTTATTGTTTATAATAAAAGAAAAAAACTCTCAATATTCTTGTTGATTTCAAATTTAAAAAAATAATAAATAATTGAGATTTAGATAAAAAAACAATAGGGGCTTATTCATTACCTATTATTTAAATTTCAAATAATTATAGTTTTATTAAACAATGTTTAAACAACTGTTTTGTTGTATTTATATGAACTGGCTTACTAGCGTGCTACGTCACACAGATCACGTGACAAACGTCATTACATAAATATCGTTTTTTGCGCTATTTTAAAAATTTAACCTAAAATATTAATTTTCATTGGCAATAGTGTAGCTTTCCCGGAAATATCAATGTAAATGTACTTATTCTGTAATAAAGAATTATCTAAAATTATTTCAAAAAAATTAGTAGCCTATTTTCATTTAATAATTTTATATTGTGCACAAATAACAATTATTATGTGTTATGTAAATAAATATGAAAATATAATTTTAAAAAGTTGCTATTCGCATTATTAAAAATATTTGTTCAAGTTCACCTTCAATTTGTTCAAACCAATTTTTGTTTACAATAATAAAATTCATCGACCATGTGATACATAAGCATAACACATTCATCATTTATTTAAAATTTAATTTTTATTTATTTCATTTTTGTACAAAAGCTATTTTGGTAAACAATTCATGACAGATAAATATTTCCCAAAGTGTGTCCAACTGAATATTGTGATTGAGTCATGAGTTTACCTGTATCCTTCAATTGAAATGAACTTTTGGGTATTGAATTATAAACATCTAAGGATAGAATTTTGGAAGTTAAACTTAAATAGTGAATAGATTTAACTATTCCAAAGTCCTTGAGATGATGATAGTTTAACATAGTGAGTAAATAATATTATACAAGTTTTAGTCAACAACATCTGTGTAAACAAATTTAAATTATTGTAATTAAACGATGTGAAGAAATTCAGTTAAACAATGGAAAATATCTATTTACAAAATTCGTTGAGAAATTTCTTGTTAAACCTTACGTTTTCTTGGCGTAAAATGTATGAAAAACTTTTACTTTTTTCAAATTTATTCGATGTGTTTTTTTAAAAAAAATCCAATTTTTTTTTACCCCCTTTATGAAATAAAAAAGGCCAATTATGCGAAAACTTTCTATACCTATTGAGAATTCAGCGATCAGAAATATCTAATTTTTAGTTATTTTGAATTTTGTAGAATCGTTTCTAGGCAAACTTAATCGATTTTTAGCGAACTTATCGATTAAGGTAATATATTTAAATTTTGTAGTTTGAATTATTATGACTCCTTGCTATCATCCCATTTTTAGAGGGGTATACAAAGGAAATACTTGTTAGAAGACCAAAATATAAAATTTCAAGTTTTTCGAGATATGTTAATTAAATATAATTTTGTATAAAATACATAAATATATAATAATAAGCTAAATAATATAAAATAGTTTGAAAAGGATAAGCAGAATTTGGGCAAAAAAATATAACAGTTAAACTATTATTCAAAAATGCAACGTTTCGTATTTTTCTAAGACATCATCAGGCAACTAGAAACATAAAATTATTTTAAATGCAGTGTCCACATGAAATTATTTTTTTTTATACTCTAATTAATTTATATTTTTCATATTTGACAAAATTTAACGAAATAATTAATTAAAATTTGTTATTTGCAGGTGCTAGATTCGAGCCGTCTGTGCAGTATGGTGCAATTAGGACCACATACTATCGCTCCAACATGACGCAACGTGACGACGTACATAAATTTGAACAGGGCCGTATTCGAGCCTTACAAGAAGAACGTTTACACATACAAAAGAAAACATTCACAAAATGGATGAATTCATTTCTTCAAAAGGTAAAATCTATTTTTTTTTTCGAAATTTTTCGTTTTTATTTTTTATTTTTATTATTTAAAAATATTTTTATAATATAAATTCATTAGTGGTTCAAGCAAAGAATTCCCTTTGGGCAAAAATTCTTTACATAAATACATTTTTAAATTTTTGTATCAATTTTTTTGCCATCTATACACTTACAAATTTCTATGACGAAAAAATTTGACGATTATAAAATTTTTGGAACTGACCGGTTGGAATAAATTTTTATGGGGCATATGAAGGTAACGGGAAGGTATGCAGCTATGGCTGAATTTATAAGGAACTATCCCAGTATTCACTTTGTGCGAACCAAATGGAAAACCATCGGTAAGGATAGCCGGCATCCGATACTAATGATCAAATGCCTCCCGAATATCACTGAGACAGTGATTTGGTTTAGGATGTGGAATACATTTGATACTTAGATGAAGTACATTTAAATAAAAGCTGTAAAATAACAGCAGTTATAAAAGTTAAGTTTCCTAATTGAATCGATGCAAAATTAAAAAACCAAAATTCATTTATCAATCTAAATGAAATAATAAGGGAATATTGAAAACTGCTTTGTATGATAATATTTAGAGCTTTTTATCTCATAAAAAAATAAAATTGAATATAATCATTTTTTGAGTAAACCATTAACAAATGTTTATTTTTAAATTAAAATTAAAGAATCTATTTAATAGTTTGAACACCATAATTGTATTTAAAAATAAATATATAAATATCATAAAACTACTACTTGTAGATGATATCATCATCAGGGTCGCCACTTTGTCATTGACACACACGAATATGACATCATTCGCATTACATCAAAAGAATATCTTTCATGAATAATGCTCTGCTTTATATTTCTTATAAAATATAAACATATTCATATTTTTTATTTGTGTATTATAATACAGAGGGTTTTTACAATCATGAGGGTGGATTTATAACATTGCATCTCTTTCCAAATCAATATTTTGTATGTATATTTTAAAGGAGAACATTTTAGACTATCATAAGAGGATAGTATTCTTTTTGATCCCCACCTCTGATAATAGACACACCTGTCCTCAATAACTAAAATAGAAAATCCAAAATTCAGCAAATTTATCTTAAATACAAGAAAACCCAAAAAAATATCTCATCTTTACCAATTATTAGTTACCAATCAGTACTTTTTTATAGTCAAAATTTCAGGAAAAAACATGAATGAACAATTAAAAATTTTCTGATTTCTCACGTAATTTTCAAATCTCGAAACAATGTGTCTCATCTTTTTGGTCGATTTGAATTTGCCTCATTCATGGGAACAATCAGTTATCATTTGTAGAAATGTCCGGTGAAAACAGTCGACCTCAATCATAATGACCCAATTTTAATGACCCATTTTTTTTAATTAATAATTATCTAAGTTAATTTTGCAGTATCTAATTTTGATTATATTTAAATTCCATTTTGAATACGTTGTTAGCTTGACTAGTATCTAATCAAATATCCTCCTACAGTTATATCCAAACACTTTGTACAAAATGTATCCATATTTGCGTATAAATATAAAAATATGCGAATTAAAAATATTTTAATGAATTCAAGTTGTGTTCGGGTCGTTTATATAATAATAATAATAATAATAACAAACATAGTCTCTCATACATTGTAGTATATATATAATTGGTCGGTCGGGTAAATGCACTTAACGTTTTCACCACGACTTGTTTGTTGTTGTTGAAGATGATGGCTTATCTAGGTCAAATTATTTATCAAAAAATTATATTATAAATATTTTATTTTGCACAATATTTTACTTATAATATGCAATTATTATAATTTTTTAATTAAATCAGTATGATAATAAAAAATATATGCACGCGAACTCTAACAATGAACTTAAAAGCGTAAAGTGCATAGGTAACGAAGCTTTATCTAATTGTAAATTTTTTATCTAATTTTTTAGAGCGTCTAGCAATTATTAATATCAAAATTCTCTATTGGTGTGGGCATTGAACGCCTATGACATTATTAGATTAGTTGTGACTGATTCCAGTAGAGAGAGATAAAGAGATCGTATCATCTTCCTTCTTGTCCTTCCAATTTGTACATTTAAATTTTTCCGGTTTATTTATGCAAATTTATTTTGAATAGTCACATGTATGTTGGGTTTAAGACGAAATCTTTATCTTAACTGTGACATGAGGGCACCTGCACCCCCATTTATATATATAGAGGTAAACAAAGTTGGATTGTATTATTTAATGCGTCAGTTTTGAAATAAAGGAACTACGGTACCACGCTCCATGACCATAATCTGCATACACTGCAAACAATGGTTGACCAATGACCATGCTCTTATTACGTTAGTAAATAATTGTAATGGTAATATTTAAATTAAAGTTTGTGTTTGAAATCAAATATACAATTTAAATGTTTAAAATGTTGATTTAAATCAACAACTATAATAATAATAATAATAATAATAATAATTGATTAATAAAAATTGATGATGACGTTTTTGAATCAATTAAAGAATTACAATTTTACGCAAATCTACAATTTGTACAAGAAGTCTGTAATAAAATATTTTGATTAATATTATTTTAGTTGTAAATATATTGTGTATTAACTGTTTTTTTTAACCTCTATATAGACCAAACAAACTGGTCTAAACGTATATTTTACAAGTGAATAGGGCTATTCTTGTCTGTTTGTTTTCACAAATGAACTTTGGTACATGTGCAATTTATATTTTCCAAGTATGAAATTGCTACGTCAACCAATCAGCTTCGATCACGTGTTTAGTGTTCGAACAATGACAGTTCGAACACTAAACACGTGAAAAACTAAAAAATAAAAATTACAAAATCAAAAATAAATTATGAAATGAAATAACTTTAAAAATCTTTTTAATTCAACCTTAAGTACCAAAAAAATACCTTTATGCAAACCGTCACCCAATTAGCAACGATCTCTTCTAGAGAATTTTTACGATAGCATTATTCATACAAATGATGACTACTTTCGAGTCGAAATACATATTTATAAAATATAATAAATTTTTTGATCTTGTGGGCAAAAAATCGAAATTTATTCGAACAATCCTCAACTTCTCATTAATACACTTCATTCACACTATATTTGTGTGCACATAGAGGTTATTTGATGATCATCACACGCCCATACCAGGTTTTTTTTTAAATATTTTATATTTACAATAAACATAATAATAATAATAATTTCTGTTATTTAATAATGAAAGTCGTCAACCGGTACTTGATCACAAAAATTCTAAGTAATTTATCATATGTTCAGACTGTATAAATACAATATATATTTGTAAAGAGTTTCAAAACTTACGTTAACAATTACATAATATGGAATTATGTAATAAGCTCGCGTTTATTTTGAAAACAGGTGTCCATTGTTAAAAATTGATCAAGTGCATATCAAATATGTTGAGTTAATTTTTTGAAGTAAATAGTCTTTAGACATGCTTTGACTTGGGGAGTAAGCATCACCAGCGTGACGAGAACATTACGAAAAATATGATCGGGCAAGGCGAACGGCAGGACGAGATATAAGTTAGTGAAGAGAGAGAGAGTTCTGAGTTAAGAGTGAAAACAGAAAGAAAAAGAGTGTAGATATAAGCTTGTGGGTTGCGAGCGAGATGGCAGTTAGTGAAGATAGAAGGAGAGAGTATATACATTCATATAGGTGGAGCTTAAGAGGTTTTACTTCTGTTGTGTGGTCAGCAGACTCTTTTTACAATATAATTGTACGTATTTGATAGGTTTTCTTAACTTCTTCATTTCGCGACCAATTTATAGCTCTGTCATTTTCCTACTTCAAAAATAATTAATGAAAAACCAAATTTTCAAAATGAACTTTTATATTTTTTCAGGTTATGTTTTAAAAAATAAATAATTTATAAAAAAAAATGGTTAAGATGAGAATTTTTTCACAAACATTTTTTATTTATTTTGGTTTCTTCAGAAATTTTCAAAGAAAACTAAAAAAAGTGATCGCAATGTTGGGAAAATAACCGAATTTTGTCGAAATATTTTTTCAAAATTATTGAATATTCAATTGCTTTTTTAAAAAAATTGTTTTTCCTTCCTGTTTGTATTTCGGCTACTTAATTTTGAAACACCGGATACAACCTGGTATTTTAACTGTGAAATTTATAAGGCATAATGTATTTAATTTTGTCTGTGTGTCTACCTCTGATTGCTTTCATATAATAATACATAACTTGAATTTAATAATAATCATTACATATATGGGTATAGTAAGTTAGTATACACATAATAAAATACTACTTTACCTACTATTAAGATTTATAAAAGAAAGTGTCGCTACATTTATTTTTATTGTGTCTGACAGCAAAATAATTTCACATAAAATACAGTAATTTCAAGAATTTTACTGTGCAAATTTTAAATATGATTTAAAAACCAAATTTTAAATTATTTTATTAGAATATTATTCTCGACATACATAATATGGGTATATTAAATTTAGCCTAAAGTTTGTAACGCTGTCTAATATTGACCGCACAAACAAAATTTTGTAATAGGTATTCATAGAAACACCTAATTAGTCCATATCCGACTGTCCGTCCGTCATCATGATAACAAAATGAGCTAGCGAACTATAATTTTGGTGACATATTCTAAGCATAAAAAGTGAGTTAATTTTCGTGAATTAGCAAAATCGGTCTATTGAATCCAATGTAACAATGTTCTTCACAATTTGACCTCAAATTTCGCTAATAAACACATATAGGTATAATGTAAATATATATAACTGTATAGACTGGATATTTATAGTAATTTATGAATGCTAATTAAAAATAGTCGAAACAATGAAATTCAACCATTTATGAATATCTAAACAATTAACTCTGTTAGTTGTTATCTTCACTTATTATTATGTATTTTATCATTTATTCAATTTAAAATTAATTTTTTAACTTGAGTTAAGAAAATTAAACATTAATTTATAGTGGCCACCGAAAATTTAGCGATTTGTTAATTTAACTTATTTTAAAAGCTTATTTTATATAAGATTTATTTTCAAAAAATCTTAGTTTTTACTATTGATTATGTATTTAAAAGTTGAATCAAAATATATACTGAAAAATAACTTCGAAAATCAATTTTTACAATCGATTATAATATTGGAACTTTTTATTTGTTTCAGGCTCGAATGGAAGTGGACGATTTATTCACAGATTTGGCCGATGGAAAGAAACTATTAAAATTACTTGAAATAATATCCGGTGAAAAACTTGCTAAGCCAAATAATGGAAAAATGCGTGTACATAAAATTGAAAATGTCAATAAAAGTTTAGCATTTTTACACACAAAGGTAAGAACGAAAGCTTTTATTTTAATATCACATTTTTCATATTTTACAATAAATTATATTAAACTTTCTCTAGAAACTAGAAACATCAGTTATAAAAATTTTATTGCAAAAATTGTAATTGACGGTTAGGAAATTCACAATAAATATTAGGAAAGAAACTCGTAATATTAATTAAATTTTAATTGGCAATAAAAATATATTGTAGGGAATTTCGTTTTTATGTAAAATATGCTATTGGTTTTGTGTACTATGACACTTGAAATCAAAGAAGTATTTGCTAATAATGTCTAAATAATGAGGACGGTTCTTTTTAATAATTGTAAGTTCACGATTTTATTAACTGTTTAGTGATAATAATGTCACGAATTTTAAATCACATTGTTTTCTCTATGTGCAATTTTTTTTAACCTTTTGAAGGTTAGATCCGACTATTTATTTTTAATGAATGAATTTGATCGCAACTTTCAAACATTCTATGCATTTTTTATGTTGATTAATTAGCAATATTCAGGGCTGTTGCATATTTATTATCACATTCACATTACGTATTTAAGGATTTATATATGCGATATTAAATTTTAAATTTAATCATCATAAACCAAAAAAATTAATTTTTCTCTATTACGCTCAATTTTTATCCAATTTTGACAAATAAAGTACGTTATCCTACTAAATTTGGGTCATACTTTTCAAATATTTGGTTAAATTTAATGCACCTATAATTAATTTCAAGATAGTATGGGCCTGGTCATGATATTTCATATACGGGCTTAAATAAGACAATTAATAGTATTAAAAATGAAAAGTATGACCCAAAATTAGTGGGTTTCAAAAAAAAGTTTACACGAATCGGTCAAAATTTGGGCAAGATATCAAGAAAACTAATTTTTGGAATCTTATGACGTCACGAAAATCACAAAAAATTAATTTTTCTCTATTACGCTCAATTTTTATCCAATTTTGACACACAAAGTATGTAATCCCACTAAATTTGGGTCATACTTTTCAAATATTTGGTTAAATTTAATGCACCTATAATCAATTTCAAGATAGTATGGACCTGGTCATGATATTTCATATACGGGCTTAAATAAGACAATTAATAGTATTAAAAATGAAAAGTATGACCCAAAATTAGTGGGTTTCAAAAAAAAGTTCACACGACTCGGTCAAAATTTGGCCAAGATATCAAGAAAACTAATTTTTGGAATCTTATGACGTCACGAAAATCACAAAAAATTAATTTTTCTCTATTACGCTCAATTTTTATCCAATTTTGACAAACAAAGTATGTAATCCTACTAAATTTGGGTTATACTTTTCAAATATTTGGTTAAATTTAATGCACCTATAACTAATTTCAAGATAGTATGGACCTGGTCATGATATTTCATATACGGGCTTAAAGAAGACAATTAATAGTAATAAAAATGAAAAGTATGTACCAAAATTAGTGGGTTTCAAAAAAAAGTTCACACGGATCGGTCAAAATTTGGCCAAGATATCAAGAAAACTAATTTTTGGAATCTTATGACGTCACGAAAATCACAAAAAATTAATTTTTCTCTATTACGCTCAATTTTTATCCAATTTTGACACACAAAGTATGTAATCCCACTAAATTTGGGTCATACTTTTCAAATATTTGGTTAAATTTAATGCACCTATAATCAATTACATGATAGTATGGGCCTGGTCATGATATTTCATATACGGGCTTAAATAAGACAATTAATAGTATTAAAAATGAAAAGTATGACCCAAAATTAGTGGGTTTCAAAAAAAAGTTCACACGACTCGGTCAAAATTTGGCCAAGATATCAAGAAAACTAATTTTTGGAATCTTATGACGTCACGAAAATCACAAAAAATTAATTTTTCTCTATTACGCTCAATTTTTATCCAATTTTGACAAACAAAGTATGTAATCCCACTAAATTTGGGTCATACTTTTCAAATATTTGGTTAAATTTAATGCACCTATAATCAATTACATGATAGTATGGGCCTGGTCATGATATTTCATATACGGGCTTAAAGAAGACAGTTAATTGTATTAAAAATGAAAAGTATGACCCAAAATTAGTGGGTTTCAAAAAAAAGTTCACACGACTCGGTCAAAATTTGGCCAAGATATCAAGAAAACTAATTTTTGGAATCTTATGACGTCACGAAAATCACAAAAAATTAATTTTTCTCTATTACGCTAAATTTTTATCCAATTTTGACAAACAAAGTATGTAATCCTACTAAATTTGGGTTATACTTTTCAAATATTTGGTTAAATTTAATGCACCTATAACCAATTTCAAGATAGTATGGACCTGGTCATGATATTTCATATACGGGCTTAAATAAGACAATTAATAGTATTAAAAATGAAAAGTATGACCCAAAATTAGTGGGTTTCAAAAAAAAGTTCACACGACTCGGTCAAAATTTGGCCAAGATATCAAGAAAACTAATTTTTGGAATCTTATGACGTCACGAAAATCACAAAAAATTAATTTTTCTCTATTACGCTCAATTTTTATCCAATTTTGACAAACAAAGTATGTAATCCTACTAAATTTGGGTTATACTTTTCAAATATTTGGTTAAATTTAATGCACCTATAACCAATTTCAAGATAGTATGGACCTGGTCATGATATTTCATATACGGGCTTAAAGAAGACAATTAATAGTAATAAAAATGAAAAGTATGACCCAAAATTAGTGGGTTTCAAAAAAAAGTTCACACGGATCGGTCAAAATTTGGCCAAGATATCAAGAAAACTAATTTTTGGAATCTTATGACGTCACGAAAATCACAAAAAATTAATTTTTCTCTATTACGCTCAATTTTTATCCAATTTTGACACACAAAGTATGTAATCCCACTAAATTTGGGTCATACTTTTCAAATATTTGGTTAAATTTAATGCACCTATAATCAATTTCAAGATAGTATGGACCTGGTCATGATATTTCATATACGGGCTTAAATAAGACAATTAATAGTATTAAAAATGAAAAGTATGACCCAAAATTAGTGGGTTTCAAAAAAAAGTTTACACGAATCGGTCAAAATTTGGCCAAGATATCAAGAAAACTAATTTTTGGAATCTTATGACGTCACGAAAATCACAAAAAATTAATTTTTCTCTATTACGCTCAATTTTTATCCAATTTTGACAAACAAAGTATGTAATCCCACTAAATTTGGGTCATACTTTTCAAATATTTGGTTAAATTTAATGCACCTATAATCAATTACATGATAGTATGGACCTGGTCATGATATTTCATATACGGGCTTAAAGAAGACAATTAATAGTATTAAAAATGAAAAGTATGACCCAAAATTAGTGGGTTTCAAAAAAAAGTTCACACGACTCGGTCAAAATTTGGCCAAGATATCAAGAAAACTAATTTTTGGAATCTTATGACGTCACGAAAATCACAAAAAATTAATTTTTCTCTATTACGCTCAATTTTTATCCAATTTTGACAAACAAAGTATGTAATCCTACTAAATTTGGGTTATACTTTTCAAATATTTGGTTAAATTTAATGCACCTATAACCAATTTCAAGATAGTATGGACCTGGTCATGATATTTCATATACGGGCTTAAATAAGACAATTAATAGTATTAAAAATGAAAAGTATGACCCAAAATTAGTGGGTTTCAAAAAAAAGTTTACACGAATCGGTCAAAATTTGGGCAAGATATCAAGAAAACTAATTTTTGGAATCTTATGACGTCACGAAAATCACAAAAAATCAATTTGTCTCTATTAGACTTAATTTTTATCCAATTTTGACTAATAAAGTATGTAATCCTACTAAATCTGGGTCATACTTTTCAAATATTTGCACCTTTAATCAATTTCAAGATAGTATGGGCCTGGTCATGACATAGCTTTGAAAACATGAATTTAATTCTTAAATAAGTTCTTCATCTGACAATTATCCGATAATGATGCTGACTCATGAACAAATCACTATTCAGGTCTAGAATTAGAAATATGTTAAAAAATGACGTATAATAATAGTTCATATTAAAAAATCGTCTTGAAAAAGTCACTCCTGGAAAAGTATGGGAATTTCCTTCTTGAGACATAGCAGACATTCTGTATATGTATATATTTTTATCGAAAAGTGAATACCAATAAAAGTTTTACATGAAATAAGTTTATTAATTAAATTATAAATAGTTAATTTTCTTGTGTTTTATCTTAAAAAAGTCACAATAGTTGGTATCACTTTCGAAAAAAAAAATTGTCACTTTCATACATTGCATAACTTTGATATAAACATGAGAATTGTTTCCGGTTTATAACAGCATGAAATTTTCAAATCAAAACATTGTCATCAAAATTTAGATAATAAATGTGTAAAGGTATTGTTTAAAAATTCTGATTTTAAAAAAATAACTTCCGGTTTTTATATTTTCACTATAATTTAGATAATTGTAATTAATCAATAAGTATGAGGAATTCCTTTTGTGTTGTTAATTATACAAAAATTTATATATCATTCAATTAAAACTATTCAAAAATTCTATGCGTAGAGTAAATTGAAACGAATTTGACATGCTATTAGTATACAGGTGTGTATTTATACCTGTATTGACTGAGTATTTTATGAATGCTAATGATTAAAAATAGTTCAAACATTGATACGTACCCATATGTCGAGTATCTTAACAATTAACACTGTTAATTGTATCATTTTGTTTTTAAATAAAACGGAATCGAAAAGTAACGTCTTTGTCTTTTTTAGCATTTCCACAAAACGTTTTGCGGTCTACAAGCTTTAGTTGTAATATTTTCCTGGTAAAATTGAAATAAAGGCGAAGAATTTAGCTAATCATATTTAGTTACACACATAAAACACTGTATATACCTCATTTATTTATTAGTTTGGTTTGCGATTTCTCAAGAATATAATCATCAAAAATTGTATTTAAGCTTAGGTTAATTCAAGGATGAAAAAATTTGCAAAATAAGAATTTCGTTAAAATTGACCTAAATGGCTACAACGATTTTCTTCATACTAAGTATGTTCACAACGAAATTTTACAACTTTTATTGAAATATTTCTTTGAAAAGTTTCATATAACTCGGTTGGGGGAGGGGCATACATAACACTGCACGTAGGTTAATTCACTTATTACTTTGGTTTTCGATTTACTTGTTGACTTAAAAATTTAATGTTTCTAAAAGTATATAATGCAAAAAGAAAGTCTTGAGACGCGTCATAGCAGACACTAAACACCAATTTTACTTACTTCAAAAGTTCTAATCCATAATTGATAAAAAATAAATAAAACTAATAGCTTATGCAAATGAGTAAGTGAGATAACAAATAATTCCCAACATTGTAGATCTATGTTAAACCAGAAGAGGCCACAATACGAATAGTTAGACAACTCTGACATGTGAACATAAATTAATGAACACCTACAATCTTTTCTCACATTCAATAAAATCACTTTCTTCTTTGGATTTTAACAAATGTTTGTTTGTTTTTTTATTTTTATATATAAATATCTTTAAAACAGGAATATTTGACATTATAAAATAAAATATGCAAAATTTTATATATTTATAAACAATTTATGCAACAAAACAGCATTTTAAATAATATTTAAGGATGTTATGGTTCAATTTTCCGAAAGCTTTGTAAGAAATTTAATTGTGTCATATAACAATGATTGGTCTTATGGAAAATTTTTCTAGAAAATAGAATAATTAATTTAGAATAACGCTTAACAGACTTTATTGTTTATATAATTGAGTATCAATATTTGAACTATTTTTAATCATGAGAATTCATAAAATACTTTAAATATGCAGTTTATTAAATTATAAATACCTGCATATTAATAATAATCTGCACTTAATTAAGTGGTTATTAGCTAAATTTGAGCTGAAATTCTGACGAATCCAAACAATTTACGAAAAAATGTTTCATACAAAGGTGTTAAAATATTTTTTGAATTTTTTAAAGGTAGGGTCATGAATCTATTGAACCCATTAGGTCGATTTTATACACTCACGAACTAAAACTCACTTTGTATACCTAAAATACGCCGCCAAACAATTGCTATCTCTTTTCGATTTTAATTTATCGTGATGACAGCCGTTCGAACAGTCGGAAATGGATTAATTAGGTATTTCTATGAACATATATACCAAAATTTTGTCAATGCTGTCAATATTTCCTAGCGTTACAAACTTTAGTCTAAAATTAATATTCTCTGACGTATCTTATATATGTCAAGAGTATATTAGTAAGCATTCTATGTAATAAAATCGTACAATCAAAACAAAAACCTGCACTATAACGTCCTTAAAATAGGTAAATTGATAGGTAGGGAACAAACATATCAAGAATTATTATAATCAATAGATATTTTGTATTAAATAAAAAAAATTAAAAACTTGTTTCATAATAATTTCATAATCAATTATATTTTTTTAAAACAAGTTTTTATTCTTTATTTATTTTGTACCAGAAAAAAAAAATTTGTTTTCATCATTTAATTAATAATTTAAATTACTTGAATTTTTGAAATTTTTAGAACAAGTTGTTGAAAAATATATAAGTATTTCGAACATTTTAATATCGTAAGGCAGTTTTATACTGACAACATTGAATTGTCATAAAATCGAAAATAGATTATCATAAACAAATTATTATCTTATGAAAATAATTAATTTTTTTCTAATTTTTTGCATTACTTTTGAAAAAAAAAAACATATTTAAACTTAAAAGCATCTATCGGCAAATAATATTTCTTTTGACATTGGAAAAATTCAAAGCTGCATGTAAGAATCTTGAAAACTCTTAAGAATTTCTTTCTTACAATAAAATAGACACTTTAAATTAGCTTAAACGACAATAAATATTTAATTAACGCTAAAATTTCCATAATTATGTTAAGAACTAAATATGATTGTTAAAATATTCAAAACCAATAAAAATAAATATTTAATGAGATCATTTAATTTTTACGATCAATACAAACAATAATATACATTTTTTTTTTTATTTAAAAATAAATTAAAACATAAATTTGTTTAAAAAAAAAAAAATTAATTTAAATTGTTTTATTGACACTGATCACTCTATGTATAGTCTAGATATGCATATTATCATGTTTTAAAAAGTACATAACCTTAAAAGATCAAACGTCTACATAAAAATGTCAAATGCGTGTTATTAATTAAATGATCTTAACAACCAACAGTCAGTGCATTGCGTTATTCTCACTTTAATCATAAAAATAACTACAGTAAAAAATTATGGTAGGATGAAACCCATTGGAAACGGAAGAGAATATAACAAAAATGAAATTTAATTTACGAGTGATCTGAGGTCAGGCAGTGGAAGGGGGTGAGTTTTTAAAACACGGTTTATCACGATTTCCGGCAAAACTACGTTGGGAAAAAGTTTAATGGCAAAGTTGTACGAAAGTTGTAAGATCCATTCAACGATTGGATGCTTAGTTTTTGAGATATTGCTTAAAAGCCGATCCGATGGTCAATATACCGCACAAATTCTAAGCGATATCTCAAAAACTAGTCACCCAATCGTAAAATAAATGTTATTTTTGGGTTTCTTAGACATTAATTACTCTAGAAAATCTAAAAAAAGAAATAAAATTATCTTCGATTATTTACAAGGTTTTTCTCAGAATCACAATAACGTACTATCCCGAATGTACTTTTCCCGATTTTGATGAATTTTCTAAAATATCAAATTGAATATTCCTTCAAACTTTAGATGAAAATCACTATGAACGATTTTGATTATATATGTGTTCAAAAAAAAATGTGTATTTAATTATCACTCCAACGTGTTAATATGACAAATAGCTTCATTATTGGCGTCAATAAATATCAGTCTATTGATTTTGTCACTTGTAGTGAAAGTTTATGTACCTAAGATCTATATATAAATTTGTTAATTAACAATGATCTCTTTGTAAACATAATGACAGACTACAGACAAGGTTAAGTTTCTTTGAATTTAATTTTAGATTATTTTATACCCTTCATAATATAAAATAATATTGAGGATTTATTACGAAAAAGAATTACTGGTTAAATCATAAGTCATTTAAAAATAATTGGAAATAACAATTAACAGTGTTAATTATTTAGATATTCAACTTGTAACAAAAGTTATTTTCACTAAAAATGCTATAACTCAGATACTAATAATGCAACAGCTGTTAAATTTATATACGCGTCTTTTGAAGGTTAGGTCTAACTAAAAATCATATGGATTTGATTGATACTAGTAGCGCCGTCTATGTGACAGCCTACGGAATTTTCAGCCCACCTGTTAGCTAGGTATCAATGGTAGAACAGTTGATACAGTTATAAATACATTTATAATAATAGAGTAGTTGAGCATGTTTAAGTACAAAGTACTTCAAAATATTGATTTCTTAATAAAAAGTCACAAAAAATAAATATTTTTGTAAAACAAATAAGATTGCTTGCCATAAAATTACATTTAAATTTTAACCTTTTTTTTATAAAAGTAAAATAATGCAAATATTATTAATTCCTTGTCAAATTTATTGTTAGTCGTACGAAACAAATTTGATAATGAAAAGGTCTATAGAAATGGACTAATTAACACTATAAACATCATTTGTTTCTAGCGTTTCAAATTTTAGATTAAAACTAATTTATTCTAACATATTCCAAATATATATCGAGTATAAAAATATTTTAAATTAGAGATATCTCTAAATTTTCAATTGAAAATATTCTCAAATAATTATTAAACCTTGATTAATTATTATTAACAATTTTATATTTTATTATTTAGCTAAACAAAAAACCTAATACTAACAATACATAAGTAGTGTATGGGAATTGTGAAGGCTATTTTAAATTTAAAATATCGTAGCGGGATACCTGATTAATATAATATTTAATAGAATTTCAAGTATCTTGCCGGTAAATAGAATTAGATTAAGCAAAAAAAAAAACAAAAAAAACAACTGATTTATATTTTTTATTTCTCATGAACTAAATGCATAATGAAGTATAAATTAACCATGAAATATTGATAGCATATGCATGCAATTTCTTAAAAACATATAATTTAAGTTATAATTAACAATTTTATCTATAGTGTGGCAAATAATTGTGTCGAATTTTTAAAAATAATTCTGAATTATAAATTTCCATTCATATAATTTAGTTGGTTAACAAAAATCAAAGAATAGTTCTTTAATGAATAAAAGAATCTTTAAAGGGGTGGGGGAATTGTTACCTCTATAATAAGCTGATAAATTTGGGCATTAAATAATAACAATTTTATATTCATTTTAAAGTATTTAATTATTCCTAGTGTATACAAGATTATAAAATAGAAAAATTCATTAACAGGGAGTGCTTATCTATTCATCTTAAAGAAATGGAAAATCGTGTTCAAGGCTCAGAAACTTCTTCTAATGAATATGGGCAAATATTTAATAATTTTTTTAATACAGTCAAAAAACTCGATTTATCCCTTATATTACTGATTTTTTATTCCAAATTAATTAGTCTTTAATAACATCATAATAATACAAGTCAACTAAAAAACTAAGCATCTAGCCTAAGCTTTATCTATAATACTACATAGCCACGCTGTTGCGTTGTCTAGTAAAACGATTTGTACTAATTTGAAATAAACTTATTTGTAATTATCGTTGAAATTATAACAGTTTACGGAGCAGCCGTTTATAAAACTGATTGTGTTATCAGTTAATTATCAATCAATTTAGTTGGTAGTAAGTAAAAGTTTTTGAATTATTAATTGATATGAAACAAATAAATCGTGATTTACGCATATTAAATTACAAATCTAGTTCTACTTTAAAATAACTAAGTGAAAAATTATAAATCACCATTTGATTTCTAAATAACGATAAATATATTTAAATTAGGTGTACAGAGTGGCTCTCACTATAATAGATTATTGTTTTTCGTAAAATATTTGATTTCTCCACAATTTTAGCTCAAATTTACAAATTTCTCATTATTATCCACATTTTATTTGATTACATACATTTTTTTTACTTGATTAAATGAACATATAATTATACTCAAAAGAATTAAAACAGGTTAACTAATCAATATTAAATGCTATTGTTTTTATTTATTCATTTTTCAACCCCAAAATTTTAATCGCGATTTTAGTATTTTTATATGAATAATATCAAAATAATTTAATAGTTTATTTGTATATAGGCCTGAAAAAACAAATCGAAGGATTCTTCTCAAATGACGAGCCAAACAAGCTCTTTGAGCTAAAGGACTTTCTTAGTATCCTTGAACGCGAAGTAGGTACGAATGCCGAATTATGGCCGGGTGTCGATATACCTTTTTGATGGCCAAAGATTCCTTCTCCTCTATTTCTATCATGTGTATGGGTTTGTAGGGAAAAGCAAAAAAAGAAAGTTTGCCAATGAATCTAAACATTTTAAAATATGATATCTACGGAGGCGAGGCGCCGGATACCACCTAGTAATTACTCAGTCACATTTGTTCTGTGTAAAATTTTAATGGACCACACTGTGTTAATACATAAATAACATCTACCACGTTCCAATTTGTTTGAAAAAGAAATTATTTTTGTGAAAAAAAAAAGAAAAGTATACATTTTATTATTAAAAACATACAATCTTTGAATACATAAAAAATTACAAAGAACAATTGTAAGGTATTTTCTTTTCTATACATGTTCATTTTTTTCGCTCATTAATATGTAAATCTTGTCATTTATTTGAAATAATGAAAGTATTCTTATTTATGGACTTATATGTGGCTGGTGTTATCTATGGTTTTTTTATTGTTTTTATGTTATCTATTATTATTTGATTCATCTTACAAAAAAAATACCCTTCTCTTTGATTAACCGAGAAGATTGTGGCCTAAAACAATATTTTAATATGTATAAACAAATATAGTACATATTGTTGCTAAATTCAGAAGTATTTTTGAGTCATCTTGACAATAAGTATCTATCGTCTAGTATCTAAACAAATAATTCTGTTAGTTAACTCTTCTGTTAACTAACTTTGAAAATCTTTTATAGTTGGGTCAGGGATCTATTGTACCCAATGACCCGATTTTACTCATTCACGAACTTAAACTCATTTTTTATGGTTTGAATACGTCCCCAAAATTTCAGCTCACCATCTCGTTTTATTTTTGAGTTCTTCAAATGACGGGTGGGAAATGGATTAATTAAGTGTTTCTATGAAGAACATAATTTTGTGCGATCAATATTAGGTGGCGTTACAAACTTTAGACTACAATTAATATACTCTGATATATTATATATGTCGAGTATAACAAAATACATGATCTGTACGTATTAATGTGAGTACCTTTGAGACACGACTATATTTATTGGTTGTAAGAAATTGTAAAAGATGCAGAATATCACATCAGACTGACTGTAAGTAATGTAGTATAAAACCGTTATGAAATTAAAAACATCGATTTAAACCACATTGCGTACAACATTGTTGTTACTTTAACTGGATGTTGATGTTATAAATAAAAATATTATTTATTTATTTAATGTTTGTGGTTAAAAATTTACTGTAGTAATAATGGTGACATGATAATGTACCCGAAAATTATCACTATCAAATTAGTTTTAGCAAAATAAGTTTCCTAATCATACTATATTTTATACAATCGCGGATCTATTGATCTGGGCACGGTAGACATACGGTCGATAAGCAGATTTTATATTTTCGACGTTACGTTGGAAGTAACTTTAAAATTTGCATGTTCAGTAAATAAACAGAGAAATCAGATTGCATCGTTACAAACAGAAAAGTACGTCTTTAAATCGGGACACGACTAATTTCAATCTACAGTTTTGATGTGAAATATCTATATAGGCGAGGGTAAACTTGAGTATTGGCGTGGCGATATAGACCGTGGCGACGCATCTCCATATGATGGAATATATGTAGTCGTAGGTAATGCGCAAGTGACTGTGCGTAATGTGTCTTGCCACACACTGATCTCGCATACCTATAGTTTATATAGTGCTATTTACTACGTTACACATGTTAGGGTAATCTACAAAATTATTTCGATGTTTCACATCTGCAAGGCTTTGTGTGACGGCTCACAATTTCGTTTTTCTACCTTAGCCCAGTAACACTATTTGCGCTATCAATTAATGGAAAAAAGGATTATAAAGATTTTATTTATGGAATATTTATATTTATCTATATACTAGATAAATTTTTTGATAATATACAGAAGAAATCGTGTATTGTAAAATTAAAAAATATACTTTGATACATGTATAATTAAATATGGAGAAAAACTACCTTTTTTTTAACATGTTTAAAAGTTTAATAACATTTAATATGGTATATAATGTTTTTTTTTCTATTAAAATTATTACCACCAACAAAATTCAACATTCTAATCATGTATTTTATTAATTCAACAACATCGAAATATTTTATTCTTAAATTCATTTGTAATAAGTGAGATAATAGTCAGGGAGGTAGCGTCACAAATGATACAATTATTTCAAGTCGATTCATGTTAGAATTGAATGTTTATTAGCAGTCAGGAATTGATATGTAAGTCAGCTAGCTCCGAGAGGGTGGGCATGTGGGTTTAAAAATGTCTGCTGAGTAGCCATGCAATATCCATTTAAGGCAATCAAATGTAATATTCAGCAGACAATTAGTCCACCAGTAAATTTTGAATTTTTATACTCAAATAAATAAAATACGCGACGACCTGAATCTGAATCAATCGCTTTTGTATTGGAACTTTTTTTTATCTCTTATGGTAAAGCCATGAATCCATGGGGCTCAATTGCCCAATTTTGACCATAAATTTATTGGTCGCTATTCTGCATACATCTTTCTACTGTTAAAAATTCAGATTGGTTGCATTCGCGGTCTGACAGTAAAGGTGTTACAAAAATTTGGGATATACCAACGCACTTTCGTACACTCATACACACAAATTTCTGTGTTTGGTTTTCCTGATAATTCCAATCACTTCCCTTAAAAGAAATTTAAAATATATTTCACACTATTTTCAAACGATTAATGGCCCCCCCCCTCTCTCTCTTTCTGACTTAACGTAATTATTGATATCAATCGATCACCAAAGCTAAGCAACAATCAGTCTGTACTGGGATTGGTGACCTTCTTGGAGTGCTGTGCACTGTAGTCACTGTATGACCTTAGCAGTTAAAAAGTGATTTAAAATAAATAAATAAATAAAAGATTAATTTTTTCAAATTATACCAATAACTGTAGAATCAGAGACCAAAATTTTAGAGGAGGCCACCCTATAAAATACGAAGACATTGACATTGAAATAAATTCGTGACAATGCTTTCTTTTTTTTGTTTTTACATGTACACAAAAGGTTAACCATTAATTTAATTAACATTTAACAAATAATCTTTTAAACATTTATACATCATTATTAGTCAATTATTATTAGTCGAAAAAAAAATAAACGTCATTTGAGACAACAATAGCTAATTAGTTTAATAAATGATGTCATTTTTCACCTCTAAATAAATTTTTTTGTAAAACGTTTTTATCTTTCATATTTCTGATTGTACAATGTGGGTCGATTAATCAAAATTATGTTCCAAATACAGGTGAGAAGATTCTAATCGATTTAGACCTAAATAAGAATTTTAGCACGGAATGAATGATTTATTTGAGCATTTTATAAGTTGACTCTAAGGTCTCGTATATTGTAATTGGATTTACCTTGGTTAAAAATAAAAATTATGTACCTGAAATTAAGGATGATTTAAACGCTCTAGATGTAAATAGACCCGGCGGTATAATTTTTCATGGTGATTTCAGGCCGATCAATTTTCGATTATATTGAAAGTTTATATGAAGTTGATAATCGAATGACGGTTCAGCAGACGCACCCAAGATGGAGTAATAATAAAATATATTTCAGATCGCTTGAAATTAACAATAGAGATAGTTTCAATAATGTAGTAAATAAAAAAAAAATAACAAATACAAAATTTTTATATGTTTTTGAAAAAATAAAAATCAACTTTCTACATATAAAACGGCCATCATAAAAACATGTCATTAATTTTTCACCTTTCGTGACTTGTGATTTTTATTTTTAATAGTCGCTTACATTTTTTAATTGAAGTTATACTTCTTTAGACGCGTTATGAAAAAATGATAAGACTGAACTTTTAAGATGCGCATCACCGTCACACAAAATTCATAGGTTGACGCTATTGTTGATGATTTTTATATTACACTTAATGTAAGAAAATATATATTTATTTATTGAATTTTTCAAATTTAAACTAAGCTTTATTGCCTGTGTTGACTATCCTTCTGTAGTCCTTTTATTATTTTATTGGAATTAATTATTTACATACAATTAAAAATTGTTTATTAATGATACCAAAGAAGTATAACTTCTGATGCGCATTCATAACGTACACGTGTTTATATTAATAAAATAACACAAAACAAAACCTTTTAAAAGGAATAATTTAAACGTTTCTCAGTATGTGAAAGCAGCTTACGTTTTAACTAAATAGTTTATAGAAATTAATCAGAACATATTTAATGTGTGTTATTGGATGGATGCAGTCAATAAAATATATATAAATTTTTATTGGATATATTGTTTTTGTAGCACGTAAATAATAAAAGGTATTTTAACATTATATACAAATAAAAAACATCAGAATAGGATCTGGAGATACTTGAGTACAAAAAAGTCAAGCACCGCATTCTGTTAGGTACCGGGCTGATACTAAATTAACTATATTTCACATCAAAATGTGAAACTAGAATCAATACCATAACAAAACTTGAAAAACAAAGCAGTTATAAGCTATCAAAGGTTATTTTCTTTTCTCTTTCTTGAAAAAGATGTTTTACATGTAATTTATATGGAGATACTAATAGATGACGTCATACGTAGATATTTCCCCTCTTTGGTCAAAAGGGAGGATTCAATCTAGACTCAATATCCTTTAACCTAGAAGTTTATAAGCTCTTAAAGATTATTTCCATCTCTTTCTTGCAAAAAAAGGTTTATATATAATATGATTCCACGATAAACGGTCATTTCCTATAAAAAAATCGCACAACAAAATTTAAAGCGATTTTATGTCGAAAAGAAAAGACAAGAGATGTCATTTTTATGATTTACTTTGCTACTGAATATTTTTTTATTTTCGAAAAAATTTCAGAACTTTACAAAAGTCTTTATTTTTATATCCATTTTATATTAAAATGACTCTTACCTTAAAAAATTTGGACCAAAAATTAACTCGACTACATCCACATTCTTAATATTTGAGATATTCTTACCATAACATTCATTGACAGATTACAGTGCTCGATTTTTTTTCATACTCAAGTACCTCCAGACCGTGCATATATAAAATAATATTCGTCATAAATAAAAATAGGCATTTAGTTATAAATATTTATTTATTAACATAAATAAACCAAACGAACCATAAAACTTAACATTTAAATAAATACAGCACGACATTATTATAAATACTCACTCACACATACGGGAGAAATTCATAATCAAAACATTAATTTTTTTTTTTATAAAAGAAAACTAATTAAGTGCGGATTGATTGCAACCAAAATGGTTCTATTTACTAATTATATCAATCTGTATCATCTTATAGGTTGCCATTTGAAATTTTTGAATTGCAGTGTCCCTAGGACACCTTGTAAGTTTTTTTTTATTAACAAAACAGGGTTTGCATTTTAAACTAGACTGAAAATTGAAAATACTCCATTGAAAAGTTACATTTTGGGTTGCGTTTTTTAGAGGACGCAATTTTATTTTTTTGATGTGCAGGGGGGGTCAGTGTAAAGCTAAAACCAAGTTTGTGGGGTCGCCACCCTTGTCCCATGGCCGCCATCTTGAAAATAGGGGTTGAAATGGTATTTACGATATATCTCTTAAACTATTTATTTTATAAAAAAAATTTTTTTTGTTGCAAATTAAATTCTCTACAACTTTGCTCAAGTAACTTTTTGTCGTAGAACTATAAATAAAAAAGTTATAAGCGAAAATCTAAATATAAATTTTTTTCTCAAATTTCCGAAGATTTTCCCTTATAACTTTTTTATTTATAGTTCTACGACAAAAAGTTACTGGAGCAAAGTTGTAGAGAATTTAATTTGCAACAAAAAATGTTTAAGAGATATATCGTAAATACCATTTCAACCCCTATTTTCAAGATGGCGGCCATGAGACAAGGGTGGCGACCCCACAATCTTGGCTTTAGCTTTACACTGACCCCCCCTACACATCAAAAAAATAAAATTGCGTCCTCTAAAAAACGCAAGGTAAGGCCTAAAAAATGTAACATTTCAATGGACTAAAATATATACTTTTTCTTTTTATCATAACGTTAGGGTTTAAATGGAAAACAGCCTGTATATTATTTCTCAAAGGTATTTTGAACAATGTATACTCATTCTGTGGAAAATAATTACTTTCCTGATAAAAAAAGTTCAATTCTATTTCTCTAAGATGAATTGGAAATCAATAGGATTGAATAGAACACTTTTTTTGATCACGATTCTCTTATTCTAATAAAATAGCTACAGCGCTACAGAATGCTGAATATCAATTGCAATAATCATGCAGATTGTTTTATTCATAAATAACAGATTTGTTTAAATATATAATACACAAGAGATCTGTTATAGATTTAATACAGTACCTACCAAGCATGCATGTATTTAAAACAGGTCTGTTTATTATTCTTTTTATTTAGTCTATTCCAAATGTTTATAAAGTAACATTGAACTTTATAAAATGTTTATATAATATTAATTCAATGAATAATAACAATTACAATAACATACACATTCATATTGCATGTATAATTTATTTTCGATTTATTATAAAATGAGTGAAGATAATAACTAACAGAGTTAATTGTTTAAATACTCGACATATGATTGAATATCATTGTTTGGACTATTTTTAAATTAGTATTCATAAAATACTATAAATATCCAGTCTATACAGTTATATATGTATAATAATAATATGTATTGTAATTACCTATATGTGATAATTAGTTAAATTTAAGCTGAAATTGTGTAGAACTTTACGAAAATATGTTTTAAACAAAAGTTGTTTATTTCAAAAAAAATAATCATTTTTTTGTGTATTTAAACTTTTGTTCTATCTTTTATAGTTAAAAAGTTGAGTCAAGAATCCATTGGACCCAATGAACCGATTTTTTTTACGACTTAAAAACACTTTTTATGTTAAGAATATGTCATCAAAATTTCAGCTCACTATCTCTTTTTGTTTTTGAGTTATCAACATATAACTCAATATATATTATTTTGTGGCTAATTCAGAAAACGTATACTAGTTTACCTATAGCTTAGAAATGTATTTCAAAATTTGCCATCATGTCTATTAATAAAAAAACTAAAAACTTCCTTACACTAATGTTAGTTGGTGCACTGTACGACCCCAATGTAAATAAATGTATGTTTTATAAATATGTAATATTTAAATTATGGATTCATTGTGTAATATAATCGTGATAAATCTTTAGTACCTTATAAGTAAGTACCTTTTAGCTGTTAACTAGTAAGTAGTAACTAACTAACCTATCGACAAATTGACAGACATAAAACTATTTTAGAATCCATACAAATTATACATATTACAGAGTTGATACTTCCTACAACAAGTATTATAATTATAATTTATAATACATACATTTTGGAAACATAACAATGTCCTATGAAGACAAAATCAATAATTACTTATCCATACATAATAGTTTTCATATATAAATACATATGTTTAATATATGATCATCCAATAGGAAAATTTTTAATATTTTTTTCTTTTTTTGTTACAGGTAAGCAAAAGTTAATTTCTGCTAGTTTTAAGAACTGTGGGAAAAAATGTAAGTAGATTTTTTAATCAAAGAAACCAGGATCAGATTTTCCTAAGAGGAGAGATGGGCAAAATCCATTTTTAGTGATTTAAATTTCATTCAAATGAAAAAATTTTCATGGTTGTATACAACAATCAAAAGTAAAAAAAAAATATTTTCAAAAAAAAAAAAAAAAAGAGACCTTGAAACGTAACGATATATCGAAATTCGGGTTTCACAAAATCAGCCTTATTATAAGAAGGTCCCACCTCGATAACTTAATGCCTGTTTCGTAAAAGTCTAACCATTTATGTTATTTACAACGCATAAAAGTTTACGTTCTTAGTAGCAAGTCAATAGAACCATTGTTAATTCAATATATCAATAATAATGAAATCATTACATTAACCTTTATTAAACAGAAGTAAATTTATGTCAATTTAAAAGTACATAAAAAATGATGTTTGTATTATGATTATTACATTTTTTTTATTTATTTATTATTGAAATACTTCTACCTACACCATTTTACTTCTAGTATTCATCATAAAGCAATACAAAAGAATACACAACACAATACACTGATTTCAATATCTCTTTTCATATTTCATTACAACAATCATTCTCATTCAGTAATTATTAATATAACAACAACAAAAAATTATGTCTGTAGCAAATAAAAAAAGACGTTGACATAGAGGAAATTCGCTATAGTATTATATTACTTTATATCCGTATCGTGCACGAGTTTATTTTGCATTGTAAATAAAATGTTACAAATGACTGTGGATCATACATTTTTTTATATTAAACATTTGTGATTATTTTCGAATGAATTTATTATATTTACAATATAAAATTGTACTTGTAATAAACCCAATTTTTGGTTGAAATCAGGGATTTTTAATTCGAAGTTGGATCGTCTAACTGTCCAATTACCAATTTAATGCATGTACAACTTAACATTAATAATTGACTATTACAGATCGCTTTAAAAAACTCGACTGATCAGCTATGCGCTTAAATGCCTATCTTTCGTATATTCTAGAAAACAATACAAAATTGAATTTATCTAAACAGTATTTGGTCGAAAGATTTTTAGAATTAATTCATCTAATTAACATACCATTCTACACTTGTTTCCAGATGATTTTATAAACAATAAGACATACAAATAATTATTTACTATAAAATTAACTTGAATAAATAATATTCTTTGTTGGCGAACTTTTCTAATTCGTGTTATATAACATTTAAAAAAAATTATAAACAGAGGTGTATGCAAATATTGAGAAGTAAATTGAAGTACACTACATCCATCAATATATTAGACTTTTCTTCTTATCATGATGCCCGTGTGTGATTATTCTGAAACACCTGGTATTATTGCAACGAATCTCAATGCAATTCTTTTATTATTATATGTTCATCAAATACAACATATCGCTACACACACTTCATTTAAAAGCCATAAAAAAAAAAGAGTTGGCATCGAGCACGGACGAACAAACACACAAACGGACGGACGGATCGGATGCTCATAAAATACACAATTTATGCCTAATATGGGTCATGTAATACATTCACTATTAATAAAATATTACAATACAAACTTAACTATAATATCATCGTACGTTGTACGTACTATGAATGAGATTATGTGAATGATATACGAGAATCGTATAGCAGCAATACGCTTAGATAAGTTCAAGCAACCAAGAGACCTAGTGAATATTTACACAAAATATTTCGCTGTGTAGACCAGGGTAGAAAAATGGTCAAATGTGAAAAAAAATTATAGCAAGATGAAACCCATTAAGAACGGAAGAGAATATAATAAAAAGGAAAGAAAAAATAATTTACGGGTGATTTGTGGTCGGGAAGGGAAGTGGAATGGGGTGAGTTTTTAAGAGTAAAACACGGTTTATCTCGATTTCCGGTAAAACTAGTCCTATGGAAAAAAGTTAAATGGCAAAGTTGTACGTAGTAAAAAGAACTACAGCTTTTGTATTTACATTTTTCTCACATTATCTCATGCTATCTACACTTTAAACTTTAATTCGAGCGATTGGTACTTAAAATTGCAATGGTGAAATTTTCCTCCTCCAACATTTAAGAAACTTCCATAATTAACTTGTAAGCCATGAATTTGTATTTTTTTTTTCTTACAAGTTGTCTCAATATAAATAAATATGTTGTTGGTTTACCTTGATCACCTAAAAATCAACTTTTATTGCAATTAAAAATTTATATATTTATATATATATTTTTTTTTTTTAATGTTATAAAAGATTATTATTTTGTCATTAGATGAGTTTTGCACACATTTGGCAATCATTATTTCAATTGTAGAAGGTTAAAAAATATGTTTAGTACAAAGTCATTCAAAATTGTAGGTATTACATATTTGTATTTTTTTTTTGTTTAACAAGAACGATAGAAGGTATGTTTTTGATATTCACAAGCGATTTCATAATCATTTTACGGATTTACTCAGCAAAACAAAAATTACGTGACCCGAATCTTTGGCGCTTATTAAAAATTTAAAAGCACGCGATCTTTATTATTAATTTTATTATACTCGAGTATATTCATTTTACTCTAAAGTTTGTAACGACCTAATGTTGACCGCACAAACAAAATTTTGGTATAGGTGTTTATAGAAACACTTAATTAGTCCATTTCCGACTGTCCGTCCGTCCTTCATCACGATAAGTCAAAAACAAACACAGATAGCGAATTGAAATTTTGGTGACGTATTCTAAACATGAATAAAGAAAAATAAACGAATATATATTATCAATACTATGTTATATAATTCGTTTAGTTTTAAACATCATTGTATATTACATAAAACGTAAAATTTTCACTAATTGGAGATTAACATTAAAAATATAATAATTATATAACACAAGTTTCACACTTCTTTCGTCACGTTAAAAATATAGATAAAGTCTGTTGAAAATGTCATTGGCTGATATGAAAATGATATTTAATTGTTGTAACTAATTATTATTTTGATAATCAGTAAAATAGCATTTCGATTATTTCGTAAAAATATTTATGTTACTTTTTAAAGGCTTGTTCACACGATACGTGCTAAGTTTTATTGTATATAAATTTCTTTAAATATATAGAAGAATTTCTATTTATTAAATTAATTAATTACGAAGAAGTTATAATTAGTAAAATAATCATTTCCTGGATAACCCCACGCGAAAAGTAATAGTCACCAAACATCTCTGAAATTAAGTGAGTTTCTTAAATTCCAGTTATTTGTAGGAGTAAAAAAAATTGCTAATCATCTGACGTTTGCTTGATTTATGATCTATAATCTGTCTCTTTTCCTAGAGAGTGGTTAATTTCTTGGGAGTATTGCTTTTATAATTCCCTATGCCTATGGTTAGTACTGTTCACTGAGCTCAAATAATAGTGAAATGCCTTATTGTAAATATTTACAACTACGTCTCTGATCACTCATAAATGCATACAAATAACAGTACCTAATTCTATTACAATCATAATTGACCGAATGAAGTGAGGTCTTCCACGGTAAAACTAGACGATTTTGTATTTCGTTTTTCTATATAAGTTTCTTCCACATTCTATATAAGTTTCGAACACCTTGTTCCATTTTGACGAAATTAGGTAGACACATTGAGCACATTCAGTGTATAGGTTTTGGAAAATTTTTACTTTCAAATTCACTGTATAGTTTTTGGAAAATTTTTATTTCTCCCCTTCGGGAACAAAGCGACTTCAAAAATGGACGTTCTCAATTCGACTGTAATTTTTTTTAGGTTTGTTATCTCTGAAGTTTTGACAGGATTATTCGATTTTGGCGATTCTCTTTTTATTTGAAATCTTCCCATGTGGTCCTATTTCAATTTGACCCAAATCTGATGTCCGTAAGAGAGCAGGCGGGAAAAAAATTATTTTTAGTGATAAAATATCATGCTTAAAAATTTTTTTATATTTAATCTAACTAAGATCATGATTTGGATAGTGTCAAATATCTTCTGAATTTTGTGTACGTATTATTTATATACTTTGTACTTCGAAGTGAGGTCTACAACTCTCAGAACTACTACTATTTACTATGTGTAGTTAATAGTAAATCAGTGAATAGCAGCTGTAGACTGACTACAGTGTTAAATATATAAAACCATGTGAGGCGTCACTACAAATATTGCAATAATAAAATATAATAAATACAAATAAATAAATAAAATATATTTTGTATTATTTCATATGATTGCATGCAATTTTCAAAGTATTTATTATTATAAATGTTTGGTCATTAACCTTCCGTCATACAATATTTTATTTAATGTTTAGCTCAGTTACAATAATACTCAACTAATGATTATAATAAAAAAAAATTTAAGTACATTGAGGCCATTTTTATACGTGACGAATATATCTTTAAAAACAGTAACATGAACCCCCCCCCCGCGCAATTAGGAAAGACACTGGGATCACGCCCAGTTAATGTATCGGAACTACTGGTGTTTATTTCATCCTAGCCTATAAAAACCATGATTATACCCTATAAAAATCAATCAATCAAAGTCAACCTAAAGACTAAAGCACCAAGGACTAAGCTTTATCTATAATACACCATCTTATATACTAGTTACATCGAGATTACAATTTTTAATACATCGTTTACGAAATGGACAAATTATAAATAAATAAACTTTCTGTCACCATTCGATTTATGAATCTGCAGCTCTATGGTGCAAAGTAAGCCCGAGTTTTACATCGGCTGACATCTCAAGCCCCCCTAGTTAATGTACTTCTCAAGCTAGGTTGATTTTCATCATCTAACAATCACTGAAAAGTCGGGACTAAACAGGAATTAGGGTTTTCACTTGGAAAACCCTAGTATTTCTTCCATTCTAATTACCAACACTATCCAGTGTAGGCTCTTCCCGGCTGAAACTGACCAGGCTAAAGTTGAAAAAAGTTGTGAGTATTTTGACAGGGCACTATCGGTTGAACTGTCACCTTTATAATTTGGGAATCTCAGACGAATTGTTTGTTTTTTGAAAACAAACAACTTTTGTTTGAAACATTTTTTCGTAAATTGTTTAGATTCACCACAATTTCAGCTTGTACATAAATTTGCAATGGTAGAAATTATTATTATTATTATTATCGTTGAAATAATCTTAGAATCGCATAATTTTCCATTTCACATACTAATTGAGATAAATAAATGTTGCTACAGACAAGATTTAATAAATAAATAATATTATTACATTAGTAATGAAAGGGTAATTTATATATAGGAAACCAGATTTTTTTAAATAAAAAAAATTTCTTTATATAAAAAAAAAATAAAAATTATGACGTAATCGAAGGTCAAACATTATAAACTGGTTGATTATTAAAATTACGTACGGTTAATTATATTAAGGATAGTTCACATTTTTAGCAATTAAAAATATTTTTTTTACTAAAATGATATATAAATATTTGTGCTTGAAAAATTTCTTACAATTTAATCTTAATTGGATAAATAATTTTACACCTTAAATCAAATATTACTTTAAAGTATTTGAAAATGGTGTGTGAGATGGTGAAATGGTGTGTGAGTTTTTCTCAACCCTTTTATAAAAAACGAGAAATTAAAAGTTTCGCACAAAAAAAATTTTAGTATAGGTGTTCATTGAATCAACTAATTAGTCCATTTTTGTTTCGGACAGAATATCAAAAAACTAATGTAATAAAATATAAAGCAAATATTTTCTATCTTTGTCAAATTTATTGTCAACAGTACGAACCAATTTTTAAAATAAGGTTTATGTATTGGAATTAATCAACTTTTATTTAACCACTTATTATTTATTGAAAATTTTTGGGAAATTTTTTAAAAAGTAGTGATTTAACAGGGAGATCATATAAGAAAATTTTCTAAACATATCCAAAAGTATATTGGGTGTTAAAAAAAATTTAAAGGTAAAAATTAACGAACATTTTCAAAAGTTACAACAGCATTCAGTTTGTATTGAGAAATTATGCAATTTTTCAATCAAATACTTCTATAACTTTTGAACGGGACAGAATATTGTTACCAAGTTTTTTTAGGAGTCAGGTCACTTGGGGAATCGTCCATAAAATTTTTACTAAAAATCTTTTAAAAAAATTTTCTAGTTTTGAAGGTTATGTCCAAATCATCCATAATAAAAATTTTTATATTGAATTCTAATGAATTATAACTAATGAATAATTTCTTCATATTTTCAGGTTCGATTAGAGAGTATTGGTGCTGAGGATATTGTTGATGGTAATCCAAGACTTATATTAGGTTTAATATGGACTATTATATTAAGATTTCAAATTCAAGAAATTGAAATTGATGTGGTAAGTTAATATATAATTGAAATTATTTCTAGGACGAAGAAAAGTTTCAAAGCGTTTAAGGACGTTCCCAAAAAAGTCTATTTTCAAATACATTTTAAATAAATAATAAAAACATTTTTTTGGAGCTGTGACTCAGCGAAAGATTGATAAATAAAAAATGGCCTATTGCTACTACTTCTCGACAAATTGACGTATTTAAAACCTCTTCAGAAAAGGGTATTTAAATTATAGCAATTAATTGAAATTTCTAATTTAAGGATGAAGAAAATGAAAGTTCAGAAAAGAAATCAGCCAAAGATGCATTATTATTATGGTGTCAACGTAAAACTAGCGGATATCCTGGTGTTAATATTAATGATTTTACAACGTCATGGCGTTCTGGACTTGGTTTTAATGCACTTATACATTCCCATCGTCCCGATTTATTCCCATGGGATCGTTTACAACCAGGAAGGAATATTGAAAATCTTAATCATGCTTTCGATGTTGCCAATTCTGAGCTTGGTATTCCACGATTGCTTGATGCTGAAGGTACTTTGTATTTTAATTTTACATATAACAGAAATTTTGGTGTATTTTTTTTCAAATGAGAAGGTAGAATTCAAAGGGAGAAACATAGTTTTTTTTTAAGAAAAAAAAAAATGTTGACATTCATATAGTTGAATTCATAAGCTCCCAAAATTATCGACGTATTTTCTCACAAACATTTCCGGTTTCAACAGAGCTAAATATACAAAATATTTTTTCAGATGTTGACACAACTCGGCCTGATGAAAAATCAATCCTTACCTATGTTGCTTCATACTATCATACTTTTGCCCGAATGAAAAATGAAATGAAAAGTGGAAGGCGTATTGCCAATGTAAGAAATCAATTTTCAGTAAATTTTTCTATTGAATATAAATTATTATTTTAATTGTCAAATTGTTTTTCTAGATTGTTGGACAAATGATGGACGCTGATAAAATGAAATTAATGTATGAAAAATTATTAACCAATTTATTGGAATGGATACGATTAAAAGTGATTGAATTGGAAGATAGAAAATTTCCAAATTCAATGGAAGGAATTCAAGCGTTATTGATTGCTTTCGGACAATATCGTACTGTTGAAAAACCACCAAAGTAAGCAATTTTTTTCAAGTTTGTATATATTGTATTTTCCATTGCCAACTATTTGAAGTTTGTAATTTTCTCAATAATTAATCTTAATTAGATGGCTTTCATCATCTCCACTTCGTTTTAATAAATATGTACTATTAATATTTAAATATTCGTCCAAGAATCATTTCTTGAGGAACTCTAGATATTTATTTAAAATTTCTTTGGATATTCTATTATAACAGTCGCCATCTATGCGTCAGTTTCAAAATTTCTCAAACCTCCAAATCTATTTCTATTCCATTCAAATTATTTTTCGCAAAGTTTAGACAAAATACTATAAATTAGTTCTATTTTATAGGTACAAAGAACGGAGTGAAATTGAAGCCCTTTATTTTAATATAAATACCCAATTAAAATGGCTACAACAAGGACCATACGTTCCACCCGAAGGAAAATATTTACATGATTTAGAAAAAGCATGGGAATCTTTAGAACGTGCTGAACATCGACGTGAAGTGGCATTACGTAAAGAATTATTACGACAAGAGCGTTTAGAACAATTAAATTATAAATTTGAACGAAAAAGTGTTTTACGTGAGGGGTATTTAAAAGAAATGATACAAGTATTATCGGATCCACGTTATGGATCCAATATTGCACAAGTTGATGCTACTGTTAAAAAACATGAGGCTATTAGTGCGGATATTTTGGCACGTGAAGAACGATTTCATGATTTAACAAATATGTCTGAGGAATTAGTACGTGAAAATTATCATGGCACGGAACGTGTGAAAAATCGTGAAGCTGAAGTTTTAGAACGATGGAGTGAATTATTAGAATTACTGGATAAACATAAAAATAATTTAACGTTATTGTGCACTCTAATGTCAATATTACGAGAAATTGAAACTACTATGGGAACAATTGAAGAATTACAAGTAAGTTTCCTTATTTTTCATACAAACACATAAAAATTATCATATCTTTTTTCACAAATTAGTAAAAGAAGCCGTGCGATGTCGTTGGACAACTCGATAAGAACGAAGTTGCTTACGCATTCGATAAATATTTTTTTATTTATAAATCTATCAGCCAGATTGTGTTTTATGGATTTATTTTTTATAAAATAAAAAATTTTTGGGTAACTGGAAATTAAACTTAAAAAAATGTAATAAAAATGTATTCTTTAAAATAACTTCTATCAGATCCGAATCGGGTACCTTAGGAATGGCATGCACTCCCGTTAACCATTACACCAACGAGTCTTTTACAACAACAAATTTTTTTGTCTGCATACTACATGTACACGAATAATAGTTTTCGAATTAATAATTTTTTTAAATACAAATTGCGAGAAATACATTTTGTATTAAAAAAAAATAATTAACTCGAAAATTGTTTATCCAGCCACCAAGTTACGTATGATAAGGAAGTTCGTTCTATTAAATAAAATTTTTAATTTTTTCAGTTGCATTTTCAATCTGGTGATGTTGGAAATCATTTACTAGCTGTAGAAGATCTTCGCCAAGGACATTCATTGCAAGAATTACAAGTAGCTGCTGTTGGTGAAACAGTACGTCGCTTAACTCGTCAAGCACAACAGCATTCTAACGTTGAACAACATAAAGATGCTCCCGTTCTTGAACAAAGTATAGCAAATCTTCAACAAGCTTATGAAAAGTAAATATCCGTTTAAAAATCATTCTAGATTTCAAATTCAAATTTGTGTGATAAATTTTATTAAAAAATATTTTCTTATTTCAGTTTAATATTAAGCAGTAAAAAACGTCGTGAATTATTGGATGACGCACGAAATTTTTACCAATTTATTCAAGATCAGGAGGATGAAGAAGCTTGGTTAATTGAAAAACAACGAATATGTAAAACAGGAATTAGTGCAAAAGATTTACGTGCTGTATTAAGTTTACAACAAAAACATAAAGTTTTACAAGATGAAATGAATGCCAGAAAACCAAAATCTGATCAATTATGTGAAGCTGGATTAAAATTAATAGCGGATAAACATCCAAAAGCTACAGATATTCAACCAAAAATTAATAGTATACAAGAAAATTGGAAAATTTTACATGATTTATCGGCATTACGAAAAAAACAATTAGATGATGCTGCAGTTGCATATCAAGTAAATATCTTTTGTACTTAATTTATTAAGCCCTAGAAATTATTCGCAAATTTTGTCGGAAATCCCCATAAATTTGTTTTTCAAATAGTCGGGAAAAATTTTGGGTTAAACTTATTTTGGAATATAATTAATTTCAGTTCTATACGGATGCAAATGAAGCAGATTCATGGCTAAATGAGAAAATGGCATTAGTGACATCTAATGATTATGGCCTCGATGAACCTAGCGCTCAAGCATTACTTCAGCGACATAGAGATTTACAAGGTGAATTAAATGCTTATAGCGGGGATATTCAAAGTTTAAATAGCCAAGCTGATAAACTAATTAAAGCTGGAATTTCAACATTAGAGGTAAGTTAATTTGACGAATGTATAAAAGATCAAAGAAATTAAATAATAAATTTCATAACTAGCTCACGGCTGGACCTGAGCCCGTACAAGAAGCCCCACGTGAAGAATGGGTGAATGAAACACGTTTAGTTCCAACGGAAGTTTGGGAAGAGGAACCAATTGAAAAGATTGAACATCGTACTGTATTAGAAGAACGTTCTGTTCCACAAATTAAAGCCTTATATCCATTCTCTGGACAAGACGGTATGGTAATGGCAAAAAATGAAGTGATGTTCTTATTAAATAAAACAAATCCAGATTGGTGGAGTGTACGCAAAGCTGACGGTACAGATGGTTTTGTACCTGCAAATTATGTACGTGAAATTGAACCGCGCATAATTCAAATACAAGTTCGACGACCGGAAAAAATTAAAACTATTCAACGAGTGAAAAAAATTAAAATGGTTAAACAAGTAATTCCCGTTAAAAGATCAATTTCCGTGAAAAAACCAATTCCACCACCGAAAAGAAAAATCGATGATAATGATAATGTTGAAAAACGTTTAAACAAAATTAATTCGACGTATGACCAGTTACAAGATTTAGCATTAAAACGGCATGCCTTGTTAGAAGATTCGATTCGTTTATTTGGTTTTTATCGTGAATGTGATGATTTTGAAAAATGGATTAAAGACAAAGAAAACTTTTTAAAAGCAGATGAGAGTAAAGATAATGTAGAGACAGCTAAACGAAAATATGAGAAATTTGTTACAGATTTATCAGCAAGTAGTAAACGTATTGAAGCATTAGATAATGCAGTCGAACAATTTGTTCAACAAGGCCATTCACAATTAGACAAAGTCAAAGCAAGACATCGACAAATTCATCAATTATGGGACCATTTAAATCGATTAAAAGCTCAGAAAGAAAGAAGTCTTGAAGGTGCTTCAAGTGTGGAGTTATTTAATCGAACATGTGATGAAGCCACAGATTGGATGAGTGAAAAGATGACGCAGTTAGATACAGCAGAATTGGGACCTGATTTACGTACTGTTCAAGCATTACAAAGAAGGCATCAAAATTTAGAAAGAGAATTGGCACCTGTAGAAGAAAAAGTTAATCGAGTTAATCTTTTAGCAAATACGTAAGTAATTTTACTTCAGCCAGTCAAATTTTTTAATGATTAAATTAAATAATGAATTACTCCTCCTCCGCCTGAACCTGTTATTCCAATAGCAAGATGCTCTCTGATATCCTTTATTTATATCCTTTATGCAACAGGTTAAGTTCTATATAAAAACAGTTAAACTATTTGGTGCAAGGTCTAGGTGAAACGGGCTGTGGTTCCCCTCTTATTGTGTTATTATTAAATAATGAATTAAATTTTTTCAGAGTAAAATCTTCATATCCTCATGAACGATCGAATGTCAACGCAAGACAAAAACAAATTTTAGACTTATGGGAACAAGTAAAACAAAAAGCAATAGAACGTCGATCACGATTAGAAAACGCTGTTGGTCAACAGATTTTCATGAATGGTTCTAGAGGCTTATTAAATTGGGTATCCGATGTTAAAGAGCAATTAAACGCTGATACAAGTGCACGAGATGTTGAAACAGCACAAAATTTATTGAAAAATCATAATGAATTAGGTGAAGATATTAAAGCGCATTCAGATGAATTTCGTGAAGTTACAAGCCTTGGTAAACAATTATTACAACGAAATCCACATCTATCAGAAATTGCTGAACGTATTGAACGATTACAAGCTGAAAATCAAGCTGTGAAACGTGGTTGGGCTGAAAAGAATGATTGGCTACAACAATGTTTGAATTTACAATTATTTAATAGAGAAGCGGATCAAATTGATGCTTCAACATCAGGTCATGAAGCATTTTTGGAGTTCAATGAGCTAGGTGTAAGTATTTTGTTTTCATCATTTACATTAGAATTCGAATTTGTACTAAAATCATGTTAACATTTTAGAGTTCATTAGATGAAGTGGAAGCATTATTGAAACGTCATGATGATTTTGAAAATACGCTATTTGTACAAGACGAAAGAATCAAATCGTTTAGTGAAATGGCTGATAAATTGATTGCTGATGACCATTATGATGCCAAAAAGTGAGATTTTATTTTTATCTTAATCCATCTGTTTTTGCAAATTCACTTAAGTGAAATAATACTCTCTTAGGGATACAAAAATTTTCTTTATAGTAGTAGCTTCAATAAAACTGCCTCCCATTCAGATTTCATCTAGATCGGATCAGCAAGTTTTATTTTTAAAACCAAAGTTCCTTGTGTACGTTACAGTGACAGAGTCAGCCAGCAAAAACTGTGCATAACAACAATGCGTTAGTCGCTATCTCTTTTTCTCTACACTTATTATCCACACTTATATCTCCTGCTACAGAGAGAGGAAGACAAATTAATCCGACTACTCCTACTTCACATATATTGTTTATAAACTCGATAACTCGAAAACAACGCATCGGAGATCTAGACATGTTTTTTTAAAATTATATAGAAATCTGCAATTAAACTTAAGCTAAAATTTATACATTTATTATTTTTAGTATTCAAGATCGTAAAAATCAAGTAATAGCACGAAGACAAGCTGTTAAAAATAATGCATTAGCACGTCGTCAAGCTTTGCTAGCGTCACGTCATTTCCAAGAGTTTTCAGCTGAAGTTGATGATTTAAAAGATTGGTTAGTGGACAAATCAAAAACTGCTGCCGATGAAAGCTATCGTGATTTAAGTAATCTAGAAAGAAAATTACAAAAACATGAAGCATTTGAACGTGAATTACGAGCTAATGAAGGTCAATTACGAAACGTTAACAAAGTAAGTTTTCTTTTAAAGTGCTAAGCGCTGTTTTCTGAGAAATAAAGTTCTGATGATAGTTAATTTTTCATGAAATCGATTATTAATTAATTTTGTTTTTCATAGACTGGACAATCATTAATTTCGCAAAATAATTATCGAAAGTCAGATGTAGCCCAAATGTTAAGTGATTTAAATAATCAATGGGAACAATTAGTATCATTATCGTTAGATAAAGGTCGGCGTTTAAGACAAGCGGCCGCTCAACATGGCTACAATAGGACAATTGATGATGCACGCCTAAAATTGGAAGAAATTGAAAAATGTTTACAAAGTCGACAAGTTGGTCATGATTTACGTAGTTGTAAAGAATTATTAAAAAAACATCAAGTCTTAGAAAACGATATATCACAATGGAAACAACGTGTAGATGATTTAGTAAATGCTGGCGAGGAAATGGCACATGAGGGACATTTTGATTCAGCCAATATAATAAAAGCATCCAAAGTGTGTCAGGATAAATTTAAATCACTTGAAGAACCATGTTTAAGACGTCGCGAAGCGTTAGAGGAATCTTTACGTTTCCATAAATTTGGCTTTGAACTAGATGCAGAAATGCAATGGATTGGTGATCATTATCCATTAGCTAGTTCCGATGTACTTGGACAAAATTTATATCAAGCACAATCATTGTACAAGAAACATAAAAAATTGCAGGAAGAAATTAAAGGACATCAACCAATGATTGAAAAAACTCTTCAATCTGGACAGACATTAATTGATCAACATCACCCTGAAAAACAAAAGGTTAGCCAAATAATTTAAAGTTAGGCACTTTAGAAAATAATTTATTAATTCGAAATATTTTTTTTAGATTGAATCTTTATGCAATGGATTACAAAATGCTTGGGATGATTTACAAGAAAAAGCAGAAGATCGTGCTAAAAAATTGAACTTATCATTAAAAGCACAAGAATTCTTCTTTGAAGCTAGCGAAGTTGAAAGTTGGTTAAATGAACGTAGTGATGTACTATCAAGTACAGATTATGGACGCGATCGTGATGCAGCAACTAAACTATTAACAAAACATAAGGCATTAGAGCTTGAATTAGATACATACAATGGTATCGTAACGGAAATGGGACATAATGCCAATGCAATGGTGACTGCTAAACATCCGGATAGTAAAGCTATTCTCACAAAACATCAACTTCTTGCGCAACAACTACGATCATTACAGCGTATAGCAACTGTACGTCAACAAAGATTAATGGAATCAATGTATCGACATGAATATTTCCTTGAGAGTGCGGAATTAGAACAGTGGATTAAAGAACAGGAGATATCTGCTGCTAGTGAGGACTATGGACAAGATTATGAACATTTATTAGTAAGTACTTCAATTTTACCTATTATTATGTCGCGTAATATATAATTTTTCCCACAAACATTTAATATTTATACTGTATTCGATTACCGATTTAGGTAGAATGAAGTATGTACGGAATTTCTCTGAATAATTTTAATAAGATTTATTTTTTATTATTCAGATATTGCAAGCTAAATTCGATGATTTTAAACATCGTATTGAAGCTGGATCCGAACGATTTAATCAATGTGAAGAATTAGCTCAAAAATTGATTACAAATGATAGTCCATATTCTCAAGACATTGAACGCCGTCAAGAGCAACTTAGGTAAGATAACACACCATTCAATTTCTTGTAAATATAAAAAATAATTCTGAAATACATTTTTGTACATTTTATATTCAAAATTTCATTTTATTCTAAACATAATTTTTGTATAATAATCTCATATTTTTGACTGAAAAAATAAAATCGGTTGTATTTTTATGGTGAAATATTTTTATAAATAATTTGCTATAGTTCGACAGAAGAATCAGATGCCGTTCAACAAGTAATTGAAAGACATGAGGGAATACGGTAATAATTCAAATTATTACTGCTATATATTTTGTTTATATTTTATTTTTAAATGCTTTGTAAATGTGCTTATATTTATGAGTGATATCAGGTATAGTGAAATTTATACGAAGTTCTGGGAAGGATTAAAAGTTTGAAGTAATGAAGTTCAAAATATTTTTATTTAAAAAAAAAAAATGTGATTTTATATCACATACCACTTATTATACCTGAAAGCACTCGTTAAATGTAGGCTGGCTTCACACGTTATACAACATTTTAAATATATTAAAACGCTTTATTTAGATAGTTAAATGAGCTTCAAATTTATTGTCTTTTTGTTGCAAAGCTGTTTAACAATCCATAAATTTTCCACTATCAACTTTTTTGTATGTTATATATATATATTATTCTGCAAACGTCTTTTATATTTCAAGTTCGGTAATAAATTTTTTGTAGTTAGTAAAATATTAAAAATAATATTTAAATATTAACAATTTCAAAGCTTTAAACATTTGCTAATATTCCTGAATTGAACCCGGAAAATTTCTCATTGATGTTTAAAACTAAAATAATTAATAAAATATTTTATGTAAAGGGATGCTTGGAAACGTTTATTGGGATTAATTAAACATCGTAGTCAACGATTGGAAGCAGCAGCTCAAATTCATCGCTATCATCGAGATACCGCTGAATTATTAGCACGTGTTCAACAAAAATTAGCCGAATTAGGCACACAACCAGGACGAGACCTCCATGCTGTTTTGGCTCTTTTAAGACGACATGAAGTTTTTGAAAATGATTTAGTTGCCTTGGATGCACAATTACAAGTAAGTGTATTTATTATTATTATTTTTTTTCTTTTTTTTTTTTACATTCTCTTGTAAAAGAAATGCCCGTTTCTGATTCTTCAGATTGCCTTCAGCGGGCATGTAAAGCTTATCTTTAATTATCGTAAAATGACAACTGGTTAACTATTTAATTTTTTTTAAGATTCTAATAGAGGATGCTGCAAAATTAGAAGAAATGTATCCAGCCAATGCAAATACAGTAATTCCACAAAGAGATGCAGTTCTAGTAGCATGGGAAGAACTACAGAAAAAAACTGCTGAAAGAAAAGAAAAATTAGAAGCAAGTTGTGATCTACAGAAATTCTTAGCTCAAGTTCGCGATCTAATGAATTGGTCATCGAATTTACGTGCTACTATGTCAACTGAAGTTAAAGTCCGAGATGCAGCTGGCGCTCAAATTTTAAAAGCGGAACATGATGCTATTAAAAATGAAATTGAAGCTCGTGAAGATAATTTCCACGCTGTAATCGATTTAAGTGAAGCGATGATACAAACAGGGCATTATGCTGCTTTAGATGTTGAAGACAAACGTACCCAACTTTTAGCTGAACGAGATAAATTATATGCAGCTTGGCGTCATAAACAAATCTATTTAGATCAATTAATTGATTTGCATCTATTCTTACGAGAAGCGAAACAAATTGATACGCTATCTAGTACACAAGAAGCTGCACTCAGTGGTACGAATTTCGGCACTACTGTTGATGAAGTAGACATACTAGCCAAAAAACACGATGCTTTCGAAAAGTTATTACAAGCTCAAGATGAAAAAGTCATATCACTAAAACAACGAGCTACAAATCTCGTAAATCAAGATCATTTCGAAAAAGATTTAATTTTAAAACGATTAGATGAAGTTATAGCAAGACGTTTACATGTGAAAAAATTAAGCGCCTATCGTCGTCAGCAGTTAGAGGATTCATTACTTTATGCTCAATTTATTCGTGATGTAACCGAAGCTAATTTATGGATTGAAGAAAAACAGAAAAAATTAGAAGCCGAAACGAATAAAGGTGAAGTTAGTAATTTAGAGGATAAAATTAAAAAATTACAAAAACATCAAGCATTTCAAGCTGAATTAAGCGCAAATGAAGGAAGAATCCAAGAAATTACAAATAAAGGGGATACTTTAATTGAAAAACGTCATCACGCCTCAAATGAAATTAAACAACAAATGAATGATTTATTGTCTAGATGGCATCAATTATTAGAAGATTCTGATAGTCATGGCAGAGGTTTAGAGGAAGCTCAAGATATTCTTGAGTTTAATAATCAATTAGATAAAATCGAAGCTTGGATTCGTGATAAAGAAATGATGATTCAAGCTAATGATACCGGACGTGATTATGAGCATTGTATGGCTTTACAACGTAAACTAGATGATGTTGATAGTGATATGCGAGTCGATGATCAACGAATTAAAGCTATAAACAGTCTGGCTGATAAATTAATCCGACAAGGACCATCAGAGACTAAAACTGTTCAACAAAGACGGGATAGTTTTATTAAAAAATGGAAAGCATTACAAGGTGCTTTATCAACCTATCGTGAAACGTTAGCTGGCGCTTTAGAAGTACATTTATTTAATAGAGATGTAAACGATACGGGTGCTAGAATTTATGAAAAATCTATTGCATTAGCAACAAATGAAACTGGTCGTGATTTAGCTGATGTCGAAATATTGCAAAGAAAGCAAGAAACACTTGAACGTGATATGACCGCAATTGAGGGTAAAATTAAGGAACATGATCAAGATGCGAAAAAACTATCAAATAAATATCCTGGAAATAGTGAGGAAATTATAGAAAAACTCACAGCTGTTAAAAATGATTGGAATAATTTACGTAATGCAAGTCAAAAACGAACGGAAGCATTAGCTGCTGCATATACTTTAGAAAAATTCAAAACAGAACTTCGTGATTTAGAATCATGGGTTGCAGATACAATAAAACGAATGGATGCAGCTGATGCTCCAAATACAATTGCTGATGCTGAAGCTGCTATTGAATTACATTCAGAACGGAAGGCAGAAATTGATGGACGTCAAGATACATTTAAAGCTTTACGGGAACATGGTTTATTAATTGCAAAAAGTAAAGAAGTTGATACATCAGCGTCATTAGAGAAGCTTGAAGAACTTCGCAATATGTTAAATAACGCTTGGGAACAACGTAAAGTGATGTTAACACAAGCACATCAATTACAACTGTTTAAAGATCAAGCAGATCAAATTGACAGTTGGCTAGCAACAAAAGAAGCTTTCTTAAACAACGATGATCTTGGTGATTCATTATCGAGTGTTGAAGCGCTTTTACGTAAACATGATGCCTTCGAAAAAATGTTACAGTCACAATTAAGTCGAGTCGATGAATTACAACGATTCGCTGAAGATATATTAAATGAAAATCATTATGATAGTGAAGCAATTACAAAACGATTACAAGGTATAATCACTAGGCGAAATCGTTTACTTGATTCATCAAATAATCGAAAGAAAAAATTAACAGAATCCTATCATTTCCAACAATTTCTACGTAATGTTTACGAAGTTGAAAATTGGTTAACACAAAAATTACAAATTGCATCCGATGAAAGCTATCGCGATCCAAGTAATTTACAAACGAAAATTCAAAAACATATAACATTTGATGCTGAATTGGTAGCAAATCGCGACCGAATTTCATCAATTATTTCGGAAGGTGAAGAATTAATATCTGAAAACCATTTTGCAAGTGATGAAATTCAAATGCAAATTGATGAACTTGAAAATGAATGGCGTCATCTTCAGGAACAATCACAATTAAAACGCACTCGATTAGAGGATGCATATCAAGCATTATTATTTACAAGACAATTAGATGAATTTGAATTATGGATGGATGAAATTGAATCACAATTAAAATCAGATGACCATGGAAAAGATATCGCAACAGTAACAAATTTATTAAAAAAACATGCGACATTAGAAAATGATGTTTTACAGCACAATGAAAATTATCAAATTATTAAAGATACAAATGCGGCATTCCAAAAGAGTCAACATTTCATGTGGGAAGAAATTGATGAACGTGCTCAACTTGCAATTAAACGTTATGCCGCGTTACAGAATCCAATGCAAGTACGACGTGAACTACTTGAAGATTCGCTATTATTCCAACAATTTTTACGAGATGTAGAAGAAGAGCAACAATGGCTAGATGAGAAAGAACCATTAGTTAAGTCAAACGAATTAGGTACTAATTTAAATGCGGTGCAAAGTTTACAAAAGAAACATCAAGCGCTCGAGGCTGAATTAGTTGTACGTGAACCGATTGTGACAAACTTAGTGGCACGTGCACAACAAATGATACGTGCTGGTCATTTTGCTTCAACCCAAATTGATGAGATTAGCAATGATTTAAATAATAAATTAATACAATTGCGTGATATTGCTAGTGTGAGACGATTAAGATTATTAGATGCTGTGGAAAGTCAAATGGTAAGTTTCCATTTATTTTTATAATCTTTTAAAACAAAAATTGATTATTAATTAAATTAAAGATAAAGGCTAAAAATGTATATACCATAAACAAGGAATTTCAATTTTCTATTATTTTTGTTTTCAGTTTTATACCGAAGCAAATGAGGCTGATATTTGGATTACAGAAAAACGAGCAACAGTCTCTACATCTGATTGTGGGAAAGATGAAAATTCTGTTCAATTGCTACTGAAAAAATTGGATGGATTTGATCGTGAATTAAGCACTTTTAAGTCAACTATTGAAAAACTATACGCTTTATCAAATGGTTTGATTGATCGAAGACATTTCGATAGTGATAATATTGCAGCTAAACAGGAGATTATTGAACAAAAATATTCTGAATTGCAACTATTAAGTAAAAAACGTCGTGAACGTTTAAATCAAGCATTAGAATTCTTTAAATTTATACGAGAATCCGATGAAGTACAAGAATGGATTGTGGAACAAACTAAAATTGCTGATTCAGAAGATTATGGAACTGATGTGGAGCACGTTGAATTACTTATACAAACATTTGATACGTTCCATGCAAGACTTGTTGCAAGCGAAGGACGTGTCACAGTTATACAAGAAATTGGTAATGCATTAATAGCAAAACAAAATCCTGATTCGGAGAAAATTAAATTAAAATTAGATGAAACTCAACAGTTATGGGAAGGATTAAAAGATTTAGCACAAGCTAGACAAGAAGCATTGGCTGGTGCAAAACAAGTACATGTATTTGATCGAACTGCCGATGAAACAATTTCATGGATTGCAGAAAAAGAATCAAGTCTTGCAACTGATGATTATGGACATGATTTGGAAAGTATTCAAGCTTTGGTTCGAAGTCACCAAGGATTTGAAACTGATTTGGCAGCTGTACGTAAGCAAGTCGATGCTGTCGCTGAAGAAGCAACAAGACTAGCTTATTTATTCCCTGATGCTAGAGAACATGTTGAAGTGAAAAACGAAGAAACTGTTGATGCTTGGAATGATTTATTGGACAAGGCAGCTCAACGTAAAGATAAATTAAAACAAGCTGAACAATTACAAAGTTACTTCGATGAGTATCGCGACTTAATGGCATGGATCAATGAAATGGTAGCTAAAATAACATCTTCCGAACTAGCACAAGATGTTACTGGTGCTGAAGCATTAATTGCACGCCATCTTGAACACAAAGCTGAAATTGAAACACGTAAAGATGCATTTGTTAAATTTTACAAAGTTGGTACCAAATTAATACAGGATGGACATTTTCTTGCAAATGAAGTTGAAGATAAAATTTCAGTATTAAAACAACGGAAAGATTTATTAGATGATACATGGGAAAAACGACGGGTGATTTATGATCAAAATTTGGATACACAATTATTTAAACGTGAAGCTGAAGGATTAGAAAATTGGATACAAGCTAGGGAGCCAATGTTACATGATGGTAAATTAGGTGAATCAATTCCACAGGTTGAGGAACTTATTCGTAAGCATGAAGATTTCGAAAAAACAATCGAAGCACAAGAAGACAAATTCAATGCTATTAAACGAATTACTATGGTAAGTATTTTTTTAATGAAAAATTTGATAGATAAATTTTAAAACAAAATGTTTGAAATAATAAATTATTAATTTTCAGTTGGAGCGAGCATTCCAAAAACAACGTGAAATAGAATTTGCTGCCAAACAAGCAGAGCGAGAACGTATTGAAAAAGAACGTGTCGAAGCAATTAAACGTAAAGAAATGAAACGTATTACTGAAGAACGTCGTCGTGAAGATGGCTTACATCATCATGTAAACATGAATGGCAATTCTGGTAATCATTTAGATGTTCCACCACCTACAGTAAAAGTAATAAGCCACCCAGAACCCGAACAAACAACACTTACTAAATCCAATTCAATTGCCCATATGTTTGGTGATCGATTACGACGTGGTTCTGATGCAAGTATAAAGCGTGCTGAAAGTATGAAAATTAATGCAAAACCACCAAAACGAACTCCATCGTTCACAACAAGACGTCGAACACAAAGCTTCCGTAAAGTTCAAGATACTGATCCCAGTTCGTTGCCACCTTTAGATATTGAAGGATTTTTAGAACGTAAACATGAATTAACTAGTGGCGGAAAGAAAGCTAATGTTCGATCATGGAAAACTTTATATACGGTTTTATGTGGACAATTGTTATGTTTCTTTAAGAATAAAGATGATTTTGTTATGAGTAAGGCAGCTGCTTCACCCGTTGTTATTATGAATGCAAAATGTGAAATTGCTGATGATTATACGAAAAAGAAATACGCGTTTAGATTAACTTGTACAGATAATTCAGAATTCTTGTTTATTGCTGCAAATGAAAAAGAAATGCACGAATGGATTAATAAAATTACATTCCATGCAAAATTGCCACCAAGTCAACAATTATTAAGTTATGATGAAGGCATTAAGGTAATTTTATTTTATTTATAATTATTTTGATGCATTAATATTTTTAGAATTCATTAAAAAAATTTATGAACTAACATGAAAGGATCAGAAGGGACATTAAATGTATAAAGGTTTTTTTTTTGTTTAGATTCTTAAAACTCAAATCATTCGACTATTAATCAATTTGTTGATACCTTCATAAAATTTATTTATACTGATTTTTGTTATCTATTGCAGACTCCAGAGTCAATGCGATCTCGTAGTCGAGCATCGACTGACAATACATCAACAGCATCAAGCCAAACTTCTAGTCCAGATTCACAACGTAGACTTTCTGTTGGTTCATCTTCAACAATAACGGAAGCATCAACAGTTTCATCAGTTGGTCCTCAAACACAATTTTTACAACAACATCAACATCATATTCGTCAACATCATGTACCTATGTCTCCTACTGATAAACCTCCAATACCACCTAGAGGAGCTCCACCCCCAGTACCTGTACGTGGAAGTGAAACATTACCTGTTGTAATGCGCAGGACGAATAGTCAAGGTAATATAACAGTCTTGATTTTATATCAAAATTAAGAAATAATATAAACTAAAATGAATTTATATTTATTTAATATAATTAATATTAGATAACACGGATTCTGGTAGACCAGTTTCTTATCATTCAATGGTACGAGTTAATAATAATACACAACAAAATGGTTCAACTCCAGTACAAGGTGAACATTGGGGACGATCAGTGAATCCTGATAATCAATATTTAGGTAAATTTAATACAAAAAATTTCTATATTACGATAAAATAAATCAATTCAAAAAAAGATTTTAACGCGATTTTAATTAATAATAACAATTATATTTTTATCATAAATATAAAAAATTAAACATTTCATACGGGTATTACTAATTAATACTTTATTAATACAGTAGAGTTATGATAATTATATATTAATTTATTCAAAACATTATCCCCTCTTTCTTTAATTAAACTCTGATGGACCTTATAGTCTAAAAGGTGAGCGACAGGCTGATTTTTTTATATTATAACACATTTATGGTATGGAGAATAGCCTGCTGTCAGTCTGATGCGTTAGATTTTTTGTTCACTGTTTATGGGTTTTCGAGATATTGCATGAAATACATACATAAATCGGGCTCTGGATTGGATTTCTAGCAATATCCAAAAACTGCATATCAAATCGTTAAATAGATATTATTTTTGAAATCTACTTCATACTTTCGGTCTTGCAGGAACCAAATTCATAAATTAATTAAAAATTTATCTAAACTCTACTATAAATATCGTAAAAATATTTGATAAAAAAAAAACAATATTTTAAAACTATTATTGCTCTAACAAAATTTATACTTTTATTAAATACAATAATATTGATCATTATACAATAAAATTAAAACATAAAACATCTAACAAAACTAATCAGGTGAAATTCCACCCCCTTTACCGGCTACTGAGCCACCAATGAAGATGGGTCTACCGCCAACAGGACGTTTAGATGGAAATTCAAATAATTCATCGTCAATGATACATCATCAGTGGCAACAACAAGAGAATTCAAATTACAATTCAAACAACGTTATTGTATTTCAGCCGCAGGGTTAGTTCCATGGTGTTAACAAACCAAATGCATGCTAAAATTTTACTCACCTTTATTTATACTTGTAGTGATTTGATATTGTATTTATTACTTCCTCTCTATCGCACCAATAATCTCTTCTCTTCGCAAGATTGTATTAAATTTTAAATCTTACATATAAAAAATCCTTTCTATGGGGAAATATAGTTAGCTTAATATCAATTTTCCAATTGCAGTATATTTATTCGTATAAGTGTTTATAAACTTATTATACAACTAACCGGCTCATTTGACTATTTATCCACGAGGTGGCGGGTTCGAATCCAGGCAGCGACAATCTGTTAAATTAAAATAAAATAAAAGGGGGGTGGGTTAATTGATCACACTGCGTTGGCTTCACCAACGTCATAAAAATTGTCACATTTTGTTAGAAGGAATCATTGCATTTAGGTGATAAAGTGTTCAAAAGAAGTGTACACAGGAACAAATGGTCTAGGTACGATTCCCCTCTTAATATACTCTATTACCAAGCATATTATACTTGGAAAAATTAAAAAAAAAAAAAAAAACTGAAATAACCTTTGAACGGGACGATGAAATGTTACCATGCAAACATTCAAATTCCATCCTACCAATTTAAAACAGTTTGATTTTGAGACCTACTTAGTCAAATTTCTAATACCACCATTTTAGATTTTGGTAACAAATGTGTTTGTTTTTTGTATGTAAGATATAAAAATAATTAATTTTCTTAGGCATTCAATGATTTCCTATTTCAGCCCTAGATTTTGCATGATATTCATATTTTTTTTAAAAAGGGTTTTATTGAAATGAGCTTTTTGTGATCAGTGCCACTCTAGACCCTCCCTTTCCCGAATTCTGACCGATATTAAGATTTAGCGTTTCTAACACAAATTATTTTCGATTCAAATAAAAATTGTATGAATATTTGAAAATTAAAATGATCACAAGAAGCTTATCTTCGATATTAAAATTCTCAAATAAACCGATTAGTAAAATAAATACTTTATTTTCTAGCTTATGGATCAAATATACGAACAACGAATTCATTTGGAAGACCGATTTCCATGCCCCCAGTATATATGGCAGGTAATTCAAATTCAAACACGGATACATTACGTCGTGGATCTGATGTATCTGTAGATGGTGAAGTGACACCTCGTAAAGAAAAAGATAGAAAAATCTTAGGTTTATTTAGTCGAAAGAAACGACATGCATCTCAAACTTAATATATTTTCCATTCTATTTTGAATTATGTATTTTTTAGATCTTAGTCAGCACAAGTTTTTTCATGAACTTGAAACGAATTCAATCTAGCGATTGAAAGTATCGATAGTTACTAAAAATACTTGAGATCAAATCGATTGCATTCTACGTGCCGTCGTAAGGGTTAAAAATATCAGCACACACATATACATTTTTTTTTTCTAAATAGAGACAAAAAAAAAAACAAATGTTTAAAATTATTTTTTATGAAATTTAGATATAAATTGTATATAGAAAAAATTAAAAAAATATATATTATTATTAAAATAATTTATTGGTTTTAAATAGAGTTTATTATTCATCAATTTTTGTATTCAATAAATAATTATTTTGTGCATAGTAAGTACCAAAAATTTATTTTAGATAAGAAAGCCTCTTCTTTTTTAGTTTATATCATCATATAGTACAGTTTAATTACGTATTTAATAATTGTTGATATTTAAAGAGATTAATGTTTGTGTTAAGGCCAAAGACTTACTAGCGTTTAATCGTTTAACTGCCGATTTAATGTATGTTTTTATATTTAAAAAGCCAAGTTTGTTATAAGGTTAATAAGAAGAAAAAAAAATATATATAATAAAATAATTAAGCCTAATTCAGGTGCTCAACTAATTTTAAACGATGCTTGTACGAGACGCCGTTTGAATTATAATAAATTACGTGGACCTATTAAATTTCAATGAACAAGACTGTTTCAAAAATTTCTATAACATACCTAAAAATGTTAATTGTAAACGCTCGTATGTCTTTGGCCTAGAAATTAACTTTCCAATTATATAGAAAAATAAAAAAATAATTTCCGATTTTAGTTTTTTTATCAGTGAGGACCAGAAATTAATTTATAAGCGTACATTCCAGACATAAAAACATTCGTAAAAAAATTATGCATAAAAATGATTCCTATTAATGGTCAATTAATTTCAAATGAATATTTTCCAATTTGTAAGACTGGACTTACACGCAATTTTAGATGAATAAAATAGTAAACGATTTTTAAAAAATTGTAAATTTTTGATAAAAATAGTGCGTGCGCTAACTATATTTTGTATAGATATTTTTAAAATTAGTACTTTAAATATGAAATATAAAACAAAAAATTTTAAAAATGGGTTTATCAAAAAATAAATAAAAAATTTTTTTCGAACACTAAAAAATATATGGACCAATCAGTTTTTTAAGAAATTTGATTCTATATAAAATTTTGGTAAACCCGATTCTGTTTTTGTACTTCAACATACTTTAATAAACCAAAATATAAATTAAAAAAAAAAAAAAATTATTGTAAAAATAAATTGTTTTATTTTTTATTTCAAGATTTAATTATTTTCAATTTAGTAACATCATTTTTTTTTTTTTATGAGAATGGGACCAATTTTTGATTTAATAATTTAAAATTTTCTTTAATGAAAACCTCAAAAATTGACTATCAAAAGTTATCGTTTACTCAATGGGTGGTAAGTTCAAGAAGAAATAAATTATTAAAAATAATTATTCGTTTGTTTTGTAAAATTCTTATTACCGGCATAATAATTTGGCAATAAAATGTGTTTGTCATGGTAGGTAATGAGTTTACTTGCAATTTCACCAAAATTAACGCTTTTCAAACGCCCATGCTCATTCATATATTCATTTTCGCAAGTTTCGAAAAAGTGCAATTAAAAAAGAAGTTGAAATTTTTAGATAGTAAATATTATTAATTTGATTAGAAAATTTTATAAATGAAAAATGATATTTGGAAAATGAGTTGAAAATTATTAAAAATTGATAAATATATTTGTTATATAGTTTTATGGTATTCACTCACATATGAATGAAATATTTTTTTAAATAATAAAATTTGTTGAATATCAATTGAGTATTTTTACAAATTGTTGCATAATCAAGTATCAAATAATTTTATTAGTTTATATTATTATACATACATAAATTTTTTAATATCAATATTAAGTAACTATTTTTATGAATTGATTCCATAAAATAAAATTTTATTAAAAATATTTTATTATTTAATTTTTAATTTTTTTCGTTGTTATTTCTATACTTTGGCAGGTCCTCTTTCTTGGCATTTCAATGAATGATTTTATACACGCTATCATCAAGATTATTCAAAAACGAAAAGAGATAACAGCGTGAAATTTTGGTAGCGTATTCTGGATCTAAAAAGTGAGTTTCAGTTCATTAAAAAACAAATTCGGTCCACTGGGTGCGTAGATTCATGCCCCATATTTTAAATTATAATAGAATAAAAAAATAAAACTTTTGTTTGAAAAATTTTTTCATAAACTGTTAAAATTGCCAAAATTCCACCGCAAATTCAGATTCGTTATCATATTACCTAGCTATATGTCGTGTAAATAAACAATTAACCCTGTCAGTTATCTTCACTTGTAATTAATTTTTTTAAGGAAGGAAGATATTTTAGTAAGAAATGTAATTTTTTCCTTATCTTATCCATCAAAGTAGTAGGCATAGGTCACGGTCATATAAACAGGTTTGGAATGTTTAAAAAGTATGACCAAAAGTATATAATAATTAATGGTTGAACTTATAAATTGACCCCGGACTGACGTAACGTAATGATAGGTTTAGACCAATCAATAAAGTTAAGCAACAGCAGTCACAATCCGTATTTGCATGGGTGACCACCTAGCAGTACTGTGTTGTATAAAAATAATAATTATCCCCTTTGGTTAATGGCTATATAGCTGAAGTCAAAAAAAACAAACTTATAAGTTGTCGTTCATGCAAGTACAGTATAGATAGTACCCACTATCACCAACCTTTTTAACATTGACTTTCCAAATCTGTTTATATGACCGTGGTTCAGATATATGTGTAAGACCGTGGTAAATTGTTCAAATTAAGTGTATGTAACGCCATCTATTGCGTTAGATAAAAAAATAATATATTTGAGTGTATATAGATCCATCTATGCTATTAGATAAAAACTGATGTACTTTAGTTATGTAGAGTCATCTATGCTATAAAATATTAACTAATGTAATTTAATGTATGTAGAGTGAGACATCTATATACGAAACAGGACATTAAATCTATTTTACTATAATGGCTCTGTAGTCATACTAATTTAAATAATTAAATTTATTAAAAATTTTGTATTTGTTTTTAAATAAAATCTATTAAAAATAATATTCAACTTGTTTATTGTTTATTTATTTAACTATTTTATCCTTTAAATATTCCCAACTCGCTACCCGAAATTTCCGACGAAACCCAAGCCTTTAAGGATCTCTCTTAGAAAATTTTTGTTCAAGTATATATATATATATATTATTATTAAAATCATTAAATTAATTCCAAGCAAAATTATTTTGTCGTTTTCATGAAAAAAAATGGCAATTTTACTAGGAGAACATGTTGTAAAATTTTTTTTTTTTTGTTTTTTGTTTTTTTCGATGTACATAAGAAAATTGAAAATGGGCTATATCTCGAAAACGGTTGGTTTTAGAGCAAAAAGGACGAAATTTTCGTTGGTTCCTGAACCTCCGGATAGAATAATCGTGCAAATAACATATGTGAAAATCGTTGGAAAATTCCGGAAAAATTTTTTTGGGCATAAAAAAAATTAGATTTTTTTTCCATGAAAAAAAATGACAATTTTACTAGGAGAACATGTTGTAAAATTTTTTTTTTTTTGTTGTTTTTTGTTTTTTTCGATGTACATAAGAAAATTGAAAATTGGCTATATCTCGAAAACGGTTGGTTTTAGAGCAAAAAGGACGAAATTTTCGTTGGTTCCTGAACCTCCGGATAGAATAATCGTGCAAATAACATATGTGAAAATCGTTGGAAAATTCCGGAAAAATTTTTTTGGGCATGAAAAAAAATGGCAATTTTACTAGGAGAACATGTTGTAAAATTTTTTTTTTTTTTGTTTTTTGTTTTTTTCGATGTACATAAGAAAATTGAAAATGGGCTATATCTCGAAAACGGTTGGTTTTAGAGCAAAAAGGACGAAATTTTCGTTGGTTCCTGAACCTCCGGATAGAATAATCGTGCAAATAACATATGTGAAAATCGTTGGAAAATTCCGGAAAAATTTTTTTGGGTATGAAAAAAAATGGCAATTTTACTAGGAGAACATGTAAAATTTTTTTTTTTTTGTTTTTTGTTTTTTTCGATGTACATAAGAAAATTGAAAATGGGCTATATCTCGAAAACGGTTGGTTTTAGAGCAAAAAGGACGAAATTTTCGTTGGTTCCTGAACCTCCGGATAGAATAATCGTGCAAATAACATATGTGAAAATCGTTGGAAAATTCCGGAAAAATTTTTTTGGGCATAAAAAAAATTAGATTTTTTTTCCATGAAAAAAATGGCAATTTTACTAGGAGAACATGTTGTAAAATTTTGTTGTTGTTGTTGTTTTTTGTTTTTTTCGATGTACATAAGAAAGTTGGCTATATCTCGAAAATTTTTTCAGTTTAGGTAAGTAAATAAAAGAAGTGTATACAAACTTTAATCAATATAATTGTTTTTATTTTGATAAATACAATTTGTGGAAATATAAATGTAAATTTGACAATTTTATTGTGCAAAATAAAATATCTCCTAAAATTATTTAAAATAAACTAAACAGATAAAAATGAAAGAATTATAAAAATTCATAATGAAAAAAATTATAAATATACAATAAATTAATAATCCTACAATTACTACTTATAAATATTGTTTAATTATTCAAAAATAATTTTAAAATTAACGCAGTCATTGTGGAATTATAAAATTATTACATATAACGAACTGAATTACAAATTCATTCAATTTAATTCACAAGCATATTTTATTATATTTTTATTTTTTGAGAATGTTTATTCGTTTTGTTTATTTTAATTTTTAAATAAATGGAATGTAATTAATTATTCATTAGTTGCTGAATTTTATACAATAAATAAATAAAAAAAATCATTTCAGCTTTTTAAATAAGTCATGTAAAATTATTAGACACTTCGTCATGACGCCATTTGGAGACCGACATCTACTAGTATGAAAAAAATATTATAGATGTGACAATTAAGCTTTGTTATTTATATAACCAAAGATTTCATTAATAAGAAAACTTGGCACTGTTGCACAAAATACATGCACTAAATTATAAGAATTATTTTCTTTTTTAATCCGATTTTCTACTAGATAATATAATAATAGGGGAAATGAAGCTGTGTTCCTTGTACCTAGACCTTTTGGTCTTCTATACGCTCCTTTAGAACACTCCATCACCAGAAGGCTAGGATGCCTTCTGGCTTAAGGTGTGCATTGAAAGAATTATTCAAAACAGATGATGCTATAGAATCTTATCGAGACCAGGGGCCATGCAAAAAGCCTCCTGAGATTCCCAAAATATGAAAAAGATAGCTTAACCTGACTTTGTCCTGACAGAAGATTCACTATTCTTCTCTACTCTATCCGGCCTAGTAGTAAAAAACAAAACTATAAATGTTAAAAATGCTTCCATCTTACTCCCACGGGTTAAGAAAACAATGGTTTTGCTCCCGAAAACAAAATTAACAGTATGTATTCGCTTAGGATCCGTTCAAAGTATTCATAATGTGTTTTACACGATCAAAATATGACATTTTGGTAAGTGAAAAAATACTTGACGGTAACGTCTAAACAAATACACATCGTTTAGTCTAAACAAATATACATCGTTTAGATTAGTAAAATCGACGAATTTTGTATAATTGATAATATATTACGATAATTGAACAGCGTCGTAGATGAAGAATCTTACATTTACACACTTTTGAAATTTTTAATGAAAATTCAAAAGTCCGAGAGAAGTGAGCGACAAAAAACAAGTAAGCATTTTCTAAAGGCTGATTTTTTTATATTATGACAATAAGATTTAGAGAAATGGCCTGCTGTCAGTCAATCTGATTCGGTAGCAAAGAAAATGCTTGCATTTTTTTGGCCCTTCACCTCTCTGACTATTATGACAGTTTTTAGATATAAATTTTGTAACAACTTAGGCCTAAAATCAAGTAATTTTGTAGATTTATTATTCTTAAAATTTTTAGCTTATAAAAGGTTAAATAGAGCGATCACAATTGTATATTAAAAAGTTTGAATAATTTTGAAATGATATTCGTACGTATTGTTTTTCAATTGTTCAATATTATTTTTAGATTGTTTTAAGCGAATAAAATTTATAAAAACTTATTATAAAATATTTGGATTTTAAAAAACAATTTTGATCACTCTATAAATAACAGATTTTAAAAAGATTAACAGTTAACGCAATGTAAAAAAATCACACATTCGACTGTTAGTCTAAGAGCTCGTACGAGATTTGAGTAAGGCTGTAATTTTTTTCAGTAATCATAGTATGTGAAGTACTGGAACCACGTTCTGACAGAAATCAATCCTGCACGTCATTAGATTTTATGCATTTGAAAAGGATGAAAATTAAGTTGACTCAAAAAATTACACCCATACAGAAAGACCTTTAGCCAAATCTCCCACTAGATCTCAGTCTATATGCTCATCATTTCATTTAAGAATGGTAAAATCACATTAAGGTTGCTAAAGAATAAGGACGATTTGTAAGTAGAACAAATATTGGCATATTAAATACTAGCCTACTTTATGAAAAACTTTGTCACCTGCAAAATTGCTAATAAATATATTTTTTCAATTAATTATTTAATAATAACTTCAAATTTCACTACAACATTTCTAAGCCCTTCATAGCCTTCATCAAAAATATGCATTAACTCCAAAACAACTCGTCCGTAAATACTTAGCAACCTAATAGTATAGGGTTTTTCAAAATGATGAAATCAATTTGGCAAGAGTAGCAGCATGTTGAAATTACATCTGACTATGAAAATGGACGTATATTATTAATTGTATAAATTTTTCGGTATATTGGACCAATATTTAAAATTCACTATTTTTCTTTTTTTAGAAAGGTATGAAAGAAAGAAATTGCTAGAAGCTAAGTAGAAAGGTAAAATTCACACACAAATATATTTTCCATTGCCATCGAATAACTTTAAATATTTCATTATTGAAAACAATCAACATTACAAAGACTAAAGACTTTATATTATTGAATTTTATTAACTGATTGTGAAATCAGCAATTTTTACCTTTTTCAATTTCAGTTAACAAGTTCAGTTTCAAATGTAAAATCATATAATTAAAGTCTTTAGCACAGAATTTATTGAAAAACCCTTATTATATTTATTGTAAAGAGAAATTTTAGTATATATTTAAAACAGATTAAATATTCATAGGGAAAATATTATTTTAGCTATTAAAAAATTTACATAACACGTATTAACAATTGCTATGTCATAGGGAACAAGCATATATATAAATATTTTTTTTTTTAAATGTCCTTAAAATATTAAACATAAATTTTTTATTTTTACTTTCAGCATACTTTAAAAGTATTTTCCAGGAAAATTTTAATTAAATAAAATTCCTCGTAAATGTTTAATTATATATAAAATTATATGCATGTTTCCTATTTTGTCTTGTTTCTATTTATTAAATATTTATAAATTTTGTAGATATGTTACGGTAAGAATGAATAATTAATAATAATCGATTATTAAATAACAAAATTTTCGTCTGAGATAGATCCTTAAGTATGAATATAGTAATCCAATTGACCGCGTCCTATGAAATAATGCAATATTCTTCGCAACTCTAGTCTATTCAGATATCTTCCTTCTTAAAAATTCTTAATTTAGAAAAAGTCATCGAACATATCCAAATATATACAAAGACGATTCAGATATATCTATAGAATTTCGTTAAAATTAATTTTAATATCATTATTTGGATTTACCCAAATCGTACAACATTATTCATTTTTAATTTGCTTAGACTTAAATAACAATCGGGTCATTATTAATATTATATAAAATCGATAATTCATATTTACCGTATCATATAACATAGATACAATATTTTAACAAAATTATAAATATTCTGGATTTCTTTTCGTCGAATTAATATTATTTAAGAAGAATTATATAAAGAAGCCATCTTCTACATTTTATTCTCTACAGATATTTCAAGAAATAGAAGAATATATATTATTTGCATCATACTTTTTAACAATATTTATCAAATTATTTAATTTTACTAGAATGGCATCATTGTGTGTTTGTTTTTTCTCACATACTATCTGCATAAATGCAATTATTTTTGTAAATTATCAAAAACAATATTAGTAAATTCTTTTTTACAAAGAAAATAAGTTAATAATTTTTATATTCTATAATAGAATAGTTTTAACGAAAAATTTTATTGCTAAATTTCCTTGAAGTTCTCCACATAAATGTAGAAATAGAAATGATATATAACTCTAAAAAATCTCAGAAAGAATGGGACAGTTTTTTTCATTATTTAAATATTTATAATCCCGTATTTGATAAAGCATGATATAAAAATTTTAATATTCAGAATTAGAGGTATTTTTTTACACGCGTCCAGATTAGTTCTATAATAAAAGAGATGCCCTGATTTATATTAAATTTCATTTCAAATATTCTTTGGAGTGTATATTAAAAAAAAATAATACTTCAGGACACCGCAAAGAATATTAATAAAACAAATAATATTTTGAAGTGTAATAAACGTGTTTTGTCTATTGAAATTTTTCACCTTTTTAGATGTATTGAATAAAAAGGAAAATTAGACAGCCAACAATTCATAGCTTTGAAAAGATTAATAATTGTATCCTTTATACTTTTCGCTTCGTATTTATTTACAGTTGCATAGAAAACGCTCAGTCTATACTCTATGTCTATGAATTTAATGTAACTTTATCAATAATTGGCTGACTTGCTAGGAACTGTTTGGGGAAGGGATGATTTGTTGATAGGTAAAAAATTCCATGATGTCAATTACATTTGTAAAATTGGCGCTATTTAATTAAGAGTTAAAAACTTGAAGAATTAATTATATTACATTACGTACAACTCTTTTTTTATGCTTGGAATCATCTGAAGTTCTTTTTTTAAGCATAAAATTAACTCGTTTTTATTGTCATAATTGTTTAAAATTTATTAATATATATATTTTATAAAATAGTTTTTTATTTTCTTTACAAAAGAAAATTAAAATTAAAAAAAAAATATCTTAATAAATTAAAAATTAATATATTTTCCCATATTATTAAAAAAATAAGCTGCACTTATTTATTATTTACATTTATTTTATCATCCTAAAATAGCTTTGTGAATGATTTTTGAATTAATTAATGATAAATTAATTAATTGTTATTATAAACACCATATGATGCCATCAGTATTGATTATTCAAATTAAGTATGCGTATGTAATTTTAATTTATACAAGATATCCAAAAACAATCGCTTTCAATATAAAATTTATTGTCGTTCCATTGCAAAAATAACACAAGTTGGGCGACAAAATATATCATTACTGAATTTATTGCTAATAACTACTGGTCTGAGAGCATGATTTTTTTTAACTAAACACAAGCAAATAATTTGGAAACTCTATTTTTGCAGTTTGGACAACTGTATTTTACTTTTTATAGTGACCTTAAATTTGAACTTTCAAATTCAAATTATATAAACGCCTCGAGAGTAATATGGCTATTTAAAATTTTCATAAGCGAGCAATTGTTTTGAGATTTCTTATATAATCATATTTTTATAATAAATTTAAAGAATTATTCCGATACGCATATAATGCAAACAAACAAAAAAAATAAATGTTTTACACCAAGAACTAAACCTACCAAAATTTCGATTCTATTCTAAGCTTCTTAAAATTGATGAATATCAACGTGGCATACGGAAATGAGCTTACGAATAACACTATATATTCGCTTTAAGAAGTTCGAACTTTTCAACTTATTGTTTTATTATTTTTTAAAAAACTTAAGACACTTAAAATTATAGGTCGAGGTTTGGTCAAGGAGCTATTGACATAATAAAGAAAACAAATAGTATAGGCATTTATAGTCATTTTAAATTAATAGTCATTTCAAATTAAAGCATCAATATTTTTTGTCTTTCAAATTAAAATTTGATTTTTTATTTTATTTTAATACATACTATTATTTTTTTATGTATGTGAGCGCATAAATTTAAACTAGTAGTACCGATGCGATCTCAGTATTTATTGAAATTATTTTAATACTTCTTCTTATGTCTATATCTCCTTGGGTTTAGTTCTTAGTGCGTTTAAGAAAATAAATTTCTACTTGTTATACTACAATTTTGTGTAAATTTGTATGAATTTAAACTATACTTAATCACATGTAGCCATATTGTATCCATACTTAATTTGAATTAAATCTAGAACACAATTTAATTCAATATAATTGAATACAATGTGTTGTAGATCCATCTCTCCATGCTGGATCGTCGGTGATTTGAGCTCGACATAAAGGACATGTTGGTTCACGATCTAACCAGGCACAAACGCATGTCTCACAAAATACATGTTTACATGGTTGTAATGCAACTGGTCCACTAAATATATCATGACATATTGGACATTGTTCACCAGCTAAGCGTAATTGTTCTTTTGTGGCAGCTGATCCGAAACTCTAAAATAATTATACATTTTAAATAGTACAAATAGTAGAATGTGGCAAATTTATGAAATACTTACGACATTTTGGAATAATTTGTGGCAAGCAGTTTTAATAAGTTTAAGTCTATGGGCTAAATCAGCTCCTTTGGCGAGCATATATGCAGCTGCTAATAAAACACCCATAACACGTTCAGCACCTTGATACGAATCTAGTAGAAACCATATCCATAATTGAATTGGTAATAAACTTCTGTAAAATTGTGAAACAGCTTCTAGAAACAGGTATACTTTGCCCTGTAAATGGAAATATAATTGTATAATTAAAATGCTGTGCTCAATTTTTGCACACTAAAGTTTATCCAGGTCTTGGGTTATATTTCTATTTGTTACAAAGCGTAAGCGCACACGATAAGGTTTTCTGATCAGAAATTCTGATGTAACTCTAAGCATGTATTTTACATTAGACCTCGCACACTGAAATAGCATAATAATTTATTCTTACGATGTTACATCAGAATTTCTGAAATATTAGTTAGATGAAGGCCATCTATTAGCCAAAAAATTAACTAATCAATTTACTAATAATTGAAAGATGCATGATTTTACATCAGAATTTCTGAAATATTAGTTAGATGAAGGCCATCTATTAGCTAAAAAATTAACTAATCAATTTACTAATAATTGAAAGGTGCATGCAAAAAACACGGAATGCCTAATAAAATGTTTAAATTTTACACGGTGTCCCTTAACCACGAGAAGAAAGTCGCAACTTTTTTATGACATCTTCGGTTCTACCAGTCTGTTTTCTTTTCTTTATCAATTTATTAATAATACTATTATTTTTTTATCATTATCTGTGTCAGAAAACATAAAAAAAATAAAATAAAATCACATGTGACATTATGGGCAATCCTATTTCTTTAACGGTATGTCATGGACATTTCCAGTTTTTTTGGAGTGAAACTTCTTTACGGAGGGTAAAATTCAAGGATTTGAGGCGGAAAAGGGGAAGTAGCGCTAGAGGAGAAGCGAGTGGGGGGAATCGCTTGTATAGCAAGGCGAGCAAGCCTTATATATTTATATAAAGAATTGAATAAAATATAAGCCACGCCTCTTAAATTTAATTGGTTTACATATTTAGAGTTGACCAATAGCGTTTTACAATAAAATTCATATAAATATAAATGAAACGGTTGGAGAATCACTTAAACGTTTGCCTTTGAAGTATTAAAGTGTTTAATTTCTTTATATAATTTGGTATTTAATTCAAAATATTTATTAAAAAATGTGTAATTGTTTTAATTCTTAAAAACCGAATAATTAATCCAATACATTTATTTTGTTTGAGAATAAATGAAATGCTACAATATATATTTATTTATATATATTGATCTGTTTATTTATTTAAAACGGCTTAAAAAAGTTTCACTTCTATTGTGACCTTATGTCTGTGAGGCTCACTCATTAATTTTTTTGTTTTAACCATAATTAAAAATGGTCTTTTGACACCATCTTGTTATTAAAATAAAAAGATTTGTTATTAAAATACCATAGAAAAAGATTTGTTTCCAATAGCCCTTTTCATTTTAATTAACGATTCGGTTTTTTTTTTTTGGGAAAGTCAGTAATATGGTTGACAAGGTAAAAGATTATTAAAGTTAATATTCTTTCTGTTGTACTGTGATATTACCCGGAAAAAAATAGAATCGTATTATTTGAAATTAAAAGGTAGGTCTCAAAACAAAAAAAATTATAATTGTGACATTCCCTGTTCTTTGCTCGTACCCTTCAATTGAAAGTTCGTTTACTTTCGTACAAATATCCGATGGTATGCGCTTGCTCAAAAAATTGTCTAATATATGATCATAATTTCTTATAGGACTGTCTTATAATTTATAGTTTAACAATGCCTTACACGTCTTTGAGGGCTGTCAGATGGTGTGCGTTGATAAGATTTTCTGATCAGAAAATCTTACCTTGTGCGTCCAGGCAACTATTATTTAATACGTTAAAATACTATCATTAAAAAATAAATAATAGAAGTTGTTGCTCTGTTATCGCTTTTTAGGTGGGAGAAAATGTATAAAAATCATACTCTACAGATCCGAATTTCTATATCAGATTTAAAAAAAAAAAAATTTGTACCAATTAACACGCTCGAATTATAATAATACATGATATATTAATATAAACACATGTTTTTTTTAATATAGTTTATCAAGGACATTGAAACATGCAATATGTAAATAAAGTTATCAAAAACAAATTTCAAGTTTTTATGAATAATATATGTATATGCAAATATTTTTAATCAAAATGTTTTCATTTTAGTGATAAATTTTTTATTATTTCTTTCTTACCCAGAAATAAAATGAATGAAAAAAATGAACTAATACATATTAATCCTTTGAATTGAACGGTAGTATTTTTAGTACGTCACAAAAGTTTTCGATAATGCTAAAATATATTTGAACTAGCTTGGAATAAGTTATATCACTTTCATACAATAACCTCCCTACTACTTTTGCGAAGTAAAGAGTGGGGGGGGGTGTAGTGAAAGTTAGGGTGGAACGGCCCTAAAAACATGGATTGTGAGGTATTAGTTTGATTCATTTATTTTCAAACTTCCTTTCTAAAAATTTCAGAGAGTCTACTTTTATATTTGGGTACCAAATTCTAAATCATAAATAATTCTAATCATAATTTATGACAATGGGCTGATTAGATGGTTTTATGAACACGTGTACAAAAATTTTTAATCATTAATATTTCTAGTCTTTGTTGTATTAAAATATTATGTAAAAACTCAATGGATTTCAAATAGATAATAAATACAATTGATTATGTTTGTTTATTATCTATCATTTTCAATCGGCTTTAAAAAATGAAGATGACTTTAAAAGTTAAATTTTTATATTATCAATAGAGATTTATAAATTTTGACTCAATTGTAATTAAAATTGTTTTTATAATAAAATTGAATAAAATACAAACAAAAATAGCTTACCCTTCTTTGAAATGGCATTACAAAGCCTGGTACCAAAATAAAAAAGATTTTCAGCATAACTGTAATCAGCTTCAACATATAGTCCGAAATGGATACAGCACATAGTAAATCCCATACAGATTCTGGTTTATAAACTGGTGCAAATACTAAATTAGCTGATAATTTCTCATCATTTAATATATAATCAATAAACAATATACAGCCAATAATATATAACAACACAATTAATAGTGCTGTTATGCTACGGCGTCCTTGTTTCATCACTTCTTGTTTAACAATTGAATTTGAATGACTAAATGTTATAAATAATGCAATTAAATTTAATATACCTTCCCTATGATCATATATCGCTTTAGCTGATAATAACATTATAAGTGGAACATAAGAATTTGTAAATGTTTCTAAAGCTTCAGGCACATGTCTCAATGGATCTGAGGTATCATCATTCGAATTATTGTTATTGTTATTATTATTGTTGGGAGACGGAGGTGTCATTAAATGATCAGGTACTGAGTTTTGACGTGAAATATTTACATTTACATCTTGTGATGTAATACTATTATTTTCTGGTGACTGGGTACCATCTACATTAATCACATAATCATTACTATAGCCAAAGTCTGTATTTGTTGATGTAGTTGGACCATTTAGATTACTACTACCGGTTGCCGTTATCGGTCCACCAGTTGAAACTATATTTTGTTGTTCAACAGCCGTTACCGGCTGAGATATTTGTGATTGTAACTGTCGGTTACGTTGTGTTCGTGCCTGTTCCACAAAAGGGCGAATTTCTTCCATAACTAGTTGTAAACTATTGCGAAGAAATCGTGAACCTTCTGTAGTACGACGTTGAAATGTTGAAGAGGGTTCCATACGTACTCCACTTATTCCAGTACTTGATTGTGGTGTTGAATTATGATTTAATGATAAGCCACTTTCGTAATTGTTACGAAAATTCACATCTTCGGGATTCACAGTGGCTGGAGCAGATGTTGTTACGTCATTTATTTGATTGCTTGTAGATGCTGATTCATTGAGAGCCATTTTTATACAATTATTTTTTTCCTAATTATTTATATAAAAATTATACATTGGAATGTTATGTTTAAAATCAAAATAAAGAGACCTATTAAATTAAAATGACAGCATCTGTCAAATTCAATATGTAGGTTTGTCACAAAATATTAATCACTAAGTAAATCAAAAGAATTAATACGAACAGTATTTACACCATATTTAATAAACTTATAAAGTTAATAATTGTATTTTATACTTATTAATTAATTAAAATTAATTTAAACATATTATATTTCAGTCTATTATGCACTTATGTAGGTTTATTATTAAAATGAGTCACGCCATGAGCGAATTTATCTGCAATTTTCCCATGCCATGCGCACAACATGTATTCTAAATAATAAAGGCTTAGTGTCATCATAACTTTTTAACGTATTTTTAGTACCTCTATTATAATATCGTGCTCTATGTACATATTACCTACTTATACATAAATTTGCATGAGTCCGCTGTCTCAATTTTATTTATTTCCGTTTCAATTTCGATAGGATTAATATGCAATTTTTATTTAGTGCATCTACGGATTTTTTTAGAAACATATCAATTGTAAGAAAAAGAAAATCCAAAAAATCAATATCGAATGACAGAAGATTATTAATATCTTCAAAAGGTCGAATTAAAAAATGTCCTAAATTTACTTAGTGTCCAACTTTATGACATCAAGTAAATTTAAGATCTAAAAACGAAATAACGTACTCGTGAAATGCATCTAGAAGTCATATACACTGATAGAGATAATAAAATATGTAAAGCATTGCCGCATTCATAATCATTGACTTCTGGAAACCAAAGAATAAATTGAGCTATTATTTACGTTCAACTTAAATTTAGAATAGTTTTTTTTTTTATACAGTTTTAACTGGTGGGTCTAAAATATATTTGAAAAATGAAAAACTTATCACAACTGAAGAACAAAGTAAGGAGGTTAAGAGTTAAAGGCTTACACAAATAATTTTATAACTCGTGTCTCAATTTTGATAAAGGCAGCTGTTTTGAACACAATTACTTCAATAAGAATAAAATATTTTTAAACATTATCAATTTTTTATAAGTATTACAATAATTTATTTTAATTTTCACTAATTTTTTTCAAGTATAAAAAATATAAATTTTTGATTTAATTTTTAAATACTAAGTATATTATTTCCATGGAGGTTTTGAACCTTTAGGGTCTTTATTTGTTTTAGGTACATTAAAATTATCGTTGGAATTTTTTGAGCCCGCTTGTGCTTTGTAATCACCGGATGCTGGATCTCTTTGATTTAAACCAATTGAGGACGCTTTATTAAATTCATTTTCTTCCAAAAGCTACAATAAAAAAAATTTGTTAATAACGGAAAAAATTAAGATTATTTTGAACGTACAATCAAAACTATTACAAACTATAAAATAGAAGCAAAATGAAATAAATATTAAAAATTTTTTATTTCCATGCTTATCAGAGTTTCTGGAATAAGAATGGAGGGAAATCATCAGACAACTAAAAACTTTGTGTTGAGTGAATTATTATAGTATTAGTTATCAATGTTAATTTTTGTGTGTAAGAATGTATTATATAGGAGTATTTTAACATTGCTTTTCCCTTTTAATCTTAAGGAAATTGATTCGGCAGACGATGTGTATATGTCGATTATAAAAAGATAGTATTTTACCATTTTCATATAAAGTTGTAATTCACCATCAGAAAAAATATTTTTAGAAAGTTTTTGGGATGATGATCGAGTTGTTATTGGTGTTTCATCAGAACCGTCTCTATTTGGTACATTCATCGGACGTGAATTTATTGATCGATATGTCGCTTGATCTTCATTACCAAATGGTATATCTGATTGTTCGCTAATGACTGAACTTGAAGGTGCTGGCCATATTTTCTTCATTCCCATTAAATCAGGCTTGTTAATGAAATATCCTGTATTCTTACTTCTATCAGATGTAGGTAACTAAAAATAAAGTAATGAAATATAAATATAAACTACACTTACTTTTTAAAAAAAAAAATGGTTATACTTCATCTGGAGCAGAATTAGGACGATTGTGATATGATTTCTTAACATCAAATCTCGTTTCCGAATCAGGTTTTAAAAATTCATCTCCTAAATTTAAATCCAATAATTTTTGAATATTTATTGATGAATCTGGTCTGGCAATACTTAAATTACTTCCTAAAATAAATTAAAAAATTTTTAAAAATTAATTATAGTACAAAGTTATTGTAATTATAATCCCAACAATTTAATTATAAAGTATAGTGATGCATGATGTACACCTAGATATTGCAGCGGAAATTTCAAACCCTGGATAATTTGAATGAAGTATATTCATTTGAATCAAAATGTCTCTAAAAGTTATTTCGAATACCGAAATATTAAAATTTATTCTGATATATTTACTTTCTATGAAATTGATAAAATTAACTGATAAATTGTTGAAACTAAAATAGTGATAATAGTAAATTCAAACAAACCATTTATTGGACTTCCTCCATTTGCAGTAACAATTTTTAAAGCTTCACGCCACTGCGATTCAATTAAATCATGCAATTTAGATGCTAATTTTGCTCGACTTAATTGTTGACGGTGCAATTTGCTCGTTAAACTTTGTATAGTAATTTCATTTTGCTGATGTTTAATGGTGTATAATCGAATTTCTTCTTTATGACGTTCTTCTAAAAGACGAATTTCTAGTTTATGTCTAAAATTATGAAAAATTATAAATAAATATTATATAAATCATTTCGTAATTTTTGAATATTTACTTCTCAACGGTTTCTCTCATAAATTGTGCTGCAGTTTTTGCAACTACTAATTTTTCAGCGGATATACGTTCATTTAAAGTCTTCTCAACAGAATCTAATTGTGCTTGATATTCTTCACGTTTATCTTTAACCAGAGTATCGACTTGTTTTTGATAAAATAATCGAAGTTCTGATTTAGTACGTTCCATTTCAGCGATTAAATTTTGTTTTTCTAATGTCAATTTTTTCTAAAATATGAAAATTACTCTTTTTTCATTCAATCAACTAAAGTAATTTTTACAAAAAAAAAAAATATTTTCTAAGATATGTACAATGCTTTTCGTCCAATATCCAGTACGAGAAAAATGAAAAGAGTGTTTTAAAAATTTTATTATTAAAAATAACCACAAGAATTGTTAAAACTACAAATTTTAAACAGAAAAGTTCTTAATTTTTTTCCGAAATGTCAATCTTTGCATCATGGAACGTCTAGGTCGTTTTCGTAAGACACGTTGAAGTAGTAACTAATTACTTGCAATAAAAACAATGACAAATACTTTTAAAAAGTTTTAATATAACACAGAATATAAAATACATATTGATTACAATAAAAAAAATAAAAATGAAATATTTTTATTGCAATTAATTGGTCACTAAACGTAAAAAAACCGTGCGCTACCACAATCAGATGTATCATCGTTTGTATCAAATAGGTATGATAAATTTGCTAATTGAAAACCCATAATTACAAGCATTATACATATTTTAGAAATTCGAGTCTTAACAAATGTATTTAAAAATTTAGTACATTTAGAAAAATAACACATAAAAATATTAACCTCATTTTGTTTGGATTCTTCTAATAATTGTTTTACAGTTTTTGTTTCACTCTCTAATTGTGAATTTTTTTCTTTTTCCTCTGATAATTTACGTTGTAATTGTTGTCGTTCTTCTTGTAATTTGTTGATTTCTGTCTGTGATGTTGTTATCATATTTTTTGTTTCAGATGCAGCATTTCTAATTTCAGACATTAATTGCTTATCCTATTTAATAAATATGTTTTAATATTTGCATATTCAAACTTTTTAGAGCTATTAGTCCTTCGAAAGGAAGCATTATTATTTGTAGATTATATTCACATTTCTAATAAGAGCCACAGTAACTCAAAACATCTGAATTAGTTAATTTACGTTAGTACAATATTCTTATTTTTGTTCAAGAAAATACATGTAAAAGATTTATTTCCGAATTTCTTATTCACAAATAGTTTTATCTAATGAGTCAGTGGAACTGGAATCTTATCTTTCCTTTTTTTCTTACGCTCTACAGAAAAAATTTAAGTAATTCCTTTCGATTGGAACGAAGGTATCGTTTTTCAGTTCACATTATATTTATGGGACGAAGAAAAGACCTGCGACGTTTTTAGAACAGTTTTTTTTATATATTATATATCATGTAATTTGGAATATCGGATTTTTTATTTGAAATTTAAAATTTCAATTTTCTATTCAGAAACAAAAATTGTACATTTTACCTCATTAAAATATAAACTTACATTTTCCACATCTGTTTGTAGTTGATTAACCTTTTCTGATAATTTTACATTTTCATTAATCGAATTTTCTAAATCTTTTTTTAAAGTTTCCATTTGACTCTGTAATTGTCTTGCTTCATTTTGACTAACATGCGCAACTTCTAATGCTTTATTGATCTCATGTTCATAATATTTTATTTTCTAAACAAAAAAAAAAAAAAAAAAAAAATTAATCCAATATTAAGTTTTATTTATCAAAAATTTATTCAAAAACCTGTCAAAAGTTTAATTAAAAGTGAAAATAGTTTTTATACAACCGTTAGTATCTATGGATACCATTTTAAAATTAGATTTTTACAAAATAATACTTGTAGACCAAAAGCCAGTTCCAAAATGGGCTAATTTATCCTAATAAGTCAAGACCATCTAGAGGCAGTCCTAATCGGGATATATTTCATATTTTCTATACATAATGTCTTGTTTGTGGTAGACCCTGATGGAAGTTGGTTTGCTAATGGTACATTTTAATAACAGATTTATATAGTTTTAGCAAATATATATGTGTGATTAAAAATGCTTAGAAATAGAAGTATAACCCCCCCCCCCCCTTTAATATACCAATACAAACCTTATTAGTATCATCTGATTCAGCTACTAAGCGTTTTTGGATTTCTTTCAATTCATTAATAGCTGCCTCTTTGTCCGATTCAATTTTTTTACATCGTTCTTGTGCAATTACACATGTATCCTTCAATTTTTCTATTGCTTGATCCTTAGCAGCATCCACTTTCAATGCTACCGATAGTTTTTCTTGTGATTCCAACAAACGTATTTGTAATGCTTCAATCAAACGTTCACAGTGTTCACGTCGAAATCGTTCCTCTTCGATTTTTTGCGTAATCGATGGTATTGCACTACTTTGTGATAGCGTTGAATTTTGATTGCGTTCCATATCCTGTTGTTGTACATTCCATAATGACGACAAACTTACAAGCGCAGTATTTGGAATTGTTATTGGAGGTTCCGATTTTGTTGTTTCTTCAATTTTCTTTTTATCGAAATGTGATTGAATGGAACGTAATATTAAATTAAATTGCTTAAAATTTTCTAAATATTTATTATCATTTTCCATATTTTGATCATTGTTTTGTTGATTTTCCTTGTTTTCAATTTCTTTTTGAACCTCAATTAATTTGTTGACTAACATCAATCCTGCATTATCCATTTGTTTTTGTTCAGATAATTGTTTATCCGAAGAAATTTTATTTTCAATCTCTTTTTCACTATTTTTACTAATTTGTATATTATCCAGGCAGTGTAATGCATCTTTCAAAACATTCTTCGTATTGCTTTCAACCGATTTTCCTGAATTATTAGGTCTTAAATCGTTTTCGCTTGAGTAATCAGCAAATTGTTTTGGTTCCAATAATACTTGTACAGAAGTGCTTGGATTATCCGATTTGGAATCGTTAAATTCTTTTATAGAATCAGTTTTTGTTGTATCATTTAAAGTATTATTAACTGATTTGCTCTCGTTATTATCCATTAAAGATATTGTGGTGGAATTAGTTGTATCTAATATAGGAAAATTAGGAGGTATTTGAATATTTTGACTAGAATTATCTTCCAAAAATTGTTGTATTCGTGATATTTTTGGTTTTTGAGATATTTTTTTTATTTTCGTATCTTTTATATGATTTGTAAGTACTTTACGATTAAAATGACTTTGTGCAATTGCTTTAAATTGTGGCGATGTAATAAAACTTAAATCTACTGAAGAGTCTGGTGAATCTTTGCCACTTAAATGGCTTTTAATACAGTCAACACATTGTAAGAATGTTTGAATTTCTGTTAGAATTGCTTGATTTTCATATGCATGTTTTAAATTTTCCATATCGGAATTATCATCATCTTCTTCACTTTCAACAAACTTCACGGGCCTCTTTTCATGGCTATAACGTTCATCGATTTCACGTAATGTTAAATTTGAACCACGTTTTTTTGGGGGTGAGAACGACACGTTTAGGGAATCAATACTATTACCTGATGGATCATATCTTGTGGATAAATTTGGAGTATCTGAATTAGGTTTTGCTTTTTGTGAAACTGCTGTCGTATTATTTAAAAATTCATCAAAATCAGTACTTGTTATACTTGGCGATGAAGGTAATGAATACATTCTTGAGCGTCTTGTTGACTTTTTTGGAGTAACTTGAGGAGTAGGTGTATACTTTAAATTGTCGTTACTTAAAGTAATATTTCCACGATATTTTGGTATTCTTCGTTTAACTGGTGTTTTATTTTTGCTACTTTTAACTGGAGAATTGTCTACTGATTCCGATTGACTTTCAATGACTGATAAACGATTTTGGATTGTATTTACTTGTGATACTAATTTATTGACGATATTTGCTTGAAGAGGTTCCATATGCGAATGTGACGCCAATCTTGGTGTATTACCTGGCGAATCATCTGTTGAATTTACTACATAGTAATCGGGTGGTATTAATAAAAGTATATCAGTATCATCACTTTCACACATCACGAATATGTTTTATATATTTTAATAAATACAATGCTCTGATGAAACATTATAAATCAACAAAAATTGTTTTTTGAAAATTCCGTTAATTTAATAGTTTTTTATGAAGATGAACAAAATGTTTGATATATTATTAGATAAACCATGTTAGTTGATTTTAGAAAGATTAATTCAAGTTTGATATTTATTGGTTTATTGATTGTTTAATTTAATTACATTAACAACTGTCAATAACCTATAAACATTTTTGAAAACAAACTTAACGATGTTTCAAATAAACAAATTAAGGTACATATATGATCATGGAGCATGTATTATCAGGAGAATTCACGTCTATTCACTAAATTACACGTAATGTACTTTTAAAACACATATTTAACACTAGATAGCGTTGTAGTCAAAACGGGACAGCAAAAGAATTAAAATATAATCGATGTAGAATTTAAATACAATTATTTAATCGAAGTTTTTAATTGCAAAAGTTCAGTGTCTTTATTAGCTATTATAAGAGATAACGGAGCAAGATAAATCAGTGCAATACAAAATTGAGGAAAAAAATATTTTAGTATTAATTGAATTGAGCGTTGTTTTGTGGAAAGCCATATCAATAAATAATAACACAAATATTTAGCAATTTCCTCTTATTATTAAAATTAAAAAAAATTATTATAACAATATTGTTTTGGTTAATTGAATAGCCATCTCTTAGGATAATAACGAACTAGTAAAAAGTTATATATCTACGCCGTGTTATATATGTTTAACATTCCATTACTACCACCTATCAATCAGAAGCTGAAACACACAAAAAGTAATGGTAATTTTAATAAAATCAAAGTAATTTTTAATGGACTTCAAAATAACAAGAGGCAAATTCGTCAGTAAATATAGAGACCGTCCGTGGATTCACTTTCCATACAGAAAATAATCCTCTCTCTCTTTGAGGAAAAGCCCCAAAAATTCCAACTTTTCTTAAGATGCGGTTATTGTGCAATCGATGTGAAATGATTAAAGGAAATTAGAGTACAAAATAATTTTTAATTTCAACCCGCTTATTTGGTGAAAAGCTCCAAACATACTAGCTTTTTTTCGATGTAATAGCCTAATTATTAATTTTTTTCGAACATACAGGCATATATTTTCATTTTAAGTGTGTTGTTATGGAAAATATGACAACTATTTATCAAGTATTTTTCATATTTATTTTTCAATGAAGCGTCCTTTAAATATTATATTTTTTTTATAATAAAAAAAATTTAAATAAGAAAATAAAAATTTCTTATGATATGTAGTTTAATTATTGCTTAATGAAATTAAAATAAAAAACATATAAAAACTGTTTTTTATATATGATTTGTATATAAAAACTCATTCAAATTGTATCTGCAGTTTGGATTTTCTTGGATTTAAATGGTGAAATTCTATTATAATTATTCTGATCAAAAATAAATTCTTGATTTTTGTTCAATAATGAAAAGCCGATCTAAAATAAACTCAAGTCTTGTATCCAGTAAACGGAATTCGACTGCAACAAGAGAAATAACACCAGGTGTTTACCAATGATTTTTACTTATTTATTACATGGTTGCTAATTCAATTGAAGAATAAAGTTTAGAAAAATTTTGTTTTTTCATTGCAAACCCGCTTAGAGTATAATTCAAAAGAATTTAGATCAATGATGATTCTATAGAGCTGAAACTCCTTATTAAAAGAGACATCGAGCTGAAATTTGGATGGTGTATTCAGATACATCTTCAAATGAACCAATATTTATAATACACATTATTATGTAATAAATTTTTCATAGATGTTTGGGAATGTTAAAATAATTCAAATATTCTGACTCAGCTATATGTCCGGCATTTAAACAATTCACATTGTTAATTGTTACTTGTTTATGATAAATTCCAAAAAACTGATATAACATTTTTTTATTTATTTCTAGTTTCATATATACGCATAAAATTTGTTCAATATTCTGCAGAAGAGTCTATAATTCGTGAATCACCTTCAAAATTGTTTGGATTGATCCAAGAACGTGAATTAGTTGTAAATATAAATTGTCCGATACGTTTATTAATGGAATATATCCGAAATGAAGCAAATATTCCATTTACTATTGATTTTGATCTATTCGATGAAATGGGTAATTTAAAACATACATTTGGTGCACCCGTAGAACAAATGGCGACCAAAATATTTATACCGAAAGGTTTCTGCTTATTTAAAATACACTTTTTTATTCACAATTTATAAATTGTTTTTTCCATTTTTATTACAAAAATAGCTTGAGTATTTTTGTGCCACAATCTGATGGCCCAATTTGACATAATTAGTATACGATGAGCAGTAGTGGATTTAGGTTTGAAGACGTCCTAGGCCCAAGACGATATGGCACCCTTTATCTTTTGTGACTGTATATATTTTTTGACATGAGGCTGGCTACCCGTCAAATGACACCGAACTCTTACAGTTTACAGAAAACCCAATCGATTTTTAATTTTAGTTATCTTGAAAATTTTGGCACCCCTCAAAATTTGCCACCACAGTCCCGGGCCTCACGGGCCTAAGCATAAATCAGCTACTGACGATGTGGCACATTCATTATACAGAGAACTCCCTTCAATGTTTATAACATTTTTATTATATCGAAATGTGCCAAGCGTGAATTCTGTAATAATTTGCTTCCATTTGGAAATTTTCAGGTGTATATTTTATAACATTATTTCCGAGAAGCGATTTGGGAACTACGTTAAAACCGATAATTTTAATAAATCGTGGTGCACGTGTCAATGGAGATTATACCACACGCATTCGTCGTCAATTACAACAATCGGCGAGAAAATCTGCCAAAATATAATAACAATTAGTTAATGTAATCTTAATAGTTTTTGTAAATGCCATTCATTAGAATCATCATTATTATCGAATTAATTGTTGTATGTAATTTTTAATTATGATAATAAAATAAATATATTAATTAAATTATAGAGTTAAATGTTTTTTAAGGAAGATTATTTTGGGACTACTGAACTGATTCTAAAAATACTTTCAATGATCTATGTTAGCATATATTTTGTTTAAAGACATATTATCATATAAGACTGTGTACAGAGTTAAGGATGTTCCCCAGGATTATTCGATTACAACAAATTGAGAGACTATCCCTTATTATGATAACTACAATTGAGAAAGGATGAGTTTCACTGAATTCCTTCCATTACTTATCCAAGCGTAGAAATACAAAAGTAATTTCATTAAACCATTTTTCGGATTCGTTATCTTTTACTTGTCACGAGAAAAATATTGCTAATTGCTAATTTTTATCATTTTTATAATTAAACGAATATCGTAATTGCCATAATTATTTTCGGCCATTTAAGATAATCGTAAGATAATTGCTTATATTAACTAATAAAACGTTTCAAAGTATGTGTATTAAATTTTTCTAAAAGATTCTAAGAAAACTGATTTTCTTGAGATGGTCATCAAGTTTTTATGGAAACTGTGATGCGGTCCCACTAGATTTTGTTTTTTACAATTCAAGATATTTAGATATATTTTTCATTGTTTTATAATATTGAGATATACTTAATGGATCACTGCATATGTTGAGCATTCAAGATGTTATGTTTGTTTGATCAGGGATGTATCTTATTAAAATAAATTAATATTTCTGAGAATATAGCAGCTGTATAGATAGACTCATACATATTCGCAATAATCATGTCAAGGGAGATGATTGTGGTCGAGATGATTTGAAGATAAATCAATTATTTTTAATTGTTTATGTCGTTTTAATTAAGGAGGGATTAGAGCACTGCACTAAATACAAAATAAATACGACAAAACTAATTTTTTCAAACAAGCAGTTATGTACAAAAAAAAAAACAAAATTAAGAAAAGACAAAAACGTTTTTGAAGTTATTTCTTCTTTAGGTGCGTTAAGAAAAAATGAGTGAAATTTTTAGATGCGCGCGCATGACCGTCACACAAAATTCACAGGTTGAAGCTTTGGTTATGATTAATGTTGCAATTAATGCAAGAAAATATATATTTATTTATTTAATTTTTCAAATTTAAACTGAGCTTTATTGATTGTGTTGACTATCCTTCTCCAGTCTTTTTATTAATTGATTGTAATTAATTATTTGCATGCAATTAAAAATTGTTTTTTAATAAAAAGTATAACTTCTGACGCGCGTACATATATACACGCATCGACGCCAAATATCCACTGGGTATTACAGTGTAAACTTAAAATCCGTAATACTTCAGCCCGAAATACGAAGACCCGTACAAGTTCTCCCACAGATATCGTCTAGATATTTACATAAGGAAAAATAATGTATTAATATTTAGGAACCGAAATATTACCGAAATTCATCGTCAAACCTCTCAGATAAACTGTTTATAGACATATTTTCTCTGTTGAGGAATTGACAAATCTTGTTGACCAAGTAAATATTTTGCTGTGTGATATTTTATTAAGAAAATCCAAAATATTACAATTTGATTGTATTTTGATGAAATCGGTCTTTAATCTTTAAGATTTTCTTGTAGAATTAAAGGAAGAATCTTTTTGTATGCTACTCAAAAGATTTAACGCTGATTTTTGTTACGAACCAAATATAACTGATTTAAATACTTCTCTATTTACAAATAGTGAGGTCCTGTTACCATTAGCCAAAATTGTGAATGCAAAAATTTATATTAGATAGAGATAGTAAATTGAATAAAATCATTTTATAAAGTCGATACTCGCCTTAAGTTCTTGTTTTTAACACTAAATGGTTAAATGTACCAATTTAATGTATTAAAAATAAAAAGTATGAATATAATAGTAATGTATATGAGTTATTTAGTATTAAATTGACCTATTGACATTGAATAGATAACAAATAAATATATTTAGTCATTATTCTGAAAAAATTCGATTTAATAAGAAAATAGATTATTTTATGTAAAAACCAAATTTTAAATTATTTTTAATTTCGATTATTGCGTTGTTGATATAAACTATTTACTAGACTTGAAGAATGTGTTTACAATAGATGATAGTTTATTGCGATAGTTTTTTTTTTTGAGAAGACCGTGAAACTGTGCACGGAAAAATGGAAACTTGGTGTTTAATATTACGTTTAACTGTTTTTTGTAGTGTAATATCTTACTCATTACAGGTAAGATTTGATTATATTAATTTATATAGACCTGAATTTCGGCTTAAAAGCCTGCGGTTAGGGTGGCTCAATTTTTGGGAATGGAAAAATTTCAGAATGCTAAAAACTTACGGACCAAAATTGCCAAGAACAATTCCAATCGATTTTGTATATTTCCTATACTATCATCTAATAGAGATGAATTTTACGCCGAGTGCAAATATACGCATAAAGTTGGATTTCTGCTTAGGCCTGTGAGGCCCGGGTCTACAGTGGCTGCATTCTTTTGGGCGGAAAAATTTCGAAATGCCAAATTTGTCAGAAGTGTATCAAAATTAGGGTGGAATTTTTAAATGTGCCCAAAAATTTTTTAATTTTTTTTTCCTTCGACATAAACTGATATTCGTGTTCTTAATAACTTGCATTGGAATTTTTTCACGATTTCAATATAAAGACTTAATTAAAAATATATTGAATTTTATGTTTTTTATAGGTAGCTCACGATGATGGAACACATACTCTTCAAACAGCAAAACTATTTGAGTTACTTATGCATTCTAATTACAGCCGAATTAATCATCAAAGAAGTCAACCAATTGCGGTTCAAACAGATGCATTAATTATTCCAAAACCAGGCAGTAGTCATATTCAAAAAATTCCTCGGAAAAATTCGAAATCGTTTAGAAACGATCAAAATCAAGAATCTGTAGAAACTACCGAACCACAACCAGACCGAGGACATTTTATTACATATATACCAAAAGTAACTTCGCCTATACCACCATTCCAGAAACCAAAGCAATTCGATTCTGATGAACAAGTTATAGAAGATCAATTTTCCCAAGATACTGATGATCAATCTTTTCAGCTAAATATACCAGATCAAGAAACTCAACAAGTTGAATCTTATCAACAAGGTATACCAGATCAAGAAACTCAACAAGTTGAATCTTATCAACAAGGTATACCAGATCAAGAAACTCAACAAGTTGATTCGTATCAACAAAGTATACCAGATCAAGATACACAACAAAGTAATTTTTATCAACAAAATATACCTGATCAAGACACCGAACATGGTAATGCATACCAACACAGCATACCAGATCAAGATGTAGAAGCAATTGAAGATATTCTCAATCAACGAAATGTCCCAGATCAAATTACACAACAAGAGGAAGATAATCCATATCAAATAAATGTTCCAGATCAAAATGTCGAAGAGCACATTCAACAAAGTGAATCAGATCAAAATCTTTACCAACAAAGTGTAGCGCAAGAAAACCAATATCAAGAGAGTATTCCAGACCAATCTATACAAGATAGTAATTACCAACAACAAAGTTTTCAAGCACAATGGGAACATAATACAAATCAGCAACAACCTGGAAAAGTTTTACAACCACCTAAAATTCCAACCCCAAATTACGAACAAGTTTATAATCAACAACAAAACGCAGATCAATTTAGGCAGCTCCACGGAAGTAACCAATATTCTAATTCGAGACCTATTTACGTACAGTCACAAAGTACAAATGAGAATGTAAGGTACTTTGGTCAGTCTTCTTCAGATCAAAATTTACATCCAGCTTCGGATAGAAATGTCCAATATTTTGGAGTACCAACATCAAGTCAAACGGTATACAGCCATGTAGTCAATTCCGAAAATAATTATGGATTTCATCAATCCCAAAATGGTCAACAAAATTCTGAAAATACAAATAATCAACACTACGGTTATTTGGAATGTCCAAAAGGCGTAACTGGAACGTTTCCTTATGCCTTAGATTGTAAACAATTTTTAAATTGTTGGAATGGCCGTGGATCAATACAAAATTGTGCTCCTGGTACAGTTTTCAATCCGCAAACTTTAGAATGCGATTTTCCAGAAAAAGTAAACTGTTCTGCATACAAATCACAAGCAAATTATTTTGATATGGAAAAGTATCCAAATAGTTATTTGGGCAAGAATAGGAATACGAAATCAATAGTAGTGAGTGATAATATTGTGGATGAAACAAATAACAAAAATTATCAAATAAGTTCTCAATTTGTAAGAAATCGTATTCAAGATGTCGATGTGTTTTGTCCGAACGATTTTATTGGAACTAAACCGCATCCTACTGATTGCTCAAAATACATCAATTGCAATAAAGGTGGTTCTACAATTGAAGAATGTATTTTGGGAATGAAATATAATTATAAAACAAGTCAATGCGATTTTCCAAAATTTGTCGATTGTACTAAGAGTAAAAGTCAACAATTGAATAACGATAACACTGCATCTGCGGGTGTTTTACCAAACAGAAATCCCGAATGTCCACCAGGAGTATCAGGATTAATTGCTCATCCTTATAATTGTGAATTATTTTTAAATTGTGGAAGCGGTCGTACTTTTATCCAGAAATGTGGTCCAGGTACTGTTTTTAACCCTAATATTTTGGCCTGTGATTATCCTCAAAATGTTGATTGCAAATATAAATCCGATTTAATAATAAATCCAAATACCACACCAAATCCATATCCAATTCCAACTGGAAGACCAAATCAAAAACCACATCCTAATCCAACTCAAAAACCATATCCCACCCCAAATCCTAATCCAAATCAAAAACCATTCCCGGATCCTGATATTGATATACGTATGCTACCTAAAACAAGCAATAATTACTATACTACCGACATTCGTTCTGGAAAATATGTTCAAAATCAAGAAAACTCCCAATCAAATCAATACAATCAAAATGGTTGGCATGATAAAATCCAAGAATCTTCCAGAGTAACAATTAATAGCAATGCAAGACATCAATGTCCTAAAGGTTTTACTGGTTTAATCCCACATCCCAGTAAATGTGATTCATTTTTAAATTGTGGTAATGGGAGATCAGTGGTACAAAAATGTGGGCCAGGTACAGTATTTAATCCAAAAATTTTAGCTTGTGATTTTCCACACAATGTGAATTGTCAACAAATTGAAACAATTATTGAACCAAATGTGGATCCAAGTATAGATATAAGAACATCTCCTAAAACTTATAGCCAGTATAGTGGTACGCAATCGGGAAAATATGAAGATAATAGATGGATAGGTATCAATACAAATCAAGAAAATCAACATATCCAAAGTAATTGGAAATCTGGGGAAAACTCAGGAACTGGAAGTACATCTATTAATTATAAATCTTCTGGTAGTTTGGAATCATCAAATAATATTCAATGTCCGAAAGATTACACAGGGCTGATTCAACATCCAACTCTATGTGATTCATTCTTAAACTGTAATAATGGAAATACAGCTGTTCAAAAATGTGCGCCGGGTACTGTTTTTAATCCAAAAATTAAAGCATGTGACTTTGCACATAATGTAAACTGCCAACAAATTAAAACGCTTACTGTGGATTCAAATTTGGGTCAAATTCAAACAATCTCACAAACAAAACCCAATGATAATAATAATCAGTTTAACGATTGGAGTGTAATTAATCAAAATGTTAACAAAGAATCGACTCATGGATATAATCAACATCACAAACATGGTTCTTGGAATCAAAATGGATTTCAACATAGTGAACAGTTTCATCGTGACCACCAACAACAAGGTACAACGTGGAGACGTGTTGGTCATTCACATGAATATCATCATCGTCATCATAATGAATCATCTGGGTCATGGCATGCGTATCATAAACATAATGGATCCCATGGGTATCATAATTTACCCTATCAGCCTACGGCAGCTCCTACTACCAATTATGAAACTACTCCCCCTGGAATCTTGGGTAGTGATTCTACGCTAGCAAAAGAACGAGAAGAGTTAGATTTATGGCATAAATTTGTTAATAAACCTACCAATAATAAAGATTTGGATGGTGCACCATCAAATACCTTTGGTTACTCTTCAGTAAGCACTCAGGGTGCCGTAAAAGATGGTACTACATATAATCAACAAAATATTCCTTTACAAACTTTAAGTCAGGTAAAGCCTACGGAGCCGCCAAAGCAGAGTAGCTGTTTTCCACATAAATTTGAGTGTTCACCGGATATGTGTTTGAATTTCGTATTTGTATGCGATGGAGTTAAGGTAAATCAAATGAGTTTAGAAATAGGCTAATTGCCAAAAAATTTTGTTGGACCTTAAAATGTTAACGCTAAAAAAAAAAAAACATTAAATCAAAGCTAATTCTAATTTTTTAGCATTGTCCAAATGGTGCTGATGAAGACAACTGTAAAAATACAATGGAAAAGGTCGTGGCTCATAAAGGAAAACGTCTTATGCGACATGATGTACAACGGTGGTTCTCTATTACACTCGAAAAATGTGCTCAGTATTGTGAAACCTCAAAAACTTTTGAGTGTAAATCTTTTAATTATCGGTAATTATTTCTTATGATTATCTTTAACTTAATTTCAATGGTGTACCTGCTACGTAGGTGAAATTTGTTCAAAAGTTAGCTAATTTTATATGAAGTGTGTTTACGCTTGTGTATTACTTTACTATTATTTTAACGATTGGGGAGTCGCAACTAGACGCAATCAAATTTTGTAATGGTTCAATCCTAATATTCATAAAATAGAAACTTAAACGTTATTGAAACAAATCTTTAAAATTGCCACTAATTACTTCATAATCAATCACTGTTGAAATCAAGCGTGTGGGTAATTAAATATAAGGTGTTTAACTAATTACGATTACTTCTTTTCAATCAATATTAACCATAAATTATTTAAATTTCACATCTGTGCGCCCCTTCGTTTTCCAAATTTAAGGCGAAAAACTATTAACAATCCAATGAATACTTTTTAGCCTCTCTGATGATTACATCATTGTCAAATGTAGATTTTGTAAGCTGTAATAAAAAGACTAATCTGAGTTAAATCTACCCAACTCAACCCAAACAGATTGCGAAAATGGATAATTGCAGGATGGGAATGCATTTTGTAATTTGGCATTGTTTCAATTTTTAGAGGTTTACAAATGTTTTTATATCTAAATCTTCTTCATTTTTAGTGCTTCGGATGGTGAATGCATTTTAAGCGATGAAGTTGTGGGACAAACCGGTGATATGGAGAAGTCATATCAATTTGATTTTTACGAAATGAAAAAATATACTGTAAATTGTGACATGAAGTACACATGTGATAATTTTAAGTGTATTGAATTAAATGAGGTAATATCTTTCAGGAAACTGATAAATAATATATTATAATGTTTTTAATTTCCGTTAGTGATTTATATCTGCTTCTTTAGGCATGTAATGGCATTGATAATTGTGGAGATAACTCCGATGAAAAATATTGTGATAAACATGCTAGTGAATTTGGTGTACGTTTGGTTGGATCGAAAAATATGAACGAAGGTCGTTTAGAAGTCAAAGCGTTTGGTCGATGGGGAACTGTTTGTGATGATAAGTTTACTTTAAAAAATGCTGAGGTAATATACATTGAACATTAATAAATGGTATTTTCTAACAAATGTTTTCTCATTTATAGGTAGCGTGTAAAGAATTAGGATATCCCCTAGGTGCAGTACAAGTTCTTCACAATCCTTTATATTTTGCCGAAACCAATAATGTTCAAAATCCGAATAACACTTTAATTTTGATGGATGATGTTGATTGTTTGGGTAATGAAACATCATTAAAGGATTGCAAATTTAATGGTTGGGGTGTGCATAATTGTAAACCTGATGAGGTACGAACCAATATAACTTTAAGGTTGTACCAGTGTGAAACTACTTTTCCACAGATTTTGCGGACGCCGTTTTGTTCTCGAGATATTAAAATTAAAAATATTAATTTTTATCTCAGACATGCATTTGTCCTGCCATATAAGCAAAATATATAACATAATATTTATGTTTTTGCCTATAACAAGTAAAATAAGAACATTACGTGATGAGTGAATGTTGGAACAACCTTAAATTGTTTTATACTCATAAAACTAAACACATTGTGTTGTTTTATAGGTTGTCGGTATTGTATGCAAAACTTCAACAGTAACCTGTCCAAAGGATTATTGGCTGTGTGCAACTAGTATGGAATGTATTCCGTTAGCATTCCTTTGCGATCACGTTGATGATTGTATCGATAAATCTGACGAATCGCCATCGTATTGTGAGGCAGAAACAGAGTTGCGATTAGCAAGTGGATCAACACCGCTTGAAGGTCGTGTAGAAATACGATTTTATGGTGTATGGGGTACAATTTGTGATGATGATTTTACGGATGAAGCTGCAACCGTTGTTTGTAATCAAATGGGCTATCATGGACCAGCACGTGCCGTCAAAGGGGGAATGTATGGTCCAGGTAGTTTTTGTTATTTATAATATTATTAGCAGGCCTGTTAATGAATAGAAAACTCTGAAATTTGTCCAATAAGAGACGAAATTTGTATTATTTGAGATAATGTTGTTTACTTTAGCAACCTGGAAGAGAGGCTCTAGCGACTGGGTACTGGTTGTTTTCTTACTATTTTACAGCTTCCCTCTATTAACAACTCCAGTTTTTAATTCTCAGTTCTTTGATTCTTCTATGGAATGAAATGAGCAATCAAGTTTGTGTTTTTTACTCTTCAGTCCTGGGGAAATTTTTTGTAAAGTAGCCTGACCATCGAACTTGGTAATTGTTTTATTATTAAACTAATTAACATTGAAACTTAATAGGTTCGGGTCCTATTTGGTTAGATCAAGTTAGTTGTTTTGGAAATGAAACTAGCGTAGAAAAATGCTTGCATAATGAACGTGGCCAACATAATTGCGAGCATAATGAAGATGTCGGTATCGTGTGCAGTCGAGGTTATGAAAATGGTGTCAAAAACGGTTACAGAGGAATTCAAAAACCAACAATTCCACGATCCGTTGTTCATAGAAATACTATTGAGCTGAATGATGTTATGCCCACCACTTGTGGTGTACGTGACGAAGACACATTTTTACCAGACAGTGTTTTCAGTTTCCGTGTTGTGGCTGGGTCCGCTGCCAAGAAAGGTCATTATCCATGGCAGGTGAATAATTGACTTTTTTATATTCAAGTTGATATTTAGATTAAATGCATTTTTGTTTCGTACAGGCAAGTTTACGAGTGAAAGGTCAAAGTAAAACGTCTCATTGGTGCGGTGGAGTAATTATAAGTCGTCTACATGTACTAACTGCTGCACATTGTTTAATTGGATTTTCGAAAGGTATTTATGTAATAAGAGCTGGTGATTATGAAAGTGAAGTTGATGAGGGTACCGAACAAGAAGCATACATTGAAGAATTTTATCTACATGAATCGTTCCGTAAAGGACATCATATGAATAACGACATTGCCATAATCAAGCTAAAAGGAGAAGGTTTTCGATTGGACAAACATGTTCAAGCAATTTGTTTACCAAATGAAAATACCGATTATGTACCTGGTAAAAATTGTACAATATCAGGCTGGGGATCTACTCAAAGTGGGAAATTATGTGAGTGTTGCATCTTTATTTTTATGTTTTAAACAAATTATTTCTACAGCATCGTTTAATATTGCGGCAAAAAACCCATGCTTGTTGCTAAATTTAAAAAAAATTTTAATTTTGTTTTAAAGTTTTATAGAGTTATCAGGAAAACAAAAAATAAAACTATCATTTGATGGACAATTTCCGAAATATCCTTTGAAATTTGCCGAAAATATACACCTCCAGATCAGATTTTATGGGATATCTCAAAAACTACGCATCCAATCTTTAAATGGATGTTATTTTTGAAATCTACAGGCCAAACTACCTTATTAAACATAGTTTTATCGAAATCGGAGACAAAAAATGTTTCTCGATTTTTCGCAATTTTTTAAAGGGGTACCCCTTTGAAAAAATCGAATAAATCAAGAAATAATTTTTCTCACCGATTCCAATAAAATTATGTTTATTAATGTAGTTTGACCTGTAGATTTCAAAAATAACATCCATTTAAAGATTGGATGCGTAGTTTTTGAGATATCACCTTAAAATCGATCTGCATATCAATATTTTGGACAAATTCGTAGCGATATTACAAAAACTGCTCATCAAATCGTAATTTAAGTGTTATTTTAGATTTTTCTAGACCTTAATTACTCTATAAAATCTAAAAACAGCAAAAACATTTTATTTTTGCGATTTTTACCAATTACAGTTAATAAATGCACTAAACTACAAACGATAAATCGCATTTTATATCACAATCTAGATATTTTATACCAATTTTAACTCAAAATTCATAATCAGACACCTCAAAAACCTCGGATAGTTACGAATTTTTCAGCAGTTTTAGACAGAATCTTAAAAATGCAATTTAAATTGCACTAAAATATACCCAAAAAATTTTAAAATTTCCTATACTACCCTTAAAATGATGCCAAAAACTGCAAAGCTGCATGAAGAACTTAGTTCACAGTTTGAAAAATAAAAATGGAGTTAAAAAATGCTTATATTAATAGATATTTTTTTTACTTTTTAAAGCTGCTTCGTTGCAATTGAGAGCAGGTTGGATTCCAATCCAATCCAAAGAAATATGCAGTCAACCAGATGTCTACGGTAATAATATTAAAGAAGGCATGTTCTGTGCTGGTAATTTAGATGAAGGTGTTGACTCATGCGATGGTGATTCTGGTGGACCGTTGGCATGTTTAGATAACGGTAAGAAATTTTATTATCTTATTTATTATACTCATTAATAATGACTCTGGGCGAATTTTAACCAACTCTGACTCTAAATTTAAACAGAATATGCAACTGCGTAAAAGTAACTGGTCATTCTGTCAATAATGTCCCTAACAATAAAAAATTTTTGCGTCAAAAACAAGTAAAAAAAATGGGTGCATGTACCTATATAATATATAATACCATATTATATATGTAATATATAATTACATATATAATACCAAAGAATTTATTCATCAAAAACTTACATAATTTAATCCAATTTACAGGATTTTTCACTTTATTTGGAATAACATCGTGGGGTCAACATTGTGGATATGCAAATAAACCGGGTGTATATGTAAAAATTGGACACTATAGGAAATGGATTGATGAGACAATTTTAAAATCTTTAAAATAGTTTTTTATATTTTGCAATATACTTATTAATTAATTAATTAATTATCTATGTACAAAGGATTTATTTAATATACTTATTAAAATAAACAAAATTATATCTATAATAAATAACTTAATGTTTAAAATAAATAATTTAAAATAATATTTACAGATCTAATTGATATGAATATTTTAAATAAATTTCATGAGATATGAATATTTTAAATAAAATTGTTTAATTTATTATTGCTAAAATTTTATACATGTAACTTTTGATTTTCCAAATTAAAATTTCAAATAACAAAGCTAAGGCCGTATTTCCCCATGGGGGAGAGGAATTTTTTTCTTCTTAATACAGATCGACAAATTAAATTCAAAAAATGATTGATAAATGGGATATAAATAATTGTTTAAATTTTGAAATTAATTTCAATTAAAAAAGCTCTGACCTACTCTTGCCAAAAACACAAAAACATGCCCGTTTTTTTTTTAAATCAATTTTGCTAATTTTCATGTAATTTTTCGTATTTGGGCAACTTCTTAGTTGAAGAGTCAGAGCTTTGAGAGCTCAAAATCCTCCCTCCGCCCATGCAAATGGCCCACGGCATCCGGAAAATATTTATAAGTATAGAGAATTACAATCGGTCGAGATGTACATCTGTTTGAAATACGTATATGTTACGGTAAAAGTTGATAATTCAGTTATTATTAATAAAAACCGTTCAGGAACATTTTCCAAAATAATAATTATTGACGAAAAATTTTCAAAAAATTGTAAAAATTTATCTATACATTCTTGAAATAACTTGTTTTTTTAATTAATTGTTTTTTTTAATACAATTTGTTGATCGAATTTCACACAAATCTAATTCTTCAAAAGAACTTCTATTGATTATTATTATATTTCCAGTATAAAATGTCAATTTTTTTCGTTTTGCTTGAATTTCGAAATTCTAATATTTTCTCCCATTTTTCGAAGTTGTGTGTCTCCAATTAAATTATTTTGGCAGATGTTGTCTAGGCCGAAGCTGGTGTTGAAAACTGATGTCTTGCATTGGCGATGATTTTTCATGATTGAGAATGTTTTTTAAGATATTAATAATAAATTTTTTTCATAGAAAAAAATTTTTATAATCGATATTAAAATTGAGTTTTCTTTTTCAAAATAGTAAAAGAAACATTACAGCCTCCATAGTAGGATATCAGTCGTTTAATTTTTCAATTGACTAATCTAATTCGATCATCTTGATCTTGTATGATTGGCGATCGTTTTTTAATATATTTAGTTAAAACATCTATATCGCGACCACCATGTAAATGATTTTTCATATTTTCTCCAATCATTGTAAAACCATCTCCACCTTGTATTATGTAATCATACATAACAATTCGATAATATTTAGTTTTATCAAGCGGTTCATATTTTGGTACTTCACATTTGCCACAACGTAGTTTTATGTCTTGAACTCGTGATCCAACTGGTAACGAGGCATTGAAGGTTATATGAATTCCTATAAATAAAATAAAATTATTAACTATTGAGCTTAGTGGGAACTTAAAGCATAAGCTGGGAATTTTTAGTAGCGTTGAGATGATCTTGGAACGCTTATAATTATAATTAAAAGCAACGCTAATTTCTTAGGTCGTAGGGTTAATGATTTACTTCTCATTGGGTAGTTCATGTAATTGTATTTTATTTGAAGTGATGGAAATTTAAATTAAACTTAAATTATTTAATAAATTAAAAGAAAAAAAAACTAACCGCTCGTTTGCAACATTTTGCTAAATCCATATACAGATCCACTTCTCCAAATTGTTGCAGCAGAATATTCAAAAACTTCTAGAAGATGGTCACCTCTTAATTCTACGACATCAAAAAAATTTTCGAATGGTTGTGCTACCAATAGATCAGCATATGTAATATCTGTTAGAGAAATGTCAAATTAAACCAGTTCTTTAAATAAAAGTAATTTTGTAGAAAAGTTTTCACTTACTTCCAATTTCTATTCCAGTTCGAATACCGCCTGAATTTAAAATAGCAATGGGAGCATAAGTCCATTCATCTTCTTCAGCTTTATCAACCCACTGAAATAATTAAAAGATTTTATTAAAATAAATTTTTAAAATTTCAAAATTGCGATAAGAAAATGGATACTTACAGCATCAACCATTGCTTCTGCAATGAAATTTCCAATATTACAATCACCATACGGACAGTCTGTTTGCTTTAAAAGTACTTTTGTTTCGCCAAGAATTTGTTTTCCAACTGAATCGACAGCCTCCTTCCATGGTTCCATTAATTCATTCACATACTTATTTTGTGGAATTTTTTGGTCTAAGTATATTGGATTACCTTCCCAATGATGAAATTTGTTTTCAATATCGAAATAAACGGTTATAAATCCAAGATATTTGGAGTAACAAGACGCTTGTACAATTAAAACTTTATGGCCATTATCTTGTGTAACAATTACTGGATAGTCATCGACAGGTATATCTGGACCTGGAGATAAATAAGAAAAGACTTTATACCTGTTCTTAGAAAATAAATAATTTCTATTTTTTAAATATTTTATTTTCAAAAAAAAAAATTACCTGGTAAATCGGACCCATGGTACAAAAATGTATGTGAATGACCTCCAACAATAACATCTATATAAGGGCCAGCTTTAGCAGCGATTTCTTTATCAATTTCTAGTCCACAATGAGATAAAACAATTATAATATCACATTTATCAATAGTTTTTAGTTTTTCAGCCTCCGCTTTCACAGACTCAGCTTCGTCTAAGAATATTAATTTTTCTGTATTTGATATAAGCTATAAAAGAAAATTTAATAATTATTAAAATGAATAAATAATTCAAAAATTTTTTATAACTTACATTTGTCTCTTTAAGAATAACGCCAATTATTCCAATTTTTTTATTATCCCGTGTTACGATCGTACTTTTTTCGTAAATACCTTGGAGTGCTGGTTCCCGACTATCATCAACATTTGCCAGAACGACTGGTGCTTTGAGAGATTTAATAAAGGGAACTAGCCCATCGATTCCATCATCAAATTCGTGATTACCAATAGTCTGCAATAGAGGACGATATATTTACTAGATACAATTAAGATCGAGTACTGATAGGCAAACAGGCAAACATTCCAGGTTTCAAGAAAGGAATCAGGTTTTCCTTTATATTCCTGTTAATAATTAAATATTAGCCGACTAAAGGTATATTCAGTCACGCCACAGTTCAGTCTCAGAGGCTTCAGTCACAGTTCCCTCATTTTTAAATTAATCGCCAACGATATTTTTACAATTTGACTGGCGGCATTTTTTGTTGTGTGTTAGGGTGGGAATAAACAAGCAAGGATAGCATATGTGTAAATTACCCTTAATATAACATCGGATATCTTTCTTGGCAAAAGCGATTATGCCAAAAGCTTGCAAATATCATTTAATAAAATGGTCCTCCCTAATTTTTCACCTTATCTACCCTTGTAAAAAGTTTTCTAATTTGTAGTGCAAGTCAGTTAGGGTAATTAATCCTTCTTCCACTCGAGGAGGCGATAAAATTTTGTGAGACATATTTTGACAAACATTTTCGGTTGAATTGACATTTTACGCGGGTGAACTCGTTAGTTAAGCAGTTAATAAAAAATTGTTTACTTACATAAGCATCCGTTGGTAATAGATTAAAAAAAAACTGTGTTGCATTCCATTTATGCACATTATACCACATAGTGCCTTGAAAATTATCACCAGCATTTAGAAATAATGCATTTGGATTATCGGTTTGTAATTTTGTAACAGCTGTATACAAGCGTGAAAAACCACCAATACAATTTTGCATGCCTGGTTTACATGTCGTTGATTGTGGTGTTGTCTCCTCAAATCGTGCATGAAAATCATTCAAATGTATTATCGGTAATTTAAATAATGTGCCATTTTGTGGTAATGCTGAATTTGTAACAATCCACAGCAAACATATTAACATAGATATGGTACCATTTACTAGAAACAAAAACAAAAAAAAACCATTAATTAATTTTACTTCGAATTTTTCTTATACAATAGATAAATACTGGCAATATAATATTTCGTATTCATTGTTGTTAAATAAACAATGTATTTGCGAAGATTGCGAATAATTTATTGGTTTTGCTAAATAAAAATAAATTAATCATTTACGTAATTTTTTTCGTGTTTAAGTCATGATTTTAAAATTGACATTGAAATGCATTGAACCTTATTATCTTTGGAAAGATAGCGTTTTGTTACATTTAAGAAGTGACTTCGTTACCAGCTCAAGAAATTTTCGTATTACAGTTTTCGTTTGACAGATTTTTGTTTCGTGGAAGAAATATGCGATCTCGAAGTTTCAGAATTTATCGCGATCTAGAAGGTCAAACTTCGCGATTTCGAGGGTCACTTATTCTCAATCAAAGCATGTAAAGCTTACTGTCCTCCGAAATATTTTCGATTATATCACAAAAACTCTCAACATAATCGAAAAAAAAAATTGATATTAAAATTAACAATATTAATTTTTAACTCCGTTATGGATTTTTCCTGCCATGAAAACATAATACAGGCAAAGTATATAACATAACACTAATGTTTTTGTGTATAATAAGTAACTACATTTAAAAAAACAGATTACATGATGAGTGAATGCTGGTACAACCTGAACTTCATTCTTGAGGGATTTTTGGCGTATGAAATTGGGGTAGTATGAATAAAAAAATTTACAGCTTTCGGCAAGAACTCTTAAACCTGGTTAACTAATCGTGTTCCTACGTACTTAAATAATTATAACATTAGTAAACGTTTGATTCGGTAAAATTGACCATAATTTAAATTATTTATTGGTGCCGATTGCGGAGACTCTTCCATACTCAATAAAATAATTATTAGATTAGTTATGCTTGGTATATGCTGATAATATAAAAATTTATAATTATTTAAATAGAAAAATATTATTGTTTTCATTTACAATATTTTTCATTCCTGAGCACATGCTTTAAGATTGTTTTCATTTTATTTATGCTTTCAATTTTCTATAGAATTTATAAGAAAATTTATGTAATTTGAGATAAAAAAATACATTGTCATTCTTGATCCTTAAGAAGTGTGATCAGTACTTTGGCTGATTGCATGATTTTTAGATCCAATCAATGATAAGTAACCCATTTTTTGGATGGTTTAAACTAACAAGGGCATTGGTAAAATTTATAAGATTTTTCTAAACCACTACACTCTCAACATTATTTAATAGTTACTTTAAGGTGCGTAATGTGTGTGTGTGACAGAGGCCTCTATAATAAAGACAATCTCTAATGTAATATACATTGTATTTTGTTCAATTTTCACACACAAAAAATTGTTATCTAAGTATTATGAAATTTGGTGGACACAAACATGAAAACGTAGATCATATCGGAGCGTTTTTCCTGAAAAAAGGATTTTAAAGTAAAAACGCTTTTCGCGGAAAACTCTTCAAAACAAAAAAAAAAAACGAAAAATGTAATGTTTTTCCTTGAAAATCTAAGCATAAATCAAGACCTGTGACTTAAAATGTTTTTTTTCTATCTCATCTATTAGTCACGAGAACTTTTCAGTTAGTTTTTATTTATGATTTTAATTACAAGGCCATTTTTGAATGTATATGAGATGAAATTTGGCTTGAAAATATTTTTCAAAATTTGCTTAGATGTTATTTTAAGACATTTTTAAAAATTTTATTGATAATTTTTCTTCTGGTCAAAATCGCCAATATTAAAGTATTTATAAATGAAGCAATATTTCGTTTTGTTCATGAATTAGTATCAAGACTTAAATGTGTTTAGAAAATCAATCAGTTTTTATTACATATATAAACATTTCAAAAATTTTTAAGCTACTTTTTTTCAAAACGAAAACAGTCTAAATACATTAATTTTCTTGAATAAAATGTATAATTTTAGTGAAACTGTACATGCTTTCAAATGCTTAAAAAAATTACGACAAATATGGTAATTAATTTATTTAAATTGAATAAAAAATGAATACTTACATTTATGCATTTTATAAAATATTTTAAATATTATTAAATGGACCATCAATTGCACTAAACTATTAATAAAAAAAACACACTTTGAATCAATTCTGCTATTGTTGGTATTTATTTTTTTTTTTTAAATCTAATTCACAAAACACAAAATATTCAAATAAAAAACAATTATTATATAACAATGTTGTTTACTCTATTCCAGTTAATATTATTATTATCACTTAAATTTATATTAACAAGCAAGGGTTCATTAAAAACTTAGAAGATGCTTAAATTTAAATACGTATCGTATCAGTTTAGTTTTGTTTTATCTACTGTTATAGTAGTAATGCCACCACTATATACACAATCATACAATACGCGGTTAATTAAACGATTATAAGTTTGCAAACTTATATTTATACCATATCGGCAATATGTTCAAAATATAATAATCGGAATAAGGTACTTTTGATTATTTATTTTATCATTTTTAGTGGGAGAAAAATAAGATATGATATTAATTTAGATTTTGGCCTTTAGAAGATATACCATTAGCTTTCTGTACAGAGTAAATAATTCGATTTATTGTAAAATTTATTTTCTAAATCTCTTTATTTATGATAAATCTTTTTGTTCAGATTGTTCCAGCTTGGTAGAGTATTGTAAGAACATATGCACACACAGACGCATAAAGTTACTTATTATAGACAAAAATATAACTCTCATGTAATATGTTTTGCCTATATTATGATGAAATAATAATTGTTTTTTGAGTTATTTGTGCGCAAAAATTGAAAGAAATATTACATTTGAAATTAAAATTTAAATACGCTTTGTTCTAATGATAAATTATAGAAAAATTGATCATCTAGATTACAAAATTTACTAGACTACATGTATTTGTGTTTCATACGTTGGTATGCGAGCTTTCATTACTCCACGAAAACTTAAACTAGTTTTAAAAAAATGTTATGAGGTATCTTAGAATCATGGAGGTAGTTCAGAGAATTATGCAAACGTGAATTTGAAAATAACCAAGATGGCGAGCATCACTCTTAAGTTTAACAAGATTCAAAAAAAAAACTTTTTCGCGTTTTTTAAAATTAATTCAAAATACAAACTTATATACAAAAAATTCGTAAATAAATGCGAAAAAGTTCGATTTAGTGAATAATAAATAGTTTGGTCAAATTTCTATAGGTTTATGGATATAAGCGTCAATTTTCAAACAAGCTGTTTCGCACTAAAGTCCTTAACCTACACGGTATTATTCATGTTAGGAATTTTTAAATTTCTCATAATTTTGTGTAATACTCGTCTTCATCTCGATTATCTGTCCTTCTGCCGAATAAAATTTTCACATACATGGGATGATTTGAATCATCCCATTCAATATAAATGTATTTACTTACAGAATAATTACCATGAATGCATACAATTTTCAATTTCAATTTTCGAGATGAACATAATATCCTTTTTGTTATAAAGTAAATTATATTTTAAATACTTTCTAGGGGAAATTAATTTAAAATGTTTAAGGTAATATCTAGATAAGTAATTTGGTAATTTTCATGGAATTAAGGTTGTTTTAGCGTGAAATTACTTTTCGACAGATTTTTCCTATTTTTTTTTTCACATTTAGATTGCGAGATAATCCAGCCAAAAGTACGCGATTTTGAGGGTTTCTACCCATTAAAAGTATGAATAAATAGTTGTTTTCTTAATTATTTTCTATTATATCACAAAAAAGTTTTTACAGAATTGTAAAATAAAGTAGGAGAATATGAAGAAATGTTTTAAGAATGAGTAAAAAAAATGGCACTACTTCGTTTTGTTCTCGAGTTATTAAAATTAAAAATATTAATTATTATCTCCGTCATGCATTTTTCCTGCCATAACTTGAATGAAACAAGAGGAATTTTCAAAACTTTTCAACATTTAATATGTTAATAATATTTATAACATAGTAAATACTCTGACTAAACTATGCTGGTTTCACGCTAGAACTACCATAATAATGATTTTTCATCAATTGATGAAATAATTAAATTTAGTTTTAACGATAACATAAAAATAGATTTAACACACTGTGCCAACACGTGCTCAGTATTTACCTACCGTCAAATAATATACACATAATTTGGACAATCACCAAACAAGACTGAAATACTCTTTTCAGGTATTCAGGAAAGTGGGAGACAATTTTATGGTGTCGTAAAATAATTAACAACAAATATTTACAAATGCACTTTCTTTTATCTCCTCGTAAAATGATAAATTTATTTGGATCGAGTGTTAAAAATCATAATATTTTTATTATGAACAAAAAGGGAAGTTGGTAGAGCCTTAGTAAATTAGGTCAATATTAAAGTCCTTCATTTAAAGGTAGTTGTTCAGCTGAAGTCGTAAAATTCTCAACTTTTGTATTCTATTTAAGGATATTAAGTACAAAAATCATTAAAATTTGAAGTCGATTAATCTAGTAGAAAAAGTTATAAAATAACTTTTTTCGATTTGTTTTTGTGGTGCGGAATCTTAATATTTATTATAAATAAACTTCAAAAAAAAGAATCAAAACTCTTCATTTGTATACATGAATGGCCTTGCTCGGCGGAATAAGAAATGGAATTGAAAACTACCAGGTGATTTCTAAGATTCTAAGGTCGGAAATTGTACTCCACTTGAGCTATGAATAATATTCTAATATTATCATTTGTTTAAATTTTTTAAAGAATGGATTTAAAATTAATTACTTATCGTATGTTACTTAAAATAACTGCTATTATGATGTATTTTTTTTAAATAATAAACCTAATTTCAAATTGTTTGTGAGTTCAATAAATTTTGAGTTGAGTTTTTTGTTTACATAATTTCAATTCATACATTAGGAGAACATAAAATTGACGTTTTTATAATTTTAATTTTCTTAAATATTATTTAACAACTGATATTTTTCGAACACTCTATATATTTTTTACACATTTTCAAGGAAACTAAACAAATTATTTCATATTTTTAAAATATGAAATAATTATATTATTAGTCTAATTATGCAAGTCTGGTGATTCTTGAATTTAAACAGATTATAACGGAAAGAAAATATTTAGATAGAATCTTATCATATTTCATATTTATTTATTTAACTTAGTTGAAGTATAAATTTGGGTGTTAAAATTAAATACAATAAATATTATTTTGGTAGTTTATTTAAAGAGTTTAATTTAATCCATGATGGTTTATATATTCGAACTGCAAAGATAACATTAATAATTCTATTTTGTGGAAGCGAATAGAAAAAATTTATGTTTTCTAAAAAAACGCTACCTTTCTATTACTGTCCGAGGAAAGACGATGCAGTTTTTTGTTGACATCTAAGTACGCTTTAAAGTTCATAGAGCTTAAGCGTACATAAGCTAAGTAGTATAAGGTAGATAAGCACCCCTTTCATATCTGCCCGAGCAAAGACGATGTAGTTTTTTGTTGACTTCCGAGTACGCCTTACAGTTCATAGAGCTTAAGTACACATACACGCTGGTACATAAGCTCCCCTTTCACTTCTGCCTAAGTAAATACAATATCGTTTTGTTGAGTTCTGAGTACCCTTTACAGTTCAGTACAAAAGCTCGGGCAAATAAGCTTCTCTTTCAATTCGGCCCAAGCAAAGACGATCTAGTTTTTTATTGACTTCTGAGTACGCTTTACAATTCATGCAGCTACATTTAATGATGTCCTTTACATTGAAGTGATCCTTGTCTTATCCTGGATATAAGTAATTTTCTGACTTACGTATACATTGACTGGTATTAACAGCACATATTGTAATTAGTTACTATTGAATAATTTAGTGACAACAATCCTGCTTTACGTCATTGCATTTGTGTAGAATGATTGACGTTGGTAATTACTGATCCTATAACATGAATCACATATTAATTTAAATAATTTAAATATTATTGTTTATAATATTACATGTTATTAATTGAGGTAGAATTCGTTTAGAGATGGTGAAAACAGCTAAAAATTCAAGAAGTAATTTTTTTGTTTGAAACTATGTTTTTTATCGCGTGTTTGGCGAGGCTTAAAAAGAGAAAGTGTCTTTCCGATACGCGGATTATTTTTTGTTTTTTCTAATTGTTAAATGTAACAATAATTAAGATAAAACGTAGGCGTTAAATAGTAGATTACGTAATTTGTTAAGAATATAACTATTTTGTCATGAAGAATGATTTAGATATTAATCATTAAAAAAATCAATTTCAAATAATAGATTACGTAATTTTTTAAAAATAAAAATATTCGCTAAGAAAAATTGATATTAATAAAAAAATATTTTTTACTTTTATGAATTATATGTTATAGAGAAAAAGTAATTTTTAGTCTAACTTTTTATCTAAATTTTCTTTTTCATGAACTAAACTTCATTTTTTGTTATCATACTCCTCACCCCTCTTACAATATTCAAAAAAATCAACCGATATAAAACCAGATCATGCATCTGAATTGAAAGTTTCATCAAAATCGGATGAATGGTTCATGATATATCGGCATTTATGTGATAATGGGTATTATCGAATTAATTTACAAGAATAGATGCTCTATGTTTGGAATGATACGACCGATTGAGTTTTAATTTGGTAATGAGGTATAAAAAAAGTCATAAAATTCCCTGTGACTTCAAATTGAGTAATTTTTCACATTAATTTGTTCGCATTTTCGAATTTTACTACCTTAAAGCATCGATTTTGACATATATAATACATATAAAATTGTATCAAAATCGGATGAAGAAAGATGTAAATTTCGAGCGCTATATCGTTTTACTCAATTTAAATTAGAATCAATTTTTTCATGGAATCAACTGTGACTTTTACTTTAATTAGAATTATTAATGTGTGCACGTTAATGAATCATTAATTTTTATTTTATTTTTTGTATTTTATCTGTAGGAAGTTTATTTTTTTTATTAATCCAATCATTAACCAGTTTTTTTTTTATCAGTTCTTTATAATGTATTCATCTTTGATATAAAATCAATCTCTTGAAATTAGCGCCTTTAATTATTTATTTATTAATAATCAGTTTATTTTATTATCTCTGTAGGTATATGTTTATGTTACTTGTATGTTCGACGTGGTCTGTACTTATGAAAGTGTTCCAAGTAGACATCGTGCAACATATAAAAAGATATATTAGTGCAAAGTAATTAGATTGCAAATTACTCTGGTCACGAGTTTTCATTTTCGTTTGTTGAATGACTTATAATTTGTGTTGTATATTGTATTAAGGGAAGATTTTTGTAGGGTTAACTGTCCAACAGTCACCCTTAAGTATTTTCCTCATTAAGCTATCGATAGTAGTAACAAAACCTGCACAACATTTCAAGAGATTTTACCTGACATGCTTATTGTCCATCAATGATAATTTGAACGGGAAGCAAAATAATATATATTAAAAGAATTTTTTTTTTTGGTTTCAAAAAAGCTTCGAATTTTGAGCGTAAAATAATCAATACTTCATGTCCAACACTGATCCGCAGTGAAACAAGAATTACACAGTGAACCGCTAGTTTACCTACCCTTGAGAACATGGTAGCAGCTCTCCAGCTTATAAAAAGTTCTGGAGAAAATAAGATAAGATAATAAAGAATTAATAAAGAATTCTTATATCAATTTAGACTGAGGAAGGCTACACTATCTTTTACTGTGATGCAGAGAAATACTCTTCAATTCGTTAGAATTTTACATTTCTATTTTATGATTTAACAAGAAAATAGTGTAAAAAATTAGTTTTTGTGGAGGCCCTAGTCATTTAATCAAAGATCTCAAACTTCTCTGATTGATAAATGAATTTTTGTTTTTAACCACTGTGATTACCAAACAAAATTATTCTCCTATCTCGATTTTTCAACGAGCTTCAAACGTGTTTCGTTTATTCAATAAATATATTTTATCAGTTCTTTCATAAAATATTAATTATGTGCAAAATGTGTTCGTGCAAGTTTGCACGACTTCTAACTCTATGTCAGGAACTATTAAGTTTTTATGTATATTTATTACATATTCACAGTATTCATAAAAGTTGAACTAAATACAATAAATAAATCACAGTCATTCAAAATTATTGTTAAATTTAATGACGTATTTATCAATTTTTAAATAGTTCAATTCAAACAGTCTTAAGGGGGATTGTTATCTCTGTAATAAGCATACTCCTTAATATAATATCTTTCATTTTACACGGTTCACGCAAAAAAATAATTATCCAACTGTCATGAAATTTGGTATGCACAATGTTGATATAGAAACAGGAGGGTTTGTCCTGAAGAGTTTTTCTTGAAAATAGCTTCGAACGTCAAATAAAAAATTAATAGATATTATATTAAGGAGTGTGGGTATTACATCTCCCTTAAGTGATAATTTCTTTTAAGTTTTATTTCTTATACAATTTTTTATTTATTCTTTTTTCTTATAAATTTTGGTTTGAGGATCCAAGCACGTCACAGTGGGAATATCGGCTTGTCAATTTACAAGTTTATAAGACAGATTTTAGCACGAAAAGTTGCAAATGTTGAATTGAAAAATCGACCCAATAATTGGTCATGCTTAGTTTCCTGAAAAAGACCAATAAAAATATTTTTCCAATAAATACTTGGCCATTAATTGACCACTCAATGGTTTGCATATTTTCGTAATCATATTTATTGGCCGGCGTTTAATTCAATACATTTCCGCTGTCAAAAAGGGTGATTCGATTTCAAAGTTCCAGGTTTGGTACAAAATACCCGTCAAAACCACAACTTCATAGTTAATTTCAAATTAGACGTTTAAATGACCTTTAGACTTAACTTTAACCAAAAACAGTTGAAATTTCCACGTTAATTCAAACGTGATCTACTGAAATATCTTATTGCAAGTTTTATCTGAGTGTATAAAATGGTTTGCACAAACATTTATGATGTATGATGCTCAAAACGTGTAATAAATTAAATCATTTATGTCTGTCTTTTATTGTTAAACTAATATTACCTACGATTTTGTGTAATAAATATAACAAGTAATTATTATATTGTTGCTATCAGACATTTTAAAATAAGTAGATTTTTCTTCAAGGTTTTTAACTATTTTATTATTTTTGACAGTTAAACATTAAAAAAAATAAAATAAAAAATAAAATATGACGATCATGATATCAAACATGAATTTGAAGTAGGTTCGAGTAGTAAGTAGTTTTTTAAGAGTTAATACAAATATACAATATGATTATGTACTAGATAAATATATTAAGAAGCCTTGTAGATATGGCTTTTATAAAACAGACCAATAATATCCTTTTAAGATATACTATATCGAAATTGATTAGATATATTTTAAAATAATTTCCTTTAATTTATTTAGTGTATTTTGGTAGATTTTGTAAATTGATTAGATCTAAATTATGTTTTTTCTGAAAAAATGGTAAAGTTCTTGTAATTTAATGAAGTTTGCGAGTTTGCCATTTCATCTGTGACGAAGTTTTTGTTCGGTCATTCTTAAGGTTTCTTAAGGGTTAAATAATAATAGGAAATCAAATAACACTTTTTTCGTGATTGGATAATCGTGAATATCGTGAATCGTGAATAATTCCGTAATATCGGTTTAAGATAGAGGTACCAGTATAGAACTTATTGAAGAACTATCTTAAAAACTACGCAGTCAATATTAAAAAAGATGTAATTTTTGGGTCAAAATTAGTCTAGAAATAGAGTTGTATCAAAATTGGAGACCAAAATTTTTAAAGGGTAAAAATCAAGAAAATTAAGAAAAAATATTTTCCTGAAAAGTTAACAAATTCTTATGCTACCTACATCTTTTTTCTTTTTTCTATCCAATTATGAAATTTTTTTGTTAACCAATTTTGGATTTTCTTTGTAATAAAACATTAGCATTATAGAAAATATAATTAATTAATAATTTTTAAAAAATACACTTAATTGTAGATATTGGATTGAAAATTGTAAGAATGATTGAAGGAAATTGCATTAATAATTATTTTTTTTATGTAAATATAAATAATAATTTAAATTTGTTAATAAATGTTGTGAAATTTCCTGTGTTAAATCATAATATGTATCATTTGATTGATAAGTAGTATTTTGTAATCATAGCAACCGTAAGAAAACAATTTGATGCACGATGCCTCTAATGGAATCGATTCGACACAAAATATTTTTACAAGTTTATAAACCGAGATCTAACTGAAAAAGAAAAGCTATCATTAAAAGTGAAAGCAAGAACTTTGTATTAGGAACTGATTAATAAAAATATTATAGTAAATGGAAGTTTTTATCCTACCAAATAGTAAGATAACCTTTATACATGTGCTTAATAATTGTGTAAGTACTTAGAGTACTTCAAACAAAAAAAATAATAAGAAATATATTTTTTCCATTCTATAATTCTTCAGTTCAATGTCTAATAGTTATAATAATAATCATAATAATACTAAATTTTCCTTTTGATTTTAAGTAAAATCGTTTCTTAAAAGTAAATGAGAAATTCCTTTTACCAGACACACAAACAGTGTTAAAATAGCACACCTGTTTCTATCAATCTAAGCGCATCTGCAATACAATTCGGGAATTCGATGTAAATGATGGGGCAATACCAATAAAAAAAACATTTTAAATTAGCGACCAATCTCCAAATAAATTATTTCATCTACTCCACAATTATTTCTATTTTAGATACAGCTAATATTCCATCATTTTTCAGCTAGATGCTTGATCTTGAGACTCGACCACCTCTTTTTTATATACCGGGCTTGCCAGTATATTTGGGTGACCAGATCTGGTATATCAAGCCAGATTCGCTTGATTTTAGTGAAACTATAATATATAAATGAATATAACATTCAAACAGCCAATCAAATTGTAGAATACAAATGTTCACATGAAACTTTTGTTTACAAACAATGGACTAACGAAAACAATTGAATTAAAGAAAATCTACTGACTTTGTAGCAAAATGTTTCTTATCAAAGATTTTCTTTACTGTCAAACAGTTCTGTTTGATTTCACGATTTTTATACAAAAATTATTAAAATGATATAATATCTATTAAAATTTTTATCTAAAGATATTCCCAAAAATTGTGCATCCTGAATGCAAAGTGCAAAGATTTCGACTCTGAGACGGAATTCTCCTTCGCCGATTGATGCATGAATCCGATTTCAGAGAGCTATAATAATGACAAAGCAGATCAATTAAAAAAATATATATACAGATTGATAAACAAAAAGTATATATTATCTAATCGCCATATCAATTGAAAGAAAATCGTAACATCATATATTAAGGTTCACAATAACAGTATGACTATTAACTGATTTGATATTTTTTTTTTTTGCAATTTAATAATTTGATAAGTCAAGGTCCTCTCACATTATTACAAACAATAGATATGGAATTAGTCTAGCACCACACACATGGAGAGAGATTCGTGAAATTATTCACGTAGACTCAATTTTATTTGTTTATAATATTTATATAAATTTTGTAATATAATATGTACTATTGCCATTTTTAATTATATGTACAGTTAATCTATACATATATATATAATAAAGTAGCAAAGACAAATAATTTGTACATGACATATTTTGTCTAAAACAGTAGTTGCTTTTTATTACTAAAATGATGGAATCGCCTCAGTGATCGAGTGAGTAAAGACACTAATACCTTCACCCATTAGACTACTGAGACTGGGGGTTTGCGAGTTCCAATGCAGGCAATTTAAACAATTATAATTAAAAAACGGGAGGTGATGAAGTGATCTACAAAACAGGGTACACAGGACCAAAAGGTATTACATACATGATACAGATACCAAAACAATAGTTTTTGAAATTTTTGGTTGTTTGGCACTAAAAGAGAATAATGCTCGGCAAGACATATGCTATAAATTCCTCAATTGTCAAGGACTATCTGACTCTCATTTTAAAAATACAACTTAACTAAACAGTACTCAGACGTAAAATTCACCGAATTTATGGCCAAATAATAATGAAGTTACTTTGATTAAGAAGTAGCAACCTAAATTAATAACAAGACATATGACGCCACCTATCAGTGACCTGTATAACATTTGGCACTTTGTATTTAAATAGCCATAAGTTTGATTTAAACAGTGATTTATTATGAAGTAATTTGTTCCAATTTTTAAGATTTATTTAAATAACGTTATGTTGTTTTAAATCCAACGCTATAGAATATATATGAAGGCCGTTTCCCTCACCAGCAAAGCGCACTAAGACAAGAGGCTAGCGTATTCTTATCTGGAGACCAATGATTTAGTCTTTCCGCTTCGTACTCTCTATAAACGCTCGAAAAAAGCAACAAAAACGTTACTGAATTAAATTAACGACTTTTAAATTTGATATGTTTTTGTATTTCGGTGGCAGCAAAACGTCGAGTACCAGCTAGTACGTAATTTATTATGTATGCATATGAAATGATTTATTTTACTAAAAATTAATTACAGCTAATGATTTTCATATGATACCGTGTCTATATTTACTTTTGTTTTATTATATTGATATATTGCTAGTAATATTTTATAAAATCAATATTGACTATCCTAATGGACAAATTTAGTTTGTTTTTGCAGAAATTTTTTGAAATATTCTGAATAGGAAGTCAAATTTTAATCTCTTTCCCACGTGATTAATTCAGCTAGAAATTTTCAGGCAGACTTGTTGCGACGATAAGAACCTCATTAACATAAGAATGGGAGTAAAAAAACTTGATTTTTATGGGTTAAATGGATTATTTAAAACTTAAAATTTCTTCTGTACCCTACATATAATTTTCCTACAAACTGCAAAGCTTCTTTATTTTTTAATCAATTTCAATTTGACTGATATATTAAAAAGGACATTGAGTATCAGCCGGCGCTGAGGATTCGATCTCTGTGTATGCGGTAGAATTTCTTAATTTATTATTTATTTTTTTAATTTATAAATATGTTGAAATTTTATTTTTTTAAAATCATACTCGATTCTAGCAATTGATGACAAATAATATTTACAATACTAAATATAACTTGAAAATAAATTGTCGTCACTAAAAAGAAATAAACGATCGAAGCTCTGGCGCCCAGGTACTTATAATAAAATGCAGTAACTAAAATAAATAGATTGCAATTTATTGGTGTTTGTCAGTAGTAGTGATTTGAGTGTGGGTTCCAAGAATACACTTTTTTATCTGCATACGTATGCAATACAAAGGTTTTGAGTGTTAGAAAAAAATATATACGTATTTATTGCACTCCATAGTGTATTTATTTAAACTAGAGTCCCCTTACAGCGGTCGAAATTCGACCAAAATCGCTCAAATTAAATCTCACTACCTTTAAACAAAACAGTATATTAAACAAAATATTATATATGCGTGGGTATGGTAGTATGTGTAATATAAGCCACATCTCTTATGTGTGTGTGTGTGTCATAATGTGTGTAATATTTTTTTATTGATTTAATGTATTTTTTATGGCATAGTTAAAAATAAATATTAGCATTATCCAGTCCTTCTCTATATAAACTATAAGTTTGCCAAATTTCATTCACCCGTTAAATTTTCATGAAAAGCGATATAAAGCTTGTGCTTCACGTATTAATTTATGCATGAGGTCTTTGAGAGAGATAAAATCATTCTATTAAAAAAATTAATTTCTATTTTAAAAAAGTTATAAGACGAAACATTTGACGTCAGTTAATTTTCACCAAAATACTAAAAATATTATTTAATAATAAATATTATTTAAAAATAAATATTTATCATATTTATGATTTATAAATTATATTAAACTATAATTAAAATAAATAAATTTTGATAAGTAAATTAAAATTTAAAAAAGTGATATTCCAATGTGTAAAACGAATCATACCTTATGAAGATAATAAATAAATCTCTATAATTAAGACAATCTCTAATGTAATGTAGGTTATATACATTATATTTTTTTTCAATTTTCGCGCATAAATAACTAAAAAAAAAATAATCATCCAAATATTATGAAATGTGGTATGCAAAATTTTGACATCAAAACGTAGGTAACTCTAAGGCAAAAATCAAAGTTTTATTTTATATGTAGAATTGTTTTTCCGCGCCATAACATGCGTTTAGCAGTGAAAATTGTGTATAGAGCAAAATTTTTTAAAAATAAATCGCTTTAATCGGGGAAGACACTCTGGATTCTCTTTGCTTCAGACAAAAATTATTATCCGTATCTATTCACAAGTATCAATTTTTGTTTTAATTATCCTTAAAATGAATTTTACTTAATATTCTTAGTTGCTGCGCCATATTTTATTCCTGTTATATATAGGTATAGGTATTATACATGATTTCTCCGCATGATCACCTAATTTTTCCTTGATATTAAAAAGCGGATTTATCATTTTCAATTGTTTTTAATATTTCAAAATCCTAAAAAATAACAGTTTTTTTAACTAGATTTTGAAGAGACTGAATACATATTAAGTGTATTATCGATAAGTGGAGAGCAAATAATCTCATTAAAAAATTAATTTTTTTTTTTAGATTATAAATTTATATTGTTTAAATGCTATACAATTTCACATGTAACAACACACCCCCTAAAATGACAATAATGAAATTTTAAATTGAGATCTTGAGAAAATACGCATTACATTTAAATGAATCGAATAATTGAATCTTATATCATGCTTATGAATTCAATACGCAATATAAAACTGTTGTTATCATATGGCCCATCTGCCCTTAGGACTTGGGATCCATATTGAAGTCTACAAAAATGGATTTATTGATTTGGATGAAGAAAATACGATATCGAATAATCGTACAAGTATTTGTTATTAGTAAGAAGAGTAACAAAAACGTTTAACGTAATTTATAAATGACAGATTCGAATATAGGAATGTAAAACTTAATGAGGAAATAAGAAAATAATCAAATTATTGAAAATTACTGTTAGACCAAAGTTTGGCGTCTTAAAAGTAATATTAATTTTATGTTTTTTTTTGGCTAAAAATATATTTTTTTTTATCAAGCATAACTTTCAGAATATATATTATAAAACAAAATATCAAATCGTATAACTCTTTTTTCATTATTCTGGGGCAGAAATGAACCCTTATCAATATCCTTTCTTTAAGTTAGTTATTTGTCATTCGTATCATCTTAGTATTTTCTTTTTAACTTTTATTTCATTTAATTTAATATTTTTATCACATATCATATTTGATACAAATCCATTTATTTGATATTAAACACGTAAATAATAATAATTTTTTTATATTCTTACATTTATCACGTTTCAAAAATTTGTTTGTAGATTTTTGTGAGTTAATTTGACAATTTTCATATAATACTTTATTTTTAACATAGTTTTATAATTAAATAAATATTATCTTCATTTCTCGTATTTAATAATACCTGTAGGATAGAATTAAAAAGTACCCCGGTTTAATGATACTTGAACCGAAAGGGCTTCTGGAACCTAAAGAAAGATGCCGTAAAAAGGGATGCATGTGTTCTATATTAACTAAAGTCTGATGCTTATTAATTTCAAGATATTTTTTTATACAATAAACAAAGAAAATGGTGGCATATTTACCTATATTTTTAAATTAATATACAGATAAGACTACGAAATACTTAGTCATTATTGATAGATGTTAGATACTGAATCATCATGATTTTTGAAAATTTAAGTATTTGTAAATAATTATCATTTTTTTTCTAAAATTTATTTATTCAATTTTGCTAGGTAATTCAATAGATATTTTGAGACGAATAATAATATTATTCTGATGATAATGAAAAAGAAAAACAGCTTTTCATACTCCAATTCAAAGTATGAATAATCAAAAATCAAGTATAAAAATTTAGTATTTTATCTGAATTACAATAATTTTTGTATTACTACAAATTTTTCCATATCTTTCTAGGGCTATTTATATCTTAATTTTCGTGTATTTTTCGTTCGATATCCGACAAATCAATTTTTTTTACACATACTTAATATTTGCATAACTAATCCTGCAGGTTTTCCAAGTTTTCAAATCGAAATCATAGTATATTTCCACCACTTTTATTTTATGGCAGAGTACATTCGTTTTTTGAATAACGCTAGCATATTTTGCCAGTGCCGATTTTAGCTTGGCGGAGACCGTAGGCATACAAATGTGGGGGCCTAATTAAGAGTACAATTTGTGGCGGATTTCGTTTTTAGGATAAATATAAATGTGATAAATATTTGAATAAATTAATAATTATCTAAGAAATTACCTTTGCTTAATAAATATATTGTAATAGCAAATAATTGAATTCAATTCACCAGGAATAATTGAATTCAAAACAATTACATTTGTTAGTTATAATCAAATCCAAAACAAAATAGTAATATACGTTATATTTCAGTTAAGGGGGACCAATAATATTCCTTAAAAGACAATGTAACCTGTTAAAGAGATTTTTGTGAAAAAACACATTTTAAAATATAAAATAAATTTTTGTTTTTTATTTTAGAATCATTTTTTCGCAAAAGATATACAATATTTAATAAATTAAAATGTGTATTTATTACACAGGTATCAATCAAGTTTGAATAAGTTAAATTTTGTTTGCATAAATAAAAATTAACTTGCAAAAACATGGTTGTAAAATTATTATCATAATAATACTTATTATGTAATAAACAAATCAGCCTCTAATGGATTTAGATACTAAGAATTTTAATAAATAAAAACAAAATAAATTTTAAATTCAGAATAAATTAATCATAAAGCTATTTAAAAATAAATGTCTTTGTACATTAACTTTATGTACAATTGAATTTTCGAATATTTGGCCATGATAAAAATAGTTCAAACATTGATACTCAATCAAATTTAGAGTATCTAAGCAATTAACACTGTTAATTATTGTTTTTTTATTTCAGCAAATTTTATTTTTTAATGATAATTTGAATTCGATATAATTGTATTTATAAAAATCAACAAAATGTTTGTAAACAATCGGAGTATAAACAGTTTTATTTAATATTTTAATTTAAGCTACGTTTTTTTATAAACTTTTCAGGTAATTAATCATAATAAATAATTAATGTACTTTGTACTAATTAACATGTTCGTTTTTTCTTATCTTGTGTGTGTTTAATTGAAAAAAAAATCTAAAATTAAACAAATATTTTTATTTATTTTAGTTCTAATCGCGTAGGATTTTGATCTAATTGTAAGCATTATAAAATAAACATTTTAAATTAATCTTATAATCAAACAAGAGAAGATAACAACTAACAGTGGTAATTGTTTAGATATCCTACATTTTCTTAAGTATCAATGTTTGATAATGTCACCAACTTTATTATTAAATAATGTGTATTACAACTATTATTACATTAATTAAAATATGTAACCATAATATGTATAACGACCAATATTTTTTGTACTTTTACAACTTTGCTTCTATGTCTTATGACTTAAAAAATGGGTCATGGGATTCTAAGATACAATTAGATACAATTTTCTCAAAAAAAAAAAAAGAATCAATATTAATTATGAGTAAAAAATAATTTTTAATTAAAAGCTTCCAATAAATAATTTCTTTGAGACGAATTACGTTTCGAAGTCAGCACCAATCACATTCTTATCTAAAAAATTGATTCTTGAGCCCTGATTGAGTGAGGAAATTGGTCACAAGGAAATTATTTAGCGAAGTTTTTAATTTAAAATTTAATTATATATTTTTAGTTTATTTTTTCATATTTATTTGAAAAAATATTTATTCGGTCGATAAAATTAAAAACAGAAATGATGTGAACAATTTGGGGAATTCAATAAATAAAAACAATATTTTTTTTTTTTTAATATCACAGTATTATTTTTTATTTTATTCAAATAATGCAAAAAAAAAAAAATAATAAAATTATCAGTAATGAGTATTTTAAATATACATATATATAAAAAAAAAATTATAATAGTTTTCATCTATAAAATAAAATCAAAAAAATAATTCTAATTGAAAAAAAAAAAAAAAATTACTTAAGCAAAAATTACATCATCTTAAATAAAATATTACCTATTTAATTAAAATCGATTATATTTTTACAAATTCGCAGTCGTTCGTAAAAATTAAAATAAAAAATTACAAAATTTAAAAAAAAAAAAATGAGCATTAATTTTATTGTACAATAATGATTGTGTGTTTTTTTTTTTATTAAAAAAATAAATATTCTGTTAGTTTTTGTTTGATAATTTGTTGTTTCTCAATAATTTTCAACACAAATTCATGAAAATTTGAATAAAATTTTTCAATAATTTAATTAAAATTCTATACGTACTAAAAACAGTATAATTAAATACCCTTTGTACAAATAAAAAATAAATGCTTTTATAAAATAATAAATAATTTTCTTTCTTTGAAAAACAACTTGTTTAGAAAAAAAAATGAAATCAATCACATAAAAAGCGGATTCTAAATTCTAGTATACTAAACAGGGAAATAAAGATTTCTACATTATCGACACTATACAGTGTATAAATAATTGTATTCAGAATTTTATTCATATATTTGTTTTCAAAATATAAAAACACTTGATAAGTGAGGAGTTTTTGTTATCAAAAGCAACACTTCAATTAAACATTCAATTAAACAAGTCATGTATTGTTTAAAATCCGCTCTTTATTTAATTTAATGAATGGATGGACATTTATGAATTTAAAAGCAGTGCTTCCATCTAGCATGTATATCAAATATTAATGAGTACCTAAATACTCCGCTACTAAAAGTAGCCATTATCTTGCCATTAAAAAAAAAATATAAATGATATACAAAATATTGAAACATAGATGTGCTTTCATAAATTATTATCTAAAATTTATTGTTTAACCTTCACAATTACATGGTGGTTCTGCACCGTTGTAGGTGATTGGAAGTGGTCGATATTGTGGACGATTTTGTGAATAACTTCCTTTTATTGGAAAGAATGGATTGGTTTTTTGTTGATAAATCGGTTGTTGTGGTTGTTGAGGTGCGAAATTGTTACCCAATGTACCGATATTTGATGACGATTGTCCTAATTGTGTGAGAAGCCATTGCATATCTATACGTGTGAAACCACCAATTTGATTGCCTTGATCACATCCAGTTTCCCATGAGAAAATACCACTTAATACATAATGACCATTTCCTCCGTCACATGCCAATGCGCTTCCTTGGTCGACCTGAAATTTTACAATACGAGTTTAATTAAAGGATTCTAAGCAATTTTTGTTTCTAAGAAATATTGTTAATAGAAATAATATACTTACATCACATAAATTGTTTTGAGGGATTTTCGGTGCTCCACAAATGCATGTGCTTGGACTGTATTGGTATAAACTATTTTGATAGTTATTGGCCAACGTATTTTGACATTGTTCTGGTTGTACGAGGTTGATTGGAATTCGGTGCATTAATGTATTTTGAATATTAACTGTAAAAAATAATGCACAGAATAAGTATATTTATTTTTTGCTTAGAAAATTATTTCCAAATAACTTACTGGTCAATGCTTGTTTTCCCCATCCGGTGGCAATACAATTTCCAGCACTGTAATTATTTTCAATAATTTCGTCTGCTCCAGGTAAGCAAATAGCATCAATATGTTTATCGAAACGGAATTTCTCAGAAAGTTTTAGGATGGCAATATCATTGAAGAGATTATCTGGAGAATATTGTGGATGGATAAGAACTGATTCAACTTTTACAATTTGGAATGGTTTTGGTTCTTCGTCAATTCCTAAACGCCATTCACCGCCTTTTACAAGAATATCTGATGCTTGAATTCTGAAAATCAAAGTTATTATTTAAATTCCAAGCGTTCATCTTTCGATATATATTTTTTGTAATTATGATTTAAATTTCTTACCCTTGTACACAATGGGCAGCTGTAATAACTGCATCTGGTCGTACAATTATACCACCGCAAAGTAATTTCCGGCTAGAATCTCTTAATACCATTGCTTGCCATGGAATTTCACCGAATGATGCATCGATTGGAGAATTGCCTCGTGGTTGTGAATTCTAGAAAAATTTATAATTATTAGCTAATAGTTTTTATTAAAAAAAAAATATTAAAATTTCAACAGTACTTACAGGATTGCGAATACCACATGTTGGTTGTGATCCAAAGTTAGGATTTACTTGAGTTGGTGATAATATTGATCCTGATCCAAAGAGATTTGGATTTGAGGATGTTGGAGGGAATCTTGGTTGTGTTTGAGGTCCAAGTTGATTATTAATTCTTTGTGGTGGTTTTTGACTATCTGGTCGATATTGACCGTTATCAAAACCATTATCTGGATTCCATAAACCAAGTTGACCTACTGGCCATGGATCTACATAATTTGGATCACGGCAACATTTACCAATTACATTTGATGATTCAGCAACTAAACAATCCTAATAAAGAAAATAATACAATTTTAATACATTTATTGTTTAGAAAAATAAATTTCAACTATTTTAGGACCAGCAGTCATTTAAGTTGACCATTTGTATTTTAGCAAAATTATTTCCTAAATTTTTGAAATATTCATTCAAAATATTTTTGATTCTTTCAATTTAGAAGCACTATGAATTTTTTCAACAAATAACGAGAAAAATAAATTTTTACTATCACTTACCGTTAATGGAACTCGTTGTTCATTTTGTTTTGGAGTTAAGCGTACACTTGTATTAGAGATTACACCTTCAGCAGTACAAAAATCTACTGGAACACATTTTAAAGCGGCAGCACATCCTGATGGAACAGCTGTGTTCAAGATAATACCTTGTGTTGGAACTGGACGAGGTGAGGTTGGAAAACCAACAATTGTTTGATCCTGTTCTGATGGATTACCTTCGTATGGTGGCAAAATATTTTGATTCCTAATTTCACTACCATCGCCTTCATAAGGTGGCAAATATGCGTTCGGTGATTGCGTTGTAGTAGTTGTGGTCGGTTGTGTTGTTTTTACGAAAATGACACTTGAGTCAGGGACTCGTGGAGGTAAATACGTTGGTGGTTGGGTTGTGGGTCTTGGAGTGGTCGTGGTTGTGGTAGTTGTTGTAATTTTTGGTGGAAGATAATCTGGTGGACTTGTCGCGTATTGTGGTGTGGACGGTGATCCAACTGGTGGTAAATATTGTGGACCACGAATATCATCGACATTTCTGAATGGATTTAAACCGGCTGGTTCGGTAATGATTCCACTTGACGAATAGGTTCCAGTTAACAATGGTCCCAAGTTTGGTGATGTGTATGTTGGACTACCAATTGTACTTTGTGGCAATTGATTGAAGGTGCTTGATCCATATTTGGTACTGGATGTACTTGCTGTACTTCCTGAGAATTGATTATTTTGTTGATAGTTTGTTGATGATGACTGGTATTGTGTTACTGCTGGTGGAACGGATGGCGACACTATGGATGGTGCTGGATATGAGGATTTATCTAATTGGCAACATACTTCACTGCCTTGTTTACAGTATTGACCCTGTAACAAATAAGAAAAGAACTTTAATTTTGGGACTTACAATACCATTATTTGTTCTCAAGATATGATAGAGAGAGATAGGTCGAGATTTGTAACTGCTGTGAAAAAACATTTATTGAAAGTTATCCCATATTTATAAGAAGAAGTTTTTCTGTGAACCTTGGGCATGATTTTCCATTTCTTTCAGATAAATAGACAAGCACTCTTTGTTGACTTACAATTTGCTTAGCACATTTGTATTGGGTATATATTTACAGTTGATTGCATTAAGGTGAATACTGAGAGAGGTCCTAACAAATTTAGTTACAGCTGTACACCTTATACTTCCCTTCATATGCCCATTATATTATTTTGACTTATTCCGAACAATTATGTATTGTATAAAAAAGCATGAATAAAGATTGCATTGAATTCAACGTACATTTATACAGAGATACGTAAATATAGACACGAAATATAGCATTAAGAAAATTATGGAGCCAAAGAAACATTGGCTGTGATGAAATAATAAAAATATTATCATAATATCATCAGTTACAATAAATAAATAAATAAATGACCAATAAAAAGGAACACATTTTTGGCAAGGTCGTATAGTAAAGTAGATCGTTTTCAATTACAAAATTTTTAAATATTTAAAAAAAACAATTTAATTCATAAAATTACTTAATCGCTTTTATAATTTGATAAAAATTTATTACGACAAATAAGAAAGTATTCTTCATGCTTGCATCTGTATTTTATACGATGTATTTTTCCTATAAAAAAAATATATCGTGTAAATACTTACACGATAGCGCGATTATAAACATAATTTTTTTTTTTTGTCATTTCACACAATTTTTAAATAATAAAGTACTTTTGACAAGACTGCATTCAAGACTGTAGGAACCCACTTAAAAGTAGCATTTTACGGTAAAATGTTTGAAGTTTAAAGACAGCTTATAGACGCTTGTTTGAGACCGAACTAGGTGGGAAAGTGGATGATGTAGTCTAGCCTTAGTAATATGTTTGTTTGGCATCCTTGCTCTAAGATATTTTTCAATAATCGTAGGAATACCAGTAGCCAAAATTTTCTTAAAGAATATAAATAAAAAAATTGTTCCTCGAGAATGTGCTGGGGGAGAGGGTATCAAAGTTAAAGCTCCGTTTATGGACGCTCTTTAATTCAATTATAATTAGTGGAGAAACAAAAAAAAACTTTTATCACGCTAGCATGTAATTAAACATTGCAGTAAAACTATAATATAAAGCAGATATCATCTTCAGTTTGAAAGTAGTTTTATTTAAACACATAAATATTTTTATGGTCAAAATTTACTTGATAATTAATTGCTAAGAAATTAATTTATGAAGGTTATAGTTCAGATATATTATATGTACATAATAAACATAATAACATGGTAGGTCACAAAGTGTCGTGTCGTTTGTCACCTAATTTGTTGGTAATAATATTATGTTGAAATACTTTAGTTATTTCAAAATATACATAAATATTTCATTATTAATTTTGAAAATGATTAATTAAAATCGTATAAAATTATAAAAATATATATTTTTTTTTTAAGAATTAAAAAATTGACTAATTGATTATTTTTGGTATTCATATTCATTATGAGCACATTCGTGAAATTTATTTATTTATTAAAAAACTTCATAAACTACATTCTTTTTAGGAAAATTTAAGTGTATTTTCATTATAGAATATTTTTTTTTGAAGCTCCTTAAGGACCCAAAATATAACTTTACAAAATAATATAAATTAATATTTCGTTATATCGTTTTTTACAATCATCTTCAGTAGCTAAAATACATAGCTTAATCTATTAAAAAATACCAGAAATATATAAATTATAAAATATAGAAAAATTAAATTAATTAAATATAAAATAGAGAGAAATTGAAAAAAGCTTTTTGAAGCAGAAAAGCATAAAATAGCACTAAGAAAAATTTTTCAGTTTAAGCTTATCAAGATACCAAAAGTTTTCTTTTATTTCAGGTGTGTTTTATTTAGGTAAACTTTTCTTTCAAGTAAAATTTTCAGGTAAATTTTTACAGGTAAAAAGGTACCACAAATCCGTGTTTAAGGGTTATTTTGAATACCATTTTATTACAGGACATAAAATTATAATTTCAGGATTAAATACGCATTGGGATTTAAATATTTTTTTTTCACAGGATTTAGTAGTTTATTACTTGAATTTGAAATTCAAGTAATAAATTATTTAGTGCTTTTTTTTTTTTTTGATAAAAAAGAATTTTTTCGATATGTTATAAATAATTAATTAATTTTTGCCTTAAATTTATAATTTAATTTATTTTCTCAACAGGATTGTATATATTTTTGGAATTTATCAATAGATTAAGGTATGCTTTTGAGTTATTGAAAATGAATGAAAAAACAATAAAAAAAAACGTTAATTTATATTATAAGCATTAATGATTTCTTTATATTAATTTAATTACCTAACTTCTTAATTGAAACTCAATTAATAATTGAGTTAACACTGATTTTGTGTTATCATTTTAAAAATGCAACACTATTTCTCCCATTTTTTAGATAAAAACATTAATTTTGTGTGGTCCGTTTCCAACACTAATTATGTTCATTTTACACCAAATTTTTTTTACTAAAAAAGGTATTAAAAGCATGCTTATATTATAAGAGGCTTTCCTCTCATTATAAATTCAAATTTGATACAAAAAATAGGTTCTATAATGGCTTCTTCATATAATAAATGGCTTATAAAATTATAAAAATGTGTAAAACAATCTCGATTAATTACAATTTAATAAATTTAAAGAAAAAAAAAATATGTTAAGGTTATTTCATATATTATGATAATTATTTGCTATTTTTTTTTTTTATTGATATTAACTACATCTACAAAACAAGCAACATATTTTATGAAAGGTGTCAATAATTGATGACAAGTATTTGTATTATGTATATTTTACACATAATAACACGCACTATAGTATAGTTATATTGTATTACATGTCACAAGATATATAATATGTTCTTCAATGTATGTTATTTAAACTTGATTATTTATTTGTTAATAAAAAAAATGTTTCTTGAAGAGAAAGCCAGCCAGGCTACATATTGTGTGACCAGGTCACAAGAATATATACGAAATATAATAATACTTAATAAGGTTAAATACTTTACTGGGAATTGCAACAAATATATAATTATTGTAATTGGCTACCAATAAAGAAGGGTATTTGTTCAATATCAAATTTATTGTCTTCGTCTCATTGTCATAAAAATTTCTGTAGTCCAGAAATTTCTTGATTTAACGAATTGAGAGCTTTATACCGAAAGATTATCTAATCGTAGTTAATTTTTGACATGTACCAAACAATGGTTCAATGATAATTTCGAGAAATTCTAGCCGATTTTATCATTTAAATAAACCAATGGCTGATTTATTTTTTGAAGCTAGTGATTTGAATTATTGATGCTGTGCTAAAGAGTTTCAAAATTTTTAGAGAGAAAAATTCGAAGAATAATAAAACTCAGTATGAAATATTTTACTATTTATAAAATTGACTGTTTTTACCAAAAATAATAAAAATGGCTAATAATTACGATTTTATTACCCATTTTTTGACAACAAGACTCTTGATTCGCATGCAGATTTTCTACATCTAGCACAGAGCGAAAGAAAAACTTGAAGCCACCTTAAGCGGTTTTAGTGGTTGTACACAAGACTCAAAAGTCAAAAATAAAAATGGACGTAATTCTATGACCGATGCCAAAATTTTGTTACTTCGATATTTGCTAATGTTATAAACTTTAGAGGAAATTTATAATACTGTGACATTTTACGAGCATACATGGTCGAAGTATACAACTCTGTAGTTTTATTCAAATTACAAAGTAATTCAATTTGGAAAATGAATTTTTCAAAAATAATATTAATATAGATTTAACATCAATAAAAGATTTAAAACAATACAAGTTTTAAAAATGTATACTACTCATTGTTTAAGATCTGAGATCAGTATTACCGTATTACAGTATCTACAGACCTGTTATTATAACTTGTTAACTTGTTAAAAACACCAATATTCATAAATTTATAAATAATAATAAATATTTAATAAATTCGACGAATAACTGAATTCATAAATTATATACAATAACAATAATAATAATAATAATTATAGTCCCCCGCAACCAATCAGATGGAATTTTATAAAATACTGTTTAAATACCACTTTAGTGTAGAAAGTAAATGTGTTATTTATTTATTGATTTAGTTTATTTATTTATATTTGTATTTTGTTTAATATTTATATTTGTTTAAGAAATATTATACATGATGATAAAAATCCATGATTTATTTGAAAATAAAAATATAAATTTATTTTGTAAAATTTCATTAAAAGTATTTCCTATATTGTAATAAACAATTTTCAAAAAAAAGAACTTAAATGTAAAAAATAATTGTATATTGAAAACTTAAATAAATAATTTATCCTTGCAATCAATTTTTCGAAGTCGGCAATGTAGAAAATTTTTTCTGTATGTTATAAGCGTTATCAACTAAATTTCATCAAAATTTGACAACTCATTCGAAAGTTACAGCAATAGATATACAGACAGTAAGATACCGTAGGGGACCTCGTTACGTTCGGCAATTACTGATTTACTGATCAAATTCCGAGCAGTCAGTAAAATTTAATAAATATTAAAACTTATTTTTATGTAATAATGTATTTTCGACTCTATTACATTCAACCCGTATAAATGATTGCCAAATACGGAAATTAATCGTACTTTTATGACTAAAAATTTGTTAAGAAAGATGATATGAAGTTATTTAATTAATTTTTTTTCATAAATCAGATAAACACCCGAATAAAAATATAATTAATTGAGACTTTTATATGATTTTTATTATTATCGAATATTAATTTAAATTACACATATTTAAATTTCACTATTATTGGCATGGTAGGTATGGAATTAATCTTCATTCATAATTAATTATTTTATTTATATAATCTGGTTAAATGTTATTGCTATTTTATTTAATCTGTTAAGCCTACTTAAAATTTTATTATTAGCAAATGTAAATCGATTTAAATATATAAGATAAATGTATCCAATTATGATTTAAGATGGGTTGTGTTTTTGATAGAATCCTCTATAAAAAAAGAAGATAATCTCTTATGTAAATTACAAAGTATATTTTTTCAATTTTCGTGGAAAATTATAACTAAAAAAATATTTATCTAAATGAAATTAAATTTGGTATTACGTACAATCTTGACAAAATAACGGAGACCATATTGAAGAGTTTTTCACGAATTTTAGCTTTAGAATCTTTTTTTCCGGAAAAACTATTTGGTATAGCCTCTAAGCGAGCTATAATAAATCTGATTTAATCTAAAATTGGATGAATTGAAGATTGTTGCTATTAAATTAATTAGGCTTATATTGTAATAATGGAAAATGAAAATAATTTTTCCGATTTATTTTTTAATTCATAATTTTCAATGTATTAAAATCGAAATGAATAGAAAATTAAAATTATGAATTATTCGATAAATTATTCTAGTTCGTAAATTTGAATGTGTTTGAAATATTTATAATTTGGTAGAGAAAATTAAGAAGTCTTTTAAGTGATCAATGGTGCAAAGTATTTTCATCTGATTCACAGAGAAAATTATTGTATTAATCCAGTATATCTTTAAGGCAGTTATCAAGGATATTTTGACTATTATATAAGTATTAACTTTTGATATGTTAAAGAAACATAATATTTAGTTGACTTTTTGAAACGAATGAAATGATTGTCTTTTTTGGTGTGTGTGACAAAATAAAATCAAAATTTCAAAACCTTCAAATATGAACTACATTCACACGTCACAAACAATAAAAAAAACCTATTATGGCATTTAAATAAATAATAATAATTAATTTTTGTGTTTGTGTTTGAACTTAAACAGTTTGTGTAGGCATTTTGAAGGTGGCATCTATAGCCGTTTTGTAATAAATATCTTTCAAATTTGCATTCAGAGATGATTATTATAAAAATAATGGTATTATATATTTATTATTTAAAATTTATGTACAAATATGTAAATAACCAAATCCATTGTGTGTTTAGTAGCTTAAGTATTAAAAAAATTTTAATTGTTATTTAAATTTAATGATTCATATAATAATATTTAATTACATTTATGTGTGTGAAGAAATAAATGTTCAACCAAAAAAAAAAAAATTACTTGCAATTTTTCGTTTTTGTAAATAATTATTGTTTTTATAAGTCATAAAGTCTGAGCTAAACCCCAGGGCACACGATTTCTTAATCAGAGGGTGTATTGTATATATAATTTTAAAAAATTACTAAGAAAGACTTTCAAAATGCTAACTCCAAGATTGATTGTATAAAAAATAAATTATACTAGTATTTAACTCGATAACTGGGTTGGAATTGTGCTTCGAATCGTAATACTTAGTCACGATTATTTCGGTAATAGAAAGATTTATTTTTTTCCCTAAATATATTCGCTATTTTATATACGCTTGTAACATTCCAGATTTAGCTTCATGCGATGGGAGTCTTTTCAAGTTTTCCCATTATTAATGATTAGTCCCGAAAATAGACGAAATATTATTATACTTTTGAAATACTTGGTGCACGATTCATCAAGTACTTATCAAGTATGAAATAAAATTGGTATATAAGTAAAACAGGTTCTATTATTAATATAATATTATTATTTAACGACTTAAAAAATTATAAAATACATAAATGGGGCCAATAACTTCTATAAATTATTTGAAAAATGTCATCAAATTAAGAAATTTTATTATGACTGCTATTTTTTTTTTCTTCATAATAATAATATGTACCTAGATATAAAATGTATCTGTTACGGTTAAAGTAAATAATGTGTTTTCATAACGAATATTCATCACTCACTATCAATAATGTACGGGATTTTAAATAAGTAACAGCAGACGAATTACGAACGAGTTTCTATCATTTTTAGAAAATTTATAGTTCATTTTTTGGCCAAATTGCAATACATGGTAACCATTATTACTTAAACTTATAATTTCGAGTCTTTAATTAGTTTTCTAAATGGAGCTGTTACCTTGGAAATAGTATTATTGCTTATATGTTTTTGGGGAAATCGGCAGTCATTTCAATCAATAAAATATAGATTTCAAAATTATTCTCCAAAGAAGTGTACTTCGATGTTTTTGATATATTTTAGATATAGCTGAATTCTGTCAGCTTTAACTACATGATACAAGTCTGTTCGTCATTACCCCTTTAAAATCGGTATTATCTCTATAAACCATGCGTTTGCTTATTTTGTTTATGGAATTTTAAGATACTAGAACGTGTTATTGCAAAAGTTATATTGTTTTATATACTAGCCAGGTAACCGATGTGTTTATGTTGTTTCCTAAGAGTTTGCCATTCCCCGATTACTAGATGATACAAGTCTGTTCGTTATTACCCCTTTAAATTCGGTATTATCCCTATAAACCCCGCGTTTGCTTATTTTGTTTATGGAATTTTAAGATACTAGAACGTGTTATTGCAAAAGTTATATAGTTTTATATACTAGCCAGATAACCAATGTGTTTATGTTATTTCCAAAGAGTTTGCCATTCCTCGATTCTTCTATTTTTTCTTCGCTATTATTAATCATACTCGATTATTATTAATAAAATGAAAATATTAACTTTAAACGTAACATAATTTTTCCTATATTTGTTTGTTTGATTTGTTTGCCTGCTTTGATGATGTACCAATTTTTTTTTTAATTAAAAATTTTTATAAGACTATTTTTAGGCGTACCTATCTATCTAACTATATTTTGTACATTTGGATACAATGAAAAGATCCATTGTATGGTGTATAATAAATAAATGTATAAATAATAAATTGATTGACAAATTACACAACAATATTTGATTTTTATCTAATAGATGATAAATCTTATAGATTTTTAAAAATTGATTAGGTTATTGGGTACTGTGTAATTTCAAATTTTTTATATTGCATAATTTTTATTAACTTATTTATTTATTTTTTTTAAATTTTAATTTACCATCATATCATGTGCATGAGGCAAAACGAAATTGTTCAGTTTAATTTATTGATTTTTGACATTCAATGATGAGAGTGTTCGGTTGGTTATGAGGCGGGTTTATTTTTGTTTTGCTGTAAGGAGTTCTATGTTTTTATTTTTTATTTGTATAAAGTGAAGTCACTGTTATTAAAAAAATAAAAATAAATTAAAGCTAAAAAATTATAATTAAAAAAATATAAAATTTAGCCTTAAAACAATAAATCGATTGCAAAATATAAACATCAATAACATCACCTTAAAATGATGTTAAATTTCGTATCAAATTTTGAAATAATACTTCGTTAGACGCGTTATTAAAAATGATGAGAGTGAAATTTTAAGATACGAGCGCATCACCGTCACACAAAATTCACAGGTTGAAGCTGTTGTTATGATTTATGTGACTCTAAATAAAAAAATATATTTATTTAATTTTTCAAATTTAAACTGAGCTTTATTGAATATGTTGACTATCCTTCTTCATCCCTTTTATTATTTTATTGTAATAAATTATTTCGTACACACATTCCTTTTTTTATATGAAAATATAGTTCATTCTTCGGCAAATTGACATGGTTTTGAACCAAATTTTGAATTATTTAATTGGTTACGAACATAAATATAGATATGTTTTATTATTATTTCAATATTTTGAATATATTTTAGATAGCTGATATTATAATAAATTTTAGCAAAAAAATGTTTAATGACATCATTTTTATGAAGAGAATATTTTAAAAATAGTATGTTTATGTACCATTTAAAATATGCACGAATATAATCCCCCTTAAAAGTACTTATGAGATAATAATATTCATGAATTGTGGGATCCATTAAAAAACAAAAATTTTTTTTTTAATCTATGCAAATTCGTTTTTTTCAAAGCTGATTTATGTATTAATTATTACGTATAATTTCTAGATGGGTTATTTATAATGCGACATATTGAACCATTCTGTTTATAGGCCGGTATTTAGTCCGAAAAAAGAGATAATTTATATTATCATATATCTATATTATCATAGAATACTATATGCAGAATAAATTTCGGTTTTTTCCTCACCAATTTCCTAGATTGTAGCGATTTTTATCTTTGCACTGTTACAATCTATTACAACTAGCTAATTCATATTGACGATGACTACTTTCTAGTCGAAATACGTATTTAAAAAAATACAAAATATATTTATTCGAAATATCCTAGAGTTCTCATTAATAATTATAAAACTATATACAGAGTTTAGGACGACCCCAAGGATGATTCGTGCTCAACTGATTGTGATCCTATCCCGGTGTAAATTATGATAACTATAATTCCCAAGCGCCGAAATACAAAAGCAATTTCTTTCCACAGTTTTTTGGATTTGATTATCTTTGACTTGTCAGGCCACGAGAAAATGATTGAAAACAATCAAAATATAGTTCACTTTTTTCATTTTTAAGGATATATAATTTTTATGCCTCCAAGACAATCGTAAGATAAAAAAAAAGTGTTCGCTTCAAAATTGACCAGAATATGAAGCAAAAATGGCATTTTTAAGAGATAATTTTTCAAAAATTCGTGCTAAAAGGTATGAAAAATAATGTTTAGTTACTATTCTATGTTTTTAAATTTTTTTAAGATTATAAGAAAAGATCTTATTATGTTCCTGGGAACGTCTTAAGAAGAATTAACAAATAAATTTTGCATAGCTCATAAAATTTATGTTACTGAGTATAATCATGCAAAATTTAACAACAATCATAAAAATACTAATAATATATTAAATTTAAATAAATCAAAAGGCAGACAGACATAGAGACTAATTAAAATAAAAATATTAAAGATATTTGCAGAATTATATGGTTAAAAAAATTTATAATATATCATACGGAAGTGGTATACGAAAAAAATTCCCATAAATGTTATTTAATTATTTATATAATAATTTTTAATTAAGATGCCTAATTTGTGGTAATTTCAATTAGTAAAATATAAAATTTAAGGCGAGTTGGTAAGTATTTATGATTAAGATCTAAGTTTAATTACGAGTTTTGACCCAGTGGTTGTAATATTGTCTTCCAGTTCATGAATCAGAAAATCGGGTCAGTATTTCAGTATGTAGTAAGTCAATATTTTGGTGTAACAAATTATATGTTATTTTACAATTTATACTCTTTTGAATAGTTCACATGCCAAATCGGTGGAAAAAAAAGAGTTGAAATTGTAGCGAATCAAAACAGTTTACGAAAAAATGATTCAAACAAAAGTTGTATGGTATAATACGTCACCAAAATTTTACCTTCCTATCTATTTTTGTTTTTTACTTCATGACTGACAGACGGACGGACCTGTGGAAATTGGTTAATTAGGTTCATTCTATGAACACCTACACAAAAATTTTGTTTGTGGCTTCAAAATTTATTATCGCCATGTAGACATATTTTTCCACTAGGAAAAGCATAATTATCTTGTTTATGTCATACATTTGAAAAACCTGTCATGAAGTTTACTTTATTTTCTTATTTGCAATATTAATTAATTTATTGTGTAAAATGTATATATATGAATATATATTTTTAATTCAATGACAATAAAAGATCGATGATATCATAATTTTAAATTTATATAAAATAATAAAAAAAAAAGTATTTAAAACCGATTATCTTCATCTTTGTATTTCAATTGTGTTTAATAAAATAGCTTATGAGTAGAGTTATCTTTGTTTAGTAAATACATACAGGAGATGCATAAATAATGTACATAATTAATTGACAACAATCTTTGTTTGCCTGGCTTTTGCATTTCACAGACATATTAAAATTATCTTTTTAAAAACTAGTGATTATCTGCCCGCTACTAAAATGTATTCGTTGCGTCGTGTATGGAACAGATATCTTAATTGTTTACGCCACGAGTGGCTAAAATTTGTAATAAAACATTCGCATCCAAAAAATAAATGCTAAACAGAATTTATTGAATAATTAAAAAAAAAAGAAGATATTTAATTGTAGTTTTTGGGTTGAAAATTGTAAGAATGATCGAAGAAATTGCATTAGTAACTATTTTTAATTGTAAATATAAATAATGCAATAAAGAATTTAATTTTAAACCAGCAAAATTTTAACCATTATAAATACTCAAAGAATTGGGAGAGAGATTGTAAAAGTTCTGAGAACAAAATAAAATGTATTCTAAACGTCCAATACGAAAACATTTTGATATATAAATTCACTCAAATAAAGACTGCTAGTGTTGGGTGAAGAATATATTTTTGACTCAAAGATATTATTCAATTTTGAGACAAATATTAACATACTCAAACCCACAATTTTGTTTCAACAGTATATGGCCTTGATTTTTTATTTAAAATACACGATTTGCATACAAAATTAATTGTTATTGTCTATAACGGGGGCCTGAGACAAAAGATTTACACCCACTATATGATTAGTAATAGTTGTTTTTTTGGATTAAATTTTCAAAATTAAAATTGGGTAAATATTGGAGAAGTAGGTTTGGAATAAATTATATAGCAATCAATTTAAACTAACTAAATTTTCCAAAAACGTTATTAAAATGACGCAAGGTTTCTTTTCTGTTTTACCGTCAAATAAATATTATTAGAAGCCGGAGGGTTGATTATCGATTGGTGCGTAATTTTTTTTTCAAAATGTTTATAAATGATTATAAATGTTTATATATTTATTTTGATTGATTTTGCTACAAAAACCTTGTTGATCATAATATATGGTAATTTATTAATAATATTTAAACAATAATAATAGTATAAATTTCAATGAGTGTTTATTTAGTAAATTTTTTTATTTGGATAGACTTGAACAAAGGTTTTGTCCATGCACTCGCAAAAAACGTTGGCCCCGTCCCGGGACCTCCGGCATCTTATGAAACATCTTAGTTGATGATCGAATTGAAAATAAATGAAAATATTTGGAGTAAAAATTAATTTTTAGTAAATTACGTTCATTATTTAAGAGAAATTAAACAAGAAATAAGACCTCTAGAATGAAGACAATCTCCAATGCACTGTAATGTAACAAATATTGTAGTTTTTTTCAATTTTAGCGTAGATTGAGATCGGCTACATTGATCTTATAGATTAACATCAACTGTGTGTAGTCTATGAATGAATGTCTTTTGTTTGCATTCCATACAAATGAAGTTACCTTATAGTTCAAGTATAATTAAATAATTTCCATCCTATTCATTTGTAGTATTTTTCAATTAATACTTTTAACGCATGTTTATTTTAGTATTTTACAAAGATTTGTTAATTACTTGCAACGGAATGTGTTCAGAACATAGTTTTGTAATTGAGTTTTGATGAAAAAAGTGAATGGCATTATTTATTTTCGAAATAATAAAGACAAAAAAAAATTGTAAGAAAAACATTAAATTTGAGTTTTAGTGACCTTGAAACGTAAACACAAGAAGTTAAAAATGGATAAATTGTCATAAAATTACAGATGGCAAATATGACTGTATAAAAGCAGAATTTGAAGAATAATTACGATTATCATCTTACGAATAATTTTATGACAAGTATTTAGTGTTCGTAACTCTTTAGTCAAAGAATTATACAAAGCATTAAACCCGAAATATTGAAGTTCAAATCGAGTTCATATTATTTAAAACAATTGGTTATAAGTTGTCATTTGCATCTTTTTGATGTTAAGTGCCATAGAAGAAATTATTTTTTTTTTAATTTATTTACAAAATTATAAAACAATATGGTACTTTCTCTTTTCTTTAAGATATATATTTGTTTGGTTTCACTTTGTTTTTATTGAAATGTAAATGGTATTACCTCACATTCTCATCACTAAGATACTTTCTGTTCGACCTTGACATTGTGTTACATACGATCATTTATTTTTTTAAAAAGTATAAAATTAAAAATCACTTACCGAATTTCTGACTTGGAATAATCCTTCTCCATATTTGGTAACCCGTCCATTTACACAGTGTTCTTTGGGAACACACATATAACCAGATAAACCGCATTTTACACCTGATTCGTCAATTGTTGTTGACTGAGCCGAACTATCAATAACCACATTGGTTTTGCCTGTTTGAGTGAATAATCCTTGAGGTGGTGCCGTTGGAATTGGTTTTGGTTGTTGAGAATATGTTGATGGGATTGGTTGTGGTTTTTGAGGAATAGTAGATGGGAAACCTTGTGGTTGTTGTGGAATAGTAGATGGGAAACCTTGTGGTTGTTGTGGAATTGGCGTCGGTTGTTGTGGGTATGGGGTTTGTGGTACACTTGGTTGGTAAGCTCCACCTTTATTGCCTCCAGTTAAAAATGGATTTCCACTTAAATCGGCTGGTTTTTGTGGTGGTTTTGGTGTAGTAGGTTGTGGTTGGTAATTGCCTCCCAAAAATGGATTATTACTGAGAGATACTGTACTTCCGCTGCCAGATTGACTTCCAACGTTATTAGATCCACCACAAACACTGCCCGATCCTCCTGTACAACCTCCGTTAACTACTAATGGAGGTGACGTACTTCCTGAGCATGATCCACCATTTATATTATTGCAGCCTAAAGGTTTTGATGGAGGTGCAGGTACAGATCCAGTTAAGAATGGATTCTTAGAAATATCTACTGATGCTTTACTACCAGAAACACTTGATGACGCATATGATGAATCGGCAACAATGACAGGTTTTGGTATATCTCCTGGTGCAACAGGTCTTACTTGACCAGTTAAAAATGGATTGTTTTTGATGTTCATTGTAGTTGCTGTTGATTGAACAAATTGTACTTTGCCACCTGAACCCTTAATTGGTTTGCTATAAATTCCAGAATTTATGCCACTAACACCATTAGACACAAACACTCCGTTAGTAGTTGTACCATAAGCTCCACCCAAATTTCCTTTCACTTGGTCAGCGGAATTAATTGCTGATTGTGCATTATACGATGATGAACCGGTGCCAGATTGGCTTCCACTTGTGGAGAATGATCCTGAACTACTTCCAGCTCCAAATGCTGAGTTTCCATTACTAATTCCTTTTACGCCAGAAGTATAGCCTATACCTAAATTACTTCCAGCAGAATCAGCGCCATTAGATAAACCACCAGATGCTGATAGCCCACTTGACGAATAGGATCCAGATCCTGAGAATGCACCATTATTTGCACCACCGGCAATATTTTTCACTCCACTGTCATATGCGTTGCCCAAATTACCCGCAATTTGTCCATTGGCACCAATTTGGGAATGAGAATTTGCAGAAAAGCTACTTGACCCACTAGTACTTCCCCCGGATGAAAAACTTCCACTAGACGAATAAGACGCAGCACCTCCAAATGGATTGCCTAATCCAACATTAACATTTTCAGCGACTTTTGATCCTGGTAATCCAAACAAGTTAGGATTCACACCAGATGCACTTCCACTAAATGCTCCAGCTCCAGCACCAGAGTAAGCACCGGATTTAATACCAGATGCACCAACATCATTCACAGTTACAGCTGGAATTCCACTACTGTATCCTCCAGAGCTTGAATGTGATGCAGAATATGAACCAGACGATGCAAACGAGCTTGAAAAAGATTTTGAACCAGCGAAACTACTCGATTGACTGAATGCTGGGAATGGTGTACTTGAAATTGTATTTAACGAATCGTCAGGGCCAAAATCAGTTCGGTACGATTGTATACTGGGTGTTAGAAGTAAAAATAACATCCCCACTAGATTCAGTGGCGACATATTTAATCTGAAACAAAGCGTATTTTAATTAATTTTATTTTAATTACATGTAGTTTTAAAAGCATTCTGGGTAGGTCTGTGTATTCATTAAATAATAAAATAAATGTCATTTTATATATTTAAAAAAAAATTAACGGGGAGATGATGAAATTCCACACACTTCTGGCGACAAATATTTTTATTTGTTTCTTTTAATTGATTAAGAGAATTGGAGATTGATTCTTAATGATTAATTAGCATTAAAGAATTTTATACAAAAATATTTGTTTGTATAAGTTAAACATTAATTACTTAAACAAATGGCAGTACAGCTACTCATTTTTATAATAGAAAAGTTAGATACAATTTTTGTTCCTCAAAATTAAGTTTTTTCATTTTGTACATTTAATTGGAGTTTTAGAAAATTAATCTAAAATGGTAAACATACTGAAATTTGATGGGGAAATGGTGATTTCTTTTCAGTACTTTTATGTTGATTTCTTTGGTTTTTAGATTTCGTAAAATGTTGATGAATTTCTAACTTTGTAAAAGTCTGGTTTTAAACAGTTCGAAAAAAATTTGGTTTTCACCTTGGCAATCAAATATCTAATAGACAGAACTTAAGTCAACCACAAATCATGTGAAACAATGCTGGAGTAGTTTTTATGCCACTATTAATGGCCTAAAATAGTTTTTATAAACTTTTAAACCCTTGATTTTCATAAAAAACCAAAATTAAACTTAACAAAATTTTTGGTCTTGGTTAATAAGATTTTATTTTGTATTTTCTGCGAAAATGAAAAATATTGTTATCTCTGTTTTAAAAGTGCTCATTTCAAGGATAATTAAGTAATTAAGCATTTTTTTATTTAAGTTCCGCATGAGATGAAATAAAATTAAAAAAAAAACAATGTTTTTCAGATACTTCCTTTGTTGGTTGTCTCTCGTAAAGTGGAATTCTTCTCATTAAGTAATTATAAAATAAGTGCACACATATGATGTTTATGTGTATGAACAAGTTTTTTATATATTCTTCAAGGCCAATAAGGAATTGGATAGATAGGTTGTATCATCACAACAGCAAAAACAACAGATCCGGTTCACAAAAGGAAAATGATTAATTTGAAATTGTTTAGTGTGTATGTTTGTATGTGTTTAAAGTTTTTGGTGTATGTTTTATTAAAATCGACATTCCAATTAGATGTTAAACAAAATTTGTATTTATTTAAATAAATTTTAATTGCAAATTATTATCATACGTCGAGTTTTATCGAATATCTTCTTTTTTTCCTTTAAATTACGAACAATAAATCATGCAAGATTTAAATAGTTAAATACTACTTGAGTATGTATGACGTACAAATTGAACCGGTTAAATTATTAAATTCTTAAAATTGATTAGCATTGGTCATTGAACGATTTTTTATATGTATTTTTTTGAAAAAATGAAAAAATTAAGCTGCTTTAAGGTTGTTTTTCTCGAGACCTGACAAGTGAAAGATACCGAATCCGAAAAATGGCGTAATGAAATTATTTTTGTATTTCTACGATTGGAAAAGTCATGAAAGGAGCTCATTGAAGCTCATCGATTTTTAATTATAGTTATTATAATTTATAGTGGGATAATCTTTCAATCAGTTGAACACGATACACCCTTGGGAACGTCCAAAGCTCTATATATAGTCTTATATTATAATATGTCTTTCAACACTTATAGATAATATAGCTTTTCTATCGTTGAAATAATGTTTAGAATTAGTTCAGTCCACAAAAATTATCCCCTACAAAGAAAATGGAAATTTGAAAGAGAAATAGAAATATTCTTGAATGAAAATGCACTTAGTTTTAGCAGGTCCTGCATGATGCATTTTCATAAATTGCAGTTGCAAACTTGTTGTAAATAGTAGTTTTGAAATATTTTTAGTAATAAACACTTAATTGCAAAAATAAATTAATTTTTTTTTTTTTGTGTCTAAACGTTTTTTTAATGACAACGTTTTAATTGAAGAATACAGAAACAAGCGTCGTCATATACATTTCATAAACCTACTTAAAAAAGCCTTCTTCTCAAGTTATGAGTACTTTTTAGAAGATTATTATGTTAATTACCAATCATAAATAAGTATTCACCCATACTACTTGAAATTCATTGCACCCATAATGATGATGAAGAATTTATTTGAATATTTATGTATGCTGTTTGTTTAATCAATTTATATGCTAATTTTTAAATAAATTCTTTTGTGAAAGAAAATTTATCAATACAGAAATTTGATGAAAGTATGGAAAATATTGATTTTATTTGAATAATAAATATAGGTACGTTATTAAAACTGAGATTGCGGTTGCGAAAAAACGGTATCACTTTAAGAATAAAGCTGCAACTTTACTAGATATCTGGCGAGGAATGATACTTTATAAAAACATATCATTATCGATGCTATGAACACTATCTCTTAGATTTTCTAAGGACTTATGAAACACAGAAAACAAATAAGTAATCAATCAATCCGATTTATCCATACGGAATCGCGAAAATTAGATTTTTGTCAAAATCTATCAATTGGTTCACATTGGTTTCAACTTTTTAACATACGTCACACGTTTCACACTTTTTAACATCAGTGATAAAAGAAAAATAACTGTTTACATTCGCCAAAATTCCCGCTCAAATAATATGTATAGCAATTAATCTAATAACAGTTGTAATACAGTTTATTTTCTAGTTCATAGTGCTTTGTAGAGTCGAACCCCATACGGCCTTTTTATGTTTTTATGTGTAATTTTAGAAAATTACATTAAATGTTATTAAATTTATAAAATTAACGAGTTTATTAATGTTCAATCAAAAAAGCAAAACGGGTAGTAATGAAACTTCTTATTAATTAGTTAATTAAACTTTCAGGTAACCTTGAAAAATAAATTATTGTACAACAACAGAAAAAAGAGTGCCTTTTTTTATTAACATATAATAAATTCCAGTGACATTGAACGACCTTTTGATAATATTTTTTTTGAAAAGAATTACAAAATTAAAAAGCCATAAACATAAATTATACAGATTTATCTAAAAAAAAAAAAAAATTATTCATTGCATAATTTTTAATAAATAATTAATTTATTAATTTCATATTGAAATTTTTCATTTGATTCTGTTTTTATTTTTATTTTTTTTTTTGTATGAATCAAGAAACGAATCAAGATTTAAAGCAAAGTTATTTAGGTCAAGTTATGGATGAGTACTGTTTTATAAATTGCAGTAAACAAATATTTATTTGTCGAAGAAGTATTTTGAAAGAAAGTAAAAATTATTATCAAAATATTATAAAAAAAAAACAGGTTATTTAAATCTATAAAAATTCACTTAAAAGACAGTAAATTTTTTTTTATGTAATTATTAAATATTTAAATAAATATTTTAAAATATGCTTAAAAGATGTATATTAATTGAAAATTAATTAGATATTTGATACAAATTGACGTAAATAAATATGTATCAACAGTTTTTGAACGTTATGGTAATTAAATATAAATGTCTTTTACTTTTTAAATTTTTTAATAATTTTTATTATTTCTAAAGCATTTTGAAATTGAAAAAAAACTGTTTGGAGGATATACAACATTCCGAAGTATAATTAAATTTCGCGGTTTCATAACCCAAAATGTGTGTCAATTGATAGATAGTGGAGCGCCGTAAGACATAAAAATGGTAAAATCTCGGAACCCAGGGCCAGTCAATGAATCTGTATAACAAGTGTTTGACTGCATTATTAAAACCGCAAATAAAAAAGTTAAAAAAAAAAAATTGGCCGATCTCGATTACAACAATTTTTATAAACAATTTACTGAAAAATGAAAGGCGCAAGGGGGAAAAAATGTTTACAGTAAAGATATTAATTTTATATGTAATAAATTATGTTTGCAGAGTAAATTCAATGTTAATTTATTAGATTTTCGTAAAAAAATTATTTACAAAAGAAAATTTAACCTTAACTATATACATTATTGTTCATTATTGTCGTCGTCGTCGTCGATTTCGTTGATGTAGATTGTAGGTAAAGGATTAGTACAGCTATCACCATTGCATTCTGAGCAAGCTGCAGTGCAGTTTAATCCACTTTTCCTGCACCCACAAGATGCTCCACATCCTGTTTTGCATGCGCAAAAAATAATTTTTAGTAAAGATTCTGGAGCTGGTCGCTGCGTCATTGTTAGCGGTATCAATATTCCGCGTTCATCTTTCCAACCCCATTCTTCTGGTGATATTTCTTTTCCGAACCATGTTTGAACTTGTAAATATACTCTTTTGAAGTGTTCAAAAGCGGCATCTGCAGTAGGTGGTAAAGACGGCAGTTTAACGCAGGTATTTTTGGCAGTTGCTTTCAAAAAAGAGTTATATCTCAATGCATTAAGATCTTTTATTTTTTGGGGGGCATTATATAAAGCAAGAGTGCATGTAACACCAGCTTTAAAAATTTCATTGATGTCTTTGCATTCATTTTTAAAAACTGTCGCAGCATTTTGCAAGTCCGTTCGTTTTTCGAAATTTTTTGCAAACACGTTTTTGCCACGTTTAAAAAAAGCTGACGTCGTGTCACATCCAGTGAATGCATGTAAGAACAGAATATGCTCTTTACACTTTGGTAATATTTTTTCTAAACTCTTAGAAGAGTACGCTCTTTGCAGTATTTTGCCTTTGGATGGTTTTCTAAAATAAATTTCTCGGTCTGGTGGTGAGAGCGCAGTCAATAAAACTAAAACATCTACATCCTCGGACACTACAGCAATGTTTTCAGATTGCAGATTAACAGCAGTTTCAATTATTAGTCTGTCGGCATCAGCTTCTGCTTGGCAAGAAAATATTTTATTTTCTGTGAGTGTTTCTCGTAGCATATCTATAAGCCTACTCTTATTTTTGGCATTCGATAAAAATTTTTCCTGCGCTACTTTTAGTGGCATGGTTTTATCAAATATTATGTCATTACATGCGTTTTTTTTTACAGCGACGCGTTCGTTCCATTGATTTTGTGCAGCTCTTCTTGTAACCATCAAATACGACATAAATGTTGTGTCCATAATTATTATGTAGATATCTGACATAATGTTGACAAATTGTACCGAAATTTTCATCTAATTGCCACTTGCAACGATGTAATAACATCCCTCCATCAATGACGTAGGAAAATTTTCGTACATCGTTCACATCCACTGACACTTCTGGGAATATGTCATAAAATGTAGATTTTGTTGTTTTTCGTATTTCACCATCTTCAAAGAGAGCAAGAGGATAAGGAGCTAATTCATAAGTCAAGTAGTTTTTTAGTTCTTCATCAGATTTTTTTAATACGCATATACGCTGAAATAATAATAGCGGATCAATTGGAATAATATCATCATTCACTTTGATTTTGCTAGTGGATGCCAACAAAGGAATGATCTTGTCTTTTCTTGATAACTTAACTTCTTTGAAATTTATTCCATTAATTTTCTTCATTATTTTTAGACCTTGCTCAAAAGCTGCGTAGCAATTCACGTTTTCTTGCCCAGTTATTCCAGTTGCAATAGACATAATGACACCAACATCAGGGAATGGAGGATGTTGAATAAAATATTCTTCCAATTTTAATACAAACAACAACTACATATGAAGCCTAGTAAGTTGTCACGTGTACTATTCTGCTAGGGCCCGCGTTAACAACACCCAACAGCTGCTGTTGCCCCCTCTATTCCCCTCCCCACCCTTCATCGTTATACCTGCAGTCCCTTGAGACCCAACATGAAGTTTGTAATAGTTCTTCTTTTTAAAATCTAATTTTACACTAATATAACTTAAGGAAAACTCCAAAAAAATAATAATTATTTATAATAATTATTAAAAAATTAAGATCGGACAAAATATTTTTTTTAACATTTTTCTATATGCTATTAAAAACACATTGCCATAGTTTATAAAAAGATTTATTTACTGGCCCTGGATTCCGAGGTATAAACCTTACGGCGCTCCACTAAGAAGAATAAGTTCAAAGAAGAATATTTTTGAGGAAGAATTGTATATTGCATTAGAGATTGTCTATATTATAGAGGTTTTATAATAGTATACATATCTATATTTAAAATTAGGACATGAAAAACTTATAGAAATTCAAATAATACCGTTACTTGTACAAATTTAGCAACAATAATACAATTTTTGATAGTGTATGAGCCCTATTGTCTATTCTTGGTATGTGGATTAGAGTCAACCATAGCGAAAGTGGTAAGGAAAATTTACACAAAATTCGATGGAAAATTTCTACTGATTCATTCTCAAAATATGTAGGACAAAATAAAAAAAGATTTACCATTTTCACTTTCAAATTTATGTTTTATATAAAGTATAAATAAAAATTTGTTTCGTGTGAAATAGGCCTATGCAATTAATGACGATATTTAAAAGAAATCAAAATAATCAATGCATGTCACCATAAAAAGTTGTTTGCTGAATTTCAATAAAAAAAAATAACTTGCTCATCAATAATTATTATATAATAGTAATATTCATCCCGCGTGTTTATCTATAATATAATATATATATATATATATATTTCTTAACATATCAATATATAGCCAATATATTAAAGATACAATGTGTTTGAAAAGTAACAACTTTTAATTTATCACTTATATTCATGTATATGTTACGGTTCAATAACAAATTTCAATTATCCAAAAAATTTTAAAATAGGTTTTTCAAATAATTCGAATTAGGATGAGTAATTTTTATTGAGTTGGGATTGTTTTATAAAAGATCGGGAAGATTTATGAGTTAATTTAAATTCTTATCAATTTCCGAGTACTGAAAACGCAATTCGTCAAAAAATAACAAAATATTGCAGGAGGATTGAAAATTGTTTTTCTTATAATTGTTTTTCTTAACATTCCCTCCTTTATCGATGAAAAATTAAAACAAATATTCCTAAATTTAAGATAAGAAAATGCTAAACCGTTCCGTTAAAGTCCGCGGAGCTAAATTGAGGCTAAGTTATTCGTGTCCGAGACTAATCAAAAGACACACCTTAGGTATATAGATTTTTGTTAAAATTTCTGCCAAATAAATTACTGAACCCTAGGTAAGTTATATCATGCGTATCCCACATATTTGACTCCATAAATATTGATTGTTTATTAATATAAATAGTTTTGTTATAGAATTGAAGAAGTAAATATTTTGATTAATTAGAAGAAAGTTTTTGTTTATTTAATTAATATTTCTTTTATTTGTATGAAGTAAGTTATTTTTTTATTTATTTATTTTCAATTTATTAAAAATTATATAATGTTTCAGTTCTTTTGTGTAATATTATTATTTATCATTGTATTACGCTTATAATAATAATATTGTAAAAATTATTGTAGATGACAGTTTAAAAAATCGTTTATGCGTTCATCATAATATACTTTCTACTGATTAGCAACTGTAGTTGACACTCTTAAAAAATAATTTTATATTCAACCTATTATTCTCAATGTGTACGAGAAATATGTGCGGGTATATTAAATTTAGTTTAAAGTTTTAACGGTTAAATTGATGCCAGAAATACTTTTGTAGTTCAAGTATTCACAAAATTATTATTAACTTTTTTTAAAACGGTTTGGGTTGTCGCAATTCTATGTCGGAGCTAGCTCATTAGTTTTAATGAATAATTTTTCTTGAAGTATATAATGAAAGTATTTGTACATAGATTTTCCAGTACTTTTTCCCAAAATGAAATTTCTACTATAGACTTTTAGTTACTCTGTGTTCAGGGCCATGCAAACAGTAAAAAAATACCGAATACATTAACAAACATATGCTGTTTATGTTTCACAATCCGATAATTGCATTTTCCGAATGCCGAATGATGGATATTTCGTTTTGATAAGTCTCGGGCATAATGAATTTTAAAATTTGAAGGTTCTGGGCGTAATCGAAAAGTTTACGAGCACGTGAAAAGTAAAAGACTCTTTTCGGAGTTTTCGAAGAGAAAATATTGCAACAATAATTATTCAAAATTTAACAAACTATATTGTTTTGTTTAATTGTATCACCAGCCTTCTCATTTTGTTGAACAGTAATAAAATAAAATAGATTCGTTGTAATGTTATTTAAAATCTTCTAATTTTTTTTTTTTAATTAACAACTCATTTAAATAAATTTTTATCTATCAATTAATATCGTCTAATAAAATGAAAGAAGATGTGTGAAATTTAATATCATTATTATTATTATTATTATTTATAAAAAATGATTTTAAATTAAGGCGTGTTTGTTTATTATATAATATCATCTCTATCAACTTAATATATATATAAGAATTTCGTTCGTATATACCTATATTCTTTTTTGAATTTATTATTATTATTATTATTACAAAATGTTATATTTACATAATATTTATTGATTTAGATGGCTATTTATTTTAATTGAACTTGTTTTAGTAATAAAAATATTTAAAAAAAAATAAAACTGATTTCAAAAAATGAACTAAAAAGTTAAAAATAATTTTAAATTTAAAACTTCTACAAATAATTTTCATTTGAGCAAATACCTTACCAAATAACCAACTCATGTATTGGTAATTTCGAAAGGTAATTCGTCTCGAGAAAATTATTTATAGAAGTTTTTAATTTAAAATGTTTTTTACTTTCTAGTGTTCAATAAAACCACGAAAAATTCACTCATTTGGAAGAATTTATGTATTTTTTCCCTAAATTTTCATCAAACCGGTTGAGTAATTTTCAAAATATGATCTCAAGATGAGTGTGAGCCTCACTTAGATGATTGATACACAGATCTGTTTTAGAAGAATAGGGGAAATCGATATTAAAATACACCAATATAGAATAGATATATTCATAAACTATACTATAGAATAAACACATGCATGTACATATAAAATTGTTGTATTGGAGTGGTCATACATTAATTTTATAAAAAAAGAACTAATTCAAGCGGGGAGGAGGGTGTAACAAATTTTTATAACAAACAATAACCAGCGCGCAAAAAATTTTCAATGAAAAATAAAAATAAAAAAATTAAAATTTTACGACTTCCAAAAAATGGTAAAACAAAAAAATTTCCTTGAGACGACCAATTCGAAGTTTCAACTATTTTTGGTTAGCAATATGATGATCTCCAACTTCGGAAGGTAATTTTTCATAAGAAAATTATTATAATTATTTTTTACTTTTTATTCCATTAACCAATGAAATATTAATCAATAAAAAATATTTGTCGCTAATATTATATCTATGGTTCTATCTAATGATGATGAAAAATATAAATCGTATTGTGAAAATTTTTATTTTCGAAATAATAATGGTCAATGAAGAAAATAATGATCATTGAAGTTCTGTATTCATTGAACAAAATCCGAATTAAAAAATTTTCCAAGTTTTTTAATTTATAATTTTGTACTCTATATTAATATTTCGACTACAGAGTAATCCTCATCAATTTGAATTCGATATAATATTAATAATTCCTAATCATCAAATAATCAATATTGTGAAAATAAGTATATGTCATCTTGTGAAAATTTTTGAAATACTTATGATTATTTTTAAAAGAAAATAATTGAAATCCGAAAATAACTGAATTAAAATATTTTCCAAGTTGTTGAATTTATAATTTTTTTAATATTTTAACTACCAAGTAGTCCTCATCAGTTTGAATTTGATATAATTCCGATTATTCTCACTTATTGCTAAGTTTTAATGAAATAATCAATTCACAATAAAACGATAAAAAATCATTCTGATAATTATTGCTTGATAGTCGAAATAATTATTTAATTGAACTGAAATTTTATAACAATAATTTTGTTTTTCACAATCGCGTTAAATCACGTTTCGTAAAATAGAAAATTTTCACAATTCCAAATCGTAATTTTTTTTCGGTACTCACTTTTGATTTAAGAAAATTTCCTCAAAAAAGAAAAATCGAAAAACACTGTATACAACACACTCGAAAACTTCAATAACTTTTATTGCCCCGTAAACTGTTTGTTAATTGTTTAACTTAAAATAAACCTTAACTAAAAATACTAAAAATTAAATTAGCATTGAAGGATCAAATATCAGGCGTTACTTTATATACTATTTTTCAATATTATAGATTCATAAATATGTTTAGGTATCATTGGTTTTTTTTTGTTGTTATGCCGTGGAGGTGGGAGAACTTTTCAAGTCTCTTCTCAATATTATTATTATCTCTACGTATTTTTGTACATACGTAGGTATATACAATTTTTATGGTAAATAATATATTGTGTAGAACAAAGATCACATATTCCAGTTGAAAACTCATCATTAAAGGTGTTTTGTATCTTTGTTTGCTTCATATAGCCCCAATATCCTTCACATATTCACAACTACATATGTACGAATGTATAAGCAAATCAATGTATATGTGTTTAGTTTTGATCCGCAAATGACTCATTTTTATTTCCAATATTATTAAAATGTTTTAATAATAACAAAAATTGTCAATTATTGTAGGTAATTGTTTTTGTGTGATATATTTTATTTTTAACTCAAAAAAATTTTTTATTCAGATTGCGTGCAAAAATATTATTATGATTGCGAAATTTAAAAATGATGTAATTGTTTTATAGATCCTGGTGATTTTATTTCTCAAAAAAATGTGTATGGAATTTAATTGTTGAAAAGTGTAGTTTAGATAAATAGTAGATACTTGAGCGAAAAAAAGAGCTATGGTATGACTTGTTCCAACGCTTAGGACCGGAGAAATTTCATTTCGAAAGAAAAGTTTTGAAGATGAACCATTTAAATTTGATAGTCGTTACTTTTTCGATAATCTTCATTTGTTTTCAGATATTTCAAAAGGATTGTTAATTGAATCAATATGACCTAAAAATCGACCTCGAAAAACTTTTTTTGAAATTTCAATCCTCCAATTGTTGCCTCTAGAAATAATATTTGATTCCGATTATTAATCGATCCTTTTGACAGAAAAGCTAAGCTTTACAAGTATATTGAGAAACAGGCTTTTAAAGGAAAATTTGCATTATGCGCTTCTTAGATATCATCAAAAACAGCTGAAAATGTACCTGGGATTTTTGACGTAGCTGATTTAGAATTACTAATTAAAATTAGCATAAAATATTTAAATTGTGATATAAAATGCATTTTATTGTGGTAACTTTAGTGCATAGTTTGACTTGTAGATTTCAAAAATAATACCCATTTAAAGACTGGATGCGTCATTTTTGAGATATCGCCTGAAATTCGCTCCAGAGTTCAATATTCAGAATAAATTTCAAGCAATATCTTGAAAACTAAGCAACCCATTCGTAAAATAAGTATTAGTTTTGTATTTCCAAGAGTTTATTTACCCTAGAAAAAATAGAAGTTTTTTCTTGAACCGATTGAGCCTTCATTTGAGTGTTATATTGTTTTGCCTCCCATAAATTATTAAGCTGTTATATAGAGTTCACATCAGATTTTGTATCATATAGTTTTATCTTATAATTGCGTGTATGTTGATTGGATAAATGAAATTGTGTAATTTGATGTTTTTTCTCAAAAAAAATGTGCATGGAATTAATTGAATGTTATTTTGAAGTGTAATTTAAATAAATTTAGATAATAAATAGTTACTAAATTATTTATTTTTAGTTAAATTCCTTTTATAATTAGGAAATTATTTTTATTTCAATATAATATTTATTACACATGTAATAATCATTTTTAATCAATATAGCATGAGAATATCTACTAATAGGTACTTATATTTATTTATTTATTTAAATTCTTTAGTTTTTAACAATTTTAAATTAAAATTGGTCAATCAAAATTTATTATCAACTCTTATCAACTTTTTTTTAAAAATTTGTTGAATTTAACAGAAATTTTGTATTAAAATTTCATCTCGTAAAAGAGGGAGCTAAAAGTCTTACACATTTAAATGGTAACACAATATCAGTGTTGATAATTATTTTAGTATCAATACAGAAGTTAGATAATTAATTTAAATTAGAGAAATATTTAATGGCTAATTAGGAAAATTAAGTTTACTTCATTTATTTAAATTTCAGTCAAGTACCAAAAGTCTTAATGTTTTATGTGGCAAACTGATTTTGTGAAAAAGTGAGTTTTTATTTCAAATATTAATTTCATAAATCAATAACGTATTTATTGTTATTATTTTTCCACATAAAAATTGTAATATTTGTTGAAAACCTTGAACTTAAACTCGAACTTATACGTAAATTATAATTTCAAGAAATGTTTTAGGATGTATCAAGATGTGTAAAAAATATTCATAATGTCTATCTATATAGCAGACATAGAAAAACGATAATTTTTATATTAATTGATCATTATCAAAGATTATTTGCACGAATTTGGGAAGTTTACTACGTCACGTTAACACATAATTGAACAGATGTTGTTGTTTTTTTTTTTTTTATATTAATATTTTAATTTTCTTTATTAGTGGATATTTAATTTTTATTTAATCATACAGTTTATTTTTTTACACTTTATATTTTTATTTTATTTAAATTATCGTTACACGGAGAGTAATTTCTCTTTTAAAAAAAAATTATAACTAACAAATGAAGAAATTTTGAAAAACTTATAAAAACCAAGGTACCAAATAGAGGGCATTAATGGAAGATAAGCAATGGAGATGAAATGAACATGATATTTAACGCAGCCAATATATTCATTTCTAGGTAATAAAGACGATATTAAAGCCCTCTATAAATATTTACCCTTTTTTTATAAATATAAGTAGATTACGAAATTTGTGATTAATTTTAAGAGAATATAATTTTTATTTCTTTTGTATTATTTAACTTTCTATTCTATTAGTTAATAGTACTAGATCGATTTATCAAATAATTAATTTGTGATTTCAGTGTTATAATCGTAATAATAAATATCTTATCCAAATTTTTGCACAATTTTTTAACATTGCAATAAAATTTAAATTATGTTTAACTTGTGATTTTATTCTCAAATAAAAAAAAAAAATAAATAATATAAATTATAATGGAATCCCAATCATACACAATTTATCTTGGATCCAAACCCTTATTTTAAAATAGTTCAGGGAAAAAAAATCTTTGGTTAAAAATTTATGCATAACACTGTTTTCATGTTAAAAATCAAGAAACAAAAGAAATGTTACAAATTAACAAATCTACAGACTAACATTTATCATAGACCATTTTTTTGGAATAAATACACAAAACTTTTTACTGTCATGTATTGGCAAGTTTTACACAGGATCTTTCTATATTATTTTCAAGAATAATCAAAATTTCTCCGTGTTCAATTCTAATAATAATTACATACACACGTTTAAAGAAATTATATGTTTATGTTGGTAAGTATATGTATAAGCGGATAAAAATACATGTAATGTAATTATTGTATTATCTATATATATATAATACCTACGAACTAATAATTGTAATGGTTTTTTTTTTTTTTTTTTACTTGTTCAATGTACTTAAATGAATTGTTGTTTGTTTTATGTGGTATGAATGTCAAGTTCAAATTATGCATTAAAAATTGGTACGAAAAAAAAAAGAAATTAATCAGTTGCAATTATTTTTTATTATGTTTTAATGGTCTGTAAAGATTCAATTACTTGAATAAATATATTTATTCGAGTCAGCCCACAAAACTTTGATTTTAAAATATTGATTTTTTTTTAATGATTTAATACAAGCATTTGTAGTTATAAGAGCCGCAGACTTCACTCAAAAATTAGCCATAAACTGCATGTTCCTTGATTACATTTCATTTAACGATAAAAAAATCGATAAAAAAATCCCTTCCTCATAGCTTGCGTAGAAAAAAAGTTAGCTTACATAATAAAAAGATATTTTAAAATGGGATAGGATTTAATAGAAAATTAAAAGTTTTCCAATTTTCGATGATAATTTCCCATCGATTGCAAAAAGCCAAACTTTCCTATACCATGTATAGAAACAAACCAGACATTTTAAGAAATTTTGTTCAAAAAAACTACGAGTTATCTTACTTTTTCCTAATTATTACACATTTAATGCAATAAAAAAGACATTTTCCTAGTTTTCATGGCAATGATATTTTCGGAGTTTTTCTCAAAAATGGACAGTACAAAAATTAAAGTTGTCTTATTTATTTCATTTCATATTAGTTGTAAGAAACAGCATCTTTCTGGTATGTATACAAAAGAGATTTTCCCCAAAAGAGGTGGATGAAATTTTCCAAAAACTATATAGTAAATTGTAACAACGATGCCTACGAATATTTATCAAAATCGAACAATGCGTTCGAAATTTATAATTGAACAAACAAATATGATGAATATTCATAAGCTATTTCAATAATTAAAAATTTATTGAAAAATTTTTCAGTACTAAAAAAAGTTAAATTTTAAATATTTTAGTCCTTAATATTATTATATTCAAAATTTAAAAAATGTAACTCATTTTGGAGATCATTACTATTTTTACAAGCTTTAGACATGATTTAAATATAGTAAATATTATCAATATAAAAACCATTATGTGAAATGGGTTTCGCGTCTTATTGAGCGTTGATGTCTAATATGTTAAGAACAGTTAAACTATTGTATAATGTTGACATAATATTTAATATTTAAGTTTTTTATTTTTTCAATTATGAATTAAGTTCTAAAAATAATTTTTAATATTTATTAAGTCCTTTTTTTATTGTTTTGTATGATTCATTATATAAGAAAATGACATAAACGACATAATTGTTTGTAGTTTTTTTTTTAAACAATTGTAAAAGGAATACAACAAAAATTTACATTTAAGTATTTTAAGAATATTAATGCCATTTTGTCCCAGGAGTTTTGTGAGCTGTAGACCTCACCTTCGCACAAAAAGTTGAAGGAGATGGGAGGAAAAGGAAACTCAAATTTTTCCTGTTTGCCTGAACAATTTCTCAAATCAGAATCGATTGTAAAATCCCCGTCTTTATAACTTGCATAGAAAAAAGTTGGTATTTTTAAGGATTTTTCAAAATGGGAAGGGGTTCAAAAATTATTGTTTTCTAATGTTCCCTCCTCCTATTTAGTTCATGTTCGTCTGCCCGTCCGTTCGTTTTACATCAAGATCACTCTATAATGAAAGAAGATATCGATCTGAACGTTTAGTGATGTTTTGTCGACCTAAAAAGAAAGAGTGAATGAACAAAATTGGTTCATTCAGTCCAAGAGACCCATGATCCAACTTTTGAACCATAAAAGATAGAAGAAAAATTCAAATACACTAGATATTAATGATTAAAATGATTAAAAATAAATCAAAGATTGACACCAAATCATGTGACAAGTTATCGAAGCAATTGATTAAGTTGTTATTTTTACTTGATTTAATTATGAATTCTTTCAGATCAAAAAAAGATAAAAAATTTAATTATTTTTGATTTTACAAAATAAACACACACGTGGGCGGGAATCATGACTGTAAAAAGTAACTTTTATATATTGTAATATATTTGATTTTGTTACACTTCGTTTATTATACACATTTAATTTACATCATTACACTAATTACTAATTTTAAAGTTTAATTCTTATCCATTGATTCGATTACTAAGAATCTGACTAAGAACATACATGTTGCGTAAAGTCATTTAGATATTAAACAATCAAAAATTCTTCATATAAATACGTAATTTATTTAAGGTTACAGCACAGTAAACTGCATTAATTTGTTTGAGTCATAATTTTGTTGTGTGTACTTGCTTGTATGATGTTTAGATAATAAAAGTAATAGGTAATAAAATTTAATAAAAATAAATATTGATAATTTTTAAAATTAAAAATTTTTCGAAAAAAAAATACAACCAACTTTAAAAAAAAATAAATAAAATAATTTGAAATTAAATATTTATATTATTTTTGTGACAAATTAATTTTAGGCTTTGGTGCCAATGAATCAATTTTTAACAAAGAATAAGATTGGCGCTGACTTGGAAAGATAATAGGGGACCGAACTAATTTTTTTTTCTTTAATTGAAGCGTCTTTACTTCACGAACATGGAAGTTACTTTTTAAAAATCTTGAAAAATAATCAAAATAATGACATTCAAAAATCCTTATGAAACAAAGACGGAAATACCTATGTATGGTGTCAAATGTTTTCTAGAAAGAGATAGAAAAGAAAATAATCGTTAATAGCTTATAAAATCTTTGTTTTTGAATAAATTTTTATTTAATTTTCAAGTTTTGTTATAGTATTGATTCTAGTTTCTCATTTAGATGTGAAATATAGCAAATTTAGAATCAGGCCGATCCCCTATTGGTCGCAAGGAAATTATTAGTAGGATAAGTTTTTATGTTCGCCTGTATGATATATGTGCGTTTGAAAGAATATATTTTTGAAGTGGTCCCATAAAAGTTTTATGAAAAAAATTTAGCCCTGCCTAAGGGGAAGGGAATGGGGAATTAATTTTAGTGGTTATATATATACACCACTAAAATCAAAAAAATTTTCACAAAAATAAAAACTGTAAATGTAAAAGATGTAAAAAAAAAATAAATAAATAATAATCATACAAAATTGATAACTTTTTCCTTTTTGACGCCGGTTAAAAAATAATTGACATACTTTTTAAAAGGATCTAAACAACAATAAAATGATCATAATATTGGTTGACTTTCATCAAATTATCTTACAAGGTTTTCTTCCATGAATAATGTTTTTAACAAATGATTCAATTTTAAAAAATGCATCAATGTTGTCTCTGTAAGTATAACATCCAAAAATCAGGGTCACAAAACAATTAAAGATGGTGAAATTTACCTTGGATATCACCCTTGGGCATAATAAAATTATGTAGTCCTTTTTTCCACGTAGAGATACAGGAAATTTCAGAATATTTAAAAACCCCAATGAGAAAGTTCATAATTGGAAATTATATTTTATACCCAATTTATGTAGAATATACGAGGATATATGAAATTTAGTCTTAAGATTGTAGACAATATTCAAGGAACTAATATAATTTTGGTATAGGTGCTCATAGAATCATTTTCATCTCTCGGCCCGACCGATCGCAATCGACTAAAAAATAATTCGAATTATTAACAACTTTTGTTTGAAATCTTTTTTTTAAATCAATATATTAAAAATATTGAATAAATCTCTTCCGAGCCCGCTCGGAATAATTTTTTCTTTAAATGAAAAGTATATGCGTCCAGATGAAGTATCAACCATTGGATTACATCCATCTTTTGTCTATCTCAAGTTACACTCAAACGCAATGTTGTGATAGTTTTGTATTCCGGTATTCGTAGTTCTAATGAAGATAGAGGGTCCGTTTGAATCTAAAAATAGTCAAATTGGATGAGAGGAGAGCAAGGTGCAGACATTCAACTCGACTTTCAACTCTTTATGTGATTTTACCTCAAAAAGAAAGAGATACATATTTTTGTACTTTTACAGCGTATCGTCGGGTGCCAGTTAGTAAACTGTTAAGAATCATCTCGATTTTAGCTCAAATATTCAAATGATACGATTTTTTCGCTAAATCCAAATTAATTTTCATAGCTTGTACTGATATTCCCTAAGTTTGGCACATAATTTTCAATTCATGATAATTGTTTGGGAATTATTCAGATAGTTTCAGCGGTGTGTCTTCGTTTGTTATTCTAGAATCTTTATATATATTTATGTATAAACATATCGTGTTAAATACAGTTTCCGTGAACACAGATATTAAAAATTTCTCAAAGAATATTTTATGACCTCATTTTTATATAAGGTCGTGATTTTAATTTTGACTTTTAATTGTATGCACTTTTGTATGATAATAATATTTTGATTAGTATGAGTAATAACTGAGTTTTTGTTATTGTTCAATCGGATTGAAGTTCTCTACGTACGAAGTCTCGTGAACAGTGAGTCGAGAATAAATATTTACATTTTTGTAAGCTATTCGGAATTTATACTGCAAATAGTAAAAAGTTTTCGTATAAATACAAATCTAGAGGAAAATAAAAATTTATAAGTAATTTATTCATTTTTTTCACGCGTTTGCGAAATTATTATAACAGGTAATTGAAAACTAAAGTTTAGAAGTAAATAAGTTGCATTCGTTGGTAATATTTCACAAACAAAACAACATCGTTATTTTCCAATTATATAATTCAATCAATATATATATAAAAGTTATTTAATTAATTTTATTTTATTTTTTATTTCTCAATTATAATTGTTTTTAAATCATAAAAAAAAAACATTGTAGTCTTAATTACAAAACCTGATTAAATGACATATTGACCTATGGATAACTCGAAATATTATTTTCTAAAAATATTATGTATTTTTATTTTAAAGAGGCGCCAAATTACATATTTAAACAAAATATTTATCATTTTTTGTGGAAACTAAACTTATTTCAAACAATTTAAATTAATTGTCTTTTTGTAGTCTAGTAGAAATTGGCGCATTGATACCAAAGTATTCCAACTCAATGTTTTAACACGATTTTGTTTAAATTGTTCTACTAACGAAATAAATGCATGTTGCCGAAGAGCAACTAGGTGTTAAAGCAATTGCAAGGAACTTATATTTTTCAAACGGGAAATTTTTTAAAATAATCTTTGATGAAATATTAAATAAAAGAGATTCTTTGATTTTCTACGATAAAGTTAATATTTTTGGGGACCCATTAAATATATATAAAGAAAATAAATAAAATATAAAAGATATAACTTTTTTTTCGCAATACAATGCTAATAATATTTTGAGTTTTGAATTAAAGTTAATCTCATTTTTGTATGCTTTTTAATTTTGTTACGCGTATGCAATGCTTGAGTCAGAGAGAAAGATAGCGATATTTAAAGATAAGTGACGAATACTGTGTAATTTTATAATTATAAAACAGGTATACACAATAAAAATGCTCCGATTCTTGCTAGACTATTTTGCTAACATATTATGTTTGTTATATCTTAATTAGATATATAAACTGAACATTTATTTATTGGCTAAAATATACTTTACAATTAATGATTAAATTGGTAATTATTTCATATGAATAAAGTGAATATGTTTGTTTGAACAAATATTTATTAAAAAATGCTTTTGGTAATTTGCTGTTACCGCACCTATGATATATTACCTTTCAAGTGATCATTATTAATTGAGATGTTAACTGATATTAATGAAATTTATTTATTATTTATGTATATATACTTATATACATTTTAAAATAATTCATATTCATTGTAACGGGATTGTTATAAATCTTGATCTAAAGTGTAAATATTTATGTTATTACAAAAATTCGCACAATTAAAATAAATGATTAACTTGAAGCTAATTTATATGAGCTATAAAAATATTATTTGTATGTTAGTAATAGATGGGTTTGAGTATTTGACGCCCTATTAATAGCTTGATTCATAGCATACTTTTTATGAAAACAATCTAAAGTATAAATCAAAATTTTATTTCATATTTACAATTTTTGTTTTTTAGACAAAATTTTCGATACGTTCACCGTTTTCATGGCAAGATAGTGCATCCCGAATTAGAAAACAATTAGATAAGTATTTTTTGAGTTAGTCGAAAAATTGTAAGAAATACAATATATATTACATGTGATTCAGATCAACAGTTTGTTCCTAGTTTACTCCGTACATAAAGGAGTGTGCTTCTAACAATTTTGGATAAGCCGTCTAAAGAATCGATGTTTTGAAATTCAAATCGAAAGGAGTGTAAATGAGGTTTAATAATTGATATTTCAATCAAACTAGTTATAAACAGAATATATTATTTATGTAATGTTAAATTTGTATATTTTTTAACAACCAAAGTTTTATAAATCACCATTTTCCAATTTCTACAAAAATAAACATATCAATTGTCTATATTTGAAATAAAAGGTAGAAATGATCGAAATTTATTTATTTACAAACATTAAAAGGTTTTTTACCTAATAAATTTAAATAGAAATTATCAATAAATTTTATTTAATAATTAAAATGAATAATAATAATATGATTATTATTTAATAAGATAATTTATTATATTTATTACTTATTACATCTGTATTTTATTATTATTGATTATCATCGTATATGATATAATAATAATTAATTATCATTTTTTTAATATATATGTCAAAAAAAATTATTTCTTTTACACAAAACACATAAAAAATACAAAAACTATTGGTTTATTAAGATTATTTCAATAATAGACTGTTGTAAGATTTTTTTGATAACAAAATTTCAGACCACACAGCAGAAAAGTTGAGTTAAATCAATCAAATTACAGAGTTAGAAATGGTTGACACAAAATTAATGTTGATCAACACGAAAAAATTAATTGAATTTTTAACAGAAATTGTGTGTTAAAATTTCATCTTAAAAAGAGAGTTTAGAGTCTTACACTATTCAATGGTAGCAAATTTTTGACACACAATTTTTACTGTATAAATAATATTTTGATTACCATATTAAAACATATTCATTTTATATTTATGAAAATAGGGGTTTAAGAACGATCCCGGTTTTGGTGTTAACAATTTTATGAAATTTCTATTTCAGACTATATTTTAAAATGATTTAATTTTCAAGGGCTTGAGAGGGAATTGAGTAACGGTCTTTCTGTAAATCTGATTTTTTTTCTCCGGAACGAATGAATTATCTGCAGTACAGAAATCACGTTCTTGCAGGAATCAACACGTTTGAAAGAGGTGAAAATTAAGTAGGGAAAATTAAACGGTAAGAGCTAAAATAAAAAAAATAATAAACCATTGTGTTAACTTGAATTTAGAATGCTGTATGATAATAATTTTTCTACATTATTCAATGTACAATAATTTTAACCAGTAAAAGTTATTACCGAATTATCAATTTGCATAATTTTAATTTCTTTTTTAATTTTATTTTTGTAATGTAGACAATAGGTTAATGAAGTAAAAAATTATTCTAATAATTTCTTACTTTAATGTTATATAAACAATATTAAAATATTTTTAATACTGCATCATGACCCGTTTAAATTTCATAACGATTCATATGCCACTTTCATCTAATACGGAAAACTTTATTAATCATCTGAGAAACGAAATATTTTTGTCTTTTTAAAGTATTTCTTTGTATTAAATCCGAGTTATATCTTTGAATTCGGTATTTTAAATATTTTTTTTGCCTGATTTCAAAAATTTTTTTAATATGTCAAACGCCACTATTTGATGAATATTTAAAAATAGTGGAATTGAATATCGAATGTGTCAAAAAAGTTTCGTAACAAAATCAAAAAATTGCAGTAAAGATTTCAATTATTTAGTAGTGATGATTTTTTGTAGATATCAAACATATTACTTACAAGAAATTACAACATTTGCATATTATTTTGTAATTATTACTTATTTATGAGTAAAGGAAAATCCACAATATGCTTCTTATTATTATCGATTCAACATGATCTTAACATTGAATTACAGGAAATAGCATATAAATTACAATTAATATATAAAAAAAAAAAATTATAATCATAATTTGCAAGAAATCGTAAATATTTTTCAATATATTCAAATAATTGATTTAATCTATAAATGTTATAAAGAAAAAAACGTCTAGGAACTTTGTAAATATTATTTAAATTTTATCTAAATATTTAATTCAGCACTATACGATTTAGTGATAATTTATATAAATACATAATTTTGTATAATACGTTTCTTACATCATACATTCACTGATCATTATGATACTTGTGAAGCTAGTAGAACAAAGAACTCAAAATTGAGTTTAAATGTCCTCAAAATTAGATGTATTTTATGTGTTACAAAATTAAATTATGTATTCAAATTTTTAATTAAGAAAATTCAGTCATTATGATAGCAATGGCAGAAAAAATTACATTTATAATATAATGTCAGTACCAGAATTAGATGCATTTTAGGTGCTTTAATGGTTTGAGTTTAATAAATGAATTAGATCAAAATTACAATAAAAATTACTGCACTGATTCATAAACAAGAATCACCGCTAAAGAAAGGGTCAAGTTATTTTTTTATAACTGTCTGTGATGCATATTCAGGGTATTTTATGAATGATAATCATTAAAACTAGTTCAAACATTTAATACTGAATCATATGGCGAGTATGTATTCAATTAATACTGTTATTTTCAAACATTTACTTAAAATTTTGAATTCTAGTAATGCTAAAAAAAGTAATTATTATTTCGACAAAATGTTTAATGGCTTAATTTAATAATTTGAAAATAATTTAAAACTATAATCTTCATTAAAGATTTATTTATTATAAATGAATAATAATAAGTATATACAAAAATATTTCAAAATACCATTTAGAATTTACTAATTATTAATGTGGAAAAAACTAAAACACGTTCCTTAATTATTATCTATCTATAAATAAATGGTTGTTCGTAGCATAAACGGATCTAACTGGCAACCAACACCATAATTATATTATTATTGTTATTTATCAAATGTAAATATCAATAACAACAAAAAAGTTTACTATTGTCATTAAAATTAATGATGTCATATTTACTAAAATAACTTCAATGGATTTTTGAAAAATATTATTTTTAAATTGAAGAATTTGTACAATTATAAAAATTTAAAAAAAAAAAAATAGCTTTAAAGAATTTCTAACTTAAGTGCAAAAACTAGTTTTCTTTTCAATACTTCAACACAAAAAAAAGTTATGAGCAAAATCAACCAAAATCAATCAAAGGTACAGAAAGGTAAAAATTAGAACTTTGTGTTATAAATCGGATATATGGAAATATATGCCATAAATTCACGACATTTTATTCCCGGAACAAAACATTTTAAGTGTTTAATGATTTGTAGTTTAATTTAACTCCATAAAATTTTAAGATCATATATAGAAAAATGGATGATAAATTTTACCATTTCCTGGAAAAAAAAAAGGATTTACTGGTTAATGTAAGCCTTATTATTTATCAATGAAAACGTTGGTAATGAAAATATAGACAAAATAAACCGTTGTTATCGATTTTGTTGTCAAAAAATTCAGGCATCAGAAGGCTGAATTAAAAATGAAATTTGCAAGATTAAAATCAATACTACAGGTACTTGCGCAAGACAAATTTTATTAAAGCAATTTTAAACAGTCCAAAACAATAAATTTTTTATCCTATACTAATTAAAATATTCCTTAAGAATATTTTTAAGCGGTACTACTAACCCAATGTCCTTATACATCGAAAAAATATTACATCAGTATATTATAAATAAATAAATAATAACAGTAAACATTACTAATTTATTATAATTGTTTCTAAAAACATATTAATCACCAAAAAATATTTACAAAATGAAAAAAAAAAATTCCATTTAGTACAAATATTTTATAAGAATGATTTTCTTTGAAAAAAGATGTTTTTATGATGATCAACCAATAAATAAATACCCATAATAAAAACTAATTATTTTCAGAACAATTTCATAATAATTTTCACTACTACACAATTTTATTACTCACATTATTTGACATTTAATTTTTATAGAATTAAAATGATTATTTCATTATAGAATTATTTATAATTTTTATTGTTTACAAAACTACAGTAAGAAATAACATTGAAATTTTGAAATTTCTTAGAATTTTTGATTGTTGTTGTGTAACTTTTAGGAAACATTGGAAATACATTCCAAAATAATTAGTAATTATTTGTAATATAAAATTTTTTTTACAATATATTGTAAAATTATAAAATGACACCCACATGGTCCCTGAGTTAGTAATATAACTGACTGTCTAAAAATACTAAACAATCCAATGTCAATATTATATGAACGATTAATTGCATAGCTGGCCAATCAACACAAAAACACGATCACATATGGCTTTATTTCAATTACACCTAAAAGATTTATGTTGTTTGGATTCGCTTAGAAAGCTAACGTTAAAATAAGCGTCATTTTTGAATTTCCTATACGTCAATTACCCTAAAGCACTAGGGTAATTCAGGTTCACGTAAGAGACTCAAAAAGGAATGTAAATTTGTATGAATATAGTCACGAATACAATAAGTATTAGAATATTATTTCAATTATTCGTTTAAGCTGATCTTGAAACATACCATATGCAATCTATACCACAGAACACCTGGCGGTAACCAAATAGTAAATATAAACAATTATATTTAATTAAATTATATAAACAGAATAGTTGTAATTGAATTCAAAAACAATTATCAACAGTTCAGTAAAATATATACGCTGAATATCGAATCAATAAAATACATGAATAAATTGATTATAGTTTCAATATTAAACATAACATATCGTTATTATTAACATTCAGATTTATAAACTGCCTTATGAATGAACTTGAGAATGCAAAATAAAAAGATCGAGAGACTAAGATCTTCAGAAACGTCAAAACCCATGCTGTGAAATTGAGAGTTCCCGTATTAATAATACATTATGGTCCTCTACCTCTGTACATAACCCTTTTGTTCCTCTGTTCCCTTTTTTAGAACAGTCCATAACATGAATTCAAAGATGCCTTCTAGCACAAGGTGCCTGTGTGATCACTTGCTCCATTATTATTTATTTATTATAATAGATCAAGCTACCGCAGCCTGCATTCGAACCCGTAACCTTCTGAAGCTTTTCCTTACTTTGCCACTGAGTATCCCATTTATACAATATAAATTTTGCAAAAACAATTTGTCAGAATTAAATTTACATAATTTGCATCCTCTTTTATAGCGTTAATCTATTCTTGGTGAAACAAGAAATCCAATGCACAAAATGCAAATTAAAATTTTTAAATTGACTGTCCCATCGTTAGGAAAGGTGTTTAAAAAATAAAATTTAAAAAATAGAATTACACAAAACATTATTTGTGTGCATTGAGCTTTAGATTTTGCCAAAAATGGCATAAAAAACACAAATGGTATTTTATTAATATGAAACAATGAATTTATTGTTAAATATAGATATAAGCAATTTAATATAAGCTATAAATTACAACAACAAAAAAATAAATAAGTACATTCTTTGAAGCCAGTTTTTATCTAATACAACCATTTATGTCAGATAAAAAGGTAATGCCTTTTGATTATTTCAGCGCGGTACGTTTATGAATATTTTTATAAAAATTCTTTATGAATATGATTTGTTCCGTGTCATCATCGTGTATTGTATGTAATTTTTTTATTTTTGGTTAATGGACTTAATCATAGATTAAATATTTTAAATAATTTTGTTTGAATGCGATTTTATTTTGTGTGCTTCGAATGGGTCGATAAACTTAGATGTGATCTATACGCTTAGATAATATCTAAAGATGATACTGTGTTTTGTCCAATTGAAATGAAATTCGATGTATGATGCTTATAAAAAGATGAGCATTTCTCACGATTGCATTTTACTTTAAAACTGTAAGTTTCCTGTAAAATGTGAAAAATAAAAATGGAATTAATAAATGGAATTCATTCTTTTTTAGGCTTTTTTTCTCGAACATAAGTAACATTTCTAAAAGATTATTTTCCCAACTAATATTTTTTTTATTTAACTGGTCTGTCAAACAGATGAAGTAATCATCGAACAGGTAAAACAATTATTAAATTCTTACTTGAATAAAATAATAATAAAAAAGTTCTTGTAATTTTTTTTTTGATTATATTTTGATAAAAAGTACAGTTTGATTCTGCTGATGTTAATGAATTATTAAGTATTTAAATAAATACAATTTTCGAATTTTAATAAACATTCTATCGTAATGATACTATAAATATGAAATATTATTACGCAGAAACATTAAGTTGTTTTAAAATATTGAAAAAATTTTAATTAATTACTCATAAATTTTCAGTGATGTCAATAAATTATTGTATAAATTAACAATTTCCTTATATTAAATCGATAAAAATTTGTTAAAATGTATGCAAATAGGATTCTAGTATTCTGTATAAAACATACAATTTACTAATTACAATTAAGGGGGTCTGGGGTAAAACAAAACCGAGTAATTACGAACAGTAAAATAATGAGATTATTTCAAAAAATCTTTTGATTGTCATTTTTTTTATTGATATCATATGAGAATACAGCTTATTTTTAAAAAAATTTACAATAATGGATTTTGACACAATTTTTATAATATGCAGATGATCGGAATGATAAGAGTTCATCATTCCCCCACTCTCTCCCCTACATTCGTTTGTTTTAAATCCAGTGCACTCAATTGGATTTTTTGATTTTCTGATTAGTAACTCTTAACATGTATTTTAAATTAGACCCTGGACACGGTAGGAATTCTACGTTATATATCAGATTTTCTGATCATAATTCTGATCAGAAAATTTTTTCATGTGAGATGTTGTCTGAAGTAGCATCAGAATTTCTGATCAGAAAATCTTACGATGTTATTTGAAGTAGACCACCTGTTGCAAAAATTGCAAAAGTAAATTAATAAATTAAAAATATTTAAAATTGATTCATTATGGTTCGTTGTACGTATCTGATTTTCTTATAAGAATTTCTTATAGGACTGTCCGATGGTGTGCGTTGGCCATCAGATTTTCTGATGGTCTGGTCCTTATACTTGCAAGAACCAATGTTGATTTGAACCCTTTTTATTATGGTAAATTCAAGCTTCATTAATTATTAATTTTCCTCATATTTTGATGATTATATAAAATCGATAAAGACAACAATTTTTAGTTTGACTAAGGTATGCGTGTGTGTTTGTGTGTGTGTGTGTGTGTGTGTGTGCGTATATAATTAGAAATAAAACATAATAATTTATTCATATAAAACTATCATCAAAATCTAAGTATATAGACTTACGTCAATGTAAAATGGTTAGTTATAAAGTTAGAGTACTTTGTATGTTGTTTGTATCATCGTATAATATTGTATATAATGTACGTATATATATGAATATACTTTTGTCAATAATGACGTTCGATTTTATACAAACATTATTATTGAACACTCAGGTGCGTCACTTTAAATGAAACATGTCTTTTTTTTACGTTATTCTAATCAATACCTAGGCGTTAGCCACCTGGTTCCCAAAAAAATGTTAATTTTATAAAGAAATACTTTATAAAATATTCGTCTTAAACATCAATATTTGAACCATTTTTAATCATTAGCATTCATAAAATACTCTAATTATGCAGTACAATTATAAAAACATGCACAGTCATTATATGTATTGCTATTATATATGCATTTATTAGCTAAAATTGTGGCAAATCCAAACACTTTATAAAAAAAAAAATGGTTCAAACACAAGTGTTAAAAAAAAATTTTATGGTTCAAAAGTTAGATCATGAATCTCCATGTGGACTCACATGTACTGAATTTGATCATTCAGAAATTTGATCTGAATTTTTAGAAAAAACACTCAAATATCAGCTCGCTTGTGTGGTCAATACGGCTAGCGTTACAAACATACATATTCTATAAATATCGATTTAAACAATTGTTATGCAATATGATGAATAGCCGGTTTATGAGAATACGACTCAGTCAATCTAACTTTAAATAGTAAATTTTGCGGTCACTTTTTGAAGATTATCGCGTATAGCTCTCTCTTTACATGAGGATTAATTTAACACGTGAAAACGTGTATTTGTATGAGTAGCATACAAATACTCGCCAATATACAATAGCCCTTTGCAACACAGTTGTTTTCCGTGTATCATTTTCAGGCATGTAAGTTTATTCTAAGCAACGGTCACATGCCCCGTTTAGCGAAAATTTAGATAATTTCGTTTGCAAATTTTCTGGATGACATTTTTAATATTTTTTAATAGGAGAATGCGACACTAAGTGGCAGTATTTGAAGCTCTGTCTAATTTTTAGTTAGCCTCAACAAGTTTCGCTAGATAGACCCTTAATGTTCAAAAACATGTTCACATCAATGCCGCTACTGTCTATATCTAAACGTAAAGCTTAAATATTTACTCTATAGTAGTTTTGTTGTCATCATGATTAAAAAAAAAAGAATCTCTTCTCTACCAATAAACTTGTAATCATCAGTATTATACTACAGAAATTCTTTTTCAAACTTCTTCATATCTTTTATACAATCAGGTTTTATATACAGTTCATATTGGACAAAAAAAATTGATAATAAATAATAACTAAAAAATACTCTGTTCCACAATAAATATTCCAGAATTATTATGGAAAATAAAACATTCAAGAAAATAAATTTTAACGAGTTGATATTATAAGTATTGAAAATAAGAGCTTTTAAAGCACCAAGAATATAGGTATAATATTAACTAATCATAAAAAATGAAGTAAGCTGAAGGACGTTCTCCAGATGTTCTTCAACAGTTTTCTTGTGATATTTTAGAAAATTTAAGTACACTTACTTTGATGTGTCCTGTAATCGTAGACAATTTTTTCATACCTTGTGGTACTAATTTTTGAAAAATTTGTCTCTTAGAGATTACATATTTATCATGTAGTTTATATTCTGGTGTATTTTGAAAACAAAAGCAATTTTCCTAAGCCTGTCCAAAAAAAACTGAAAATCATAATTGAACTGCTTTTGATTTGTTATCAATCATTTTACTGTGACCTGATAAGTAAAAGATAACGAATCTGAGAAAGTGCGTAATAAAAGCTGAGGTCCTCAGTAAATCTCATCCTTTGCCAATTGTAGTTATTATAATTGATATAGGGATAGTCTCTAAATCAGTTGAGCACGAATCACCCTTTAAAACGTCCTAAACTCTAGTTTTTTGTCTATTATTGGCATTGTATATCTTTTAGCAAACTTATTGCTTTAAAAATCATTATTTTGGTAATGTTATAACAAAACAGTTGCTGAAGAATTTGATTAATATTTTGGTGTACTAAGAATTGATGTCTTCCCTATTATGTATATAATTTTTGTAGTTATATGAATAAAAAATGAAATAAACAATTTGCATTTTACAAATGGCAATAGGTATATATATATTAAATTCCTCATTCTTTTACACATGTAATAAATTATAGCATATCATTTACAATATGTGTGTAGTAAGTATAATGTTGGAATTTAAATTTTATGAATATTGTTGTGTGTTATTTGGATATAGCAAACACTCACTAACTCTATATAAATGTATACTATAGTAGGTTTATGAGGCTCCATTTGTTTCATTTTATGTCATCCGACATATTTGGGTATATTAATTTTAGTACACAGTGTGTAATGCTAGAAAATATTGATCACACTAACGAAACTTTGATACAGATGGTCATAGAATCACTATATTAATCTATTTTTGTGTGATCGATCTGTACGTCTTTACGTTTGTCTGTCAAAATAACTTGATAAGAGATTACGAAGTGGAATTTTGCTGGCGTATGGCTAGACCTAATAAATTTAAAAATGAGGAAAATCATGAATTGAGTACCATGAATACATGACACAAATTCAAACAGCAAAAAATGTTTATTTCTTAAAAACAAATAACTTTCATCTATAATACGCTATTGTTATATAAAACATTCTTATTTGGACTGCATTTTCACTGTATTTTATTAATGTTAATGATTATTAGAACAGACATTTACGATGTTAGACTTTGGCTTCCATGCTCAGAAGTTTAGCTTTTCGCTAAAATGATATACCAAATTTAAGCGTTGTTTTCACCCCTTCGTTGGCTAAGGCCCTTTGTTCATAATTTCGAGCATTCTGTCTTTGCCGTTGAATTGTATCTTGATCGGAATTTCTAAATTTAAACCCTCTCTTGTGAAAGATCCTTTCTGTATCGCCTCTACGTTATATGAAGACATCTGTTCAAAAATACAAAGTTTAAACATTTTTACAAAGTAAAAATTTAACGTCCGTTTCATCCAGTCGAGACTCAAACAGTGTTCTAGATTTATCTCTCATAAGTTGATAACCTCCAATGAATTATTTTTTCATTGGATGATATCAATTGGAGGATATTACTTTTTGTTTTCTCTGAATGTTTGCAATTGAAAACAAATGTTGCTTCATGTGTATATGTTTTATTCTTTGCATTCGTTATTGCGTTGGTTGATTAACTCGACAGCATCAGGAGAAGAAGAAGAAGCAATATTTACATAGTGTAGTAATTCAAAGTTGAATATCAAACAGCGAATGGGTATGATATCAGTTAGTAAGTATATGTGTGGATACATAAATTCAATTGAAACTATGTACACAAAATGTTATATTTGGATAAAACTATGATCCACGTTGAAAAATTAAACGTAAAACTTTAATTTGAATTCCTGGAGCCTGCAGTGGATGTTCTGAATGTCTTCCTCAGGAGTTGTATGACAATTTATCATATAATTGACCCGTTACTCGAGGGTTTTTGTGGCCGCTGAACATGAATACGAGATCGACGAAGTAGTAGCTGGTGCTTGATGTTATAAACGCCTTTCTTTGGAGGATCAATTACAACTGGATAATTCTATTTGAGTAACCTAAATTAAAGATTCTTTTTACTAAAGAGATTTTATTTTTTATATCCTTTAAGGTAGTATATGTTTTAAAAAACAATTTTGTAGCTCAAAGGAATGCATATTTAAAAAAATCTTAAATTTTATAGAAAAAATAGCAAAGCCAGGCTTATTTTCATTATGATAAATGTAGGTCAAAGCCCCAAAAAAGGACAATACAAGCGTATTAAAATTTAAATGACTACAGTAGGTACATGGGACATTGAGTAAGCATGCCAATGTATACGTTATACATAATTCAACGCATATACGCTGTCATTTAGTAAAATCATCAGAAGGAGGTGTAAGCCATCCTTGTTCATTATTATTTTATATATAAGATACAGTAACTTCTATTTAGTATAACCGGGTTGACAATGTGCTAAATAAATTTATGTTAACTTCATCCTACTATTGTAATTAATATAAGTTCACCAACGTGCTCAAGATGTTTGAATTAATATTTAAAGTGTCTCGGGTATACAGAATAAATGTCATTACTCTTTATAATTCATTGTGATGGAATTATCCTTAATAAATCAGTGAGAAACTATCATTGAAATTTGTTTCGAGTAAACTGCACCTGCTTAGAAATAACACTTATGAGTATGGATATAAATTGTTTTCTTTCGTTGCTATGGTTACAAAATACTACTTTATCAGTCTATATAAGTCTGTGAATTAATATGATTTAACATCGGAAATTCATACACAATTCACAGACATATACCATTGATAAAGTAATATTCCGCAACCATAGAAACGAATGTAAGTATTTTGATGCACGGTTCCTATGCTTATTATAATTTTTATCTACAAAATACGTTGTCAAAACTGCTTAAAGACAGAATAATAAGTTAAAATAATTTCGTTGTTTTTCACAAAAATTAACAGACTTATCAAAACATTATATACTTATATCTAAAGCAGACTCAATCATATTTGAATCAATCCTGACACCAGATAAAATACTGAGAAATGAATCGCATTATTCCAGTATATTTTTGAAGCCACTGTTTTGTTTAAAAAATAAAACATATATTTTTCATCAATAAATATAAATTTTCTTTATAATGACGATAACTGATGAAAATACATTAGGAATACTAGAAATGATTTAATGATTTTTATTATATAAATTCAAATACATGTTAGATATTAATATAATTATTATTGGTTTAGCCTGATTTCATAGTTTAATTTATGTAATAAAAGTTCATCACTATGTATTTCCGTATATTTTAAAACTAGATATTAAATTTTATTTTTAATAGAAGTTATTAAATGACCAAAAATGGTGTTTTTATTGGTTAAGTACTGTTCATTATCTAATAATAATAATAATAATAATAATAAAATAAAGGAGGGAACTGCAGCTGTGCCCCTTGCACCCAGACTTAGAAATCTTTACCTTTAGACCTTTACTCCTTTAGACCACCTCATCATCTGAGTATGCATTCTAGTTAAAGGTGCAGTGAAAGAACTTTGTAAGGCAGATGAAACTAAAGGATCTGATCGTGACCAGTAGCTATCCACAAAAAATTCACAACATCGTCGGGATCGTGCCCACGACGGATGGATCCCGTGTTTAGGACCCGAACGTTTTGTAGAACGTGACTTACAAGTAGGATCGCCTGAGATTGCCAACTTATGAAGATGGTAGTTTTATGTATACGGTTGTTGTATGTGATATTTTTTCATAACCTTTTTACATTCGTCACAATAAATTTTTGATCAATTTCCGCTCAGTACTACAAACATGATGCTACACTTGATAAATATACTAAATACTACATACATATCTGTGTATATAATTATATTTATTTTTATTTTTTTAATTTAAATTGTTTTTGTTTATAAAATTGTTGTATTTTTTGAAACAAATAAATCATTGTATTATTTGTATAATGCTTATAAACATTTTTTGTGTAGGTTGGGTAGTATTTTATTTATTTTTAGGATTTATCAGTGGACAAAATATTTTTGAGTGGGTTACGTGGATTTACGATATCTATATGAGTTTTTTTTTTTTTTAAATAAATTTGAATTATTATATTATGCTTTTTTTTTTTAAATATAAAACAGAAATTAATATTATATAAAATAACTCACTGTAATGTGTAACCTTTAATTCTCTAAGCTACTGTAAATCTTTTTGCAATTTATTTAAGAGTTCGTATTTTTTTAATTTAATAAAAATATTTGTGGTATAGGCGATTTAAAAATATCTTTTGGTGTGGTATTCATAACATATAATTTTTTGGAAAGCCATTTTTCTAAAATATGCACAACATTATGCAACTGAGACCACATTTACGTTAAACGCAAAATAATTCTTCAAAAATCTATACATTACAAAAATTTGTAAAAACTATTCCGACAATTCTATCCAACCGATTTGCATAATTTTAATGAAAAGTATAAATTTTTAGATGAAGCATAAAGCATTGAATTACTTCTATCATTTGCCTATCTCAAGTTCTTAGGAACGTTTCTTTCTCCAAGTGTTGTGATCGATTTGTATCCAAATATACCCAGTTCTAATTGAGATATAGGGCTCGTTCTACACAACACTCAAAATGGATGAGTTTATTTTATGAATTTTTATGTACTCAACCGAATAATTTTTCCTTACTATTAATGAAAATGTTTATTTAATTTTTGATTGCATCATTTTTGAACACTAGATCGAGTTAGTTGGAAAGATATTTTAAGAAATTATCATTTTTGTTTTCATTTCAGCAGTACTTATTTGATTAATAATAAATTTTAATGAAAGAAGATAAAAATGTTATGTAATTCATGTATTCATGGAATTTTAAATCTTAGCTACTAAACAAAATATTGCTTTGTAAAACTGATACTGGCTTTTATAAATATACCAACCTATACCATTAAATATTTTGAAATTATATTTATGAACGAATATGGATAACAATTCAAATAATTACATTTTTTTATTTTTATTGATTTCCAAAATCTTTTTTTTTTATAATGCAATCGGTTTTTTCACATTCCATGTGTATTCAATGAAATTAATAAAAACAATAAATTACAGTAGATTTTATTCTAAAACCTGATAAAAAACCCACTGTATGTTTGATTTCTGTGTTGTTTTATTAAGATACCGTTAGAGCTATTTTGGTAGTAATTAATATTTCGACATTAATATGTAAATAATTTAAACATTTTGCGTAGGTTAAAAAATTTAAAAAATTTTAATTAGTTCTACTGTAACAAAATTTATGAATTATCTTGTTTGCAATATTTAAAAAAAATTGTTTCTTGACAGATGAATTAGATAGCTATCAAAGATTTATTAGGAATTTTCGCCTTCTGTATTGGGAATTTTAATACATAGAAATAAAACATTTTTAGTATTGGCACCGTGCATCAAATTGTTTTCTTTTGTTGCTATGGTAACGAAATATAATTTAACATAAGAAATTTATCAAATTTTATTAAAAAAATAATTATTTTTATTTGCAATTATATATAATTACTCATGAAATTTCTTCGCTTATTCTTACAATTTTCGACCTAATAACTACAATTCAATGGCATTATTTAAATGATTCAATAATTAATGACATTCACATACAAACAATTGAACAAATAATAATGTTTTCTAGAATGCGAAGGTATTAATACAAATTTTAGTAAATCGTGGCGCATCAATCGATTAAGAAGTCCCTTCGAACACATGGTACGATTTATTGCATCATAACTAAATATTTCATTCTTCATTAAGACTAATAATTTTATATTTAACTATGAGAATTTAACATTTTTATTTGAAATTTAGTGATTGGTGATGATATAATTTTTGCCTATATCCAGCTTAAAGCCTAATTTTTAATAATTAGTATGTTTATAAAAATTATTGAGCCGTTGGCTGTAAGGGAGATTATATAACTTAAAGAATTTTTTTTTTTTTGGTAATAGAAAATATAAACCTGAAAAGATGCTACAATCTTCATAGAGGCAATATGTACAGAATGTCTCAGAATAACTATTTTAATTTTATTTATACTGCTTTCAAGCATTTTAACTTATAAATAACAAGTGGTTTTCATTTAATTGTGATTTATCGTTTAATTTTTGATTATATAACTGGGCAGCTCCCATTAGCAATAGGTTGAAGTTACATTAATACAAGAAAATTCTGGGGTTGTAGTTATCGTCCGGGTGATTCATTGTTTCCTAAAAGAAGAAAACTGGGCACACTTCAATTCGATAGTGATAATGAGTGTATATTTTCTCTAGGTAAATATTCGCACGAGTATTTTCAAAATTTGTCTGAATGAAATAGTGAAATTTATACTTTAACCGTAACATATATACTATAAGATTAATCTTACTGCAAGATAATTTTATTTCTGATACAATCTGTATATGGTTTCTATACTGTTTGTTGTCGGTGAATCATAGTGTATAAGAATAATATCCTTAGGGCCAAAAACTGCGGATATCATTTATAAATTATCGATGACAGATTACTAATTTACAATTTATAACTAGATACTTATATAAACAGTATTTATTTTTATGTAAGTGTTAAAAGTATACTCCGGGAGTTGGTGAATGCACCATGTGAAGTTGGACTGACACGAAGCGACGCTCAGAAATATTAATAACAAGACATCGTGCATTTAATACCATTTCGATACCAAGGCATTCTCTAAATAGTAGATTTTAAATGACATCTCGAAAACTAAACTTTCAGTCATTAATGAGATTCCATTTTTAGGGGATCCTTTTACTAACACTCCGCTGCCTGATTGTACTGAACGCTACAGACGCGAGTCCAACTCGCATTTGGCTTCTTTTTTATTTGTATGTCTCAGCTATTTTACAATCTGAGTTTTATCATATTTCTAAAACAAAATTTTATTGAGACCAGTAGTCTTGAAAAATCTCCTACTGATTAGACCAATAAGGTAACGCCACTTATATGGTAGGAATAAGAAAGTTGATGGAGACAATATGAGATCTTAAATATAGTAGAAGTAAGTTGGCAAGTCGATCGTATTAGTTAGACCCAAACAATGATGTGGGTGATGAATTCTGGATGATATGTGTTTATCAGTAAGGATTCATAAGCCGTGACAATAATGATGGGGATTTTGAAAATTTATGAATTATATAGATTCAGATAATTACAAAAGATATAAACAAGTTCATTTCGTACAGCTACAGGTGATTATTTATCTATTCCAAAATCATGCTGATGACCATTGTACCATAAATATAACAAAAAAATTAATTACAAAATGTTAAAACAATTTTGTTCATAAATAATAATAAATTATTCCCTTTGGCTGTACACAAATATAAATTAAAAATGTGTGTCTACATATTTAAAACAATAACAATAATATTATAAATATTATCTTTATTCTAATAATAATATAAAAAAAAAATAATATGAAATAAAATGAATAAATAAATAAAAACTACAAAAAATCAATGAAATAAGTCTGGAAAAATAAAATCGATTTAAGAAAATTGATATTGACCTAAAGATTTAAAATTTATGTGCTGCTTATCCTTGAAGAAAAAAAATAATGGAAAGGTTTTAAAAAAGAAATTTGAAAATTCTTTTAAATTCGATAACAAAAACAGTTGATTGGTTGTTTACAAAAAGCTTGAAGGCTACGTTAATTTGTTTTTATTAATTTGATATAACTGATTGAACCGGTTTTTAAAATGCACAATTTGACAAAAAAATAAATTTATGCAATACAAAATCTATGCAGTTAATTTTGCATTAATTTTATTTTTATTTTTTTAAATTAATCAACGTAGGTTAAAACATTGAACTATCAAAGAATTTTGCAATATTTATTTTTATATTATTGGATTTTTTTAATATTTTTTTAGTTTTATCCTCAGATCATTTGAAACTATTTTCATTTAGATAGAAACTGTAGCATTTATGCGCTTTCCGCGGAGAACTATTAAAATAGAGGAAAATGGCATACAGGGGTAAAAATATAGCCTTTTCAGTTTCTCAATATATCTCGTAAACGAAGCAAAATTTCTTGCATTCTTCAAAAACCTTTTTGTAGGTAATTGAATTTCCCATAAAAATGGTTTATACAAAAAAATTTAAAAATATTTAATGACATAATGTTGAACAAAAAAGGAAAAAAAAAACTACATTTTTTTTAATAACAGAAATAATGCTAAAAAAAAAAATAAAACTGAATATGTTTTTTTGGCGATGCATTTTTCATAAAAATTTGTTGCAAACAAAAGTTGCATAATTTAGGTAAACAAATTTTTCGTTTTGAATTTTTCGAGGTATAAAAGTTGAGTAATAGAGCCATTGAATTCAACGGACTGATTTTGCTCTTAAGTACCGATACACCCAAAATTTCAGCTCGCTATTTGATACTTAAATATAATGCATAAGTGTTTCCAATAAATTATTCGAAATTATATTCTTCAAAAATTTATCCACATTTTAGAATGAAATAAAAATAAAATAAATTTATTAGCTAATATTTTAATCTAAACATTATCTATTTAAATAAAAGAAAAAGGACTTTTATCATAATAATTAATATGTTTACCATTCCTCAGATGTTTATTTTTAAATTTTAAAATATTTCAGAATAATTTATTCAAGCAAAAAAATTCATAATAAAAATAAACTTGCTCATTAAGAACATCAAATACAGTTTATTTTTATAACTGTCGATGGCGTCTAAATTTTTGTTATCTTCTTAATTTATGAACCAATTTTTTTTCCATTCTGATTTAAAAGTTTAAATTTAAAGTATTTGTAGACATTTTAAGAGATCATTGACCAATTAATAATGCATCGATTTTGTATCTGGTTAAAAATACTTTATTAATTTACTATGTTAATTAAACGATTTATACAGTGTTTTGGAAATATTTGTAGTTGAAAAAATCTATAATAACTTTGAAATTTTATTACATGTTCCGTTATTTAACTTCTGATTGATATTATAAATGCAAAAGTGAGTTTCTTTGTTCGTTTGTTTGTTACGCTTTCACAGCTAAAAAACTACTTAACGGATCATCATGAATTACATTTTTAAAGGAGCACAAAATGGTTTTTTCAAAAACAGTTCAGAGAAGATTTTTATGGAAAATAAAATTGAAAAAGAGTCTTAATTTCTCTGCGAATATTTAATTAACGATTTTCAGTTTTTTAAGTAAATCAAAAGAAAATTTCTTTTGTTATCTAATAAAACGTTCGCTTAAAAATCCACCAGAATAGAAATCTAGGAACCGATACACAATTTTTTACAGATAAATTTTCTTCGTTAAGGAAAAAATTCTAAGTATGTGTATTTAAATTTTCTAAAATATCCTTAGAAAACTGATTTTCATAGGACCCTTTCTTTACTAAACATTTAGCATAGGATTCTATTAGACCATTAATTATATATTCATCCCACCTTCCAAATATGAGTTCTATAATTTATAAATTTCAGGAAATAGATGATATAATGTAAATTATATCGCCAAAGGGATGTATAAAATGCAAATTTGTTCATCAAATTTTTTGTGAACTAGTAGCAATTTATTATAATTAATTTATTGAAAAAATATATATTAGCTAGTTAAATATTGTGGGAAAAAAATTAAGATGTTTAAAATGCATTTAAAAAATTCAAATCACCATTTGATTATTTAATTAAGTTTAAGTATATTTATATCCTGATTTATAAGTACCGTGTGTTCTATTTTAAAAGTGGCCACCCTAGTATTTAAGACAAGAAAAACTTTGTACAATGGGCGAGGTACCAATGTCATTTTGATTTTAAAAGTAACTAGTATCAAAATTTGTGAATGGGAATTGATTATGCCCATTTTTTTAAGTAATTCAATTCGTAAAAAAGGCATGTTTTCATGTTTCTAGGTCACCCAAGAATTTTCGAGACGTTTCAAAGAAATGTCCTTGTATATGTTTGTGAGTTTTTCAGCATGAAGCGTTTTTTGACATATTTTGCAAATTTTAGTCTACAGGCTCATAATAACATTATCTATACGATCCCAAATTTTCAGAAGTTTTAGACCTTTTTATTCTCACAATTTCACAAGGGCCACTTCTAATTCAAAGCAGGTAAAACTTACTTCCCTCCTACTTATTTTCTATTATATCACAAGAATTGAAAGAAAAAAACTAGGAAAATCTGAAGAAACGCTTTAAGAATAAGTAAAAAGAATAGCACCACGTCTATTTGTTTTCGAGATATTAAATTTTTATCTGCCTCATACACTTTCCCGGCCATAACTTGAGAGGCACCAGAGCAATGTTCAATAATTTCAAATGTTTTCCTTTTTCTTTATTTTCCAATCACAAAACTTGTATAAATTCAAAACATTAGTAAGTAAATTCTAATTAATTTTATTTGTAACATAGTTAATGATGGAAAAAACATATAAATTATATTTTGTATTTGTGTTTGGACTTATAGTTACTTAAATTTGAAAACCAGGAAGTACAGAAACACATAAGTTTCGTCCACGTTATAATATATATATTTTTTATCATGAATGATATATAACTTCAATGCTATTTGAAGAAGATGATATATTTAACAGGATATGTTTTTCATAAAATGATGTTGAACTTATTTTTATGTTTATAATGTCAAATTTTTGGAATTTCCTACTAATAATATTTTTAATATTGTAATAAAAAAAAAAAAAAAAACAACGAAAAAAATTACATACCAATGTTATTAACAATTTTATTGAATTTTTATATACACACAAAAAAAAAAAATATAATAATATAAAAACGACATATTTTTAACTTGTTTTTATTTACAGTTTTGTTATAAAAAAAATTATATTAAATATATTTATTTTAAAAATAATATATGGCACTGGCGCCATTTATGTGTGGGCTTCACATTATCAAATTACTTTTTTTTGCACAAGCTCATTTTTAGTGTGGAATTTTTGGTGGACTTTTAAAATTTTTACTTCCATACACTGACTAGAATCGTGCGGGCGAATTTATTTGTATACTCTACTAAGAATTGCCTTCAAAATTTTATAAAACCTATTAAGAATCAAAATTTTGACATATTAAAAGCCAATATTCTTAAAACTTTTCTGTTTTTGTTTTCCAGGGTAAATAAAGACTTAAAAAACAAAACTAAAAATAGTATTACGTTTGGATAACCAGCTCACTGGTCAAGTGAATACAGGCTTAAATACCTTTACCCAATTGAATACATAGGCTGGAGGTTGCGGAGTTCAAATCCAGGCAGTTTTATCAATTATAATAAAACAAAAGGGAGCTGTCAGTTATTCACACTGTCAACGCTTGATATATAATTGGCTTCACCATCAACATAACAACAATAGGACTCAAACGTCTAGATACAAGGGAAGCGGTTGCGGGTCCTTTCTGAATATACGTTTAGATAACCATTTTCTAAATCTTCACACAAGCTCAAGGTAATGGTATTTTTGGAGTTGTTCCCTAAAAAGAAGGACACAATAGGCCAATCAAAGTTTTCTTATACCCCCAATTTATATTACTTTATTTCACATCAACTGCCAAAAAACTTTTGATATGTGATTTTTTTATTTTTTTGCTAATAAATTTCTAGAACTCATTTAATTCTAGAACTCATATAAATTCTTTTAAGTTTATTTTTGATGAATGTATGGATGTACTATTAAAGGCAATTTTTTTCGCTATAGAAGTCATATGATATAATATTTTTTCTTATCCAAATTCATCAATATCTCAGATCTACTGACATATCCGTTATTTTGCATATCATTTATCTAATAATAAAATTGATATTAATAAAGTTAACATTTTTCAATAAATTTTTGTATAATTTATGAGATTTTGACATGTCAAAATGTTGGTGATGAAAATGAACTTCAAAAATAGATGATTTCCAAGAAAATACATTTGATAGTTTTTATTATTTTATAAATAATTTTTTCCGACATTTTCAGCAAGAATTATGAATTATGAGGATATACGAATGTAAAATTTTACCTATATAGAATAAATATTTGTACATGTGCAAAAATAAAAACGTTGTGGAAAAATTATAGAAAAGAATACGTCAAGACATTTAAAAGTTTCCGTAGTTAGTATCGTATTTCGTTTGTTGTTTTATTGAACAACTCTCATAGATATTTGCATAGTTATTTGACATTTTCAAATCACACACCCAAAAAATTGAAAAGATGATTTTTATATTTATAATTGTACACCTTAATTGCGAATGTCATATTTTATAAAACCAGAATATATGTTATATTATACGGAAGAAATAAATATGTTTTACGTATGTGAATATTCATATTTATAGGCCATAGGGCTTCCCCTTACTAAAAGTTTTTTCTGTGAATTATTTTAGAAAAAAATTTACAAATCATATTTCGATTAAAACTAAATACTCTCAAATATTCGCTCCTTGGAGGAAAGCTTCTAACGTATTATTAACGGGTACATTGGAGGGACCTAAAATGTATTAACAAATTTATATTTTACAGATTAGGCTTTTTGTAGCCCATTAATTTTGACTACACTTGGAATTTTCAAATTTTACAAAGCTATAAACTTTTATGCTAATACTAAGAATAAAAAAAATGTGTGGGTGTATTTATGTACACGGATTAGAAGTTATACTTCTTTGGCGTCTGAAAATAATATATTGGTTGTAAATAAAATAATATATTTCTCATCAACTGGCTTATTGAATTTAAAAATAACAACACGTTAAATACCTTGCGTTCACTCTGAATATACTTTGTACCATACTTATAGTACAAACAGTAAATATTTTTGATCCATTAAAATATATTAAGAAAAATAAAAAATATAAACGATATTATATTCTTTAGACAATAGTTAATAATATCCTTTATAAATGAGAATAAAAAAATTTTCATTTTTTATAACTGTCTAGTTAATTAAAAATGTAATTAATGATTATAACTGCCATATTTTGATATATTGTTTTTAGAGACAATCATAAACTATAATATGATTACAATTCCTGTATTGATTATTCATCTATTTTACGAAAGATGGGTACTATCAAACTTCTTTCTTAAAAAACAACATAGCAATAAAATATATATTAGCCACGCATCATATAATATCTTGAGTACCTTGAAAATTTTTATACATATAACATACGTATATGATGAATAAATACCCAAAATTTATTGTACAAATTGAAATTTCTTCAAAAATATTTATATGTTTATTTGTTTGTTTGCCTGACCATGACATGTCATTGCGATGAATGTCTTCAATTAACCAAATGATTTTCTCTTTTATAACATCGGATAATAGGTCTTAATAGTTGCTAAGATAGGGAAATAAGAACCATAGTTGCTAAGAAAAGCGAAAATTAGAATTTAGAACCATAGAAAACATCACTAGGAAAATATCGAATGGCGAATTCTATGAGTTTTAACATGTTTATGAGTATATTAATTTTATACTAAAATTCTTCTAAACATATTGTAGGCACAAACGAAATTTGTTGAAATTATTGGGATTCTTAAACATTTATGAAATATTATTTCGTACATCTAATCAATTAACTGTGTTAGTTGCTATCATGACTTGTTGAAATGTTATCATGTTTGTATAAAATTACTCTTATTTTTAATTGAATTCACAAACATCAGAGATACAAACGAACAATTTTATAGAAACAAAGCAGCGCTAATTTAAATAAGTAAAATATTAATATTTTATGTAATTTAATTATCTTGATTACCGTTTTTATTTCCAACCTTCGTTCGATTCATATATGAATAAATTTTATATTAAATTTACTTTAATTGCTTTTGTTTTTAATATAAGGTACAATAATAATAATATTTTCACAATTGGATGAACATATTACAATAAGTTCAAGTAAGATCAAGGCTTTATTATAGAATTATCATCGTACGACCTTTAATTATTTATAAAGTAAAATACAGAAGCTAATAACCAAAGCTGCTCGAAGTGATATTCCTTAGGTTCATTACAAACCTAGAACACGTTATTAAAATTTCAGCTTCCAAACTTTTTTTGAAGTATCGTGAAGACGACGGTAATGAAAAGGTAATTTTATGAACTGCACCTACATTAAATTTGATTAAACCAAAGATAGGCTTCGTTTGGTTTTCATTCATCCACATAGGCTTTGTTTTATAATTAATAAAATTAAATTGAAGTAATTTTAAAATAATTAAACTTAAAAAAATTAAATTAAAAAACTCGTATATCAAAACGTATATCAAAAGACTAAAAGATAATGAAAAACAAAAAATTAAAGATATTCATAAATCATAACGGCATTGGAACAAATTTAAAATTTAATATTAAAAATTTGGAAAACGAATCAATATTGTGAATGAACATAATATATAAACTAAAAATTATATCAACATTAAAGTGTTAAATAAATATATATTAATAAATATAATTTATCAAGTGAAGAATTTTATCCAAGAAATTCTTTTTTTCCGTTTGCTATGGTTATGAAATATTACTTTATCCATCAAATGATATAGAAGTCTTTGAATGGTGTATGATTTTAATATAGAAAATTTCACATGAATAATTATTAATATTTGCAATAAATAATAATTACTAATGTAATTTCTTCAATCATTCTTACAATTTCGAATCAAATAAATACAATTAAATGTCAATCTTTGTAATTATACAATAATTTGTATTTGACATTTGATATACAACTTATATGTAAACAATTGAATAAATATTTTCTTGAATGTGAATGTTTTATTACAAATTATAGCAACTCATGGAACATCAAGCGATTAAAAAGTCCGTCCTATGTACTATGCACCCAATGTAGTATAGTACCTTATGTTTAATTAGTATCCAATGTTTAATTAAACTTACTAATTGAAGTTGACTATATATAATTGCATTTGATTTAAATCCTAGTTAACAATATTATAAAATATAAATCATACTTTTTATACTTTTTTTATAATCTATTTTATAAATATGATTATAACTGTATTAAAATATTTTGCAATTAAAAAACTTCTTTCACATCTAAAAGTTTATGTAGTAAAACCAATTAAAAGTTGAGAAAATTCTTTACTTACGTAATAATATACATATAATAGGCCAGGTTCCGAAGGCAGTAACAAATACGTCTTAAGAAATCGACAAATGTTATTAAGAGATTTAATGTCTGATTAGATATCAATTAATAATTAAATTATTTTAAAATGAACCTTCGAAAATGAAATTTATGCACAGAAAAAGCTTTCCTTAAGCGCAATATTCAATGAAACAATAGATAATACTGATTTGTATTTTTTTTTAAATGTTCCCAAATTTCTCCGTTGTATAAGAAAACGTTTAAATATCAAGAAAAAGTTCAAAATTTTTTATTGACTGTTTATGGATTTTCTAAGATAATTGAGGTCTAAAAAATTCAAAAATAATATTTATTTTACGATCGGTCGACTAGTTTTTGAGATATTGCATGAAATACATCCGATAAATCGGCATCTGGATCGAATTTCTAGCGATATCTCAAAAACTACGCATCCAATCGTTAAATAGATGTTATTTTTGAAATCTACGGGTCAAAATTACCTTAGTATAAATATTTTATCCAAATCGGAAACAAAAAAGTTTTTCGATTTTCTCGATTTTTTCAAAGGGGTACCCCTTAAAAAAATTGCCAAAATCGAAAAAAACTTTTTCTATCCGATCTCGAAAAAACTTTGTTCATAAGGGTAGTTTGACCCGTAGATTTCAAAAATAACATCTATTTAATGATTGGATTGGTGGTTTTTGAGATATCACCAAAAAGTCGATACAGAGCCCGATTTAGCGGATGTATTTCATGCAATATCTCCAATACTAGTTGGCCGATCGTAAAATAAATGTTATTTTTGAATTTTTTAGATATGAATTATCCTAGAAATCCCATAAAGAGCGAAAAAAAATTTTGAAAAAAGCCTTATGTTTTTTGGTCGATGATCTTATTTGGATTAACTGAATGAAAGAGAGACTCTCAGATTGTCAAAATAATAAGCAACGTTGCCCCGATTATCAATAGTAAAAGCTATATAATGCGTAAATGACACCAATAAAGAATAAAATAATAAACTGTATTATATTTTATAGGAAAAAAGGCACGTAGTTTTTAGGGTGTTAAAATACTTATGTCTACTGTCGTGGTACCTTAGAATATACACAGAGTAGGAACTTTCAATATTGTTTTGATTAAAAAAAAAAGTTGGAAAATACAGTTTTTCAATTAAAAATATTATGTACAAATTTTAATAAAAATTATAATTATTAATGAACATCTGTTAATTAGTTCCATATACTTTGTTTTTGATTGATCATTTTGACATAATTTATAATTAATATTTTCTATAAAAAGTTTTTCACTTTGAAAAAGTTAGTTTTCGTTTTGTAAAGTTTCTTTTACACAGCATACAGGTGTTCATTTAGAATCATCTAATCGGTACACTTTAATCTGTTTGCTCGTCGAATCAAGCTACAGAATAAAAATGAATACCAAGTTACAATTCTGATAATGATTTTAAAAGTTTGTGATATCGCAGATTATTATACATAATTCAACAAAAGTTGATTTAATTGTTTTAAAAATTTCAATATAATAATATTTCATGTGTCGCCTTTACTTCTTCTGGCGCACACCAAGCCAGCCAGACTACTTGAAAGAAAAAAAATTGTATTATATGAAAAACTATTAAAATGAACTGCTTACATCATATCTAATTTATATGAAAAACAAGTTTTTAAATTAATTTAATTAACTTCCATTACATATAATGTTAAAATAAATATATTGACAGAAGTTGATTGAATGGGTTTGAAATCAAATTCGTTCAAATTATTTTGGTATGCTAGAAACAATCCATTTTTTGATGTTTTCTACTATCAATAAACGTTTAATTGTTGAAAGAAAGCTGTTCTTATACCTCGAAAAATTCACCCAAGAATAGGGATGTCGATTGATACTGAATATTCTATTTATACAATATGTTTCGATGCCATAAGACTATATGAGGGGAGCTGGAACCGTGTTCTTAGTATCTTTTGGTGCCTCTGTACCCTCTTTTAGAACACTTCATCATCTGAAGGCAAAGATGCTTTCTAAGGCAAGGTGACAATTATAATGTTATGTGAAGCCGGTTACTTCGTTCTTATCCACGCAACGACAGTTTGTTCAATTAACCGCCTCTCACTACCAAGGCCTGAATTCGAGCCCGCAACCTCCAAAAAGAGCCTTTACTACTTGGCTCTAATATAATTAAAATTAATTCAAAAACAAAGGAGCTATAAGCTATTAAAGATTGTATACCTATCTCATTCTGTAAAATCAAAGCTCAAATTGTCAAATTAATAAAATGTAAACTTTTCAGGATGTAATCAACCTACCATATATTAATCTGACCCGCTCGACCCAACCCAACTATCGATTTTTTCATTTTAATATTCTGATCAGCTATCCTATACGCGTGGCATTATAGAACTCAGATTTGATGGAGGTACTCAACAAGGAGTAATATATCTCCCATATCATAATCTGATGGGCTCGAGAATTCGTTAAGTCTCCCTGTCAATATGGTTTCTGCAAAAGTATACATCCAAAATTACATGGTGTTTAAATAAATATAGTAGCAATTGAAGTTAAACTAATAAATTAATAAATAAAACAACAACATTTATCACATATGCCATTAAATTAATTACAAAACGTGTGGCTATTTTAGTTTTATTCTTTATTTATTTATAACAAATATGAGTCAGTTTTATAAAACCCACCTACATTCAGCAAAAAAACTGTTTATTTGTAAATAATCGCTTTGTATATTCTAAAAATGGACCTGGTTCAAATGTAGAATAGAAACTCTGGTAAATTATTAAATGCTACCTGAGACAAAAAAATACCAGCATTTCCAAAAGAGTTTTTTTATTTTTATGGCATATTTTTGGCATAGGCAAATAGCCTACTGTGAGTCAGTTTAATTCCACCCCCCTGGAAAATACTAACGAAAGCAGGAAAGTTGACTAGTTTTCCCGATATTGTATGAAATACACCCCATAAATTGGCCTCTGGGTCGCATTTCTAGCATTATATCAAAAACCACACAGCGAATCGTTAAATAGATGCTATTTTTTAAATTTGCGAGTCAAAACAACCCTTGAATATATATTTTATTCAGATTTTCATGTGTTTTTTAAAGGGGTATCATATTAAATTATCAGGAAGCATAAAGGGGCAAATACTGGGCCAAATTAATAGAGCCAAATTATAACTACACCAAAACATCAAAGTGAGCCTTAGAAATTATTGAACCTTATAAATCTGATCATGACTGCTTTGTAGATATTATAATAAAATAGTTTAAAAAAACTAAAAAAACACGCTCTATCTTTATTACTCTCATGCAAAGTATCCGTTCATATGCGTTCTGCAGCCAACTTCAGAGAGTTACCTACAGACAAACAAACATACGAGTGAAGCTAATAAAAGCGTGTTAAAAATAAAGAAAAATGTACAAACTTTTCCTAAAAATCAAAATTTTCCGATATAACAACAAGTGAAGATAACGACCAACAGAGTTAATAGTTCAGATACTCGATTTAGGATCAATTTTGGAAATATTTTTAATCATTAGCATTCAAAAAATATATTAAATAATACATTTACAATAACGGATATGCATAGTAATTATATATTAGCAAAATTTGATCTAAAATTGTAGCAAAGTCACACATTTTACAAAAAAATGTTTCAAACAATTTTTTACTTATTCGCCAGCTTAAACTCGATTTTTAAATATTCAATAATATGCAACCAAAATAATATCTTGCTAACTTTGCGTGCTCCTGTTTTCTTGATCAAGTAACATTAAATTACAGAAACGATTTTATCATACAGCCAGAAAAGAAACATCTTTGCTCAGAATTCACAATTCAAGCCTGATATGTTGAGAAATTCTATTTTTTTTAAATTGAATTTGTAAATAGTGCAAGCAAGCACAATAACATTAAATATTTTTAAAAATAGCATACAAGGACATTGTTGGTTGAATGTGTATCATTGATTTTTAACTGTAATTATAATGATTATACCTAGGTGACAAAAGTCCACGCAGTGTCATTATATGAATGAATCATTCATATTTATTTATAATATTATTTCATATTAATTAAGACTTTTACTTTCCTTTTTATTATAATCGTTTAATACTACTTTATAAGGAATCTCGTCGCTTGAGTATCAAAAACTGTTCACACTTCAAATTTTTTAACGAGATTCCCTTTAAATTGTCATACTGATGATATAAATACATGTTGCAACTCGATGTTATCCATATTGGTTAAACTGAAATTGTTTAAACAATTGCAAGGAATTGTTATTTTATATTTATTATAGGTGAAATTCTTGAATCATTACAAGAAGCGAAAGCATTTGTCAAAAATGTTTTGATTGATTAAGAACGAAAGCTAGAGGTTCGACGGTGATTAGATACCGCTCTAGTTCTAGTAATAAACGATGTCAGCTAGCTATCAATTGATTATTTATATGGATTCAATAGGCAACTGCCGGGAAACCAAAGCTTTTAGGTTCCATGGGAAGTATGGTTGCAAAGCTGAAACTTATTATTAAATTGTTAAATTCAATGCAGTATAATTAATATCGTTATATTTAACAACTCTTGCGTGATTTAATATATTTTATGGTAGCATATTCCTTCTTTTTTTTTCATTCGTTTTGAATTAAAACTAATTACAGAAATAAAATTTTACGGAAAAATTGAATATTTAATAATCACCAGAGGCGTACACATAAAAATATCTAATCACTTAAAATAAATGACGCATTTCTCTAATCTGTTCAATGTCAATCCAAGATGATGAGAATAATTGATAAATTAAAAATTATTGATTTCCGTTTATATAATTAAAAATAATTAATTAATATACACAGACGACGTACGTTAGTTTTCCGACGTCTAAACATAATATCAAATAATATACTTTTTTGACATTTAAACTTAATTTTAATGTCCATTTATTGGCACATCAAGGTTAACAAAACATTTTAAAGCATCTACTTTAAAAAAAATATATAAATTTTTTTAAATTTTTGAAGTGATTTTATACCTTGAAATTAACAATTAATAATATTATATAAGTGATTGTGGATTATTTAAAACTACTGCTAATAAAAATTATTCAGAATAAAATAAATAAATATTTAATTTTTAAACAGAAGGAGAGCTGGAAATCTTCTCTGATAACACTAAAATTTAAAATTATATAAGTTTAAATTTTTTCTAATTTTAAATAATTACAAGTTAAGATAACAACTAACAGAGTTAATTATTTAGATACTCGACATTTGACTGAATGAATTACATTGTTTGGACTACCTTTTAATTAGCAATTATTAAATACTATAAACATCCAGTCTATAAAGTTATATATACATGTATAATAATTATATGTATTGATATTACCTAAATGTTTATAAGCCAAATTTGAGCTGAAATTGTGGAGAATATTTTGCGAAAAAATGTTTCAAACAAAAGTTGTTTATTTAAAAAAAAAAAAATCATTTTTCGCATTTGAATCTTTTATAGTTGGGTCAAGGATCCATTGGACCGATTTTGCTCATTCACGACCTTAAACTCATTTTTAATGTTTAGAATGCGTCACCAAAATTTCAGATCGCTATCTCTTTTTGATTTTGAGTTATCGTGATGACGGATGGAAAGACAGTTGGAAATGAACTAATTAGGTATTTCTATAAACACCTATATCAAAATTTTGTTTGTGCGATCAATATTAGGTAGCGTTACAAACCTAAAAAACCAAAAATGTATGTCGACCTAAAAAAAGATACACTATATATATATAGCGCCATATTTTTTTTTTGAAGACAGGTTAAAATGCGTAATATTGATTGACATTTACAAAACGAATTACACATATTTATTTGTTGGATAAAATTACGTTCAAACACCTTTCGAATCGTTTTTAAAATCTAACCTTTGACAAATAATAAAAAAAAAATTTCAACTTCATATCTTGATAATGCGCCAATCAATTTATCACATATTTCATAAAATGGTTATCTTTAATTTTATGACTGAAAAAAATAATAAATGAATGTTAACTACCAATGATTGATATCTTGATCTTATATATTATTACTTATGGTGAGGTAAGAATTTGTTTTTAAACAAACACTACGACGTGTAATTATGATTGGATTCCATACAGCGCCATTATATCACATTTTTAAAGTTATGTTAGAAGAAATAACCATTTTGGTTCTAATATTAATTTGATGTTTGGACTATCCCTCAATCTTGCTTTTTTAATGGTCGAATGTAAAGAATTGTCACGACTATTGAATCCTAATCATTTGGAGAATACGAAAAACTTGAAGTATTCAGTGCAATCATATTGAGAAAATCTTTCACACAGGCCTGGTTTCAGGTATACACGCGATTCAAATTGAGGTTTATTTTGTAATTAACCTCCTGACTAAGTGTGAATAATAATAATAAGAAATGATTACATACCTTAATTCGATTAGCATTGTGACAACAAGCACTTAATATTATTTTTAATTTGTAAATCTTATATTATTGATAACATAATGTAAGATTTGTAGTTTGATATATTTTATGTCTAGACAAATACAGGATTATCTAGCAGTTAGTAATTTTATTAGCACACCCACGAAGTATTATTATGCATGTACATTGAAACTTGTTTCACATTTTTTTTCTTACAAATTACAAGAAACTAATATACATAAGGTTCTTATTTGTATTAAAAACATATACTATAAGAATCTCTGTTTTGAAATAAAAGGTTTGTTAACGTAGAAATCGATAAAAAATTATAAGAAAATTGCGTGTACCTAAAGAATCCATATTTGCGAAAAGAAAATTTAACATTTTTTATTTATCTATAGTAAAAAGTAATCATTATTAATGTTTTTTGGCGCTTTTTTTCGGCATTTGATATTTTGGCTCTTGCGTTTAGTAAATCTTTCTTGCATCATTCTTTTTACCTTTTTATGTAAGAGATATTCTAGAACCATTTTTCGTCATAGAAAACTTTCTTAAATGGCATGAATTTCCTACAATCCGAAACATTCAGTTTTTTTCATCCTTTTTATAAAGATAGCATTCTAAATTGAAGTCGACGTGTCTTCTACAAAAACCAAAATTTAACAGAAGAATGTGATATTGAATCCATTGGATCTAATAGACCGATTTTACTCTTTCTAGACCTGAAACACAATTTATGTTTTGAATACGTCGCAAAAATTTCATCTATTCTTTTTTTTTTTTGAATTGTCGTGATGACGGGCGAACGGACAGTCGGTAATGGACTAGTTAGGTGTTTCGGTGAACACCCATACCAAAATTATGATTGGGTGGTCAATATTAGGTAGCGTTAACAACTTTAGACCGAGTAAATAATAAACCCATTGTTCTAACAATACCTGTTTTTCAATCGCAGACGCTATATACATAATGCACATGAACTAAATTAATTATTACTTTTTTATTAATACATGAAAGAAGCATAGATATATGAATTTACATTTGTCGCCAATGATAGTCATCACCTCCTGTGAGTGAGTATATGCAAAATAGGTACGTGTAATTGACTTTGTGTGAGAAAGATATAAACATCATTATAACAGAATGTAATTTAGATCCTGGTCTGATTTGTACATGGTGTTTATTCTGTATTCAAATGTTTCAATGCAAGTCTACATTGTTATATAATATTAGTAAAATATATTCTTAAAGATGACACACATTACAAGATTTTCTTATAAGAAAAGCATCAATCTCTGATAGTGTGCAAATGAATGCTGCCAAACATCAACAGAAACTATTCTTGTATTAAAGAAAAAAAACTAAATTTTTACCAAGATTAAAAAAATCTCATAGAATTTCTAAAAGCTGTGACCCTTTTTATATCTGTATTCCCTTACGTACGCGGGTGAAACCGAATGACGTCCTCTAGTTATTTATAAAACATATGAGAAAGAAGAGAAAAATTATTATTGAAATTGATTTCCAGTAATCACACTGAATATTTGAATATTGTACAAAATGACCTTCAGGAACACCCAACATATTAAAAATACTTATTATAACAACAACTTACAGTACCTTCTTACCATGCAATATCAATTTTTTTTAATGGGAAGTTAAACCAATAATTTCATTAACGCGAACATACACAGAAATGTTTTCTTTACTTCAAAAAATAAGATCATAATTTCATATATTTATAGCATTGCAGATGACAAATCCTTGGTATTAATTTAGTTAAAAACTATAATTATATATTACTATCTGTTGTCTGCGTCCTCGCCAACATGGAATTCAGTTTTAATAATGAAAATCATATTTTTTAAGTTTTAGTGGTCCAGCTTAGTCATAGTCAGGAGTTCACTTTTGGCAAGGCTATATCTATCATGGCCAATTTAGCCATCTTCTATTGGACCTTCTAAAAAATAAAGAAACTTATATTATAAAGACGTGAAGTCCATGTAAGCCAATTATTAAATGGACCTGGTGTTTAGAATTAGTCTAAAAACAAAAAAAAAATATAGAAAACCAATTTTTTTTTAAAATTTGTTGACATATAACTGAAATCCAATATTTGAAATAGACAGCAACGTTTTTAATTCAAATAATTAGTATGCTAATTACAATTCATATAGATTTTAATTTTCATTTTTTGCACAATAAAAATGAGTAATTAAAATGGTCAGCAGGAGACTTTTAATTGGTTCAACCAGAGATTTATAACTGCATCAGTTTTAAAACTCAATAAATAAATAATTGACCTAAAGGAATCAAAGTTATTTATTTTATAGTTAATTAATCAAATTTCTAGTTTCCTAGAACGGGATTACAACATAATCGACAACCTATTTTTGGTTCTTTGTGGGTTTTAAATTAATTGCTCTTCAAGAATGTGTCTCTGACTTGTAAAGTAAGTCACATCAAGATCGTCAACTTGAGGCTGGTTAAATTATAATCACAGATTCAAATTTAAATTTCAATATTTAAAAAAAACCAATAATTTAAATGCCTTTGATTGCTTTAACGTGTATAAAAAAGAGTATTTTATATGATTTCACAGAATATTTTAGGTACCATACAATTTACATTTATTATGTGACATTTTCACAAACAATAAAAAAAATTTTTTTTTAGTATTTTTTTTCAGCCAATAATTTATTTGAAAACTAAATAATTTAATAGGTTTTTGTGATAATAATTTACCTTTTATTTCTAATAATTTTAGTCGTTGATTTACACAAGCTGAGTATTTTCTGAGCTACATATTTTATAGATCAACCGGTTTTTTTGGTGTGTTTGTCAAAAATTTTTCAATTTTTACTGCATAATTGTTTCATCTTTGAAAAGTGCGTCGGGCAGCTTCAGTTGTTTGTTACCTAGCGTCGATTTGATGATCACCATAGATTTTATTGACAAAACGTCGCATAGTATCGGGAAACTGGAGTTGGTCTGAAACGAAAGACACTTTATTCCAAGTTAAAGAAATATTTCTTTATGATATGTTTATGCCCCAACCGTAGACTATATAGACTATATTAAGAGGAAAACCGCAACTGTGTCCTTTGTACCTAAACCTTTTGGTCGTCTATATCCTCTTTAGAACACATGGAGTGATCTAAAGGCAATGATGATTTCTAACACAAGGTGAAAATTATTATGTTTCTAGTGAAGCTGTTTAGTTCATTCTTATCCAAGTTAAGTGTGATCAATTAACCCCTCCTTTATCGATGATTAACTAACCGCCCCAACCGTTAGTAAAATGCATGTGTGAGAGATTAGACATTTATACATTTCTGAGGTGGCGACTGTTACGACACCTTAGTAACACAACAAGCAAACTCAAGCGTCTGTGTAACAAGCAATGAGCTGTAGTTTTTATTGAATTGTTTAAATCATTCCGTATTTATTAATTGGTTTATTAACAATAATAATTATTCTTATGAATCTATATTACATTTTTATGGTAAACAATTCATTTGTTATGTAAATTTTATTCAAAATATTTAAATTTAAAATTTATACTCACATAGTTACTATAATAATGCAAAATATTTATTTTATACACAGATGAATTAAAATATTATGAACATTAATAAAAATTTATGAATCTACCCACAACATATAAGTTAACTAACAATTATTATCAATTTTAATTTAAATCAATGTATTTAATATTGGCAATAAGGGTAGGTAAACTTAGCAGTAATTATCTGTATTTTTTGGATACGGCAATGTTTACGTTTGTATTAAGAGTCATTTTGTGATTAGGTGTTTATGCACTAACGCCATCGTTTGGTTCATACATGAATAAAGTCGGTAAAGGATATCTTTCTTTAATAATATTATGCGATTTTTGGCAACATCTGTACCTATGTGTGTCCCAGATTGTGTTACGTCCCTGAATCAAGGTTTTTGTTATTTGCTTCAGCTACTTAATGTTGTGATACAAATTTACGCGCTATATGGCGCGTTGTTATTTAATAATAATTTCTATTTAAATAAGGATGAAAATAACAATTTTTCTAATCAGTAGCATTCTTTTCCGAAAGAATAAACACGTATTTCATAATTATGATTTTCCATTTAAGAGATTAATTTCACCCATTTAGTCATTAGACCTGTTAAGAGAATTTTTCGCTAAAATCCTTAGTTTTTAATGCTTAAAAATGCTAATTACGAATGAAAATAATTATGAACACAAGAGATTAATTTCACCCATTTAGTAATTGTTAATGCAAAGTTTTCCGGGTCCCTAAACGGGATAGAATGGACCTCTAACGAGAATTTTTCACTAAAATCTTAAGTAATTAACGATTAAAAATGTTAATTACGAATGAAAATAATTATGAACTTGATTTTCCCCTGATTTACTATTTTTGCGTATAAATAAGATTTCATAAAATTTTGACTTCTCATACAGAGTAAAATAGGTCATATTCAGTTATTTATACACAAAATTAAATGAAATAATATAAATTAAAGCACAAATTAATGTCACGGTTATCAGCTAATTTCACGCTATAATATGTTTAAACTATAATGAACTTTTTAAAAAAAAATTAAAAAATTTATAAATCTTCACACGACATTGATATAATACAATGATAAAGGCGTTTGTTATGATGCAATGGAAAGTGATTCTGTTCTGTATTTAAGTAGACATTTAGCCTGGGTTTGGATAATTGCTTATTTGACACATAGTAATATTTTTGAAGATTAATTTTCATTCATAAAATACTATGAAATAATGTTGAGTATAAAAATCTACATCACTTGAGAACAGTGGGATCGAATTGGCATTTTCTTTGGAAAATTCAACAGAAAAATCTGAATTGTGTAAGCCATTTTTTATGATAATCTGAGATAATAAAATTTGACGTTCACTTTGACCGGTCTGTAGTCCCGTATTGTCGTAATAAAAAAAATGCTAGATTGAAATATGAAACCTTTCTCGAAAAAACAATGAGACAATTATATAGGAAAATTCGGACAAGCTATACAAATTTTTATGCCTGATGGTGGAAAATCTAATTTTTACTGGGGCTTATAAGAACTTTTCGATAATTTAATCATAAACTAAATGTTTTATTTAATTAATAAATCGATTTCCTAGCATAACTATACAGTGTTTTCTTTATTAATGAAATTGAAAATATATAATATAATTGATAAAATCACATTTCATTCAATAAAAATTAATTAATAAATTTTATATTTAAATTAATAAAATCACAGTTCATAAATAAAAAAGTGTTTATTTAAAAGTAAAATTATTTAATTAAATTTTTTCATCGATTTTTTTTGTTTGTTTTTAATGTGTCTCGTCAAAAATTAATTTTTTTAATACTTGAACATTTTTTGTATTTCTAATAGATATGTTAAGACCCTTTTTACTTCATCTAAATTCTATGTGTTTATGGCAGTACAAACAAAATTATTTCGTTTTATTGGACTTATTAGATATACTAAATGATAAAAGAAATTTAAACAAATAAAAACTGTTTTGCATAATAAATAATAAAAATCAATAATAATAAAAAAAAAATGCTGTTGTAGAAATGTTGGTTGTTGTTTTTTATTAATTATTAACAATATATGAATAATAAAAAATTCTTAAATATTGTCATTGATAACAGCATGATGCAGCACCTAATAAGCCGTGGGAAATATGATGTTCAGAGTGTTGATAATAACTTTCTGATTTGTAGGACATTGTAGAATATTCATTGAAAACCACTGTGGTCTTGTCATTCTTACAAGTTGTGGCGGATGGATATGTTAAATACTATGTTGACCCAAAAAATTATTCTTTTTTCTCTCTAGGTTTTCATAAATTCAACTCAAAAAGTAGACAAAAATTGATAAAATTAAACAACAAAATTTTTTCAAAATTTTTCGACATTTTTTTCCGTATAAATAACAATTATTGATTAACAAAAATAATTCGTTTATAATTTAAACCGGAACCTTTTCTGTCGATGCATAATGAAACTTTCGATCTTACAACCGGATATCGAGATAGTCGATAAGGTGTTATGGACAGATTTTACAGAAAACATGCGATAAATTATGGCTTAGGCAGAACTCATGTATTATCAGACTTAATTTTTGAAATAACATTTTTACTCTTTCTGTCCTCGTAGTACCTAAACGACACTTTTCGGGTAATATTTTCGATGTTTAGTTTTTACTACAAATACAGGTTTTTGATATCAAGATATCATCCAATGGTTTAGCTTGAAAATAAATATTATCAATATCCACAACATTTGTGTGAAATATTTTTTTGTAATTAATTTAAATAAAGGGGCCTGAGACCGAGAGAAACTAATTTTCCTTCGCAGCAAATTATTTAAAATCGAAAGAATCCAAATGTAGTTTTATTTCGTTTTTCAGGCTGACTACCAATAACTTTGTATCGAAAACTTTACAAATACCTCTATAAAACTTTGTATCAAAATATTTTTTTGAACACATTTATTTAATAATTTTTTTTTTTCAAAAAAACAAAAAGACAATAAATATTGTGTAATAATCTCAGAATATTATTGATGATGTGTTAGTGTGTGTGTGTGTTGTGTTAATTTGAATTAATTGCACATTATTATCATTTTTTGTTATAATAAATATTGTTAATCGAAGGTTATATTATATTATACACATAGGTTATATTATATGAAATGTTAACAATATAATATAATACTATGTATGTTTCTTGCTATATGTAATAGTCATAAATAGTATTTTTCATATAGATTGAACTATCGTTTAATCTTTATTAAATAGTGTTTTATAAATTGTAGAATGCACGCGATCATTGAAACACGGTCTTAAAAGTTTACAGATTGTTTTTTCCTATCCTGCTTCTTTTGATATAGGGAAAATATGATAAAATATTTTCAAGGGCATCATTAAATTGTTTTGATTCGTTTCTATGGTTACGAATTACTAGTCTATCAATCAAAGGTTATAGAAATCTGTGAATGGATTTAATAAAGAGAAATTCTCAAAATTGATTAACAAATTTAAATGTATAATTATTTATATTTGTAATAAAAAATAATTATTAGCACAATTTCTTCGAACATTCTTACAATTTTCAATTTAATAACTACAATTAAATTTCATTTTTTGTAATTAACAAATTTTTGTATACAAGCAAACAATTGAAAAAATAATTATATTTTCTAGAATATGAATGTTTTATTACAAATTTTAGCTTCTCCGAGAGCATCAATTGACATCAATTTTTTGACTCAAAAAAGTTTGTTCAAGCAGGATACTTAATTACTTTTGAGTCATAAAACATCTTTCGAACCTGAACTATACATAAACTTAATATAGGGGAAATTTTCAAACCATGAAACCAATTTTCTTTTTTGTCCAAAAGAATGGCAGAATGAGAAAGACGATGAATGAGGTTGACAGCCAAATCCCTAAAATTATTTTGAAAATCGAAATAAGAAAACTTCAGTTTCAAATTTCTTCTCGCCTAAAGTTTAATGCCACAAATTTTGTTCGTTATAAATAAAATTTTTACAAATGGATCATAGTTGTCAACATAAAAGTAATTTTTTTACTTTTTTAGTGAAAAACTAGAAAGTTCTTTCATGCCTAAAATTGGGCATTCATTTTAAATGATTATAGTAAAAGTAAATTTGATTCTCGAACCCAAATTAAGAGTTTTCTTGAATTACCGACTCAACCGATCAGCAAAGTTAAGCAACAACAGACACAATCAGAATATATACAGACTGTAGTCACCATATGACTTAAGTAGATGAAAAAGTTGAAAAGTGCCTTAAAATAATAATAAAATTAAAAAAATAAACAATCAAAAATCGAATATATTTTGTGTTTTCCAAAACATATGAAAACTACAATAATTTTTTAAGAAATTTTTTTGTCACCGAATATTTAAAGTTTTATATAACTTTTTAAAATGTGACATTTTTTTTTTTTTCGTTTTGTATGTTAAAGGTTTGTAGTTCAAGACCATTTAGAGATATATAGGTGGCAATAATATAGCATTGTAAAAATATTTTTTTGGTGTCCAAATTACAACATTCTTTTTGTGGTGTGTGTGATATTGATTATAATTATGCATAAATAAATTTCCATGGCGCCGGATCTGTCAATCTTTTATAATATAGCACCGATTCACATTAATATTATTAAGCATTATATTATATATTATGACGCGCAAATTCTGGAAATTATTTTTGATGTTTATGAAATGAATTGTGTAAACAATTTGTGGTTTTTATCCTGAATTTAGCACACTTGATGTGGCATTTAAGTTTTTATAAATCGTTTTATTTGGAAATAATATAATAATTCTGTCATTTTTTTCTGTTTCTTCCCCATATATAATAAATACGGTCTTTGTATCGGATTTTGATATGCAATTATTAAAATTCAGGGTAGCAAGACAAGGATTTAACCAGTATTCAGACTAATCACAAACAGCAAAAAGATAATTTGCTTAGTTTCCAATGATTTTGGTAATTTTGGTGCTAACGTTAGTATTAATATTTAAAGATTAACTTACTTTCGAATAAAAATTTCTTCGAAAAAGAGTTTAACATATATTTTTTTTGCTGCTGTTCAAATCATTTTCGTACTCTGTTTTCATCTACCTATATATTTCTACCCCTATTTAAGGTTACGCATTCAACTAAAAAAAATCTGGAACGATAACATTTTCAGTTTTCTAGGTTTCTAGGCGTCACAAAGTATCTTTCTAAGAATCAATTTCAATTATTTACATAAAAAGCAAGCTTTTTTTTAACAACTTTTTATTGATTTTAAGTTCATAACAATCTCAACTCAAACTTTATTAGCCTTATAAAAATATTGTTTCTCAAATCAATAATTGGAAAATTTTCAAACAGTTCAAATATGGCATTTGATAGATATTTTGGCTATTAACCCATTTAGTTTCCTCGACTTCACTGGTTAAATTATATTTTCCAAATTGAATTCTTTTCTATTAAATATTTCACGCCAGAATATTGACGATCCTATTTTATCATCAGTAAATATAAATTAAAAACTATGATTGGTATAATATTTCGAATCGAACTAAGAAAAAAGTCGTTGTAAATCGAAAAGGAACATTGATTCTACGTTATACTAATTACGATAATATTTTATAGATATTGCCTTGACGGTAATTGTTTAATCGTGATTCCAATCTTAGGGAGCCTTCACACCATTTATTGACCGAACCAATTGAGATCTATTGTAAAACTAATCTATCCTCCAATCTATCTATGTATACTTCGCTGTCACTTTCGAATGCTTTTTCCGATTTTGATAAAATTACCAAATACGTTTATCAAATTCAGGAAATTTACTGTATAGTTTTTGAATCCCATTTCACTTGTATCAACTGAAATTACGAGGTGTGGCCTATTATTTAATAAAAATGGTGTATTTACGTCCGTACTGCTTAACGAAGCTTGTAGCATTTAATGTGTTGTATACTATTTAAAACTTAATTAATTTTCGATACATCAACAGTTAAATGATAAAAATAAGAAAAAAAAAGCTCTATACTTAAATATTTTTGTTTCGTGTTTATACGCCACTAAAAAAAAAAGAAAGGCCAAATAACATTACAGAAACTTTTATAACTGCTATACTACTTTCGTCAAGATGTACGGAGAGAAGTACTAAGAGCATTGCAATAAGAATATAAAAGTTTTTGATTACTGCAATAAATCTTAGTTTATATACAATAAAAACTTACTGTTTACTTTTTTTTGTATTGTTTCACTTACTGTGTTTACTAGTTTTTGTTAAAAATTCCACTAAAAATGTATTGGTTTTCGGCCCAAAAACAAAAATCAAATTTTTGAAGATATAATTTTCATTTTAGTATCTTTTTATATGCATTTTAATGTTTATCGTATTAGATTTTGATGGATACATTTAAGAAGACGGGCCTATAGGTTGTCAAAATAATGTTGAAAAAAAATTTTATACGATGGATTTGTATACTCGTCTTCTAGATCAGAGTATATTAATTTTATTACAAAGTTTGTAACGCTAGTTCATATTCGTTTTTCCTTTCGTTCGCCTGTCGTAGTTAAAAAGGAAACGAGATAGTTGAAATTTTGATGATGTTTTTTTAGCTCTAAAAGTGTTCGTAAATGAACAAAATCAGTTCATTGAGAACCCTTTTAAAACAAACAACTTTTGTGTGGAACATTTCTTCATAAAATGTTTGGAATCGCACAATCTGTATATGTACGTATTTATAACTGTATTGGCTTTGAAAATAATCTTTGGTATTTCATTTACAGAAGCTATTTGAGTGTTTTTATAATTTTTCGGATAGCTCTTGAAGTTTTATTCGGGCCTTCTTTTTAGAATATTAACCTCAGTCTCTAATTTCCAAATAAACTTAATTTTAAAAAATAAATTATCAATTCATTAATTTAATTGAAAGTTAATGATATGATATATGAAGATCACATTTACCACGACTTGATATCAGTATCAATGAAACCAGTTTTTCTGTATTCACAATTCGGAAAAATTATGAGCACAATTCAAAATGTATGTTTTGAAATGTGTTTGCAATTGTGCAATTAAAAATTGAAAATGCCAATTAAAAAATTGTTTATTACTAATAAATAAAAATTGTCTCGTCAAATTACATGAATTTTTTTTTTGAAAATCCTTTATTTTGACACTTTTTTATACACTGAAGACCATGGCAATTTATTTTATTATGTGCGAAAAAAAAAATTAAACGATTTATTTTGGCCGATTAATTTTATTATGAAATTTAATTTTTGACAAGATTAAGATGTAGTTATAGTATTAACGGCGTAGAAACTATAAGAGATCAGTCAAATCAATTATTTATGTTGTAATCTGCTTTTGTGAATATTGCAACAATTTATTATAGTTGTGAATGGGTGGAAATAGAATACAGGATCCATGAAGTGATTAAAAATTCGATTGGAAATTCTTTATATTGTAATGGACGTAATACACTTTTCAATTCACTTCTCATAAAATTACGTATACGTCCTTCATAAATGACATCCATTATTGAAATCTTTTACAATGATTGTATAATACGGTTTTAAATTCGTCAACAAAGAAGTATTAATTCTGATAAATTTTACTATAAATAATTATTAAATAATTATTTCTCGAACAAGCATCTAATAGATTTAGAAAACCCTGAATTAACTAATCAAATATTGTTTAGATAAATAGTTCTAATTTTGTAAGAATGGGGTAAAAACAATAAGTATTGTTCTGGAATATTTAAAAGTAAGGAATTTAAGCCTCGGCAGTAGTATGTTATTTTTCCCAGACCAGTAATTATTGTTTATAAGATCACATCTATTTCCAAAGAGTACTGTTTCGAAATTGTTGCAGAAAATACTGTAAATATCAAAAACTAACAAACTCGACAAAATTGAATTTAAAGAAGCTTTGGTGCTTTATGACTCAACAAAAATAATTTTACTTTTTTATTAACTAAATAATAATTTATTGGGTTCGATTAAATTACGTATAATTCGTTCCGACCCTGCAGTAAAGGTCGGTGAATCAACTTTATTCATATATTGCTATCATTCAAAATATTTTTAATGGAATTTTTTGTTGTTTTTTGGATAAGAATTTAGCATAATACTTTTTAATTGAATAGAATGTGACCTTATACAAAATTTATAACATAAAACGAAAAATTTTTTAAAACAAAAATTTTAAATCATAATAAAATTTTAATTAATTATTTTGTTATTAATTATTACATAGTCAATAATTAGTTAAGTAATTAATTTGTAATAAATAATTAATTTTTGGTGTTTATAAACGTAAAATATTTTTTTAATAAATTATATTAATTAAATTCGTTTTGATATGTTTGATATTTGAGTTTAGTATTCATCGGTATTTTAATACAGTAACGAGTCTGAAAATTTAGTCTAAATTGGAGTCTAAAGTTTTTAACGCAAGCAAATATTGACGCCACAAGCATAATAGAATCAATCACCTAATTAGTCCATTTCCGTATGGGTATCAGTCCGTTCATCCGCCTGTCTGTCCACCATCAGGTTAGCTCAAAAACCAAAAAAGAAAGGAAGCTGAAATTTATTTGTAAAATTTACGCTTCAGTTTTAATTTAAAAATAAATTCCCTCAATCATAATCTTATATTATTTTTGGCAGATTTATTTGGACTCCGATCTCGATGAAACTTAGTTATGGATTGGTATAAAATAAAATATTTAAACTGAGTATCTAAAATAGTACAAATCTGAATGCAATAAAAGAGGATTTTTTTACTAGGACAATAATTTACTAGGATAATTTACTATCCAAACACGTTTATATATTTGTATGTATCGAATTATGAAGCGAATAGATCGAAATTGTATTTTTCATTCAATTATAATTCAATGAAATATATTTTCAACTCTCTATACTGTATAAAAACATTAATTAATACTATGATATAAATTAATTTCAATATTAATAGCCTTTATAGTTAAATATGATAACTGAATAATATGCATATAAAATTCCAATGTATTATTATTGAATAATGTCGCGTCTCTCTTACTTAATAATATTATTAATACAATGACACAGATAATCAATAAAAAACCAAAAAATTTGTGTGTTTTTCCAATGAAATTTATCAATAGTTTTAAATTCTCTAAATCATAATCTGGTCTGCACGATTCGTTAATCTTAGCTATTAGATAATTTTAAAATTAATCATATTATTTTAATCATACATACAAAGTAATGTATCATTAGTAGATATAGGATTTACAGTTTAGAAGTTTTACGCTTTTAACCCACCCCTTTCAAATAGATAAAATCTATTATTATAGCCTTACAGAGAAACCGTTGCTCAAATTGCTTACGAGAAAGAAAAAGTTTTATAATAAAAAATCCAATAAAATTTTACCCGATTTTCATCTTTTCAACAGATTGAATTCATATTTTTAAATATGATTTTTTAAATAAAAATAATAATTTGTTGAAAAACCCACGCTTTATAACATCAGTGTCAAGGTAAAGAAGTAATGTTAAACAATAACATAGTTTGTTTATGACCTTGCCTTATATGTTGATTTGCTCTTTTTCTAATGACAGAGATTGAATGATGATGCACTCACTTACTTACTCATTGTTATTGTTTTAGAGAATTTTGATGTCAAGAAAAAAAGAGCTACTGTTTTATTAACATTAGAATTTTGCAAATTTTGACAATAGAGTGGTAGAGTTTCAAGACAGCTGGGACATAATTTTTTAAAGCAAAGTACGCTTGAATTGAGGAGTAAGCTTCTGAATGCGTAACGAGAGCGTTGATAAAAGTACACAGTTTTTTTAACTGATATTTGTCAACATACGGGAATGGAGTTGCAAATATGGAAAGCGATTGTTTCCCTAGACTCCCTGTGCTCAAAATAATAGGTACCTCATCTTTGATTGAGCTCAATATGAACTTGAGTCTGATGAACATGTTTCGAGTCCTAGGGTCAAAAAGAAACAAGAGGTCAAGTTCACATGACGAATGTTCTAATAAGAAGAATAAAAAATATTTGAGATAGTCTATGGTTATTTAAATGACTTTATTATGCGTAGAATAATTTTTTTTTTCAATTACTTCTAAGAAGTAATACAATTAGTTTACACATTTTCTGCGTGGCGTCTTTTTATTAATATTATGTTAAGCTTTTTATACGAAATATAAAAATATCCTCTATAGAATGTTTGTTCTGTGATAATGACGCTATTATAGTGTATGTTTATTATATAGTTCTGAATATAGCTGGATAATATTATATGAGGTTGCATTTATTTTATTTTTACCTCTATGCACACGTTCATGTATTAATATAGGTGCTGCTCTATGCTATTCCAGGTTCAAAATTCATCTAAATCTGTTCAGTTGTTTTTGGATGATTGAGTAACCAACATCCAAATACTCAAACATAGAAATATTCAAACAAGAATAAACACCAATTTTTTACGCTGAAGATCGTCCAAATATCCCTTGCGATAGAAGCAATCAGTATAACTGTGGGTAGACCGTTGGGTAAACGTAGGTTAAAGCCATTTCTAACATTGTGATCGAAGGATCCATGTCGAATTTGAAACATCGTTTTCAGGAGTCTAAAGATACCCTTTCCCACATTGTACCTTCTGAGAACGCTTGAATAGACAAACAACAAAAGCGAAATTGACTATTAATCTTACTACTTATCTGTTATGTTTTTGTAATTCTGAGGCAGCAAAGTGGCGGGTAAACGCTAGTATAAAATACATTTTAAGGTATTTAATTAAGAACGATTTTTTAGGGATAACATTCTGATAAGCCTGTCGTTTTCATTGGCTCTTATTTTCTCTATCTAAGTTAATACTGTATCCATTTATTAAGCTCTATTGTAATATTTTAGATTTTTCAAAGCTCGTTTGACAAATAACGACTTTTTGTAAATATTCAGCGAAGTACTTGAATGTACAGGTCGTATGAGTGTCTGAAAGTAGATTACCTACATAAAGATAATTATAATAAAATTGTTTTAGATTTAGCGTGTTTTAGTTTTTTGTTGTTGATTATACTCAATTTAGTTATTTTTATCTTATTGCAATCTTTGAAACTTATAAACAACATAGTATTTTGTAATTGAATATATATTTGTTATCCATTTTATGTTGATTTTGTAGATCCGGGTTTTCGCATAGGGATCTTTATCTTGTAAAAAATAAAAATTTGTTCTTGGCCCTGAACAGACAAACATTTCAACATCATAATAATCATAATAATCATATTAACAAAATACCGCATGATTTTATAAAAATTTTCAATTTAAAGAACTAGCGCAACTATTAACAGTTTTATCATCAGCATTAAATTGATATCTTCATGATAGCAAGTTTCCTAAAATCATCTTTAATTATCGCATAAAAAAATCATCAATAAATGAACTCAAGGTCTATTTAGCCTGTTTTCATAAATACTAATAAAGTATATTCATGTTTGTGAAGCTCACGCCAGGTTTAGCATTATTATGCAATCAATCATAGAAAATAATATGAATTTAATGTATAAAACATAATGTGAGAGAGCTTAATTAAATCAATAAAAATAAACATAAATCAATAACTACTAATTGATGACAAAAAGTTTATAAATATTATAAACTAATTGATAGCAAAAATAAAGATCTATAGAATGCGGATTTATGATAGTCAATTAAAATAAAAACAGGGACAGATCAAATACAATTCTACTCAAATTTGATATTTGTGCCTGTTTAACTTAGAAAACAAAATTTGTTGAGAGCTTATACCAAATAAGTAACTTGCATTGCCATCTATTAAAAACCAATGGGACTTATAGATAATTAAGTTCAAAAATTGTTAATTTTTCAATGCAAATGGTTGTACTATCTATTTTTTAAGTTGGAATAAATAACACTTTTAAAAACCAATATTGAGTCACGAGAATTTTATGTATTCTGGAAAGAATCACTTGATTACGATCCTGAATTTGTAATTATACAATAATTATAATTATTATTGAATTATAAATTATGCCGGATCTAAATACTCTTCACATAATAATATTGTGATAATTATTATTAATAAACAATAAATTATATAATAAATGTAAATATATATATGAAATAATTATGAACAAATCAGAATCAGTTTGTGTTATGATGTGACAACAACAAAATATTTTAATAAATAGTTATTTATTTATGATATTATAATTATAATAATAATAAATTATATTTTTGATTTAAATCAAAAGATGCGCGCATATAAAATAAATGTCACATTATTATGTATAAATATTACAACAACTGATAATAATAATTATTATTATTAGTACTAGTAGAGTAGTTTATCATCATATATAATATTACATAAATCTAATGTTTGAGAAAAAAATGATAAATGACTTGAACACAATATGTGTGTTGTTTGAGTACAAAGCATTTCTGAGAATAGTACAGAGAAATAAAACAGTTTGAGGTAGTCAGACCACACTATACTTTTTAATGAAGAATCTTTGAAGTTTTTCATAACAAAAATGGTAAAATTAGATAAAAATTTTATTATTTTAATTTAATTTAAACTTAAAAATATAGGCTCAAAGCGAATGAAAATTATCATTTAATGATATTGACAATATCATTAATATATTAATATATATATATATATATATATATATATATATATATATATATATATATATATATATATATATATATATATATATATATATATATATATATATATATATATATATCTTGAAATATATATTTTGACCTGATGTTTCATAACTTTTGGATAATAATTTTCTTGCAGTTATATTTTTTTTACATACTATGCTAATAGATATTTTAAGAAATACAATAGAAAATGAATCCACACGAGACCACATTCAACGATTAAAAATAAAATCTCCAAAAATACAAAAACTTTTCCTATGCAAGCTAGAATGTTTAGTTTTGCATTCAATTTGAAATAATAATGAAAAACCCCGTTAGTCCGTTTAAAAGTAATGGATTATTTTTAAATAAAATTCCTTTGTCTAATAATAATTGAATTAAAAACAATTTTGTTTGTCTAAAAATTGAAATTTTTTATTGTATGTTTGTTTTTGTTGTAAAAGTACCTAATAGTAAACAAATTGTCATCCAATAAACTTCTTGAAGCATTTAAAAACGTTTTATTGGTGTTATTATTTATTGTAAACAAATAACAATTTTGTTTTGACGACTATAATTATGTTATGACGTATTCCAACTAAAACTGTATGACCTACAAGGTCTATAAAGGTTAAAAGTAAGAAATGAAGAACTTATAGAATTAATTATTTAAATATCTGGTTGGGTATCAATGATTGAACTATTTTTTATGGTTAATACTAAAATCAAACTAGAAAAATAAAAACACTCATTATCATGAATTTAGAAACTTTTTATAAAAAATTTTAAATAAAGGTTTTTATAAGTATTTAATTTTTATTGAATGAATTTGTTTATAAGTAATTACGTATTTTAGAACCATCATCGAAAACAATAAAAAATTTTTACACAGTAATATTTTGCAAAAAACGTCCAATTTCCAGTTTTTATTCCTTTTGGTGCTTTTTTTATATGTTTTTAGTATAAATTGAATTCATCATTAGTTGAAATCTGCTATGAATAATTTGGAAACTCTCGGTAATAGATATTATACGATTATAATATTTTTATTGGATGATTTATCATTATTTTATCTGCATGGATGTTTTATCAAATTATTGTATTGTGCCCAGTGTCGTTAAATTATCAATTTTCATTAAGCAGTTTTTCCGAATGAATTGGAATCATTGTATGAATGTTGTTTAGCATATAATTTTGTTATATACAGTCAATAAGAGTTATTACTTCAATTCAATACTATGTATAACAATGTATTTAAATTATGTGACAAGATTATTTATTTCTTGTCAGAATCAGGGGGAGTCTTATATTGTGAGTTGTGAAATTTTAATCAAGTATATTGTCTATGTAAACAAAGATGATTGAAGAACACACCTAATATTGAATTTGTTTGATTTTCAACAAAATATGTTTTTATCAAATTGATTTTCCTTTGTATTTATTTTAAGTTTTTGACAGTTTAAGGATGTTCATTGTTCCCAAAGGGTCATTTGGTGTTTTGACCCAGTTTTAATAGTTTTTGTCGGTTATCAATTTTAAAGTATTACCCCATTATCCCTTGCGAGGAAATTTAATAAGACTTAGTTCTTAGTTAGGCTTTAAAAGGTAAATTTTGTCAAAAAACATACTATTTGTGCTTGTTTTAACTTGAGGTGTTTATTGTGATTGTATAAAAAAACTTCAAAAAACCGTCGAAAAGTTCAAAATTTTTTTCTCGTTGTTTATGAGTTTTCTAGGATAATTAACGTCTAAGAATTTCAAAAATAACATTTATTTTATGATCGGTCGACTAGTTTTTGAAATATTCCATAAAATACATCCGCTAAATCGGCTTTTGGAGAAGATTTTTGGTGATATCTCAAAAACTGCGCATCCAATTGTTAAATAGATGTTATTTTTGAAATCTACGGGTCAAACTACACTTATGAACATACTTTTTTTCGAAATCGGAAAGGAAAAATTTTTTGTTAATTTTCGCATTTTTATAAGGGGTACCCCTTTGAAAAAATCGAGAAAATCGAAAAAGTTTTTTTGCTCCTGATTTGGATAAAATATATGTTCTAATATATTTTTAACCCGCAGATTTCTAAAAAAATATTTATTAACCGATCGGATACGTAGTTTTTGAGATATCGCTAGAAATCCGATCCAGATGCCGATTTATCGGATGTATATCGTGCAATAACTCAAAAACTACTCGACCAATCGTAAAATAAATATAATTTTTGAATTTTTTAGACCTCAATTAACCTAGAAAACCTATAAACAACGAACAAAAAATTTTGAACTTTTCGTCGGTTTTTTCTGGTTCATATATTTTGCTCGCAATTCATTTTTCAGCTATTAGAAACTTGCAACGTAACGTGTTTGTTCGTAAGTTTAATGCTCGCCTCCCAGCAAACACTGACGAATCAGACTAACAGCATACTATTTCCCTACAACATAAATATGCCATACTATTAAAAAATCAAACTTTAGAAAATACTCGATTATTTTCAAAGCTCACCTCACAGACTTTAATGATAATAATCAAAATATTATAAACTTGCGAGTATTTTTTTTTAGTCTACATAATTTATACTGACAAACGTAAATTAAAAAAATGAATAATTTGTTTATTAGTTGTAAACGTAAAAATATTTGTACATACAAGCAATTTTTTGATAAATATTTGAGTATTACAAAATAATTGTAAATAATATTAACATAAACAATGTTCTGTCTGTATGTATTGTAGGTATGTATAAAAATATGTTTAGTTAAAATTAATTAACATATGTATAAACATATGTAAACATTAATTACAATTTACAAAAATTTTATTCAAACGAAATTATTTAAAAAATGTTTTAAGTGAATTTCATGTCAGCGTAAATCAGTTACTGTTTTAATATCGAAGATGGAATTCAGCAAATAATTTCTTCGGATATCTTTCCTCCAAAAGCTTCACTTAAAACTCATTCACAAATTAAAAATGATATTGTATGCAATACTGTAGATACGTCAAAAAAGTGAAGCCATATTCCAGTAATTTGATCACCTGATTTGATTTAGTTTTAATTTATTTTTCATCATTTAATTATTATAAATATCTACTTTTCTACTTATTTGGAGTACGGTTTATAACTAAACCACTTTCTGAGTCTAATTTGTTTTTAATAATTATTACATAGTATAGTTTTTCGATCCTTACACTTTACAAATTTGAAGTAATAAAGCTCTGAGATTAGAATTTCTTTAAATTTTCTGAGAAAGTATCAGAAATAGGAAACTTGCAGGAATCAGGAATGCTTAATTTCATTAGAAAAGAAATTAAGGTTTAGTTTATATAATCGGAAATACATAAAAATACAATTTGGTTTACGAGCTAAAAGATGCAATTTTTGGTCACTTCTGAGATTCTGTTGTATAGACACTAAGCTTCTGTAAATTTTAAATATTAAAATATCATATCTTTGCATTAAATGAAAGTGATAATTCGCTTAGGTCACACAGCTCCTTCGTTACAAAATTTTGTAATACTTTTAATTTTATTTATATTTATTTAGTCAAAATTGTATAACGTTCAGCAAAATGTCATCCAGATTTTGATGGACAGGGATATGAAAACGATTGTAAAAAATATTTGTACATTGAATAACAATGATTTATTTACACGGACAGTTTATTAAATATTTATTAAAAATTTTTTTTATATACTGATCGGCTCGGTAAAAGCTACAAAGACTGACTTTATTTTAGAGTTCTTTTTAAATTTGTATTAGCAAGAATTGTGCAGATCCTCCCTATATTAAGTTATATATGAGGATATTCAATTGAATATAGAATCAGCAACTATAGGCAATTAATTTACAACTGTAACCTACATTTTAACGAAATAAACAGCCATTAAATGTGTAATTATAGTTAGTTATAGTCAGTCACAAATATATTTTAATGTTTAGTAGTGAACATTTAACAACCCTGAATTTATCATATAACATTAAATTAAATATCGTATTGTACATATTCATACATCACCAATTTTAGGGTAGGCTGGCTCAAAGCTATACATGTAGATATATAATTTTTAAAGAAATAAATACTGAAGATGTGTACATATGGGGTGATTCACTAGCATTTGATAAAAGGTAGCGATTCATTAGCCAAAAATTATTTTTGTATAATTGGTTGAATATACTAAGAATCAAAATTTTCCATTTTTTGTGTTGGTATGTGCATCGAAATTACGAAATTACACCAAAGCCTGATTACAATAATCACAAAAGATATCATATCAACCGATTTAAAACGGCTTACAGACAACAGAGTGCTATGTTCGTGACATTGTAACTGTATTTTTGTATAAACTGTTTCTTTTGAAATAAAAAAGAGTGAGAGTGTCAAATGTCTTGGGACCCTTTACAAGTAACTAATACATTAACTAATACCAGTATTATGTCACGAACATAGCACACTGGTTTTATGAATCTTTTCAAATCAAGGAATTGGAAAGAATATAAATATTGTTACAAAAAATTGTGAAAAATTTCTCACCATTAGCTTATATTAAAAAAATGTTTAGAAAGTGACGGAGATCTGTTATCTGAAACTGCGAAATTTGTAGGCTCAATTCGGTAATAAAGCCTGATTTTTGGCCTAAAGAATAGTAAGATTTGTTCTGATTTCCCCTACAGATAGACCAGACGTTCTTTCGTATTAGTTAGTACTGTACCAACTGATAGAAATATAAAAGGCAAATTTAATTTACTGCCATAACATTTAACTTTATCCGTAGCATTTTTAATTAGATATAAAATCCATTTGCAACTACTACGTAGAATTGTGTGTAGATATTTAGTTCGGGAGGTAGCGTTGGCCAATGACACAATCATTTTAAGTCGATTTATTCATGTTGAAATTGAATGTTTATTAGCAGTCATACACTGTTATGAAAGTCAGCTAGCTCCGAGAGGGTGGACAGACGGGATAAAAATTTCTTCTATGTAGCCATGCGATCTCCATCTAACGCAATCAAATATCATATTCAGCTGATAATTATTTCACCCGTAAATATTCTGTTGACTATTTTTTTTAATTTACTACATTATTGAAACTATCTCTATTATTAATTTCAAGCGATATGAAATATATTTTATTATTCCTCCACCTTGGATGTGCCTGCTGAATCGCCATTCGATTATCAAGTTCATATAAACTTTCAATAATATCGAAAATTGATCGGCATGAAATCACCATGAAAAAAGAAAACGCTATCTCTCGGATTATAAAGAAAGGCAGCTAGGATAGATGGGTAAAACGACTGACTACTGTTGTATTGTACCTACTGAAACTCTGAACTCTGACGTTCTTCGATAAAAGATAGATTTATCATATTTAGAATAATAAAAATAAAGAGAACAATAGAGGTACACTTTTTTTTCCAATTTTTTTTTATCAAATAAAAGTGTATATGCTTTTTAATAGGGTGGTCAGTTTTTACTACCATCATTTCCCCAAATAAATCAAAAATTCTTGGAAACTTGGACAGTAGAGTAATACGATGTTCGATTTTCAAACGTATATCAACGTTTCGTTGGTAATTTATTTCCCAACTTCTTCACGAGATTATTTGAGATTAACATCTTCACAAAAAGTTGTAAGATAAATCTCCTGAAGAAGTCGGAAAATAAATTACCGACAAACGTTGAGATGAGCTTGAAAATTTGAAAATATTATTACCCTACTATCCAAGTTCCCAATAATTCTTATTTATTTTTATTTATTTCATCATGGATGAGAACCACGAAGATTTCTCCTAAAGTAATTTAATTTTTAGCTATAAAATTATGGCGAACTCAAACATTTTACGAAAATATATTGCAAAAAAAACTGTTTGTTCCATTATACAATATTTGTATTTGAACTTTTCTTCTTAAAAGTTAAGTCAAGGATCTATTGGACCCTAACGACTGATTTTACTCTTTCACAAACTTCAAGCCACTTTTTATGTTAAGAATACGTCACCAAAATATCAGCTAGCTATCTCCTTTTGTTATGTGTTATCCGTGATGACGGACGGATGGACAGTCGGAAATGGACTAATTAGATGTTTTTTATGAATACCTTTACCAATATTTTGTTTGTGTCGTCAATACTCTGACATATTATGTATGTCGAGTATAAAAATTTGTCAATCCTAGTTTTTTACGTATATTATTCTTATTCATTGGTTTTTGCAATCTCATGACGTTTACTGTAATAGAAAATCAATAGTCATTAGTACTATATTACTTATGACAAATAATATACAGGAAGGAGAAAAAACCAGATTGAAACTAAGCGTATACTAAACTCTGTAAGAAAAATTCTAATACTGCACATATTTTTCAATATTAAATTCATTTTTTTTTTTTTAATAAAAAAAATTGCAGTATTTGTAAGACCATATTTTGCACAATTCAAGTTAAATAATAATAAAATAAAAATCATTTTTAATGTACGATGTTTTTATAACGGATTAAAAAGTTTAAAATAATTAATCTAATTCCAAACTTGGGATGTATGCAACAGCATAAGTTAAGCTCTTAATGTATCTTTTAACTGAAATTAGAGAAATTATTTTATATTTTTTAGTAAAAAAATAAAAATTATTTTTATTTTCTACTTTTTAGGGTTATGTGAATCAAATTATTCTGATTCTCCTTCTTTTTTTTATTTCTGCTGTTTTATTCTCTATTTTCTCATCTTTTTCTTCATCTTTCTCTCTTCCTTTTCGTTTTTCGTCATTTTTTCACATTTTCATTCATTGTCTTCCTCTTCTGAGCTATGGTTCAAATTTTAAGTATCTAGCGAGATTATAAAAATATGTGAATAAATTAATTAAATTATGATGCTTTTCACAATAAATAGCTGTACATATGAAAAATGCTTATTACTTCTAAATTATCAGCAAGACTGTGAATGCAAAAAATATTAATTTATTTAAAACATACAAACTTTTGTTTGAAACATTTGTTGGTATATTATAATAGTTGGAATACAATTTGCGTATGTGTTATGTAGACACTAAGTGATTAATGAGGCAGAGCGGCATTGTTCCCTAATGCCCTAGCAGTATGTGGTATTCATAATGCCTGGACAGCATGAATGATGATAATTCTAATTGGATCATGTAATAAATAATATTTTATAATGTCCATTATTTACTGGTCATTATATGATGAACTTGTTTAATAATAACGGCTAATCCGATAACATATTGTAGGGAATGGATGCAAGATCAATAATTTCAGGTGCATTAGACAATTCATTTATTACCGATAATTTATTGCCAGAATTAAGGGCTCAGTATCAGCCACAGATGCCGGTCTGACTTTAAAAATACGTAGGACTATCTAAATCCGTGGTAATTTGTAACGTAACGAACGAACAAAATCCAATACAACTTTTTTGAAATTTATCAAGATAAACAAATACATACAGTGAAGGTACTCTGCTTGGTAAACAAATGGAACGCTATGCAACACATTTTCAAATAATTATTGAAAGTACTTAGATTATCAAAATTAAGACAATTTAAAAATTAATTATTTATTACATCAATTCGTGAGATAAAACAAATTAATTGACCATTAAAAAATTCCCATTGAGAATAATTTCTAGCTTAAAACTAATAATGATACGTTCATAAATTTTAAAATTAATTACATGTTTGGTTCACATTGACAATTTATTTAAAAAACAGAATCGTGATGAAAAAAATATCATTTTTATATAACCTATTTATAAAAAGAATTTTTTGTTTTGTATTTTAAGATTTATTGAAGTGATAGTACTTAACTACTAACTACCTATTAATTTTGTTCACAGAATGATTATGATTAATGATTACCAATTTCATTCCTGTGTAGGATATATTTTAAAAATCCCATATTTTTGTAGTATTCTTCAACCTTGAATAATCATTTCGCTGAAAATAAAATTTAACGTTAAAAAGTTAGTTAATTTTTATACTAGAAATACAATAATATGTTAATTTTAATCAATTGTAACGCTACGTAATATTGACCACAGAAACAAAAATTTGGTTTAGATGTTCATTGAAACACCTAATAAGTCCATTTCTGGTTGTTCGTCTGTTCTCACGATAACTCAAAAACAAAAAGAGATACCTAGGTGATGTATTATAAACATAAAAATTGAGTTTAAGTTCTTGCATGAACAAAATTCAAAAATTCCATATTTATTAATTTTATTCTGAAGATTTATTATCAGTAGTTTTAATTAATCCAATCACTTATATAATATTATTAATTGTTAATATATCTTTATCAACTGTTGTTTGAATAGTACTTTGTTACACACACTTTGTTCAAATGGTTTTGGAACACCAAAATAATACAGGAGCGGTTAAAGTCTAATCGAAACGTTCTGTAAATAGAACCATATTGGTGTAAAGGTAAAATAAGCTTATGATTATTTTTCTGCTTGGTTAAATATTAAAACCAAAGCAAATAGTATGAATAATTACAAATATAGTAAATTATATATCATCATTATATATGTAAACATTTTGGTTTCAATAATGTATATAAGTTAATATTTAGTAAACATACCTTGCTTTAATATTCCGATAGTTTTATGTACAGGACATATTTTCTAACTTTTCGAGTAGAGAAAAATGTTCAAAAATTAAAAAAAAAATAATCAATGATTTAAAAGGTACCGATTGGAAGTCTCAAAGATTCCTTGAGAATATTTTTTAGAAATGGTCTAGACACGACACTTCGACAAGGCAATAATACAAACATAATAATTTATTTATTACTACAAATATGAGTTTTTTTCGTACTTTTTTTATAATTTTTTTATTCTCAACAAAAAACGACTCGATTGATTTTGCTGAAAATCCATTCAGGTTGCGTAATTACAAGTCGAATGATAGTGATCATATCGGTATCATTATTTGTGCATAAGATAATCGAGACGAAAAACTCCGAACGCACATACACATACAGACAAGTGTCACTCTAAAACGTAAAGATATGTCAAAATTTTGGATTTACAAATTTTGCTCCATAGCAAGAACCTGGAAGTTAAAAATGAGAATCATAAAAAAGGAAGACAAATTATTAAGAAATTTCAAAAACTTCTCACAAGCTCCATGTTGAAATTGAAGTAATTTTCGCTGAAGAATCGCTGAAGATTATGTAGTAACAGTTTGACAGGAATACAAACTGGATCCCAGATATACAGTGTACGTCCTAACCAGTTAAAATACCCAGAATTTTTTGTTAACGATATTTCATATAACATATGCACTATATATGCCTCAAACAAAACTTTATTGGTATATTTATACCTGTAATACATTTTCCATGTATACGTACATATTAGAGTGTGTACAAGATTCGATACGATTAATAATTAATTACACTTTCCACAACATGTGGTTACAGACATTTTACCTACAAAATAAATAGATAACAATACATCTCTCTTCACATTCAGTGCCAGTTGATACCATAGTTAGTTACATAGATATAAGTTATATATATAGATAGATATATTGTTGTAACTAAATTAGACAATTGATAAATGTTTTGTAGTTCTAGGCTCGTTTAGAAAACAATACATACTATAGTAGAACAATAATAATAATATATGTTTATTATATGTCAAATTGAATATCAATTTATTGTAGATACCAATTCAATACGAACGAATTGTTTACAAGATACTAGAACAGAAATTGATACGTTATTTTAAAAAACAAATTGTTTTTTAAGTATATCAAAATGTTGCAGGAGTAATAGAATTTGAATGTATTTTGTATTCGAAAATCACCAATAATCACTTAAAAATACGTCAGCTATTTATAATTTTCTGTTCAATCGATAAGCTGCGCTTACGAAATAAAACTTTATCAATAAAATGATATATAAGTCTGTGTATGGTATGTGATTTAATATTTATCAAAATTTATTCACAAGTTTAAAGAATTATTATTTGTATTTGCAATTAAAAATATTTACTTATTCAATTTTTTCGACCATTCTACATTTCTCAACTCAATAACTACAATTATTTTATATTAGACCCCGCAAACGGTAAGATATTCTACATAAGACATAAGATTTTCTGATCAGAATTATAGGACTGTCCGATGATGTGCGTTGGCCCTAAATATATTTCATATACAATTTACATGTAAACAATTAAATAAATAATTATATTTATTTAAATGCATATGTATTATTACAAATTTTAGCTACTCATGGCAGATTAATCGTTTATTTGATTCGTCATAGAATGAATCAAACTCTAAGTGTGTATATAGTCCAAAAAATTCCATAGTCCAATAATCTGTCAAACGATCTGTGCTAAATTTTTTATTTTAGTATTCAGCACTATTGGAACCTGTTAAAGAAATAAGTTTTATTATATTGGACTAAAATAGTTTAAGGATCTTTTAAATATCAGAAAAAAAGTTTTTATTTAAATTTTTTGTAAATTAAGAAACCATAAAAAAGCTTCTATTAAACAACTTGTTTTCTTCTCTAATTTATATTTTTAGTGCTTTACAACGTATCGATAACTGTTATGGAATCCTAGACTATAAGTACTAGATAACTATGATTATATGGTGAACTTGAAGATAGTATTCATCAAATTAATTGTATTATTCTCTAAATAATAATAGTATTATGATTATTATTATAATTACAAGTAGTTTATATTGCTTTTGAATGGCTCATAATTTTAACTTGTTTTGATCGATTTTATCAATTGAAATTATTGATTTATAAACTTATATGTAAGTGGAAATTGATGTTATCGACTGATACTGAATTTGTTAAGATTCATTAAAAATTTTTTAATTAAATTTGTAGAGCATGGTCGAGAATTTTTGAAACCAAAAAAGGTATAGTAAGATGAAACTCATTGTAAACGGAAAATAGTATAGTAAAAATGAAATGAAAATTAATTTAAGGTGATCTGAGGTCGGGATGTGATAGAGGGTGTGTTTTTAAGGGTAAAACGCGGTTTATCTTGATTTTAGGCAAAACTGCAAATGTTATGGAAAGAAATTTAATGGCAAAGTTATAGGTAATAAATAGATCTACAACTTTTATATTACCACTTGTTTCACAAGGCCTCAAAATTTATGTGAAAAATTGAAAGTCTTTTATTTTAAAAAATATTTTTTCTTTTACAAAATTTGGTGAAAACTTAACTCTTTATGTTTCAATTACACTGTAATTTTGTTTAATTTAAAATATTTATTTTTTATCCTTATACAGAATAAATATCGAATATCGAAAAAACACCCTAGTTTTCAATCGAAATATTTTGAGGTTATGTGCAAAAATACTAAATGCAAAAGTTTCAGATTTTTTTATTGCCTACAACGTTGCCATTTAATTTTTTTTCAATAGGACGTGTAGTTTTACCGGAATTTGAGATATACTTTGTTTTACTCTGAAAAACTCACCCCTTTCCACTTCATTTTTGTTACATTCTCTACCGTTTCCAATGGGTTTCATCCTACAATAATTTTTTTCACTATTTACCATTTTTAAAGTCTTCTACCCTGGTCTATAGTAGAGTATACAAACGCACAAAAAATAACCTTAAAAAAATTATTGTATATGACATTTTCCTTAAAGTTACAATGTTTTTTTTTTATATATTATAGGAGATGTTTGTAAATTATAAATGATTTTAAATTCAATATAAAGAAAGATAACACTGACTAAACATGTATACAAAATATTTGTATAGTTGAATACATGAATATACCTTTAGAATATAAAAAGATCCAACAACATAGCTTTTTCGTGTTGAAATTTTTATTTGATTTGATCCTATTTTCAACTGTTATATTACCTACTCTATATATTCAATTTATTTGAATAAGATGATCAAAAAACTATATTTACGTTTGCTATATATTATTTAAACATTTTTTTTATTATTTGTATTATTTATTATTGAGATATAATAATCTAATTCCCTATCAAAATATGTTTTTACAACGATAACCTTTTTATTATTTTGTAAATAAAAGGAAAAAAGGATTCAAAATAAATATTTGAACTATCATTCTTATGTTGAATACTAAAATTTGTAAAAGACGGTGGCTAAAATTCAAATTATTTTCAATTATGGAACAAATGCGTAAATGAAAATTCTTCTCACGAGTGGGTTATCACCAACAGAATATTATGTTCTAAACTAGTATTTAAAAGTTGTGACCAAAAATGATATTTTCCAAATTAATGTACATCAACGCAAGATAAAAAAAATAAAATCGAGATAATTTTACTTAACTTCGGCAAATTTAAAAACTACAACTTAGTTTTTTGATAAAATTCATCATTTAAAATATAATTAGAATTAAAAAATAAATAAAACTTCACTTATTTTAACATTAATTTTTAGATAATATATTGCTCGCAATTTAGTTTTTCGCTTTTAGAAAGTAGTTGCAACGTACACGGCTTATGTCTTACTCTACATCATAAAGATGTGATAATATAAAAAATCAGCCTTTAGAAAATGCATTTTTTTTTCTGGTCACTTACCTCTCTGGCATTATGTTTTATACGCAAACTTACAACAAAAAGACTTCAAAATTTGACAGGGCTTTTCAAAATATAATAAACTAATTTGTAACAATTTCTCATATATAAATAATTTGATGAATTTGTTTCTCAATAACCCAAAAATTCATTTATGGAAATTTTATGACAGCTTTTCTATATTTTATACAAAAATAATTTTCCAATTTCCATAATTTAAATTTAGATTTAGAGACGCAAAGCATTATTAGAGTAATTATTTGGTTTTACTATTTGAAACGAACAATTTTTTGTTTATAGTTAATGATTTGTCTCAACATTTTCATTTGCTTTCAATACTTATGTAAAAATTAATATAATCGAAGTCTAAACATAGTTTTTATTGATTTATAAATTTTCTATTATAAAACTGGTTGATAGATTATTAATGTTTTATAAGCAATATATTCACGTGCATGTCGTAACTGTTGCAGACATGCAAAAAATATTTCTTACTTTCAACTGAAACTATTATTTATTGTATACACATCACAAACATAAATTATGTTTTAGAATTCAGATAAAACTTTTAATATCCTGTATGATGTTTTCAAGTACCAAGCATTCTAAATAACACATTTACAATTATTTACTTTTTTCATGTACAGGATATCCATAAACAGTTGTACAATTTTATAATAATAAGCCCATCGAACTGCAATCACGTCCATTGTACCTAGACATTTTGGGCCTATTTCATGATTCGAACCCACAACCTTCAATCTAAATAGTTAAAATCATGTATTGAAAATTTGCCAAAAAATAAGCTATATTTTCATATAAAAAAACTGAAATCAATGTTTTGCACTAAAAACAATTAAAATCAAAAAATATTGTGAAAAAATCTTATATTAGAAACTCATTGTTCGTAATTACCCGGAATTCGTGTTTCCCACTTTCCCCTAAATTTCTTAGCATACCTCTTTTCACTTTACTTTTTCAGGTGAAAAAAAGGATTGAAAAATGTAGAGAATATTTAAATAAACTTACATTTAGAATAAAATGTTGAAGACGTTATCTCCACTATGGAAGAAAATTTTAAACAAAATAAAAATAAAAAATCTTTGTAAGGTTGCCAATGTTTTACAAGTTTTATTGGGTCGTCTATAAGCACATACTTAAGTTTATGATTAGCATTTTAAAGTAATAAAATTAATAAAGTTTTATGTAATATATTCATGCTAAGATAATAAAAATATTTTAAATAGATATTATACTATTTTGAAAAAAAACATATTTAACCGAAAGGCTCATCAAATTATTTTTATTCAGGATATTCCCAAAGTTTATGTAGTAAATAGATTTTTGTCTATGAAATTTCTGTTCCAGATTATGTTTTGAATAAAAAAAAAAGTTTATGATGTCAATGAGATTCACTGAACTCCTTTCATACCTTACCAAGCGCATTTCATTATGCCATTTTTCAAATTCATTATCTCTTACTTATCAGGTCACCAGAAAAAAAACTTTTTCATTTTCATAACTAAACGAAATTGCTATACAATTTTTTAAGATATAAAATTGTTGTAGCTTTAATTAACGATAACTACTACTATAATTTTATAAAGTCCTAGCGGACGTCACGCGGATTCGCCCACGTAATTCCTGTCTCCGTGAGAATACAGGGATAAAAAATAGCCTATGTTACACGGAGTTAGTGTAGCTTCCCAATGGTGAAAGAATTTTTCAAATCAGTCTAATAGTTTTTAAGTTTAGCCGAACCATACAAAAATACAAATGCTTCATCTTTATCTCGCATTGTTCCCCTTCCCGTTGGAATAAAGGTATAAAAAATTGCCTACATTAGGCGGAAGCGTGTATAGATTTATGGTATTTGATGGTTGGTCCATTTCATCGAACCATTCTATCGTGTTGCTCTATACGTAGATACACACCGGTGTTCTAAGCTACTTATTAAAGTATAATACAGAAATATAAGAATGCTTTAAAATTTGTTTTACATAGAATTGATCGTAAAGAGAGGAATATGATAGTTATTTTTATTTTAACATTTTTATGTAACCATAGTATGAGCTAGAAATATGTAATATAAAACTTTTATTGCACAAACTTTAAAGCATTATTATTATTATTATTATTATTATTTAGTTTTTAGTTTTAAGTTCATATTGTGTATAGTTTATAGAAATGGCTATACAAAAATATATATAATTGTTAAATTTATATATTTTTTTGATAATATTTGTAAATAATGTAATTCTGAAATCATAGTGGATACTTCATAGTGGATAAGTACGTAAGGCGATAAGATTTAGGCGAAAATATTTTTGCCCATAGCATAGAAAGTAGTAGAAGCCTTACTTTCTGTCAATCAAATTGAGATGCGGTATTTTTTCTTTTTATCAAACATGAAATGGGACAATTTAGGTTCAAAAATAAAGTGGTCACTCAAAACCACCCTGAGCAAAAATATTAGATTTTGAATAATGAATCATCATGAATATCAGGCTGAAATTATGCCGCATTTCATGAGATATTGTTAATAAAATAAACCTTCAATGGAAACTATTGGAAAATTAAATCTAGCGTGTGTAGAAAGGCGGCAATGTTTTCCTTATTATAAATAATAAATAATCAATATATATATTTAAACTATTTAGTATCTTATTTCATATTTTATTTTGATATTTATATTTATTTTTCAATAAATATAAAAATGAATTGAGTGAACTGGAAAATTTTCTTTAACAAACTATGTTTGCAATTGACTTTGAACAAAAATATTGTATTTTATATTTTTCATCAATAAAAAATACTGACTTGAGGTATTATTGTGAACAGTCAGTGATTAAACGAACCATTTCAAATTACTATTATTTTTTTAACAATTTATATATTACATTTTTGTAAAAAATAAATTCAATACGGAATCATATTTCTGATGATATTATTTAATTTATTCTACTACAGCAACGGAACTTTAATTGTTTCGTTATTTCAAATAATGATTCTATGGCCATAATCATTTAAAGCAACCGGTAATGTTAATCAGCGAGCAAATCCAAAAGGCTGTAAGACACACAAATTATCAAGATTTTTCTTTATTTTAAAAAGATACTCCTAGAAGTATTGTTAGTATTTTATTCAAATCCTAGCTTATCGATTTGACACAATCGAAGAATAACTTTGCGTGACCATTTCAAATTACATCTTAACACAAACTACATAATTTTTGAATGGATCTAATATTTATAAATTTGAAGTCAAAATTACCATTTAGAAATCAAAAAGCAATGAAAGTATTTGCATTTAACTGAATTTATTTTATAAATTTGAAATTTCGGAAAATCAATTTTGAAATCTATAATCTGGAGTATATAAATTGGGGAAACAATTCTAACATTAATATTATGTTGATTTTACACAAAAATTTTTGTTAAGCCTGATACTTTTGATAGGATGGTTTTATTGATCCACAAAAGCAAGGTATAAACAATAACAAGCTTTTTGGTTAAAAAAAGATCTGGGTAAAGCCACATGATATCGTTGTTATACCCACACACACACATACACTCTTACAAACACTGTGTATTCAAAGATATCGAACAAACATTCATTCTAAAACGGAGTCAATGTTGACTATCTTCGTCGATATCATTTGTGTAAACACACCTAGGCACATTCATACATACCTACATCGGAAAATATAAGATTTATTTTCTATATGAAAACAAATGGAACAGGCAGGGGTGAATTATTTAAAATGGACAATCTAGCTAGCCGCATGGATAAACAATATGCCCTTTTAAAGTCAATATTTTATTTAAAATATTCATAGTTAACATAGAAGAAGAAATATGTTGTGAAATTTAAACTTTATAATACGTGACACGTACACACAAAAAAGATGTTTTAATGGTTTCACAAAAGTTTTCTATTCGGGATGTTTTTAAGCCACAAACAAAATTTTGGTATAGATGTTCATTGAATCACCTAATTTTTCCACTTCCAGCTGTCAGCCTATCTGAACGAAAACTCAACGAAAAGAAATTTTGGTGGCGTATTCAAGACTGAAAAAGTGAGTTGAAGTTCATGAATCAGCAAAATTGGTCTTTCTCTTCCATTTACCTCTCAAAAAAAAAAAAAACTCTCAAACTCTCAGTTTAAACTCTCAGCGAACGTTTTATGTCGGGGTGAGTATTCAGTGTATATTTTGACTAATAATACGCACCAGGAAATTTGTAGACAACAAAATACTTTTAAAAAAAAATTGAAGATAAGAACTAACAGTATTAATTTCTAAGTTGAGCATTGGGTCCATTAAAGGACTGTCCTGGTCTTGTTTTTTTCGTCCCAGTATATGAATGATATTACAAAACACTTTGTATTCTCATATCAAATAGTATGAATATGATATGTAATATTGATGTTTACGGAGAGACTCACAATTTATATACAAATAAGAATGATATTTTCTAGAATATTCAAGGTGTATTGTACGTGAATTGGAGTAACATGTCGAATAGAATTCCAATAGTGTTATTGAAAATTTTCGATCTTTCTATTTGAACATCGGAATTTATAATGTAATGAATTTAAATGGTATGTTTATCCAATAAGATATTTATCCAATAAGTATATGTACGTTTCAGGTAGAGAGAGGTGTTTTACCTTCAGCTGGTAGGCACCTTTATCCAGAGTTAATAATGATATCATGTAGCAATCCAAATAGATTCGCTCTATTTGTTTAAAGCCTTTATTTAATTTGCAATGTATGTTCGGATGAAATATTGAAATTCAATTTTGAAGTATATATCTTGAACGAATTGAGCTTAAAAACTTAGCATACACTTTCATTTTGAATGACAATGCAAGGTTAACTGTGGGACGTCAAATCCAACATGGCAACGCACCCAAGATAACGTTATAACTTGATAGTTAAAGTTTATTTTTTGGCCATTTAAATAAAAGTTTGTATTAAAAGGGTTTTTACTTTTAATTTATATTTTGTTTAGTAAGAAAATGTAGTAACAAGCAGTTTCAAATTGCTGGCTAGGATACTCTAGTTTACATAATAGCTGATGTAAGTCACACTTTTAGTTGTGAATTTTAATCCCCCTTATTCACAATCACACTGGAGTTTTGAGCCTTTTTTCGATCTAGAATCCGGACTCCAATATTATTATTATTATTAATATTGTAACCGCGTTTCAATTATGTAATAATAATGTAAAATGTTTGAAATAAAATAATTGATCAGCTTTGTGTATAGAGACAGAATCAAAACATACAAAGCCATTTCTTGGAATATATAATATTAGATTGAAAATATACCATACAAGAACATAGATAGTGTTATATCTATTTAGATCCTACATAAAGTACAATTCGAATATAACGAGATGCTCGAGATCAAAAAGCTTTACTGTCACTGTCTTTACCACTCATTTGAAGTGTATTTACTTGAAATACGTTGTCGTTATAAGAAAATAATGATTTAAAAAACCCAAGGGACTGATTTTATACGAATAAAAGTAGTCTTTTTAGAATGTAAGCTATTTATTTGGACAAAAAATTCATAGTTTAATAAGGTATTCTTTATTTCCTAAAAATTATAAATACGTTAATTTCATATACAGATATTCTTCATATAAGTTACGAGCAATATTAATAATAATTTTTTTAAATTTAACCGATCTTCGATTTTTTTTAATTACCCATAGAAAACAGCTACAAATTCCAAACTGTATGATATTTAAGTGATTTTAAATTCAAAAATTCCAATATTTCAGTCCATTTATTAATGGATTCGTAATATCTCGGAAAATAAACGTATCGTTAACATAATGTTATAATTGAACATTTTGGGTTCAATTGATATACTGGAATTTTTTTTTTCAAAATCGGTGACAATACTCTTTACTCGATTTTCGCAGTTTTTAAAAAGTAAAAAATGTGAAAAATGCAAAAATTAATTTTTTTCTAAAGTGTGTCTTTCTAAAATTTATTAAAAATTTTGGATTTGAAGGTCGATTTTTCTTAATAAATTCAGATTATATCATCGAAAATACTCACCACAAAGAAACAAATTCATTTGTAGAGAAAGTACGTATACTCATGAAATTATAAGGAAAATCATTTTTCGCAGCCTGAATAGTTTTCTAAAATCATGGGTCATTTCTTCAAAGTGTCTATTTTTTGGAAAATTCATCCGATTTATTTAGAAGCGTGCTTGATATTGAAAACATAATACAATAAACGAGTTGAAAATTCTTTCAGAAGCAATTAAAGTATTTTTCCCCCCAAAATTTATAACTCTTATCACCAGTTTCCAATCCATTCACTATATAAGTAGAAAATGTATATATATTGCTGTACAAGAACAGCATGAACGATATAGAGGTTTATAAAACAACATGATAGTATCCCTGGGGTGCTACAAAAGCTCGATTCTTACACATATATTAGAAACTGATAGATGGATATATACGTTTTACACAGGCCAAATAGAATACTAGGACTTTACACGTATATAGCAAGCAAGCATCATTATTGTATGTCAGAATGTGTTTGTTATATATGAAAAAAGACATGGCTGCAACGTATAAAGTATATGTACGTTGGCTAAAAATGATGTTATATTGTCACATTTAATAAATACGTGAAAATGTGGCAATATTGTTTTTTTTTTTTATATATGTACAAAAAAAACTAATGTACCGGGTGGTCAATGATAAGTAATTTGTGTAACAAACATATGTTAGCTCAAAAATCATTATTCATGAATGTCATGTTTAAAAAAGTACTTCAAAATATTGATTTATAAATAAAATGTCACAAAAAATGAATATTTTTGAAAAATAAACAAGATTCCTTGCCATATAATTATATGAAACCATTTTTTCTAAATGTAAAAATGCTATCTCCCATTTTAGTGACGTCATACGGGTATATAATTTTGAGAATTGTGGTATACAAACACATTGATTAAAAAAACATTATCAAATACTTTTAAATTTATTTTACTTATTAAGATACTGTAGAAAGATTGAGCTGGCAAAGACAATTAATAATTTTACCGAAATAACGTCACATCGTGGCTGCGAATTTTAACTTTAAGTTAATAAATTTATCAGGTGATTTTACGAGTTAAAAATAGAATATTTAGGAATATTTCTATATGAATTTTAAATTTTTTTAGATCAGATTTTAGTCATACAAATAATGTAATACAATCTTTGACAAATAGACGCCTCAGCTTTATTATCAAGCTTTCACGAATTTAAGAAACTAGGTGCTTTTAAGAAATAATACAGGGCTAATTGCATTAATAATGTATTCAATTTGGTTGTTGAGAAATGAATCTGCAATATTAAATTAATTTTTCTGTAAATGCTTGCAAGAATTAAGAAGTTTGTAAAAGATTTGTTACACAAGTAATGGAAAAAATTTTATTACTGATATAATTTATTTTTGAACCTTTTTTGACGATATTATCATTGGAGAAGTAGTATAGCAATAATAACGCCAGGAAAAATCTTGTACACTATTTTGGTATTTAATAAATTAAAACATTCAAAGCTCTAGGAGAATATTAAAGAATAAGTACAAAAATATTTATTGCTAGAATTTTACAAAATATATCTACCTTCTAGTAATTTAGCCTCCATAAAACGAATAAAAATATAAATTATAGTCTCGTGTTTATCTTTTATACGAAAAGGATATCGTAACTTTAAAATAAATTTCAAAAATGAGTGAAACAGTTAAGAGTTATTAGTTGAGCAAAATATGCTCACTATAGTAGAATCACCTGTGCAAAGTGTACTATTTTAATGCTTATATAAAAAAAAAAAATTAAACTTCTTTTTGAATTTTATACTTGATATCATATAAAATATGAATTATTTTTAGTCCACATTTTATTGACCACAGCAAATCAATTTGGTGTAGTGGTCATAGAATCACTTAATTATTCAATTTCCGTTTGTCCGTCCTCAAGATAACAAAAAAAAAAACGAAAAAATATATAGAGCTTAAATTTTGGTGGTGTATTCTTACCTAAAATGAGAGTTTAGGTACGTGAATTAACAAAATCAGTCCCAATACTTCTAAATGTCAACTATTCTTGGATGTTTTTTGATTGCAATATTCTCTTGTCATGTTTGTATAGGATGATTTTTTTAATTTGGCCACAAATTTTCGATACACGTGAAAAATATTATGTTACAAAAACCAAAATAAAGAGTATTCTGTGTTGATAATTTGAAAATGTGTCTCTCTTGTGTTGGATGTCATTTTAAATATTCAATTGCGTACAAATGTATATTATTGTTATTATGTTATAAATTTATTTTTATTATTGTTGAAAGAATATTTCGAGTAACATAAACAACAAATTATATAACGGTTCAATCAACATTATCAATATTGACATAAAAATATTTATTTTATTTTTTTTTATAAATAAAAAAGATTCATGGCAAACGAAAACAAATGTATGTTATGAGATAAGACCGTACCTCCATGTACAAATTTTAATCCATTTTTATATATAATAATCCATTTTTATATCGTCTGCATGGATGAAATATAACAAGAGTATAAAATTTTTACGAAAGGATCAGAAACGCTGATCATATTGTTCCAGAAATTTTGTTATGTCAAGAGTACTGTGAATAATTTTACATCCATATGATTCAAAAATTAATTCTATATTTTAGATAGTTGGTTAATATATTAGACCAGTATAGAAGCCTTTAAAAATGGTAAAAAATGGAAAAAAAATTATAGTAGCATGAAACCCATTGGATACGACAGACAATATAACAAAAATGAATGGGAAAATAATTTACGGTACGATCTGAGGTCGGGAAGTGGAAGGTGTGACTTTTTAAGGGTAAAACACGGTTTATCTCGATTTCTGGAAAAACTACAAGTCCTATGGTTGAATGGCAAAGTTGTAGATAATAAAAAGATCTACAAATTTATATTTACATTTTTCCACATCAAAATTTATGCGAAGAATTGAAATACACTTTTTATTTCTATCCTTTACAAAAAAATTGTTTTATTCTCTTCCGTTTCCAATGGGTTTCACATCCTACTATAATTTGTTTCAACTTTTCACCATTTTTAAAGACTTCTTTCCTGGTCTACGGTGTAAAATTACTTAAACTGAAATTCCATTTATTACTTACATGTGAGTGAGTACGTATGAGAAAATTCAAATAATTATTGTTGTTGATGAAAAGAAAGGAATGGAAAACATAGAGTGTATAAAATATAAAAAAATATATATCCTACCTAAGTATAATAAGGGTAGGTATATGAATAATTAGAGATGTGGAAAGCATTCAAACATTATTTTATAGATGGTAGAAAAAAATTTATATATAACTTGAAAAAACATTTATTATTATAAAAAACAATATCGTAAAAAACTATAACAATTAAATAAAGGTGATTCGAAGGTTTACTAATTTATACCAACTCGGTAAATCCGTGTGAATATTTCGATTATTCTGCGAGATATTTGCACTTTATTTTCGTGTTTTGTCTTAACGTAATACGGAAAAAAAGTTAATTTTTGTTTATAAAATGTACAACAATACGACGAGAATTACGGTGGTTTATTCACAATGAAATTTAATAATTTTAAACAAAAACTTGGAAACATATTTCTAGGAAAAGGTGACACGAAAAAATGAAATAAAAAAATAAACAGAATACAATTTTTTAATATTTTTTTGATAGAATTTTGATGGTAAAATTTTGAAATATAAATAAAAATATAATCGAATTTCATATAAATAAATCTTTTGTTTTCTCGGTTTTGTAAGAAATTTAATTTAATACGTAGAATGGAATTTTATTGAGTTTCTAGATTTTTTAAACATTTTTATATTTTATTTTTTCCTATATCTTTTTTTTTATACATTGGTCTGATCTTGAGACATTCGTATTTTCCGAAAAATATACAGAAGTGTATATTTGTATATGTCAAAATTTCGTTTAAGTTTTCTTTGTCTTTAAAGAGAGCTATTTCAAATTTAGGCATTAAAATTGCTTCTTTTTCTTGGAACTTTAATTAAATCAATACTCAAGGATGCAAGAAACAAAAAAATTTTTAAAAGCCATTTTTATGGACGATTGCCAAAGGTGACTCAAGTTCAAAAATGAAATTGGTATCTGCCAAGGTCAAAAGTTATGGGATAATTGCTTAAAAAAATTACCAAATTTCTCAACAAAAACTGCTATAACTCCGGGAGTTCATACATTGAAAATTTTTACAAACATAAAGAATTCATCAAAAATTATACTAAATCATTTCACAAGTAACAGGAGCGCTCAAAAATTATTTGAGCCGAGGGTTATGAGCATTTTCAAAAGTAATATCAGTTTTTGCTTAGAATTTTGGCAGAATTTTTTCAAGCAAATGCCTCTATAACTTTTCAATCGAACAGAAAATTGTTATCAAAAGCTAGAGTCACCTGTTCTAAAACAAGTTTTACAATTTTCTTCGTCTAGGATTTTTCTTCAGAAGGATTCTTTAGAACGGTTTATAATTTATAATAACTCTTTTTAAAAACCAACTTTATGAGCGTGTTGTATACATGGTTATGAATAATTCTGATATTGCCTATTTAATATTTATAAGTCTAATTTAAAAATGGGTAAGTAATTCATTTTAACCTTAGGTTATAAAAAATAAAAATAATACCAAACATATTTACAACCATAAGTAGTATACCCTATAGTCCTGTATATTTTTATACATAATATAACTTCACAACAAGTGGACCGATAAACGTATAAAAAAATATACGTTATATTTTATACATTGTTAAAGAAAATATTAATTCAAGAGGCCTATAAATAACCGACACAGAACAATAGAAAATAGTACGTACAATATACCTCAAACATCCGAGAGGTTTTTTTTAACAGGCCCGGCTAAATCTCTTTAAGTGATAAGGTTTGGAAAAAAGGAAAAATGTGTTTAATACTGAAAATATATAGAATATATCAAAGTATATTGGTTTTAATCTAAAGTTTGAAACGCTAGCAAATATTGACCTCACAAAACAAAAATTTTGGTGTAGATGTAGATTGTCTGTCCGTTTGTCCACCTGCCTGTCCGTCACAAAGATCACCCAAAAGTTATACCGAGCTGAAGTTTTGGTGAAGTATTCTAACCATTATAAAAGAGACTTTTAGTTTGTGAATGATCAAGATAGTTCCATTGGGTCCAATAGATCCTTGAGTCAACTTTTAAGCCATAAGAGATAGAAGAAATATTCAAAAACTAATTTGTTTTGTAAAACAACATTTTTTTGTAAATTGTTTGGATTCGCTACAATTCTAATCTACAAATCCGCATATCCTAATTACAATTAATGTTATCATATACTGTGTATAGTCTGGATATTTCAGTATTTTATGAATATTCATAATTAAAAACAGTACAAATTAATACTTTTAATTGTTATCTTCACTTGTTTAAAAAAAAAAGTTAATTTCAAATCAATCAATTTCAAAACAATAATTTAATATGAAACTATTAAACTACAATCATCTCAAATATTATTTGTTTTTTAACCATTTTATAAATATATTATATTACACTCTTTACCATGGTCGATTACCTACCTATATACTTTATATAAAAAGATTATTGTTCAGAAAATTATTAAAATGAGATTGGAAAACTTATATGTATGTGTATGTATATATATATTCATTCCTCTTCTTCTTTTATCTTTAAATAAATTCACAAATATCACAATTCTATTGAAATGGAATATAAATTTATATCCAATAAACTGTTACAGATGGTACGTAAACAGAGAGACGTACGTCATACGTTCAAATTACGTTCGAACTGAACGTGTATCAATGATACATTCGGTTTATAGTTTATTTGTTGAATTTATTTATATAAAATATATATCAGGTCACATTGTAACGATATTTGAGATATACCGCATGTAATTCTACGTTATGTACGCGTGTCAGAAGTAATACTTCTTTGGTATCATTAAAAATCTATTTTTAATTGCATACAAATAATAAATTACAATAAGAACTTGAGAAGGATAGTCAATACAGTCAATAAAGCTCAGTTTAAATTTGTATAATTCAATAAATAAATATATATTTTCGAACATTAAATGTAACCATAAATCATAACAACAGCTTTGGACAATATCTGTCGCTTTTCTATAGGTTTCTAAAAAAAACAGTTGCAGGTAGCACGATTGCGTGGTCTTGCTTGGTCTTTTTGATACGTTTCTGCTCGTATTTACTTAATAAATGTATAGCGAACGTTCAGTCTATACTATAAAATGTCTATGGTCTTTATAAAACGATTTCCGATAGATGCAAATTGATAACATATAAAACATGAGTTAGTCGTTGAGCTTAGAAACAAACACCAGACGAAAATAAAAATGGAGAATAAAAACAAATAAATTTATTTTATTGCAATCGTGATCATCACACCCATTTAATTTCATATTAAAATGGGAAAAACTATTAAAATCTAATTAAGAGTGTTTATACTAGATATAATAAAATAAATAATGTTTATTTGTATACAATATTATTCTTTAGTTTTAATGCATTGTTAAACTTACCAATGGAAAGGTCTTGTAATGGTGCCGAATTCAGTTAATCTCGAATTTGGATACATCGTTATGTTTCAGGGTCATTAGTGCCCCTATACAACGTTGTTAGTGTCCCAATCCATGTACTATCAGAATGGATTTGGAACCACTTTCAAACAACGCGTAATTACGTAAATTCAGACTTAATTCAGGCAAATCGATCCAGATGCTTTTGTGGTGGTTAAAAACCTAAAAACAAGAAGAATATTCGTTAATAAATCGCCATATTTAAACAGCTATGAATTTCACCAAATTTTGCATCCAGCATCTAGATAGCATCCTTCAATTACATTATTTCGGCTTCCTAGATTTTCGCATACATTTAAATATATGGATTTGTATAATTTTGCAATGTATCGTTAAACAAGAAATTTTTTTCGTTCTTAGTGATTTCAAAGTTTTTATTTTCGTCGAAGTAATTAAAAATTTATTCATATTTTTATACCTTTAATCCCAAAATGTTAACATAAAAAATAGGATATTAAACATGGGCACAGAGAAATAAGGATTCTCTTTGTCGTTCTTTGTTGATAACAACAATAATTAGTAAACATATTACAGAAAATTAAAAAAAGTTTTATGCTTTTATTAAAAAAAATAAAAAACCGTGTTTTATTCAAAAACAAAACAAAGTAAAACCATCAATTGTGAACAAAAACCACTTTGAGTTAAATGTTCGGTATTAAAATAGAGGTTTCAAAGGTGGATACAGTTTTGAAAATATGGTAAACGAATTAGTAAGCTACTTGCCAAATTTTTTTACCTCACGTTTCTTATATTCTCAGAGCTGATTTTTATGTATGAACCAAAGTAAATATTTTTAAAATTCATACTTTCAGACCCTTCCTGTCGGCGGTAATTTTTGCCAGGCGCTTATAAAGGTCCCAAAAAAAATACAAGATAAATTGTTAAAGATTTTAGTTTTCATTGTTATTCTTTGGGACTTTGGAACTTAGAAAAGTCAGATCATCAGTGTCTAGCAAATTTGGTTCAAAGGCATATTATCATATAAGTCTATATACAGAGTTTAAGACATTCGCAAGAGTAATCCTTGTCAACTGATTGTGAGACTATCCCAATTAAACCTATGCTCCGATTCCATTTTTTTCGTAGCGCAGAAATACAAAAGTAATTTCATACCACCATTTTTCGGATTCTTTCACTTGTAAGGTCATGAGAAAAGATTAAATTAAAACCAGTTAATGTGATTAAATTTTCTAAAAGGTTCTACGAAAACTGATTTTCTTGCGAACTACCTTAATATGCAACCCTCATTATTAATTACCAAGGTATGAGAGGTACTGAACTCTAAATAACTAACAATGTGTTTGTTAATAACTTTATGAAATATAATTTAATTAATTTTTTTTTTCAGTATTAAATAATTTATATATACAGCTCGGCAGGCTGCTAGCTCACTGTTGTATGGGTAATGCTTTGTTATAATGAAATGTACATGACAATTCAATTTTATAATAAACATTACGTTTTTTATTTGTCAGAAGAATTAAATATTTATGAATGAATTAATATTTTCAAACATATTCGCTTCATGGTTCATAAACTGACAGCTCATGGGTTATACAGTAACGGTCTTTCTGCAATTTTTTTTTCATAGTAAGTGAAGTAAGGAAACTACGGCAATAAATCCTGCATGGCATCAGCTTTGATACATTTGAAAAGAGTGAGAATTCAGTTGGATCACTTTTTCAATGGGAACTTTAGGAGTCGAGGTTTGTACTAGCAGACAGTGTGTCCTAGATTTTATAAATGTGCAATCAAATTTTAATTGAAGACGGAGTTAGGAATATTTTATTTACAAAATGGCACATTACATGTAAAGCAATTAAATTTATTATGTATGCCTTTTCTTAACACTTTTTTGTTCCTATAAATTTATATTTATTACGAAAATAAAAATATACATACAAAAATCAGTGTGAAAACAATAACTTTCTTATAGAAAGTACATAAAAATTCGAATTATTTACTTACTAGACTTGGATTTCAATTAATTAATAATGTTTTCGGTTTTGGAACTAGCAAAATATTATTGTAATTTAAATTAAAAGCCATTGCACAATAATCAAAATTGAAAATTACTTTTTTGTGCTCGGATACCAAATACGTATTATTATTAAAATTGTAGAAAATAAATTTGACAAAATTTTTATAAAGAAGTACAATAATAAATTTTATAAGAAATTTCTAATCTGAACGTGACAAGTAGTCTCATGCACTACATTTTGATATTGTATAAATTTTTAAATGAATAAACTTATCCATATTATAAATGCAACACTCATTGCATTTAAAATGCATGGCTTCTTCTCTCATTATTATATAATTAAAAAATAATAAATATTTATTTTGAATAAAAATAAAAAAAACAAATTTTTTCTTTTCTTCAAGTAACAAAAAGTATGAGCGAGTGAAATAAAATTGAATCCAACTAATTGAGAAAATTTGATTTATTTATCTTTAAGTCGTACGGACTACCAAAAGAATGTGCCCAAAACGCTTAATTTGTATTTGGTGTATTCGCGTTTGCATAATAACTACTGATTTGTGGTTAAATATCTATTTCGAACAAACTGAAGAATTTTGCACCAGATTATATATATTTTTGTTTCATATATTTACGTTTCAAGGTCTCAAAGAACTCAAAATTAACGTTTTTGGAGAGATGCCTGTGTGTCTGTACGTGCGTTTATTTTTTTCATCTCGATTATCTGAAAAAAGAAATAATTCTATCGAATTGGCACCACTTCCATTCGACGCGTAATTATGTAAATTAAAACTGAAAGTCTTTTCAGCAAAATACGATAAACCGTTTTTTGTTTAGGATAAAAAAAATTACTCTTTTTTTTTTAATAATAATAAACTGTTGTTTTTTTTATTATCCTCATTGGTAAGCTTGTCGTGTGGACCTTACAGGTCACACCCAGAACACTTGTCTCTAATTCTATTACTACTTAGAATGCAATTATTTGGAAGACTTATTTGAAAAATCAAGTATTGTGGCCAGAAATAGATAATTTGCGAAATAGGTTAAAATTTTTATTATGAATTACGAAAATCAAGAAAAAAACAACTTAGATTGGATCGAATTTTATGAATTTTTAAATATTTATACCAAAGCTTAAATCCTTTCATTTAATGTGTACTCACAAACTACCTCTTTAGTATAATGCTTGAAGAAGGAATTAGACTGAACTAATTTATATTCTATTTTGTAATCATACCATAAGAAAGAAGGATTTCTTTTATCCTTTGTTTGAATATAGACCGTGAGTCAATAATATATATTTTAGATTCTGTTTACTTACCTTTTAAAAAGTTTATTCATTATGAATTACGCGAATTTTTTCGTTTTGAACGGGACTTATTTCCGAAGTTTTGCCACGAAAAAAAAGCTCGAAACTTTGTTTAAACTGAGATTATAGAAAAAGATTTTAATTATTAAACTATTAACCTCACTTTTATCACTCACAAGAGCAGATAGTTATTTTTTTTGATAGTTAGTTAATTTAGTGGCTTGCTTAAAGCTAATTTATTTATCGATTTTCAGGAAGTTTCGAATTTGACTTTTAAACTGTTTCATCAGGTCAGTCTCTCCAAAGCTCTTTTTATTTGTCTTTTTTTTTTTAAATTATTTCTTAAATAATTATTCGTTACCTGTTTTTGAAAAATGGCAGAAATTTTTCCAGATCCCCTGATGGATAGGATCATTTAAGTTAAGGGTCCTATCCAGTTAAGGGACATAACTCTCACTTTTGCCTATTCCCGTTTTTATTGGCTTTGAAAGATACCTCCAATACAACGAAAAAATGATTTTGAACTTAAAATTCCCGGAAAACTCGATCGTGATGGGATTCTAAAAGACAGGTTAATGGCATCATTATAGACACACGATCTAATATGATATATAAAATGTGCAGTGATTTTAAAACTAGAAAGAAACCAACGTGGTGCAGGTAAGCCCGTTGGACGATGTGATTTATGATAATTTATGGTTTCGTGCATTCATGTAATCTGGTCTATTTTCTATAGATGTATTCTGTCTTGTGTCTATCCATGAAAAATTTTATTTTTAAACCAAAAACTACATTTCTACAAAAATAATAATTTAATATGGCCGGCTATGATTTTGTTTCCCCTTACAGGTAGCATAATCTTCAAAAATAACATCAAAAATGTGATGTCTTTGTTATCTTATTTTTATCACTCCCCCCAGGACTTCGAAAACATTTCTTAAAATACCACCCGTTCTTATTCAAACTAGAGTCATTCATGGATTTTTTGAAATCGATGTGAAATAAAATTAAGCAATTCACAGAGCTATTAGTTCAAATATTGTTTTCCAAAACCATTTATGTGTCACAAAAAATGTAAATAATAATTAATAGTATAGATACACATTAAAATGAATCTGGATAGAATTAATTTTGATGAATTACTATTTTTTTTTTTTTAAACTGACATTTTATCACATCCATACATTTCATATTGCTATCAATCTGTTTTGCTGTTGAGGAAGTGTGTATATGTACACATAATGTGTGTGTATTCTCTATTTATAGTGTGTAAATTTCTGTGAAAAACATTATATTTAATATGATTTTCATTTCCATTTTCATGCTATATTAAACATGCCACCATCATCATGAACGTGTTCGTTTATAATTTTATGTATTTTACAGAATATGTTTGTTGAAACTATGATCGTTGATTTAAATATAATGGCTGTATGTAAAATTAACACTTATATATGGGTTACAAGAACATTTTAGTATTTAGTATAAAATATATAACACTGCTTTTAGCTCGCGACTTTACATTCGCAGCAATAATCCTTTTAAATTTAATCGAAAATGTTCTATTAAAAATATTCAGCCTCCAGTTATTTTAATAGAAGCCCATCACAGATTTCAAAATTTATACGATTTGCGTAACGACAACACAACAAAATAAAATAACTATTCACTCAAGTAATGAATAATCATTCGTTTATTTTGGAATTATATAAGGAAAGTAGGTCAGATTATTTTATGGCAGAAACTGTTGGTGGAGTTGATAAATATTTATACGATATTCATAATTTCAAATATAATAAATGGGAGTTATTTGAACATTTACAAATGTAAAATTTGGGTTTTTATCTAATTTACTTATTTCCAGGGTCTCAATTTAATTTTTGGCTCTTGTTGCAAATAAGTAACACCGCCGACTCGAGTTCACTATCAATTTGATGACTGGTAAGAGGAATAGAGGAGTTCGAAGGAGTTTTATGGTTGTTTATGAGTTCTTTGTACCTTGTTCAAAATGATCAACTGGACTGACCAACATAACATTGCATTGTAGGCAAGATAATCAGAAAAAACGACTTTTATTAAGGATGGGGTATTTTCCTAAGCATTAAAAATAGATTTGCTTTATTTACCATTATTATTATAAGGTGCTTGTATACTAAATTTCCGAAAGAGATTTCCAATTTGTTGTGAGATATTGCCCACATGTGGGAGAGATAAGAAATTTTTTGGTAAAAAATTCCAACATGCTTTTTGAAACACTTTGTATATTTGTGCATTTTATTTGGCTACCAGTAAACATTGATATTATTAGATAGATGAAAACGAATTGGGGGATTGAACGGACGTGGTTATAAGTGACGAATGGGGTCAGGGAAATACTTGTTGAAAAAAGAAAATTGTAATAACATATACACATTCATGGCCTATTTCAATTCATAATATGTCAAAAACATAAAAACCATTAGTACAAATTTTAAGGTATGGTGTAACATAACTCCTAAACTAGCTTCTACGAATCAGTCAGAGCTTGTGTGTATGGATATGATTTGAACTGGAAAATAAAAAAATTTATTATTGGACGGGCAATCAATAATTTTTACACATAGTAAAAATTTGTGGGTAAAATAAACATAATTTAGATATTAGAACCAGTCCATACAAAATTCATATTGATTATTTACACCAAAAAATATTACAGATCTTTTTTAACGCAAATACAAAAATTTTAAAATAAACTAGTGAAAACTGTTACAAATTGGACTTTATTGGAACCAACATGACTAATTCTATGTTCCTATTTTGAAAATAATAATAATTAGTTAGAAAAGAACCAAAAAATGATTACCCAATTCATCGGCCCGATCTAATCTATATTAACAATACTTTTCATTGAAATAAACCTGTTTGATTATTGATTAACCCGGTCCTGATAAATAATAAAAGGACTGTAAGACTATATGTACATGCTTAAGTAATACTTATAAAAATAATTTTCAAGAAATAATATATAATACCTTTAATAAAATTTCTTGAAAAATACTTCTCCAATCTTAGTCGAAATATTTAAAGTGCTTTTTAAGTTTTTCCTTTTCTTCTTTCCATGGTTAATTTAATTTTCTTTTTATTTACTTTATTGAGGTATGTTGAATAATTTTTATATTCAATGAAAAAGTTTATAATTAATTGACCTTTTTTAATAAATTTAAAAAAAGGAAATCTCTTTGAGTGCATTATTTCGAAATATTACCTGGAATTCTTTAGAAAACGTATTAATTATTTTTAGTTTTCGATAACATAATTTGGAAAAACAAAGTAATTTTTTCAAAAGCTCTTTGAATTATTTCATGATCAAATCTCACCATTGAACATGCCAGAATCAATAGCCAGCGAATCGAGTTCTGAGAATGTTTTGAAATTGAATAAGGGATTGATTTTGCGAGATTACACAGAGGTGATAAGCAATCACGAGTGTGAGTGTTAACAAGCAAAGATATCGACCAATTTCGAAAGTTTTTAAATGCATTTAAATCATCTAATTTTGAGCATATTTAAATTTAATTTTGAATACTCTGCTCTGCTAAATTTTCATTCATTTTTACTTATATTTTTCAAAGTAAGTTTATTTCAATAACCCAATAAATTAATTTATCAATATTATCCATGCACTTCAATAATTACCTCAACCGTAAGTTTGAATAAATGTTGATAATGTATCGATAGTGAATACATCTTTAATTAAAATAAACCATAATTAGATAGTATTAAATAGACCATATTTAATCTCTTTGAGCTCTCATTATCTACGAATATATCTTTACTCATTAAATATAGTTATTCTTGTACAATAATAATATATCCTTTTCAATGCTTTCTATTTTTGTTCCTGTATTCACGAAGTATATAATTTGTGAAAAGAGAAAAAAAAATTGTGTAATGATTTAGATGCGTGACCGTAAAGATTTTTCTTTTATTCCTGTCTTTTTTCCCTTTTTTTGTATAACTTTTTTTTAGAGACCATACAATGATAGTCCGGTATTTGGTCCGTAAATATAGTTGGGAGTTTTTTTAAAATAGTGACAAAAATTAGTACATAAAAAACAGGGTTTACTTCAAACTCAAAAACATCCATGATTTTGATGTTTCCTTTTTTGTTATTATACTCAACAGAGTATATAAATTTTAGTCTAAAGTTTATAACGCTTCCAAATATTGACAGCCCAAACAAAATTTCGGTATAAGTGTTCATAGAAGTATATAAATAGCTAACTCTGTTAGTTGTTATTTTCACTTATCCGTATACTTTAATACCAGAAACATTGTAGAGCAAGAAGGTTTCGAAGGGGCCGTCAACACTCCTTCTGGAGGAAGAGCGACAAACTTTCAACTTCTGCAAATAGTGAGGCTCATTTAACTAATCTACAGTTGGCATCGATATCGGATACAATCACCAATATTACCACTATATACCGGTCTAATATCATTCTCTTAAAAGTAGACATACTATAAACATTTTCATTATTCTCATCCTTTATTTATTTCCTCATTATCACATTGAAATTATGATCACGTAAATAAGAATTAGTAAATTTAAAAAAAATATTTGATACGAACTTTGATATTATTTATTTAAATGGTTTTTATTTGATTTTGCGTCTATTTACTTAACGTTTGTAGGAAGTTTTTTAATTATTCATGCATATTTATGCATATCATGTTCTATAAAAATGTTTGCCATGGTAAGTTTTAATTTATAGATTTAAATAATGGCGAACTAAAACATTCTCTTTAAAATTATTAATCTTTTATTTTTCAATCAAAGTGAATGTATAGATTAACAAACCCCGCCACCGGTTCGCACGGGCGTTATTTAGTTATATGCAGCTCAAAGCTTAAAGAATCATACTAACTGATGACAAAATAATTGGTGTTTTAGATGCAGTAAAAACTATCTACGAGAAATCAATTTACAACAACATTCTGTGTATATATATTTTTTTAAAGCACTTTTCAACTACTAAAGTTATACAGTGACTACAGTGAGTATATATTCAATATATACAACAACAGTACACAGCAATCCTAGATGTTCACCCATCCATGTTCTGACTGTGTCAGTTGTTGGTTAACTTTGATGATCTGTTGAGATCGGTAATTCTTAGATGTATAATTTACTTGTTGAGTTATTCTGGTGTTCCGTTCTATTTTGTACACCCAGTATATACATCAATGTAAAAATATTTTTCATTTAATAAATATGGTTTTTCGTTTTGCTAAAAATAATATGTATACTTTTTTATTTATTTTTAAAACTAATATTTTAAATATATACTTTTAATCGGAGAATGTTTTCATAATTTCATACTAACTTTTATAGCAGATACATAGAAATAACTATATAAAAGTTTTATATTAAAAAAATAAATGAAAAATTGTTTTTCTAATTTTATCGTAAATATTTTAAAAAAAGTTTGTAATGGAGTTTTATTTCTACCTTTTTAAATTACAAAAATATACAACATTATACCTTTTCATAATTTGAATGCATATATATTACGTTTATAAACAAAAAACGAGTACAACTCTACAAATTAGACCAAGAAATTCCTTACAAGAGAGTTTGGATAGAAAATAAAATGTATTATAACTATTATTACATTATATATATTAATGCATTATAATACATGTCTTAATTAACAGAATTTAAGCTGGAATTGTTGTGATTCTAAACAGTCTATAAAAAAATGTTTTAAACAAAAGCTTTTTGTTTCCGAAATTTTGTATTTATGGGACACAATTGATAGATTTTTGTCCCAAATGTTATGGTCGTTTTCCGTGATAAATCATGTCACAAAGTACAAACGTACGTACTTAATTTACGGATACACATATTCGGACATCTTTTTAAATGTCTCGAATATGATATCATTCCCATTTTTTGTTATTTTCAGGGCGATTCCAATAATTTCCGTTGGAGAAAGTTAATAAAATATTTCATGTAAGTTTCTATGAACAATTTTGAAAAGTTAAATAACTTATATAATCAGAGGGCTTTAAGCATGAACAATGCGGAATTTATAAAAAAGGGATGTAGATATTTACTGAGATTGAACGCCTTCAATCCACGCCTCATTGTTCACTGGATGCAGGGTTTTTTAGAACGTTTAAAAAAAATTTCATACATCGGCTTTTACAGAACATCTATCAGATATTGATGGCTATAGAAACATATTGAAATGAATCTAACTACTTCAGGTTACTCGAGCGTGAATTCAATTTTCGACAGATTTTCCCTTATTTTACATGGATTTCGAACTATTTCTATTATATCATAATAAACTTTCAACAGGGTTGAAGATAAAGTAGGAGAGTATGAAGAAATTTTCTGTCTCTCTCTTGCAAAAAATTTATTATGGGTGATTCAACGATAAGCAGCATTAATGTAATTTATATAAAATTTTTGTTCACCGTCAACTCATTTATGCATATTATCTTAAATTTTGAAGGGAAGTGTATATAAGTGCCATGGACATCGCTTGGACCTATTTTCATAGAATAACCTTTATGTTTAATCACAATGGAGATGAACATATATGACGCCATTTATACAAATCTCCTTCTTTATTTAATTGAAGATTTTGAACGTCCATATTTTGGCTATTTTTTAAGATTATTAAAAAAATAACTTCAAATTTCTGAAGTAAAGACGTTTCAATTAAAAAAAATTAAGTGAAAAGATTTGTGCATCTTTTCTATTTTCACGCGTTACCCCCATAATTTTTTCTGTTTCTATATTTTCCACCCTCAAAATTTGTCTACGTTTCGTAACTGCTAATAATATTTAAAGCATAAAGTAAAAGCTCTAACTATACTATGTCATGCTGAAACTACCTTAATCCATTTCTGTTCTGTATTTAAAAAATGTCCTCAATCCTATTATTGTGTAAATTTATTACTGTGTGGTTTGCTAAATATCATATATATGTATATCATCCTAGTGTATTTGTAACATATGTATTTATGTACATTCCATCAATTTAATGCGTGACGTTAAACTTGAGGTTAGATTATGTGGAATGATTAGTTTACCACCGCATATCTAAACTAAACCAATCAATTATTTATTCAGTAACTGTATCTGTATATCATGTAGTTATGCAACGTGAAACAAATCAATACGAAATACAATGTGTTTACAAATCGTTGGATTCCACCAGGAGGTACAATAGAAAATGAACTTTAAACAATTGATTGTCTAATTAAAAAAAAAAACTACTTTAGCAGACGCTGGTGTGAAAAGGTAAACGTTTTCTATTCGTCGGAACTAAATTTCTATTCGTCCGATCCCTACTTGGGTCAATTGGGATGCCCTTTAAATAAAATGCGTTTTATGAGCAAATCTATGGTGTAGACAAATAGCCTACTGTCAGTTAGTCCGAATCTAAAAGTTTAAAAGTGAATTGCGAGCAATTTATTAACTGAAATTAGTGTTCAAATTAATGAAATGATATGTATTTTTTAATTCTAACTATATTTACATTTATGAATTTTATCAAAAGACTGATATAAAGATTTTTTTTTTAAATTTTCCGATATTTTTACTATTGTATAAGACCTATAAAATACCGACGAAAATTTCAAAATTTTTTGTTTGCTATTTGTGAGTTTTCTGGGATAATTGAGATCTTAAAACTCCAAAAATAATATTTATTTTGCAATCGGTCGACTAGTTTTCGAGATATTGCATGGAATACATTCGATAAATCGGCCGCTGGAACGGATTTCTAGCGATATCTCAAAAACTACACATTCAATCGTTAAATAGATATTATTTTTGAAATCTACGGGTCAAATATACCTTAGGTTATATATTTCATCTAAATCGGGAACGAAAAAAATTTTCGATTTTCTCGATTTTTTCAAAGGGGTACCCCTTAAAAAAATCGCCAAAAATCGAAAAATAATTTTTTTATCTGATTTCGAAAATATCTATGTTTATAAGGGTATTTTGATACGTAGATTTCAAAAATAACATTTATTTAACGATAGGATGTATAGTTTTTGAGATATCTTCAAAAATTCGATCCCGAGGCCGATTTAGTGGCTGTATTTCATGCAATATCTCAAAAACTAGTCGACCGATTGTAAAATAAATGTTATTTTTGAAGTTTTTAGATCTTCATTATCCTAGAAATTCCATTAAATCATACGGTTTGAACATAACAAATCAATTTACAGTCGATTTCAAAATTTGTAATCCTAATTGATTGATTCTGTTCCAAATTTCAGACTGGCAATCTTTATAGCCTAGGGTTATTTAAAAAGTTGTTATTTAAATTTTTTTAATTGGTTTTATAAAACATAGGGTATTTAATTTTTCATGCTTACCCCGTTTAACAATCGATTGATGATAAAGCAAAAATAAACAATTAATCAAATGAGAACAGTTTTAACTATTTTTGTGCTAAAAGCATTGTATATAAACTGGGCAACAAATTACTTGACTTTTCATATATTGGAAATTTTCTCTTAAATATAGAATTTAACTTCGTTTGTGGAAATATTTTTTCACAATTCCAAAAGTCTTTGTAGTAGAATATATTAAGAGGGGAAATCATCAGAAGGCAAAAATGCCTTTTAGTACAATGTAGCAATTTTATTGTTTAATTGTATTGGTGGAGCCGGCTACTTCGTTCTTATCCAAGCGACGACACCGTGATCAATTAACCGCCCCCTTTTTTGATAAATTATTATAATTGATCAAACTACTGCTATCTGGATTCGAACCAGTAACCTCCAATCTTAATCAATTATGTGAAGGTACTGTACTAGTATCTTTACTCACTTGAGCCTGTAAGTCGTGAACTAACATAAATAAAATAAGAGCTAAGGAAGAGATTTTCATCACAAAGATCTAAGGCTTAGATTTGCTTCCCTTTTGTTAAGGTACTTTTCCCTATTTTGACTCCTATCTATTTATTTCAAATAAATCGAACTAATCAACAAAACCGCATTTTCATTAATATTAAAAGTTCATCTTTTTTAAATAAAGCTCAGCTTGAATTCTTAACAAAATAATAAATATAAATTCACAATAACATAAAAAGGATGAAAAATACCGTGGTATTCTTTTGAATTGAAACAGTTTTGTTTCATATACACCTCTTGTATTTATTTTATACATTTCACGGGAATATTTTTTCAAAGATATTTTATTTATTTTTATTTTCTGGGAGTTACAAATACATACAAATGTACTATCTAAATGTATTGAAGGTATATATATATATACTGATAGATAGGATGAATACCCTAAAACAACAAAATAAAGTGTACAAATATATCCGTTTAATAGGGGAATACGGATACAAACACACAATCATTTTCCAAATGGCATAAATGCAATTAAGTCAGATTTTTATATTTATAGAACAAATATCGGGTTTAAAATCGATCCATTAACTCGTTTTTGAGATATTCGATGATAAAAAAAGGTTTTTTAGCACGTAAACTTATGAGAAGTTTCAAAAATTGCAAGTGTGAGATATCATAATATATATATATAAATATACAAATGCACATACCACGTGTTATCAGAGCCTCGCCTTCCCCTTTCCTCTGACTATATATTTTCTTAAATTGCCTTAAATTTATTAATTGTAAAAAGCAGTACAAAGTATTTAAACTTATAGAGAGGTTTCAAAAATTGCATTTTAAAGTGTGTGGCACTTTAATTCCACTCGTCGAAGTCTAGTGTTTGATATGAATTTGATTAATGTATCTTATTAATAAGTAAGAAGGCGCTCGAAATCTCAACCGAAAGTAGAAAGCAAACGGCAAACATTGGACAATTTCATATTTGCCGACTTTTAGGTATATAGTAATACTATGCATACACCAAAAACTATTCACGACTTTGATGATTAGGACTTTTAAGGTCCATTCACATCTGTCAGTCACCGGGCAGTTTCAGTCAAAATTACCAATTCTTACTACACATAACCGTCGCGTGTCAGTTACAGTTCAGTATTCGTGGTATCCTTGTTCCTACAAAGGTTTGTGTATATTCTGACTGCCATCACTCAAGTATTTAAGTAAGAGGGAACTGTGACTTAAGACGCACTGAATCACTGAGACTGAACCGTGTCTGATAAGTGTAGATACCCGCCATTAGATTCCATAGAAGAATATTATTTTTGACTGAGAAGGAATGACTGAACTGTCATTCTCGGTCGACTCTTAATTTCCGGAAAAATCATCTGTAATGGTTGTACTTGCATATAATATATCTGAATAATTTCAAGATTCTTATCACAAGAATTTTCCAAAATTTGAACAATCTTAGATTCTAATCCATTCTTTTTACCGCGATTCTGCCTGGCAAAGCGATGCCCTTAAGTACATTGAATTTCTATCTTATGATTAACTTTTAAACTACGAATTGATTAATAGGGCGTATTTGGCATTACCCAAGTGCACGATTTTGTATAAGTATCCCCTACGCACACACAATTCGATTCGAATCTACATATGTATATGTTAAACAGAATGAGATAAAAAAGTGTTAAAAGCATACATTTTTACAAAACAAAATAAAAATGGTAAAAATAACAACACAAATGCGAACATAAAAATTCATTTTTTTTTTTTTGCTTTTTGAATGTTTGAATATGAAAAATAGATGTTTTTTAGGTTGTTACTGCCTAATAGAGTACATATATTCGATACATTTTGTTTAGTGCATAAAAAAAACACATATGAAAAAAGGAAAATAAAACATGCGAGTGATACAAAAAAATTCGATGTTTGACCCATGGATCATATATTAGAGAGGACTTTTTAGTATACAGGAATTATTTTCACTTTTATGAACACAAAAACCAATGATTAGTAAAAAAAAATAATAAAATTACCCAGCAAATATCCAAATCAGAAAGACTTCGAAAAGAATTCTTTATTAAGACTTCCTTAAGATGTCTCAATTATATATTTTCGACATTTAAATAATATTAAAAATTTTTCTGACAATTTAAAATTTATTTTATTTTATAATAATTATTTTTTTGTGTGAATTAATTTGTTAAATTATTGAATTTAAATTGTTAATTACTTCGATTAAATTTAATTTCTATACATTTACTACCTATTTAATCATAATGTTAGCTCTCCTGGTTAATGTATTCTATTCTTCGTGATTTGAGCATTTGAAGTTAAATATGTTAGTTAATTTATAAAAAAATTTTCATTTGTCGAATATAAACCATAGACTTTTAATCTCGTTTCATACATTTCAATTAAATCAATTAGTAAAATTACATGTCTTTTTTAGCGTAAATTCAATGCAAAATTCAAACACGTAAAATTCAGTATAATACGGCGTACAGGTAGACGAATATAGGTTTCTTTTATAAAAATTTATAGTGCTTTAATAAATAAATGATTTTCTTGGACTTTATTCAAAATAAAATAGGGCACCAAACGTTTCACGCCTTTTAAAAAGATTCAAAAAGCTGTCAGTGTTCTATTTTAAAAATAATGTAAAGTAAGGCTTGTTTACAGATATATTATAGATATTAAGAATTTGTATGGTAAATTAAAAAAAAAGTTAAGATTTTCTTTCATCAAAATTATAAAATGGTAATGGTAATGGCAATTATTGTCAGTTCATTGAAAAATTATGAAGCTACTAGCGGCTTCGAATTTATTTCATTGAGGTTATACTGACTAAAGGCATCTAAGTGTCGGCCTAAAATTTTGAATGTGTTATTATCTCCGGGCCCCTTGTTTGCCTCACAGTACCTTAGTAGCCTAACAGCTTTTATGACACATTAGCCTCTTTGTATACTTTGGCACAAAAGATTTTCGTTATTTATAAAGTTTGTTGATAATAACGGAATTAAGATTTAACGTTTTTCGGAGAATCGCTAAAGGTCAATTCACACATGCCAGTCACGTCGTCACAGCTTAAACATCAATTTTATTTATCCAATTCAATTTATATTTATTTACAAAACTTTTACACAATCTAAACAATAAAAAATATATTTAAACAATAGATTGAAATTTAAAATCGTTACATATAAAACACAGAGACAAAATCATATTTATTTCAAGTACTATTTCAATTTAAATAGAATGTAAGAAATCAATTTCCTATCACATGCCTGGTAAAATTCTGTATATCAGCAAAATGATAATAATAATAATAATAATAATAATAATAATAATACGAAGAGTTACTAGTAGGTGGCTGGTTGGTTGGTTGGTTGGTTCTACCTCTCTTCTCAAAGGTAAGTCAAATATTCGAATATTCCATGTCAAATAAATATATCTTGTATGTAGTTTATATTCCGATATTGCTCTATAAAATATGAAAACTTTGAAATGGTTTACGAGTATGTAGTATTGAACCACAAATAGTGCAGTCATCATAAGAATAGCATAATAAAAATTTAAAAAAAAAGAACAGAGTTCAAAAAATGAACTAAAAACTAAAAAATAATTTTATAATTATAGCTATAAAAAATTTCCTTGTGACCAGTTACCATTCTCAGTCGTTGACAACGAATAAATATTTTAGCTAATGATATATTTGAATTTAATAACTGTCGAAAATACTGTTTTTTTTTTATCATCGACACTTGAATTAGGTTCACTTAGCTTGACTTAATAAGTAATGAGCTGAAATATTCCGGATCAGATTGGCTGCTCTCCACTCTGGTTCCAATAGATCCAAAGAATAAAACACAATCGACTTCGCCTAGGGAAGCATAAGGAGACACGCTTCAAAAATATACTAAAAATAATTTCTACTATTACAAGAACAAGCAAATTTATCGACAATGTCAGATATATGTCGTCATTGCTTCCTGTCGTTTGTCAACAGCCTTGAAACTTGTTAAAAATGAAAAACTAACATGTCTTAAATGATAAAATATATGAAGTCTGCTTTTATGAGGAAGTAAAGAGACAACTATAGAAATTGTTAACTTCGTTTCTATTCAAGGAACGGCATTCCCGTCAATTAATTACAAATGAAAAACTGCCGCTTTAAAGATTTAAACTCATAGCCAGTCCATAAAGACAGGTTGAACGCTTCAGCTTGTTTGAATTCTAAATTAATTTTATTGAAGTTTTTTAGCACTTTCTTTTATTGTTTCATTAGAAAGATTTTACTGTACTTCACGATATTGGCAATTTTTATTATATGTGATGATTGGACTATAATATAACTTATTTTATAAGTTTTTCAATTACTTTTCTAACAACGTGGTAAGTTTTTATATATATATAAATTTATAGCTCACTTTTGACCTAATATTTCACTCTACGAAAAATTGGAAATTTATCTTATATTAAAACACCTTTGTGAGATGTGAAAACGAGTGACCTGTTTTAGACCATCAGCAGTCTCTCAAAAATGTGGAAAATATAGAATTATTATCTAAATGACGAGAGATAATCAGTTAATTAAGTGATGGAGAAAATATTCCTATTTATTGAACCTGTCAAGCCAGAATTAGCTGGGTGAATTTCATATCTATATTTACTATGTTTTTTGCCTAGAAATGAATGAACTATTTTGTTGTTACAAAAGCAAGGCTACGGATACAGATTCTTTTCTTGCGGATACAGATATCCGACACATCTCTGATCTACGCAATTATGTAATTCTGTACATACTAAATAGATAAAATTGAAAAGAAGTTTTGTGACGTGTCGCAACCAATATTTTCAGTTAACAACTATGTAGAACATTTGATTTAAACTAACAACTATATCGAAATCTTTGTGAATAAGTTTTACAAATAAATACATTTGTGTTCGAAACATGGGTTTACACAAATGTAATTTACACAATTGTCTGGAATTATTTTCACATTATTAAATTTTATTTCAAATTTTCAATTTATACTTAGATAAGTTTTGAAATTGAAATAACCACAATTGAAATCCGTTGATACCTTTTCAAATGTGTAAATCCTGGAACTCACCTCTGAACAGTGAGAACATAACACATTTAAGCGATATATTTATATAATGATTTATTTTATTTTCAATAACCAGTAAATCTATCAGTTATTAAAGAGCGGATTTTATTATATTTTATTTATTATTTAGTATAAAACTTCGCTTTCAATAAAGTTTATGATTACAAGCTTTTTTTATACTCGACATATATGGTCAGGCCATATTAGTTTGGTATAAGTTTTCATGGAATCACATAATTATTACATTTCCGTTTGTCCGTCTTTTCATCTTCAAGTGGCTCCAAAACGAAAAGGGATAGCAAGCTGAAATTTTGATTGCGTATTATTGACCTAAAAAGTGAGTTTAAGTTCGTGACTGAGCAAAATCGATTTATTGGGTTGAATTAATCCCCGATTCATGTCTAAAATCGTAAAAGATAAAAGACAAAATGTTTTATTTCTAAACAAGCAACTCCTTAAACAATTTCAATAATATTAACTTGAGGTGTTTTTTGTAAAACCTTAAAAATCCGCCGAAAAGTTGAAATTTTTTTTTTCGATATTTATGAGTTTTCTAGGGTAATTAAAATCTCAAAAATTCAAACATAACATTTATTTTACAATCGGTCGACTAGTTTTTGAGATATTGCATGAAATACATCCACTAAATCGGCCTCTGGATCGGATTTTTGATGATGTCTCAAAAACTATGCATCGTATCGGTAAATAAATGTTATTTTTGAAATCTACGGGAAAAAATACCTTTATAAACATAGGTTTTCCCGAAATCAGACAGAAAAATTATTTTTAGATTTTTTGCAATTTTTTTAAGGGATATACATACCCCTTTGGAAAAATCGACAAAAATTGAAAATTTTTTTTCGTTCCCGATTTGGATGAAATATATTATCTAGGGTATTTTTGACACGCAGATTCCAAAAATAATATCTATTTAACAATTGAATGCGTAGTTTTTGAGATATCGCTATAAATCCTATCCAAAGGTCGATTTATCGGATGTATTTCATGCAATATCTCGAAAACTAGTCGACCGATTGTAAAATAAATATAATTTTTGAATTTTTAAGTCCTGAATTACTTTAGAAAACCCATAAACAGCGAACAAATAATTTTGAACTTGTAAACGGTTTTTTAAGGTTTCTTGTACAATCACAAAAAGTATGTTTTTCGGCCAAATTAACCATTTCAGGCCTAATTAAGATTTTTAAGAGAGTTAGGAAGTGTAAGGAGAGTAGTACATACTGTACTTTATCTTGTTAAACGACAAAGCCTTTTAAAACTAATCCAAAACACCAAAATAAGCTTCAGAGAACCCTCTTACTTTATAGATATTAAAACAATAAAAAAAAATGCCCAGACACAGAATAGCCTTAATTTTGAGTGATGATAAGAATGGATGCTAAAAAATTGTTTTCCAAAAATAGATCAGTTTTATTTCCTGCAGATAACAAAACCATATTAATAACAAAAATATTTCTTTTATTGTACTAAAGGAATAAATAAATACATATGAGCTGTATTCTAATGTCCCATATGTACACAATAAGAGCTTCTGTATGAACATTAAAAAACTACCACGATAAATCTGATATATTTCCTGTCTTATACAGGAGACGTAATCGAGCATATGATTTCCCATACAATATTTACGTCTGACAATCACAGTCTTAGCTAAATATGTGTGTCAGCAGTGTATACAGACATATTATTTCTTTCTCTATTTATTATATATAATACGTAATAGGTTTGTTTTTACTAGGTCTAAAAATACGGTATTACAGTGGCGCAGCTACGTCATAAAATACTGTGGAAGGGACTTATCTTAATCCATCGATGCGCCACGAGTCTCTAAAATTTGTAATAAAACACCCATATTACTAGAAAATACAAATATTTGTTCAATTGTTTGCATATAAATTGTATAACAGCAAATGGCAAACAAAAATTACTGAATAATTACAAAAAAATGACATGTAATTGAATTTATGGGTTGAAAATTGTAAGGTTAATCGAATAAATATTGCATTAGTAATTATTTTTAATTACAAAAATAAAAAATTATTCATTATTCAACAATTGGTAGAAATTTTCGGATCCGTTCAAGTTATAGCTTGGGGAAATTGACAAATTTTCAATAAAAACGGCTATAACTTTTGAAAATGTTCATTTAACTAACCTCAATTTTTTGTTTGATTACTCTGGCTACTTGAGGAAATATTGTGTAAAATGTTCAATGAATTATGTTCAATGAAAATTTGTACATTGAATTACCTGCTAGATATGAACAAGGCTTTAACAAGATAAATACGTATGACGTATTTTCATCTGCTATCCGATTTTGGACTAGAACAATGTTTATTCTGTTACACTCCTCTGTATGTTGTTACATTTCCGTGTATATATATTGTGCAAGAATATTATTTATTGTATATATATTGGTTATTGGTTATCCGTCCGATATTTATTTATATTATATAAAATGGATATAATGTATATCCTCCATCCATAAAAACAAATTCTATACTTTATGATGATATTTAATCATTATTTAGTCGTGTTTCAATTGATATCTATTTTCAGGTTATTGTTTTATTTACAACAAAAGGCTTGTGATATGATGATGGTGTCAAGAAAAAAATCAATCAATTCTCTTTATTTTTGATATTCTGGGTAGGAAATAATGTTTTTTGAACAATGTATAAACAAATGAAGCTTGGGAGACGACACTAAAAAAGAGTTTATATAGGGTTTACAATATACAAATAGTAAAAAATTTTAAATAAAATACAGCGGGTATAAAAACCTAACTCATAAGGATACTCCGTTGTATCCCGCGCGAAGCCGTCGTCAAGCATTAGTTCGTCCTGGGATGATCGTCTAACTACTGCCTACTTCATTGTTGTTGCTGTGGACGTCTCCTTGATCGGTCTCCCTGAAGAATCGTCATCATCCTGCACTGCCTTCCAATTTTCTTCACAGCGAGCCATCAGGCCGACGAGGTTTTCTCACCTACCAAGGCTCCGAAGAATTGCATCCAGTTCCGCTCTCTCTGCTGCGAAACGGGTGCACGAGAAGAAAATATGGTCTGCCGTTTCATCTTCATTTGGACAACTCGGACACGCTGGATCGAATTCTAGTCCGAACCTGGCAAGGTAGAATATATATATATATATATATATATATATATATATATATATATATATATATATATATATATATATATATATATATATATATATATATATATATATATATATATATATATATATATATATATATATATATATCTATATATATATATATTTAAATAAACTATTGGCATTAGAGGTTTGAGAATTTGGGGCTTACGGATTTGAAGTTTGTTGTTAAGAAATTTAGTGTTTTTATGTTTATAAGAAATAGTTTTTAATTTTTTGGAAGATGATTTTGTTTGGAAAAAATATTTAATTAAAATCCAATTGTATTCGAAGACAAGTAAAAGGAAAAATAATATATTTATTTGTAGCTTTTTAATGCTTATAGAAAATTAAATTATTTTCACAAATTTATTTTCTTGTAAAATTATTTATTAAATAAAAATTGTTTCAAAATATTTAAACAACCACAAAATAAATGTTTGAATTTATATAAGATGAAAATAATTTCATACTCTGGAATGTTTCAGGAATGCTTTATTTACTCTGTATATACAATATATCCAATATATATTTGTAATAAAATGGATATTATATTCAGATAGTTTGTATACAAGTTCAAATATACATTATAATATAACAAAACTTTTCATCTGTATTGATTACGTATTTAGTGCATTTAATTCATGATAACTATTAAAAGTAGTTCAAAAATTAAAAAATTATTTAATTTATTATAAGTTTTTAACATGATGACAGTTTTTAAAACATTTTCCATAATGCGAAGAAAATTCCTTTCCCGCCCTCTGAATATTTCCACCCCTATAAATTTGCCGCGTTGCGCGTTAGCTCCGACTGCCCCTATCATATATCCAGCGCTGTATACTCTATATCAATAATATCTCCAGGGTATAAAATCCAAAAATAAAAAAATTTTATGATGGTTGTATCCAACACCACCATAGTCTCGTCACAATATAAAAAAGTACATCTCATACAATTCCCATAATATGAACTCTTGAAATTGAATAGAAACGATAATACTTTAAACGGAATAATCAATGAACCATTCATTCATGGATGCTGGATGGGTGTATCCACTATATGAACACACTCAACTATCATATTTTTAAAGCATAAAAAGAAAGTTTTTAACTTTATGTAGTTTTCTGATGTTGTCGTTATGATAAAATGAAGAAGACTTATATAGTCGTTAATTTATAAGATGTACAAAAATATTGTGTAATACAACTCAAAATTGTTCTTTAAGCCGCAGAATTCCAAAGAGTTGGTCATCTGTATTTAAATAAATTTAGTAAGAACTGGTTTAAACCTTGAATAACAAATTTTAAAAACAAATTTAAACAGTAATTTAATTTCTTAATATGGTATACTCACGAAATTATATATGAAATTGTAACTCCTATAGACATCTGGTAGAAAAATATTGTATTGAAAAATATTCAATTATTTTAGTAAATATGACGCACAAAAAACACGAAAAATACTGATTGTTATGAAATCTGGCATGCACAATCTTGACATAAAAACGGAGGGCATTGTTCGCAAAAATATTATGTTTATTATAGAGGTCTCTATAAAAAAGATCGTCCCCGTTAATGGATATTAAATTGAGGAATGAAATTATATATGCATAATCTTCACAAAAAAATGGGATGCTTTTTGCGTTTTCCCTGATTAAAAGTCCAAATCAATATTTTATTCCATATTCAAAATATTGTTTTTGCGAAAAATTCTTCAAATGAAAATGTCAACATGAAAAGCATTTATTGAGTTTTTGAAAAGCATTTAAATGTCAATGATATATTAAAATTTATACAACTACTACAATAAATTCAATAAATTCAATTTGTGCTAAAAAGGGTTTTTTTTTGTTGACTACGTTATAAACTTTTCATTTTCAGATCGAATAATTTGAGATACATTATACGTTTAAAAATACGTTGATATTTTACAAATGTTACTTGTTCAGTCGTTTACGATTACACTATGAAAAGATGAAAACTAAGATGAAGGAGAAGAAGAACAGAACTTTGATGAGACAATATATAATAATAATAGTAAGAGAAATTGTGAACTAATGTATAAGAAATCTATGTTGTATTGTTCATTCTTTTCAAAAACTTTGTTCAAAACATTGACAGCAATATATATATATATATACATATATATATATATATATATATATATATATATATATATATATATATATATATATATATATATATATATATATATATATATATATATATATATAATGTTTAAAATGTTTAAATCTCATATTAAATGCAATATGTACCTTAAAACAAATCCATGGCTTAAAATTCTTTGAGGAAATAATACATCAATATTTCGAAGAAACTCTGTGTAAATCATACATGTTGTATGTAAACAGTCTGATGAAGTTGAAAATAAACAGCGAAACGTTGTGAATTCAATTATAAACAATATCGAAAATTGATCTTGAGAGATTTATACAATTCGAAAAGATTCATTTTTGTCCAAAATCAATTTAGCAGGTTAACCGAATCAGGCTGACGATTATAGTATATTATTTTATCTGAAAAATACAACAGATATAAGAGCCACTTTGTGTAATAAATTTTAACAACAAAATACACAAATATTAAAAACCAAATATATAATCTATTAAGGTTGTTTCAGCATGAAAGTTGTTTCAGCACTTTTTGAAAGATTTTTCTCGGACTCGGAGAATATTGTTATCTATGTGATCCCACTTATATCGCGAGATAATAAAGTTCAAAGTTTGCAATTTTCCACTGAAAGCGTGTTAAACTTAAACTGTTCCCAAGTGTTTTCAATTAGATCACAAAAAAACTCTGAAGAACAAAAATATAACAGAATTAAAGAACAAAAATAGGGCAATATGAAAAAATGTTTCAAGAATAAGTAAAAAAAAAATATTGTTTTGTTCTAGAAGATATTAAAAATACCAAATTTATCATTTTATAGGGAATATATATATATATCAAAGTATAGGCAAAATATATAACAGAACATTAATGTTTCTGTCTATAATAAGTAACTTTATACATCTGTGTGTTACTATACTATACCACGCTGGTACAACCTTGAAATAAGTTTTCATAGTCACAATAATAATTATTTTGTTTGAAATTAAATAAGCGTACTGACTGACACGCTCTGTGCTATATGATGTCATATTTAGTTATAATTTTATTATAATTTTATTAAAGAGCATTAAAAGTTCGAATGTATAATAAATGTTTACGCCTAAACAATTTTGAAATTTGAAAACTTATCAAAGTTTATTTATTTATTCATAGAATTTAATATTACATTGATATATACAACACAAAGCACACACACAATGTATAATAAATATTATATTCTATTGTTTATATTGAAGAATGTAATTAACGATTTCCTTTTTTTTTTTTTTTGAATGGATAAAAAAGTTCTTGGCATTGTTAAAAATTGAGGTTAGAACTTATCAATGGTCCATGGCTACTCTAAGACAAAAACTACAGAATACTACTATAAAAAATTAATGCTTTAATAATAGTTCACTTAACCATACCCCTTATTTTTGATTAAGCTTTGCACTTCAGGGTTGAAGTATAAATTTTTATCATGACAATGCATGTGATCCTAGAAAAAAAATTCACTCATTCAAATAGAAATCGTTTAGTATCGTCAACGAATTAATTAAATTTAGAATAGTGAACAATTAATTTTATTAATAAGATGTTAATTCTATTAGTTCTCGCAGCTTCTCTACATCGAATTTCATGAAATTTTACATTATGAAAACTATTTAAAACATTAGATATTATAATTTACTACTTACAATGGAAGGAGGGGGATTTTTAGTTGTATTTTATTAATAAATTTGGTTTGATGTCATTTAATTTCTACATAATCCAGTGATTTTAGTATGAATTTACTTACTGGGTGAATATGGATGTAGTTTTAACTAGCATTACCGACAGCAAACACAAGATTGAGATTCACTGAGTTTTTTCCATTAATTTTTCATTTGTCATTTAGTCAATTTTCGGATATGTTATTTCTACTAGACAGGTCACCAGAAAAAGCCGCTTGTCATAATTTTTTTATATGTATATAATTGTTATACCTTCAATTAATGATTTTAAAATTTTCTAAAAAGAAAATTGCTTTTGTTAACTAACAAAACGTTCGCTTCAACATCGGGACCACGAATATACAATCTTTAATCGGGAATTTTTCATAAAATTATGGAGAAAAAATGTCAACGTTTGGCGGATACTTTTAACTATGTGTATTTAAATTTTCTAAAATGTTCTAGGAAGAGATGGATGATTATTTTGGAGAAATCGCTATGTAGAAAATTTGAATCACCCTGAGATAAATGTAATATTTCAAAAATGTAATAATATCTTCAAACTGAACGTCAGTCAAGTTTTTGTATGATGTGATTGAAATATTTCGACTTTGTAGTTTGTAGTTTATAATAACTATCATATTATAAACATCAAAGACTCATTCTCTAATATTTTATTATACAAATAAATCATCTGTAAGAATGAATCATGATATTTATTAAATGTTGCATATTTTACGTACTATAAGATGTTCTAGAAACGTCAAATGTTTATTCTGTGGAAAATTTATCATACAATAAAGTACCTATCTACTATCTAAAACTCGACAAAAAATATACGATAGAGTCATATTCGTTCTAAGTAAGTATCTATAATATTGATGTTGTTATCATCCAAACTAATAGTATTAATGCGAATGTGAGTTTGTTAAAATCGATTAAAAAATTTCTTTTACCAATAAATTTAAAGATGATTTGGGCATACAAAATATAGAAATTTTTTTCTAGATTTTTCAATAAACACTTTTCTGTCCCTATCAAAACTTATAGAGGTATTTGTTTGAAAAAATTGCAAATAAAAACTACCAAACTTTTGACAATGCCCAGTAAACCCACCTCAAATGTTGTTTGAGCACTCGTGGAAATATTGTGTAAAATTTTCAATGAATTATAAATGTGGGAACTTTTGGGAAAATTGTATGAGATTTCACAGAAAGTTCACTCATATAAAAAAACGTTTTATTTAAAATTTTACACAACATTCAAACAAAAAACTGCAATGGTCAAAAATAATTATTTATACCGTAAGTTATATATAGCTTCGCGATCTTAGCACCTCATGTGCGGAATTTCGATTGACCAATTATACCATCTGAAAGGTCAGAAATTGGTCATAAAAGGTCAGTTGGTCTCATTAATTGGTCAGCATCAGAAAATTTTTTATTAAGCATTAAAGAGCTGTGCGTAAGTACTCACTGCCCTGATAGAATCATCCGGCTCAAAGCATGCGCGTTACGACAGAGACAACTTTTTTAATTTTTTTTAATATTAAATTAAACTGACCAACTATTTATATTAGCTGACCAATTATCAGCGAATGTTTCCCGATCGCGCATAGGTGGAGTTTTTTATTTTTTCCGCGAATGAGGTGCTAAAATTATTAATTGACCTTGAAAAACTTTAATCCTTAATAAAAAATTTTCTGATGCTGACCAATTAATGAGACCAACTGACCTTTTATGACCAATTTCTGACCTTTCAGATGGTATAATTGGTCAATCGAAATTCCGCACATGAGGTGCTAAGATCGCGGAGCTGTTATATATAATAATTCAAATTACTGCGAAAAATATTTTTTGTATAAATTTAACACAATAAGATTTATTGTTAAGACGCTTATTGGACAACGTAAGTTGTATAAGCGTGACAATTAAACATATATTATTTATTTTTTAATTCGCAGAAATACATAACAATTCCTAATTCTAATATACAAAAAATTACACATTATATACGAAAAATGTTGTTTGTTTGTAATTAAAACTTAATTAAAATATACAATAAATTTCCAGTGAAATGAAAATAATTTTATAGAATAAAATTAATTACACCAGATTACATATATTTATATATAACTTAAATTATATAACAGTACAAGTTATATTATAACAATATAAATTAACGATGATATAACATTTGTACAATTTTAAATGAAGAAACTTCATTTACAAATACTGGCTGATACCATCAAGGGTAGTTTTATAAATCAAAAGGCAATCTTCCCATAAAATTATTCATCATAAGAAGCTGTTTAAATGGTTATGATAGTTCAGGAAAAATTTGAATAGAAAGACAAATTTTAAAGATTTCCCGGAAAATTTGGAAAAACTAATTGATTTTCTACCAAAAAAAGTTTAATTTTTAACAAAAAAATCAGAGTTAATAATTTTTTTAATTTCAATACAGAGGTAAGGTACTTAATTTCCAATAAAGAAACATTCAATACTTGGCCTGTCTTAGTGGTATCATCTTGTATGAAGTTTTTTTATGAGACACAAAAATCTCGAAATTTTATACGTATTTACGTTCCAATCCAAGTTTATTTTATGTAAATAAGTAACTCTAATATTGAGTGTTTTGTAATTCTGAACACTTGATAGGTGTTTGTCACCCGAAGCAAAATATTTCTCTAGAAAATTTTCAGTGTTGTTGAACTTATAAAATATTTATTCTACATTTTGAGTAAAGAAACATTTATTTTCAAACCAAGTATTTAAGAATTAAACTCATAGAAAATCGGAACGTATTATATAGTAATAAAAATTGATTTTTTATTATTGTAATGTTTCAACGAATACTGACAGTAGCCCATAAATTCTAAATATGAAAAATTACATAAATATTTAAAATATTTAAATGACTATTCAATCGGAAGTAACTCGGAAAATAATAAAAGGAAAAATATTAGTATTGATTAAAATTAAATTAAAGAAAAAAATTAAAATACAATTTTCATTGAAAATAATTATTCTTCGTTACAAACACTCATTTCCAATAATTCCTGAGTCATTTTTTTTAGGATAAAATTTTAATGTTTCTTATTACCAAAACGGGATGTCAGATGTTACACATCATCTACGAGAACTGGAACTCTCTTGAGAACAAGAATTATCCAATTTTACAAACGAAATTTATTATATATTATATTATTTTTTCAACTTTAAGCTTATGATTATAGTATTATCGTAATTTAGTATCGTTACGTCATATTGCTTTAAGCATTACACGCCCTGTAGTTATCTGTTATATACGATAGAGAATTTATTTATTTTTATTTTTTTGTATTACTTATATAAATATCAATTTCTTCGCCAATGAAGAAACACCATTAAAGCGTAACGAACTTGAGTAAAGTGTATCGTTTATAAGAAAATGTTTATTTGCCCTCTTCAATAAATGAAACAAATGAAACTAATATCGATATTCAAGTACTTTAGGCTATATTTATTTTGTACAAATTCGTCTATATTTGTATACTCTGACATATATACAATATGTCAGAGTATATTAACTTTAGTCTAAAGTTTATAAAATGTATAATATTGGCAGCACTCTCAAAAATTTGGTATAGGTGTTCATAGAAACACCTAATTAGACCATTTCTAGTTGTACTTCGGTCCGTCCGTCAATACGTTAACTCAAAAACTAAAATAGATACCGAAATTTCCTAAACATAAAACATTAGTTTCTGAAGTAGCAAAATCATCCCATTGGGTCCAATGAATTCTTGACCCAACTTTAAACCTATAGAAGAGAAGAAATTTTCAACTATAAATTATGTTTATTAAAACAACTTTTGCTTGAAACATTTTTGCAAAAAATGTTTGAATTGGCCAAATTTAGCTGAATAAACACACCATTACAAAACATATTATTATTATTATTTATATCTGTATAGATTGGATATTTATAGTATTTTATGAATGCTAATTAAAAATAGTCCACACAATAATATTCAAACATGTGTCGAGTATCTAAACCATTAACTCCATTAGTTGTTATCTTCTATTGGTTTTTAGAATCAATGGATCAAGATGACGTTTCCCTATATGCATGGTATGAATGAGAGACCCCTCATTTCAAGATTAATTACAATTTGATCACTTTGAATAATGTTTTTTTATTTATTTATTTTTTTTTTTTTAGAATATTTACATATATGTTAATTTAAAGAAAAAACAACTGTTTTGATGGTTGTTCTTTTAATTAAATCAGTGATGTTCAAAAAACGATTAATATTCATTTTTGCACGTTTATCAATTATATTCTCTTTAAAAATGTACAATGGAAAATGTATATTTTTATTATATGTATACTGACTGATTATTATACTTAAACAACATTTAAATAATCCTACGGTTCATTTAAATCAAGTCGCTGTGCTCGAGAGCAGCCTGAATGTACATTAGTTAATTATTTAAACCTAAAAATTTAGGAATGATTATGCAATGCCAAATTTTCAACGGTCTAAATATTTTGATCAAAAGGACTCAATAATAGAAGTAAAATTAAACTTAGCGAAAATAATTAGGAATTAATTCACACTTGCTCATTATATTTAAATATTTTAATCGAAACTTTTAAACTTGAAGGTACTAAACTTCAGCAGCATGTTTTTTTGAAGAACCGTTTGTACATAAACTACCAATTTTAAAAACAATAATTCTTTTTTTAAGAGAAAGTAAACAGATTGAAAACAAGTAGGGGATTAAAAAAACTTTGATTTTGAATTCTTTATCGGTAGAATTGCATGGTTTTGTCATTTTAACGAAAGTTTGTTAAAAATATGTACACCAAACTTAGCGCCTGATACAAATATTAATGAACCATTCAGCGGTGAAATTTTTTTTTTTTTTATAATGATTTAATCAATGAGCGATGAGTATTAGCTCATTTTCAGGTGTGTTTAGTGTACATTAAGTAGGTTAAACATATGGTATAAGGTATACACCATACGTTTATTTTCGGAAAACATTTATGAATGCCCTGTAAACTGTTGTATTCGAGAAACACAAAGCTAAATTTTTGAATAGCAAGTCTCTTTTAAATTCAATACCAATATATCCAACATTTATTTATTTTTCGACCACTTATAGAGATTTTTATTTCTAAAAACGAGAATCCAAGCGCCAAATAAAATTATTTAGCATTTTGAAAACAGCACACAAATTTCGAACGAAGTATTCATATTTTAATATTAAAATAGCGTGGAATTTTCTAAGCACAACCTTAATTGATTTTAATATGATAAAATCCTATCAAAGGTACAAAGTCCTTAAATGCTTACAATAATCATATTAGATGCGCTTTGAAATTTAAATTAATTGAAAAAGAAAATGCATGTCAATTTACTACGCTCGAAATTTGTCTGTCGTTTCTTTTAAAAAAGCAAATAAGAGATCTACGTACAACCCACAAGATTCACACGACGAAATTCCCAATTTGGAGATTCAAGAAAACAATAATTTCTTTACTATGAATATGGGTAATTTTTGTCGTTTTTTTGAGTAACGCAATTAAGTGTCGAATGAAAGTGGATCCATGTCGATACCATTGTTTGTTCTCGTTAACAAAATTAACTCCATTACAAGAACTGTGAAAACTATACAAAATCTCTATACGTAATCGAAAATTAAACGTACAGCGTACAAATATATATGTAAATATTAAACATATACCTAAAAGCTCATTTATCAAATTTAATGATATATATATATTCATCATTAATCGTGAACCAAAATAATATTTAATGAAAGCCAAATAAAATTTTAATATTTATTTTAACGTTTATACTTGGTATGTATGTATATTTATTATATACAACGGAAGAAACATTTATTTAACAATTTTAAAATACTTTTTGTTTTTTTATTTTTCATTTTAAAACATTTCAATTATGTATTCATAATACATATAATTGTAACTCAAACAATTATATGTTTAAATGATTTTACATTTTTATTTTATTTTCAAGTTTCATAATATAGAGTAAATAATAAATATTAAGAGTGAATATATATATATAGCTTTAATTATCATGATTAAAACCGTTTTGACTACATCATTCAATAATAATGTCACAAAAACGCTCTCAAAAAGGTATATTTTAACAATTGATTTAGTTAGACCTTCCCTGAGACGAGAGTATTTATATATGTATAAAATATGTGTGTGTGACCTTATATATTTTATATTTTCGGTCTCCTCTTTGTGCGATACTTCTTAGCGTCCTCACTGTTATCTCCGAAACATTGTCCATATGATAAAAAATAATAAACTATTTATTCAAATACTGCTGATATTCTATATCCATCCCAATCACTCTTTTCAAAAATTTCCCCTCTACCATGTGTAGATTGCACACAGTTTGTATATTAATGTAACTTCAGAACCATGCTCATGAAGCGATTACGCTTCAATTGCAATAAAAAAACAAACTTTGTCCGATCCTCTATGGCATATGCTATGTATATTCCTTTCTGATTATACATTATCCATGGTTACTTATAAAAATAGGTAGGTAAACATTAATTTATTTCAAAATTAATATTTCAAACGATAAGTTAATTTAAGAGCTTCTATTTCTGTCTTTGTTCTTTTGCAGATAGGTAGATTGTTGAAATATGTTTGTTGTTATTACTTGTATATTTATTATACTCTCTAGATATAAACAAACATTAGAACACACATCTCTACAACAGTTAGTTAGTACTTACTTATAGGCTGTCTGTTTGCTATATTTTGTATATATACTTAGCACTATTTAATTTACTATGTATGGTATAACAAAATTTTATTATTTTAACAAGTTATAATGAAAATGGGAAAATGTAAAGATAGGTATTAATTTAAAAGTAGAGTGTGTATAAAGGTAACGATTTAAAATATTTATATATATATATATATATATATATATATATATATATATATATATATATATATATATATATATATATATATATATATATATATATATATATATATATATATATATATATATATATTCAAAGCGTTCATTTGTGTAGTTGTTGTAACTAAAGCATAATTGGAAAACCAGTTTGTTTTTTGGGGAATAAATATAGATGTTGAAAACAAAATTAAACCAATAAAACATGCATGAAATCATTTAACATTAATAATGTTTTGTATTTTGTATTTTGTATATTTTATTATTTTTTATTTTCGAAATTATGTTCATTTTCTGATTTGCAAATTTAGAACAGGACCTCGTATCAAAAAAAAAATAATGTCACATTTTTATTGCTAAAAATATTCTCAAAAAAAAAAAAAAAAACAGAACGATAAACTTAAGCAGGTTGGTTGAGTTCGACCATTGGCAAAATATTTGCCAATGGTCGAACTATTGAATGCAACTATTGAATTTTTAAAATTGCACAGTATCGTTTGCATCCCTACATCTGACATACACTGTACCACCATGTGATATTTAAAAATTCATGCGTTCGTTACAATTTATAATACAAGTCGGCACAAAAGCCTGGCAATATACAGGACAAAATTTTAATTACATTTCTTCTATTTCATTCTCATTTTTGTCTCTCCTTTTTTTTATGATTTATTTATTGCAATTCACACAAAAAGCTTAAGTTCATTCTTTTGGTGAAAATAAAAGTTAATACATTATTATGGACGTGATAGCTCCGCGATCTTAGCACCTCATGTGCGGAATTTCGATTGACCAATTATACCATCTGAAAGGTCAGAAATTGGTTATAAAAGGTCAGTTGGTCTCATTAATTGGTCAGCATCAGAAAATTTTTTATTAAGGATTAAAGTTTTTCAAGGTCAATTAATAATTTTAGCACCTCATGTGCGGAATTTCGATTGACCAATTATACCATCTGAAAGGTCAGAAATTGGTCATAAAAGGTCAGTTGGTCTCATTAATTGGTCAGCATCAGAAAATTTTTTATTAAGGATTAAAGTTTTTCAAGGTCAATTAATAATTTTAGCACCTCATGTGCGGAATTTCGATTGACCAATTATACCATCTGAAAGGTCAGAATTCTAGCTAATGACTAGAATGTTAAAATATATGTTGATCCTATTTGAGTTGCTTAACATTTATTAAAAACAAGTTGAGATAAATTATAAAAAGATTAAATTAAGAGGTTCCTTATTCCAAATTGAATCAAATTTCAGTCTACGTAACTCTTTTTGCTGAAAAAAGGAGGTAAACTGAAACTGAGTCCTAAATGACATAATTTATGTTTTCTACTGCAAGAAATATTTAGAGCTTTGCGACATTAATATATGCTAAGGCTTACTTCAGAAGCAACTGGGATAAAAATCCTAACCACTGTTATTCAATAGTATGGTTCTATGAATGATTTTATATATTTTAATTACGATGAAACGCAAAAGCAAAAATTTCTTGCCAAGAAATTGATTTTCTGTCCGTAGTTTAACACACAATAGACATGTCATAAACAATGTACAAAACCCTATTTTCTTTTTTTTACATAGTAAATCTTTCCAGACAGTTTGATTATAGGATTCATTTGGTGTTACTTCAGCACAAATGATATACAACTATAAATTTATAATATTAAACAAATCGTGGAGGATATGATCATTATGGTACAAACTTATAACATTCACTTTTACAGAAATCGTTATCATATATCATATTATTATTTAAATTTATATAAAAATGCATTTTATCAGGAATAATTATGTTTATATGCAGGAATAATTAATTAAAGCGTATTAACGTTTCGATATTTCGCTGATATTTATTGTATTTTTATTTAATAATAATATTTATTAATTAACGAAAATTTAAGATTTTATATAAGTGCATTCCATTTTATTTAAGGATAAAGTTTATGTAGGAAATGTATTTTTAAAAACTGCTTTTAAAAATTGTTTCCATGATAGAACAGTTATATCAACAGTGTCTAGCATTTTTGTTTAAAGTAAGTCTATTTTCTGATTTAAGTCTTATTTAAGTTTATTTAAATTTTCTAAATGAATCTCAGAAAACTAATGTTACTCTCTTATAGCAATAAAAATGACAAAACCTGTGTATTTCTAAATTGTGTATTTTATCTACCAAATATATATTACAATTTTTTTTTCTGCTTTTACAGATACAAACATTTGAATTTGATTAATAAAAATTTAAGATAAATTGTATTCCAGGTAGAAAACTTTAAACTTTTGATCAGAAAGTATAATGCAGAGAAATGCATAATGTTATTACCTTTAATTATGCATTTCTAATGTTTTTAAATTTAAAATATATATCCTTCGTGTTTGTTAAACATAAACCAAATTAATTTACCATTATTTTTATAATTTTTTTTTTTTTTAAATAATATTTTATATTTTTATACATGCAAATATTATTTAATATTCTTTTTGTGTACTTTTATAACGAGTGTATCAATTATAAACTAGGCTTTCTTTATCTTTATTTGAGTGGAAACCGATTTTTAGATTGATGCTCTGTCTTCGATGCCATTGAAACCACTATTAAATTTGAAAGGCGAATCAAAATTTTACTAAACAAATTTAAAATATATGCAAGAGAAGTCAACAACTAACAGTGTTCATTGTTTAGATACACGACAGGCGGTATTAATCGTTTCATAATCTGTTTGAAGTAATTTTAATACTTTTCGTAAAATAAGAATGCAGTTTGTACAGTATTTAAGCTTAGCACATTCATGTAGTAAATAGATTTGAATTTTTAAAATTAATCCAAGAATAAAGAATATAAAATTATTGGGCATTAGGGACTTTTTTACTTAGCATAGAAAATCTGAAAGGAGGTTGCTGAACTAAATATAAAAATGGAACACTGCAAGCAAATAACGATTGGTGCAAGAACACGAAAACAAGAAATTTATAGTTGGCCTTAGAGTTATAAATTCCTTGAAACGGAATAGCCTATGCAAAAACACATACAAGATTCGATTTTCTTGAAACATCCTATAATTCCAATGAATATATTCAGTAAAAAAAAATGTTATTCGTGTTTCTGTATGCAAAAAACTAACTCTAATAATTTATGCACATAAAATTTGAAATATTTAAGAAATTATAATAAATTGTACTTCGTTTTATAGTGAACGAATATTTTCATATAAATATTCCTCCGATGAATGCGGTTGATGATTTGGAACACATACAAAATAACATTAGTCTTACATCCGAGTTCCAAAGTAGGATTTTCGTGATTAAACAAATTTTGGTTTATAACACTGAAATTTTCCAATTTCGGTAAACAAAGTATTCAGTCCTAAAAAAAAGTTCACTCAAATCGATTAAAATTTGGATAATATATCGAAAAATTGATTTTTTGAATTTGATGACGTCATAAAAAACAAAAAATTTCATTTTGAATTATAACGCTCAAATTTTATCCAATTTTGGCGAACAAAGTATGCAATCCTACTAAATTTGGGTCATGTTTTTTAAATTTTTGGTTAAAATTAACATTTCTATAATGAGTTTTAAGATATGAAGATTTGTGCTTTAATTTTCATATAAAGGTTAAAGTAAGCGAAAAATAAATATAAAAAATGAAAACTGCGACCCAAAATTAGTGGGTTTTAAAAAAAAGTTCACTCAAATCGATTAAAATTTGGATAATATATCGAAAAATTGATTTTTTGAATTTGATGACGTCATAAAAAACAAAAAATTTAATTTTGCTCTATAACGCTCAAATTTTATCCAATTTTGGCGAACAAAGTATGCAATCCTACTAAATTTAGGTCATAGTTTTTAAATTTTTGGTTAAAATTAACATATCTATAATGAGTTTTAAGATATTAACATTTGTGCTTTACATTTCATGTAAATATTAAAGTAAGCGAATAATAAATATAAAAAATGAAAACTGCGACCCAAAATTAGTGGGTTTTAAAAAAAAGTTCACTCAAATCGATTAAAATTTGGATAATATATCGAAAAATTGATTTTTTGAATTTGATGACGTCATAAAAAACAAAAAATTTAATTTTGCTCTATAACGCTCAAATTTTATCCAATTTTGGCGAACAAAGTATGCAATCCTACTAAATTTGGGTCATAGTTTTTAAATTTTTGGTCAAAATTAACATATCTATAATGAGTTTTAAGATATGAAGATTTGTGCTTTAATTTTCATATAAAGGTTAAAGTAAGCGAAAAATAAATATAAAAAATGAAAACTGCGACCCAAAATTAGTGGGTTTTAAAAAAAAGTTCACTCAAATCGATTAAAATTTGGATAATATATCGAAAAATTGATTTTTTGAATTTGATGACGTCATAAAAAACAAAAAATTAAATTTTGCTCTATAACGCTCAAATTTTATCCAATTTTGGCGAACAAAGTATGCAATCCTACTAAATTTAGGTCATAGTTTTTAAATTTTTGGTTAAAATTAACATATCTATAATGAGTTTTAAGATATTAACATTTGTGCTTTAATTTTCATATAAAGGTTAAAGTAAGCGAAAAATAAATATAAAAAATGAAAACTACGACCCAAAATTAGTGGGTTTTAAAAAAAAGTTCACTCAAATCAATTAAAATTTGGATAATATATCGAAAAAATGTATTTTTTGAATTTGATGACGTCATATAAAATGCCCTAACTATACGATAACAAATTGTTTCACGGTGAAACTACCTTAACGATTATATACATTATCTGGGTAAATATTTTGGTAAATGTAGAATCGAACACGTGTCGTGTAAAGTTTTGATTACTCGTATCGAGTTATTCGCCACTGGATATTTATTTTAAAATAAAATGAATATAAACACAAGCAAGGCGATAAAATTTATTATCATTGAGTTAATTACTTTCACATGTAAATTACATAAAATTTACAATGATAATGATAGATATTTCACCAACAATTATTTTCAATTATACCAAAACAACAGAATTTCATTTCATTCACACACAAGTTATTAGAGCTATTATACTACTACAGTACTACACTACTACCTTTTATGATGTTATCAAATTTATAGTTTTGTTATATGGATGACAAAATTATAGTCAAAGAGTTTGTGACCAAATTGAGTACCGGTCTTATTGTATTGCTGTAATTAAGCTTTTGTAATTAACCTCCGTTCTTCAACCATATGCGTGTATAGCAGAGACCACCCCCATCGTTTTTTTTAATCTACATTTATTAAAAATATATCCAATTATACAATTAAATAGAGGTTGGTGGAGTCGGTTACTGCATTCTTATCCAAGCGACGACAGTGTGATCAATTGATCACCCTGTTAATTATAATGGGTCACACTACTGCATCCAGGATACGAACCCGCAACCTCCCAGTCTAAGTAGCCTAGCCAGCAGAGGTGTTATTACCTTTATTCGCTCGACCTCTGAACCGTTCTAAAGCTATATCAACTTAAAAAAACATTTTAGATTTAGAACGAAGCAACATCCCGATAGTAAAATCTTATCCACTACAATTTTTTCTTGATCCAACTCAAGTCTCATTTCTTTTAAATTTACAAAAGCAGATAACACGCAGGACTGGTTGCTGCCAGAATGTGGTTTTTGTATTTCGCATACAATCTCTCAGTCTATAAATTGCTAGTTGTGATCAATTATATTTTATATTTTCACAACCATTTCATTTATATAAAACATTGTATAATGGGGTTCTGTTAGTGAAATAAGTCATTAATTCCAATGTAGAACTAGACAGCTTTTATGTCCAAAATAACTGTGATTACAATTAGACCAAAAAAATTTCTAAAACAATCAAATATACACTGTGGAAATTAGATAGAGAACTTCCTCGTAATGTGTTAATAGTTTTACGTTCAAAATTCCGAGAAAATTTACAGTGGATAGACTTATTTTAGTTGTCGAAACATTTTTAATAAAAAGTAATTTCAAGGTATAAAACATCCAATAAAAACGTTTCGAATATTTGGCACCGCCGTGATATTAGACGATATTTGGAAAAATCAATAACAAATTACGATAAACAATGAAATATTTTGAACCATTTAAATTATTTCTTGTTAAAAATTCTAAGTGTTATTAACAAAATTAAAATAATTTATTCAGCGACTAATTACTTGGTTTGGTAATGTTGTAATTTATTAAAACATTATTATACTTAATGTCTATTTATAGCATATACTTAGACTTCATTAATATAAAAACAATCATCAAGCAGTAACGTACGTAAGCTTAGCGAATTTAAATGAAACAAACGGATAATAAATATATTTAAAGATTAAATGTTGGTATAACAACACATTGCTAGAGCGACATTAATCAAAAGAAAATTCGTTAAAAATATATGTGGTAAAAAGTTTTATAGATTGTAAAAGAAGATTATCGTAAAACATTAATTAAATAACTCTAATTGTCTTTATTATTATTTAAATACTCTCCATATTATTATGCTTTTTTATTAAGGGTTTTTAATAACAACACAGAAAAACAGGATGATTTTTTTAATAGGCTCGCCCGAATATTTCTTGAATTGATAACACAGTGATCAAAAGAAATATTTTTCAAACTAGTTTAAACTAGTGACAATTTTTTCTTAAAAAAAAAACAGGCCTTCTTTAAAAATTCCTAGTGGATCCACGATTTTGACATCAGAAATAATGCATAAATGTTTTAGGTTTTTTATGAAATCAATCGTTCGATAATTACAGAAATCTAAATAGATTTGATATAGGTTATTTCGTAAATTTAATAATTCGCGTTCGTTTGGTACTTAAATCAAATAATAATTCAACCCGGGTAATTTCACAATCAAATACAATGAATTGATTCACTAATAAATTCAAATCACTTTATGTGCAGTCAAAGCTTAAGGCTTTATTTATTATACAATTCAATACAAAGGTAATATTATCCAGTTATGTGATTAATACAAAATAATTTTTCCAGAGTCGGATCAAGTCATTAGAAATCAATCGAATCTTCGTGGATTGAATCAAATAAGTTAATTTAAAAAGGTAGTGGTTTCCCAGAGTGGAGTCCAATGATATGTTAAATACATGTTTAGTGATTCTTATATCCGATATATTTTGGTCTATTAAATGCTCTTAAGAGTCAACAAAAACAACGAGAAAAGATAAATAATTTGTGGATTAAAGGTGCTCGGAAAACGCGAACCCCATGTTTGAGACAATTACCATATCTATTTGACCTACTCGTATGATTCTATCACAGTATTGTTTGCAATCAAGATATGAATTCGGCCCTGATAATTTAATAATTTTCATGTAATAAAGTTCACTAAAGAACCACCAATATATACAAGAAATAAAGTTCTTTGTAAATATTATTGCTTGCTTTTAAACTTTATTATAACTTGAGAGGCATTAACCACCAGACATACTTAGTTATCTGTATTTACTTACTATAAAGCACAATTTAAACTTATAGAGTATACCTAACTAAGTCCCAAGGTGCAACATATTGGTTTATCGGATACCTTAAGAAATATTATTTAATAATACTATATAATTTATACGAACTAGGTAAATATAATTTACTCAGTTATTTATACACATATTGTGGCCTATTTTACGGATCGTTTCATTCAAAATTTAGTATAGGATGAAAGGGAAAAATATATAAAAATTGAATCTATAATAAAAGCTCAGATTGTGGAAATTGTTCGAACATTTATTATGTTATTCATTTTCATACCAGGCATATAAGAAATATTTGAGGTATATTTATTAATTATAGTGTCAAATACAGTGAAAGTGATGTCATCTGACTTCCTAGTGATTTCCCAATCAAAGATCAGGTATCCATTATACACAGAATACGCTATCAAAATTTCAGCATGCTATCTATTTTCGATTTTGGACTATATTGATGACGAACATGTGGAACGTATGGTTGGGCAGTCAAACTGAAGACATATACGATACTTCTGTGTCTTCAAAATTCATTAGCGTTATAAATTTCTGAATTTATTATAGATACTGTGACATATTCTATACATGCCGAGTATAAAAATAGACATATTTAAATCAAAACTAGCGCTCAGAATTCATGTTTTAACCTTTTTTTTCTTCAGAGAAAATTTTTATTATTGAATCCGTTGGAGTGACAGTAAAATATTAAAAGATTTCATGAGAATATGTTTTTATTTCGTAATTCTAGATTTACATGACTTTGGTATATGTTTATTATTTTAATGTGTATCAGTGAAAAATAAAACCAATTTGATCTTTCGTTGTTTGAATATTTGCCAAATGCTTCCAATTTGTCTAGTCAGTAAAGGAGAGACTGTTGGACCATGATAATGATTGAGTTTGCACGATCACAGTTCAGATATTTGAAAAATGCGACTTACAACGTGACAAAATTTGTTTATCACTAAACGTGTTACGATCAAAATGCCTGTATTTTTATCAGCACATTAAAAGTTATTTAACTTTTCATTGAAAATTATTGTGTTGTTTCTTTTTTGGGACCCGATAAATTTTCGATTGCCCTCACAGAAGTTGACACACTAACTTATCATAATTTAGTCATATACAAATTTTTGGAAATATACAAATGATATGATATGCTTATGGACACCACCCACCAGACTATTAACGTTGAATTTAAGACTTTTGGTATATCAGCACATCCACCTTAATAAATTCAATGAGGCTTGAATAAACAGACGTACATGTGAATATTTGTATTTAAATCAAAAAGTTTGTTAGTTATAATATAAACTATTGGAGTCAAACTATAAAGATAACTTTTGTTTACCAAACTGCCACAAGGCATTCTCACTTTTTTCAACAAACATTTTATTCATATAGTACGTGAATTTGAATTCTTCTTTCATGATTTTAAAACAAACAAAAAAAAACTCTATGTGTAAAAATTGTGGTGTGAAAGAGGTACATGACCTCCATATATGATTTAAATTTGTATACATAGTCATTTGATATAAAATTTTTGGAAACCAAAAAATGTACAATGTAATTTTAAATTGAAAAAGTCGGCATCAACTAATCAATTGTTAGCTAAGGCTATTATTGGTGGGGACTTCGAAATTTTTTTTACATTTTAGGTCACTTTTTTAAAAGGCGGCTATTGTTTTTGAATAATTTATATTATTTACTTTTGAGTGTTGTATGAAACTATGAATAATTTTCCAATTGGATGAAATTCAGTACCTACTTTAGTTTTTGCCCCTTCTCTCCTCTTACGACTGATAATTTTTCTTCAAACTATTATGGGACCGCTTTTAAGACCTCGATACTGAATTTAACGCAAAAAAAATGTAAAATTCACTATGAAATATTACTTATTATTCTGTCTGTTTCTTACAACTGGCTTCATATTAGTGTAATTTTCTAATCCGACTTTGACTTGATCTAAAATATCAGTTTTTCCGAAATAATTGATATCAACAAATCATAAATTATCACGTAAGTAGAACTACGCCACATATTTACATTCAAAATTTCATCATAATCAGATGAACACCTAAACTAACGGCTGTGTCTGGCTGTATTATATATAGATGTAGAAAACTGTTTATTCATACAAGTTGCTAATATAAGAGAAAAGCGTATTTTAAAACACAAGGCCAAATAGAAAATAGAATTTATAATAATTTAAAATTTATAATATTTACTTCATAAAATACATTAAACAATAGATAACTATTTTGTATTTCGTAGTCTTGTTTGCCCGCTGAAAAACATTCTCATGAAAATCAGTTTTCTTAGAATCTTTTAGAAAAATTAAATACGCATATTTCACTTACACAGGTGGGTTCTATACTGTTCGATTTAAAACGTACGACTTAAAAAAAATAGTTATTAATTAAAGATATAATAATTATATATCTTTGAAAAAAATTTAAGCGTTATTCATTCAATTATAAAAATGTATGATGATCCAAGATATCATATAATTCGATTACAAACATAACATAAATTGAACGATTAAATTAATTAATTAGATCATTAATAAAATATTATAATTATTTAAGCATAAGAAAATAAATCAAAATATCTATTAGATGATTATAAAGTTTATTTCTATGTGAGAAATAAAAACATCGATTAAGGTATGTTTCTAGTCATAAATACTTCATCAGTTTTTTTTTCAGACTTTGTATACTCGACATATATAGACATATTTCCGAGTAGTTTAATGTTAGTCTTACGCTCGAAAACGTTTACACAATTTTGGTATAGATGATATTCATTGAATCACCTAGTTTGTCCATTTTCGATTTGTCTGCCAGTCTGGTCATCATAAATATAATTCAAAAACGATAGCAGGTTGAAATTTTGGTGAAGTACTCAAGGTCCAATGAATCCAAAGCCCAACTTTTAAACCATAAGAGATGAAAAATTAAATAAGTATTTTACGAATACTAATGACAAAGAATAATTCAAACATTGGTACTCAACGAGTACCGAAGTATCTAAACAATTAACACTGTCAGTTTTTGTCTTCGCATTTATTTTTAAATGTATTTTATACTCACTCTAACGTTAAGCTTGTGTTGAGATATTAAACCACCGTCAAAAAAGAGGTAATAAATTCGCTTATTGTAAATATTGATATATATATTTTTTTTTATATTTGGTTGAAAATACCATTATTAAGAGGTAAAAACAAGGGAAAGAGTATTGGAAAAAATTAAAAACTATTAGTCCAAACAGCATATGACTAATTAATAAATAGTTTTCTATTAGTTCTTGCAAAAATTCTCATTCCTCATACTTACATTAAAAGTTATACTTAAAATTGAGTTCAGTATTTAATAAACAGCCTGTATTTATTTTAAAATACATTAGGAACAATTCCAATAAATAAATACTAAATCAATTTCAAAGTTTGTATAAATATTATCTAATGTTATGATAGAAATCTTACAATAAATTTCTATTCAATAATTTTAATATTCATAATTTATGTCGTTTACATTAATTGTAAAATTTTGTGTTATTCCAAACGGTTTTAATTTAATTTTAGAGCCACATCCGAAACAAAACACGCTCAATAATCTACAATGAAGCACTGATAATAGTTCCAACATAAAATTAAATGAAAAAGTATTCCACAATGAATTACCGTAACATAAAAGAACAATTACAAGAAATTCGAACTGAAATTCAAACTGAAATAATAAAATTGAAAAATACAAATTTAAAGGAGTTTCTCAAATCTCAATTAATAAATATTTATCAACGTAGTTTGAACTCAATTCTATATGATGATTCAAAATGTGTTTGTGAAGAATTATATTTAACAGCGAGTGTAACACGTCTATGTAGTATTTTTCCATTTTATTGGATACATAATCCAAAACAAAATAATGTATGTGAATTTTATCCAAGTAAATTTTGGATTCTTTATTCATTTTCACAACAAATTACTTATTTATTTTCAATATATTATATTCTGTCACGTGATTTTGATCAACAACCATTTATATTAAATTTGGTATCAATATTAGAATTGACCACACCTTGTGTCATGATTGTCATGTCGTTGTGTTTTATATACAGTGCGAAAAGCTTTGCAAAATGTATGACAATCCTTGGTAAGTAAAATCTTAGTGATTTAATCGATACGACAGATTCTACAATTGTTTTTGCTTCTTCGGGGCTGTATTTTTTATAAAAACTCCTTGTTAACGAAAAATTGTGTACTCATGGACCAAATAACTTTCATGGACCAAAAGAAGACTTTTTTTAAACATGATAAAATCAATCCTGAAAAGGCATTGTCTTTTGTAAGGTTTTCTTTTAAAAAAACTACTAGCTTCACAATATATTTAAACCACTAATGATTATAGAAAAACAATTTTCACAATTGTGATTATAAAAATAAAATCCATGGCATATGCCTACTTCTACAATTATCGATGCTGAAGGCTTCGTATAAGAATTGAACTTTTGGTCTTCCTATTTTGCCTTAGCACAACATTGTGTCCAACTGATTGGTAGTGGTATTGGTACATTGGTATGTTTAAAGGTCATTCAAGAAAGTAAATTATAAAAATTAATTCTAGCTTATTATCGAACATCGAAATTATTATGTTACAAATCAATACGGTCTATGGGTGGCTTGGCTAAGGTATGTTTTGCTATAATGATGGTGTCAATATCAATTCAAATCGCTGTTTGGTTCTATTTTAATAAACGGATATGGCCACCTGAAGATCTTGGCTATTTGGCCACCAAATATGCATGCGGAATGATTCCCACAATTTTTATATATTATTGTGTATTATTGGGAGCATGTGCAGCGATTGCAAATTGTATTCGATGTACCATATTAAAACTTTTGAAAGCAAAATCCATCCATCCATTATTAACATTAGATACAATTTTTACACGGTATAATTTTTTTGGATTGTATAAGTTTACATTATGTGGTGGATTATCTAAACATCAAGATTTTAATGTTGGTACGATGGAAAATGTTACATCAGTGGAAAAATGGGATTTTATTAATTATATTATTGATGAATTGATAACAACATTTAAGGTAAAAACATTTTAAATTCCCCGGCTCTCACACTCAGCCAATAAATAGATATTTCGAGTATAATGTAATTTTTATAACATAAATAGTTTCTCTGTAGTATTTCATGGCGGTGTTTGTAGCTATAACTGAGGATGACCACATTGTAGTCGAAATATATTTTTATTATCAAAAAAGCTTCTAATATATTAAATATTAATGGCAATTGAATTCCATTTCAGTTGCTAAGTAATGCATTAACACCTGGAATACATATTATATTTTTAACATTTTTGGTACAAATTGTTTTAACACTTTATATCTTGGTAATTGTGTGGAACTATGACGCTGAAGAAATAGAAAATTTCTGGCGTTATTTCTTCTCAAATATTTTCTCAATATTAACCGAACTGATTTTTGTAACATTATTTTTAAGAGCTGGAACTTTCATTCAAGCCGAGGTAAATTGGATTTTTGTCTCCCTTTAAAAGCTTCTTCCGTAAATGCATCTTCGATTTGTTTTATTTTTAGTTCAATTCAATACAAGATTCATTGTTACAATATTCCACTTGTGTCACAGATGATTTTGAAGAGTTACAGTTAAGAATGCTGATTGATAAATTTAAATATGAGAAAAATTTACGTGGTGACGGCACTGAAATGTATACAATGGAAATGTTTCAAATGGTAAACAAATTTTTTTCAATTATTTTTGGGGTCATCTATATATAAATTTACATTTTTTGTTTCAGATTATACCTACAATAATTACTTATTTTTTAGTTGCTCTACAATATCGACCAATGTAATTAGGATGTTGTCTAGAAAATCAGTTTTCTTAGAATCTTATAGAAAATTTAAATAAGCGTACTTAAAAATGTCCCCTATATAATGAATATTTGTTTTATGAATGCTTATCATTAAAAATAGTTCAGGCATGTTATACTTCGAGTATCTAAATTATTAACTCTGTTAGTTGTTAGCTTCAAATGTTTTATACTATTTTTATGTGGATCTTTGAATTTCATGGTATTTTTTATACTCTGATGCTTTAATCATGAAAACTTTTTATATATAATATCTTTTTCATCACAGGATAACATTTGCACGTTTTATTTTATAAAATTCCCATATTTTCTATATCCTTGGACAACGTGACATTTACTAAATATATCATATATTCATATTTTAATATTTATACAACACAAACTATCATTTTAAACTATAAATATAGACACAAAGCACAAAATATATATAGTTAGTTAGTTATATTACGTTTTATTATTATTAGAATAAACTAACAGAGAGCTTTGATGTGGTGAAATTAATACAGCATCCCTTCCATAAAGTATATTGTATGTCTCTTAAATGTAATACCACACTAGCGAACCAAAGGTACACCTAGTTGATAATAATATATCATAATATACTTTAATCAAAATCAAAGTATCAATCCCAAAATGATTGTCCTTAAAATTAAATTTGAATCATTTACCGGTGATAAGTGGAATGGAATCACAATATTATTATTTAATGCAATGCCTAAATATTACGGTATCGCTATTACGGTTTTCAATTTTTTTCTTCTTGCATTTTCACCACATTTTCATATATTTATTTAAAATAAAAAAATTATATTAAAAATTCAGATATAAAATGTTTTTCAATGTTAATTCTTTTTTTTTTACGTTAAATATCAAACCATTGATAAATATATTTCTACAACTTGTATATGGCTTAATTATGATGTCTGCAACAACCTTTGCCACTACGAAATTTTCGCAAAATGGTGTGTTTTCTTTTTCGGAAAAATTTTAGATTCCACCAGAAGCTCGAAATTGACAGACATCTGTTTTTTGTTATCGATATAGAAAGATCATTCATATAATAAGAAAAGCAAAAACTATTTTGTCCTACAGGTGACAAAACGGACTGTTCCTTATAGAAAAACATCAAAATTCAAGTTGCGGACAACGAACATTATGTTTTATCAGGTGATAAAATGTTTTTTTCATTTCTTAATTTTCCTAGTACAATTATTAAAAAAATTAGATATCTGTCAATTAAAACCTGATGGGGAAAATTGAAATGTTGAAGGGCTCCAAGAACGATAAGGACATTCAATTTTTAAAATTTTTAGTAGGCCAAACTTGTCTAATCATAACTAAGCCATTTACAAATTTTTAGAAGTGTATTTATATATGAAATGGTATCCAAACCTATTATGTAATAATCTGTGACACCTGGTGAGAGAAAATATTAAAGTGACACAAAGAAAACTATATACTCGGTATTAATAGTTTGATATCTTACATAGTATTTGATCATACTTTACCATCTTGTTTCCAATATGTGGCAGATAACAGTACTGATACATAGATAGAAGACTGTGTAAGTATAAAAAAATAAATTGTATGGTCAAAGTTAGTGTGTATATGATGGAACCCAGCGCACCCACCCATAACAACCGCAACGTTAACAAAATAATATTTTCTAAAAAAAAAAAAAAAAAAATAGAAATCTTTTCTGTTTTTTTATTCGTATTTTCCTCTATTGTCAACACAAAATGAAACTTTGAATATCTATATTGTTTACTGAAATCTTTTTAGTTTCTTCTCTGATACATATTAGAGGATGATACAATTCTAAACCAGTGGCAATCAAACTATTCATTTCAATTAAAATAATTATTTTAAATGACTTTAAAAAAAAAAAGTGGTTTCTTAAGTACTCGATTCTCTTAGAAAATTTAATCAAGTCTCAAAGTCATCATTTAAGTCGGATCAAACAAAATAGAATCATGTATTTCAGACTTTGATTTGACGTCGCATCCAAAATATTTCATGGGCTTAAAAATTAACAAATAATGAAGGCCTCTGGTAGAGTTGGAATACAAAAAAAACTTTTGAAAATAATTATGATAAGGTAATTGTAATTCGTGGGTCATGTGATAAGACAACAAAAAGAGTCCCAACAAAAGGAAGATACAATTAAATTTTGTACAATCTTTAGTCACATCAGATATAAAGGGAAAGGAGATAATGTGAAGTCAGCCCCCAATGTGAATACCACATGCTGGCCTTCGACCGGCACAAATGTAATTCTATGCCAACCTCTGTTTAACAGACAAAACACTAGCATTATGACGTTGGAGGAGAAAAGTTAGATATCTCAAGAGGAATATAGCGGAGAAGAGCTATAATATAAGGCCAAATTTAAGCCTAATAAAACTGTATTCTAGCCTATATTTGTATATACTGGAAGATCTTAAGAGAAAGAACATGCTGAAAGGTTTAAACTGACTATGGTTTCATTTCGATACGGGGATTTTGAACTCAATGAGAGACAATAAAAAATGTAGGAAAGGTTTTTATTGCTTTAATTGATTGTGAAGTTTTATTCCACCGTTAATTTTCCTATCTCTTGGCTCATGGTTGCTGAAAAATTGACGACAAGTAACAAAGGGAGCTTCATTTTTCACTCAAAATTCTATATCCCAGTGAAAAGAGTTTAAGCAAAAAGAACCTGAACCCAATGAACCTTAACAAATAAGCTAATGAGTTTTTAACTGTTAAAAAACTCGATAACTTTACTACAAGAATTCAGAAACTTTCTCCGTTCAAAAATTATCAAGCAATTAGACAAATTGTTTTTTGTTCCATCATAGTTTTTTTTCCAGTACTTATTTCAAAGACATTTTTCTAGTAAAGTAAATACAATAAATATATTAAATGTTAAGTATTTTCCACACTTCTGTGGATAACTTTGATTGTCCTAGTTTCTTGGCGACTCATATTTCAACACTTACAGTATTTTATCGTTTGATGTACACTCGCACATACTTTATAGTATGTTATGAAATCACCCGCATTCACAAAATATATGTTTTCTTATAATATTAATATTCAAAATTGTAACCTGAAATAGCCACAAGCGTGTTTAATATTATCATTGTGAGATACTTGGATTTTGTTTGATCCCACTTTGTTGGTTTAGTTTATATTTTAGTCTCCTCACCTTATCTTTATATTCCACTGTTTTGACACATAGTAATAGGAATTTTGGTACAAGATACATTCTAAATATTTCTGTATGTAATAAAAAGTGTCCATTGAGAAAATAAATTTAAAAGAAATATATTATGGTTGAAAAAGCATAGCGTACAAATAAATGACTGTCAGTTATAAAATGTATTATTTCAGATTTTGACATTAAATTCTATCTACATTGCCAATAATCTAAAAAAAAGTTAAATAACAAGTGATGATAACAACTGCCAGTGAAAATAGTTTATATATCCTAGATCAGAAACGGTCCACACAAAAATATGTTGAATTCTTAACAAAATCAATTCACAAAATCAGAATCTTAACTCAATTATTATTTGAATTTCAAAGAGAGGCTATGTCTGTAAAACAATTTGAAAAACCAAATACGGAAATTATATCTAAGTAAATTGTTAAATTTATTTTCATTTTCCTTTCATGATTTTAATTATAAAACCTTTATCTTATGCGTGTTAGACAGATATACACGTTCGTGTCTTAAAAATACAAAATAATATTTTCTCTCCGTTAAGAAAATCTGTCATATTCATATTTTTCTGTTTACTTGAAAAAAAAAACAGTCTAAAGCCTTGTGCACATTGATCAAGTAATTTAGTTTAATAGCAAGTAGTTTAATAACGTCCCTTAACAACAACAATTTATTGAAGTGTTTACTAAACTTGTTGTGAAAATTCCTTGACTTTTAACTACTGTCTGATATACACTGGTTTTAACAGTATACATGTACAGACACATTCTTATAATACAGCTATATCATATGAAATTCTTTTATATGACATCCAACCACTCTTCAATCGCAAACATATAAAAATAAGCAAATGAAGGAATGACAGTTATCTATTGTTCCGATAAACGTTGATTTTTTGCACTATACCTATAGACACATTGTAATAAAATATAAACAGCTGTATATCGAAACATAGACTTTTAAATTACTCACTACTTGACTAAATTATTTAAATATAAGTTACGATAGATTTGTGTTAAGTGTCAAGTAATACAAAGTACCTTCTTGCAACTAGAGTAAATTAGTTGATAAATGTGAACATAGCTTTAGACAAGAATAGGCATAGAGGCAAGTTAAACGAATAATTGATAAAGAACTCATTATTGTTCCCATTTCCTACGTGCTATACTTAAATTGTATAATTAAATGTTTAAAATGCGTGCTGAAAATACATAAAATTTTCAGTAAATAGATTTTTTTTTGGTTATAACATGTCTTATGTATATATAGTTAAAAACTTTATTGCGTTTCACGGAGAAAAATAACATAAAAATGTAAATTTAAAATATTTTAAATATTACTTGTATTTTAATTTGAAAATAAGTACAAATTAAATATAATAATTGTATTTGGGTACAGATTTTTAAAATGTTGTAATTTATTGCTAAAGATTACCACCATAAAATCATGTAAATGTATACTGCAACATACAAACTTTGATCAAAATAGGATTTGTAGTAGCATTTTTTTATATTCAAGTTATAACGTTTAAATCGAATGTGATGTACGTACGATCTTTACGAAGATATATCGTATAATTTATAATGTCAAACGGCATACGATTTTATGTTAAAATTGTATGAAATATGGTAAATCAGATTTCGGTTTGGATGTTATGTGCTATATGATTTATATATATTTACAGGAGTGTTTTATGATTTTACAAAAAATTTTGGATTTTCATTCATATTTTAGAATCTTTGCTTTATAGAAACCATGGCCAAAATGCTAAACGCCCAACTGAATTATGTCATTGAGAACAAGTCCATTTTCTTGCGTAATAAAATTTCCTTCACTTTGTCTACAGTTTGTAACGCCAGGAAATATTGTATGCACAAACAAAATTTTGGTAGAGGTGTACATAGAGTCACCATATTATTAGTCCATTTTCGCTCGCCTGTTAATCTGTCATCAAGATAAAACGAGCACAGATTGGTGTCGTACTTTTGACCTAAAATGTGAGTTTAAATGATACATTTTTCTCATTCTCTCACTCGTTATATCCTATAGATAAATATCGTATGTCGAGTATCTAAACAAATAACTATGTTAGTGGTTTTTCTTTGTATTACCTTGAATTTTACACATGACTACTATAGCTACCAATTAACAAATTTTTTTCTTTCATTTCAAGCATTTCTATGCAAATTACTATAATTTAAAATATAATTTATACCTTCAAAGGTGGTGATAATATTGTAATCGTACCATAATAATATACCTATCGTTTATACTACCTACCATTATCCAGTAAGTTAATGTAAGCTTAGCTTAATGATTTCATCATTGTTATTAACGAGATATTCCTGTAGTTTTTGCGTGTGTGTTAATTAGAAAAACTTCACTAAAATTCACTAAAGGTTGGAATAACTTTCTACAAACATGTAAATAGTTTAGAAAGTAGAAAAATTATATTTTTATTTTGTAAAAAATTATTAAATTCAAAGTAAAAAAGTGGTCGAGGTGGAAACCGCAAGGTTCACACAACGAACTTGCCAATGAGGAGAATAAAACAACAAGAATTTTTGTGTTTTTTGGTTTTTTTATAAAAAAAAAAAAAAACGGCTGGACCACTTTTGTTGTAAAGTCATTCAGATTTAAGTTACATATTTATGCATCGAATGTTAGTTTTACGTTGATCATTGTTTGCTGTTCAGATAATCGAGCGCACTTCCATGATCTGTAGCATTCATTTTAGACGTTTATTTACTCTCTGTTATCTCCCGCATGTCAAACTTCTGACTGGTCAACTTTTAATCTGCATATGCGACCGCAGATACGATATCTGGCACAAGTTGTTCAGAGGAGGCATGGAAGTTGAGGCTGTTGTTACAAGGTGGTCATCTAGTTCGCCATTAGCTGTGCCACTTGACGTGGAAGAAGTTTTTTGACAGATTTAATCGAAACTGAATACAGGTTCTCCTGGTGTTTGCTTCTAAGATGACTGTAAAAACTGACCATGGATTTGCTCTTGAAGTCGTATTTTTCACAATCTGGAGATGTTGGTTGATCTTTTCTTGTGTGTTGAGTTTCTTGAGAGTGGCCTTGAGTCTTCTCCTCCTCTTTCCTCCTTCATTCCGGCCAACAGAAGCTACATAGGGGACAATTCCAGTTCTATTTTTCGATAATCTACTTTCTTTTACCCTCTCCACTACTACTCATGTGAGTTTCTAGAATACCTTCGCGTATAATTTTACCCTGTCTTAAATCAGAGTCCATACATACACACCTACATACACAGACATCTCTCTAAAAACGTATACTTTGGTTTCCAATGTCCTTAACCACACAAAGATGTACAAAAATTTGGTATAAAAAAAATCGGCCTTAATGGAAAGCAGATGATAGTAATTAATATTATTTTCTAAATTTAAATATTATCAGAGTGAAAACTTAATATATTTAATATATATTATATAGATTGTGAAAAATTTTAAAAAAATGCAAAATATTTTCACATATGGATTAAAAAACATGTAAACTTTTAAACATTACAATGTTAAAATGTATTTTGCATAAATAAACACGCGATTATCAAGTAAACTCTTTATGTGTTTTTGTTTTGCATGTTTTGTAATATAAAATAATGTAGACAATTTCCTTATTAAGGATTAATATAACGGAAAATGTTAGTGAAGTCTTACATATTTCATATAAAAGTTTTCTTCTTCATTATACTTTAAGTGTATATATTTATTAATAGGTAAGTATATTAGCGCGTGAGAATTCTTTAAGGAAAAACTATTACACTGGGGTATATAATAGATAAGGATATATTTTAAATCGATTTTTTATTCTAGGTGTATATTTTAAAAACGTATAAAATAGAAATATACACTGTTCGATAAAAGTAACAAGACATACTCTGTAACAAACAATTGGGCAGTCATGATTCCGTCATCTACTGGTACTATTCAATTATGAAATATCGCGCATTATAAAATAATGATAGGAGTGAAATTTTAAGTTGCGCGTGCATCAGTGTTACACAAAATGTTGAAGCTGTTGTTATGATTTATGTTATACTTAATGTAATAAAATATATATTTATTTATTTAATTTTTCAAATTTAAACTGAGCTTTATTGACTGTGTTGACTATCCTTCTCCAGTCCTTTTATTATTTTATAGTCATTAATTATTTGCATGCAATTGAAAATTGTTTTTTTACTTATGCCAAAGAAATATAACTTCTGACGCGCGTACATTAGAACACGGACCCATTTTTTTTTATATAAATAGTATATAGTGTTATTTTTCGTATAAAATTGATACAATACAAAATATTTTGTTACAAATTGTAAAAATAATATACAAAAAAATTTAATATAATACTACAAGTACATGACGGAAACACGACTTAAATAAGGAATTATTTTAACCTAATTTTTATCAAGATTTCATTCATTTATGTACTGGAAAATAAAGTATTTCAGTTTATTTAAATAATTATTATAGATAATTACTTTAGTTTAAGTTTTTGATTTTTATTGAATAATGATTAAGTAGTTATTGTTGTCTAAAATGGTGAATAGAAAAATTCAAAATTGTAACACCTTTTGGAATGAAAAGCTTAATTTGTTTAAATCGATAGAACCTTTGATCTTAATATAATATAAATAATGCTCCCAGAAGTTTATATATGATAATAAAATATATTTTTTGCTTAGAATTCCTTGATATCAGGATTTGAAAAACGTCATGTATGACATAAATATCACTGTTTTTCATCATAGAGAATGTAGTCTACCTTTAAAGTATATTATTTTGTTCTACAAGATCATATTCATAAAGTAATTATTTCAAAGCCCTGGGCTACTTTACCAATTTTATTTTTGAATGAAATTGTAAATTCGAAAAAAAATTACTCTGCTTGTTAATAGACTAGTTTTTTTTTCATTTTATTGTTCTTTTATGCCCTTTTTTCGCATAAAAATAAAGTATGATTCCGATGAAATTTAAAATGCTTAGTTGTACGAATACATCTCTTTTCATGGTCTCGATTCAATTCGATGAGAGAAAATTATATTTCGTTCATCGCTAGCATAGTTTTAAAACAGTTATAAATACTGTACGTTGGTACATATTATTTTTTGAAAGGAATTATTTTTGTTCGTCCGACAAAAACCTTTTGTTTACTCTTTAACAAAAGAACAAACATAAAGTAGAAATGCGTCAAAAACAATATTCTTTACCTTTGTATTATATTTAGGTCTGGAAAATATTTTACCTACATATTGTTATCAGGTTGATGTACGAGATAAAATAAAATTTTCATTCTTTACATTTGTTTTTCCGGTTGAAAAAAAAAGAACTTCAAAGAACAAAAACTTTGTATTTTATCAAAACAAAGCAACTTAACTTTATATCAATACTCCTGTCGCTTACTCATATAATATCCTGGATCAATATTCTTTCGATGATTACTGTGAACGGTATAAGATTTAACATAGGAAATTCTTACAATTTTCAATCCAATAACTATAATTAAAAGGTATTTTTGTAATCATTTCAATACTTTTTGTTTAATATTTGCTATGCAATTTACATGCAAATTACGAACAGATGAAACTTATTATAAACTTTAGCAACTTGTGGCGCATGAATCGATTGAGACGTCTTTTCCACGTCTTATAGTAATAGAATTTAATAAATAGTTTCAGCATGGAACGCCAGTACGGATTTACAGTGTCTACCAATACAGTGTAATCATAGCCAGAACATTGATGATTCATTTTAATTTAACGACTATCAAAATGAGAATTTAAATATTATATATAAAGACTTAAATAATCAAGTATTAAAGTTTTTATTTGTAAAAGAACTTATCTCAATTTTTTAGCTTTTATATTTGTACGATAAAGATAAATACTTGACTTTTTTCTATATTTTTGCCTTCACGTTACAAATTTTTTATCAAATATAAATGTATTATTAAATTTAATAAAACAAGATGAATAAATAAATGTGAGCTGGAGAGCAAAGTACTTGCATATATAGGATACAAATTATTGACATAATTTTCAAGACGACAATAGTGAAAGCCTCGGTTTTTTACGAAAAATATTATTGTCAATTTTACAAAATTTGTGTTATTTTAACAGGCCCGGGTTGAACTTTCAAAAATCGTTTCTTGGTGGAGGCCATCGCACTGTTTTACCAGCGCAATATCCGTTCCCGGGGGGATACAGGGATAAAAAGTAGCGTATGTTCGTCGGGGATAGTATAGCCACCCAACGGTGAGATAATTTTCCAAATCGGTCTGGTAGTTTTTTTAGTTTGCATACAAAAATACAAATGTTTCATCTGTATATAATTATTAAAGATTATTAAACTCGTATTAATCAAGTAATACAAAATGATAATGAACTTTTGACTTTTTTAGTTTCACTGAAGGGGTTATATTTTGTTATAAAAGAGACGACCCACGTGTTAATATTGCAAATTTATATTATCGAATAAATCCTGTAAAATTTTGAATTGATACATCTCTCTCATGTAATTTCTCCATATTATTGAGAGAAAAGATATTAAATGTCATAATTGAGTTTTAATCATAATCTAGTTTTGTTTGGTACGGTAAAATTATATTAGGTCTGTACATAGAGGCAAAAAGGGTAGTAAAATTATATTTATAAAGTTCGATACTTCAATACTAAATTTTTTTTTATACTGTACATAAAATAAAAATTTGAATGAAAAATGAAAAATGCTTTTACGTTATTGATTTATGATAAAAAAATAATACTTTTTTTTAAAAATCAATTTATAGCCTATTTATATTGAAAGAACGAACTTGGTACATTTTTATTTCAATACTTTCAACAGAATTTTTTTTTATGTCGCTTTAATTAGATTTAATACCTTTGATAAGTAGTGATAGGTACTATCTGAATCGAAAATATCATTCATTACTAAACAGAAAATATTGATGAGCAAAGCGTTTTCCAGATGCTATACTACTATTATGCAATCGGTAATGGATACTAATTTTTGCATTATTTTCGACATAGCTAGGATATATAGAGCATATGAGATTATTATCAACGAGAACTCTTGGATTTTTCGAAAAAATTGCGATTTTTCTGTCCCATATTTCTTGATAAAAATTTTATAAATACGTACCAACAGCCTGAAACTTCAATAAAAGCAGTGATTTTTATGTAGCAAACTTATTATATGAAAAAGTGAAGTTAGTCAACCATTTTAGTATAATTATAACACTTTTTTAAAACAACTAACAAAAGAAAAACGACCAATGCACACCCAAAAATGTATACACAAATTTTTAACTCAGACCGCTTTTAACGCAAATGCACAATTTCTGTTACAATAGCGTTTTAAGCCATCTAATTTTCTGTTGACGTAGATATTTATGGGACATCTTTTACATAACTTGCATCAAAATAACACATATCAATTTTATTTAAGAGTAGTTAATTTTTTTCTCATTTCGGATTACGGACACCAATCTAATCTTAAAAATATATTACAGAATATCCCAACATACAATTTTTTTGTATAATAATCTCTGTTATAAAAAAATTTTACGATTTAAATTATGATTTTTTTTTTTCATACTTGATTTATAAGTTTTACGTGTAAGGTCGAATACATAGTCATAAATTTTCAAATGAGCCTTAAGTATATCCACTGACGGTAACTATCTGTTGAGTAAAAAACAATAAATTTACTACATATTTTTATTTAATAAAAATTTATTAAAAAAATCTAATAAAAACGTTAAACAATTTTTATAATATTTGAAAAAAAAAGTGTAAGTAATGTGATATTAGCAAGGAATTTTTTTCATTTGCTCCGAAAGTCGTGTGTAAATTAAGGATTATCGTTCAGATAACTTAAGCAGCAAGTTTTGAAAAGAGATAAAAAATTATATTCATAGACTTATACTCACTAACGATATACCGGATATAAATTGGAGAACAATAAAAACCAAAAAATTAACACAGAAAAGTGCCAAATTTTCTTCCGACTCATGTACCTTCTGTTTAATTTGTCATTAGTCATCATATAGAGAAAAGTTTCGTGGTAAATGATAACAAAATAGAATGAGAATACCAACGACATTCTTTCAACGATGAAAGAATTTGAGCTTTAATTAAAAAAGAGCCTCAGTTTTTAGGGATTTGTAACTACTATTCAAATCATTTTGGTGTGTGTATTTAGTGACTTCAATGTTCTGAATTTATTTGGGATTTATTCAAAAGAATTTAGGGTATTCTTAATTCGATAAATTTTTACCCGAACAGAATAATAATATTCTTGAGTTCTATAATATATTTATCAAATATGACCTGTGTGATAGAAAAATACGAAAAATACTAATATTGTATTTAATATTATAAACCGGTCAACGTTTTTTTGGAAATTGGAGCAGCAACTGTGATCTAAAATTCGATTGTTAAAATACAATAATAAAAGTTTTTCTTATATTAATAATAATAGAGAAATACCAAAAAATGTATTGCATATACCCTATTATGTTTTTTTGAATACAATCCAATATTCCCTCAAATGAGATATTGGTGGATTGATTTTAACAAAATTCAATTATAATGGAATGGTCAATGACTTGTTAATAGCTTAACTTGTTAAAAGCTTAACATGAAGTTAGTTATTCAAAATGCTAATAATTGCCAGAGAGGCGACCGACAAAAAATAAAGAGAATTCATTAAGTGTTCAAATTAATGAAGTGCTATGTATTTTTTAATCTTTATTATATTTAAAATCAAGAATTTTAACAAAATATTGATTATATGAAATTTTTGAAGTTGTATAAGACATCTTAAAAAATCGACGAAAAGTTCAAAATTTTTTGTCCGCTTTTTATGAGTTTTTTATGATAATTAAGATCTGAAAAATCCAAAAATTACATTTATTTTACAATCGGTCGACTAGTTTTTGAGATATTGCATGAAATACTTCCGCTAAATCGACATTTTCATCGGATTTTTGGTGATATCTCAAGAACTAAACATCCAATCGTTAAATAGATGTTATTTTTGAAATCTGCAGGTCAAAATTACCCTATATTATATATTTCATTCCCATCGGGAGAAAAAAAAATTTTCGATTTACTCGATTTTTTCAAAGGGGTACCCCTTAAAAAAATTGCAAAAAATCTAAAATAAATTTTTTTATCTGATGTTGAAAAATACTACGTTCATATGGGTAGTTTGACCCGTAGATTTCAAAAATAATATCTATTTAACGATTGGACGGACAGTTTTTGAGATATCACCAAAAAACCGATGAAAACGTCGATTTAGCGGATGTATTTCATGCAATATTTCAAAAACTAGTCGACCGATTTTAAAATAAATGTAATTTTTAGATTTTTTAGATCTTAATTAGCCTAGAAAACCTATAAACAGCGAAAATAAAATTTTGAACTTTTCGACGGTTTTTTATACAATCGTCTCACATTAAAACAATCACAAAAAGTATATTTATCGTCAAAATTCAATATTTAAGGCCTAATTAAGATTCAAGATACACTAAATATTCTTTAATTATCAGGAGAAGTACATACTTAATGTACTTTAAGGTTGATAAGCGACAAAAACAATTAAAACAGGACTAAGACATCAAAATATGAGCCTTAACACTGGATCTTAGAAATCTGATCATGACTACTTTGTAGGTATAAAAATCCAAACCTTTTTTAAAACTGTAAATTTCCATTTAACATAAAAAGTGAAGATAACGGAGATCACCGGAGTTAATTATTTAATTACTCGATATATATTTGAGCATCAATGTTTGAACTATTTTTATTAATGCATCAAATATACACTACATATCCAATATATACAGTTATAAATATATATATATATAATACTAATATCTGACAAACTGCAAATAAAATGCGGAATGATAGTAAAAAAACGCTTATAGAACCAATTTTAATAACATTCATACTCTCAATTAAGTACTAACTTTTATTTCTTGTACTTGAATATAATTTTAAACATATTTATATACTTCAGCAATATAATCTACAACAAAAGTTCCGTTAATTTAATTTAAACAGTTTTTTTTTTTACATTCCTCATTATTTTTCTTCATTTTCACTTGAATGCATTACAAATTATTATGTATACACATTCCCTTGCAAAATAAACATAATTTCAAGATGTACCAGACAATTTAATCTATTACTACGAGTAGTTAGAATTTATAATATAGAATGCGGAAAATATCAACTATAATTAACTACAGTTGAAGCTGCCATATATTTTGTCTTTTCTTCTCTTTGACAGTCCCCGTCTGTGGCCTTCAATCCGAGATAAAAGCTAAGCCACTTCATTACACTCATTGTGAGCATTCTTCATCTTAACTCAGATTTCCTATTGCCTCACTCTTTCCCAATTCAAAGGATTCCGTTTTATTGGCATTCGATTTTCTATTATTTTTTCAATGTAGGCAAAGAATTTCGGCAAGATTTTCTGAAATGTATTCTTTGATGAGGATAATCTCAACTTATCATTAAATCTATGTCTCTATTCATTGTATTCTTCTATTGTATAAATCTATTTAGAAGTTCTTGATATTGCGTAGCGAGAGTTCAATTTTCATTTGCTTTATATAGACTAAAAACTCGTGGGATAATTTATCAATGGTTTTCCTGTAAGGCTATAAGGAAGTTCAGGAGTTCTGGAAAGAATCGACCCTGCAAGTCATAACCTTTTATGCTTATAAAAAAGGGTGAGAATGGAGTTAGAGCATAAAATTTTATATTAAAAAGGTTCTATAGCTTTTTTGACGAAAAAAAACGAAGGCAGAATGTCTAGAAGATCAAGATACACCAGCAAGACCAAGATCAAACATGCAAGACCAAGGCCTAGCTTTGGCTCCGTTATTTTTGTATAAGGCATTATATACAAGTGAAGGCTGAAACAAAAAATTATTTGGAAAAATATTTCATTAAACAAATACCAAATTGAATGCCCTTATGAAATTTATCAATAAAAATATTTAATTGAATGTATTGTTAATATTCAATTGTATGTAAACTATAAAAGTAAATGCATTTTTCTATTCAATAACAATTGATTATTCACAATTTACTGTACAAATGTACAGATTGTTACTATGGTAACCAGAATTGGAATAGTATGCAATTTTTTTTTTAAATAAATATATAGTGTACTTTATAATTATTTTTTTTTCAATCAATACAAAGCAATTATCAACTGTAAATATTTGGTGTAAAAACTGTAAACAGAGAGGTTATCGATGCCGTGATTGAGTTTATTTGAAAGAGGGTGATATTTTGCATGGAAATAGTGGAATATTTTGTTGTTTGTTCATAACTTTTCATATTTATTATATGATCATTAAACCCATGTTATATAATTTTATAGTTGTCATATTTGTAATAAATTAGACTTCCCATTTGACTAATTACATTTAAATTAGTTTAATAAATATTTATTGTATACTCAACTTCAGAAAAATCAAGCAAACTATTTCAATAAGTTAAAAAAATAATGTGACGTATTTAAATCGACTCTTCAGTTTTGAGATATATATTTTATATATATTTCTGTATCACGTTTTATGCATAGAATACGCCAGAGTATATTAGTTTGTAAAGCTAGAAATATTCACCGCACTAATAAGATTTCGGAATAGGTTTCCATAGAATCACCTAATTAGTCAATTTGCGTTTGTACGTCTGCCCGCCAGCCGGAACCTCTTTCGGTCCATTGAATCCATGACACAACTTTTAAACAGTTTCAGAAGAAAAATTTAAATACTAAAAGTGTTTACTTTTTTTTTTAACCAAACAGCTTTTGCCTTGAAACATTTGTTCATAAACTGTTTATTTGCCATTATTTTCACTCAAATTTAGCAAATAAAACAAAAAATTATAACACATATTCGTATTATATTTGTATTTATAACTAAATGGACTAAATATTAAGTGTATTTTATTAAAACTCATGATTAAAAATAGTTCAAACAATGATACGAAATCATATGTTGAGTATATTAAGAACTAGTATTCTGAGTTATCTTTACTCGTTTTATTCAAAGTTTAAAAAATTTCTTCATGGCGTTATTTTGATGGACACAGAATATAATAAAGATAATATTCTATTATCTACATAAAAATATGCAAGGAACTAAAAATCTGTATTTTTGATAAACACTAAGAAATTAAAAAAACAATTATTTCTCTTTTAAGAAATTCTCTAAAAAAAAGTTTTCAAGAAATGAAAAAGCATTCATTATAATTTTTAATAAAATGAGAATAAAATGTTATAATAAATTATTAATATCAAGTAAATCTTGAATATTTAATTGACGTCACGAAAGGGTAAATTCTTTTCTACACCCTAAAGGTGCAATAAATTCGCCATTGTTGTTTTTGTGTAGGTAGACTATATCTTCTAATAATACTCCAAGGTTGAAACAGTTTAATCAATATGTGTTATAATTATAGACTTGTGTATAACAACATACAGTAAATTAAATAATTCAAATAAAACTTTCTTGTGCTACGCAAATATATGATATTTAAGGTCGTTCCAGCGCGAAACCATTTCATGGACTCATTATACCGTAGCATATGTTAAACCGAAGTTTTTGGTCGTATAGATCGCAATCAAGTTCTGTCTGTTTCGAGGTTCGCTTCCTATTCATTGCTTGTAAATCTTATGTCCTCCCAAGTATGAAAAAATGAAGAAATATTTTAAAAATAAGTAAAAAAAAAAAATAGCACCACATTCATTTTGTTTTCGAGATATTAAAATTCGAAATATTTTTCTTAGTCATCCATTTTTTCTGCCAATATAACTAAATATATCCAAAATATATAAAAACACTTGTATTTTTTTCTATAATAAGTAACTTTATACAAAATAATAATTTACATGATGAGTGAATGCTGGAACAACCTTAATAATGTGAAGCAGACAGTGTGTAAATAGACGGGAGTTTACAAAAGAACAAAAAATTATTTATTCAATTCGTTTTAACACAAAAACTTGTCATTACAATGTTCATTTTAACACAGCATTAAAAAAATTCTTTATGATTCTTATGTTTAAATAGCCGACGAAAAAACAAGTATCTTCAATATTTACTAACATTACAAATTCTAGATTAAATTGAATAATACTCTGACACATTTTATAAACGTCGAGTATTATAAAAATTAAAAAACATATTCTACCAAATACCACGTATTGTATAAAAACTACTTTCTGTCACATAATCAAAAATAATGACATCAATTAGTTTGAAAATAAAACAATGGTTTTCACAAATTACCCCCGTGAATGTGTATACAAAATTATGTGATATTATTTTTAAATATACGAACTCATTACCGCATTAAACGACTGTTCATTAAACGCCGTCATGCGATCTTTATCTCTAAAATAATAGACCTCTTTTTGAATTACCTACAATAATGAAAATGGAAAATTTATAGTCAAATAATCATTCTGGATTTTCGAAGTCCACCGGAATTAGTCGATGAATAGGCATACGATGGAAATTTCAACTACAACTAAGCAACCCAGTAGAATAGATAGTTTTTGGGATTCTAATTCAAATTCAAACTCTGCGCCAAAATAAGAAAGTTTTAAAAACCTTTTTCATTTTTTAAAGTTTTTTTAAATTGGGTTTTAAAAATTTTTAGTAGAAAAAGAAATTTTCGATCGATTTGTACTTCAATTTCGCTTCACTTCGCCGATAAAATGTGATAAACTTTATGATTTTTTTTTTTAACTTTTCAAACGAATAAATCCTGCTATATACTTTTCGTAAAAATAAGAATCTAAACCAATGTATTATGTATTCTTTTATCAAATAAATTGGAGTCGATCTGGCTTTTAAAGAAATTCTCAAATCATTACACTAAGAAAGCAATTTGTTTATTCTCCATTTACTATATATATATATAAACTGCATAAAACGTGGATATTACAAACAGAATTTATCCATTATACATACGAGTACATAATCTGGACAATACAATTTGCTTCAAAATTATTTTTTCCAACTTAAAAAGTGAATTAATACTGTACGTATGGCAAATTTTGATTGGCCATAGCTCAGTGATCCTTGGTCGTATATAGTAAACATATAGTAAAATAGACTTCCCTGAAGCCTAAAAATGCGACACTTAGTGATTTTATTTAGGTGCCAAACTAACCTATTAAACCTTAAAAAATATTTGAGCATACATATTCCTTTTCCCCTTTAATTTTGGATATTTAAAATAAACTAAATCCGACCAAATTTCCATTGCAATAAAACATAATTTTTTTAAGCTCTGTACATTCATTATTTCCGGTTCAGTTAACATAACCAACAATTATTTGTATATTATGTATGGTACATTTATAACAGAAAATATAACACAGAAATTTTATCGGGCTCGAATTTAATGGTCTGAAAAGGCTAAAAAGTCCTAAAATTACAAAAAATAAAAAATAAAAACAATGTATGAATATATATTGTACAATGTTATCATTGTTCGTGAACAGATAACAATACAAAAATATGAAATTATTGAATAAACTCATAATTCTTTAAAGCTTCAGGCAATCTTTTTTATAATGCAGCATATTTAGTAATAGTTATTTCGGTTTAATTGAGCGTTTCTGTGCGATAAAAAATATTTTTACTGTAGGTCCTTAAAGGCATACATATTTCAAAAATGAATAATAGGCTAACAAGTAGTATAAGAGTCTAGAAGAATGTAAAAAAATGCCTATAGAATTATTGAGGACAAAGCTATATTTAATATAATATTGTATATAATTAACTGAAAATTTTACACTGCATTAATCTGAATGTATCTACAGGAAAACCTTAGGTAATAATTCAAAGTGAAAATAATATAAGTTTTTATTCGAAATTCGTATCATTCTCATCTATTATTTTGTTACAACGGTCAGAAGTATGGAACTAAATTTATATTAGAATCTAAATGGCCATGTAAGATTCTTTTAGTTCAACACTATTCTGTTGATAAGATAATGGATAACCATTTCGTAAATAACTATCTACGTTCCAACATATATAATGTGTTGCTTTTAGCATTATACACTTTTTTACATCCATAAATATATATTATTTATATATTTTATTTTTACAAAGAATAACACATCTCTTCTTCGTTTTACTCTTTTATACCTTCGTTTTCAATTTGGAATTATATTCTTACTTTGTTCGCAATCGGCAATAAATTTTCATTGAATATAGATTATAAATTATTGTTTCTACACTCTTTTGATGCGAACCAATGTATTTGTTTGAAGACATATCATATGAAAATTTTCAATAGTGTGAAGATTTAGTTAATCTTACTATGTATCTTTTAAGAACTCTATAAATAAAATACCATGAATTCCGTATTTAAGATAGTTCTAACATGGTGTACTATACTAATCTGATTCGTTTTAAAGGTATATTCACACTGATGAGTTAAGTGATTCGGTCTTAGTCAGAAATAATATTCTTCTGAGGTAATTTCATGGAGGGTTTCTACACTTGTCCGTCATTGTCAAGCCTGAATGTGATTTCAGTCACGGTTCCTTCATTTTTAAATTCGTTGCCAACGATATTTTTACAATTTGGCTAACAGCATTTTTTGTTGTGTGTAGTGTGGCAATACACAAGTCATTGAATCAATAAGGATTACACGAATACTGAACTGTGAGTGAACTGATACACGACGGACATGTGTAGACCGAGGTATTTTTAGTGAGACTTGCCGGTGGTACAGAAACCGGTGGACCTTATGTCGTACAAAATAATTTTGATTACGGTGATCTATTCCACTAAGTTTGTTTGTATATAAAACGTTATGGCTTTATGTTGCTATTCAAAATATTGTGCTTTTAGTAATAAATTTTATTATCAAAATAAATCCTACCTGTACCCATAACAAAACCCTGAGTAGAACATCATCATCAGCCGACCGCTAAATGTGTTCCCTGGCTTTTCTCTGAAGTATGTTCCATGATGCTCTATCAAGAAGTCTCTAAGTTGTATACAGCGGAGTCCAGCGGAGTTTTCCTGAGAAATAAAAAAAAAATATTAATTAAGCGATCATAACTGGTTTTTTCGAAAAAAATTCAACTGATTCTTGTTGAAAGTTTTTCCAAATTTTACAGAAAATGGTGCTGATGGATATGAAACTATCAATTGTTTTTAGCCTCGTTAATAAATCCTAGTCCATCTTAAATTAATTATAAATTAATTTATTTTTACAATATGTTCTAGATTTTGTTCTTAATTAATTATTTTTGATTGTCATTTTCAGAAATCATAATTATAATGGAAGTTATTATTATTTTTGTTGTTTTGTTTATTCTTAGACGAAGGTCGCTTATGTAATATTATATTTTTATTTATTTTATTATTAAACGTTTTCTAGTCTTCATAAACAATAAATATTTCACCACTGTCCGAACTACTATCTAATGATTCAGATCAGTAACAGTTTTTCTATGCTAGACAAATCGTCTAGAGCCGTAACTTTTTTATTTAAATTATTTTAAAATACACTATCATTCTTGGCATTTTCACAGCCTTGGTGTTTTATATTTTTTAGATATCTGATAAGACCAACCGATTTCGAAATTCATATATTTTTAGGCATTTTCGTTTCATGTTGGTCGGTTTATTGGTTTGTGGCACTCGTTCAGACGAACGCGTATAGCTCTACAACTAAAGAGCGAATATTGATAAATTTGCGGTAAAAAATAGTGGAGATATTCAGGATGGTTCAATTTTACAAACACCTCATTTATCAATTCCAATTCCGGGGATATAGCGGTCGAAAAATACTCATTTTTCGAAACACTAAAAGCCGATATCCCTTGAACTATTCGTCCGATTTTGATGAAATTTAATATGAATTTGCATAGTATAGATTTACACTTCTAATTTGAATTTTGGCCAAATCACTTTTTTAAAGAACATTAAAAAAAAATGGGCGCAAATAAACGTGAAAAAAATATAATCATTTTTTACGATATCATTCATACGATTTTGATGAAATTTTCTATCTATTTTATAATTCATCAGTGATTTGAATTTTGTTAAAATTGGATAAAGAAAGGAAAAAGTTTTAACAAAAAAAAACCAGAAAGAAAATAATATAATAATATAACAATTTTAAATGATTAAAATGTAGAAAATGCATTTTTTCATTTCATCCAAATTTCCACTCGTTTGTTGAAGACATACCGGACATATTGCCTATTCGTACACTAAAAAAGTCTATACCACTTTGTCTCCTGCACGACCATGCCTCTAAATTATGGCATTTTATACGAACCATGAAATAAGACGAATATTTTTATTGGAATGTAAATCAAAATTCCCAACGAGTAGATCAAACTGACGTTATCTTTATTAAATCTAGTAGTAAATAAAAATTTATATGATATCCATAAAGTGTATGAACAACGTACTTAGACCTGGGGCCGTATGAAGTTTGTGGGTTTTATTCAAAGATATTATTAAACACGATAAAACATAATTTAAAAAAAAAGAAAAGTATGACATAAACTTTCCACACAACCTCTATATATACACATAGGCCAGCAGAGAGTGGGGATTAAACATAATACTGAAGCACTCTCGCTTTTAATTTTTCACAATATTGTCATGAAAACGGCAGACTTATCGAAGAGTTTTCTTTTTGCGAAATATAAAATTGAAATTGAATTGAAATGAAAACAAAGAAGTGTTAGTGAATTTCCAAAAATCCTTTCTTAGTGCTCACTTCCGTCACATGAATCACACAAAATTTCACGCTTGTGAACCAAGCGGTTTAGGCTCTGATTTGATCTGTCAATCAGTCCCTTATGAATTTATACATAAATAAATAGATATTATACTAATATAACTTTACGAACTTAAGCTCTCAATCCTATTTATTTAACCTTTATGTCAATTACCGGATATTAATTGATAATGGTATACATATCTAAGATATGATTTGCTTGTCTAAGAACCGTCATTAATCATAACACCTTGGCATATTTATAATAATCTTTAACATAGAGGCAGCAAGTGTAAGGTTTTATTAGATACATAAAATATGATGTAGGTATATAATATTAAAAATAGAATAATAAATATGTTATTTTTATATTAAAAACTTAACCTACTCTATTCGGAAGCACTATCTGCTGCTTTTTTTATGAACGCACCCGATAATATTTTTGATAACATTTATAGCTGGGGTTTGTACCATTACCATAACATTGAAAAATTGCAGTTGTTATATTTACTTTTCTCTTTGTGAAAAACGATTTTCTTTAGCCATTTATCACAGAAATATATAATCTACCAGCTAGTAGTTGCAGATACGTACTGGGAGTACATATTACTTCCGTTTTTTTGTTATGGAATAAAATGAATAAGAAAATTTATAAAAATTAAATATTCGATTGTTCTTCAAAAAAAAAAAAAAACAGGCGGCATATTGTAAATAAATTGTTCATAAAATCGGGATAATAAGTAAGGATTCTAACCACAGACAAAAATATGTTGTGGATTTTTATTTTAGGGTGAGATTGCGTGTAATTATTGTACCTCTATACAGGGTTTTCCCCCCTTTCAATAAACATACAACGGTCAATCTTTTCGGAGCAAATGACGTTCCAAATTTTCTTTTCAACTTTATATACTTTATATACCATTATTGTAATATAAAAAGGCGAAATTGCCAAGTTGGTAAAGGAACTTCGTTAGGAATGGGCGTTAGTAGTTCCGTTTCTGGTAACGACTTACTTGAAACAATAAATATATCTATTATATATAATATTCATTATTATTTAAAAATATTCTTTGAAAAAAAAAAAAATAATAAAAAAACGTCGTGACAAAGCATCGAATCCCGAACGTCCATTCCAAACGCAATCACTCTACCAAATAGACTATCTTAAATAAAACGAAAATTTTCGAACGTAATTTTCTCCGAAACGATTGAGCACGACATGTTATTATTGATAGGGGATAACACCCTATAAAAGGGTACAAAAAATAAACACAGTATCATCCCAAAATAAAAATCCCCAGGTCGTGCAGTCTCCTTGATAGATACATACAGATAACAAAGAATATTAGATAGTTTTTTAGTTATGAAGTCATTATTGTCCATCGATGGTCAATTATCTTAACCTCTTGAGATTGAATTTAAAAAAAAAAAATAAACCGCCAAATTCGTCCCGTAATTTTGGAGGTTTATGCACTCTAGTAAATAATTTTTCCTGACAAAATGGGCTTAGGAGTTTCCAAAATGTCGAAATATGAAGAAAATGAAAGCCAAAATATTTGACAGATACTAATAGTTAGAAATTTAAATTAAAAAAAAAAAATTAAAGCAAAAATAATATTTTGTAATCACTATAGTTGTAATAGATAACGAAGTTACGACCATCTTTTAGTAATTAGTTCCGTGTACAGGTGTCTTTTATCTATATAGGATTCTACAGCACTCTAAAAAAACTATAAAATATGTGTCACTGGATTTTATAAAATAGTTTTAAAAATATTTCTAGAATATATATTTCATTTTAAATAGTCTTATTGCAAAAAATTCTTGTGCATAAACATTAAAACTGTATTATATAAAAAAAAAATAATTACTATTATAAGTAAAACAGTATAAAATAGTAAGGAATTTTTAATAATTACAGCTGCATTTCAGCTTACCGGATAAAATATAGTTTAAATTAACTTAACTATCGCTTAATAGCTGTTCTAGTTAGTGAAGCCAAATAAGCATTATTTCATATGGTTACTTAATTCTTGGATCGACTGTTCTATGCCACTTATGGTCTGGGTGCCCAGTATCAATAAAGTCAAGCTCCTTATTGACAGACATGGGTTTTTTTGTTCTTGTAGTAGGAAGATCCTTTAATAACAAATGAAAAATCCATGTTTACTGCCACGTGTTAAAATCAGATGTCCATGTCCGATAATCGAAAAATCAATTTGTATGTTGTCAGATGTTGTCCATTTTGTCACATGTTAGCCAAAATGATTTGTGCATATTTTTTAATGATCTTCCATAAACGAACACACAAAAAACAGATGGCCATGAATTTCAATCTTGTGGTAGACAATCAAAAATTTTACATGCTCTGAAAAAGAAAGTGGCCTATTTCTGAACTTTTGTAGGGAAAAATTTTTGAACCAATTAATAATGATTTTCGAAAACGTTACGTCACAGTTAAAACTACTAATTTAAACATACATTTTTATAATGTTTTTTTTCTATACATAGAGTAGAATTACATACAAATTTGTCATAAAAATTATTTCTAAACAAAAAATAATAAGAAAAAAAAAAAGGTCTTGCTATAAAAAGAATGATTTTATCTTTTTTATTTATGGCATTTCATAACGTGGGCGAGATTTTTTAAATTATGAATCATTTTTTATTATTCTCATATAAATATTATAAAACTAATTACTCCGTATAACGGCATATAATAAATTTTGTTGACACCTTATTGTAACAGTTTATTAATTATTTCAGCTTAATAATTTTCTCACTTTGATATGAAAAAGGCTTGTCTAAGAGAGTTTCTCTGTGTAAAAAAAATCTAAATATGATATATATTTTTGATTGTCATATATTTAAGAAAAGAGAAACTTTAAAGTTGGGAAAAACTGTTGATCAATCCTTTCGTTTTTTACGATTTTTCTTACCGGATTCCATTAGAATAATTAATTATTTGTGTAGGAAAATTAAGGGTACAATATCGATTTAATCGTTTTCAATGTTCATCAATTTATTAGAAATTATTTTGAATGCCTACCCAACTTTGATAACAAAACCTGATGACAGATTATACCAAATAAGTAACTTGCAGTTCCATCTGTAAGAAACTTAAAGGACTTAAAGACAATTTAGTATAAAAATAGTTAATTTTTAAAAAATCATTTACATAAAAAGGTAAGATTGAATAAGTAGCTTCGGAGTTAAACGTAAACTAACATCGAGAAACAGGAAAGAGATTATCTGTACTTTAGATGTACAAGTTTTGGTTCTTGAACTGAAAACAGTTACATGATAGATCAGAAAGACATGAATTATCTAATCCTATTATTTCACAACTTTCATCATAAAACGGATGTAAAAATAATATAAACTTTTAATAATGAATTTAAATCATAAATCACTGTTGAAATAGTTGAACCTAACGACCAGTTTATTTTCCAGCTAGCATCAACCACTCAACTCCAGCTAGCACCTATGATAATAATATATAATGGCGGTAGTACATAAATTTCGAGATCGTTAAGTTTACCATCACATACATACACATATATGATATCGAAATGACATGACACACAAACAAACACACAGCATGGATGCATGCGAGTCTATTTTTATACAGGAAGGCTTTAATGATTATTAAAGCCAAGTTAACATATTGGGTGTAAGAGCAGATTATTAAACGTTCTACAAAAATATTGCGTGTACTGTGTTGACACGCATCTGCTGATTATATCTTTCATTCGAGTATAAATTTTGAAAAATTTTGATTAAGGTACCGGATTGATTGTTAATTTAGGCTCAATACCATGCTTTGAAAATTGATTTAAAAACAACAAAGTTATAAGCTATCAAAAACTATTATCTTTTTTTTCTCTTTCTGGAAAACGATGTTTTAAATGTAAGTTATATGGAGATACAAACAAGTGACGTCATATCTAGATATGTGTCCTTCTTGGTCAAATCCTTCTTAAATGAAATTATTTTGCAATATATTTCATTTAACGATGGCTCATCTCTCAAACAGTTCACCGTTTTAGAAAGTTTTTTTACGAATTTTTCACATTTAAATTAAATCTACCATCACTTTATTTCAAACTAGTTCAGTTACCATTGTGATTTTCAAACGGCTGAAAAATTTTTTGTCAATTATAGATAAAAACAATTTCAATTAAGCAAACCAAAAAAAAATAAACATTTTTTCTATTTCTCTCGTAAATACAGACCTCTCGACCTAGATGCGTAAATGATAATTTTATCATAGTAAAAATTATCGCCATCAAATTTACCATTCAACCACAAAAAAAACCCGCCATACTTTTTTTGAGGCTATGAATAAAAAGTTTGCGTTTCCAAAAACATCCACGCAAAATCATTTTTAACACGCTTTTATTAGCTTCACTCGTATGTTTGTTTGTCTGTAGGTAACTCTCTGAAGTTGGCTGCAGAACGCATCTGAACGGATCCTTTGCATGAGAGTAATAAAGATAGAGCTAGTGCGCGAACTACGCATGCATGCGTGTTTTTTTAGTTTTTTTAAACTATTTTGTGATTATTAACGAGTTAAGTCTATAGTTATATATATTATAAATACATAACTATACCATTATATTATAAACGTATAAAATATTAAATAGAACTGTGTTAACTCGGTTACATAATAATGAACATAGTTAAAAAAACCATGTATTCGATCATAAAAACTCTGCAAATAATTTCACTAAAGCTTCTTTACTGTTGTTATGTTTCTATGTTCCATGTTTGGAAACAAATGATCAAAAAAATTTTATTTTTATAATTAAACGTGGTTTTATCTTTTTTGTACTTATTTTTTTAATATACGTAAACTATATTCTGGATATTTTGTGTATTTTAGGAATGCTAACGAATGAAAAGAGTTCCAACATTGATGCTTAATCATATGTTGATTATCTAAACAATTATTTCTGTTAGTTGTTGTCTTCACTTCTTATTATATAGGGAAATTTTTAAGTTTTTAAAAAAGATGAACATTTTTCTCTATTTTTATAATATTAACAAAGTAGTTTTGATCACATTTCAAAAGTTATGTATTATTTAAGAGGGTCATTTTGGTATTTTGGTCCTGTTTAATAGATTTTGTCGTTTAACGTACACGTTTAAAGTACTCTGCAACTGCTTCCTAACAATTTAAGAAAATTAAGTATACATATTAAATCTTATGTAGATCTTAAATAAGTAAATTTTGTCGATAAAAATACTATTTGTGATTGTTTCATCTTGGGAAGACTGTTTAAGAAACGCTTAAAAAACCGTTGAAAAGTTCAAAATTTTAATTTCGGTATTATCAGTTTTCTAGGATAATTAAGATCTGAAAAATCCAAAAATAACATTTATTTTACAATCGGTCGACTAGTTTTTGAGATATTGCATGAAATACATCCGCTAAATCGACGTTTTCATCGGATTTTTGGTGATATCTCAAAAACTGTCCGTCCAATCGTTCAATTGATGTTATTTTTGAAATCTACGAGTCAAAATACACATATAAACATAGTTTTTTTCAACATCAGATAAAAAAATTTATTTTCGATTTTTCGCAATTTTTTTAAGGGGTACCCCTTTGAAAAAATCAAGAAAATCGCAAATTTTTTTTTGCTCCCGATTGGGATGAAATATATAATCTACGGTAATTTTGACCTGCAGATTTCAAAAATAACCTCTATTTAACGATGGGATGCGTAGTTTGAACGATATCACTGGAAATCCGACCCAGATGCCGATTTACCGGATGTATTTCATGCAATATTTCGGAAACTAGTCGACCGATCGTAATATAAATATTATTTTTGAAATTTTTAGATCTTAATTACCCAAGAAAACCCATTTTCTAACCCGTTTAAAAAAAATTTTAAACTTTTCGTCCGTTTTTTAAGGCTTTCTTATATAGTGGCAAAATAAAGCAATCTAAAAAAATATAATTAGGATTAAAAATCACATAACACTTCATTAATTTGAACATGAATTTTGAATTAATTGTGCTTGCAATTCACTTCCAGCTTTTAAAAAGTACATGCAACGTATTTAGTTTTTTTACAACAGGAATAAACGACCTCCCACCCACCACCCCTAAACGCTAACGAATCAGACTGACTGATTGCATCATATTTATCTACACCATAAATGTGTCATAATATCAAGTCAGAACATTGCTTTTTCTATCGATTACCTCTTCGGTTAAGTCTATAATCGAAAGAAAATCCCGAGAATTCGATAAGACTATCAACAATTGTAAGGTTATACTAATTATCCCCAAAGTTTGTGATAGTAAAATCATCTTGATTGCACGGAATTTCGAAAGAGATATGAACTTTTTTTACCACTCGATTACCTTACCTTTCCATGATCGTTTGCAATGCAAAAATGCGAATGTAAAACGGTGTAGTTGCAGTGTAACATTATATTATAGAAATAGAATTATTCGAATAAAAAAGGATGGGTGAATATAACATTCAAATATACATAAAAGATTAGAGCTAGCTATACGTACGACGTACCTATAACGATAGCTCTGCTACTGTCGTTCACTATATTTGTACATGAGAGCTATGTCGATTTAATAGTGAGTACCGTTCTACCACGAACTATGGTGTGTGAGATCTATAATATTACGAGATAGGAAGCTTGTTAAACTAACGATAGTATTTTTGAAACCAAATTTCCACAGATTCCATTTTTTTATCGATTTAAATCTTTCGATATGGAGTGAAACGAAGAAACTACAATAAAATTTATTATAATTTATCAACACAAATATTTAAAATAAAGGTACTCCGGCTTGGTAAACAGATGGAACGCTAAGCAACATCGTAACATGGCAACAAACCATTTGACTCATAACACGTAACAGTATAGATTTACGATACGGGGCTACGATACGGACGAATATTGCTTATCTGTACGCTGGTTTAGTTTTCCTATAGACTTAATGGCCTGTCAGAAGTAAGTAACTAGTAGTTAGTAACTTTGTTTCCTAGATGCTTATTACTTCAGGAAATGAAAGGTAGTGTAATTGAAAATAATGTAATTACAGGAACTGTAATCTAAAGCGAAAAGAAACTGCATTAATCGTCAAATATCGCAGATAATTTCATTCTTCTTCATAAAACAAGAATCGAACTGTCCTCACAACGATTCCAGTCTTATACTCTAAAAATGAAAAATTTATTTGAGTTTGTTTCACAAAGCAATTGAAATATGTTAATCCAAAAAAATATATTTCTCTCCTTAATTTTCTCTAACATATTTACGTGTCTCTTGAATAATATAACCTTTAAGATTTTATAACGACAATGTTTCTTTGGAATAAGGAAAATATGAAAATTTGACAGAGCATATTCAATCTAATATGTAGATGAAAATGATATATATATATATATATATATACATAGTAGAATACTGGAATCGGTTGATATGTGGTAACAGTTAGTTCTGAATTATACTCAACCATAGTCAAATAGTAGTTCAGTATTACATCTGGTGCGTATGAATATCGATCAGTGGTGTAACGAGTTATATTTATGCATGGTGGAGAAATACCATCTTTTCATTTAATAATCATAATAATGACTAGGTTGGAAAATAAACGCTAGGAAAAATAGTAATTCAATGTTTGAATTGAAATCACATTTTGTTTGCTGTCTTAGATCCAGTAGTTTTTGTATCAACAGCGATAAGATAATTTAAGGTACCTGAAAGAAATCATTCTTTGTTCCAGTAAAGATACATAATCGAATAAAAACAGCAATATTGTATTCGGGACTCTAGTTTTTGAGATATACGATGGCAAAGATTAATCCATACATACAAATACCCATGTTGAAATTTAGAATAATTTTCGGATTAATCACGTAATCGAAGTAGCAAATGCTAGGGGTCTCCATGCAGGATTCTAAAGACCAAGACCGTTTCAATATCCTAGCTATAATGATTATGGAAAATGATTTGTTTAAAAATCATGATTTGACGGGATGTATTTCTATATTTACACACATTTAAACACGAAAAACGTTTTGTAAAATGTTCTGTATTATTTACATTCTTAATTTTAATACATAATGCCATTCAAAAATCCCAATACACTAGTATAGATAATAAAAATTATTTTATTATCTATAGTAACGTTTGGGGCCACGACAAGGTGTAAAGTAACTAGTCATAATTAAAAATTAACTAATTCAATTTGCAACCGTGGTTGAAAATCGTCGAAATTCAAGGCGAAACTAGAAGTACTCTCATGTATTCCAAATAGATATTATAATATTAGGTGTTTGAGCAGAGAATTCCATAAATTATATTGATACAAATACAGTTGAAGGTAACCAATAAACGTTGTTATATGCATTTATGAATATAAATGATTTCATTGTCTCTGAATGTCTGTCTGTGTTCCTTTTGAAATAGAATCTTCAGATGAAATGTAAATAGATGTAATTTAGTATATATTCAGTATTTCTGAACAAAAAGATATACTGTAATATTTGATTTCATATTCATTGGTGTACAATTTTTGGAGAAATTATCTTTTCTAAAGATACATCACTCAAAGCATAAAAGGCGAGAAATTTATCTAAAATCCGTCTTTGAAAAGAGAAGAGTGATTTTTTCATCGAATGGGGCTAGTTTTGATTATAATCGATCAATAAAATGTATTAGCATAAATTTTTTATGGAAATTTTCGTGGAAAATTAAAAATCTTAAGCGAATATCGCGAAATGGAAATAACCATTTCTGATAGATAGATTTTCAAATAAACATCTCCATATATTATGATTTCTATATCCAGTATTGACTTTTTGTTATTAATTTTTGTAATAGTGATCGAAAAATGAAATAATTTAAAAATAAATGCATTACTCATACAGTCCAAAAGATGTTTATTACTCTTGGCTACAAGAATCTTCTAATAGATTTATAGTGTTTCCATATAAACTAATTAACTGACAATATTCGAATGGAATATCATATTTTAGACCTCTTCATTATCAAACAATAAATATTAGGTCAACGCGTATCGAAAAATATTGACCTTATCGCAGAATGTTAATAATATTTTAATATAAAATATACATTTTGCAAAACTTTACGAGATATTTCATAGATACTTTCATAGATAGAACCACACTTTAAAAACAATTTAGTTCGAAAGTGGGTACATAGAAACAACCTTTTTTACCATTTTAAACCTTTTCAACCCGATTTGAATGATGATTTGTCTCGCTTTAAAATATATTTTATATACACATTTTAAAAAAACAAAATATTTTGAAATATATGAAAACTAGTAGAAATTATTTATTTAATCTTGTTTTTTGTGATGCTAACCTACCCAAAATTCGTTCATATATCACGTACATAATATAGACTAGAACAAATAATTTACAATATCAAAATAAGATACCAAAGTGCTTTTATTTTGCACAGGGTGTGTCAAAATGACTGCATGCATACCGTGAAAAGATATAGCAAAACTTCTATTTAAAAAAAAAATGGGTGCGTGTACGTATGTACGCGCGTTAGAAGTTATACTTCTTAAGCATCATTAAAAAACAATTTTTTATTGCATGCAAATAACTAATTACAATTAAATAATAAAAGGACTTCAGAAGCATAGTCAACACAGTCAATAAAGCTCAGTTTAAATTTGAAAAATTCAATAAATAAATATATATTTCATAACAACAGCTTCAACCAGTGAATTTTGTGAGACGGTGATGCACGCGCATCATAAAATTCATTTTTTCCTAACGCCCCTAAAGACGTATAACTTCAAAAAAAAAAACAATAAATAAATAACGAGCATATAAATTTTGAATTTTTCTGTATGACTTTTCAAACTTATATGAATTTAATACCGAAAGTTGGAAAAGTTTCATATTAACTTGTTTTAGAATATGAAATGTTTCAATATTTGATCATAATTATTTTAATTATTTTATTACACCAGTTATTGAATAAGTTTACCAATTAAAATAATTAACACCATATTATTAGAATACTTTTATGAGTCGTAGAGTACACCGAACGAATCGATTCTAATTAATAATTCAAATTTAATGTTTTAAACAAATATAAAACTTTGAACTATTGTTAAATAAAAATTAAAAATTCATTTTATTAAGTGTGATAATTATGTATAAAATTTATATAGTGAAAATAGAAAATATAGTCATAAATTTCCAGCTTGGTATTCTGAAGTATATTCCGAGTATTAACTATATTATGAATATTATTAGCATTTACTTAGAAAAGTTTTGGGACTGAAAAAAAAATATAGAAAAGCAAAAATTCTCGGTCTCAATTCGAAAATGTGGATAAAATGTGAAAATTACTTATGACAGAAAAAGTTATGACGGGGATGAAAATTAATATTTTTAATTTTAATATCTCAAGAATAAAAACTTATCTTAAACATCAAATATTCAACAACTTCGGGATTAATGGATAAAAATATTCCGTGAGTCTATGAAAAAAAGACAAAATATGTCCAAAAGTGGTTTCTCGCTGAAACAATCTGGTTATTTAGAATTAATGCATAAAACCCCACAATGTCCGTTTTTTTCTTCCCCAAATTTTTTAAAAATTGTATTTAATAAGTTTAAGAAATAAATTGCAGGATTTATGTCGTACTGCCAAACAGAAACAACAAATACTGGTAGAAATGGAGAAAATTAATAATATTGCAATTAGACCTTTCGAGGGTTTTCAGTCGCCTGTATAGTTTGCTGCTGATCGTTTCAGCTCTTCATATATTTTTATAGGTTTCTAAATGTACCTTCTTGAAAGAACTTACCTTCCTCGTAAGGAAAACAATAAATTTCTACAATACCACATATTTTATAGTAAAGAATTAACATTTGTTACTGTATATATATTATTGAATCAAGATTATGAACTGAACTGATACAGTCGGTAATATACAACGATGAACCTTTCATGCACCTAACAATTTATTTAAGTTTGTACACGTATATACTATACTCACAGGCATATAACAGGATTTGGGGAAATGAGAATGAAGAATAAGAGTAACTGGCTGGGGTGGTAGCAACACACTAAATATACGTGAATAAAGTACGAATATCGTTTGCCTCAATTTATGTTTGCCTTATTTTATATCTGTCTCTAATAAAAGCATTTGTAAAATGTTTGAATTTTTTAACACAGGAAATTTTTTTAAAATTCTTCTTCTTAAATTACTTTTGTACACTTTATTAGTGGCAGAAACAACGAAAGAGATAATTTAATTTAAACATTTTTAAAAATATTAAGATAAACAAATCATTTATAGTTGACATGAAAATGGGGCTAATTTCGACTAAAGCTAAACGACCTGATTGTAAAACTAGCTTTAAGGATTCACAATAAAAGTCACATTATGCACAAAAATAGAAAATGTTAAAATGAAAAGTATGATCTAAAATTAGTGGGCATCGAAAATCGGTTAAAATTTGGCCAAGATAACAAAAATTTATTATTTTTATGAACCTTATGACGTCATAAAAACCAAAATAATTAGTTTTCTCTATTACTCTAAATTTCTATCCAATTTTGATAAACAAAGGAGGTAAACCTACTAAATTTGGGTCATAGTTTTCAAATTTTTGGTTACATTTAACATATCTATAGTACATTTCAAGATAATAATAGTCGGGTGGTGAATTTTCATATAAGGGTTAGAGCAAGCAAATTATGAATGTTAAAAATGGAAAGTATGACCCAAAATTATTAGGAATCATAAAAAAGTTCACTCAAATCGGTCAAAATTTGACCAAGATATCGAAAAAATTAATTTTGTAAACTTTGTGACGTCATTAAAAACACAAAAATTAACTTTGCTCTATAAACCTCAATTCTTATCCAATTTTGGCAAACAAAGTATGTAATCCTACTAAATTTGGGTCATAGTTTTCAAATTTATTGTTAAATTAAACATATCTATAGTTAATATCGATAAAGTGAGGGTCAGGTTATAATATCTCATATAAGGGGTGATTAAAGCGAATTAATAGTATTAAAATTGAAATGTATGACCTAAAATTAGTGGGTTTAAAAAAAAAGTTCACTGAAATCGGTTAAAATATGGCCAAGATATCGAAAAAATTAATTTTGTAAACTTTGTAACGTCATAAAAAACACAAAAATTAACTTTGCTCTATAACCCTCAATTCTTATCCAATTTTGGCGAACAAAGTATGTAATCCTACTAAATTTGGGTCATAGTTTTCAAATTTATTGTTAAATTAAACATATCTATAGTTAATATCGATAAAGTGAGGGTCAGGTTATAATATCTCATATAAGGGGTGATTAAAACGAATTAATAGTATTAAAATTGAAATGTATGACCTAAAATTAGTAGGTTTAAAAAAAAAGTTTACTGAAATCGGTTAAAATATGGCCAAGATATCGAAAAAATTAATTTTGTAAACTTTGTGACGTCATAAAAAACACAAAAATTAACTTTGCTCTATAACCCTCAATTCTTATCCAATTTTGGCGAACAAAGTATGTAATCCTACTAAATTTGGGTCATAGTTTTCAAATTTATTGTTAAATTAAACATATCTATAGTTAATATCGATAAAGTGAGGGTCAGGTTATAATATCTCATATAAAGGGTGATTAAAGCGAATTAATAGTATTAAAATTGAAATGTATGACCCAAAATTAGTGGGTTTAAAAAAAAAGTTCACTGAAATCGGTTAAAATATGGCCAAGATATCGAAAAAATTAATTTTGTAAACTTTGTGACGTCATAAAAAACACAAGAATTAACTTTGCTCTATAACCCTCAATTCTTATCCAATTTTGGCAAACAAAGTATGTAATCCTACTAAATTTGGGTCATAGTTTTCAAATTTATTGTTAAATTAAACATATCTATAGTAGATATCGATAAAGAAAGGGTCAGGTTATAATATCTCATATAAGGGGTAATTAGAGCAAATTAATATTATTAAAATTGAAAAGTATGACCCAAAATTAGTGGGTTTAAAAAAAAAGTTCACTGAAATCGGTTAGAATATGGCCAAGATATCGAAAAAATTAATTTTGTAAACTTTGTGACGTCATAAAAAACACAAAAATTAACTTTGCTCTATAACCCTCAATTCTTATCCAATTTTCGCAAACAAAGTATGAAATCCTACTAAATTTGGGTCATAGTTTTCAAATTTATTGTTAAATTAAACATATCTATAGTAAATATCGATAAAGTAAGGGTCAGGTTATAATATCTCATATAACGGGTAATTAGAGCGAATTAATATTATTAAAATTGAAAAGTATGACCCAAAATTAGTGGATTTAAAAAAAAAGTTCACTGAAATCGGTTAAAATATGGCCAAGATATCGAAAAAATTAATTTTGTAAACTTTGTGACGTCATAAAAAACACAAAACTTAACTTTGCTCTATAACCCTCAATTCTTATCCAATTTTTGCAAACAAAGTATGTAATCCTACTAAATTTGGGTCATAGTTTTCAAATTTTTTTACATTGAACATATCTATAGTACATTTCACGATAGTAATAGTCCGGTGATCAATATTCACATAACCGTTAGAGTAAGCAAATTATGAATGTTAAAAATGGAAAGTATGACCTAAAATTATTGGGAATGAAAAAAAAGTTCACTCAAATCGGTCATAATTCGGCGAAGATATCAAAAATAATAATATTTTGCACCGTATGATGTCACAAATACCAAAAAATTAGTGTTTCTATATTACGCTCAATTTTTATCCAATTTTGACAAACAAAGTAGGTAATCCTACTAAATTTGGGTCATAGTTTTTAAATTTTTAAAACGATTAAAACCTTTTGATAAATCAAGAAAATATAAAAACTATTGACGTTATTTCATCTAAATAATTTCTCGTCACTCTGTAATATATTGAATAGAATTGGTTATAGTTTGTGTATAAAGAGACGTTGGTTGCAAGGTAAGCTTGAAGGCTTCAATGTTGTAGGTAGGTTACGACAAAGAGTCAAGTATCTATGTATACACAATTCATCCATAGTAACTATCATTCAATTTAATTTTTGGCATTCCCTTATGTTTGTTTTCTATATGCTCTTCCATTCTATCGTATTCGTAATATAATTCATATTCGTTCTATTAAAATAATGCTATATTAATATTATTTTAACCCAAATATGGTCTCTCTTAGTGGTAAAATATCGAATTTACCTCACTTACATCTATAACCAGCAATGAAGGACAATAGAATTAATTAAATGAAGACTTTTCAACTAAATTCTGTTCTGTTTCGAACAGTTAAATTTCTATCGAATACGTATTATAGTTTAGTTTATTTAACAAGAGAATTATGAAATTCAGCAATAAATTAGTTTTTCCTAGAATTTTGCCTATCGTGGAAAACTATCAAAGTCAGTTCGTGTGCGCTGTTTTAAAAACGTAAAATTGGTACAGGAAAATTATTTTAAATTATTTTTATACTCGAAATATATACAATACATTCAGAGTATATTAATTTTAGTCTAAAGTTTGTAACGCTAGCTAATATTGAAGCCACCAATACAATTTTAGTATAGGTGTTAGATTATAGAACCGCCTGATTTCCGGATGTCCGGCCATCGTCAAAACTCAAAATTGAAAAGATAAATAGTAAGTTTCAATACGTGAAAAGCAAAATCTGTCCATTGGATCCAATAAACCAAAAAAGATAGAAGAAAAATTCAAATCCAAAAAAGCTGTCTTCAATTTTATTAGTTTATTTTTTAAACTCGATCCTTTTTTTATCGAAAAATTTTTATCAGAACTGAAGCTTGTGAAGAACATTACCCATGTTTGAATAGCTATAATGCTTACATGCATACAAATGGATGCATCTAAAACGCCAACACATTTCATGCATCAAAACTGATCTCAATTCAATATGCAACTGTTGTATAAAAATATCAACATATTTTCCATACGTTTGTTAGTACGTGTTAAATTTTTTAATAATTTTTTTTTAAATAAGACATTTTACAGACAGGACTGAGAGTACGTGTTCAAAATGGTATCACATACCGAATAAAAAAAATTGAATTTTAGATTTTATTTAAATAGATGAAACTCTCTTCCATATAATAAAATCATAAAGTTAATATGCAATAAGCACATATAAATGTGGTCTTTAAGGATGTTTCAGCGTAAAACCTATTTTCGACATATTTCGCCTAATTCTATATGAACCTGAAGTGTTTGATTCAAAGCTCGTGATTTTGTTTTCTATTACATCTTAAAAAACGTTCGATGGAATTGGAAAAAACCACGAAATGTTTTAAAGATAAGTAAAAAAATAAAAGTAAAGAAAATGATTTCGGAGTATAAAATTTCTTACAAAACTATGCTATAAAATTTAATGCACTTCTGAATGATCAAATAATCTTTGCAATTATAATATAGGGACGATCACATTTTCGAATAAAGATGTTCAAGCGATGGCTAAAGATAGTTAATTTGGAATTTTTTTTGGAAGGAACGCTAAAATTTTATTTAAAGTAGTTTTACCAATAGTGGTCTAACTATCATTAGTCATCTGCACTATCTATAGTCCTGAAATCATTATAATCGTTCCAATGTTAAAATTTCATAAGAATACTTGATCATGCTGAATCAAGGAGCATGAAATTTTCAACGCAGTTCTGTACGGAATTTATTATACCAAAATATTGAAAGCTCTTTTTAACTTGTATAGAAATATTTTTTAGACAGTCCCAACTGAATATTTCTGTAATCGATAATGCTATTATCAAAACATGCGTATAAGTTATTTTTTGCTCTAGATTAACATGGAAACCCATGTTTTCTTTTTCAAAAAAAAACTTATTGAACGTCTCAGAAGCACTGCAAAATTTGAAAAGGCACTCGGTATACGAAACGATACCTCATTATAAAGAATTGTTCACACTCAAATCAAATTTGAAATTGGTCATAAAATGACCAATAGATTATTTTGTAAATTTTCATATTAATTCCTACAAATTAGTTCATAATTTATTTAATAAGGTTTGTGAAATTTTTGAAATTCCTTTTCAAAATTCTCTTATGATTAATTAAATTCTCAAAAATAATCAAAATAAATACAAATTTGATAGCACCATTGTAAAAAAACAAGCTAACCAGTTTTAGAGAAAATAATATTAAATACATCTTTTTTGTTTTAATAATAATATTATCGATTTAAGAGAAACATATTTAGTTGGTCCTGTTAAAGCATCATCCTTGTATATGAGCGTGTAAAATGGATACATCAAAAAACAAAATATATATATTCCATTCTGTAAATATATATAAAAAACTTTATAACAACTGTATATAGATAGATTACTTTTATAACAAACTATTTTCAAGATGTTTGCATTTCATATTTCGTAACACGTCAATTTCGATCATTATTCATGTATGAAAAATTTTCATAACATAACAAGTAAAATATGGATACGTCAACGAATTTCATAATATTATTATTATACTAACATAGTATAACTTTTAACATATGCTTTCAAATTCATCATGTAGTTTTTATATGTACCAGAAAAATAGGTCGATTTTATATAAAAAAAAAGTTGGCGCTAAATTTGATGTTGACTACAACCGATTGTATAATTTTACTTAAAAATCTTCTATGACACGTCAAAGGAATTTCTTTTTTACTATTAAATACTTTTAGAATTATTACATTTTTTTATTTGTAAACAAACAAAACGAAAATAATGATATAACAAAATAATAACTAGAGACGTTGCAAAGAAGTTTTTTAAGAACTCAAAGGCGCATACTTAGAAATTTTTCGGATTGGATATCTTTTACTTGTCAAGTTACAAGAAAAAGATGGGTAAAACAATCAAAAATAGGAAATCTTTTTTCATTTTTATAATTAAACGAACATCGATTGTCATAATTATTTTATAGATATATAATTATTATACCTTTAATAAATGATTTTCAGTTTTTTAAGACAATCGTAAGAAAATTGCTTTAAAAGACTATTTGAAAAAGGTGAATAAAACAAAATTTTATATGGTTATTTTGAACAAAAGAAGTATAAAATTTCATTCGTTAAATTTTTGAATTGTGTTTCTATGCAAAATTCCGACCATAATCGGTTCTGCCGTACCTAGGCGAACAAACAACTGTTTTATCACGAACTAGTTGGAGTATTATAGAAGAAAAAAAAAACATTATTATCATAATAAGATATATATCAGAATAGGTTATTACAGTTGTAAATTGTCTATTTAGTACGTGCTAATAACAAATAGTCGAAAAGGTTTGTGTACTCAATTCGAATAAAAGAATTGATTTTCTTTAGTTTATTATCTACTATCCCATATAAGGAAGGAGAGATAAGGGAGTGTATATCTGGTACCAATAAATACTGATAAGTATGTATGAAAGGTAATTTTTATATTCGACATACGTTATTTGTAAGAGTATATTAATTTTATTCTAAAGTTTGCAGACCGGACAAACAAAATTTTGGTGTTCATTGAAATACATAATTAATTCATGTCCGACTGTCCGTCCGTCATCACGATAACTCAAAAACAAAAGAGATTGTGTGCTGAAATTTTGGTGACGTATACTAAACATAAAAAGTTCGTGAATGAACAAAATTGACCCATTGGAATCCTCTTTGACCCAACTTTAAAACTATAAAAGATAGAAGAAAAGTTCAAATACAAAATGTTTATTTTTTGAAACAAAAAATTGTTTTTGGAAACATTTTGTCATTAAATTTTTAAGTTCTCCACAATTTTAGCTCAAATTTGACAAATAAACAAATAAGATATTTAGAGTATTTTATGAATGCTACTTATTCAAACAATAAAATTCAATCATATATCGAATATCTAAACAATTAACTGTGTTAGTTGTAATCTTCACTAGTTAAAAGAAAATTTTAAAGTTGATGATCATGAAATGTTCCTGAATATCACTCTTTAAGTACAAATGACAAATTGTGCCAATAATTATATACAATAAAATTATATGTTATACGTTTACTTAATCTAAATATTTGGACATTGCTAAGTTATCTCTGTAATTAATTTCCTATAAATAATAACGATATAAAAACACTAATTAAACAAAAACTTTAACTTACTAATGTAAAAAATAAAAAAAAGAGAAATAAAAAGTTATTCATTTTACTTACCTTTCGTATCTATTCGAAATTGTAGAACCGCATAATCCACGAATTATGATGCATCGGTAAAATGGTGCACTTGTTTTAAAATTCACAAAAAAACCACTGATGTCTACAACCCCGTTTTTAGGCGTATGCAAAGTAGGGCTAGACTGCCTACAAAACTTCCAACAAATTTCTAAAATTAAAAAATAAATTCAATAAAAATAATTTGAATGCACAGTTCAAGGACATTTAATTTAATCAATTCATTCTGAACTGAACTAAAAATTATTTAATTTTTTAATATTCTTAGTACCTAAAATGCATTTCTTGTAGAAGCTAGTTTGTTCATTACATAATAAATATCTATTTATTATTAACAAAAATTAGTCAATCATGTTTTTACTAGTTAATTTTTATATCAACAAATATTTATAAAAATAAAAATGAACCATTTAAAACATGATTAATACAATAATATACACTGATTATGTAATTTTAAATTGTATTTCTTTCGCAAAGATATGAATTCTGAAGTAAAAATTAAAAGTTTATTTTATATTTATTATTCTCGCCCATGGTTTTCATATCAATATTGTTCATACAAATATTTCATTACATTTGAATAATTATTTTTTGAGTTATTTGTTCGAGAAAAATGAAAAACCATTATATAAACATGTGTGCTTATTACAGAGGCTACATTGCCTCTTAAGGGATGATATTGATTCCCCAATAACTGCAGCATGACGGATATTATTATTGTTATGGATTCGATTAAGGTTGATCAGCTTCTATAACACAAAAACAAGCCGACGTTGTCAGTTTTAAATAATCCAATTACATTCATGAAAGCAAAAAAAAAAATTCATGATACAGGTATAGGTTTTAATAATACTTTTCATAATAAAAAAAAGGTATTATGTATGCGTTAAATAAATTATTTTTCATTTTCCGTTTTGCATGTCAACTTCACTACTAAACATTCGTTCATAAAAAGCTAGAGGGTGTCCCATATAAACGACATAATTTTATATTTAATAATTTTTTATTTTTATCAATTTATAACGATTTTCGTAGAATCACAAAAGCCACTTAAAGTTTGAAAAATCACAAAAAAACTCCATCTTTCGACAAAATTCAGTCCAAACAACATTTCGGCAACATTAATTTTCATTAAAAATTGGTTACCTGTTATCTTACTTATCTTTTTTGGCGATATCTAAAAGATAACAGTATCACACAAAAGATATTTAGGCTACCTGGAAAACATTGTCAAAATCATGTGTTTGTAGAGCTTATGTTCACAATTTTTTGAAAAAATTTGGCTTAAAAATGCTATACATAATTTGATTTTCTATCAACTAAAAAAAAAACATTTCAACGATAATATTGTACAGGCAATATAAATGTAATATAAAAAAAATTTAGAATGTAATAAACTTTGCAAATTTTTTATTTTTGTAACACGTACAATAAACGTTAATAAAATGGATAGAATTAATGTTTTAATAATAATTTTATTTTAACTATAAATACTCAAATGAATAAAAAAACAAACATTTATAATATTAATCTGAAAAAAAAGACAATGAGAACACTCCTATTTTATGGTATTTTATTACCTTTTTCATATTTTATTGATACATTTTTTATTTGGTAATAGATGAAGTAATGTATACGGTAATATTGATCCAGTATTATCGATATTATGAATATTGAATACTTAACTAGCAAATTTTGGTACTCTAAAGTTATAAACATATATACAGGAAAAAAATTTGTATAGGATATTCTCTCAAGTACCTAAAATGTAATAAAATATTTTAAAAAATATACAATTTACTTATAGAAATTGTTCTAATCAATATAAAACTGCTATAACCTTTGAAAATCGTTAGTGACCTCGCTCTAAATTTGTTTTCAAACGACTTGGGAAAAAACAAAATTTTTTTGGAAAAAGACAAAGATTGGAGTGAAAAAAACATAATATCAAAGCGAAAAGAGTGCCACAAACATACTCGTTTGTGTTTTTGGATCAAACATTAATAAATCGCCCAAAATTAAATAAATAATTCTACAAATCATTTCCTCGTGACCGATTATCATTCGAAATCGGTGTCAACGAATCTAGTTCTTAAAAAACAAAATTAGCACCGACTTCGAATTAGTTACAAGAAAATTATTTGTAGAAAGAAGTACTCATTTATTCATGTCCTTTTTTGAACTTGATTTTAGTTTTTTAGAAAATTGTTTTTATTCAATAAATTTTTATTTATTGAATATCAATACAATTAAGAAAAGTTTATAAATAACAATAAAAAGTTTCAGAGGTTTATCAATGACATTGCTGAAAGACGACTGACTATACACGATAAGTTTTCATTTTAATGATAATAAATTCTTTTAATGATAGCACTAAAAAAGAAGTTTGTAGAGTACATCTCGCTATAAGTACTTTCAATAAGATCTATCCCATAAAAGTGATAAAATCATCTTCAAAACATTATTGTTTTGTGGCAGACTTTAAACAAAAAAAAACATATTAGTGACAAAAAAACAGATAACGAAGAGTAAAACACATAAAAGTATCAAATCCATTAATATTAGTATTAGTACTATTATTATTATTATCCTTATTATCCTTTTGCTATAAAATCAAATTACAGTCATATATTATTAGTTCAATTAAAGTGTCTCTCTATAAATACGAGCTAATGTAAGTATCGCATTTTACACGAACATAAAATTAAAGGCACTTGAAACTCTTCAAACAAATTATTGAAATATAAACAGTTTATTGCTATAGTGCATTAGCAAAGTTTACCAAAGTATGGAATGAACCATTAGTAGGTTGCCATTTTCCAAAATATATCATTCTTTATAAGAATATAACAACCGAAATAAGTGTTTGAATACTCGACATATGCTGGAATATCATTGTTTAAATATAAATGTCCATTTTTTACATGTTATAAATAATATTATTCAATGTGTTTATTAGCTAAAATTGTGGCAAATCTAAACATTTTACGCAAAAATGTCTCTAAAACAGTTGTTTGTTTCAAAAAAAATAAACATTTATTGTATTTTTTATAGTTTTCTATATTTTATAGTTTAAAAGTTTGATCTAGGATCCATTGCACTCAATAGACCGATTTGGCTCATTCAGGAACATTTAATGTTTGGTCATACGTCACCAAAATTTCAGATCGCTGTCCCTTTATTTTTGATTTATCTTGATGACTAAAGAACTAATTAAGTTACATTTCGAGTATAATAAGCTTTAGGAATAAATTTACGCATTTCTATCGAAGAGAGCGAGAACGTTACATCTTAGAAAGAGAGACATGGTTCTATAAATGTTTCTACAAAATTCATTGTATGCTGTCCTATTTCGCCCTGTGTACAAGTCAGCAATAAACAGTCACCCGTGCGCACATTTTATTAATTTATTGAAATTTACAAAGACAGTAAATGTTTCAATATTTTTTAAAACACATTTCGGGCCCAAGATTACTTACCCTGATATGTATGTACTCTTCATGATGATCAAGATACAAACTTCAAATCCGCGTTTATCTCTACAAACGTTGGATCAAACTTATATTTGGTCAGTTGTGTAATTTCTATTTCGGTCTGGGCAGTCAAAAAGATTTTGTATAATATATTTTTTGATTTTATATTCCCACCCCCCAATTGAATTTATATGATTCTATACTACATCTCTGGAAGTTACTATACGAAGATCAGCCATAGTGCTCATCTTTTAGTATACTTGTTACGATGTCTCTCATATCTATTATACATATGATGTAAGCAATCTGTCATAAACAATAATATTCAAACGTTGAGAATATGTCTTAGAAATATTAATTAGTTCATTCATATAATGTCTACCTATCATTGAGACCTTCACCAAAGAATGCAAACGCCCATGGAAGCCCCCATTTTTTTTTATCACAATAATTCGACTTATGGCTTTTGTATTCTTTTCCTTATCTGAAACTCATTTAAATGAATGTATAATCATAGCGATTGGCCAAAAAATACACTTGAAAACTTATTTTCTACGCAATTGGTACTACAGTTATATATAAACGTTTAAATCCAGCGTAATGTGGAGAAATTAATTGTCATTGCTGAATTAATGTATGCAGTGTACTGAACTTGCGATTATGATGTAAAAAATGTATCGATTTGATAGGCTATTTAGTGCAATATTCATGAAATAAGTGCTCTCAGTCTATCGAAATATATGAGGATCTGAAATAATTAACGAGTCACAAGCCATCTAATATTTTGGCCTGTCTACAAAAAGTATTTTGGCTAACATAAAATTGATATTTTTTACAGTTTAAAGATTGTTGGACAACGGGTATCTGATTTTGTAACGTAGGGAAGAAAATGGTTGTTAAACTTTTTGATTGAATGATCATTCTTCCGCAATTGCAAAAACGAATGTCTGTCAATTTCAAACTTGTAAGGACAAACGAAAATTTGTTGATTTTCAAAAAAAATTTTGGAAGAAATTTTGTAGAGGAAAAAGTTGTTACTTTTTAGATTACAAATTTTCAGAAGTATATTTGTAAGTGATTTGATATGCTTTTGAACACTAAGGCTAAAGTCTACAATAAACCATGTAGCCAAAGACATATACATACAGAATTAACCTATTCCTTCCCCAAGTATATATATTCAACATTCAACCTCTTAAAATTAAATTTTAGTGAATAGTATAGTAAATTGATAATACGATACTTCTGTGTAGAATATGGTAATGACGGAATTGTGTTTCACTTTATATTTATGTAAGGCAATAAATACAATAATAATAATAATGCTGTCCAATAAGTATCATCATTTCTATTGTCTTTATCAACATAATATGAATAATATTATTGTTTCTGTCCAGCCTACGTACTGATAAACTTGCCTACTCTTTGAAATTGTCAAATATAATTAATGGAAATTCTGAAACCCGCTTCATATTCTCAGTCTTTGTTATAATTGAATTTGTACAATATTTCGACTACAATTTAATCACCAGTTTGCATTAGTCGTAGTTATTTTTAAAAAAATTCAAAACAATGCCCAAAATTTGCCAACAAACTGCCCATATTTCCAAAAACACCCTTTTGTATTTTGGCGCACAATGTGACTTGTATTAGGAATCCTAAAAGCTTTCCACCAGGTCGTTTATTCGAAAATTCCTGTATATTTGCCAATTAGGGTGGGCTATATGATTCATCATAGGAAATAAAAAATTTAATAAATGAAGAATTAATTATATTTGCAATTAAAAATAATTACTAATATAATTAAATATCATTTTAATTGCACACCCAGACTTCAATATATCAGTAAGCAAATTTTTCTTAATTTGAACCCTGTATCATTTTGCACAATATGTATATATATGAGTGCAAAATGCATTTTATGTTATGGTTGTAAAAGCTATCATTAAACATAGTGCAAATATATTTTGTAGAATACAACGAAATAAAAAGAAAATGCTGTTATTTAAACGAATTAATTCAAATTGAAAGATTTATTATTATTTCATTCTCTTATTTAGAAATTAAATAGACTTTGAGCTGGTGGAAGATTTGAGTAACGGTTTTTCTATAAGATTGTCAATGTTTTCAATGATGAGTTAGAAAATTTGACGTACGGTAGCCACGTACTGGAAGGAAACAACGCTTGCGTATCATCAACTTTTATGTATTTAAAACGGGTATGGATTGAGTCAAAAGGATTAGATAATAAAGTCTCGGATAGAAGTTGTAGAGCATTAAATTTTAAATCAAAAATATTTTATGCCTTTTTTGGCTATTATTAAAAATAACGGAACCAGAGCATTTCAAAGCGTATACATAACTCACATACCAATTATATATAAGTAAATTAAATTTTTGTGTAAGATTTGACAGTAAAGAATCTTTTTTATTTACCGGATTTGTTGTGTTAAACATTATAGTGGGGAGACCCACTGTAAAAAGTTGGAAAATATTAATGTATAACACATAGATCTGTTGACTCACAAACATGGCTTTTTTCCTTTATCAAAATATGCAAAAAACGAACTGAATACGTTATCTCTCAGTTTAATTACATTTATATTAAATACTATTATGCTATTCTTTATTATTTCTGATGAATTTAAAATACAAATATACGAAAATTAAAATACAGTATAATTACACAAATTTAAATTGTTTTCGTAATTGTCTTTCTTGTAAATAATTAAAACTACTTCTTTATAACATAATAGTCATGAGCAAAATTTATATTTCTAAGTAATTATGTTTTTTTTTTTCTTAATCAAAAACATTCAAAAATATTCATGCATCTAATTATTTTCTTTCGTTGTTATGAAAATTAATAGATCGAAATCAACTCTTAATCCTTGTTCAAGTATCTACTTTAGATAGAAATATAGAAAATAAACATAAAATACGTGATATAAATTGTAATAGATTAAATTGTCATACAAGACAGTGAAATAAATATCGAAGAATTGTTATTATTTATCAAAATAGTATACATGTCAAAAATATTTTGAAAATAAGTTCTACAAATGACATTTAACAAAAATAAAAATACGATTACACTTGAAAATATATATTTTGTCTCTACGAAATACTGATCGAGGGATGTGTTTCAAATTCTTACGTCTAAGGCGGAAAATATGAGTGAAAAACATACTTTATCGATCATTTATTATAAGACCGTCGTGGCAATTTTACGAACAGCTGAGCTTTTTGAATACTCTTAATTTTAAAGCTGTATTTATTTTGGGTTTTCGGAAACATTTGTGCTTAAAATCAATAAACAAATGATAATTCATTAAAAAATAGTGCCCCAAAATTCGACTTCAAGAAATCGACCTTCGAATCCGTTAAATGGATTTTATATTTCGGGTGAACTTCAACTTATTTTTGTTCCCGATTTCGAGAAATCTTTTTTTCTTGCAATATTTTGGACCCAAAATATTCACACAAAAAAACATTCATTTAACAATAAACCGCACAGATTTCTGAGATATCAACCAACATCTGGTTTGAAGGACGATTTCACGTGACCACTCCGGATCATACCCACAAATCTAATCACCCAATTACTCAATGGGGTATACGTTTTCCATTTTTGGGAAAAAATTGCCGTAAAAATGTAAAAATAAAGAAAATATGTTTTATTTGAAAGAATAAATAAAATAAAGCCTGAAATCCGGTCAAAGAAACAATATTAAATTTTTTTTAACAAACCACAGCACTCGGGTGACACATCGCCAATTAAGTCCTTTAACCTTTAGGGGTTGAAGGCTGAATTCAGTTTTTCTTACAGAAAAAAGAAATATTTTCGATATATTTTTGTGGACTGACCGTTGGTATTCAAACCGTGTCTGCATGGAGTCGAAGTGGTGCCTGACATCTGGATGGTTACTTTAACCTTTAACCTTTAATGAATTTTTTTGTAAGCATGCTTACGAAAAAAAGAACATTCATAAACGCTATTTTAAATGATAAATATTTTTTATGAATTTCGGAACGTAGCCCACACGAAACACACGAAATACAGAATCTGGCAAGCTTATAAGTAATTCGTAGAATACAAAATATATATTTAAAAAAAAAAAAAAAAAAAAGATTTATACTTTTAAGGAATTTATATATATTTCAAAAAGAAAATAAAATCAACTAAACATATTTATATATATTTGTCATCTTTGTCTATTCATGAAACTCTGTGTGTTAACAAATGTAAATACAAATTTTCCATTAAAGATTTCTTCCAATAGGATAAAAAAAAAAGTAGAAGAGTACCTTTAGGTATTTTTTTTATGTATATTTTTATTTCATGTACATCAACTAAATCTATTTTAACAAACATTTACAATTTAAATTATTTACTTTGCATATTCAAAATAACATCGCAATGGAACAAATGTTTGTCTTGAAGGGAAATTGAAAAGTTGAATTTCTTTTTTCTGAACTGAAAATTAGAATGAATTAAATACTGAAATTAATTGACGCTTCTCTTTTATAATCTCGCCATAATTCTTTTGTAAGTAAGCTTGTCAAGAAAATTTATCAAGAAAAAAAAGATTGAAAATTAAGAAACTCAACTGCGTAAAAAAAACTTGGTTTTCTCAATGTATCCGATTCGATAGTCAATTTCGCCAGCCTTCTGATGTGATCGGTACCAAAAATATGTTTTATAATTAAAAAATACAAAACCAGACCTTCAAAGCTGCAGGCATCGGCTAGTATAATCATTATAAATAAGCTCAAAATAGAATATACTTGATTTTCAAGAAATACAAATTTATATGTTTATTATATAGCAGTATAAGGACGAATTCTAATAAATAAAAAAATAAAAATTTTTATTCCAGTTATAAAATATGTCAAGCAAACTCACACACACAAAACACTTATTATCGATTGAAACTGGAGAAGAGTAAAGCATTTTACTGGGATAGTCAGTCTATATACAGTAAGTACTAGATAGTAGAAGTATATTATATCGTAGATATATATAATTAATAAAATATTATGGAAGTAAAAATAAATCTTTATGTTGTATTATTTTTTATTTTCTATACATACTGGAAAAATAATATAGAATAGTTATGATGAAAATACTGTACAGGCTGTTAGAGAGAATTTTATTTCTTCTCCGTGGGAACGTCTTGTAATGGTACCGATTTCAAGACACTAGAACCCAAATTCAACGTTTTTAGAGCGTGCGTTCGGAATATTTTGCCTCAATTATCTTAAACACAAATAATGATGTCAACGTGGAACCACTTTCAGTTGATGCGTAATTATTAATAAAGCAATAATTCATTTTCTCCTCATTGGAAAGTTTGTCGTGGAGACCTTACTGGTCACATCTAGACCACTTGTTTTAAGACTCATTAGCAACAAAGTGTGTATCTTCCCCCGACGCTACTGCACCCTTAGATTTGCTTATACTGACGAGTGTCATTATCAATATTTGTGATTTGAAAGTGACCCTAGCTTCTTCCTAAATGCTTAACAAATCAACCTGTATATAAAGAATTTCCAACTATTATGTGTAATACAGTACCCTCATCTTTCTTACTAGAAACACCCATGTTGTATAAAAAGAGCAACAAATATTTTCGTATAATATATTGTGTATCTTTCTCTTTCCGGTCGGTCATCATCACGTTGGTAAACAGTCATCATCACGAATGTGGGTATATGTCATCATATAGAACGTTTATCCATGTGCACTAGTATTTATTTAGAGAGTCCCCTCTTTTCTTCTGAAAAATTACTTTATATTTTCACACATACAAAGAGAAACATAAATTAATATATTATGTAATAATTAGAAGTGGTTTTAAACTGTAAACGGTTATAAAACACCACGTGAAGCATAAATCTGTTGAAGAGAATAGGCATGGAGTCTATATGTTGTTGTAAACAAATGTAGTAACAAGTGATTAGCCTATTTGAGTCGTACGTTGTAATAAACATTTTGATGTGATTAGAATATTTACTGAATTAAATCCTCATTTCTATGAAACATTCTATATATGTGTTTTATTGTTTCTGCGCAACCCAATAATTGAAGTCAATTAGTATTATACTAATTACTTTTCTCTTGGTGATTGATGTACCACAGATAGTTCAAATTTATAAGAAAACATACAAATTCTAGAAAATATTTGTTCAATTGTTTGAAGGTTTAGAAAATGTGAAAAAATTTACGGAATAGTTGCAAAAAATGACCACTGTTATGATTAATTGTAGTTATGGAGTTGATAATTGTAAGAATGATTGAAGAAATTACATTAGTAATTATTGATTAGCAAATATAAATAATTGTTCATTGAAATTTATTAATAAATTTTGTAAAATTGTCAATTGAGTAGTAAATAACGCGAGGTTGGGTTAGCTAGTTATTATATATTACGGAGTTTTATTTTGAACATTTTATGCACACATGAGCCAAGTATTTATGTAAAAAAAAAAAAAATATGGTATATATTCTCATTTTATTCCATTTTAGTAAATATCATCTATGGTTATACTCTTTTGTTTTTGCTACTCTTTTTGAGCTCCGCGATCTTAGCACCTCATGTGCGGAATTTCGATTGACCAATTATACCATCTGAAAGGTCAGAAATTGGTCATAAAAGGTCAGTTGGTCTCATTAATTGGTCAGCATCAGAAAATTTTTGAATGAGGTGCTAAAATTATTAATTGACCTTGAAAAACTTTAATCCTTAATAAAAAATTTTCTGATGCTGACCAATTAATGAGACCAACTGACCTTTTATGACCAATTTCTGACCTTTCAGATGGTATAAATGGTCAATCGAAATTCCGCAAATGAGGTGCTAAGATCGCGGAGCTCTCTTTTTGTTGTAAACGAACAACAAAAATACGATAAGGCTTACCAAATACATAAATATTATGTAATTTCATAATAATAAACTTTTAGAAGATATAAAAAAAAGTAACACTAAATTATTTCTGTCAACTACACTCAGTACAAATTTTTCTTGTTCTTTTATAAACTGTGTTATAAAACACACATTCTATTTCAAAATAAATTATATTATCTCTCATGTTTTTTTCAAAAAAAAAAGTCCAAATTGTATTGAGCATATGTTTATTGTTTAAACCGAGGTAATGAGTTACCATGAACATGACATTTTTTAATTAAATTTAATGTTTTTGTTGTGAATGTAATTCTTCATAACACAAATGAAAACTGATGGAAAAACTAAGCTCGAAATTGAAATACTTTATTTTATATAAAATATCAAGATAAAAATATATGAAAATTATTATTTAAATAATATTAAAACATTTTTTAAAGATATTGTAACATTTTGCTTATTTAAGGCCGCACATTAAATACTGTTAGTTAGAAATCATCCTTTTTTTCATGAAATTTTAAACGAAGGTATTTAAAAGTATAAAAGGCCAATCCATTTTGATACACCCCTTATTTGATTATAATGTCAATTGATTTCTATGAAATCATTATACAATTAAAATTATTAATTGTTATTTAACAATATATTTGAATATTTAATTAAAATTGTTTATTCTATAGGTAATATTAATTATTATTTAGTTATGGAAATATACCTAGATACTGTTACTATTGTAAATGCGAATATCTGATTGGTGAAATTGAATTCAATATCTGACAAACACACTCATAGCGGTAAATACCGTTCTATCTAAGGTTCGTTTATATCGATAATTATTTTGATTTTATTCTCAATCATAATATTATCAAAATATTTCGCCTAACCAAAGAATATGAACTCCCATAGAAGCTCATAAGTTCAATTTTTGTGTATTCACAAGACTTTAATACTTACCCTGACCACCAGTTCGCATTAGCTGTTCAATGTCGATATTTAATGTAATGATCTCTAGTGACCAGCAAATTCAGCAGGGAAGACAGTCCGGAGCGCCAGTGGCCGAGTTCTTTGTAAAGTTCTTTTGATTTATAGTAAGCCAAGGATGCAACTCGCCATTTTTATACAGTGCGACAGAAAGTGTAGATCTGTCCCTACTTAAATTTACTAAAACTGCTGCTCAATAGTTAATTTAACAACCGTAGCATCTTTGTATTTTCCAAGCACCAATTTGACAGATTTAATAAAGGTGTATCCAAGCCTTTACAAACCACATTGCTACAACAAACTAAAAATAAAATCTGCTTTAATATTTATTGAAGTGTATTTTTATTTGAACATTCCCTAACAAAATATTTTCAAAAGATAAACTATTTATAAATGAAAAAAGGTTTTCCCGACTTTTCTAACTATATAATGTATTTATATTTTCGTTAATAGGTGTATGTATACACATTCAGATATTTTAACCTCTGTATATAAATTAAGCCATAAAAATTATGCATTTTTTTTCACCTTCATAAAATAAGTTTAATGTACTCTTAAAAATATGAAACAAGAAAATTTTCTCTCCGAAATTAGTAATGTTCAGTGCTTATTGATGGTCGCTTGCTCCATTATCCTAAAAGTTATTTGTAATAAACAAAACATATTATTGGTGAAAGGTTTCATGCCACCACCGCTATTTCTCTAAACATTACTCTATCTAATTTCGGGCAGAATATTTTTTTGTTTCGTATTTTTAAGATCTCACGTCCGCGGAAGGGTTTTTAAGACTTATTTTTTTAATTTAAAGTATTTTTAAGTTAATAACTAATTTTTACTTATTCAGTGCTTTTATTTCATATCCAATACGACACATTTCAATAAAAAAAAAATTTGTTTTATTCTTGTTATATAAAAATAATGCCTCCCAGGGTGCAACAACGAATCGATTGACTTCCTTTTCCTCAAAATTGGTTCAGTAGTTTGACGGCCATGTATATACATACACAGACCGCTAAAATTACCACCCTTCTTTTTGTCTTTGCTCCATAGTCGGGTAAAAATTGTATCTTAAACCCTTATACATCTTTTTTTGATATTTTGACTGAGGTTTTCATTAAAATAAAATAATATTAGTATCTAGATAGATTTGTTCCTCAGTGCCGTCCTTTAGAATACTCCATCACCTGAATGCAAAGATACCTTCTAATACAAGATGACAATTATATTGCTATTATATTGTTGGTTCAATCGGACTGTATGATCAACCAACTGCCCCCTTTCTATATATATATATTATTACTGATCTAACTGCCATTGGCTGGATTCGAACCCACAACTTCCAGCCGAAGTAGTCAAATGTGTGAAGTAGTCCAGTCTACGGATACAGATATTTACGGATACAGAGTTTATCAAATTTAGGATTTTATAAATTTGTATCCAGTATATAGATTATGTGTGGGAGATTTAATGATTTAAAGTTTGTATTAAATTTATACATATATGAAGAGAATTGATTGATAATTAGGGCATAATTTTAAACGATGCATGAAATGAACTTAATCAATTGGGTCAATAGCAGTACTTCTCTCACTAATTCTCACTAATAAATTGTTGTCAATAATTAACACTCGAATGCCTGCCTATTTGTCATAGTTGATTCAAATAATTATTTTAGTACCGTGAAATATAATTCAGAGATAATACTACACTACATAGTTAATATATTGAATAGTTACAATATATATATATATATATATCAAAGATATTTCTCATACTATTTATTCAATTAACAAATATCCGTGAATTATAACAATAAAATTAGTTAATTCAAATAAATTAAGTTAATTGAGAAATACACTCATTAAGATTGGATGAAATTAATGAAAGTTAAGCACGATAGCCGTGCACCGGAAAAAGTTTTTTGTCTTTGCGTCAAAAAGCAATAAAAATTTGTGTGTTAATTTGTCGTTTTTCTTTCCATACTTGATTTTTAACATTGTTCACATTATATAAAATGCTTTATTTTCCTCACTTTTTCACATAATAAGTGTACTACATAAAAAAAAATTATCAGAGCTCGGGAACAAAGGCTTCTTACAGATTTCAAGATTCTGACATCTAACGAAAATTGAAAAAAAGCCATTTTACAGAGCGCATAATTCTGAATTCATACGAAAATAGGAAAATGAACCTATTAAAAAACTCGCAATTATGATTTCTTATGAAAATCAGATACACGATAAATTAAACAACTCGCAATTCTCACTTCTTACAATGTTGGAAAAAAGCCTTCTTAAAGATCTTGAAAAAGAGGTCATAATGTGAAATCTTAATGACATTAATTTTTAAAATAGCAATAAAAAAATTTGTAAAAAATCTATTACAGTTGTCTCACGGCAGCGAACAACTGAAAATGGTTGTCGCAATACACTGTATCTTATAAGATAAGATGATGCTAAGACCCAGAATTAACAGCAAATTTTTTTATAAAGATAAAATTCGACAATTTCTCTGAAGTCAACATTTAGGTCTTCAACTGACATACCATAAAATAATTAATACATCTGATCCTTAGGACTTTTGATGTGAAACATCTATAGGCGAGGGTAAACATGATTGTTGGCGTGACGATATAGATCGTGGCGACGTATCCTCACGCTATATGATGCTTCACAATTTTTTGAATCAGCCGGCTCTCAAGCTATAAAGCCCGAACATAAAGCATAAAAATGTTATTATACAAAATTTATATATATTTTAAAATAAATTTTATAGTACAATTGTTTTACCAATGCAAATAAATAGAGATACATACATAAAAACGTATTCTATTCAACAGATGACTTTACAAATAAACTTTCAATTAATTGAAAAACAATACATAAATATTATTCACTGTACACACATTATGTTTGTTTGTTACCTCAAACATAAACTACAAGACAAGTGAGGACTTCATGCCATCCATATACGTTATGCCATTCGTACGTTCGTACGTATAAATATTTACATTGACAATAGTAGATTTATACCGTAAGTAATTCGAATGATTTCATTCGAGAAATATTTTTGTGTAAACTTGACAACACCGGATTTATTATAATGATGGAGCGAAGACGTTTATTGGACAACTAGATACTCTTATATCAATATCCTAATTAAACAAGATTATTAAATACAGTTAAAAATTACGAAAAACTTCTCCACATAATATTAAAAATTAATTATTATGTTCAATTTCAATCAAAAAGATATAAAACCTATTTTTATATATTATTTATTAACTATATTATTTACAAAACTTTTTTTAAATTCTAAGAAATAAATAATCACTCTCAAAACAAATATACAAAACTATTTTTTGTCTAATATTGGACATTTATGCTAACGAAAACTCTATCTACCGGTATAATTAAGAACTATTTAGAATTACCAATATTTAAACACCATAGACATGAAACTCGTAATAGATGTAATAATACATAGTGTTGAATATATTATAATTAGTCACATTTAGGTAGTCAATTAGTTATTACTTTTGCTACTCTGGCACTGTGATCTTAGTATGAATGTTGTTGTCAAATTTACGTATATTAGACGGAAATGTCTCAATTAAAAGAATTACATAGGGTATATCAATATCTCCATTTGTATGTTATTGCACGATAGATGACCGGCCAACCATAAACTTTTCTACAGGAACGTAATGTCATCCATATGTTTATTTGCATACATGTTGTGTCCTACATTTCTGTTTAACCATAGTTTATTTGAGGTTATCACTACTTCAAAAGTTATGTTTCCATCTATATAAATTGTGCATGTTTTAGAATGGAGTACCATATAAAAATATCCATTCAGCCTGTTTGCTTGCTCTTTATAAGCCAGCACTTTGCAAGGACATAGAAGGAGTCTCATATTAGTACTCATTATATGAACACACTGGGTTTTCTTCATATAAAGGGAAAACCTAACTTTCAATCTACTTTCAAATGTTATGGCTTTCTATTTTCTATTCAGGTGAAAAATTATTTTCCCAGATCTTTTGACTAAAAGTTCGATACTTTTAACTGGCGATGAATAGAAAGTCTAATTTTACCAAAACTATACACAAAAACGAACAAAATTGGGTCGTATTAAAAAGACTAACATTTATACAACTTTTCACCCTTTAGAAGGTGTATTTTTAAAACATAGGCTACGAGAACATGAATACGTAGATGACAGATTCCTTTTGTCTAAAAACAAAATTACCTTTCAAAGAATAAATTATATACAAATCGGTATATCAAGTCTTTAGAAAATCTCCAAGCCTCTCTAAGGGTCTCGGTGATCTCATTTTTATCGTTAGTTAAAACCCTTAAACTAACTTCCGGATGAGCTAGATACTTAAAATTTGAACCACAGTTCAGACGTAGATGACAATGTCTGAAATTGTGAAAAAAGAAGATAAAACAAAAAGGGGAGAGAAAAATGAAGAAAACGACAAAGATAACAAAAAACTAGAAATAAAAACAATATAGAAAAATATTAAATTTGAAATTAGAGAAGTTATTTTATACTTTTCGGACAGTAATAAAAACTTGGTACATTAAAAATTTCATTTTGTTTTTTGAAAGTTTATATGTGTCGCCGCCTAATGTTTTATATACAATTAAATATGTGTTGTGAAAATATACATTGGTTATTTTTCCATTTGAAATTCTCTTGATAGTTGCCAACTTTTGATGCCCTGATAAATAAATGTACAGGAAGTTGAACTTCACCCTCAATAGTATTATTATCAACATCAACAACATCCTGAAAAAGAGAAATGCATATATATTTTATGCTTATCTATCAGTTCGAACAATTTTACCAAACATAAATACATATTAATATAATATTTCACCGAGCACCAAGTAGATAATAAGTTTTCTGTTATCAACAATATGATTCAAACAGTTTATAAAGGAAATGTTGATGAAGATAATGTAGAATTTAAAATATAATATTTCAAAAAGCTACAGATAGTTTTCATATAAAGAGAAAATATAATCAAAGTCGTAAAATCAGTTGTTGCATCTAGATTACTTCAAGTGACCAATGTTTTTATACAGCAGAATAAACACACAAATTTCAATTCAATCTTTATTCATTCCTTTTTAAACAATGAGTACCTTGTACAGATCAAGAAAAAATAAAACAATAGGGAGGGAAGGAAAAGTTGTGCAGCTATGACCGACTTTGCAACGAACTATGCCAATATTCGGTTGATTGATCACACTGTTGTCGCTTGGATAATAACGACGAAACGGACTCCATCAGAATCATTAAAACACGGGTTTCTATAAATGCTTATGTCAATTTTACAATTTCAAAATTTGCATTTAGACCCTTTGTTAGATCCTACTACGCCTGTCCATTCTCGGATATATACGATACATGGTGTACACATATGATGTCCTTTAGATAAACCTCCCAGTGCACAATTTGTCAAAATTTTAGATTGACAAAACTTCCTTTATTATTTAGGCTAGTTTTCGGCATGTCTTGGACAAAATTCCTTGATATTGTTATCACTAGCAAGCCAATAGCTTATTTGGTTTGAAAAAGTAATATCATAAAATAAATACAGCTTATATCTTACGCTTTGATGACATTTTCTAACTCAGTGTCAGAAAAGTCAAGGTAGAATTCACTCATCCGTAATATACTTATATGTATGTATAAATATATATTCTTTATAATGCAGAAAACAAAATGAAAACTACACACAGAAAGTTGAAAAGTGTTCTTAAATAAAAGTCAAATATTGTAATATTAAAATATTCTTTAACATATAGCCTGATTTGAAAGTTTTTAAGAGGATTAGAAATAAAACTTTCTTTTTTCACTGATCCTCAACCTTCTATCTTTTTCGTATCCAGGTAACTTTTAAAATATTTAATGTACTTCTTACATAAGTACTATTAATATATACAAAGGATGATTATTTTGAAATCGTCAACAAATTTTCTCAACAAAAGACTAGGAATGTTGTGTAGATAATGAAATTTAAAAAAAAAAAAATATCCATAATAGATTTCAAAAGCGCTAAAACTTATTTAGACACCCAATTCACGAAAAACAATTCCGTTAATTAAAATATTTAATTTTTAAGAGGGAATTTCTAAGAGATGATTTCATTTTTGACTATTTTTAAAGAAACTTGATACCTGGACTTAATTGGTGACTTAATGTTCGATAGGAGCAAATATTACATTTCTCTGAAATAGTTACTTCGTATGTCTTATTTTGTAAAGATAGACTTCGTTCAAACACATTTGAATTATTAATTCACCTGAACTTTTAATTCGTTTATCCACGTCCACAAATTAAAATTTTTCAATCAAAACTTTTGATTTCTTAACTTGTTTTTCTCTTATGATGGACTGATTTTTCTCATCCACGAATTTAAACTTACTTTTTATGTACGTAGTTTCCAGAGGTTGCGTTTTCGATTCTCAAAAGTAAGCTAATGACAGACAGACTACAATGGCCTTATTAAGGATCCTATGAATATCTAAACCATATTACTGTAAATATTTGCTAGCGTTACAAACCTTCGACTTAAATTAATATACTTTGACATATTCTACATAATATGTCAAAGTATAAAAACCACCCTTAACAGTTGTATATGTATGTTCATATTATCATTTCATTATAAATAAAGTTTTATTTAAAGAAATAAAATTGTTTTATATACATATATATAGAGAAAAGAGAAAAATCCTGAGAAACTTTATTTTTCTAATCCTCCAATGAATTATCCAATTTAAATTGGACAAGGATTTGTTATGTTACAAGTAATGAGGGTTAAATCTCTCAAAGGTATCTCTCACATATTTTGTGATATACACATTTTTTTATTATATTTTGTAAAATATCTTGGAAAAAATAAATAAATTGTTTCAAAGATATCAAACTTTTTCTATGAATTCAAAAAAAAAAAAAAAAAACTAAATAAAGCAAATAATTTTTTGGTATGTTACTACAATAAGGTATTTGAATAATTTTTACTTCACGGATAAGAAGGGAACTTTCTTTTTTTAAAATCTTTAAAAATAAGCAAATTATGGAACCATTAAGGCATGGGCATAGGTTAACGCCCATAGGAAGTGTATGAGTGTACAGGTTATAAATTTTTTAAATATTCTTTGGCTCATAAAAACCAACCTTCTAAAAAAGTGAGTTGTGTTTTTAGCTGCCTTTAGCAGCCTATACCTGTCAATTAGCGTAGTGTATATATCTGTATAGTATAGATAGGAATTGATACCTCAATCTAGTCTAGTTAGTAATTTGTTAGTTATTAATTACGTAATTTTATATATTTTTCAGCTTAAAACGCTAGTGTTTGATAATAAAATTTATGCATTTCATTTGCGTTAAGCTTCTATTTGTGATTATTCTTCAAATTTAGCATATTATTATTTTTTTTAAATTTAGGTGTTTTTTTTTTTATAGACATTTTAAAGGATTACATGAGCTTCGAAAGCTAAAAAAGTATTATTTTTTTAAATGTTTTTCTTATATAATAAATTTTGTATTTACAATTGGAATTATTTTGTGAATTTTAAATCAAAATTTTGACAATCCATAAGTTGTCAGAAGTATGCATACAGTGACAATAGTAGCACTGCCTTGTCACACAAAGTTGCACTGTCTTATCCTCTTGCTGATGGCCCTGAGACCTTGTTCTATTTCTTTTTGCAAAACATAATCTAAGATATACTTTATTCTATATATATATATATTAGAATCTCAAACATTTATTTATATCAAAGTAAAATATTTATAAGTGTCATTATCATCAAAGAGCTTTCGATTCATTCGTTGGTTTATCTCTGTTTATGTAATATTAAATTTTCAGTGATTTATTTTGAAATCTTATTCTCTATGATACCTACCTATTCTCGTTCGATACCTAAATACATATATATTCTTCTCTTTGAATGACAACTGATATTTAGACAGTTTTGATATATTTAATGGAAAATATTTTTCCACAGTGAAGAAGAAGAAGAAGAACATCAAATAAAGTTTTCACAACAAAATTGGTTTTATATTATTTGATATTTATTTGAACTTGATACTCATATTACACACACACACGTATATTAGATGTGTATAAACGACTGTATATTTAATTGAAATTTATTATTAAACATATCGAAAGCTTATTTTAATTCGATTCAATTTCAATCTTAATTCATTCTTTTTTCAAACAATTCATATATTGTACAGAATAAATCAAAATAATCATAGGACGGGACTTATGACGGGAAGGGTAAGATGAGCATCTATGGTTGACTTGGGCAAACCACATAAAACACCATAGAAAACTATAGGAAATGATTAGAAAGGGAAGCACCTGATATTAATGATAAAATACCTCCCGAATATCACTGAGGAAGTAAATCGGTAAAGGATTTGGAATAGAGTTAATAATGAGATAAAGTACCTATAAAATTTTAATGAAAACTTTTAATGAAAGTCGATAAATGATTTTCCCAGCTAAATAGATATAAAATATTAAAATCGAAGAGACAAATTTATTTATCATTTAAAATGAAATAAATATAAATACAATTCAAATTTGAAATTGTCAAGCTTACAACATCTTATTTGAAATCAAACAAAATTAAAAATATTCGAAGAACCGTTTATTGTTTCTATTATTAGTAAAAAAAAAGGCAAAATGCTTTGTGAATCAACATTATTATAAATTTTCCTGTAAGTAAAAACTCATTATATTATAAAAATGATAATTAAACTCTTTTCCCACAGTATCATACCTACATTTTGTTTTCTTTTTGTCAAATTTTCTTTTGTTTTTTTTCCACATTTCTATTCTAATAATAGTTTTTCTCAAACGGTAGAATACTTACCAAAAGAAAATATTACACCTGTCTTACACAAAGATGGGTATATAATATTACAAAAGAAACTTTATGCTTTATGTCATTTAATACATGTATTGTGTGTATGTGTGTGTGTGTGTAGGTGTGTTTAATAGAAGCTTAAATTAAAGTTAGGTGTTGTCAACATCATCTAAATATTTTCAAAAAGTTTACACAAAGCTCATTAAGCTATTTTCACACTTATAAAAATGTTGAGCATGAGTTTATAGACAGCTATTTGAATATCTCATATACACATAGTCTCGATGCTATTATGCTCCATAGGCCGAATGCTATAAAACATAGGCTGGGATGCCGAATACTGGTTTATAACGAAACTTATAAAAAATGTGTTTTTTAACTTTAAAATTTTTTCCAACAAAAAAAAATCATCAAAATCGGTTCATAAACGACGAAGTTATCCGCGAGTACACACATAAAAAAATATACGGTTGAATTGAAAAACCTATTTTTTGAAATCGGTTAAAAATAAAATTTTTTGAAAATAAACTGAACACATTATTCAAAAAGTACTATTTTAAGATAAGGTACCTTTATTTAAGGAATAGGTTACAATAATAAGTAATAATAAAGAAAGGAGTTATAAGCTCAATTCGAATTTTTTCAGACAATATTTTTGCATCACTTGGAGACATTAATTTTGAAAGTTTATTTATTAAGTGTGGATACAGCTTTATAGTTATATGCCGACATATACTTAGTCATTGTATATAATTGTAGTCTAGATACCAGTCACGAATCAAATTACTTAATCTTACTAGATGTAAAAAGATGTCTTTAAAGTTACAAAGTTTATAAAGTTTTCTAAAATTCATACTATTGTATTGAATGTTTTTTATTTTTATGTAACTTTTTCCATTTTGAATCAATATAACTCACCCTTTTTCCAATTAAATACAAAGTGAAACGCTTAGATCGTGTGATCACAGTTCGCGATTTCGGGGGTGCTTTGCCATTCAAAGCAGATAAAACTTACTGTCGCCTCAACTGATTTCTATAATACAAAAAAAACTCTGGAAGAATTGAATAAAAAAAAACTATATGAAGAAATGTTTTAATATAACTTTTTTTTAAATGGTAGCACACCGTTTTGTTCTCGGGATATTAAAATTAAAAATAATAGTCTTTTTATCAAGCATTTTTCCTGCCATTATAACATACAGACAAAATATATAACTATAACACTGATGTCAATAATAAATAACTATAAGCAAAATAATAATTTACATGATGAGTGAATGCTGGAACAACATTAAATATGGTTTAAACAATATAAAATGGCTTGGTAAGCTTTACGCCTAACTCATTTATAAATAAAAGTATTCTGTCAAATATGTCTTTTTTCCTTTTTACATATAATGAAAAAAATTTTTTTTAACTTATATTAATTATCTTTTCAATTACTAGACTGATGTCGTTTTTTTTTTTTTTTTAATTAACAACTGTAAAAATAATTTATCTACTATACAGTCGATTCAACTCAGACGAATGCTCAGAATTAACGAATAAATCGATTTTTCAAATAACTTTCGTTCTTAGATTTGATATTTTGCTCTATTGATTAGAACTGGGACATTCATATTGCATTGTCAATATACATACAATTAGTTTGCTAAAGCTTTTTTTTTTTTTAATTAACCTCCATATAATGGAATAAAATAATCTTTAAAATAAGCTTGTTAATGAGAAAAATTTAGTAGCTGATTCGTTATAATTTTTAAGATTCGCGTCCAAATAAGGTGAAGTATTTTTTGTGTATATTATTATTTTGTGTGTGAATGCGTCGAACTTGAGTTGAAATTTTTGCAAATATATCAACCGAAAAAAAGTTTCAGAAAAAAATATTACAAACAAAAAACGTTCTAAAAATACATCAATTTTAAAAAGTAGTTTTTTTACATTTGGAATTTTCTTCTATGACCTAAAGCTTAAATAGTAAAAGCCATAGATCCAGTGGGTACAATTCAATGATTTTCTGATTCATAAACTGCACGTTTTATACCTAGAAATTTAGGACTGGGTTAGTGACTTAAAATTTTGTGACTTAAAAGGTGAAAGATTTTTTCAAATCGGTCAAGTAGTTTTTATATTCAATTTAATTTAAGATTATATATTTAGTGTATTTTATGAATGTTAATGATTTAAAATAATTCAATATAATTACCAACCATACATCGAGTATTTAAACAAATAACACTGTTTATTGTTAACTTATCTTACATTTTTTTATATTTTCATTCTCATCAGAGAATTAATTGAAAACAAAAATGGCATGATCCCTAATTAACAAAAATACAGTATAGAGAGATAAAGGATGATGTATTTCATATTATTTATTAATTATTAAAATGCAATCAACGATAAATTAATTACAATTTTTATGACATTGTACATATATTGGTTTTCTATTAGTGCAATAGAGCTTGTTATTTGATAAATCAATAAATTATTATTTATATGCCTATTCGTTCTATACCATTTTATTTTCACTAATTGTACTTACAATGTGATTTAATACAATTTTATATACAAAATTCAATAATTTTTTTTTAAAACATGCTGTTAATAATGATAACTAACTTCTTACATTCAATTCTTTTTAGTAGAGACAATTTATCCAATATACGTTGTAACTATCAATGTGAGATAAAATGTCACAGATTTTACAAAACTTTAAATTAATTAATAAATGATAATAATTAAGTCTTATTTCATATCGCATTATTCTACATTAATTTTTAATAATATATTATTGGCAATAACATCATGGTAGACCCTGTATGATCCCTGGTCTTCGATCGAAAACTGAAATTACGATATATCATGCTTAATAAAGACGAGCGTAATAAATGTGCTTGAAATATGTCCAGAATATTGACCTCCTGACCGTTTTACCGATGATATCTCAAAAACTGCGCATCCAATCGTTAAATGGATGTTAATTTTGAACCAAACTATCCGTATTAACATATTTTTATCGAAATCAACGACAAAAAATTGTCACAATTTTTCGTATTTCTCGTAGAGGAAACGTATCCCATTAAAAAAGTCAAGAAAATCGTGCAAAAATTTGTGTATTTGATTTTCATGAAATTATTTTAATAGGAGTAGTTTGATCTGTAGATTTAAAAAATAATATCGACGAAAAAACGGTCTGAATATCAATATTCCGGACAAATTTCAATTGGCTCCCTTAGACCTAAATTACCCAAAATAGCGTGAGTACTAATTTCGAATTTATTTTATTGTATGGAACATTTGTAACAAAATTTTAGAAATTCAGAGTATAGTTTTTACATTCATTGATATTCAAATTAAATTTAATGCGGGGGCAGACAAATTTTATTTATATCCAATTCTATTAACATATTCAACTAGAATCAGTGTTGGATTTACAATAAGGCACGTGAAACTCGAACATTGGGCGACAAAATTGTAGTGTTACCAAAATAATGTACCAATTTAAATTAAGCAAGTGAATAAAATATCAAACAGTGTCACTTGTTTAAATACCTGAAATGAGTATCAATTTTTATTCAGCTGCATGTAAAGATTTAAATTTTTTAATTACCATTAATAAAATACTTTAAATACGCAATTTATACAGCAATTGCTAAGTTTTGATAGTCAATTTTTTTTTTTGGTCATAAGTTCATAATAAAAAGAGCTTTTTTATGATTTCTTGAATTTTACATAGTTTCTTGAATTTTACTTTTTATAAAAATCCTGAAAAAAAAATTAATTCACTCCTGTGAATAATACAATGTATATAAATGCGATATTAAAATTGATCGAATAACGATCAACGCCAATAAAAGGTTTATTATTATTTTATATTATTGAATAATGTTATTAAATAATATTTACTTAATAATACGTCATAATTCAATAATTATATACTACTAGTTGTGACATGCCTTTCTTTATGTATGACATTGATTGAAATAAATTGGCCATTGTATACGATTTTTCCAACCATTTACATTCACGATAAAATTGTTTTCACCATTTCACCAATGTATGTTTTGAATTAAAAAATGAATATTAAACAAACTTCAAATTACCAATTAAATTTGCACTTTTCAATATGCATAATTTTTCAATACTAATGATTGTTATTTTAATTAAAATTACATGTGTTCTAACAATAAACGACCATTTATTTAAAAATAATATCAACTTTATAAATATAACAAATTGTGTAAAACAAATTATTGAAAAATATTTTCAAAATTATATAATTTTAAAAATGAGTAAAAATTATGAAGAATTAGGTGTACAATTGATACGTTCAATTAATGTATCAATTGATTTAGATGGAGGTGATCAAATATTAGAACAAAATTTATATATTCAACCAGAATATGTATTAATTTACGATCAAGTTGAAGAAATTTCGAATGAATTAGCATATTTACGTGCAAGATGCGGATGGAACGCGAATTCAAAAATGTTATTTATTTTTCCAAATACTACACGAAATTCTGTAATTGATTTAATTAAAGTCATATGGAAATCATTTATTCCATATTTCATAATTATCACACAACTAGATTCTGATCCAAAATTATATTCAGCAAATTTTTTATCGAACCATAATCAATGCGGTACCAAAGTGGATATAGAAATCAAAGGCTCCTGTAATCAATTACATGAATCCATATTCCAATGGAATCAAACAAATGTCGATTTTACTTTATGTCCATTAACTGTATTTAGCAGATTTTGTGAACCATTTAACACATGTAATGAGAATGGTGAGCCAAGCGGTATAAATGTGAACTATGTGAAACTAGCTATGAATTATCTAAAATTAAATGTTTCATATTATCCATCGAGAAAGGCTGCCAATCGATCTGGTACTGAAACATTGAAATGGTTATCAACGATGTTACAAGGCTTAGGTGGAATTTACTTACCCTGTTCACTAGCACCAATTCCAAAATGGATTACGAATATTGATAGGACTACGTTTACAATAGTTGATTCCAATATTTTCGTCTTACCAATCTCAAAAGCGCATCGTTTTTGGACGAATATTGTTCATATATTTTCATGGAAATTATGGTTCATCTCTGGTGTGACATTATTTTGTTATGCCCATTTTGTATGGATATTGATGATTAAAAAAAGTACAAAATACTCAATGTTTGATATTTTTTTAATATTTCTTCAAATTAATATTGGTAAGTATAAAGTGGGACGTCACTCAGAACTCATGAAGTTCTGAGAAATACAAAATATTTGGGGGAATATTTAACGTTAAAAAAAAAAATAAAGCAATAAAATGGCAGCTGCGTCGCTTGCACCTAGACCTATAGGTCCTCTGTACACCTCTTACATCAAAGCCCATAACTTCTCCAATGGGATTTTTTCATTTCATTCTAGCGCACTTTTCATAAAGGGGAACGGTATAAGGAAAGGTGAAATCATTTTGGATTTATAAGGAGAACCGACTTTGAAAATATGATTTGTGGATAAAACGCTTTAAAGTTTTGAACACTAAAAGTTTGGAATAAACGGAATCGTTTAGAAACGACTTTCATCAGATCCATAAAGGATGTTGCTATCATCTTTTTTACAGCATCCTGCTCTGCTTGATTTTACGAGAGCTAAATAGCGGGCGGACGCTCAAACTCTCAAAACATTTTTAATTTTGTTCTAATCGCATTGAAAGTTTGACAGAATAGTCTTCAAGTAAAAAAATATTAATAATTAATTCTAAAATCATTTCCTCCTCTTAATTACCAAAAAAGGATGTAATTAATTTATGTTTTAAGGTACTCCAACGAATATTAACATAAGAAATTGGTTAATCAATGCGATCATGATTTTATGGATATTCTACGGTATTGTATTAGTAACAAGCTTTCAAAGCCGTCTCGCTAGTCAACTTTCACTACCGATAATCAGAGAAACCATAAACACGATACCAGAGTTACTAAACAGTGATTTAAAAATTTATGCAACCGATGAATTCTCACTTCAAATACAAGATGGATATCAATTTTATGGCAATAAAATGCGTAGAAAAAAACAAATATTTGTCCGAAACAAATTAGATTATTACATGGATTTGGAGGCACTTATAGATGATCCAACATTTGCAACAATGACCACACTACATACATTCAAATTTGCATTATCGCAACGGAAAAAAACTGTATTTGAACTACGAGCTTTACCAGACGCATTAACAATGTTTTCATTGGAAATTAATTTTCCCAGGGGACATCCATTGTGTCGAAATACTTCTATTGCAGTTGGATTGGTGCAACAGTATGGACTGGGTGAAATATTACATACGTGGAATTACAACAAACATTTGGAAGATTCTTCCAACAATGCTGTTCCGATAGAAATACAACATATTTTATTTCCATTTATCATTTTGTTCATTGGTTCAGGTGTAAGTTTGTTGGTATTTTGTTATGAGCTATTAAGATTTAATAATGTGTTGTCGTTTGAATCGCTTCAAATAAAAAATTAAGAAAAATTATTACTTCTTAAAGTTTCATTCATATCTAAATTTAAAAAAAAACTGTGTTTAAAATTAAACTCTTCATAGGGTTAATGCAGCTAATATTTCTTTCACCGTTAGGCAGAGAATGATCCAAGGAAAAGCATTTTATTTTATATCTAAATTCACCTAATTGATTATCATCATTAAATATCTGTCAATTTAGGAAATATTTGTACTTTAGAAAAGCATTATTAAATTCAAATTTCATACCTAAATTCACCTAATTGATTTTTGTCAATTTAGGAACTATTTTTACTTTCACTACTTAATTGCACAATTTACTTTAATGTATTTTTTTTATTAACATTCTTTAAATATTTTATTTCTTCATTTATCCTAATTATTTTACCATTTTTATCATTGATTTTTATTTCTCATTAAACTTATTACTATCAACAAAAACATTGCTTAAAAAATACCAGCTTTAAATAAACGAAAAAGTAAAAGTTATAAAATTCATTTACGTCTTAAAAATTTAATCATCACAGTAAAACATTTTGCGTAAATTGGATACAATTTAAATGTTAGAAAAGGGTTAGAAATTCATGTCGATTATCGACACATACAAATATTTTGAATGTTTAACACAAAATCAGTGTTAACTCAATTCTTTTTTGAGTTTCATCACAGAGTTTAGGTAATTAATTTAAAATAAATAAATATTTAATGACTTTTAAGGTAAATTATTTTTTTTTTAAATTTCAATCATGTACTAACAGTCATAAACTTGAGAAAACCAGTAGTTTTATAGTCGTTTTATATAATTATAATACTTTTTCCAAAAGTATCAAAAGAAAACCGACAAATTTACTCACAAAAATCGACACATTAATATTTTAAACAGACCGTTTTTGGCGTAAATACATAAATTTATTTACTGTGCATGAGATTAAAATGTGTTCCCATAATTAAAACCTCTTAAATTTTGACGACGCTGTAAAACATTGGTGAACCTTTAAAAAACTTTTCCATCATCTTATAAAATCACCAGCTTAGTTTTTCCTGTATAGGTAATTCGATAAAAAGTATATTTTTTGTATTAAAAAGTTTAAGTCTCTTGAATGACCACTTATGTGTAAAACAATTTCAAGTGCATATTGTTTAAAAGTGTTTTCTATAGTATGGATATATAAATATACCTACTGTTGTTATATTCCTATTCATATCTATGTGTATACCGCTGTACTCAAGGAGATTCCTTCAGCAGTAATAAATTAGTAGATAATCGTCTGAATTTTTAGTATGTAAATTTGGGTACCTTGCCGATCAAATAAAAGAGTAATTATTAATTAAAAATATACTAAATAACGTGCATTCAATTCAATTCTTTATTCATTCTTTCTTTAAAAAATACATAATTGTATAGAATCAGTCAAAAATTGGATGAGTCATATGAAGGCAAGGGGAAGGTATGCAGCTATGACTGACTTTATAAGGAACTATCCCAGTATTCACTTTGTGCAAACCAAATAGAAAACCATTGGTAAGAATGCTGGCATCCGATACTAATCATCCAATGACACCCGAATATCACCACTGACACATTGATTCGATTCAGAAGGTGGAATAAACTTGATACTAAGATAAAGTACATTTAAATAAAATATTATAAACTTAAAACTGTAAATATGTAAAAATAAAGCAGTTAAAATATTAAAAAATACAGCAGTCGAAAAAAGTTTCGTTTCCCAGTTGAATCGATGCAAGATCAGAAAACCAAAGAAAAATTAATTTATTAATCTACATGAACTAAACATAATTATAATTAAAATTTTAATGGAGTATTTATTAACGATTCAACTGAAAAGTCAAATTTGTAAAGAGAAATAAAACAACACTAATTAACAAACTTATTATTAGGTTATTAAGTGTATTTTTAATTAATTGATGGGCAATGTACTCAATTTTTTGTTTATATAATATGTTTTGTTAGGTATGACGTAGGAAAAATACTATACTAGTCTATTTTTTCTATTACTGTGGAGGGAACATCCTTAAGATGAATATCAGCAAGATGAAAGTAAGTATCCGATAAAGTATAGATTTTAGTGAATAAGATACTCGATTCGAACAACGACGTCCCATAGTTTAAAGTAGTTAAGATAACAATAAATATTGAGAATCCATTAGTATTAAGATGTATAAGGATTAAAATAATGTATCGAAACTAAGCCATTTCAAATAAATTGCTTTTCAATATAGTAAATAAACAACTCGTAATGAATGCGACTCTTTAAGTCGTACTTTAAACTTCCTGTCCTTATAAGAAAGTAATCTCATTCTTACATGGCAGATTTTCAACCATACATCTCGGAACAATAAAAATCGACTTTGAATAATAATCTCAAAAATGTTTAATACAAAAATTGGATCCAATTGACCGAAGTTGTCCAGAAATCGTTTTTCGCGTATACGTAGATACCAGCACATACAAACACACTTCATATTTTGTTGTTTTCGATTTTCGGGGAGATTTGTAAGATTCCAATTTTGAAATCATTCTTCGTCATCAAGCTTCTAAATCTTGAAGCACAATTAAATATAATTCATTCAAAATTATAAATATACTTTCAAATGACTTCTTACAGAGAACCAGATGGCAAATCAATTTTTTTAGGCATCACTCAAGCAAATAATTTTTCTAAATAAGAGATTTTAAATATATAAATTTATTTATGACAGAATTATTTCATGTAAACCTGTTGATGATAAACTCTATAAATAACCAATCCATCATTTATTAGTAAATACAATTTAATTAATTTGTATCAATTTAACTTGAAATTAAATAATATATTTATAATATAATAAATCCAGGTTAATGTACAGTTCAAATAGAATAAAAGTTTTTAATATGCCTGCCACATTAGCTTCAATTTTCCGTTACAATCAACACTTGCCGATTTATTGAGACTTACAAATTGCTGATTTATTATATAGACGAAAAATTTCAAAATTTGGAAACAAATTGGAAGATAGAATATGAAGCGTTAATCGGAAAAGTACTGACTGATTATTTACACTTAAAATTATGACCCAAAATTAGTTTCAAAAAAAAGTTCACTCAAATCGGCCAGATTTTGGCCAAGATATCGAAAAAATGAATTTTGTGAATCTTATGACGTCATCAAAACTACAAAAAATTAATTTTGCTATATTTTCCTCAATTTTTAACCAATTTTGGCAAACAAAGTATGTAATCCCACTAAATTTGGGTCGTAATTTTCAAATATTTTATCAAAATAAACATATCTATAATGCACTTCAAGATAGTAGCTATCTGGTCAAGTTTTTTCATGGAAGGGTTAAAGTAAGCGAATTGATGGTATAAAAATTGAAAAGTATGACCCAAAATTAGTGGGTTTCAAAAAAAAGTTCACTCAAATCGGCCAGATTTTGACCAAAATATCGAAAAAATGAATTTTGTGAACCTTATGACGTCATCAAAACTACAAAAAATTAATTTTGCCCTATTATTCTTAATTTTTAACCAATTTTGGCAAACAAAGTATGTGATCCAACTAAATTTGGGTCGTAATTTTCAAATATTATATCAAAATAAACATATCTATAATGCACTTCAAGATAGTAGCTATCTGGTCAAGGTTTTTCATGGAAGGGTTAAAGAAAGCGAATCGATGGTATAAAAATTGAAAAGTATGACCCAAAATTAGTGGGTTTCAAAAAAAAGTTCACTCAAATCGGCCAGATTTTGACCAAAATATCGAAAAAATGAATTTTGTGAACCTTATGACGTCATCAAAACTACAAAAAATTAATTTTGCCCTATTATTCTTAATTTTTAACCAATTTTGGCAAACAAAGTATGTAATCCAACTAAATTTGGGTCGTAATTTTCAAATATTATATCAAAATAAACATATCTATAATGCACTTCAAGATAGTAGCTATCTGGTCAAGGTTTTTCATGGAAGGGTTAAAGAAAGCGAATCGATGGTATAAAAATTGAAAAGTATGACCCAAAATTAGTGGGTTTCAAAAAAAAGTTCACTCAAATCGGTCAGATTTTGGCCAAGATATCGAAAAAATGAATTTTGTGAATCTTATGACGTCATCAAAACTACAAAAAATTAATTTTGCCCTATTATTCTTAATTTTTAACCAATTTTGGCAAACACAGTATGTAATCTAAGAAAATTTGGGTCATAGTTTTCAAATAATTTGTCAAAACAAACATATCTATAATACATTTCAAGATAGTAAGGGTCTGGTAATGATTTTTCATAGAATGGTTAATGTTAGCGAATCTACACTATCAAAATTGAAAACCATGGCCCAAAGTTAGATGGTTTGAAAAAGAAGTTCATTCAAATCGGCTAAAATTTGGCCAAGATATCGCAAAAATTAATATTTTACACCTACTGAAGTGACGTCACAAGAACCAAAAAAATTAATGGTTTCACAAAATAGTTTTTGCATTTGTTATTGAATGATCTTCTTATATTCTTGGGGGGTTTTCGAAAAAAACCACACACTTTTCAAAATTTTTCAAAAAGAAAAAAACTGTTACAATAATCATAGTTAGGCCAAATTCAAATTTTTAAATGCGTATTCATCAATGATATGATATTATTGTAGATACAGCCAGGTTAATATTCTCAGATTATAATATTTTGACTGTACACTGTACTATTATAAAATATACCACCACACATATATACGTGGGTTTGCTTTCGCTTGAATGATGTGGGTGCATGTGAAAAACCTTCTGCTGTTCACTAAGTAGATGATACATACATACAAACATAAAATCACGTGTGCTACGTTGATGCTCTCACACACACATATATACATAAACACGTCTCTATACAATTAAAATCCCATATTCCCAATGTTAATCAGTTATTCTAGGGCGTTATTTATGTTGCATTATAATTATCATATCTATATTGTATATATAGTTTGTTTGGTTTTAAAAAAATTACTAATACTCGGAGGAAGTACAATGAGGAACTGTGTATCAAAAATCAATATAATTATTAATGGTAAATATTTAGAGCAGAGGGTTTATGTAATCCAAAATATTGTATCTTTTATTGGGTCGCTACTATGGGCACCGTGCATTAAAATATTTTCATTCGTTTCTATGGTTACGAAATACTAATTTATCAATCAAATGATATATATAACTCTGTAAATGATGTATGATTTAATATAGGAAATTTTTCAAAATTTCTGAACTAAATGAATTAATTATTTATATTTGCAATTAAAAATAATTACTGCAATTTCTTCAATTATTTTTACAATTTTCAACCCAATTAAGTTCAATTAAATTTTTGGTTGTTGTAATTATTCAATAATTTTAGTATTACATTTGCTATACAATTTACGTACAAACAATTGAACAAATAATTATATTTTCTAGAATGTGAATTAAGTAATATAAGCAAAAAACTTATATAAACATGATTTTAAGATAGTTACTTTTAATATTCGTTTTAACTGAAGTATAAATTGTGTGAGAGAAGATCCTTAAAGAAATTTGGAAATTGTGCGTGATTAATTAATACTGATTAATTTCATTATCACATTAATTACTTGTAAAAGGTATAAAAACAAGAATACTTTTGTAGTAACAAGTAATAGGCGCGAAGATGCACTCTTTGAAGAGTTATATAAACAATTTAATATTTTTAAATTATATAAATAAATATAAACGTCTGATGATGAAGGAGAAATTCTCCGAAACATACATATATGGTTTCTTCTTTTCTTTTTTTAACGTTAACAATTTAAAAAGTAATTAATAAACAGTTAAACTCAGTCGTATTTTATACAAATAACGTAACTCGTAATAGTTGTGATGATTACACAAAAATTTATTAAATTTTTTTCATTAGTATGAATTTTATACATAATGTTTTCTTTCATACTTACATAAAAAAAAAGGCTCTAAAGAGACTTAACTACAACCAACATCACTTACATACAAAACAAAAAACACTATTTGTTTATTCTTTCTTGTAGACTTTAGGGATTCAAACTTTCTTAAATTCTATCATATCCTAGTTGGTTGGTTGTTCTCTCACTAATGAATACGACTAAGCAAACATTATCTAGGGAATTTTCATCGTATTTCTTTTATATTGCTTCATTTTATATTATTATTAACGAATTTCTTATTACACGAAATTATATGCAAATTTATTATGTTTAAGAAATTTACAGAATGTTCGAAAAGTATAGCTTGAAACTATAGCAGAGTGTATGATATGGTTAGTAAAAATTTGATCCAATTTTAGTTCATCACCTAGAAAGCACTCGGTTAGAGCTAATACGGACTTCTGTCCAGTCAAGAAAAGACATTAATTCAAACCAATAAAAAGAATAATGTTTTCTTGTTACTTATCAAAAATTTCGAGTTACTCAATCGCACACTACGCCTTATTAAAACGATATGATCCAAAAAAATTTAAGTATTTCATCGAATATTCTAATTTTACTTTTTTTTATTCCAAAATTTTTACAAAAAAAAAGTACTTACCTCGTAACCTCAGCTTTCTAATTTCTCAAACACTTTTCTTTTTCTAAAACTCTAAATAAAATTACTTACTTTACATCGAATTTAAGCAATATCTAATCTCAAAATTGCAAGCTTTTTTATCCACACTGCTAAATTAACGTTTGAAGGATTTCCTATTACTACCGAAAAACGAAAATCCATGCAGAATCAAGGCGATTATATTTTGAGAAAAATTGGTAAATTGTGGTCTATGGATATTCATTTGTAAACTGTTTAGATTCGGGACAATTTCAACTCATATTTGCTAAATTAATCCATTAATTTATAATACATGTTATTATTATCATATGTACTCTAATTAATGACTATATTAATTCAGGTATTACTTCCAAAAGAATTATATCCCTCGTATAAGAAGATTCTAGTTATTATTTTAGATAGTCGCACCCATTACACCTTGTTTGTTTGTTGATTGTTCTAATTTTAGTTTTGTACAGCAACAACTTAATAAAAATTACAATTCATATGTCTTTCTTGATAAATGAAAAATTACTTTATTGCATGTCTGATAAATTATAACCTTTTAGTAGAATTTAATTATAAAAGGATTTAAGAAAAAAAAATTTTATTCCAAATATAGCTTTTTTATATTATTTTTACTTTTTATTTAATAAATACACATTTTTTCTGTTTTATTTTCATTTAAATTTAGTTGTATATTCTTTTTTCATTATATTTTTTGTTTGTTTTTTGGAAGAATCAATAATTTTGACTATTTAATGAACATATCTAAATATATATATATATAGATTTAATACAATTAAAATTATATTATTTTTAATTTATATTGTATTAGAATGAATCTCCATTACTAGTAATTTAGAAAAATTACTTTTACACTTGTAGTATTTTTTACCATAGTACCCGTTCAACAAGAGTAATGAATAATAGGTTTTATTTATTATTTATCAATAACAAGCATGCTAATAATGTTTTTTTTAATAAATTGTTTACTTAAAATTTATCAAATGTTGTTGACAATTGTTTCGACTTGTTTAGACTTTTTTTAAAAAAAACAACGTAATTTATTCTTAATTTGCAATGAATTTATACTATAGGTTACATAATTATTTTAAGTCAATTTATTTAAAAAAAACACATTAAAAATATTTAAAATAACAAATAGAAAAATAGTTAAGGACAAAAACAAAATTTTTAATATTGTTTTTAAATGACTGAAAATGTCAATTTGGTCATTAAGTAATATTCCTTGGCTCTTGCATTTTCTGTGTACTTCTAATGTTCAAAATAGGCTTCAAAAAAATTTTGTGTTCTATGATGAAAAATGAGAGAATATTTGATTTTGCATAGCTTGTGTTTCTTTTTTATTAATATTTAAATAACCTTCAAATTTCAAGAATAAATGTATAAATGTTATTGAGCTTAGAGTAAGGAAATTCGGTTTGATGTTTATATGGACTCTATGGACCTAAAACGTTTGTCTATCTGCGGGGAATTGTATCTGCAGGAAATCCAATGCTTACCATTAGCAATGTGCAGTTTAAAGATGAACAACGAAATTTAGAACAAATCTAATATTTCTGTGATCTGCAAATCATAAAATAATCCGAATTAACCTATATGATATTAATATATTCCAGGTTAATTGATTATTTTTTATAAGTTAAAATACGATTAAAAACAATTTTACTTACCTTTCAAAATAAAAAAACACTCACACTTATTTATGCCACATCAAGGAAAACAAAGTTTCACAGCATCGTAATATACAAACTTTACGATATACGATAAGTAAACAAAATTACGTGAGGAAACTTTGAATAAAAAAAAAAAAAAAAAGAAGTTTGTAATTTAAAAGTATACGAACTAATTTTTTTATAGAACTTTATTCAAAATGTTCTTCCGCATTCTGCGTATATTTTTATTTTTCTTTTATTAAAAAGTAAATAAAATAATTCATATTCATATAAATGCATTTGTGCTTGAGAACTTAATTTTCTCTAAGATCGTTACCTTGGAAAACCTGTTATACGTACATGAGAAACAAATAACTAAAAAAATATTTATCGTAATGTAATGAAATTTGGTATGCACAATCCTGGCATGAAAACGTCAAAATTTAATTTTATACTTAGAATAATTTTTTGCAAAAAAACGCATCGACATGCCGTTCGTTTTCATTTCAAGATTGTACATATCAAATTTCATTATAGTTGCTATATTACAGCAATTATCATTGCTTTTGGCAGCAATCTCTCAAATAACTCAGTTTACTTGCAGAAGAAATTCTGTAAAGCTCGTGTTTATTCAATTTAACTAGAAATATACTTTTCAAGGAGAATATTTAACCATACTGGACTATAGAAAGTATAGTTCTACACGAAATATGAATTTTATATCTTGTCATCAAAATAAATTTCTCTGTAACTCTCAAATGACTCAGTTTATTTGAAATAGAAATTCGCTAAAGCTCATGTTTATTCAATATATACATTTCAAGGAGACTATCTTACCATAACTGGACTATAGAACGTATAGTATTACACGGCACATAGAATTTATATCTTGTCATCAAAATAAATTTGTTTTGGTTTGTTGAAATCACGAGATAGATAAAACATATAGCCAATGTTATAAATTATATAGATTGTGATAAAATTAATCCATTTTGACAACTTAAATCACTTGGGTTTATACATAGACATAATAAACATAGATAGCATCCTTTTTGAAAACAGATATTTCTATCCAAAGTTATTCAATTGATTGTAATAAAGAAGTTTTATTTTATCTCAATGACTTTAATAAGATATAAAATTTTATAGTTTAAAATTTGTTTTTTGGTGTCTTATAGCAATAATTAAGGTGAATAAAATAGAGTTGCTATACTCGACATATATAGAATATGTCAGAGTATATTAATTTTTGTCTTAAGTTTCTGAATACTAAAAAATATTGATCGCACAAATAAAATTTTGGTATAGGTGTTCATAAAATCACCTAATTAGTCCATTTCCGCATATGTGTCCGCGTCTGCCCGTCTGTCCGCCATCAACTCTAAAAAAAAGGAGATAGCTGGTTGAAATTGTAGTGACATAAAAATTGAGTTTAAGTTCGTGAATGGTCAAAATCGGCCAATTGGATTCGATGGGTGCTGGACCCAAGTTTTGAACCATAAAAGATATAACAAAAATTCAATAACTAAAAATGTTTGTGTTTTAAAACAAACAACTTTTGTTTGATCCATTTTTTCATAAAATGCTTAAGTTCACCACAATTTTAATGTCTTCAAGTATTCGAAATAATATTTATTCTTGGAATTCAACAAGTATCGAAGCAATTTCAATCTACCGTTTTGTAATCACCTACTTTTCGATTTAACGCAAATTTCGATGTACGCAAACATATGATGTTCTATAGATTGGACAAAAATAAACACTTTAAAATTCTCTTTTCATGAAATACTTCGATTTCGTGGTATAAGCGATTTAAGTTCGAAAAAAAATCTCCAAAGAACCAAAATTGTATGGACAAAATAAAGAAAAAAAAAAGTATAAAAATGTAAAAATGTTCTGTAAAACTCGAGGAAAATGTATAAAAATGGGGAATTTTGAATTTTTTGGATCATAAATCGCTTATAGTTTGAATATGCAAGCCTCAAGTCCCTAGAAGCCTCATAGTCCATCAAAAAGATGAAGGGGTCGTAAAACAATTAATATTTTAGATATTCTTAACACAATTCTATTGACAGAATACTCGACTACCTCGAAATACTGCCCTTCATGGTTTTTTTGTTGTTTTATAAATAATTACAATAATTTTTTTCTTGTTCATTAATTAATTATTAATTAAAATTAATGATATTAATACATGAAATGTAGATATTTATTTTTAAGAATATAAAAATAAAACCATAAATATACAAATTTATATACTAGAGAATTCATCGAAATTATTTATTTTTATTTTTTTTTTTAACATATAAGTTTTTTTCGTTTCATTTCTAATACATTTTATTTTATTTTCATATTAATAGGTCTACGAAAATTATATTATTTGGTTTTTATTTTTATTTAAGACAAATAATATTGTTATGTCACAAGAATGTATGAAATTTTGTATAATATATGTAGTAGTAGGTTTGTGTGTCGTATTTAATGCCACGCAATTCAATAATTTCAATTTTTACAATTAATAAAAAATAAGCGCGTAAAATACGTGTTTAGTTTTGTAATAAATTATAATGTATTAAATATTTCACTTGTAGAACACTTATTAATTATTTAAATATATATATTTTTTTTATGTATAGAAAGTTCGAAAAATATTCAAGGTAGTATTCATTCAATTATTAAGAATTTAGACTAATTTTTTTAACAATAAAATACCATCGTATGATTTTTTCAAATTTATACCAAAATGCACCCAAAAATAATATGATTTTTATTATTGTTGCGCAAGTTTTAATCATTTTGAGACAGTAATTTGGGTACTTTCTAGGATAAATTTTAATTCATAGATGGTAATTTAGAGTTAATATAAGAGTCGATGATGGCTTCAGGAAAGTTCAATCAAGAAGATACATTTTAGATCAATTTTGAATTAATTTTAATCCAAAACAATGCTTGCTTATTTCGTTTCACAATTAAATATTATCAAGTATGGATTCGATATAATCCATTGATGTTCCACAAGTTTGGAACCAATATTTTCTATCATATTACAGATTTATGATTCTAGCTTTTCGAAAATATGCTACCATAATACTCTCTAATGAAAACATTCGAGGGCATCGTCTACTTGGGCGAAAATTGAATACCATAAAATTCGCTTATGTCAAGAGCAAACCATGATTGTGTGTACCATATTCTGGCTTTCTAACTCATCTAAGAGTATTTTAGTTCCGCAAATAACAACTAAATAACTTTTATTTTAATTGTTTCAGGAACATAGTAACATAGAAGTTCTCGAAACAATTTTCGCTAAGAAAATTTTTTTTTTAGTTTGTCTAAATTCTTAAAATGTTTAAATTTAATTCTACCTTCAATAATACAAAAACTCTCTATACAAAGTCTATTTTGGCTCTGAGGAAAAAAAAATTGATCGATGGTGGGCTCATTTTCTACAAGAAAATATGATTATTACATCATAATAAATTATATCGAATGAAAATGTAATTGATTTGTGGAAATGTTTTTGTAGTATAATACAGACAGATAGTAGAAAATAACACCATTTCGAAGATTAAATACAAAAATTTGAAAATATTTTTATACATAGATTGATACAAAAGAAATATTACATCAAATATTTAATCCTATTTTAATTAAGTACCTACTTTGTGTTTTGCATGGCAAATTTCTTATCGATAGTTTTTATTTTTTTGGTAGTAAATAAATGGTGTGATTAAAGCCACACATCACTTAGAAATTTCTATATGAGATTCTATTTGAAAAATTGAATATTAAGTTCGAACAATATATTTATATATTTTTTTTGTTATATATATGTTTTAGGATATTTTTACGTCTCATAATTATTTTCTAAATTCAAATTTAATATTTAATTCTTTTACTAAAAAACAAAATGTATTTTTTTTTTTAAATTAAAAACGTAAAACATGCAAAATTGTTCCACTTTAGTTTTTTTGTATATGTGTTTACATAATAATGTTATTGACAGAATGACGTTGAATACATTTTAAACTAAACGAAATATATTTTATATATTTTTTTTTTATTGATTTTGATTGTCTGGTATTTTCTAAAATCATTTTAAGAATGATTGCGACCCTGACTCTTATTTTAAAAGTTATAAATAAACGAAAATTAGAATAGAGATGATTTTTTTTTTCGTGTTAGGAATTAAGGAGATCCTCTTGTTTCGATATTTTGTATATTTAAAAATTACATATTTTTTCCACAAAATATTTTATAAATTAGAAATCATTTATTTTATATAAATTTTCAGATCAATTCAGATTCAGATTTTTAAGATCAATTTTCATTCTGTTCATATTTAGGCACAATAAAAATATGCTGTAGTCCGAAACAAGATTGCAAGAGTTATTTTCATATGAAAAGATAGCTCATTTTTCAGCTTTACAATACATTATTTTTGAGCTAATGTTTATAATTAGCCGCGGAATTATTTAACTCGTAACTACTATTACTCAAAATAATAATTATTACGTGTCCTAATTAACAGTAATTTTCTAGACAAAATAGGATAATAGTTTGTTGAAAATAGTAGCATTATAATTTATTATATCTTTCTCCAATTAATTTGTATTATATTACTTCAATATTTTGAATTAATTTTAGAATTATGATAAAACCATAGCCACAAATATAGAAAAAATATTTGCTCGTCATAACCCTTCTAAATTCGTTATTATTTCGCGACTGCCAATTTTATTTATGCAATTTTAAGATATTATGTACATCTGATAATGAAATTAATCAGAATTTGACTGTTTGCAATAGCATAAGCACAATTTTCCTTAAGTGAAATTGAAATTTTTATAATAAATAAAGTTATAGAAAATAAAATTTAATAGAATTAATCATCTGATCATATTATTTTAATACTTACAGATAAATTTGCGTTCAATATTCTAAAAAGAAAATTTAAACATTTTGTAATTTAGACCATCGATCGCAAATTTCTTAAAAAATACTAAAATTAGAAGAATTCTCCAATTACAAACGATACTAAATAATTTTCTGATACATAATTTATCGGGAAAAATTCTCAAAATATATTTAAATTTTAAATTTGATGCTCTGGATCACTTTATTCTCAAAATATGCTTAATAAAGAGCAAAATCGTTTTTAATACAATCCGATTAACAAATCAATTACGGTCAACTATCCATAATTAATTATCTTTTGTTTGTTATATGCAAATGTATTAATTAATTTTAAAATACGAGAGGATCTCCTTAATTCGAAAGTGTTAAAATTTTAATGGATATTTTCAATTATTTAAAATTAAATACAAACGTCATTTAATTAGTAACATTATTTGTTTTTGTTTAATTTACCTTGTTGTTAGTCTGAATACAATTGTGTTTAAGATGTTGTGTCACCAATCGAAAAATGATTGGTGAATTTCGTAGAAGAAGTAGTTTCAGTTGAGTAATTCTACTTATAGATTTAAATGTGAACAAAATGTAGGCATTTTTTTACGGAACAAAGTTTATCTTCAATCTATTTACGACATATGGAAAATACGACGATGTACAAGACTTTTATTATTTCGACTTCGAATGATACTTGTTGCACCACTGCTGTTGAGAGATGTTGTTATTATTGTTGATAATATATATATATTTTCTACATAAATTCCTATGTATGCCCCGTTTAGTTTTGTCTACTTGAATATCAATAATTTTATTTCCTTAATCTCTAACAAATACAAATTCATTGTAATGATTCCAACGATTTTCTTCGGAATCAACACCCGGTTTCAATTCAGCAGCACTTCCCGCTGTCCCCGAGCCACAACTTCCAACCATTTTAAAACCTTGTTCAAATAAATTATCAAATGCTTGTTCAATAAATGAATGTTTTAAGAAGAATCGTGACGTATAACGTTCCGTCAATCCATGATCGGGATCCCGTGACTCATTTAACGTTTCGCCAAACACATCACGACAGAGTGTGACCCGTCCACAAACTAAAATACGTGAGATTTTTCGAAATTTCACATCGGCTAATCCATCACGTCCAAATTGAAAACTGCCACGATATCCCACAGTGATACACCCTTTTGATCGAGCTGGTGTACCACCACCATCTGAATAATTTGTGATCGCTTCAACCATGTGCGGTAAATTATAGTACATTGCCTCCTGGCGTAATCGTTCTTTCTCCTTAAAACTTTCCGGTAGTATTAACGATTTATTTCGTAAATAATCCAATACATATCGAAATAATACCCCATCACGATCAATGAAGTATCGTCCTTTTGCATCACGCGGTACTTGTTGTCGACCAGAAAATATTTCACCTAATAGTGAATCCGCTTCTTTCGTTAATGTTTCCTTGGATGCTGAATAAAAGACACCGCCAACATTGATTTCGATAACTGAATTCCCGTCACTATTTGTGTCAGACATGTTGATGTAATTTTGTTATTTTTTTTTTTGTTATTATTTAATTTAATGTATGAATTATAAATTAATTATAAATTTTTATTACATTTTCGCGCGATATTCAAACACAGCAAGAAGAAAAAACCTCACACTTGAACAAAAACTCACACTTGAACACTAGTTGGAATAGTAATAATTTTCGTATTAGTCAACATCGAGAAAACATCGTTGACTGTTGTTGGTTGACGACGCTCGCGCATTCACGATCATAGTCTGTAGAATATAAACCACCCTAAAAACACAGTATTTTCTAATCTGTATCACCTACGACGACTCAACAACACGATTATATCCTGCACTATCTTTGAATCACTTATTATTTTCATATATATTTTTTTAAATGACTACACCACAATAATTTTATACATTTTTTTTTTAATCATATTTTATTTACTCGCGTTTTTTATTGCTTAATCAATAGAGATATTTTTAAAAAATTTATTCAGTTTATGTCACAACATTATCAAAATTTTATTTATAATAAATTTGTACAGCATCTTGTTTATTATCCTTGTCTCACGACTGTACAACAATCAATATCAGCAGATTTGATCCTGCGCGAAATAACTATATAGTCTCTATTCGATATACAGTGTCTGTCTGTGAGTTTCACATGAATTTAATGATTCAGAAAATTAAATATATATTTATAACCCTCACAATACTTTTAAATCCTTCTTCCTTCGAAACATATGGGTTCATTTTTATGATACTTCGGTTAATTCTGGATGTTGGTTTACAAGCTTCATGCTTCAAAAATTAAACAATTGGTCCTGGCGTACACGAAGTCCGAAGCATGTACTTCCTAATAAGAAGGATAAAAAGTCATTTTATTATTACGAATATGTTTTTTTTTTTTTTGTAACCCGGTTTCCAATCTAGGAAATCTTTAAAAATACTAATCTTTTTTCTAGACAAGCTAGAAAGACGAGATTTTGGCCAACGATGTGAAATGAAATGATAAAGGCAAATAGAAAAATTTCTGGTTTATTTTACCCTCCCTTCCTTTGTGCAATTATGGAAGATACAGTTTTTGGTTTTTTTGCCGAGTGAACTCTACAACTTACAGAACTAGTAGTTAGAATGTATCAAAGTATATTAGCACAACTTTAGTTTGAAACTTTTTTTCGTAAAATGTTTGGATTCGCCATAATTTTAGCTCAAAAAGTATATAAATTTATAACCGTATAGACTGGATATTAATAGTTGAAGCCGTATGCTGGGTATATATTAGTTGTTATCTTCACTTGTTATTAATGTTAACAGCCTGTTTGCTCGAGGGAAAACTGATTTGAAGACACTGTCAAGTTCTTTATACGTATATATGTATATACTTACTATACGAATAGTATATACAACAAATACTATATCCATCCGATGCTATGGAATACATTATACATAATACCAGTACTATCACCGAATTGAAATTCAAATTAACAATAAGATGATGTACGACAAATAGTTAATTGTTATGACAAATTTAGAATACGAGATTTCAGACAGACAAACACACACACACACATCATTAGGATTGGAAATGAAATTATAAATAAAACTACAATATAGAATAATAGAATTGTTAGTCACTTCTGTTCAGTTAACTATTTTGTCATTTACAATATTTAACGAATATCCGTTTGAAAATAAAACTGAGCGATTGGTTTTGTACCAGTGATACAATTTTATGCAATTTTTTACAAAAATTTACTTCAATTAAATTTAGAAAATATCGAAAATGACGTGATTTTTATACTCAACATATATACAATATGTCAGAGTATATTAATTTTAGTCTTGTAACGCTAGAAAATATTGAATTTTGGTATTTATAAAAATGGCACAAATATATTAAATATTGCAATTACTAAGCATCCAAAGTGGTCATTCTACGGTCAAAATGGTGTAAAAATATCCAAATAAGACAAATTTTATGATTTGATCACTATTTAACGATTCAGATATTACATTTTTTTCGATTTTTTCATTGTGTAACATCGTAAAAAATTGAAAAATCAAGAAAATTTGTTGCTTTTTATTACAACAATACTAAATTTATAGGATCATTTTGATCGAAAAATTATTAAAAAACATTCATTCAATAGTGGGATACAAAGTTTCTCAAAAATTAGCCAACCAAACCTTAAATAATCGAGTTATTTTTGGTTTTTTTAGAACCTGATTATCCTAGAAAACTAAATAAAAATATTTTTATTCTACATGCAAATCTCATTCGAATAATCGAAAATCCTGGTTGAAACAGAGTCCTCTATGCTTTAACAAATATATACACATTTTGAATTTGTTAATCATATAGTGACATCTGTAGACTAATGAATTAACTATTTACAATTTTGCACTTTAGTTCAATAATTGACTAGTAGAGATCTTTCTTTTTTAAATATTTCAACAACGTAATGGATTTCCAAAAATAAGAAACGAATTAATAATAAAGAAATGCATATATCTATTATATACATATATTTGTATATAGAATATAATAAATAGCAATTATATGCCAAATGAATTTCTCACAAAATGTTACTATAAATATTCTGAATCGCATTATCTCTTTTATCTTATTTTTACAAACATGTTTACATGTTTAAAAAAACAATTTTCAGAAATCATGAGTAAAAGTCAGATTCTCTTTCAACATGAGATTTGGTATGCACAATTTTAAGACCTAGCATTTTCAGAAATGAGACATTTATGCGAATTAATTTTTGCGAACAAGTAACTCAACAAATCATTATCCAAATGCAATGAAATTTAACATAACCGAAGGTCAGATTCTCTTTGTTCAAAATATAATTTTATCAATATAGTATTAGGTTTTATCCAAAATCAATTTCTAAAAAAACACGCTTTTGGAATTATTTTTTGTGAAAAAACTCTTCGTTGTTACCTCCGGTTTTTTAATAATCCGAATATTTTGCTTGGACATAAAAAAACGTGGGTACTGGTATATTAGCGTATAAGCAAAGAGAATTTGTAACTTTTTGTATCGGAACTTTTTCTCATCACCATTGGCTTCGTTTCCATGTTAAGTTTCCATATAACTTTGTATATATCATTACATTTGGATAAT